>OZ014530.1:204154810-206574422 GCA_963966105.1 Volucella zonaria | reverse complement strand
TCTTGTCCACAGAAAGTAGCCGTCCAGATCAGCCAAACCTATGAGCGCGAGTGTTGAATGTCCCTTAAGCGACAAGCACACATGGAGGCTTATTGGCCTATTGTGATTCCACGTTGATATTATTTGTGTATTATATTGTTATGGTGGAGATTTAGATTGAGTTTTGCTTTGCTGACGTCCTCAAGTTCACCAAAAAGTCTGTACCCCACGTGTTTGATGTAGCGTATTCGGTGATTACGGTAGTGGCACAGCAATTGTGTTAGTGTTTGTTTTCTCTTCGTTCCTACAATACAATAATCTTGAGAAGAGGCCCCTATTTTTCTGTTCATTCTGCTGATGCAGTTGTCACTTAGAATACCTATAGCGATACGGATTTCTTCTTTGTTGAGGAAGGAACGCGTTTTTCCGCTGTCTCGGTTTGGTCGTTGTCGTTCACATATCTCCGTGGAGAGCAGACGTGTTTCGGCTTGCGAGTGTACAGTGATTAGTAAAATCAGTGAAAACGAGACAATTTGAGGAAATTGCTACAGGCTCCAATTAGCAGGGTGTCAGTGTGCTCGGCCGACAGTTGACGGTCGTGGGTTCGAATCCCCGTGTACTCATAACAACTTTTTTTTTTTTTTTTTCATTTTTATAAAAAACAATAAATTTAAAGTGGTATTAAGTGTTGTCCATCACGTGATGGATTGTGGAGAGCGGTCCGCTATGTCAATAGCGGGATCTGCTGAAATACCAAGTGAGGCGTCAAGTGGTTCCATCCAAACGCCAAAACCAAAGAGAAGGAGGAAGCTTTGTAAAACTTCCAACTTAGTAAAACAGCCCACCCTACCAACGGCCAACAACTTCGCTTCATTGGCAGCAAGCGAATCTGACGATGAAGAGGAAGAAATGGAGGCCATATGTAGCAGCATCAAAATGCTACAAGAAAGAGTGCTGGCCATAAAAGAAAAACAAATGGTAAGAAGGAAGAAGGAAGAGCAAGAGCAATCCCAACAACAGCAGCTTGCTCAAAAGCAAGCACAACAACAAAAGCCAAAGAAACACCGGCAACAACAACAAGAGCAGTCACAACATCGGCAACAGCTAAAACAGCAGCAGCAGCAGCAGCAGCAGCAGCAGCAACAACATCAGCAGCAGCAGCAACAACAACAACAAAAACAACAACAACAACTACAACAACAACAACAACAACAACAGCAGCAGCAGCAGCAGCAGAAGAAGAAGGAGAAGGTGCCGCCTATCAACACCTATAAATTGGAGGTAAATGCTACCAAGGACCTGTGTAAGTTGGTCATTGGTAATAATTTTAATATTAAGAGATTGGGGAACGATCGCCATGCCATCCACTGTAATACAGTGGAGGGCTACGCGAAAGTGAAAGAGCTCCTAAAGGAAACGACGACGGAGCACTACTCATTCACACCGAAGTGTGAAAAGCGGCAATCGATGCTGCTGAAGGGGTTGGAACCGTCTTCTGATCCTGAGGAGATCCTGGCACTGCTTAAAGAGAAGGAGTGCGAAGGACTCAAGTTCGTGGGGGTAAAGCCATTTACCACAGCTAGAGCCAGGCGGGAGAAACGGAGTCTGCCGTTCTTCCTGGTGCAGCTCAGTCCCGAAAGCCGTCTGGATAGTCTAAGGAGTATTAATGTCCTAGACTACCAGGTGGTTCACTGGGAAAAATTAAAAAGGAGCTAAGGCGTTATACAATGCGTTCGCTGCCAGAGGTTCGGGCACGCCGCGTCGAACTGCCAAATGCAGCCTCGATGCGTGAAGTGCGCAAAGAACCACAGTTCCGAGGAGTGTCCTCTGGGTAGGGACGGAGCATCCGATAGGACGCAGCTCTCTTGCGTGTTATGTGGGAACGTGGGACACACCGCAAACTATCGGGGTTGTCCTAAGTTCTCTGACATTAAAAAAGCAAAACTGGCTCGGCAGCAGAAGGTGGAGGTCAAACGTTCACCTGTGAGGCTTCAAACACCAGCCGTCACGTCCCAAATTTCCTACGCCCAAATGGCGGCAGGTAGGGGTGCTACGGTACAGCAAACGACTGTTGCTTCTCCGGCGCCAATGCCGAGAACAACGGAAGCTGCACCTAACATGTTGGCCATCTTGCTCGCAATCCAAGGGCAGATGGCTCAGCTGCAAAAGCAGGTGCAAGAACAGGCCAAGCGGGTGGACCAGATCTACGCGCTGCTGCCGGGCCTAACGCAACACATGTCGTAATGGGTACGCACATGGTGGAGCAAACTTTGAAGGTCCTTGCGGTGAATGTTAATTCACTGATTAGGATCGAACGAAGAGCCGCGATGTTTAAATTGCTACAAGACCAAACTCCTGATGTGCTTTTCGCTAGTGAAACCAAGCTAACAGATAAGCACAAACTGGAGTACAATAATTATATTGTCAGAAGAAGAAACCGGCCCGGATCCAAACGTGGAGGCGGTGTTGCGATCTTCATTAAACAAGGTATAAAATTTCACAGAGTGTACAAGGGAGTGTTGCGTAGGTTCCGGGTGTTGGAGGCAGTCGTCATTTACATCCCGCTCCGCAGTGGAAAGCGGCTGTACTTGGCCTCTGTTTATGCACCTGAGACTTCACAATCCACTTTATTCATTACGGAGCTCGACACGCTTTTTCGACTCCTGAGACTGGAATCGGGGGAGAATTATTTTATAATCGGCGGGGACTTCAACGCTAGACACAGAGATTGGGGAAATAATTTGCCAAATACTAGAGGGAACCTACTACTTGATTGGTGGGGTCAGCACGATGTCATGTACAGACTCGGTCTTAAAGCGACGGATAATCCGTCGTTTCCCAGAGGCGGGTCTTATTTGGATCTACTGCTGTACGACGAACGTATACGACTGACAGGTACGAATTTACAAACGTTAAACTGTCTGCGCACATTCGTGTATGACAGTGACCATTGCGGTTTTAGTACCGAAATTACAGTTCCCAACGAAATTGCGGAATTGGAGGAGTTTGTCCAAAGATATTCTTACAACTACAGTAAGACTCGATGGACACGCTTCTCCGCAACCATGACAAGTGCGCTCTCCTCGAATACGCTCCACCCACCGTCCAATAGGAATTTGACAAACGAGGAGATCGACAATTACCTAAAACAAATGGACGAGACAATTAAACAAACTATGGACTCTACAATACCACGATATCGACATACGACTAACGAAGACCTGTTCCGCAATCCTACTATTGACGCACTGCACCGACAGAAAAGTAGACTTCTGACAAGACTCAAAAACTTGTACAGACAGTTAACTGACAGACAAGACCCGGAGATTAGGACACTGAAGGCATCGATTAAAAATATTCAAACGTTAATAAAAGAGAATTACAGAATTTCTGTAAGTTCGTATTGGAACAACAGGGTTCGGGCTGTAAACACCAGCAACCCGAATATGTTCCCGCAAATAAATAAACTATTTCGGAGAAAAAATCAAAACGACCTTCAGTGTCTTAAAATAGCCCGGACAACAGACAACGAACGGTTACTGACAATAGCAGGTATTGATCCAAATGAGGCCGCTGATGATGACGACTTCTTTGTGATCGAGGATCCACAGGAGAAGGTTGAGGCCATAGGGGCGACTTTCCAGGAAATATACAAGGCCACTGATACCATTGGTCCTAATTATGACCTGGACAATCGCGTCTTGGTGCACAACCTCTACATTCGAAATGAAGTAGAGAACTGGCGATCCGAGGGCTCTGGTTTCACTCGCTTCAGCGACGAAAATATGGCAAATACTGTCATTACCAGAGAGGGTGACCTACCTCCGTTCATTTCGAAGGAAGAGCTCCGTGAGATCTTCGACACAATCAGGGCTAAGAAATCAGTGGGGACCGATGGTATTCCGAACATCGTGCTTCGACATCTTCCTCTAGAAGCGGTGGACATTTACACCACCCTGTTTAATAATGCAATGAATAATGCACATTATCCAGCGCATTGGAAAACGGCGGTGGTTCAACCTATCCCCAAAAAGGGAAAGGATATATCCAATCCGGCGAATCTCCGGTCGATAAGTCTCCTTCCGAATATCAGTAAGGTGTTTGAAAAAGTAATCAATAGAGCTCTGTCTAGGTGGGTTGAGGACAAACATATAGTTCCGGATAATCAATTCGGTTTTAAGGCGGGACATGATATCTCACATGCCGCGTCTAAACTGGTGTCCGATATCCAATGGAATAAAGGCAAACACCAATGCACTGGTGCCTGCCTTGTTGACTTGGAGAAGGCCTTCGACACTGTATGGTTAGAGGGTCTTTTCTATAGGCTGACTAGGCTGGGGATCAGTAAACCACTCTTGTACATTCTTTATAATATGCTAACCAACAGACAGTTCATCGTGAAAAATGGCGATGTGACTTCTGTTGGTATATTTCAAATTAAAAATGGTCTTCAGCAAGGCGCGGTCAATTCGCCGATCCTATTCAACATTTATACAAGCGACTTGATAGGTTCACTTCCCCATACTATTGCGTACGCAGACGATTTGATAGCGTACAGAACAGGTCCAAAAATCGAGGTCATTAATACTCTCTTGCAGCGTGACTTCGATAAGATAAGACGATTTTGCGATGACTGGAAGTTGAAAATCAACTTTCAGAAGTCGGAAACCATTCTCTTTAGGACGCCGTTGTCTAGAGCCTCTAGGGATACCAGAAAAAATTGGCGAAAGTTCTCGATCATTGGACAACACGGACAGCCACTTGCCTGTCGAAATGTAGTCAGATACCTTGGGATCTGGCTAGATCAGTTTCTGTATTTTGACAAAAATGTAGATGCTGCTCTGGCCAGAGCCAAAGGAGCTTTTGCCCTTACAAAGAGACTGTTTTATAGCAGCCAACTCGATGCGAGGGTAAAGGTAATCTGCTACATGGCCCTTATCAGGCCCATGCTGGTATTTGGTTGTCCTGTGTGGTTCAATGTGCGAGCAAGCTTAATGGAAAAGATTCGGGTGTTTGAGAGGGCTTGCCTTAGGGCTTGCCTTCGCTTGTACAGAACACCAGAGTCGGAGTACAAAAAATTTTATCGTAATGAGGTCCTTTACAACAGGGCGAACCTAATACGAGTGGACAACTTCGTAATTAAGCTGACTCGAAGGCACATTGCAAGAGCAATGACCTCGACGAATAACCTGATATCTGGGGCTTACTACCCCAACTACCTTTCCCACGAGGGTGTGCGCTCTGACGGCTTCGTTCCACCGGAAGCATTCCTCTACCTAGATCAGATAGGGTTGATCCAGGATAGATCAGCGGTCCCGTTAATCTTCCATGTCGCTCGGAAAGCTGGGGACAGGCGACTCAACTACGACAGAGACGTCGCACACGGCAGTGTGGATCGTCTCAGGTTCAGTAGGGCGGTGGGGAATCGCGATAAGAGGGATGTCGTTCGGCAGCACCAGCATTTCTGGTGGTTGAATGATGGAGAAGATGTTTCGTCGTCGTTTCCGTCAATTACGGACCAGCCTCACTAATGGGGCAGAGCTGACCAATCCATTTACACTGTGAATAGCAATGGCCAGCTTGCATAGGTTTAGGTTAGTATTTAAGAAATACATATTTATATTAGTATATACATAGGTATATACTAGTATATGTATGTCATTGTGAATATTGTCTATGTGTATATGTGTGTGTATTGTGTAGGTAGGTTAGGTAGACTAAGATTTATTTTAAGCTAGATGTTAAGTTTTTATAAAAAATATGTCCATATGCTAAGTTTTTTGTTAAATTCTTTTCTTAGCCTTAAGCATAGAAAATAAGTATATATAAGTATAAAATGTAAACAAAGTCGAAAGACATATATATAAGAGTTTAGAGTAGCTTAGAGTGCCTGTGTGGGGCCAGTAAGTTAGTATAACTTTGTTAAGTAATTTTAAGCTAGCATTTAAGCATTTTTTGTTAGTATGTAAGAGTTAATGAATTAGAAAATAAAATGCGTTTAAAACTAAAACTAAAAACTGTCTCGGTTTGGTCAAAGAGACCGTGAGATGACCCAGCCACTTCTAGAAATCCTTTGCTTTGTTGGATCGTTCTATGGTTATAAGTTCCATTTTGCGCTTCAGGGTTTCATCTGACATATTTATATCGTTGTGTGTGTTACTTCTGTGCAAAGAGGCACCTCTCTTTCTAGCTCCTCCACTTTCTCATTCTCTTTCACTGCTGTATGTCTAGGTATCCAGGGGATATCCACTCAGCGAGATTCGCAGACTTTCCTCTGAGTTTTTGATGACATTTTTGTACTTCTATTGATTGTATTTGCCATCGCTAGCTACAACTTTTTCCCATCTTTCTGGCAGAGCTCAAATATCGTTATGGTGACAGTGTTCATTTTTTGAGGTAATCCACGAATCAAGCCATTTTTTGATGTCTTCATATGAGCGGAACTGCTGATCAGCCAGACCATGTGCCATCGAAAATAATCAGTAAAAATTGGGCGGCGCAATATCGTGAGAATATTGCGGGTGGGCTAGGACTTCCCATTTGAGCGTAGGTTTTAACGGATTTGGCTACGTGAGGCCGAGCGTTGTCAAGCTGTCACAATCACTTTTTCGTGTCTTTTCTCGTACTGTGGCCGTTTTTTGCATTCAATCGCTTGGAAATGTCTTGGCGGGTAACTCTTAATGCTGAAGCAAGCTCTTCTTGCATTTGGCACGGCTCCTTATTGAGCAATGTCTCCCCAAATCAGCATCTTTGAAGGATTTTGGCCTACCTTCACGCGGATGGTCGTCAACATCGAAATCACCGTCTTTGAAGCGACTTAAGCAATTACGGCACGTTGCTTCACTTAGAGCAATATCTCCGTAAATTTTTTGGAGCTCTCGATGCGCTTCAGTCGCAGTTTTTTTCCATTGAAAGAAGAAAATCAACACATCCCGCAAATGACGATTAATTGGCATAAAATCGGATATTTTCACACAACATGACGCCAAAACAAAATCACGATGACAAAACGACATATGGTAAGTCTAAGCTTGGTTCATGACGTTTTGGATATGTCAAAATCGACCAGCACTTACTGCTGGAGCTACATATATATTTCTGCTTGAAAAATCCTACATTCGTCCAGAATCTTGAAGGAATCCTGGATCTGTAGCAGAGGTTGAATTTTTCATGGTTGGTGGCAGTGTTGGTTAACCAGTCATGTCTACTAGGAAATTAAGTCCACGCTTGGCACGATGTAGCCACTACATTTCGTCAGTTTTGAAGGTTCGTACTCCTGTATTATAGACGCAAGCCCTAAATTGGGGTGCAATGGTAGGCCTGATTCTTTAATCTAATCGAGCTTTTAGAGGGCGTGCATTTGAGGAATTCATATAAGGGAATGAGGTTAAGTATTATTTTTGGTACAGCTTGAGTAGAGGAGTAGACCTTTGCACTCTTGAGTGTGTTTTGAGATAAGTAGCCTTTTTCGTGGTAAGAATTGGTATAAATATGGCCATGTACATCCAGTGTATTATACATAGTCTTATTTCCCAAAGTTTACCATGTATAGAATGCTCCTAATGATTTTTTGGTTCTTTTTTCCATGTTACGCTTCCAACTGAGCTTACTGCCTAGGGTGATTCCTAGATATTTAGCTTCAGATGAAAGTTGTATCCTAACACATTTTTCTTGTGAACAACACTATTTTGGTTTTTGATGAATTTATCCCTCCACAGTTTTGTGTTGTCCATTTCCTCCCACCAGAATGACTATGTCATAGGGCGTAGGATACTGCCCTAACACCCTTCTGTTCGAAACTTGTAAAAAGCGGAGAAATCACTATAGCACCCGGTTTCCTTGCTATGTTTGATTCCCGGCACCGATAGAGCGATGACCCAAACCAAATGATAACTCTTTCTCTCTGGGATCCGGCTATCACAGCTGTGGGTTCTTACAGGTAGCGCTTGGACGGCAGCTTAAATCTGGGTAAAAATAAAACAAGCGCCGCGTGATTTTTCTCCGGCATCACGAAACCTTTCGATAGAGCAAAAAAACGCAAAAGGAAAATCTTCCCCGAATCAAAAAAACGAACCAAAAGAAAAAAAAAGGAAAGAAAATAAAAACACTTAACTTCCCCAACGTTATAAAGCCCCCAACGATGGTTCATTTTATTTTTTTTTCTCTTAGCGGTACACTCGTCGATGGAGTGAGCCGCTATTTCCACGGTCCCGAAAGAAAAAAAGCGTTAGACATCGGGTCGCGTGTCCCATCTGTTCTCGGGATTCTCAGCGCACGCGCATCGGAGTCTCAACTTTCAAAGGAAAAAAGAACGAATCTCTATTTTACTTTTTTTTTTTGCACTGCTATACTACAATGTACTTATCTGTTGTTCCTGGAGGTGATGTGCCCAATCCCTTTTTTGTCCCGCTACTCCAATGCCTCTTCCCTGTGTTCGTACTTTCCTTTCTCCTTCTCCTTTTTTCTCTTTTTACGTTCTAATTTTTTCTGCTTTTCGCAATATCAGACAAATTCGGTTTTGTTTTTTTTTTTTCAACTTATCTGACCCTTGCTAGTCGCTGGTCGTCACCAAAGTGACTTCGAAATCTTTTTTGTTTCACAGCTCCCGCCAGACTCATACACACATTCACACACACGCTCTCTCGTAGCAGTGGGGTAGCAGCCTTACAAACGCCAGAGGCCGTAGTATGCTAGAAAGTTTTGCAACTCTTAATATAGGCATTGCAAACCAAGGTCGTGCAAACACATATCGTAAGGCAGGAACGGGCTCGATTATTGACATTACGTTCGTTAGCAACTCCCTCTTGCGAAATATAAAATGGCGAATCAGCGAAGAATACACGCACAGTGACCACCAAGCTATAATTTTTGAGACGAAGGAGAAGAGTACCGTGCAACGCGCTAAACGAACGGGCCCAAGATGGAAGGACACACACTTCGACCTGGACGGGTTCGAAGAAATGATAAATACCGGAAACATAATTCAAAGCGGAACAGCTGAAGCCTGTATACAACAACTCGTCCGCATTCTCACTACTGCGTGCGATGCATCAATGCCCAGAAGAACGGGTACTAGAGGAGGAACACCATGCTACTGGTGGAATGAGGAAATAAAAAAGCTTAGAGCAAGTGCTTAAAAGCCCGACGCAAAGACCAAAGATCTAGAGGAAGAGATGGCTTTGGAGAACACCTTATTGGTTTTAAAATAGCAAGACGCGACCTAATAAAAAAGGCAATCAAGGAGAGCAAGACAAGATGTTTTAAAAAACTCTGTGAAGAAGCCGACATAAACCCTTGGGATACTGCATACAGGATCGTCATGACTAAGATAAAGGGCAGCAGGTCGCCGCAAATAACATGTCCAGCAATCCTAAGCTCCATAGTAGAACACCTTTTCCTCCGAAGTACATCTACTATGTACCATATCATTAGGGAGACCAACACGGGGATGTCCTCCCCGTGTCACATAGGATGAACTAATAAATTCATGCAGGAAGATAGGCGACAGTAAAGCGCCCGGACCTGACGGCATAGCAAATAAGGCACTAAAAGCAGCTATTCATAAGCGTCCAGACATGTTTATGGAAACAATTCAAAAATGTCTTGAAGAAGGAGTTTTCCCGGATGCTTGGAAACTGCAACACCTAGTCCTGCTTCCAAAGCGAAAGAAGCCACCTGGGGAACCGTCCTCATATCGTCCAATATGCCTTCTAGACACAATGGGAAAGATACTGGAACGGATAATATATGCTAGACTGCTCGCGGTAGCAGAAGAGAGAGGAACACTATCAGACTTTCAGTTTGGGTTCAGAAAATCGCGGTCTACTGCTCAAGCCGTAAAAACTGTGGTCGACATTGCGACCGAAGCGATACAAGGAGAAAGATAGAGAATACTGTGTAGTTGTGACTTTGGACATCAAAAATGCCTTTAACTCGGCAAACTGGGGGTTCATCAGAAAATCACTAGCCAGTATGAATACGCCATGTTACTTGCTGAGGATAGTAGAAAACTACTTTACCAATAGAAAACTGAGGTATGAAACTGATGAAGGGTTGAAATACTACAGCGTTTCAGCTGGGGTTCCACAAGGATCAGTACTCAGTCCACTCCTATGGAACATTATGTATGACGGAGTGCTAAGGCTTATATTGCCGAGAGGAGTTCAAGTAATTGGATTTGCAGACGACATTGCCGTCGTTACGGTGGCAAAAGAAATAAAGGAGATAGAGTCAGCCACAAATGTAGCGATTATTCGCATCAAAGACTGGCTAGTATCCGCCGGTCTAGAATTACCGGACTATAAAACGGAAGCCGTCTTAATTACCAGTAGAAGAATTGTGGAATACGCCAATATACGGGTGGGACATCAAATAATCCGATCGAAAGAATCAATCAAATACCTGGGAGTAATACGAGTACTTGATAACAGATTACAGTTCAAAGCACATGTAGAGTACTCCAGTAACAAGGCTTTACTGCTGCAAGGAGCACTTTCTAGAATACTACCAAACATTGGTGGACCTGGATATGCTAGTAGGATTCTCCTATCTAGAGTAGTCAGCTCAGTCCTCTTATACGCTGCTCCGGTCTGGGCGGGGGCACTCGCCATAAAAGCAAACAAGAGAAATCTATTGTCTGCATACAGGTTCAGTGCATTAAGAGCGATCTGTGGATTTCGAACAATGAAGCAGCCTTCGTGATAGCAGGAGTGGTTCCGATCGACATTCTCGCAGACGAGATGTTGAGAATTCATAATAGAAGAACTCCAGGGCGACAAGATGCAGGTGAAATTGCATGAATAAAAGAAGAAGAGCGAACGGCTTCAGCAGCCCTCTGGCAAGCCAGGTGGGATAATAGTACAAAAGGCAGATAGACCTACAAGTTGATCCCAAACATCGAGACCTGGACAAAACGAGCACATGGGGATAACAACTACCACCTTACGCAGTTCCTATCTGGTCACGGCGGCTATCGCAAATACTTGCACCGATTCGGACACGATAGCTCCCCTTTGTGCCCAGAATGCTCAAACGAGGAGGAAGATACGGAGCACGCAATATTTCATTGCCAGCGTTTTTCACAGTGGAGAATTAATCTGCCCAGTCCAATACTACTCATAGACCAAATGTTGCAGTCGGAGGAAAATTGGATGGAAATCGGCACATTTGTGATAATTGTGCAAAACGAGCTAAGAAGAATAGAAAAAATTAGAAGAGCTGATGAAGCAAATTTAAGAAGAATAGCATGACCTGCTAACCAGCCCCGCGAAGTAATACCTAACGGCAGTCCCGCGGGGAGAGTGGTTGAAGGACGTAGTGGTGTGGATTAGTACGTAGGCGCACTCCTGGCATCGAATATTTGGGTGTTGCGAATCATGCATGTTGGTGGCACGGGCTACCGCATCTTTGGCGCAACCAAAAACAAACAAAAAAAAACACGCTCTGTCCTACATTCATTTGGCTATAGCGGACCCAACAACGGGGTTACTAGCTACGTCACTAGCATGCTTTGCTAGTGTGTGCGCCGGTGTCCAAATAGGCCTCTCATTCATACCAATCTTTACACACTCACACTAAACTCCTCAGTCTCGGAGTTCGCTCCCGCTTCCAGTAATGACTGGGAACTCTACTGAGAGAGTTTATGGAAGCTGTGGATCCTAGCGATGCCTAACCATTTCCCATACCATTAGGGTCGACATACAATTAATTGCGAACAGCAGAGGTTCTTTCTTTGTCATTTTTAAATTTGTTGATGCGGTTGTTTCATTGTATTGTTCGCTGTTTGTTGTTGGCGTTTATCGTTGTTGATTGTTGATGCATGTTGTTGTTTGTTTGTATTTATTTGTGCATGCATGTTTATATTGTATGTATGTACCCTCGGTGGAGGCTGTCTTATTACTTGACCGCCCGTCTACACAGCTCTGCTGCTCCTTCGGTGCTCCATCGGTGGGGTGCTTGCTTAAAAGGGGTCGTCATCCCTTCACCCATCGAACCTGGCTTTTACAGCTGGTGCGTCGTTGGGGTGTGCTCGACTGTCTTGGCCGTCCGCTTGCACATCACTGTTGCTCCCCAGTTGGGGTGTTGCTATCAAAGAGATCGTCGTCTCTTCACCCATCTATTAATTGGTTCGGTGCATCCACACCCATTGTAGGGATGTGATGCCGGGGTCAGCACGCACAGGATTGGGTAGCAGGTAGGGAGTGGCTTTGCTTTCGTTGGGGTGTAAGTTCCAGGGATCCTCTTCCCCCTCCCGTCATCATCGTCTTGTCCGTCCGTCTCCACCCGACGGCGGCTTTCAGACGTCCTGTCAGATGCAGCCCGTTGCGAGTCTCTGGTCTATCTATGGGCTCCGACAACGTTGTTCCTAGTAGACCTCCTATCACACCCTGGGGTTCCTGGTTCGTCGTGAGTCTCCCTGCTGTCCTTAGGGCTTCACCGATCGAACCTCTTCGTTCTCCTCTGCGGGAAAACACGCCCGTGAACCTATGTGGATGGATTTTCGAACTGTGGGGTTGGTGGGCCACTGGCTGATGGGACTATGGCTGTCCTCCACCTCCCCCAGAGCTCGGTGTTCCTACTCAACGAAAAGAGGGACCAAAGGGACTTGCAAGGAAAAGAGAGCCAAACTTGTTGCGGGAAAATTTACATAGTGTACTCCAGAGCTAATGAAAAAGCGATCAGGAAGGTACACCCTTGCTAACTAACACCATCCAGTTAGTTTTCGTAAGTTTTCGGAAATTGTTTTGTATGGTCGGGAATTCTAAGGTGATCCGAGAAGAATTCCACATTTACGCTGTGCCTAAAAATAAGAGCAAATTAAGTGATTCTGGAGATAGAATACAGCTCCTGATTTTACCCGTATCTTGTCGTTAGAAAAGATCGTAAGTATTCTTAGGACTTTAATCCTTGTTCATTGTTTTCAAGGAACCAGGGTTCTTGGATTGAGGCCATGTCAATGTTCGCGTCGGATATGAAGAGCATCAGACCCAAAGTTGCTGATTTACAGTAGTGCAAGTTAATTTGCACAACTTGCAGCTTCTCTGACGCTTTTGTCATCATCGGGTAGTTTTGCCTCTAGACAACCTATCCCACATTTTATCGTGCCCTACTTTCCCTATAGGATCTGCACAGTCTGCACAAATAACAGATCTTTCCTTCACTGTTGTGGCTTTTTCTAGAGTTGAGTAATACCCACTCTTTTACTTCGAGATCTTGGTTTTGCATCGCGATTAGTTTCATGATGTTTGAGTTGCAGGAGGAGGGACCCATACTTTTATGTGATGGCGAAGAGGAAGGTCGGTTTTGGGTATAATCATTAACGAGGCTTCCTTCCAGAGTTCTCCATCTGTGGAAATGGTCTTGTTGAGGAATCTCGGAGATAGTTAATTTTCGCAATCAACCACCTTACCCCGATTTGCCAGCCCACTTCGTCGAAAACAAATTCCTCCGGGCAGCTGGTTTTAAGGTCGTTCATCATGTTTAACGTCAACGTATGTGGTCCTCCTGTGTAATTTTCGCATCGGGGTTCTGAAGGTCGACGATGGTTACATGCAGCTCCACAAAAATGTTTTCGAAATTTGCTTCTGACCTTTGCCGTTTCGCTGATAGTCCCGAGCTTGACGGGAGGTTCAAATTGTACTGTCTTTGGACCTTTCGAGTGATCTTAGATGTGGATTCGTCAGCTGTCTGTTTGATCTGTTTTTGATCCGTGGGGCTCATCATCTTTCCTGTGTCTGTTAATTCAGACGAAAACTGTTCAGTTCTGGAACTTTAGGCGCTATCAGACGTCCGTACGCGTTTAGCGTCTTGTTATGTTTTCGGATCAGTTCACGATTTCTTTCGTTGAGAGTACTGAGATCCTTCTTCGTCATCTTACACAGAAATTTTAGCTAGTGTGCTTAGACTTGGTTTCTGAGTCAATCTCTCCACTATGGTCACGTCCGAGTCCGAACCTAACAGTCCTCCTTCAGTTTCGGGACCTATTTTGTGTTTGCCTGTGAGAAAGGGGTGTCCTCCCTGGTGACGGCAAGTGTCAGATTGTCGACTTTCAGAAGTTGGTCTAGCAACTCGCTACCGGTTGTTGACTTGGTGGAAGGGTCTGAGTCTCTGTGGGTCCAGGTTCTGTTGTATGTGAGATCAGGTCGTTTTTATGTGGGAGAGCTGTTTTTCTAGTTTTTGTTATTAGTGTACATATTTTTGTTGTTTTTTTCCTTTCTATTTTGTTTGTTCATCTTAGGTGTTTCGTCCAACGAGTAGTACGAAAGGGGTGTCTGCACCGGCAGAGCCGGTATACCAGGGTGATGTTAGAATGCTACAGACCATTCCCGTGCATCTGAAGGAGCTCGTCCGTTGCTGGTTTAACCTTTAGTCTTGCATTTTTCTGACTGAGATCAGGTACCTCATGCGATGGTCAGGTTAGGAACTCTGCATGACAGCTATAGTTATTATTTCTGGCTGGCACCCACGTGGAGGGACCACCCAGCCACGTAAAAAGCTCCGGACGCATCAACTGTTGACGACCTTGTAAAACGAAAAAATGAAAACGACGTTCCAATCGGCACATGGAATGTTTTAGCCCTAAACAAATCGCATGCAGAAGAACTATTAGTGGAAGTCCTCGACTTCTGTTGTATGTATAAAGCAGATATCACTTCCATTTGGGAACTGCGGTGGGATGGGCCGGCAAAGAGAAGTATGAACAACTTGACGTATGACGGTGTAAATTTTTTGTAAGTAGCAGACTTAGGCAAACAATCTTAAGCTTTTGACACGTTAGCCAACTCCTTGGAACAATATGAACTAAGGTTCTGTTCGCCAGCTTTGGTTTGTTTGTTTCTATGGGCTCCTCGACACAACTTTCGAGTAATGTTCAAAGTACGACTTTAAAATTGTCTTAGGTGATTTTAACGCCAAAATAGCAAAGGAAGATATTTTTGGCAGCATATTGACTTTGCTGTGAACTGAAACATCCCTATAGCCAGAACACGGCTTTCCGACTTCAAGCAGACATAGCACTAATCTGATTATCAAACCGTCAGCGATCGACGCTATCCTCTAGTACTATATTTTAGATAATCGAGCGTTCCGAGCGGTGAACATAGACTCGGCGGACCACTTTCTTGTCGCAGTCAAATAGCTCAGATACCGCAAGAACGAACCAAATCATTGGGCGCAAAGAATTTTGGCGATCGCGTATTCCTCAAGATGTCAACATGTCCTATCAAGGACTGGGGATCGGTGGCATCAATAACAGGCAGCCACCTTAAACGCCTAGTATGCCTCCAAGAAATCCATAATTTGATGTACCCATAGAATGCAGGCAAGCAAAAGTAGGGGAAAAACTCGTCTACGAAGCGGCTCTGCATAGAAAAACGGGACCAGCCCGTAGGCTCTAAGAGCAATTATTCGGGTTAAATAACATGAGTGGAAAAAGAAAAAACGTAGTTTGGAAATCTTTTAGTTTACGAGTATATGGTATCATTTGTCATTCCAGTCACAGCCCCAGAATTTCGTAAATATTGCGACGTTTTGCTGTTTTTTGTTGTCACCGCCGTTGATAATTTAGGCAGGGTTATTTCTTGTGCATCCGTCTGACACCAGTAGTCGGATCCGACTCAATTCCGTTGCCTCTGTCATCTGAAGTCTTTGTTATTTTTTTTTTTTTGTATCTTTTGCACGTGTATCAAAACCGAGTACGCAGCAACGATTTCCAACCAGCAACATGTAGTTTCATTAAAGACTTCCACTAAATGAACATCATTCGAAGCGGAAATTGCCATAACAATTATGCTCATCGCACACACTTGACACATTACACCCACTTGACAGAGAGTTGCCGTATTTCCCCTTTGTCTCCCTTTCCTACTATGTGCCCTTTTAGTTGCAATTCTTTTTGTATCTCCTTAAATTTCGTAGCCCATTTGCTGGTTATAATATTGACACAACAGTACCTCGTCGCATAGCGTATTGACTTGATCCAGCTGTTTACGGATTAATGGGTATCCAGCGATGCTTGGAAAATGGATTTTTGCATCCCTGAATGCGAGTATTTTGGCAGGGAAGATGACAGCGATATGATTGCCATAGGGTGTATGAGTGCTGAATACTGCCATTGTGACATTGAGTACCGTTGATTGGCGGCTACTGTGGCAGGGTAATCGATATGATAAATAATGATACTTGCCACGGAGTTGTGTCACTTTTAGTTGTCACGGCATCGTACAGACAGAACTACTTGACCCGTGTTTTTTTTTTTTTTTTCGACAGCATAGATACTCGTACATACTTTGCCCAGCTCAACCCAACTCTGGATGAAAAAATGGATTTTGGATTTTAGACTTTTTATTGGTGTTGTTACTGTTATTGCTGCTCTTCTGCGATTCAAGTTGTTCAGCCGGAAATGGGTGACATGTTGATTTTCCTTCGGGGATGATACAGTTTTGAAACTGTCACCACGAATCGAGCGACGATGGTAAAGTTTTGAACAATTTGGCCTAATACCGTTTTGATGTTTTTTTTTTTTGTTGATGCTGAAAAGCTGTTGTCCGTCCGCATACAATTTGAGCGGATTTGGGACGATAATTGGCGGAAATTGATACGCAACGGTTGTTTTCGCTTCAGCTAGCTGGTATTGTGTGTAATGAAGTTACAGGGGACTATTCCTTGGTTCGTTGTTGTTCGCTTGTTTGCGAACTTGTTTAGTAGCAGTAGATACGAATACTCGTACTTAATTGATTGGGGTACCTAGGCGTAAAATTGGGAAAGAAATTTTTGAACTATGATTATGTGTCGAGGCATGAAGTTTGTCCGTTTATGCTTGGACAGAGCCCATTTTGATTGAAAATGAATATTTTAGAGAGGGAAAGAAGGAGAGAGAATACAAATGACTGAATAGGTCACATGCTACGGCAATGGGAACAGAGGGCAAGAAAATTTGTCACACCGAAGTTCTTGTTTTTGTCTAGTTGTTTTATGCGTTTGTCGATTCTTTAGTTCAGAGGTTTAAGAGCTAGTGTAATCATTCACAATAGTTGGATTCCCTTTGTTATTCAGCGGAGGTACACTGGTAAAGGATTTATAAAGCCATGAAAGGCGGTAGGAACAAAATTTGTCAATTAGGCTGAGAGCTATACAAATGCGGTACACAGTTCAATTTTAGCAGTCGACAATGCAGTCAAGGAACTTATCAGATTACGAGTACTTCACCACCTTATTGAAATGCCAAAACTGCACAGCTTTTTCGCCCACAACTGCGCTACAGATGTGATAGCTGTGTTAGTTTGCGACGGAGATCTATAATGCGTGATGATGAACTCGGCCACGCTCGTCACTGCACCAAGGAATTCACCGGTGACTCTTTCTTCAGCTGTTTGCGGTGTTGTGAGCAATAAAAACCATCAGTTCACTCTCTCTACAACTACATTATCAGACGGCAATTCTTCATCGCCGGGGTCATCTAAGGAAAATATAACTCTGGAAATGTTGTTCATCGAAATAATTAAATTGCAATAACTTAATTCCGACGCACTCTTAAAAATCAAAGCTCTGGAGGAAAACAATAAAATTGCCAATAAACGGGTCGTTGACCTGGAGGTGAAGGTGAATTTCTGCGAGCAAAGAGACAAGCAGTGTGTTGCGGATATTTTTGGTATTCCCTGTGTCAGTGGTGAAAATGCACACGAGAAGGTGATGAAGCTCTTGACTGATGGTGTTGGTGTGCAGATCGCGCCGGAAGAGATTAACTCTGTATGCGTTAAGCATGCAAAGAAATTGAAAGAAAAAAAAAACCACTCAACGCGGAACATAGTGTGCATACGCTTCTCATCTCTTAATTCGAAGGAGAAGGTTATGAAAAAGATGCGTGCGGAAAAAATTAAGCTTTCGGCGAGGATCTTTAGTCATAAGAGCAGCGGCAGTGGTAGCTGCGTTGGCAGTGGCGGCATGATTTTCATCAATGACTCTCTCACTATGCACACAAAATCTCTTCTTGAAAAGGCGAAGCAGTATGTTTGGATAAGGAATTCATCCGCGCTCATCAGGAAAAAAGAAGGGGATAAGGTGATTAAAGTTATACCACCTTGATCAAAAAAGTTTGCGGGGGATACAACCGTGTGGTGCTCCCATTGTTCCGACTTGAGTTCTGTTTTTTTTTTTTGTTAAGTTGGTGAATCTGTTGTTGACGTTCCCTCTACATCTTAGCATCAAATCTTGACATTTGCAAAAGTTACGTAGCCAAGAGTACATCTATCCATGTGTGTGTGGCGATTTCTTTACAATTTTAGAAATGAATTTAAATTTGCAACAACGAACTTGTATTAAATTTTGCGTAAAAAACGGATTTTAATGGTGCGCGAACGTTGGAAATGTTGGAAAACGGTCGTTTACCAGTGGCACGAGCGGTTCAAAAGTGGTCGTGAGTCAATCGAAGATGATGAACGCAGTGGCCGACCATCGACATCGAAAACCGACGAAAACATTGATGAAGTAAAAGAAATGTTGGTCAATAACCGCAAATTAACCATCAGAGAGAGAGAGAGATAGCGGAGGAGTTGAACATTGCCTATGGATCCGTCCAAGATATTTTGGTTAATGATTTGGGTTTCCGTCGTGTAGCAGCAAAGTTGGTGTCAAAAGATCTCAATTTTATGCAACAAACAGACCGTGTTGATGTCGCAAAAGAAATGATTTGCGAGGCTGAATCCGATCCCACATTCATCAAAAGGATCGTTACTGGAGACGAGACGTGGGTTTATGAGTACGACACGCAATCCAGACATCAGGCTAGTGAATGACGTTCACCAAATGAGCCGAGACCAAAAAAAACACGTCGTTTTCAGTCAAAAAAGAAGGCAATGCTGACGGTTTTCATGGAATACAACGGTGTAGCGCATCATGAATTTTTGCCAGAAGGCCAGACAGTAAACAAAGAGTATTACGAGTATTTGGGCGTTATGAGACGTTTGCGTGAAGTAATTCGCCGAAAGAGACCAGAATTTTGGGCAGAAAACTCGTGGATTTTGCACCATGATAACGCACCGTCGCTGTCGCACAGTGCCATCATTATTCGTAATTTTTTGACGAAAAATACAACAAATACTCGTACCATCCAACAACCATCGAATTCACCTGATTTGGCTTCCTGTGAATTCTTTCTGTTCAATCGAGCTAAAAAACCATTACGGGCAACGCGTTTCAGCAGCCGAGAGGAAGTAATGGAAAAATCGCAGGAAGCACTGATGGACATACCGAAAAGCGAATATAAAAATGTTTCGAGGATTGGTTTTTTCTGTAAATGTTAATAGTTTTTCTTCTGTAAATGTTAATAGTTTTAATTGTTTTTGATTAGATCATACAAACAAAGTATCTTATTCTGGTCTTTCGGTAATTCACCAAAACATCCGTATCCTTAGAAAAAGCTTTGATACGCTTATAACTCACCTTGCTTCCTTAGATCACTTACCTGATCTCATCTTTCTTTCTGAAATATGGATCTTTGATGAAGAAGTTGCAAATTATTACATGTATAGATAATTATATATTTAAAGCAGCATGTAATAACTCTTATTCCGCTGGCGGTTTTAAATAGTGTTAATTTGATTTCTTTATAATGTCAGATTTCTGGTGCTCGATACCGCTTTGTCGGTGTTTATAGATTTAATTATTTTCCAATAAATGCCTTTTTGGATGAAATTTCTGGCTTTCTTGACAGAATTATTATTATTATTATTTTTTTTCGTGGGAAGGTGAGAAATCTTCATAGACACTATAGGCCGCGGAGCCTATAGTAGTGTGAGATTCTTACTCACTAAAAAACACCTCCCTTCTGCAAACCACGACTGAGTTCACACTCAACAAGCAGTTCTTCTATCGCATTTTCCATTGAAAATTCCTGTGTACTTGAGAAAAATTACGCGCTGCTAATCATCGCGCTAGATCGAAAGGCTTAGTCCTTTGCAGACGGCGCAGTAAATTTATCTCATCGAGGACCTGTTGAACAGAAATATTTGCATGTCCTTGTAGTCGATTTTTGTGTTTTCGTGCAAACATTTTAATTTCGTTCTGAACGTTTTCGACTCCTAAGTCTCTGTGGATATCATCGTTTCTAATGTACCACGGCGCATTAACAATTCCTCGAAGAACTTTGTTTTGGAATGTCTGTATTACATTAATGTTACTATTTTTAGTACAACCCCAAAGTTGTACACCATATGTCCAGATCGGTTTTAGCACTTGCTTGTATAACAGCAGTTTGTTCTCTAAGCTAAGCTTGGAATACTTTCCAATAAGCCAGTAAATATCTCTATATTTGATTTCAAGCTCTTCACGTTTTTTCTTGACGTGTGCTCTCCATTTTAATTTAGCGTCGAGTGTCATACCGAGATATTTGGCCTCGTTCGCGTAAGGAATTCGTACTGCGTTGATAAACACCGGTGGATTCTCAAATTTCTTGAGAGTGAAGTTCACGTGGACAGACTTGTTTTCATTAAGCGTGATTCGCCAAGCCTTTGTCCAATTGTTAATCCGTGTAAGGACACGTTGCAACTTGGCAGTTGCTTCTTCGACTGTTTTAGCCGTTGCCAAAATGGCAGTGTCATCAGCAAATGTGGCTAGGACAGTGTCGTCCGTTTGCGGTATATCGCGGCTGAAAAGTAAATATAGCAGAGGGCCAAGTACACTTCCTTGCGGCACCCCGGCTTTTATTGTCCTAAAAGTGGAGTATTCGTTTCCGTGTCTCACAAGGAAGAGTCGGTCTTCCAGGTATGAACCTAAAATACAAGACAATTGCTGGGGTAGAGCTTGTCGAAGTTTATATTTTAGGCCTTCTTGCCATACCTTATGAAAGGCTTGCGAAACGTCAAGGAATGCGCTTGAACTGACTAACTTACACTCGATTGCTCGTTCAATGACATCGGTTATTCGATGCACTTGGCCAACTGTAGAGTGTTGACTTCTAAAGCCAAATTTATGATCAGGTAAGAGGGAATTTGTGTCGGTAATTGGTTTAAGACGATTAAGAAGGATTCGCTCGAAGACCTTCGATGTAATCGGGAGAAGCGATATTGGTCTATATGACTAGACTTCAGTCAGCGGTTTACCGGGTTTCGGAACCATAATAACTTCGGCTAGTTTCCACTGGTGCGGTACATGCTCTAATCTAATGCTGGCATTTATAAGATAGAGCAGCTTTAGCAAACCTTTTTTCGGCAACGCTTTATTAAGTCATATCCCGGAACTTTATTGGGCTTAAGCGTGTCTATAACTTGTCTAAGTTCCCTAAGTGTAGCCTTTTCTACTGGAAAGTTTGTCGTCACGTCTAGCGTATTGACATTCTCTGGAAGCACTTCCCCGTCAAATGGTTTAAACGTTTCTGCAAGATGGTCGGCGAAAACACTAGCTTTTTCCTTATCCTCCTTCGCCCAGTCATCCTGGTTTCTTCTTATTGGCGCCACGTGTATTTGGGGCTTTCGAACACTTTTAACGGCTCCACATATGGAGTAGTTGGTATCCTTTGTCGCTGTGAGTCTTTCAAGGTAGTTATTAATACCTTGATTATTGAAGTCCTTGATCGATTTTTTCAACAAGTTGCAGAGCTTATTGAAGGACGTTTTATCTTGTGGTGCCCGGGTTTCATGCCACTTTTCCGCGCTCTTCGTTTCTTCCTTATCATTTCTCTGATTTCCGGTGGGTATCTTATGCCGACTTTGGGAACTTTGTTCGATTCGCGGGGAGTGTTCTTCCAGGCCGCTTGCTGTATGACTTTAACAAAACGTTCAACTTCTTTTTCAAGTTGATACAGCGTTCTAAGTGCTACTTTCAACTCAGTATTGTCTATAACGTCTATTCGGAAATCTTCCCAGTGAGTTTTGCTGTTAGTTAATCTGGGTGGTCTTTGTTTCTTAACCAAGGATTCGCACAGTGAGAGGATAACTGGAGAATGATCGGAGGAAAGATCGAAGCCGTCTTCAACTTTGACGTAACTAGCGTTTACTCCTTTTCCGATAAAGAAGTCTATTAGATCGGGTGTTTTGGCGACATCCGAGGGCCAGTATGTCGGCTTGCCTGTTGAGTAAAAATAGCAACCATATTCGCTACCAGCCCTGTAAAGAGTTTTGCCTTTTTGAGAGATACCCGTACATCTTGAGCCCCAAAAGGTGTGCTTCGCGTTAAAGTCACCACCAATAATGAAGATTGGTCTAAGAGAGTTAAATATTCCAATAATTTCGTATTTTTCTATTTTGCAGCGCGATTGGCAATAGATTGAGGATATATTAAAAGAGTAATTTTTATTTTTAGCGTGCACCAAGGTCATTTGAAATTTGTCAAGTTCAATTATTGCTTCCAGAGTATGTTCAATGCAGTCTTTTATGAATAGGGATGACCCGCCTCTTGCGTTTACCGATGGATGATGAGCGTGGTAGTCGCGGTAACCTTTTAGTTCCACGCGCGATTCTGTCGCCAGGTGAGTTTCAGAAATTAAACATATGTCAATTACTTTTTCCTGCATGAAAATATTTAGTTCATCAAGCCTTTTTTGTAGACCGTTGGCATTCCACGCAAGTATATTGAGCTTCTTTGCCATAATTAGTTGCAGAAATTGGCTTCGAACTTAAGAAGCCGTTCGACTATTATCTTATTTATTTTATTCTGTTCTTCTAGTCTCTCGAGTATTACTGAGAGCACATTTGAGGCAGGATCCGGTGATGTACAGTTAGTCATGTTTACTAGCGCCGCTATTTGCGAGTAAGTTTTTCCACTTTCCAAAAAGCTTCGTTTTTGATTGATCGCGTAGCTTTTGCAACTCCTTCGCGACTTCGCAGCGTCGATAATTAGCTGGATGTTTTCCCTTGCAGTTAATGCATATCGCTGGGGACTCTTTCGCGGCATTGCACTCTCGAGTCAGATGTTTCCCAGCGCATTTTACACAGCGAGGTTCCTTCTGGCAGTAGGCCTGAGTATGGCAGAATCCCTGGCAACGTGTACATTGGAGAATCAGCCTAGAGTTTTCCGCTGAGGTTCAATTTTGACAACAAGTCCCAAAATTGAATTTATGGCATAAATTCTTTCTAGGCTTTCGGTTTTGTCGAAAGTTAGCCTAAAGAGGGGAAGACCGCGTCTTGGGGTCGTCCTCTCGGTTTCAACATTGCGCTGTTTTTGCGCTTTTATTTTTATGGTCATTTACGATGTTTTCTTTAAGGCAAGAGGGATGCAATCCTCTAGCTACAACGCGTATGGGTCTTTCCGTTTTATTTTCATACGTATGCCATTGAATCTTTTCGGCATTTAATTTTTGCGAAAGCGAAAGGTAGTTGTCTGGATTAAGGACATTAATAGTCCATGTATCATTATTACGAGATCTTACTTTATAATCGGTTGAGCACAATGATTTCAGGATTATGTGCAACATGTTGTAGTCCGAGATCCCAAAAAACGCTTATTGGCGGCGGCGGTCTTTGTTTGGGTTGCTTTGTTGCCTTATCGACCTCAGCAGTGTTAAAGCTGGCTTGCTTCTTTGTTTGTTCGATATCAGGCGGGGAAGTAGCTTTGCACTTCTTACCTGGCTTTTTTTTTAAGTATCCAGTCCGTTTCGCGGACTAGCTCTTCTTCGTCCGTGTGAAAACTCGAGTTTTCGGGGCGGTCAAGTAGCGAAACAGACTCAGACTCAGATTTAGATGGCAGCTTAATGGCATCTAGTTGCTTTTTTAGTTCGGCACAGAGCAATTCCATGTTTTGGAGTCTGGCGCGAAGATCAGAATTTTCGCGTTCGAAATTTTGTAGCTTAATCGGTGTAATGCTATTGCCCTGAGCTACCGACTGTGCTTGGTCTTTGCTTTCGCATGATTTTCCTAGCGATCCGCGTGCTGGAGATCTGGTGACCCTTGAGCATTTTTTAAAGGGGTCCTGGTTTATATTTGTATTATTTGAACTCATTTTAGTTCCCACGAGTAGCGGAGAAAGGGTAGTCCGTCTGTCCAGAGATCCGCATTAGACAGATAAGGCTGGCTGATCCGGAGGTCACCAAGTATCCGGATGCTCCGTTAGAGATTGAGCTATTTTTATACTGGGAACCCAACCTGGTCGATTCTGGTACGGGTCGCTTAACACCTTAATCCGGCCCAGTGGATTTTAGTCGCCTCTTACGACAGGTATGTCTTACCTCGGGTATATTCTAACCCCTAACCCGAACGGATTTAAATTTGCAACAACGAACTTGTACTCGTATTAAATTTTGCGTAAAAAGCGGATTTAATGGTGCACGCACGTTGGAAATGTTGGAAAAGTGTTTCGGCAACGATTCTCTAAAGAAAACGGTCACTTACCAGTGGCACGAGCGGTTCAAAAGTGGTCTTGAGTCAATCGAAGATGATGAACGCAGTGGCAGACCATCAACATCGAAAACCGACGAAAACATTGATGAAGTACTGGTAAAAGAAATGTTGGTCAATAACCGCAAATTAGCCATCAGAGAGATAGCGGAGAACTTGAACATTGCCTATGGATCCGTCCAAGATATTTTGGTTTATGATTTGGGTTTCCGTCGTATAGCAGTAAAGTTGGTGCCAAAAGACCTCAATTTCATGCAAAAAAGAGACCGTGTTGACGTCGCAAAAGAGATGATTTGCGAGGCTGAATCCAATCCCACATTCATCAAAAGGTTCCTTACTGGAGACGAGACGTGGCCGTGGGAATATGGGTACGACACGCAATCCAGGCATCAGGCAAGTGAATGGCGTTCCTCAAATGAGCCGAGACCAAAAAAAAAACCACGTCGTTTTCAGTCAAAAAAGAAGGCAATGCTCACGGTTTTCATGGATTACAACGGTGTAGTGCATCATGAATTTTTGCCATAAGGCCAGACAGTAAACAAAGAGTATTACTCGTATTTGGGCGTTATGAGACGTTTGCGTGAAGCAATTCGCCGAAAGAGACCAGAATTGTGGGCAGAAAACTCGTGGATTTTGCACCATGATAACGCACCGTCGCTGTCGCACAGTGCCATCATTATTCATAATTTTTTGACGAAAAATACAACAGATACTCGTAACATCCAACAGCCACCGAATTCACCTGATTTGGCTCCCTGTGACTTCTTTCTGTTCGATCGAGTTAAAAAACCAGTGCGGGGAATACGTTTCAGCAGCCGAGAGGAAGTAAAAAAGTGGAAAAATCGCAGGAAGCACTAATTGATATACCGAAAAGCGAATATAAAAAATGTTTCGAGGATTGGATCAAGCGCTGTCATAAGTGTGTTGCAGTCGATGGGGATTACTTTAAAGGGGACAATATACTCGTAGATTTAGATGAATGAAATTGTATTTCCAATTTTCTGAATACATTCCGGAAACTTTTTGGTCAAGGTTGTATAGGGAAATTGAGTTGAATCATTTTAAATATGATACCATTGTGCCAGACTGTATCGAAAGCTTTTTCCACATCTTGTAAGACCATTCCAGTAGACTTAATTATTAAACGATTTTGCTTAACATGGTTACAGACTCTGAGTATCTGGTGGGCAGTATTATGATATTGTCTGAACCCCAATTGCTCATTTGAATATACTCGTATATGATTGTCGGTAATGTGTTTAACTATTGTTTCTTTAAGTACTTTTTCAAAAATCTTGCTAAGACTAAGCAAACTTATAGGTCTGTAGCTTTCTATGTTTTCAATAGGCTTACCAGATTTTAGTATAGGAATGATTTTAGCTTCCTTCCAGACTTGAGGGAAATATTCCATTTTTAGACATGCGTTAACGGTTCACAGTCCAAATTTCAAAGTCTATATTGCTCATACGTGCAGTTATGGTTTAGTGAAAACCGGTATCTAACGGGTATAAGTAAATAAATAACGTTCTAAAATATTTATATATACCTATAACGGGAAAAAGTTTTTTTTAAAGCATACCACATATAGACCATATGTGGACTCTCTAGAACAAAAACGACCAAAAATTGTCTTATGAGTCCACAGAACATATGTGGTCTGTGCATATATATATGTAGTATATTCATTTGTAAATAAATAAGAAATAACTGATTGACAAAGTGTAAAATGACATTAGTATATAATCAAAACAAAACACACGTGTTTGTAATTTTGTGCTTTATTCTTTTGAATTACGAGTTTTTACGGAAAAATGAGTAAGAAACAACAATTTACAGACAAAGAGTTGCAAAAGATATTAGAAGAGAGTGACTACGAACAAAATGATCAGTCAAATTCATCGTACGAAGGAGAAAATGAAACCAAAGGGCTAAGTGATATACCTGACTTTGATGATGACGATACTCTAGCAGATCCAGATTTTCTCCCTAATTATTTGTCACCTGACCGTCCAAGCCTACATGATAGTCATAATAGACATAAATGAAAATATAAACGTCCAGCACTCGTTGGATGGCGATATTTTCGAAACAACGAAGCCGACATCTCATCCGTCCACGTCTCGTATGTATGCATCTCCCGACAACTCTGATGACACCCCACAAATCCAAATAACCGCACGACCTGATTCCGATTCTGACGACGATAGAGACATTGAAAGAAATGCAGGTTCAAGAACTGGCATAAAACCGACTACAGAGCGTCGAATGAAAGAACATGATGAGGAAGAAGGATGGAGTTACGACATTCAGCCGCTAGATCGTCTAATTTTTAGTACCGTAGAACACTCACATACTGAAAACATTCCAGCAAATGCAGATGTAACATATGTTATTTACAATATTTCGTCTTTTGGTTGATGACAATTTCTTGGATTTGGTGATAGACCAAACCTATATCTACGCTGTACAACTTTTTGCTTATAATTCTGGAGGTTGTTTGAGTCGCTGAAAATCGGTAAACAAGGAAGAAATGGGCATTTACTTGCTGTCTGGTTTAACCAGATTCCCTACTTTAGAATGCTACTGGAAGAAAGACCCTATTTTTTATCACCCGCTGTTGCATCCGATACAATTGCCCTACAACCGCTTCGTAGCAATTTTACGCTGCTGGCATTTCGTTGACAAAACAGCTAAAAGAAATGTTAATGATGGTTTGTAAAAAGTCCAGCCAGTTATAGACACGGTGATGAGAAACTGTAGAAAACTTCTCACGCCAAAAGACTGCGTTGTTGTGGATGAATCCATGGTTCCCTTTCAGTATAATCCAAACAAAACTCACAAGTATGGACTAAAAATCTACAAGGTAACAACTGATGATGGATATGTTTGGAAATATAAAGTTTATTGTGGCCAGGATCCTCAAATCTCCAACCTCGATAAACCTGGAAGCGTCGTCATCGAGCTTTGTGGAGACCTTTTAGACCAGGGGAGAATGATAATTGGTACACAAATGTACCATTAGCTGAATAAAGACCTTGACATGGTACAAAAAAGTCGCTGTCGATGTTTTGTTTGGAGTGGGTGTCATACTCGTAAATTCAGTTTATTTGTTCAATAACTTGAACCAACAGAATAAATGTACATTATTACAGGCTCAAATGAGTATTGTGAAAAATCTTTTGGATATAAACACCGGCCATACCTACGCCGACCACGTCACGAGCACAGCATTTCCTTAAATCACTGGATAGAAAAGATGGAAAAATAACTAGACGTAGGTGTGTCGGATGCTATGATGAGCTTCGTCAAAAAGATCAAACATCAGCAGCTGCCACTAATAAAGCCAAAAGAGTTTCACAAATATGCAATATTGGTACCAATCCGGACTGCCTAAAATGTTTCTAGAAAGATCATATGAATAAGTAACTTTTTTTTCTTATTCTTATTTTTCTTTCCAATAAATATTTTCTTTTTCAATATATTTTATGTTTTATTTCATTCATCTATTTTTCAGATAGCTAAAAGTAAGTGAAAACCTATGAAAATGTAGATCTTTAGTTTTTTTCAAATCGCGATCACGATAGAATGGCACAACTGTTCTCTATGTCCCAACATTATTTGTAATCTATATGATATGTCCTGTGAAGTCCACCTCAAATAAATGTGATTCTCCCTACGTACATTGCTATAAGCAACCTACAAATTGTATAGACGAACAGACCATATATTGTCTGTGAATTGGTAGTGCTTTAAGTCTACAGACCATATATGGTACGAAGTCTTATACCATATTTAGGCAAATTCTTCAGATAAATATTTTTTATGGTGTCAATACCATCTGTTTTTCTAATATCTAAGCTTTTGACAAAACAATTATCTTCCTCCGTTGCATTGCTAACATTAGAACTGCTCTCAAGATGGGTCTTAACTGCTACATACGCTTTAGTTTCTAAGTCCACAAAGTTTCTAGAAATGGAGTGACCGATTCTTTAAAAAGTTTTATGCGAGAGCATTAGTCTTTTCAGTATTAGAAAAATATGTCTTATCGGAATGCTTTAAAAACGGTATTTGTCTTTTTTTATTCTTTACAATCTTAACTATATTCCAGAAAGGCCTACTACTTTTGCCAAGTGTACCTAGTTTGTTGTTCCATTCCTTATTACGATGTTTCGAAATATTTAAGGCAATAATTTTATTCAAATATGAGACTTGATATCTAGAAAGGTTTTGACGATATCTTTTCCATTCTCGTCTACACTTGTTTCTCAACTTGATCAGTTCTATTATGTGAGAAGGAAGCTTGATATTGTAATCACTTTTTATTTCTTAGCGTTTTCAGCAGCATCTAATATTTTGGATGTGAATCCACTTGTAATAAAATCAACATCTTCAGTGTTTGAAATACCTTCCAAATCTACTGAAATGCTACATACCGTTGAACTAAGTTTTGATCGGAAGCGCGACCAAATGGCATTTTTAAAATTTTGAATATATTGCACCTTTTTTCCCCTGATCTTCGAAGCTTTAGCTTAGGTTATATATCACAGTAGGTAGTGCAATTAAACTAGGTACATTACTAAAAAAAAGTCTAGGACAGATGGACGACCACGAGAGCTACACGGCAAAAGCGTTGGACTTGAAGGAAACAAAATTGAGATTGGTAAATACTATTTTGATCAAAAAGTTCCCGGAAAGTAATCCGCATCGACTGCAACACACTTATGCCAGCGCTTGATCCAATTCTCGAAATATTTTTTATATTCGGTTTTCGGTATGTACATCAGTGCTTCCTGCGATTTTTCCATTACTTCCTCTCGGCTGCTGAAAAACGTTCCCCGTAGTGGTTTTTTAACTCGATCGAACAGAAAATAATCACAAGGAGCCAAATCAGGTGAATTCGATGGTTGTTGGATGGTACGAGTATCTGTTGTATTTTTCTTCAAAAAATTACGAATAATGATGGCACTGTTGGACGGTGCGTTATCATGGTGCAAAATCTACGAGTTTTCTGCCCACAATTCTGGTCTCTTTCGGCGAATTGCTTCACGCAAACGTCTCATAACGCCCAAATACGAGTAATACTCTTTGTTTACTGTCAGACCTTCTGGCAAAAATTCATGATGCACTACACCGTTGTATTCCATGAAAACCGTGAGCATTGCCTTCTTTTTTGACTGAAAACGACGTGGTTTTTTTTTTGGTCTCGGCTCATTTGGGGAACGCCATTCACTTGCCTGATGCCTAGATTGCGTGTCGTACCCATATTCCCACTGCCACGTCTCGTCTCCAGTAATGAACCTTTTGATGAATGTGGGATCGGATTCAGCCTCGCAAATCATCTCTTTTGCGACGTCAACACGGTCTCTTTTTTGCATGAAATTGAGGTCTTTTGGCACCAACTTTACTGCTACACGACAAAATATCTTGGACGGATCCATAGGCAATGTTCAAGTCCTCCTCTATCTCTCTGATGGCTAATTTGTGGTTATTGACCAACATTTCTTTTACCAGTACTTCGTCAATATTTTCGTCGGTTTTCGATATCGATGGTCTGCCACTGCGTTCATCATCTTCGATTGACTCACGACCACTTTTGAACCGCTCATTCCACTGGTAAGCGACCGTTTGCTTTAGAGAATCATTGCCGAAACACTTTTCCAACTTTTCCAACGTTCGCGCACCATTAAATCCGTTTTTTACGCAAAATAGGTGTACTGTTGGCTACTTAACTTTTGTAAATGTCATGCTATGACGCTAACATTTAGAGATTTGCCAATTTAACAGAAAAAAACAAAACTCAAATCGGAACAATGGGAGCGCCACACGGTGGTTATTCCCATGGTTTTGATCAAGGTGGTATGTACAAAGATTCAAGGGAATGCTTCCTCAAGAGTTTGCTTTTAGGCATACCCAATCTGTGTGTCTATAATTGAAGTCTCCTCCAATAAGGAATTCACCACTCATGGTGAATAATTTTTGCATATAATAGAGCAATATCAATATTACTTCTATTTAAAAAATAAACAAATTCTAGAATTTTGCTGCGTATTCCTTTCGCATTCCAAATTACAATTTTAAGATCTCTACTTAACAATTGGGTATAAAAACTTAGCAGCTAATTGTGCGATTACAGCGTATTGGAAAAGTTGTTGGAGTTGTTGCCAGATATATTACTAGTCATGTTACTGGAAGTACTAGTGTCTATTGCGCGAAGGTAATGCGGGAAAGCCTACGTAAGAATCAAACGAAACTACTCTCTGTGCGGATTATGCAGGAACATGTGAATTTGGAGCTTTTGGCTAAGAGCCAGATCTCAGATTTGCAGATTTGATTCTTAGTTTCAAGTATTGAGCTCTATTTTACGTTACAATTAGTACATTTTATTTTGTCAGCACTGTCACATTCGGCAGTCTAATGAGAACCGGCGTAGATGGCGCAGTATGATTTTACATAGCAATTCCCCTCCCCATGGCCAAACATTTGGCAATTTTGACACTGCGTAAGCTTACCTTTAAGTTTTTTCTCGTAACTCCACTGAACTTGGGTGTGAAAAATAGAACAATAACGTTTATTTAGTTTTATAGAACCATTTTCTAAAGATATTAAATATATTATGTCAGTGTAATGTTCATACTTTTTGATTATTTTTCTTATATCAATGCACTTTAGCCCGGCTTTCACTACTTCGTCTTTGGTGTCTCCCGAAAAAAATTGACAATATTCTTCTTTCAATTTGGTAATTAGGGTTTAATACGATTCCATGGATTCGCATAAAATTTTAATTGCAATTGAAAGTTTTTTGATATACACCCTGAATGACTCGAACTGCAACCAACTTCATACTGCTATAATTTCCAAACCGTTTATGACAGTGAGCTCAAATTTTGACACATGACAGATTATTTTATTATTTACAAGCTTTACACACGATTTGCGTGTCAGTTGTGTTGAAAAATTTTTATCCGCGATGGAATTCAAACGTGATAGTGTGATTGCTACCTCCAGCATCTCAACGTGAATAAATTATTTGTGTCTCGAACCATAGCTCGTTACCGTGATACTGGCAGCGTTGCAAAATGCCATGAAGGTGGTCATAAAAAAACAGCAACATCGGCAGAAATGGTTCGGAAAGTGAAGGCTCGAATTGAGCGAAATCCGCGTCGAAGTGGAAGAAAAATGGCTTGTGAACTCAACATATCGTTGCAACGGATGCAACACATACTGAGAAATGAGCTTGGGCTCAAGCCATTGAAGTTCCAAAGAGCACACGATCTTGCACCGCAACAGAAAAAAGTTAGAGTGGAAAGAGCGAAGGAGTTGCTACGCTTGCTCGAACGAAAGTGGTGAGTTGCCGAATTTGGTTTTTCCGATGAGTCGCCATTTGTTATCGAGCAATATGTCAGCAAAAAAAATAACCGAGTCTACGTGCCAGAGAGGTCCTACGAAAATTTACACCTTCGGACGGCCACCAGAAAGCAGGCAGCGTCGACAGTGATGATTTGGGTCGCCATAACCGCCTATGATCGCTCTCCGCTCGTATTTTTGGACCGTGGCGTCAAAATTAATGCGATCGTATGCCGTGAAACTGTCTTAGAGGCAGTATTGAAGCCTTGGGCAAACAATCATTTTGGTTGGAGATCGTGGACATTTCAACAAGACTCGGCACCGTCTCACAAAGCGCGCGTCAGCCAAGATTGGTTAAAAAATAATGTTCCACACTTCATTTCTTCGACACAATGTCTGGGGTATTTTGAAGGCGAAGATTGGCACTAAAAACTACCAAAGTTTGGACCACCTCAAACAAGCACTTCACCGGGAATGGGCCAAAATACCGCAGAGCCACAGCCGTCTCAAGGCCATTATTCGCGCCAAAGGTGGACATATTGAAAGCTACTGATACAATTTGAAAATTGATGTATTTTCCAATATTTTTTGCTTTGGCACAATAAAATTTATCAAAAAATAAAAAAAGTGTAGCATTTTAAAAAGTTGGAGTTCGATCATTATTGTACAGGGTAATAATTATCTTCAATATTTAATGATTTCAACAAATTGTGCACATTGACTTGTGAAGCAAATTTAACAGGTGGACATGACGATATCTTCCATATCGTCATTGTCACTGTCTGGCAGGCATTGAAGAGTACTCCAGTAGTTTTTTATGGAGTTTTTCTTATTGACGCTCATAGCGCTTCGAAATTTTTTATCCACGGACAAACGATTGCCCTCGGTTACAGGCGACGGATCGCGCTTGGGTATTTTGATTGCTTTGTTTTTTGTTTTGTTTCTTTTTTCTTACTTGGTTTAAAGGAAAGGTAGTGTCAAACGCAAGCGAAAGCTCCGGATCGACTCAAGGCAAGTTTTATAATATCGTTGCGTTTGAAGACATCTTTAATTCAGCTTGCTCTTTCGCTGACATTTCTATTGTTCTATTGTCTAAGATTTATTTCTTATTCAGGACTAGTAACTTCGGAGAACCATCATTTGTTACTCCTGCAATACTCTTTGGTGTCAAAAGCTATCAAACTATCAATTCCTACGTCACTCACAGTATTCCGGCGATTTGTTTGTATGGCATTCAAATCCATTTGACGGTGTTAATCATTAAATTTCCCCTTTTTGCTGTATTCAATTAGAATAACCCACTTCTTGGACCGTAAAAAAAAAAAACTTTTAACTTACAATGTAATCCTTTATTCAATTTCGACCCCATTAAAAGGACATTGCTTATCCTTTTAAGTGTGTGCAAACACATTACCATACAAGTGGATGGGTTCTTTAGATTTCATTTTCAGATTGAAATCTGAACCAATTTCTTCTGCAGTCTTTACAGGGCATCTTCAACATAAGAAAACCTTCTTTCTTGCAATTAGCATCACCGAAGGGACATGCAGATACTTGTAGTTTCTTTCAGTGTCCATCTTTCTGGAATCTCCAAGTCCCACTCTACTGCACCATTATTCTATTTTCCTGTGCGTGAATCCTTCACTCCGTACATACATTAACTCTCATTCCATTTGGTAATCCCTTTAGGGCCCAAAGCTCTACCCTGCTACAGATACAAAGGAATACGAGCAATGTGTTGTATCCGTACAAGGACTCGCATTAGATATGGTTGAGTTAAAAATTAAAATTGTGTAGGTTATAAGGAGCAAGTTTTTAAACTGAAATTAAATTGGTTGTGATTGTCCTGCTAAGTGGTGAAATCCCTTTTTTTTCCAGGATTTTTCTTTTTTTCAGAGCGAATGAAAAGTGGTTGATGGGTGATGAAATGGAAAACCTTTTGCAATTTTTATGTCCACTTAAGCAATTTTATTTTTTTTACTCCGCGGCCATTATTCAGCTTCGGGGTGAGAGAGAGAAATTGTTTTGCAATTGTCCGGGTGGATAAATGACCACCCCTATGGTGGCCGGAGCGGATTAGGAAAAATCGTTGAAAATTTAAACTAATGTGTTCCATAAAAGTTTTCTACTTGTATCTGTACCATTAGCTGGCGGAAGGAAACCAAACCAAGTGCCATGTAGACCGTCACGATAACCAAAAGATAATGAGCCATTTAATCCTTGATACTTATTATAGAGAAAATTTCGGCAAAATTACGGTTATTTATATAAGACATCCCCTGGAGCACATATAATGATAAAATTCCCCACAACAAATTGCCTCCACCGATGAAGTTGATTATCTTAAATTAGCCAATTAAAATGGGAAGCTCAAATCGCACCTTTAGTCTGTTGGTTTGTTGTGGATATCTTGGATAGCTTGATGTGGTTGGCGTGAACTACATTTCATCCACAAAGCTAATTATCCTTTCATGAATTTTATAACAATTCCCTAGGACATGACTGTAGAGACTATTGGGTTCGTTGAGAAAGTGCCAGTTAACACCCCATGAAATGATGTGGTGCGTTGTAGAGTTTCGAGATACGGGGAGTGTTTCACATGTCAGTAGGACTTGATGAGAAATCTTTTCGTTATAAGACACCACATTTAAAATTTATGACAAGGAATTGTTCGAATTGTGTGAGGGATACGAGTAAGTGAGTGCAGGTTTAGGATTACTGTGAAGGATAATTTTTTATTTTAAGACTTGACAGCGATTTCGATATGGGGTTGTTTTGTGGATGGTTAGTTGTTGCTCGTTATTCATCGGCTGAAATACAACATTTGGGAGAAACTTTGAGCTACTCGGATTTGTAGCTTAAATTCTTTGGAGGATGTCAATGAACTTTGTCGAGACGTATTGTCTTGTTTCGGCAGCGAATTTTCCTTTGACGTTTGCTAGTCTAACTCATGACTTGTATTATCTTTTGGATCTGGGGACCTCCCAGGTATTTGTTATCTACGAGGAATTTTATGCAGTTTTGACAATATTTTACAACTCTCCTTAGTTGTCGTATTTTTTTTCACTTTTCTCACTTTCTCCCTCTCCTTTCCATGGAACTGCGGTCCATTTTCTCAAAGATATCTTAGATGATACTACAGTCTACGTAAATTCGGGCCTTAATCAATGAACCTGTGTCTCAATAAACCTTTAGGTACGCACTTCAAGATGGTTAATGCGTTTTTTACTCACTTGGCAGGACTTGAGAATTCTACAGGCGGTAGGGTTAATATCCATTCGATCTACACGTCCTACCTATTTCAGGCGGCTGGTGGTATGTCACTGTACAGCTTATAGAGATCCGTCAACGGAAACGGAATTTACTCAATTGTATTCTTAGGAACAGTGATTGCGAAGTATAATTCGCCATTTGGTGTCTAATGAGGTATCATTACCAGAGTTAATTACGGAGCCGGGGTAGACAGAATTCATCAAAGTTATATTTGAAAGCTTATCGCTGTGTCCAAACTTTCACTTATATCGAAGGTTTCGGTCGTCCAAAATAAGACATATCTTTGCACGACTCGTCGCTTTATGTACTATACATATATCGTTAAAGGTATGGACTTATTGGGTCTCCTCTGGTATCTGCCGTATTTGCAATATTTGGGCAATTGTGAACTCGTTGGTTCTGGAAAGATACTTCTTCATTTTCTCAAACGCTTATTCTTCTGATTTTTCCAATGTTCTTTCTTCGTAGAGAACACTAGCGGCTCATACAATGCACCGCTTCATAGCCAATTTGTTTTGCTTAAGGTGCTGGTTTGCACTATTCATTATACAAATTGAAGACAGGTTAAGAGATACGCGATAGGAGTGCCTTCCATCGATCGCAACATTATCAACTTGGTTGAAGATTTTATATCGAGGGACTTACTGCGGATTTTAACAAAGTAGTCTGTAGTGGTCTTACTTACTTATGTGGCGCTAGAGTTCGTGATGAGCCGCGCGCTTAGTTAATATGACTGTCCAGTCAGTGTGGCTTTTTGCAAGTTGCATTCAGTTGCGCACAGGAAGTTGACTGAGGTCCCCATCCAATTGTGTGCACTATGTAAGATGAGATCATTGTCTGCCACGGTCCCTTTCCGAACTAGGCTGTAGTGTTCATAACTATGCTTTTCTAGTGAGGTTGGCATCGTTGTACGGCCCGCACAGTTCAATGGCACCTTCATTCTACACTGATACCAACGGGTTCGAAAATTACACAAAGAATTTTTCTCGCAGTGCCGGAGAGCATTTTTATTCGCTTTCACCTGTGTCTAAATTTCTGCACAGTAAAGCAGGATCAGGTTCCAGTATAAAGTTTTCTTGATTGCTCCAGAGGGGGCTTCACTCAATCCCTTGTAGCTGCTTGTCGTAACGTTTTTTTCTAGAGATGCATGTTGTGTGTCTCTTTTCATTAACCACTAAATCCACGATTGCTGCTTCTGTTTGTAGAGTCGCAAACGTTCGTTCGCTGTGTCCTTCTCCTTATGTCAATGCCGTCTGCATACATATATCAATAACTGAACAGACTTTTGAAAGATGATGCGCCTGGAGTTGACTTCCGGGTTTCGCATAATTCTTTCCAGAACGATGTTAATCAATTCTATTGGAAAGTGTTTAAATCTCCTTTGACATTGAAGGTTTCGGTTTTGTCGTTACCGACCTTAACAGGACAGCTTGTATTCTGCACGTTCGAAAGAGCTAAACCGGAATACCTAAACTATACATGTCTCTGTTAAGTTTGTCTTTAACGACGCAATTATCTGTGGCTTTGAAATCGATGAAGAGGTGTTGTGTATCGATTTCGAATTCTTGGGTGGACTTTCCTAGCCTAAAACCACTTGATATGGGCTAGTCAGACGCATCTTGACGATAGGTCTTAGGCGTTTGCATAATACGACGGACGTTATTTTATATGCAATGTTGAGGACACTGATTCCACTCCAGCATTAGGAATTTCCCTTCTTTCATATTTTCGTTGATCCATATTTTAGAGATGTTTGCTCAGCATTCAACCATCTGGTGCACCAGCTTTGTTAGATTTAAGCTTAGAAATTGCTTTCCTGACTTCATCTTGGTCGGATGAACAGAAATGCGTCTGCCTCGATTGTCTATTGTGTCTGCCAGAGGGATGCTACAGTCTGTAGAAATAATCTTCCATATTACCAGCACCGACTATGGTACTGATATACTATAAGGCTTTCTTCTCCAACCTTGCTGTTCTATTCCGGGTTTGGCATGTTCGTTTTATATTTTGGTAAGAGTTTCGAATTGCATTCTTCTTGTAGCAGCTCACTAAGGCCCAGACCGCGCTTTCATTTTTTTCTGAGGAGCCTATGTTGTATCATTACCTCCTCGCTGTGTCTACTGGAAAGCTCTCTGATAGTAAGTACGCTGGAATTGGTGGTAAAAATTGTGGTGAATGCGATTTTATAAGAACACAAGCGTTCTCACACTAGCCTCACACCACCAATCCCTACTACTCACCTCCACGTGGTGACTGCTAAGTGCCTAGCACCTCGACTGGAGATGGGGGCGGAGTGCCATCTTACTAAGGCACTTTGTCCTGTTTCCTAGCGACGGCGGACGCATTTTAAGAATGGAATCCACTGTGGCGTCTACAGTTCCAGTTAGGTCGAACTAGTGCTACGAGTATCTCTATATGAGCTGCTTCAACGTACTTGAATACCAGGTCTATGTATAGGGATCTGCAGCACTAAGTCAGGGTGTTGGAAAAGAACCCGAAGCTGGTTAGTGGCTCCGGAATTTGGTCCGGCCCCTTTTATCCTAGGGGTCCCCAAAACGGCCTGGCCCTCCAAGTTGGGGATTGTGCGTGGGGTTAACTGTCCAACCATGTAAAAAGTAATTCTTACGAAGCTATCAATGGCCTCAGATAAGGACGAATTCACTGTTAACCACCATGCAAAACATTCTGGTAAAAGAAGGAAGATGTTTTAGGTGCGCAAAAAGGGGTCATTCTTCAAGAAAATGCAGAAGTGCGAAATGGATTACATGCAGTAAGTGCAAGGGAGCACATATATCATCAATGTGCGACCCAAAGTTTAAGCGTAATCCAACAGTGCCTGCGTCTATAGCAATGGAAGAGGAAAAAGCAGAACAGGAAACAGTTTCGTCCAACCTCATGTACTTATAACACTAAAGGTGAAACAAATATCTTTTTAAAAGCGGCACGCTGTATTGCAGAGGGAGAGCTACTGAGTGATGACCTACTGCTTCGAATTGTCATTGACGGTGGCAGGCCAGACACTTACATCAGGGAAGAAGTTCTAAACAAATTAAATCTTACGGAAATTGGAAAATTAAAGTTGGCCGTAAGTCTTTTTGGATGCAGTGAGCAATCTTCACTGTTACCTTACGAAAGGTAACAGTAAAATTAAGAAGCCAATATAATTTCCAAGTTGTGCAAGTAGAAGCTTTAGTGGTAGTGCAGATCTGTATTGACATTCTTGAAACTCCAAATGAAAATTGTTTTTCGATGAAAAATTTCAGATTGGCCGACAAGAAACACGTAGCAAGCATAGAAACGGCAAACGCATGCTAATTGGCGCAGATCGTCATTGGGATGTTGTGACCCGGAGGCAGGAAAAAATTGATAAATATCTTAGAAGCTGTGGAAACGCTAAAAGGTTTCATTGTTTGGTTCAAGGGTGCTATCTGTGGATGAACTGTGTGCTAGTGATGTGTCGACAATGTGGTCATTAGAATCGGTGGGCATTAGAGACGCAGAGCGGGAAAAGATCTCATTGACGGAAGAGCTAAAGCAGAAGTGTATTCAATATGTCGGCAATCGCTATCAAGCATCTTTACCATGGGAAGACGAATGTTCCACCTTCATAGGCGATCGGAATCGTGTCGAATTACTTGTCAAACGACGCTTAAAACATCCAGCTAAACTGCTAGAGTACGATGAGGCTATGCAGAACTGAGTAGAGCAGGGAATAGCAGAACCAGTCAACACGCAATCATCTAAACGGATCTTTTATCTACCACATCATCCTAATTACAAAGAAGGAAGTGAAACAACCCGATTACGCATTGCGTTCGATGCTTCATTTCACAAGGAAGATATTCCGTCTCTTAACAGCTTTCTTATAACGAGAACAGACTTGCTAGCCGACATACTCCAAATTTTGGATGGGACCTTATGCGCTTGTGGCCGAAATTGAGAAGGCGTTTTTACAAATATCACTGGCGCCACAAGATCGCGACTCTCATCGATTTGTGTGGTTCTCCTCCTTAAGAGATCATCAAGAGCAAGATCTTAGAATGACGCGCGTTACATTTGGCGTCAATTGCAGACCATTTCTTTTGTCAGCAACGCTGCAGTATCTTCTACAACAGGAAGAGAAAAGGTATCCGGATATATACAAGATTTTGCGGAAAGGATTTCATATACACGATTTGGTGTTGAGCTTTAACATAGAGTGTGAAGGCCAGGTAATTTATAAGGAATGTGCAAAGATAATGAAAAGACGTTCAATGTCCTTGCAAAAGTGGCATTCGAACAGCGAAAAGGTTTGTACTCAATTTAGCAATGTTAGTCAAGCTATTACACAAAGGGTTCTGGGTCTTACCTAGTTTGTGTTTAGCGATGAACTGCAGGTGTCATTGCGATCTTTTCAGAGCCTTAACCTCAATATGACCAAAGGAAGTAAAAGAAATGTCCTCCAGGCAAGGATTTATTATTCACTGGGTATTATATCGCCAGCAGTTCTTCGATTGAAGGTCCTGTTCCAAGACATATGGAAAAGGAATTTCAGCTGGGATGATACTCTTCCACCAACCCTTTTGGCCGAATGGGATGAATGCATCAAGAAAGCGAAACAACTGACAAACATGTGTATTCCGAGGTCAGTGCTGCCATTTTTATGTATAAGCGCTATATATTTACACATTTTTGCGGACGCAAGCTCAACGTTTCCTTTCTTTGCACTAAGTGCAGGGTTGCGCCGGTGAAGGTAAATAAAGACGCTGAACTGTCTCTTCCGAAGTTAGAACTCTCAGTAACTTTGATAGCAGCGCCGTTATGTTCATTTTTAAGGCAGTCATTGAAGGTTAAAATTAAACAATTTTTCTTGTGGTCTGATTGCAAGATTGCACTTAATTGGATCATGGGAAAATCACAACGTTGGAAGCCATATGTGCAAAGTCGTATTAACGAGATAAGGAAGTTAACAAATTCAAAGAATTGGAATCACTGCAGCAGGAAGGATAATCAGGCAGATCTCTTGACTCGTGGGGTATCTGGCGACAAACTACAAAATTCTCCAATGTGGCTTTGAGGGTCGAGGTGGTTGAGCGAGGTGTTAGAAGAGAAATATGACTTTATTCTTGAGCGGCAACCAGAGTTTCAAACTGTTCTTCTGGCAGAAGTTGAAGTTCATATAACTGAAGGACCAAAACTTTTCGTATAGCTGCACATTAGATGACGATGCTTTACAAGAAGTCCTGACGAAGAGAAGGATTAAATGGCAGTTCATAGTGGAGAGAGCCCCATGGTGGGGCGGCTTTTGGGAGAGGCTGATTAGAACTATCAAAAAGGGCCAAACTAAGTTTCGAAGGATAGCAGCACCTATTTGGATGCGGACTTATTGTAAGCGGAAAAATTGAGCTTTCGACACATGAGTGGACGCCTTATTACAATCTGTATCAAAGGTAAATTCGCTAACATCAGCCTTATATGCGCTCACGCTGCAACAGAGCAAAAGGACGATGCAACCAAAGAAAGTTTCTACAAGCTCCTCAGCAAAACCTACGAGCAATGTCCGATGTATGACGTTAAAATCGCCCCTAGCGACCCTAACGCCAAAATTGGAAAGGAGGACATCTTTGGTAGCACAATCAGTAGGCATAGCCTACAGACACCACATCTGGAAATGGACATAGGCTAATCGATTTCGCTGCGGGACGTAACATTACTATAACAAGCACACGGTTTCCTCACCTAAATATTCACAAGGGAGGATGGCAGATACCAGATCAGCAAACTGTCAACCAGATTGATCCTGTTGCGATCGACGTAAAGCAATCCTCAAGTATTTTAGATGTCCCAACAATCAGAGCGGTGAACATAGACTCGGAGCACTACCTAGTTGCAGCCAATTTACGTCTACGGATATCTCAGACGCCACAGCAACGGAAAAATACTATGTATGTGGAGATTTAACGTTGTACGGTTGCAATCGCAACAAGCTGCCAGAATCTTTGCCGATCGCATATGCCTCAACCACTCTAGAAGTCCTTTGCAACCAGCATCAAGTGCTGAAGGCCAGTGGCTTCGATGCCGAGAAGCCATCAGAAATGCCGCAACTGACGTGCTGTGTTTCACTCGCCCACCACCACGATACCCCTGGTTTGATGAAGAGTGACAATGAACAAGGAAACCTTATAGTAGAGTCACAGTCGGTGCAAACTGCTAAACGGCGGAGACGACACAAATTCCGCTGTCAGGCAGAGCGAACCATTCAGTATTGACGATGCCGCAGGAGATGACCTAGTAGAGAGCATACACCAACGTATTTCCAAGATTTGATTGGATGAATGTAGGCCAGGTGAATGAAACCTCAGCATCATTTACCCGGTTCACAAAAAAGGGCGACCCTCTAAACTGCGCTAACTATAGAAGTGTCAGTGTTCTAAACATCGCATTTAAAATCTTGACTGCCGTATTGTGTGAGCGGTTGAAACCATTTGTCAGCGATCTGATTGGACCCTATCAGTGCGGTTTTAGGCCCGGTAAGTCCAAAATTTCACACTACGGCAGATCCCGAAGAAAACCCAAGTAATTCAGATCGACATTCACCACTTTTTTATAGCATATGGCAGCATCTACCGAAATGAGCTATACAGAGCCATGTTTACTAGTTTTAGCATTCCGTCCAAACTCGTCCGCTTGTGCAGGATAGCGATGGAGAAAGCTAGCTGCTGTAACAAGGTAACAACCTACTCGAGACCTTTGATGTCAAAAAAGGATTTAGGCAAGGCAACGCGCTGTCATGTGACTTCTTCAACATCATACTTGAAAGAATTGTGCAAAGCTCACATGCCAACACAAGAGGTATAATCTTTCAAAAATCTGTTCAGTTGCTTGCATACGCCGATGACATTTACATTATTGGTATTGTAGAACACAGCGACCTATCACTGATGCGTTTGCGAGTATAGGAGAAGAAGTGGAAAAAATGGGTCTAGCGGCAAACGAGGACAAAACGAAGTTTATGCTGTCAAGAAGAAGGGACAGCCAACATCGAGGAATCGGCCAGAATATCACAATCGGCAGCTATAACTTTGAGGTAGTAAGGGACTTTGTCTACCTCGGGTCCGCTATCACATCTGAAAACGACATCTCTTCAGAAATCAAACGAAGAATAGCGCTTGCCAATCGCTGTTTATTTGGGCTGAGAAGTCAACTGTGTAGTAAGGCCCTCTCACGAACAACCAAGGAAACCCTAAGTACGACCCTTGTAATCCCAGTCCTTCTCTATGTTTCCGAAGCATTGCCGCTTTCTAAAGTGGATGACGATATCCTGGGCCATTTTGGGGAAAAATTCTTCGTAAGATATTTGGTCCCGTATGCGTTGACGGGTTTCTGGAGGAGACGATTCAACGATGAACTCCACGAGCACGATGAACTACACCGACATCGACTTGGTCAAAAAACTGCACATTAGGCGTTTGAGATGGCTGCGACATATAGAGGAAATAAACACCAAGGCTCCAGTCCGAAGAATCTTCGACTCTAATCCGGAAGGATAACACTGCAGAGGAAGGCTACGCCTTAGGTGGCAGGCGCAAGTGGAAGAGGACCTCAATCATCTTGGAATGCGCAACTGGAGGCAGTTATCCAAAGACTAATTGGAGAGGTCTACTGGACGGTAGGTCCAGGTCTACGCCGGACGATAGCGCCACCTAAGTAAGTAAGTAAGGTACGAGTACGTTAGAATTCTTTAAAATATGAAAATTCGGTATTAGCGTCAAAACAGGACACTCAGGCAAGGAACGAATCCATTGTACTTCTTGCACGTTTTTCTTAATATAATTTTTCAGTCTTTTGAAGAAAGATGAGTAAATACTTCCGTTGTGAAGTACCTATAGTACCAGCACCCACTAAGTAAGTGCCACAACGCAGAATGTTGTATCACTTATGCCTAGTACATTTAAGTGTATATAAAAGGTTAGTTAGCAGAAAGGCCCCTGACTTCTTAGAGACTTCAGGAAGTATTCATTTGGTCTACCTGCAAACTTTGAAGTCATGCCATCTGCGTTTTGGATCATATGAAACTCAATTGCCGGTGGAAGCCCTGATCGTGGACGCAAGCAGACCTGACGTAGGTTCGTACCTACGATTGGCAGCTTATTTACTTATTATTTGCTCACTACAGAGTGAGTCTCCATCTCAATCAGTAAACACCTCTATTTGGTTCTGACTTTCAGCAACGGGTCCATTTAAGCACTTCAAAATGGTTGAGGTTCATTTGTAACACCTTCCTACTAAGGCGAAGTCTTCCTCTGCTAAATTTGTTTCCTGTCTAGGAATCCGAAACCCTTTACGCTGAGGTGTTGATATCCATTAGCCATAAACATCGTTCCCATATCAGATGGTTGAAGAACATTTCTTTAATAAGGTCAAAGTAAATGTATAGCTCTTCCTTTGAAGCCTGCAACGCAAACAGGACCAAAATTCACTCGAAACATGTTACGTTCAAAATAGCTAGGGAAATTTTTATCTGTATTCACTAACGTCGGTGCATCTGAGGCAGACAAAACTCTTATTTACCACAAAGTTATAGCTGTTTATTGGCGACTATTGTCTACACGTTTCTGTTCGTGCCTTTTTGGATTGTGACGTTTCTTAATGCAGATTGTAAAGTCGTTGCTGCGTTCTTGAGGGATATGTGATCGGTGATCACACTATTTTTCTGCTGTTATTGCCTCTGAGATATATGCAGATGTACGTTAATTGCAATGAAGTAATGTTTCGAGCCTTTAGCGGCCTTTCAGATTATTTGCACATCCGCTATGCGACTTTTTTTTTACCTAAGTAACCATATCAACCTCTTCTATAGTATACTATTGGCCCGAATTAGGTTATATTCCCGTGCTTACAGTATCTCAACGAGTCCATTAAGTGGATTCTGAAAATGCTCCTTGATTACATTTGCACCTGTCTCCATATCTATAACTGAATTTCCTTCGCTGTACCTACCGCATAGCCTGTGCAGAAATAGATTCACTAGTCGTAGGTAAATACTTAACTAGATGCTGTCAAATTATCGGGAACACATTTCAATGAAAATCTGATTGGAGGCAGGGTAGAGTTGATTTGAGAAAAGTTAACTCAGAAAATAAGTTTAGGACAGCCGTATGTGATTTAAAAACCAAAAAAATTTGAGAAACGGGTGGGCTCTATTAAAGCCAGTTAGAACTGACTTTATAATGAGGCTGTTCCAACTCATCTAGATAGATATAAGGTCGTTCAGTAAATCGTATGTATTTTGGCAGCATTTGCCTTATCAATTTGGTTTCATCTAGTAAACCATGAAGAGAATACAGAAGCCTCAAATTGATGCTTATCACCTGCTTATGGATCTTATGTTTGTTTTGATTTCGCATGAACTACTCCGACTATACGGGATGGTAACAAGGCATGCTAGGAATGCTCTTGCTGCATAGAGATGCCTCTTTTGTTATATTTTTCAAGCTTTTTCACGAGAGTTCTTTTAAAATTTCAAAGTTTTGCGAACCTCACTCATATTTAACGTCAGTTAAATGGGAAGCACAAATTGAATTGATAATAGACTATGGACAATAGACATCGTATACTCCTACAGTCTTCGTACTTTATTCACTCTAGGAGCGACTACATACCTATACCGTCTCACATTCTAATACATCAACACCTATTACAACTGCAACCAATCAATGAGTTTCATTTTAATTTTTTATTTTTTTTTTTCATTTCATTTCATTTATTTATTTTGCATTGCACTTTTAAAATTGCAGGGATTTGATATTGATCTTAGATGTGAGGGCAAGGAGTTCCATAGTCTTACTGTGTGAATGAAAAATAAGCGTGAAGAGCTAAGAAAATTGCAGCGGTAGGGTATAAGGTTCGTTGTTCTTGAAGAGCGAGTGAAATTAAGCCTGCTATACATATAAGACGGACTTTGATTATTAATAATTTTGTGTAGGAATATACAGTTTCTAGCATTGATATACTGTTCCAAATTACAACCAAGTAAATACCTAGAGTATTCGGAGATATGCTCATATCTACGAATGCCATAAATGTAACGCACCGCATCATTAAAAGCTATTTGTAATTTACGCTGAGATAATGAGTCAAGACTACTATATACGACCTCAGCATATGTTATGAGAGGTAATATTAATGTTGTTACCAGCTCTCGTCGTGTTTCAATCGGAGTGAAATATGCGCTAAGCCACAACTTACGAAGGCATCCGTAGATACGACCAATGACCACGTTGATGTGATTGTGACCAGATAGATTTCGAGTTATAGTATAGCCAAGACTAGTGATTGATTCTACGACTTTGATTTTACTATTATTAAGATATAAGTCAGGTAGGAGATTAAAATTGAATTTTTTCTTGGATATTGGAATTACTTGAGATTTTGCCGGATTTAGTAGTAACCCATTTGACACTGACCAAGAATATATACGTTTTAAGTCATCATTAATGAGAAAAGCGAGTTCATTAAGGTTGGAGTACGGTTTCGCTAGGTGTAGTTGAACGTCATCTGCATACAGGTGTACTGAAGAATGGCTGCACACTAATGGCAGGTCATTTATGAACAGGCAGAAGAGAATCGGTCCCAATATTGAACCCTGTGGCACACCTTGTTTGATTTCCACTAGCGAAGAACTACGTTCACCCGAAACTACCCTTTGCGACCTACCGGAAAGAAAACTACTCAGCAATTTTACTGCCCTTTCACTAAACCCAAAATTGTTCTTTAGCTTCCAACACAGAATTTTATGATTTACTTTATCGAAGGCCTTTGAGAAATCCAGCAGACAAAGAAATGAAACATAACCCCTGTCAAAATCTTGTCTTATTTCTTCAAGTAAATTGACCATGGCTGTGGAACAGCTGTGGTTAGCCCTAAAACCTGACTGCTGAGCACTCAACAACTTATTGAGAGACAAGTGCTTCGTAATTTGTTTTGCTATTATTTTCTCGAAAGCCTTGGACAAGCAGGGTAGAATGCTAATCGGTCTAAAATCGGCAGGAGATGCTGGATAGGTTTTCTTTGCGATGGGCAAAACTCTCGCAATTTTCCAGGACTGAGGAAACGTTGATGTTGTTATGCACCAGTTGACTACATGTGTGAGATGAGGTACAATTTGCGGTAAGATAAGTCTAATAAAGCGTACTGGTACGCCATCTTCACCTATGGAGTCAGATTTGATAGCTGTTACGGATTGGATAATTTCGTCTTCAGTGACTACTACAAAATCTTCCAGTCTTGGCAGCGAGCGCACTACTTCCTCAGTCTGACTAAAATCAAATTCATTTATACTGGAATCATCTCCCAGAAATGCATGATTTAGTTCATCGGGATCAAGAACACATTTAGAGTTGTTGCTACTACTAGATATACCAATTTTTCGCAAATTACTCCAAAGTTTCTTTGCAGGGAAGGATATATTTAGTTTAGAGGCGAAATAGTTTTTCCTTGAGGTACGTACAGCTAAGGTGGCGTAATTACGTGCCGCTTTGTACGAAGACCAGTTATCGTTAGATGGTCTATGCTTCCACTTACTATATAATTTGTTTCTTCTCTTAATAGAGCAAACCACTTCAGACGTAAACCATGGGCATGCTCTGTTTTGTATTTTGACCGTTTTAGTTGGTACACATTGATCGAACAATTGTGCTAAAATAGCTTGAAACAATTTTACTTTTTCGTTCGGATCAGCCATTAAGCGGCATTGCTGCCATGGGGCTGAAAAAGTAGCAATTTGAAGGGCATTTAAATCAATGGAATTGAAATCTTTAAACGTGAAGGAATCTGGGATAACTGTTTTAGACAAGGTCACATCATAGGTACAGAAAAGAAGATCATGGTCAGAAACATCAAACGATAGTTGGTCGAACAGTAGAACAAGCGACGGATTAGAAACAATGACTAAATCTAGAAGACTGGGTAAACAATTATCAAGAAAAGGTGTAGGGTAAGTAGTATTTACTATTTCCATCCCGACTAAAGAGACTAAATTCTTCATTTGGAAAACGAGTGAGTCATTCTTTATTAAATTGGTGTTGAAGTCACCGCAGATGATTATGTGCTGATAGAGTGCACAGTATTCGGAGATAACTGAAAAGAAGGGCACAGGGGAGCAGTGTCTATTATTACTGTACGCACATGCAACCAAACATTTGGTATTGCAGTCGCGTATTTCAATTAAAATATATTCGATTCCATTGCCACTAGATTTAGTGATAATTTCACATTTCAGATCCGATTTGCAATAAATCACTACCCCGCCACCCGTTGTATCAGTAAATCTATCATTCCTAAAAATTTGAAAATTTGGTATCTTATAGCAAAAATCAGGTACGTTCGGCTTAAACCAGGTTTCACTTACACAAATAACATCAATACAGGAACAAGAAAACAAGTATTTTAAATAGTCTAATTTGCTATCGTTCAAACTACGCGCATTTAAATAACAAATCTTAAGTCCCTCAAAACTCCTGGATAGAACATTTACCATTGTGTGCGTCGATTTTTCATTCACACTGTATTGGTTTCCTGACCTTGTGATATCCATTAAAAAAGAAATAAAACAAAACAACAACAAAAAAAGTGCAATACAACTAGAGAAGAAGAATTGGGCAGAGGTTTATAGAAGAAGGGAGGGGAGAAAAACGGAGGAATAAAGACAACAGAATTACAATAGAGTTTATTCTTGCAAGACGGCTTTCTATAAAATTTTCCCACTAAATGCAATCTTATGCTCACCAAAGGGCATCATGAAGTATTTATGGTGTTGCATTTTACAGCGCTTAGTTCATGATCTGTTATAAAGCGAATCTTGTCTTTATCTCATATCTTTGACACACTCTTGTTCAACTGACACTTCAATCTCTATCAATTAATCCGCATTACCATCATCATACCCCCTCCCTTCGTCTATCAAAACCCATCCATACAAGTACTATACGATTCACAATTTTCTCAGACAATAGCAAGTGTCAACATATTTTGGAATTTCATTTTTAATGCGAGATCAATTGAATGAAATCACAATACCCACTCGACGAGAAAGCATTCCACCCTCACCCGCCATCCGTACACATCTCACTATATGTATATTCCAACCCTCGTACCGCTCTTAAATTGCGCTGTGTGGTCACAATTTCACCATGAAAACAGCTCAATTTATATTTTTCGACATTTTTGAAACGCTCATTTGAAGGCAGTTTACCGCGTAATTGCTGCACGTGACCGACGTGTGTCGAAGCACTGTTTGGGTATGTGGCCTGCCAACTTGTGGCCCAAGAGTTAACGCACTACCAGGCCAAACATCCTACGGGTTTCAGCCGCCACAACGCAACTGGTTACACACGATAATGCCTCGAATAATAATTCCATTAATTCAACGGCGGCGGTGTCCCAGGCGGCACTATGGCATTTAGGCAAATGTTTTCTCATCAAATAAATCGCCAACAAGGAGCAAGTGGTAAGCCTCGAGTAAGCAGTTGCCAGTAAATGATTGATTCTTTATGCTTGTCAGTTTGTAATTCGCTTCAATTTACAGACAGCGGCAGGAATTTACCCACAAAGGCACTCCTGACAGCCTTATGAATCTATGCAAATTGGATTTCGTTTTTAGCTTTTGAAAATCTTGTCAAACTGGTGCCGAATAACTATTTGTCACTGTGATAAATGATTGCTAAATGCGCTAAATACGAGTATCAAACCAGAGTGATTCGAAAATTTTAGTGCGGGGAATGGATTGGATGACATATTTGCATATAAGTACAATGATTTGGCGACGGATTTCTATTTTTCAAAACTGACTATGATGACTACGAATATACATAGTCGTTTCCCAACTCTTGATTCCAAAAGTCGCTGCTCCTACCTGTGTATCAAACTTCTTAAAAGGAGAGAAATCTGAAAGTAGATCGCATTTTGAACTGTAAAGATTGATGCGATCTTTGAGAAACGGTGAAAGAGGCTTTGTCTAGGACTACTTTCAAACATGTAGAAGAACATCATTACAGTGCAACGCAAAAAGCTTAAGGGAGCTCCAGAAACATACACTCTTTTAGGGACGACGCGTCGCGACTGTCCAATATTATGGACACAAACACAATAAACTATTTTACTGTCGACGCAAATAGGGTTAAGTAGAAGGGACTCTCTAATATTTTTTAAAAGAAGTGTGTTCACAAGCATTGCATAAATGTTATTTATCAAAAATGTTCTTTTACTGCTTGTATAAAACTAATTCCAAATCCATTAGTGGTCAAAAATCGACTGATTCTGATAACGCTATAATCTGGGGTGGACTTGGGCTACAAATCGCAAGTTAGTGCGGCCAACTGCTTTCAATTATGTAGGTGCCCTAACAATTTTGTGCAATACCTAAAGCAAGGTTCTCCTTTAAATACTTTGTTCTCAAAAGTAGGAATTGCAGACTCTTCTGCTCAGAGTGTTAATATCAGCTCGCCCCACAATGCGCCCTTTTCTAACCAGGTCGACGTCGGAATACAGTTTCTGCAGTCTACTGTTATTCAAAAAATTAAAAATCGACTGCAACACACTTATGCCAGCGCTTGATCCAATCCTCGAAACATTTTTTATATTCGGTTTTCGGTATGTCCATCAGTGCTTCCTGCGATTTTTCCATTACTTCCTCTCGGCTGCTGAAACGCGTTCCCCATACTGGTTTTTTAGCTCGATTGAACAGAAAGTAGCCACAGGGAGCCAAACCAGGTGAATTCGGTGGTTGTTGGATGGTACGAGTATTTGTTGCATTTTTCGTCAAAAAATTACGAATAATGATGGCACTGTGCGACAACGACGGTGCGTTATCATGGTGCAAAATCCACGAGATTTTGGTCTCTTTCGGCGAATTGCTTCACGCAAATGTCTCATAACGCCCAAATACTCATAATACTCATTGTTTACTGTCTGGCCTTCTGGCAAAAATTCATGATGCACTACACCGTTGTAATCCATGAAAACCGTGAGCATTGCCTTCTTTTTTAACTGAAAACGACGTGGTTTTTTTGGTCTAGGCTCATTTGGTGAACGCCATTCACTTGCCTGATGTCTGGATTGCGTGTCGTACTCATAAACCCACGTCTCGACTCCAGTAATAATCCTTTTGATGAATGTGATATTGGATTCAGCCTCGCAAATCATCTATTTTGCGACGTCAACATGGTCTCTTTTTTGCATGAAATTCAGGTTTTTTGGTACCAGCTTTGCTGCTACATGACGGAAACCCAAATCTTCAACGAAAATATCTTGGACGGATCCATAGGCAATGTTTAAATTCTCCGCTATCTCTCTGATGGCTAATTTTCGGTTATTGATCAACATTTCTTTTACCAGTATTTCATCAATGTTTTCGTCGGTTTTCGATGTCGATGATCTGCCACTGCGTTCATCATCTTCGATTGAATCACGATCACTTTTGAACCGCTCGTGTCACTGGTAAATGACCGTTTTCTTTAGAGAATCGTTGCCGAAACACTTTTCCAACATTTCCAACGTTCAGTCACCATAAAATCCGTTTCTTACGCAACATTTAATACAAGTTCTTTATTGCAAATTTAAATCCATTTCTAAAATTGTAAAAAATCGCCAACACACATAGAGATGGATGTACTCTTGGCTACGTAGCTTTTGCAAATGTCAAGCTATGACGCTAAGATTTAGAGGGAATATTAACAACAGATTTACCAGCTTAGCAAAAAAAAAAAACAGAACTCAAATCGGAACAATTGAAGCGCCACATGGTGGTTATTTTGGGAATAAGGTGGTATTTCCAACTTCAGAGATCATCAAAGCAAGCCAGGCCAAAAATCCCTTGGCAATTGGCAAGTGTAATTGATGAGGTGTTGTTATGCCTCCCTTTTTGCTAGCAACAAATATTTGGTCTTGCCCTATATCAACTTTTACAGCTTTTGTTTCCATACATGTGTATGCACAATTGATAGGTAGCTATCGAATGAAAGCAAAGGATTTTTCAATATGGATGTAACAATTTTGTGTTTTAATACAAGCGCACCCTTTTAAACTTTGCTTATGATGTGTCAATGTCAAAAAGTGTGTCAAGGTTTACATTTCTATCATTGTGAAGTTCAGGAGGCAAAATTCTGAGTCGGTGGTAGCAACTTTAAGAGCACTTACTTTAATTTTCGGTCTGTAATAATCATCCCGCCAGACAAGCTGTGCGTGCTATAGGGGATAAATTCCAGTCAATATATTTAGTTTAGTATGAGCCAAACCAGCTGATTCCACGCCGTTCACAGGAGTTGGGAAATTCTCGGGAATTTTCGAACGCGAAATTGCCAACTTTCGGACCGATATATGTGGAAGTGTGGCGGAAAATTAGCTCCAAAGAATCCATCGCTGCAAACGGGCTCGCGGTGGTCATATGATCGATCGTACTACATCTTAAAATTTAAATACAACATTTTTATGTCCTTATTGAAAAACGCGATACTTGCATAGATTTTTTGAACTCTCGGCTTCTAGTGCGGGCTGGCGACTTTCCTACAATCTTCTCAAATGTTTTGTTAAAGAAGTCACCTAGTTTTTAACATCAAATATTTCGGTCTTGGAGGGATGCCAAAACCCGATGTTGTGATATGCGGCCTTGAAATCGATGGAAATTGGAATATCGTCAACGGGCCGTTAGAGAAGTTGCTTCTGATGTGATTGGTTTCAAAGCGCCGCACAGTGCGGCAACCCTTGGACAAAAATCAAAACAAATATGTTCGCTTTTAACTCAATGGACGGTGTATTATTGCAGAAAATGACTCAATCAAAGAAAAACAAAAATGTTTTCTCTTAAAACATAACGGCACTTGCGGTAACACTGCATTGAATGAAGACGTGCTGTTTTGTTCTAGTGCGTGTAAGATTTACAACTAAAATACTCCTACCCACCGTCGAGTTCGGACGTGTTTTAATTTCGCTCCGCGATAATTTGTGAATATTTGTTTTTCTGTTTGACCTTTTTACTTTTTTTTTTGGTTTTTTTCGTGTGTGACCCCATTCTTCCCAATCGCTTACACCATAAATTCCCAGTGTCATCAAAATACAGTGACTTTGTGCCTTAAAAAAAAAAAAAAAAAATACATATATATAAAAATATAAAAGTAATTAATACTCTGATCTAATTTAACCATGTCTTCCTGTGGATTTGCTGACTGCGCTGTACCTACTAACACAGTGGAAATGATTACATGCAATGGGATATGTGGAAAGAAATTCCATCCCATATGCATTGGTTTAAGCAGAAACGCTAAAACTCATCTGGAAGAGTATAAGCGCGTATTCTGCTTCTTCTGTGTAGAGTGCCGGACCATCTCCCTGGCACATATAATGCTGGCTATAAAATGTAATAACCAGTAACTAATTGGGCTTGCAGACTCGATTGCAGAGTTGAAATGCGAAGTTCAATTCAATAGTAAAAATGTAACCAAACTAATTTCCGAGAGCCATGATAACCTACACTGTTCGATCGATAACAGCATAACCACCACAAAATCAGCTGTTCAATCCCTGCAGTCTAAAATAAGTAAATTAGCAGATTCTGATAAGTCTCACTGCTCAAACGCGTTACCAGCGATTCAGTCAACTTCAGTTCAGTTGGGAAAAATTATGTCAATGTTGACTGACCAATCCACTCTTCTACATCTCAAGCATGCTGAACAAGCCGAAAACATCGGATCCATCCAACATGACCTCAATTTTCTAAGTGAGGAAGCTGCATCCACTAGATCAACCACAATGCAGATATTGGAGGAATTAAAGCACATCTCTAGTAAGCCGGATGCACCTCCATCTGCAGTAAGCCCGTGTAACAAATCCTTACACAACGAGCTATATACATCACCCTCAACCACTTCAGCCCCAACTCATTCAATAACCATTACCACCGAAGCCCCCGTTCAATCCACTTCGATAAATGCAACTTCGATCACCAATCCCGTTCCAAGACCATTGCCAATAATTAGGGCTTTTGGGACATCCTGGACTCTCCCTGAATGGGAAAACAGAATTCAAAAATTAAATAAAATGAATCTTGAAGCCACCAAAAAACCGGAGCTGTCTACTTTCTTTCTTCAAGGTGCCCCACGTCACGCAAGCCCGTCCTGCATCAAAGACCTTTTTAGGAAGAAATTTGGTATACAAGACATCAAGTGTAAACAAGTTGGCAAAGTGAAGAGCAAAAACGGCATGTGTTTTGAAATACGTATACCCACTAAATACGATTGGATGTTCAAATCTTCGGACGGCATACCAATCTCGGAGAGATGGTCATCACCCAACGGAAGGATATGATATATAATAAGTTTGCTAATAAAAGAAAAGATAGCACCCACAATTCTGCCCACATCAACATCCCAACTCAAACTGGTCATTTAATACCCAAATCTTTCCAAGATTCACCTCGCTCCTACCAACCTTTGCTACATCCAAAAAGAACACCAGAGTCGCTACACCAAATCCTCTCGCTCCCCTCACCAAATCTTTAAAGCCGCCTCAAAACAGAGTTTCATTTAACCTTGCTCCTGCGCCTTCTACCCAAGTTCCAACTAACGTTGCCCCATCAGTCAAATATCCTAATTTTATCAGCTCACATATACTAAACCCAACCACCCCTTCCTCATCTTCATCTACCAATCCCCCTGATCCAACCACCCTCACTAGTCAAGATTCTAGTTCCGGGGTGCTTGAACAACATGTCCCTTCTTCATCCGCTCGTTCGCCTGCCCTCGATTCTTGCCCGAAATACCTTGACAGACTCCTTCCACCAACTGTCAAACTCACAAAAAAATTTTCTGATATGAATGATGACAGTCGTTACGTTGTATCTCGTTTGAGAGACCGCCGCATTTATGAAAATGTTCGGCTCTACCTTGCCTACTTGCACGACAAACCCAACTCCGTTTGCATTGATGGCATAACCAAAACCAACATTATGGTTTCGATTCAACGAGAAGGTCTTCCTATTAAGCCAGCTGAATTGATGCAAATTTTCGTTCGCTACCATGAGAGTTTCGACATCTCTTCCGATGAAGTTCATAATGATCTTTCCACGCTGTCTTTGCATGTCAGCTCTAAACGTCTCTCAAACTTGCAAAGAACTCGTTCAAATTTTAAAAACTATTACAGTTCCTAACAAACTAAATCCTGTATCCTCCAGTCCACAATGCCTGTCCATTTACTACCAAAATGTAAGAGGTTTGCGCTCTAAAATCTCCGTCGTATATTTCAATTCTCAAAAGTTACCCTATGACCTAATTGCTCTTACTGAAACAAATCTAATTCCGGACATTAATAACCTTGAGCTGTTTCCTCCAAATTTCAACGTTTTTCGAAAAGATGGATTTGAAAGAGCTGATAATCCCTATGGCCGAGGTGTTTTACTAGCAATCCGGAACTTTTTCCACGCAACTCCTGTTGATATTTCCCATACTGACAACTTTGAGTTAGTATGTGTCAACATTACGCTCCCCAAACGCTGTCTTTACGTACTTTGTTGTTACATTCACCCATCCCAACCAATTGAGTCTTATCGACCTGTAGTTCACGCAGTGGATTTTTTGACTGATAATGCACAACCTCAAGACTGTATTATTCTAGTAGGGGATTTCAACATCCCTCAACTTAAATGGGGGTCTTCCGACGATTCGTCTCATTTCGTCTCTCTTAATTCGTCCGCAGAAATAGAAATTTTGATGGTGGACTGCCTAACCAACTCAAGTCTATATCAGATTAGTGGAATACCTAACACAATGAACAGACAACTCGACCTTGTCTTCACATCCGATTCAGATAACTGTGTCGTTTATAGGAGTGATCATCTTCTTTCTACCCTAGACCGCCTTCATCCCCCCTTGTCAATTATATACTCATATGAAAATGGCAACACAAGTGTCGATGCGGAAAATGCATTTTCATTTAACTTCCGAAGAACCGACTTTAACAAACTTAAAAACCTCATCAGCAACATTAACTTTGACTTTATTGCTGAGACGACTAATATTGATCTTGCCTTATCAACGTTCTATTCGTTAATTTTCTCCAGCTTTGCCCAATCGGTTCCATATACCTTCCGAAAGGACTGCATGTCAGCTCCTCCCTGGTACAACAAGGAGTTGCGCTCTCTCCGTAATTACAGAAACAAGTTGTGGCATAAATTCTTAAGGACTCGATCTGATTCCGACTACAGTAATTATCGATTGGTATATAATCGTTTTTCTGAACTTTGTGAGTCTCTTTACCTTGAGTACCTCTACCGCATGCAATTTAACTTAGTCTCAGACCCTAAACGCTTCTACCAGTTTGTTAATACCAAAAGAAAGTCAGACGGCTACCCATCTACTCTCAAATTTCTCAGTGAATCTTCTGCCGACCCGAAAACCATTGCAAATTTCTTTGCCTGTCATTTTAATAAATCCTTTTCTAAGAAAACAGCTGAACCCGATCCTAGTTACTTTAGCTATATGAGAAACTATCCTGAGACATCATCCGTTTCGCTAACTATAACAACATCTTTGGTGTCTGATAACATTACCAAACTTAAAGATGATTTTTCGTCCGGCCCTGATGGCCTTCCGGCTATTGTAATAAAAGAGTGTATTAACCATCTCGGTCCTCCCCTTGCTGCCCTATTTAACTTGTCTGTCTCAACAGGTACTTTCCCTTTCCTATGGAAGGAATCATACATCATCCCTATTCATAAAAAAGGAAGTAAGGCCGAAGTCGATAATTATAGGCCCATAGCAAAACTCTCTTGCATACCCAAATTTTGAAAGCATAGTCTATCAACAACTGCTTCCGTACTGTAGGCCAACTATCTGTACAAATCAGCACGGTTTCATGAAAGGTAAATCAACGACCACTAACCTAACAGAGTTCGTCTCTAGGACGCTTCATGCTTTAGAAGACGGTGACGAAGTCGATTCAATTTCCACTGATTTCAGCAAGGCATTCGATAAAATTTCTCACCAACTTATCATTTTTAAACTAAAAAAACTTGGTTTTTCCCCTCATTTTATGGCATGGACCAAATTCTATTTAGAAGACCGAGAATATAGGGTCATCTTCAGATCTTCAATATCCGACCCAATTAAAGCAACATCTGGTGTCCCTCAGGGTAGTCACCTTGGGCCTATCATCTTTATCCTGGCGATTAACGACATAAATCTCATTTTAACGAATTGTAATCTTTCTATTTTCGCTGATGACATGAGAATTTCCAAAGTCATTTCTTTGCCTTCTGACTCCCATTGCCTGCAAGATGACTTAAATAAGTTTTCGGTATGGTGCAAGCAAAACTTTTTGGAGCTTAATGTCAACAAATGCCAAGCGATAACCTATTCCCGCAAACGTTTACCTCCCCCTCCAAGAAACTACTTCATCTGCGATGAGCCTATTCCTTCCACTACCCAAGTACGGGATCTAGGAATAATTTGTGACAGAGAATTGAATTTCGACTCACATATTGACAGCATTATAAATAAATCTAACTCTGCACTTGGTTTTATCAAACGCTGGTCGAAAGAATTTTCCAACCCTTACGTTACAAAGTCCCTGTACATTACTTTTGTAAGGCCTCTTCTCGAATATTGCAGCCAAGTTTGGTCACCCTATAAACTGACCCACATTCAAAGAATAGAAGCAGTCCAACGCAGGTTTGTCCGTTTCGCACTTCGTGGTCTACCCTGGGCCGACCCATATGGATTACCTCCCTATGAAAATAGGCTGGAACTAATTAGCATGCATACCCTAAAAAAACGTCGTGAAGTCGCTGATGTACTTTTTATCCCCCAGTTACTAACTGGAAACATCGAGTGCTCGAGAATAACGCAAAATATTGCATTCACTCCCAATCCCCGTAATCTAAGATCTGTCCCACTCTTCCTGATCCGAACTCACCGTACCAACTACGGTCACTTTGAACCAATATCTAGAATGTTGCGTATAACGAACAACTACGCCGAAGTCTTTGACCTAAATAGCAGCAAAGACGAAATGAAAAAAGCACTGCTCAATATGCCACTCCCTTAACATCTACCTCGTCCACCATTTCTCCTCGCCCCATATTAGGTTAAGAATATCTTTGTTAGTTTTAAGTCTAGGTTTAAGCTTTTGCTTGTTAATAAGCTAAATAAAGTTGTCCGAGGTAGACCCGGGCTAATAATAATAATAATAATGTCGAATTTGGAAGAAGGTTTGTTATTCTATCTATTATAGTATTAGAACCAAATTTTTTTAGTTGTATTAAAATATAAAGTGATAAAGTGAATTGTTAAAAAAATAAAAAAAAAAATATTTCTTCATTTGAAATAAGCTTTAAAAAAATTCGGCCGAAAATATTCTGCGCATTTAATTGCTATGCATAAGTTATATATCAGACTTTGTTCTTGTGTTAATATTTTTTTTGCTACAAATTGCTACCCTAATAACAGTGAATTTTGTTTCCATTACAATACCCAACGATTCGAAATTGTGATTTGGTCGACGATTGGATTTCAAATCCAAATTCAGAGAAACTGTATAAAGTTATCCATAAACTGAAATCTCTTTTAAATTTAAATGACTGTTCTGATAGTTTAAATGCCAAAATTAGATACACAGGTGAAGCTTATTGTTTATAAAAAAAGATGAGCAAAAAATGTTAATACATTATTTTTTAATTAACAAATACCACACTTTATAGTTTCCAGCATCTGGCCCAGAATGGATCAGAATTGCAGAGAATTTTGATCTTCGTTGGTAGTATCTATTGCGCATCGGTGCATTAGATGGGAAGCATGTATCTTCCCGAGCATCAAAGGTAGATAGTGCATATTTTTACAACTACAAAGGTCTCAATTGCGTGTAGTCGAGGCAAAATAGACATCCCAGTTTGCAATAATTCCCAACAGGATCAATCAATGACGTCTTAAATACGTCATTTAAAATGCTGCGTCAAAAGTCCCCATCGATCCCGGTCACAAATATTTGTTTTTTGCGTATATCTCTTAAACGGTGAGAAGTACTGGAAAAATGGACAAGAGAAGGTTATAGATCGTGAAATTCTCTACGTACAATACAAAACAAGGTATCAATACTTTTTTCCCTACGAAGCACTGTTCTCAAATTATCGCGATTTCAGACCGTTGGTATGCACACATTTCTGCACCACCTCTGAGGTAGCGTACTCGGCGCTTTTTTTTTAACATTATTTCCCCAGTAAGAATACTCCACGGTATATTTCGATCGAGGAAATTTAATGGGACAATATTTTATTAATATAATGAAAATTGTAGCAGCAAGAAAATTACATTATTCGTCATCAAATTCTACATCAAATTCTACATGATCACTCGTTTCTTCCTCTTCGCTTTTTCTTTCTTTTCTTTTCTTTTCTTTTCTTTTTCAATATGTGTTGATTATTGTAAGGAGACATTTATATCAGTTAGATCATTAGATCGATTTCGAAATAATCTTCATCTGTTGCATTTGATTTAGCATGAGTGGCCTTGACAATTGGCACGGACTTGTGAACAAAACAATCCAACTTTTCTGCACCCACAATTGTTCGTGCAGCCTTTTTTGCACTTACAAAAAATTGTATTCAGCAGTTTTCCTGAATCAGGTGGAAGAAAAGTCTGGATTGTCCCCAAAATATGTATTATTCATCAATTCCAAGCCCCAGTCTTCAAAATTCGGTTTATTGCCCCGCCACACTTGCATTGTTTGCAGCAGACTGAATATTTATTCCAGTTTCTGGTGGTAGGAGAGCTGACAATGGAGAGCTGCTGCTGCCTCATACATCTTAGTCTCATTATATGATGCACACAAAAGATCAAAAAATCTGAATAATACGTTTTGATCCAAACCGTCGATGAAAAAACACTGAGAGACCCAACTGTAATCGTGATTTGAAAATCCTAGGCCGAACAGCAGCCATAATACATTGGCTGACATTTGCACATAATAATTTCAAATGTTTCGGTTTATAACGTTTATTTTTCAAAATGATTTGCTTAAACAAATAATTTAATGGTTCCGGCATATCGCTATTAATATCTTCGAACATTTGACTAGGTGGAGAATAATTATCAGCGTCAAGCACTATCGATTGAACATCCTCTCGTACGATCGCTGCAGCTGCTTCAAGTATTCTGACTGGCTTTCCCATTTCATTTTGTTTTTTATTATCATACCAAGCTTTGTTGAGCAATTTGTGCCGATTGTCGATGAAGCAAATGAATGTCGAACTTCCCAATTTCTCAGTTATGATGATTCTGTTACCATACTTCAAATTCAGTGTCCGTGACTGAGTTGAGCGGGATTTAAATGTTGAGCTTGGAATTGACGATTCACAAGCGGTGGCTACCCTTTCAGTTTGATGAACTGAAGAGATGAAAAAAAAACCGTTTAAACTCCTTCAGTTAGATGAACTGAAGCAAGTACAATGAAAAGTGGTTAAATAAAAAACTCGTGACCTTTTTTTAAACTTGAAACTTTATTACTTGACTGTTGGCTGAAGAGTGGTTTAACAGATTAATTTCTTCTTCCCTCGAAGCTGCTGATGGCTTATGTACCACTCAGCTGTTTCTTCTAAGGTCAATCACCCTGGCTTATTTACCTATGTGAAGAACACACCAGCACCAACAATGCCCCCATATTTTCGGAGTAGGTGTTAGAGTGCATTGTGTTGCAGTGCATCTCACTCACATGCAATTCGGCCATCCTGGATGACCATATTCTTCCAGTGGCGTTGAAATGCGTCAAAGCGAGATCGATATATTCTTCGTAGCTCGGCATATTGACAGTTTGTTAGTTGTGAGTTTTGTTTCGAGCAAATCGTTTTGTGGTGCAGTTTGTGTTAATTTTTTATTATTTGTGTTGTGTGCATCAAAGCTAATTATTCGCTATGTTTTCAATTTTTATTTCATGCGAATAATTAGCTTCCTGCAAACACACAATCTCCCATTTTTCCATCGCGCGGTAGATTTTGTTGGGAAGCAACATGCTCCCGGCCCGGCAACGTGGAGTTCAGGAATTCCAATGTGGTATGTTGTGCGGTGCTGTATAGATCAGGCTTCCAGATCTCTGTCTTTTGTCGTATGGATTTAATATCATTTCTTGTTGCTTCATCGCCGTTTTTCCTTCCTGTTGTTGTACGGATCTCTGTGTCTTCCCTCACGTCGGATTGTGATGGTTTGCGAGTGCCGAGAAAGATACAAAATTGTATTAGTTTGGGTTTAATACATATTCATAAAATAAAATAAAATATAGTTAGCTGGTACAGCTGGTTATCCATGACTTAGTGGCAAATCGGTTGACCTTGCGACTTAGTGAGAAATTTTATTACGTTTGGGGGCGGGGTAAGGGTTATTAATTCACTTAAAGTCTATATTTTTTTTTTGATGTGTTTATTAATTAAATTAGGTTTTGTGTACATAGTGTTTTTGCTTTGTTTACATTTTATTTAAATTCTTAACTCGATTCGTTCGACGGATTAGTTACCGGCAAGGGGGATAGTTTCGCGATCGGACGTTTTAGGACTCCCTTTTCTGTCCTTATGGTCACCACGCGCGTTAGACCATCTGCACCGGGATGCAGTTCAATTACGCGCGCGAGCACCCATAACGAAGGCGGAAGGTTATTCTCCTTGACGAGAACTATGTCTCCGAGTTTGATGTTCGGCTGTTGCTGAAGCCATTTTGGTCGTTGCTGTAGCAAATGCAGGTAAGTTGTGCTCCACTGCTTCCAGAACTCTTGTATTAATCTTTGAATATATCTCCACCTATCGAGATTGTTTATGTTCTTCTCCATTAAATTTCTTTCGGGCAGAGTAATTATTGATGATCCGATCAAAAAATGTCCTGGAGTGAGAACCGTCAGATCATTTGGGTCGGACGTCATAGGGCATAACGGCCTTGAATTGAGGCATGCCTCGATTTGAGCGAGCAGTGTAGCATACTCCTCAAATGTAAGCCTGGCTGCTCCGACTGTTCTTTTAAGGTGGTGTTTAATTGACTTGACACCAGCCTCCCAAAGCCCTCCAAAGTGTGGTGAAGCTGGTGGATTAAAATGCCATTTGGTGTTTTGTGCTGCCAGACTTGCCGAAACTTCTGCTGACCATTCCCTGGAGATGTGTTTGCTCTCCTTGTTCAATTCATTCATGGCTCCCTTGAAGTTTGTCCCACAATCACTGTACATGTTGGAACAGATGCCTCTACGTGCCACAAACCTCCTGAAAGCTGCTATGAACGCTGCCGCAGTAAGGTCACTCACTACTTCAATGTGTATCGCCTTTGTTGATAAGCATATGAAGACAGCTATGTATCCTTTCGTTATCCTATTACATCTGCCCTTCCACATTTTTATTTCTATGGGGCCCGCGTAGTCTACCCCAGTGTTCGTGAATGGCCTTGAAATTATTACGCGTTCCGTAGGAAGATTTCCCATGAGTTGTTCTTGCATTTTAGCATTATATCGATGACACCGGACGCAGTTGTAGATTGTTGATTTGACTAGACGCTTAAGATTAGTGATCCAGTATTGGCTTCTAATCTCTGCTATCATGATCTGCTGTCCACCGTGAAGTGTGCGTTGATGCACATCGCTGACGACCAATCTCGCAAAGTGATGTGAGTCCCTTAGTATTATGGGGTGTTTCTGGCTAAACGGTATGGTGGAGTTTGTTAAGCGCCCTCCTACGCGTAAGAGTTCTTCAGCATCAAGAAATGGATTCAAACGGAGAATGTGACTGCCCTTTCCAACGCTCCCCTTCTCTTTCAGCGTTTTTATCTCCTTGTGAAATAGTTCACCTTGAACAAGTCTAATGAGCTGCTTTCGCGCACCATCTAGTTCATCAGGTGTGAGTCGGTGACTCTCCAATGGTCTTCTCTTTGCCTTGTGTTTTAAGTATTCGAAGTATCTGCGCCATATAGCTGCACTGCGTACTAGCCGCTTCAGGTTTGAAAAACGTTGACAGTATTCATTGTTGATGATTACACAGTGACAGATGACATCGGCGAAGCTGACTTGTAGATTTGCTAGTCTGTTCTTATAAAATGATGATTTCACTTCACCCTTCTTATTTTCTTTCTTTGTTTCCAGCTCGGTTTCGCACAAAGTCAATCCTGGACCTTCGTTTATGGAAAAATTCTTCAGAAATTGTGGCCCATGCCACCAAATGTGGCTGTTGATGAGCTCATGTGGTAACATTCCCCGTGAGCCTATGTCCGCTGGGTTTTCTTTGGTGCCAACGTGTCGCCAAGCATCGGTCGTTGTTAGCGCTTGGATTTCGCTGACTCGATTGGCTACAAATGTAGTGCGAATTGTAGGGTTTCCTCTGATCCATGCCAATGTTATCGTTGAGTCAGACCATGCAAGAGTTTCAACGTTTTCGAATTGCATGGCCCTCTTGACACGATGTAACAGTTTGGCTAAAAGGAGTGCTGCGCATAGCTCTAGCCTTGGTAGCGATACGCATCTTACCGCTGTTGGAGCAACTCTTGTTTTTGCCGCTAAAAGATGGATATGCTCATGGCCTTCGTTTATAATGCGAATATATATTACTGCGGCATAAGCCTTCTCGGAAGCGTCGCTGAACCCGTGAAGTTGTACTTTTGATGATCTTGCGAATTCAATCCACCGAGGTATTTCCAGTTCATGAAGTGCTCTTAACCCCCTTCGCAGCTCTACCCACTGACTTTCAATCTCTTGAGAAATTGGTGAGTCCCAAGGATATTGTTTCAGCCACAGTTGCTGCAGGATTAGCTTGGCCTTTATCACGCATGGGGCGATCCATCCTAGCGGGTCAAACAGACGAGCGATGTCTGCCAGTACGGACCTTTTTGTGAACTGTTGGACCTCAGGCAAGTTAATATTGAATGCAAATGTATCTTTCGCTGGATGCCATTGAATCCCAAGTGTTTTGATGGCATCTGGTGATTCAAAATTTAGAGGCAGATTTATTTCCCTTTCGCTTTCAGGAACCTGCTCTAATACTCTCGTGGAATTGCTGGCCCATTTTCTTAGAGGAAACCCGACTGATTTCAGGACTTCAATAATTTGTTTTTGTAAATCGATGGCTTCCTCTTCGTCATTCGTACCATAGATGAGGTCGTCGACGTAAAATCCTTCAGTGAGCACCTTTGTTACATATGGATACTTGTGTTCCACATCTGACGCTAGCTGATGTAAGGTGCGCACCGCTAAATATGGCGCCGATGCAGTTCCAAATGTGACTGTATTCAAAGCATATGTTTTTATAGGGTCATTTTGTGTATGCCTCCATAGAATTAGTTGATATGACGTATCTTGTGCTGCCATCCATATCTGCCGATACATCATGCTTATATCTGCCACAAACGCTACTTTGAATTTCCTCCACTTCGTGATCAGATCTATGATGTCGGGTTGCAGTCGTGGACCCACCATTAAGCAGTCGTTTAGCGATACTCCGTTAGAAGTCTTACAAGACGCATCGAACACTACACGGAGTTTTGTGGTGCTACTTGACTCTTTGACGACAGCATGATGAGGCAAGTAGTAGTGTTCGCCTAGTTCCATGGATCCTGAGACCTCCTTCATATGACCTAAGGTGGCGTACTCGTGCATACATTTGGTATAAGCTTCCTTTAGCTTTTGGTTTGATTCAAGTTTTCTTTCTATTTGAAAGAATCTCGCCATGGCCGCCTTCTTCGAATTCCCCAAGGTTGGGCGAATTCCATCCTTGAATGGGAGTCGTACTTCATATCTCCCATCTTCATTCCGCTTGAATGTTTCTGAGAAATGTTGTTGACATTTTTGCTCCTCCGGTGATAGTTTCCTATCATCGAGATTTTCTTCTAATTCCCAGAATTGCCTAAGTTGTGCATCTAAAGAGTTGAAGTGATTTTGGACAGTGAAACAAGTAATCTTTGGAGTAGTGTTGGTTTTTCCGGTAAGGATCCATCCAAATTCAGTCCGTTGTGCTACAGGAGACCCCTTTTGTCCCTTCACTAAACCTTCGAGAATTATTGAGCTGTACACGTCCGCCCCTAACAGCACATCAATCTTCCCTGGAACATTGTACGCCGGATCGGCTAATGGCAAATTGGACAAATGTTTCCACTCCCCTTGAAGCGGATAGGTTGGTAGTGTTGCAGTTAGGACAGGTAACACAAATGCTGTAACATCGAGGGAGAAGGCTGTATTGTTAAACGATTGCAAATTAACTTTCACTCGGTATTTGGAACTGCCAGTTGGGTTTTTCCCAAGTCCTGTGACTCTAGCAGATACATTCTGCCTTTTGAGGTTAAGCATTTGAGTGGCATTTTCAGTTATGAATGTGGCCTCGGAGCCGGGATCTATGAAGGCCCTAAGAGTGCACTGCTTTCCATTCGTTGCATACACTTTAACGAGTGCAGTAGCTAGTAGCGTTTTTGACTGCGTTTGGTTGAAATGTGCCCTAAAGTTTTGAGAAGTGCTAGGTTGGTCACTCGGAGTATTGAATGGGACAGAAATTTGACTGACAGGATTTTGTATATAATGGGATTGAGGATTGTATTGGGGTGCATTTTGATTCTGGAATTGATGATGTTGTTGGTGGTTTTGAGCAGTGGTTGAATTTTGTCCAGCATTAATATGCAGTAATGTGTGATGCTTGTAACCGCATTTTTGGCACCTGTTGCTACTGTTACAAACCGAGACATGATGATCATACCCTAAACAATTACCACAAACTCCATTTTTCTTTATGACGTCAGCTCTAGTTTTAACATCCATAGTAAGGAATTTTTTGCAATGTCTCATCCCATGAGAAGCCTTGCAAAGTCGACATCGAAACTGCTTTGTTTGTTGCTGGGAACTTAATTGGCAGGCCGCGGAAGTGGTTTTTCGAAACGAATATGGGTGCATTGATTGATTCGAATGCACATTCAGTTCGGAAATGTTTTCTAGCGAACTAAAACGACCCTCGATGAAAGACATGAAAGTTTTCCAATCAGGAAGAACCCTTGAAGTGCCTAGCTTTTCCTCCCAATCTCGTTGTGTCTGCGGTGGTAGTTTATTAAAAATTAGAAAAATGAGAATGGCGTCCCATGTTTCAACAGCTATTTCAAGGTTGAAAAGAGCGTGAACGCATTCAATGCTGGTGTCGTGTAAGGATTTCAGGCCAGCAGCAGATTCACTGGTTAGTTTACTTTGCTCTACTAATCTCCTAAGCTGGGTATTTACAAGTTTACGCTTGTTTTGGTACCTATCTGTAAGAATTGTCCAAGCTGACGCAAAGCTTTTGGAATCTATTGGAAGGTGCTGGATTAATCGAGCAGCTTCCCCACACACAGACGTTTTCAAATATTGAAGTTTTTGTATGTCCGATAATTCGGTGTTATTTCGGACTAAGCTGTCGAATAAATTAAAAAATTCCGACCAATCTTCGAATTTGCCCGAAAATGAATTTATCTGAATTCTTTGAAGACGTACATCAGAGCCAGCGGATCTCGTGTTGTTTAATCGAGACATGTCTACTGATGCATTATTGTCTTCCAAAAAACGATCAGTCTCATCGTGCAGCTGCCCACTAAAGGTGAAATATATTCTCTTGATTTTCGAGAAGATTTCATCCTGAATGTATTTTTCTTTCAGTGGGTCAGCAGCATTTCCAATTATGTTTGAATGTTCTTTTTTCGCCCGTTTGAACATTTCATCAATATCAGATAAACACGCGGTTAAATACCCCCTTGACTTTCGCGACTCTTCATCTTTTTTAAATTGTTCATAGTCCCGACTAATCTCATTTAAAATATCTTCCTGACATTCGATAGATTTCGATAATTTCGACATTTTTTTTTGGTTTAAAACTTGACACTCTTATTTGAAAATATTCTTAATTCACCTTTTTTGTTTTATTAGTGATGTAATTTCATTAGTTTTTATTTATTTTTATTACGTATAAAAGCAAGAAAATAAGGAAAAATTCCTACCTTAGTTTTTCTGTTTTGCTGTACTTCGACCGTTGCAGGTGGTCACCGGTTGTTCCTCGGACCGCTGTTACTTTGTGACCGCTATTCACAGGTTGCTGTACTAGACACACTGAATCCGTTGGATTTGTTCCAGCGTTGATTACATCTATCTGAACCGTTGGGTACTGTGGCCGATAGACTGTCCGTCGTAGATCGGAAACGTATATTTTCACTGGATAGATTATCCAGCTATACTTAGTCCACAGCACACTTTTGCTTTTCCACTTCACTTCCTAGAAAGGCAGTACTCTTTCTATGTGCTCCTCTGTTGAAGGAATAGTTGGGTACTGTGGCCGATAGACGGTCCGTCAGGTCTCGGAAACGTATATTTGCACTGAATACTTTATCCAGCTATACTTAACCCACAGTACACTTTGAAAAAAAACGGGTTTTTTTGTTAAGAAAAAAACTTAAGACACACTGGTTCACTTTAAAGGAAATGATTTCCTCTATGTCCTTTTATTTAAAGGAGGCAATCAAAGGACCATGTCCGTGACTGAGTTGAGCGGGATTTAAATGTTGAGCTTGGAATTGACGATTCACAAGCGGTGGCTACCCTTTCAGTTTGATGAACTGAAGAGATGAAAAAAAAACCGTTTAAACTCCTTCAGTTAGATGAACTGAAGCAAGTACAATGAAAAGTGGTTAAATAAAAAACTCGTGACCTTTTTTTAAACTTGAAACTTTATTACTTGACTGTTGGCTGAAGAGTGGTTTAACAGATTAATTTCTTCTTCCCTCGAAGCTGCTGATGGCTTATGTACCACTCAGCTGTTTCTTCTAAGGTCAATCACCCTGGCTTATTTACCTATGTGAAGAACACACCAGCACCAACAATGCCCCCATATTTTCGGAGTAGGTGTTAGAGTGCATTGTGTTGCAGTGCATCTCACTCACATGCAATTCGGCCATCCTGGATGACCATATTCTTCCAGTGGCGTTGAAATGCGTCAAAGCGAGATCGATATATTCTTCGTAGCTCGGCATATTGACAGTTTGTTAGTTGTGAGTTTTGTTTCGAGCAAATCGTTTTGTGGTGCAGTTTGTGTTAATTTTTTATTATTTGTGTTGTGTGCATCAAAGCTAATTATTCGCTATGTTTTCAATTTTTATTTCATGCGAATAATTAGCTTCCTGCAAACACACAATCTCCCATTTTTCCATCGCGCGGTAGATTTTGTTGGGAAGCAACATTCAGTGTTGACTTAATTGTTCTGTCATCGATAGATTCTTCTTCGCAAATATGTTTCAATTGCTGTATTGAAAATTGACAATAATCATGATTATTCATTTCAGGATGATCGATTTTACCTCCAGTCCCGTAACCTAGGTTTTGAAAATTAAACGTTAATTGTTGGTTTTTAAAGTGCACTCCTGCCGTGTAGGCTTAATTCCACTGAATGCCCATACATTCATTGGAGAAAGGATAAGCCTTACCATTGCTCCCCCTCAATTCACTTTGATACCAAAATGAAACTTGTATTGGAGGCACAAGTTCCACCGTTGGTATGAGTCGAGGCCGATCTAAAACCTCTCACTGATTATAGAGTCACAGCACCTAGTACTTTTTGCAACTCTATATTGGGTCTAACCAACAATACGACCCTTCCCGCGATTTTGGGTTTAAACCACAGCCACCATGACGCTCCCACAAGGGGCTCTACCTTAACAAGTCAGGCCCGGGCCGAGATCCGGGGGGGCTCCTGACTCGCATGGTACTGTAATTTAAGTTGTGGTAGGGGCTACCGGTGGTCCTGCCGCCAACAGGACCTATGACTGGCAGCTTGTAACTGGTCAAATCGTAGCAACCTTCGGTGGCGTCATCTGAAACCGTTACGACAAGACCAGTATTTTGCTCTGCCCCCGCTTTTTATTAGACAAAGTCATTGATGGGCCAAGCCTTGGTAATTGGGTGGGGGCCCATCGTTAAGGCACTGCAAGAAACTTCTCTTCCTTTTTCAGATTTCTAAAATAGAAGCTAACCGATTCTTCATGAATAAGGAATAGATGCAGTGTCTTCAATCGAAGAAAACAAATATTTCTTAAAATTATATCTCCTTGAGATCTATTGCTGTGTACTCGGGCATCTATTACAGAACCTTCCGCGATGATCTAATAAGGGATGATAGGAACTTTAAGGAAACCCCTGAATGAGATGTCGAGCGGCAATCCGGCACTCAAATATCCTAGGCAATGAAGAAAGATTATAATTTGTCTAGGAAAGAGTTGAAACTGAATAGCTTACAGGTCCCTCTCGCTGTTAAAGTGGTTAAAGAGCTTCCACAAAGGCCAGTAGAGACATGTAGAATGAGACGATTGCTCGACAATATAAATGCTGGATTCACCTTGACAAGTGTGCTGGTGCGGCATTTGTATGTACAGTGGGACTACACGGGACACTGCTTCACGACTATTTATGCTGAACGCTTTGGTGGCCACAACAACGATTTATGCAGAAACTGAAAGGACGTGTTAGAACTCGAGTCTGCCCATTATCTGCTGGGTGGGTGTCCTACTCTCTCAGAGAGAGAAATTCGATACGATTTCGAGGTGGTTTCAATAGAACCCAAGTGAAACCCAATTAATGTAGCTCCTTCAAGTCCAATTTCATTACCTCTCTTTAGAGTTTTTCTAGATCAATCCCACCATCGTGTTCGCACCTTGGATATTCTCCCTTGTCTATCATCATTCGTTCCTGTATCCCCTTGTGGGTCCTAGGGCCTCTGCTTTGCATACGCGCCTTCGAGTGCGGTTTCTGGAAATGTACCTCAGCTCTCCCCAACTTTTTCCCAGTTGCCGTGCTTCCTTCTCAACAGTTCTGCGCCACGTACTGCCAGGACCGCCGCGCATCCTGTCATCCTGAGTGAGCGGGTTCCATTGCATCGCTTGGTTAGCTATGGACCTGTCAACCTTTCGGAGAGTGTGACCAATCCACTGCCACTTTCGTCGTCGTATGGTTGTGCCTATAGCTTCATGGTCCGTTCTCTGATAAAGCTTTTCGTTATAGATACGGCTTCGCCAGAATATCCTTAAGATGTAGCGTAGGCACCTATTGGCATACGTTTGCAGCTTCCTCGTGATGGTGGTGGTCACCCTCCAGGTATCACATCCATATAATAGCACGGATTTAACGTTGGAACAGAACAGTCGTAGCTTGGTGTTTAAGCTACGAGTAATTGCATTACTTCGCCAAACTGTGGATAGCATTCCAAGCGCAGATTTTGCTTTGCCTTTGCGGTTAGCTATATCCAGTTCGGTTGCGCCATCGGTTGAGACAATACTCCCAAGGTATTGGAAACTCTCTACTCTCTCAACCGTCTGTCCAGCAATACATATATGAGTGGATGAGTTTGGTCTTAGGCTGATCATTTTTGTTTTTGCCGAGTTAATTTTCAACCCAACGACGTCTGCTTCCCTCTACACATTTGTTGTCATTTGGTGAAGGTCCATTATTCTTTGAGACAGAAGGCTTACATCGTCGGCGTAGTCAAGGTGTTTCAGTTCAGATGTAAGAGTCCATCGAATTCCTTCATTTCCTGTTAACAAGGCCGCATGCAGCACATCGTTAATCACCAATAGAAACAATATTGGTAAAAGTATACAGCCTTGCCTAACCCCGCTTTGGACTTTGAATTCCTCAGACAGTCTTCCTCTGTGTAAGACGTGACATGTAGACCCATCATATGTAGCCTTGATAATTTCTATTAATTTATCAGGAATGCCTCTCCTGCACAAGGCACGCCAGATAAATTCCCGATTGACACTATCAAACGCCTTTTCAAAATCGATGAACAGCAGGCGAAGTGGTGGTCGGTACTCAACTCACTGCTCGATGATGATGCGTAAGGTGTTGATGTGGTCGACACAGGAGGATCCAGATCGGAAACCTGCTTGTTATCATCCTGCAGCGAATCAAAGAACACTTCGAAGACACACTCGACGCCGTACAAGCAGGTTCTCCGTGTCTAAGTTAGCATTGAATATTTGTCTCAGTGTATCCGTCGACCTGCCTACCCAGAGAATCATTTAAGTGAGTGAGAGTTTTCGAAACCAGCTCTTTCACTTAGCCTGCAGCGTTAAAAATGAATAGCCAGGGTTTTCAAGGTAGTACTACATACTTCAATTCGTAAAGGTTACGCATCAGCCATCTCACAAAACCACCCCAGCCATCAGTGATGGTCAAATGATTTTTGCCAGAGCTCTCCACCACTCTATGTATCTGCAAATCGGATTAAGAACTTCATTTTTCACATAATTGAATGTTTTTGTTGTCAAAGTGAGGAACAAATTTAAAATTTCACACTTGACTTGACTGGCAGGGTAGCTCAGATACATCGAGCTACGTTTATGTACAATATAGCTACTGGGAGAGTGAGCAATTGTCACCAGAACTGCTGGCAGAATCTACTCATACGGATATATTGGAACACAACACTCGTAGATACATCTCACATTAGATTCGAATGGGATCTGGGATTAGGGGTAGATATGCGGAAAAGTCGGATCTGCATAATTCTATCTTGCAGCAACGATGTCACAATCTACGCCAGCACCAATCCAAAAAAGAATCAGAGAATCTACATTTGCGTCTGCATGGATACATACCATTGCCGGAGAAGGGGTGACGGTGACGGTGACGGTGACGGTGACGGTATAACCCCTGCCAATTTCATTTTAATGACAAAGGATCTGGTATTTATAATTGAAGAGGTGGAATAATTTATTCAAATAGAGAATCTTCACTTGACTGACTCCTGGGGGGTAGTATATCACCCGAATATGTACTCGTATAGAAGGATGTGTGCAGGAGCTGGGTAGCTTCTCATCGTGACAATTAAGTTGTTTACGATTTTCCAGATATTTTTTCGAGATTTTCAAATCAGATTTGAATGTTTTTGTGTTTGCTGTTGTCGTTGTTGGTTGATTGACTAGACAGAATACAGTATGATGACGGTGGTTTGCTTCTGGGTATGCCTCTTTTATCGATGCAGATTAATCGAAAAGTTTTTGTATTTGTTTAATTGAATTTCGATTTTTTTGTAGTCTGTTTCACGTGGCCTAGAATTAATGAGGACACTTAAATGGTTGAGATGTTCTGCAGAGGATTTTGAGATAAACTTGGAGAATTTGTCCTCATTAACATTTTGTTTTTTTTTTTCTATAAGATAAATAAGATCGTAGCATACTCTTTAAGTCCTAAAGTCTGTCTAGACTTGTGAATAAAAAAAAAGCCATTTCGATATTTTGTGAGATGGTCTGTGGTTTTCTTTACAAGGATTCCCGAGGATAAGACCCTGCAAAGGCCATTTCGCATCAAAGTGAATCAAATTAAAAGAAAAAGAAATCTGAATATCTTATCGGCAGAGAAGCCTCAATATATGTAGGACACTGCAGGAAAACTTCATTCTCGGGTCAAGTTATATGGGTCTAAAATAGTAAGAAAATAAAGTGGCTGTGCTACAAAAAACTCCTGCAAAATCGCTCGCTCCAAGGTGAATGCAGATCTGCAGCGACTCCGTGATCACTCCAGACACTCGGAAATTAGTGTAACCATTTCATTAAGAGTTCAGAAACAGCTCCAAGCAAGTGAAGCTCCAAACGAGCTGAACAATACAACCCGATATATCTGATACCACAGGGTATGGGACATGGGACAGCAAATAGGACAAGCTACTGCGTTCTTTTATGGCAACTAGCCACCAGTATCTTATTTACGAGTACTTACTCAAGCGGCACTACAGTACGGGGTGGACCTTGGCTTCTAGTTAGCGTAGTCTCTAACAAACTGCCTCCAGTTAGACACTCGAATTGGTCGAGGTTCCCTTCCACATGCATGCGCTATCGAAGGCGAGGTCTTGCTCTACTACGTCCGGGCTGGAATTGAAATTTTTTGAAACTGGAGCATTGGTGTTCATTAGCTCAACATATCCAACTATCTCTGACGACTAATTTGAATTTTTCTAACCAGGTCAATTTCACGGTACACCTCGTAAATTTCGTAAGACAAACTGCGATAATGAGAATCTTCACATATTCACATAGAGTCATCTTAGTGTTTTTTCGACAGGGCCTTTCTTAAGCTGAAGAAACATCAATTGGCCATATTAGCTCTTTGTTGAATTTCTAATGAGATATTATTATCAGATTTAATAGCGATGCTGAGATATACAAAGTCCCTGACCACCTTAAAGTTATAAATATTGTGACATACCACCTTGATCAAAAAGTTTCCGGCCACACCCACCCTGTGGCGTTCCCATTGTTCCGATTTGAGTTTTGTTTTCTGTTGTTAAGTTGGTAAATCTGTTGTTGATATTCCCTCTAAATCTTAGAGTCATAGCTTGACATTTTCAAAAGTTACGTAGCCAAGAGTACATCTATATGTGTGTGTGTTGACGATTTTTTACAATTTTACAAATGGATTTAAGTTTGCAACAACGAACTTGTACTTGTATTAAAATTTTCAGATTTAATGGTGCGCGAACGTTGGAAATGTTGAAAAAAGTATTTCGGCAACAATTCTCTAAAGAAAACGGTCGTTTACCAGTGGCACGAGCGGTTCAAAAGTGGTAGTGAGTCAATCGAAGATGATGAACGCAGTGGCAGACCATCGACATCGAAAACCGACGAAAACATTGATGAAGTGAAAGAAATATTGGTCAACAATCGCAAATTAACCATCAGAGAGAGAGAGAAATAGCGGAGGACTTGAACATTGCCTATGGATCCGTCCAAGATATTTTGGTTAATGATTTGGGTTTCCGTCGTGTAGCAGCAAAGTTGGTGCCAAAAGACCTCAATTTCACCCAAAAAAGAGACCGTGTTGACGTCGCAAAAGAGATGATTTCCGAGCCTGGATCCGATCTCACATTCATCAAAAGGATCATTACTGGAAACGAGACGTGGGTTTATGAGTACGACACGCAATCCAGACATCAGGTTCAGGCAAGTGAATGGCGTTCACCAAATGAGCCGAGACCAAAAAAACCACGTCGTCTTCAGTCACAAAAGAAGGCAATGCTCACGGTTTTCATGGATTACAACGGTGTAGTGCATCATGAATTTTTGCCAGAAGGCCAGACAGTAAATAATGAGTATTATGAGTATTTGGCCGTTATGAGACGTTTGCGTGAAGCAATTCGCCGAAAGAGACTAGAATTGTGGGCAGAAAACTCGTGGATTTTGCACCCTGATAACGCACCCTCGCACAGTGCCATCGTTATTCATAATTTTTTGACGAAAAATACAACAGATACTCGTACCATCCAACAGCCACCGAATTCACCTGATTTGGCTCCCTGTGACTTCTTTCTGTTCGATCGAGTTAAAAAACCAGTGCGGGGAATACGTTTCAGCAGCCGAGAGGAAGTAATGGAAAAATCGCAGCAAGCACTGATGAACATACTGAAAACCGAATTTAAAAAATGTTTCGAGGATTGGATCAAGCGTTGGCATAAGTGTGTTGCAGTCGATGGGGACTACTTTGAAGGGGACAATATAGATTTAGATGAATCAACTTGTATTTCCAATTTTCTGAATATGTTCCGGGATCAAGGTAGTATTTTTCGATTCGTCAATGCTGTGACTCCCTTTTTGTTGGCAGTATATATGTACATACTTAGTTTTGCTCTGATTCATGGTTGATTCGTGCCGAATTTATGCCGAGCTAAACTCTACACTAAAGCCGAATATACCAACATGTTAGCCGCTTTAATATTCAATACGGCAAGTAAACAACTTTGATTGCTCTTCGAGCTCCTCGTCTAAATATACGCACAATGTTAAGAAAAGGGAGTATCTAAGGGGGCACTTTGGATTACATAGCCTGCATGACACCAACTCTGACAACAGATTCAGGCTAATTGACTTCGCGGCAAGCTAAATTGTCTTCAAAACTAGCACTCGTCTCCCATACCCTAACTACATGTGAGATCAAAAAGCTATTAACTACAGGGTGACTTACTCGAACTGTAACTTTTTAAAATGCTATAATTTTTTTATTTTTTGATAAATTTTATTATGCCAAAGCAAAAAATGTTGGAAAATACATAAATTTTCAAATTGTATTGGTAGTTTTCAATATGGACGCCTTTAGCGTGAATAATGGCCTTGAGACGGCCGAAGAAAGCATCGCACGCTGCACGCAAGTGGCCTTGCGGTATTTTGGCCCATTCCCGGCGAAGTGCTTGTTTGAGGTGGTCCAAACTTATATTGTATATTAATCACACATTGGGATCGATGCAAATCACAAAGTTTAGTATGAATACCATGGAAGCTGTCACTACCTTGTTGTATACAAAGTGCGAATGCTTACATCCCGGATCCCAAAAAACTTCTGAGAAAATGAAAAAGCTTCTTCTTCTGACATTATAACGATGACAAAAAAAAACATTTACAATTACAATTTACAACTTTAATTTTCACAAAATGATTTTTATAAAACATACTCGTAGGTACATACTAATGGGTGACAAGATGGCAATGATAGTTTTTCCAATTGTAATGTTTCAGCAGCTGTCAAAGTTGCCAATGACATCCATCTGGCGAAATATTCAGTAAGATTCGCTATTTCATCATGCATCGTTTTACGCTTGCCGAACGTGCGAAAATACTAAAAATTATTATTGAAATTGCGACTCAGTTGTAAATCCCAACGAAGTCGTCATGAGGTCGGTTGTCATCAAGGCTTAAATGTGCAGGCAATTCGTTGCAGCGTTGAAAAGTTTGAGCGTGAGTAGAATCTTTTGGATCTTAGGCCACCAACTATAGAGAGATTGGTGCGAAATGAAGAAACCATAGCCGCAATAGCGACCAGTATCGAAGAAGACCTAGAAATGTCAATTCGGCTCCGATCTGTTGAATTGGACATCGCCAGAGAGCCAACCCGGCTTATTTTACGGTTGGATTTCAGCCTTCATACGTATAAGGTTTGAAGACGGACGACCATAGACAACGCCATGAGTTCGCTGATTGGGCGCTGGAAATGTTGGCCGGAAATGCGGAAATCATCTTCTCGGACGAGGCTCAGCGGCTATGTCAACAAGCAAAATTGTCATTATTGGAGCGAACGCAATCCACAAGTATTCGGCCAAGCATCAATGCATTAACAAAGATTGACTGTTTGGTGCTGTTTATGGCATGGCGGCATCATCAGATCTTATTTCTTTCGAAATGAGGAAGGAGACATCGCTACCGTCAATGGTCTCAGGTATAGAGCGGTGTTAACCGACTTTCTGTGGTCAGAGCTCCACAATATCGATATATCCAAGCTATGGTTCCAACAAGACGGCGCTACATGCCATATAAGTGAAGCAACGCTTGAAGTTAAGAAGAAGAAATTTGGCGACCGGGTCATCTCACGGCGAGCGTGCATCCGCCGGCCGCCGCGGTCACGCAGTTTTCTCTGGGGCTACGTCAAGTCCTTAGTCTATGCGAACAAGCCAACCACTTTGGATGAGCTCAAGGCCAACATTCGATACGCTATTGACGGAATAACGCCGCACATATTGGATCAAGTTATCAAAAATTGGACCGAGTCCTTAAAGCATTGTTAGCAAAGTCTAGACTGCTGGCTTCAAAATAAAGCCAACATTTTATATCTCACACCGTTGTTGTTTTATTTAAATTTTTTTTGCTATCGTTCTTATCAGGTCACCCCTTATATGTAGACAGATACATATATAGAAGGTCCTAAAAAAAACAGCGACAAGTGTCTAGTGCATTAATTATGATTGACGTACATATTTTAAGAATAATTAAAGCCGAAAGGAAAGTAAAAGACAAGAACGCGATGTATACAGTTCACGGTGGGTATCCAAGTAGATATGGGTGACGAGAATGAAACCTCTACCTTTTGAATTGAGAAACTGGAAACCGTATGTAACTTGACTAGAAAATTCCTACGGCAGTATGTATAAGGTGCAATGGAGCAGAGAAAACGCCTACGGTTAGACTCTATAAACGCTGCTCTATATACGCGGGCGTCTAATGTTTGTCTATTTCTCAGCAAGTACGGCTCATCTCTTCTGTAATTAATATTACCACTTCTGACGTTATCACTAGTTAAATTACATAACTCTTAAGTTCATTACAATTTTTCGCTTCTATGGTTGATGCCAGACTATCGTCGTTCTTTTTCATGTTTTGTCGTTTCGTGTGTTTCGTATGTTTCGACTTATATTTTAACCTTTAGTTCTTCCGTTCGTCTGCTGCCGCGTGGTTCTAAAGTGTGTTGCATGCTTTGTGTGGTTCCTGGTCCCACAATCGGCTATCCTGAATACTCATTCGACTCGAACGATGGATTCAACCGCGTACCTTCCATGATTAAACCTTCCTGTAATTTTACAAGGACTTAAATACTTTGGCCTCAACTTCATTCCCGTTCCAAACTGGGTGCGCTTAATGGCGACCAATTCTTCCAGCTTGTAGTCTGGCTCCGGCACTCTATTCCGATCAAAGCCTGTTTTGTTCTCCCTTTGAATTTTGGCGATATTTTCACGTACTCGGTCCCGCGTCGTATCACGCTCCTCTTATAGCTCTTGGACTGTTGCTTCGGCTAGTAACTCCCGAAGATCTGGGAAATCCGAAATACGCATTTCTACACCCGTAAGAATGGGAAAAGGGCTGAATTTAGTACTTCTCGGAGGGGTGTTATAAGTTTATCCACATATTTGTACCAATCTTTCGCATTACCAACGCAACATTTTGTATCTTTCCGGAGTAAGTCCGATAATGGTTTTTGGCGACCATAGCATATCCCTCAACGAACCTTCTGAAATAAGAAGTTAGTCCCAAAAAACGTTGTAACCTCTTCTTGTTACCCGGAGCCGGGTATTCCCTCACAGCTCTCGTCTTTTCCCCGGATGGTTGGATGCCGTTGTTTTCAATTATGTATCCTACGAATCCGATTCTCTTTCTCAGGAATTGATACTTTTCTCAAGTAAGTCGTAGCCCGTACTTTGCTGCGACTTCCAAAATTTTACAACTTTCTTAAGCTTCTGAATAAGAATATCTCCTCAAATACTACCCAAGCTAAGGAAGGGCCAGATCAAATCACTCATCTGTGCTGCTTACACTTTTTAATAAAATTATAATGAAGGAACACAACCCACGTCTAGTAAACAAACTAACTGACTGGATACTCGTATATTTCAGATATTTAGCATCGAACTATCGACAACAATTAATACAATAGAGCAATTAGAAAGTGAAGCACAGTCTTTCACCCTTGCTATACAAAAGACTGCATGGGCTGCAACGCCTGCATTAAATAGCAAAGTAAAAAGAAACGTGTATGCGAAAGAAGTTTGCAACATTATATTTGAAAAGATACGAGCTCAAACAATGGCAACTGTCAAAAGCTCCAAGTGATAAAAGTAGACTTAATAGCTTAAACAATACGCTCAGAAAAAGGATAGCAGAATTTAAAAATGCATCGGTGGAAAGATACCTTACAAATCTGACAAACGATGCTACTACAGAATACTCACTGTGGAAGGCTACAAAAAAAAAGGCATACATTCCGCCAGTGAAAAACAGCAGTGGTAACTGGACTAAAACAAACAAACAACAGGCGGATCTATTTTTAGAACATCTTGAAAACGTCTTCCAGCCATATGAAGATAATGATTTTCTACAACAAAAGAAAGAAATGTGCGAAGACGAGAGATTAATTCCAGCAGTAACCTCTAAAGGAATACCCACAGAAATAAAAGAAAAGATCAACCCGAAAAAAGTCTACTAGCTTCCATTGTTCTTCATTTGCTTTTCACTATCTTGTAAGATATTGTATCTTAAAGTGTATAAGCATTACAAACAAATAAATAAATAAATAAATACCGTACACAGCAACAATGTTTTCCTTAAATATTCTTTTTTTCCGGTACTTCGGAACTAAGGTACAAATAAAAAGGTAATAACTTGGCGCAATTATTTTGGTCTCGTTCTGCGCATCTGTCAAATTCTGGCAATATGGCCGACCATAGTGACGACAAAGGCGAAAATATTTTAATTGCGATAGATTTTGGATTTGAAATTGATTAAACAAAGTTTTAAGGTGTTAAAATGCATTGTGCTGTGTACGGGTGTTGTGATAACAACTGTAAAAGTAAAAATAAAACTGGAAATGAGGAGATATCGTATCATTCGTATCACAAAGTTTTTTTTTGTGCAGCCGAAAAGACAATTTATATACAAAAACGGCGCGAATTTGTGCCAAACATTTTACAAAAAGCGGTTTTGTCAATAATCCATTGTAAGAGCAATAAGGAATACCACCTTGATCAAAATAACCCGGAATAACCATCGTGTGGCGCTCCCATTGTTCCGATTTGAGTTCTATTTTTTTCTGTTAAGTTGGTAAACCTGTTGCTTGACATTACATCTGCAAAAGTTACGTAGCTAAGAGTACATCTATCTCTGTGTGTGTTGGCGATTTTTTACAATTTTAGAAACGGATTTAAATTTGCAACAACGAACTTATACTCGTATTAAATTTTGCGTAAAAAATGGATTTAATGGTGTGCGAACGTTCGAAATGTTATTGGGTCTATAACTTATTTCGTGCGGTTTGCTAAGAGATGGCGTAACTTGTATTATTCCATTGGAACATGCGTTGGAAAGCTACTGTCATTGTACGTCATTTCAGTATATGTCATTCATTTGAAGCGTAAACAACAATAATTTTTTTTCACTCAAATATGTCGAAATTTGTGCCTGAAAATGTGTTTTTGCGGGGAGTTCTTCTTCATTACTTTAATGTGAAGAAAACTGCTGCCGAAAGTCATCGTATTTTGGTGGAAGTTTATGGTGAACATGCACTAGCTGAGCGAACGTGCCAAAAGTGGTTTGCACGATTTAAATGTGGTGATTTTGGCTTGGAAGACGATGAACGTCCTGGGCAGCCAAAAAAGTATGAAGATGAAGAACTGGAAGCACTCACTCAAGCAGCCATTTCAAAACGTCTAAAAGCAGCTGGATATATTCAAAAGCAAGGAAATTGGGTTCCACATGAACTCAAGCCGAGAGACGTCGAAAGGCGGTTTTGCATGTCCGAAATGCTGCTGGAACGGCAAAAAAGGTCACAAAAGGAAGTCATTTTTGCATCGGATTGTTAATAGTGATGAAAAATGGATCCATTACAACAACCCCAAGCGCAAAAAATCATATGTGAAACCCGGCCAACCAGCCAACCAGCCAAATCAACGGCAAAGCCGAATATCCATGGCGCGAAGGTAATGCTCTGTATTTAGTGGGATCAGATGGGTGTGCTGTATTATGAGCTGCTGAAACCGGGTGAAACCATCAATGGGCAACGCTACCGAACACAATGAATCCGTTTGAAGAGAGCAGTGGCCGAAAAACGCCCGGAATATGCGACCAGACACGAGGCAATAATTTTCCATCATGACAACGCTCGGCCCCACGTTGCTATTCCGGTTAAGAACTATTTGGAAAACAGTGGATGGGAAGTCTTACCCCACCCGCCTTATAGCCCAGACCTTGCCCCTTCTGACTACCATTTGTTCCGGTCGATGCAGAACGCCCTCACTGAAATACGGTTCACATCAGAGCAGAATAACAAAAATTGGCTTGATTCATTCTTGGCTGCCAAGCCGGAGCAGTTCTTTTGGGATGGGATCCACAAATTGCCAGAAAGATGGGAAAAAGTCATAGCATCAGATGGGCAATACCTTGAATAATACAATTGTACATGTTTTTCTTAAATAAACGTTCAAATTTTGAAAAAAAAACCGCATGAATTAAGTTAAGCTCTAAAGAAAACGGTCGTTTACAAGTGGCACGAGCGGTTCAAAAGTGGTCGTGAGTCAATCGAAGATGATGATCGCAGTGGCAGATCATCGACATCGAAAGCCGACGAAAACATTGATGAAGTACTGGTAAAAGAAATGTTGGTCAATAACCGCAAATTAGCCATCAGAGAGATAACGGAGGACTTGAACATTGCCTATGGATCCGTCCAAGATATTTTGGTTGATGATTTGGGTTTCCGTCGTGTAGCAGCAAAGCTGGTACCAAAAAACCTGAATTTCATGCAAAAAAGAGACCGTGTTGACGTCGCTAAATAGATGATTTGCGAGGCTGAATCCGATACCACATTCATCAAAAGGATCATTACTGGAGTCGAGACGTGGGTTTATGAGTACGACACGCAATCCAGACATCAGGCAAGTGAATGGCGTTCACCAAATGAGCCGAGACCAAAAAGACCACGTCGTCTTCAGTCAAAAAAGAAGGCAAGGCTAACGGTTTTCATGGATTACAACGGTGTAGTGCATCATGAATTTTTGCCAGAAGGCCAGACAGTAAACGAAGAGCATTATTCGTGTTTAAGCGTTATGAGACATTTGCGTGAAGCAATTCACCGAAAGAGACTAGAATTGTGTTCAGAAAACTCGTGGATTTTGCACCATGATAACGCACCGTCGCACAGTGCCATCATTGTTCGTAATTTTTTGGCGAAAAATGCAACAGATACTCGTACCATCCAACAGCCACCGAATTCACCTGATTTGGCTCCTGACTTCTCTCTGTTCAACCAAGTTAAAAAACCACTACGGGGGACGCGTTTCAGCAGCCGAGAGGAAATAAAGGAAAAATCGCAGCAAGCACTGATGGACATACCGAATATAAAAAATGTTTCGAAGATTGAATCAAGCGCTAGCATAAGTGTGTTGCGGTCGATGGGGATTATTTTGAAGGGGACAATATACGAGTAGATTTAGATGAATAAACTTGTATTTTAAATTTTCTGAATAAATTCAGATCAAGGTGGTAGTTCTGAAAACAACCAGAAGTAAAGAGGATGCTGTTCCTTCACGGTATTTACGGATTCAGAATAGACTTTTGATCCCAAGGTATGTGAAGAACAATTATTATTAATGTTATTTACACTAATAACACTCGTTTTTTTTATTGCAGTGATGCACTAATTGTGCATGACAAGGAGAACATAGATCTGGAAGTCCCCGCAGAGAATTTATTTCTATCAAACAAGCGTGATTGCTCTACGCAAACTGATGCTTCCAAGATAGACTGGGGTACAGAAGTTAAACCATTAATGGTCGACTGTAGTACACAAACTGATGAAATCTCTACATATTCTCAGTAAGTAGATGACATATTAAATTAGTGTAATGCGAATTAAGTTGAATTAGAATTTCAGGCATTGTTTATATTTTTCAGATTATTGGAGCAAATACCAAAATTGAAAGCAGAAAACTGGAAGCAGCAACAAACTATTGACGCCGTTGGTCATATTTTTGCCAAGGGCTAATTGAGAAAATTAGGATGTCCTTAAAAACGTGCAAAATGGTCATTAGACGATATAGCTAATGCGATCGCAATACATGCAGCTGGCCCCCGAGCCTAATGATTGCTGTTCCGAAACCAATACCCTCTTCCAGCTGTGATCACGCTTAAAAAGTGGTGCTCAAAATTAGAGGTACGAGTATATCCGGGGATAATCCAATTCGTGTTGAATACTATAAAAAACATCGATATGGAAGAAGTCGACAAAATGTGTGCATTTTCATTTGAAAATGAAAGTCAAAGAGTAAATTGTCTACGACACACGGAAGGATGGAACTCTGAAAGCTGCGAAATACGTCCAAATGGCGATGATAAGGGGATTGATTGGCAAGTGGAAACAACCAATTTTCTACGATTTTAACCGACGTAAGACCAAACAAATAGTGTTGAGTAGTATTCAGCAATTAAGTGAATGTTGGTTTAAAGTGTGTGCAATCGTCTGTGATCTCGCGGGAACAAATCAAGGTTTGCTGCGTGAACTTGAAATCACGGTTACAAAATCGTTTCTTATTCAAAACCCAACCGATGAATCAACGAATGTGTATGTGTTTGCTGATGTGCCTCATCTCATAAAACTCATCCGGAAAAACTTCGTTGAAAATGGTTGTTTTATTTTGGGCGGGCAACTCATTTACAAAGGAATCATAGAAGAGCATATTTCGAAAACTAATGACAAGTCTGATTTGAGTATTGCATACAAAATATCACTAACCAATTTATATGTTAAAGGTGCAGAACGTCAAAAGGTGAAACTGGCAACAAAATTATTTTCACACACGGTCTCTCAAGCTACAAGGGCTATTCCAGAATCAATCTCCGAAGTGAAAAATATTTTTTAAAAAAACCAAAAACATTAATTTTTTGCACAAAATAGTTTTATTAACATCTAAATTATTTTTCTACATAGTCTCCGTTTAAATCTATACATTTTTGGTAACGTGGGATAAGCTTTTGTATACCCTCCTTAAAAAATGGCACCGCCAGTGCGTTGATGCATTGATTCACACCGTTCATAAGTTCCTCATTACTTCCAAAATGTTGATATGCAATGGATGATTTCAATTTTGGAAAAAGGTGATAATCACTTGATGCTGATATATATTTTTGTTGAATGTTTTAATAAATAATTATTAATTAAATTACACGCGTTTGCTTAAAATTAAGTGTGCTCAGCTTCCTAGTAAAAACCTCACTGACTACTTAATCAGGGATCGGAATCTCTGTACCTTTAATGTTTTACTTAAGAGAGTAAATACTAGAGAGCGAATGGAGCACCTACATATGTACATACTATAACATATCAACTCCTTCCTTAATTAACAAAAGTTCAAATTTATAATTCATTTTTAAAAGCAATTCATTGTAATACAAAATCAATAATTTCTAATGACTAAAGCAACTTCGTTTTTAAAGTAATAATTAATTCACATTTCAACACTGCAATAAATTATAAATTCTTAACAGAAACGATCTATTTTTTTTTAGACCGTAATCTACTTGCTATTGGTAAGCATTCTACTTGCTCATCTATGTCATAACTTTCTTGTATAGTTTTATTTTCTTTGTCGTTTCTACGTATACAATTGTTTTTATTGGTGTCGCAATAATAATTTCTATAATTTGAAAAGCTCACTGTTTTAGCATGCGTTTTTTAAGTTGGTTTATATGCGCTTGCATATGTCTACCATCTTTCTCAATAATATACCTCACTATACTTAACTTTCTTATTACTCGAACAGGAATCCATTTAAGATAATTTTTATGTTCACATCTATACAAAACAATTTCATTTATACCAAACTCAATTACATTCTCTTTTTTTTTAGAATTTTTTTCATGTCGTTTTTCTAATGTTTCTATTTTGTTTTCTTCCTCTTGGTTGATTTCGCAGTGTGGCTTAATAAGATCGATCAATGTTCTCGGTCTATAGCCAAGAAGTAAATCTGATGGTGTCTTTTGTGTTGTCGTCGAAGGTGTATTTCTATAATTAATTAAGGATACTAAGAATTCTTCGCAAATCAGTTTTCGTTTGAAATTTCCCAATGCAAATTTTTTTTAAAATATTTTTTATAGTTTGGACGCCCCTTTCAGCTAGTCCGTTTGATTCCGGATGGTAAGGTGGACTTTTAAGACAACTTATACCATTGGCTTCGCAAAATTTGGAAAACAGACTTGAACCAAATGGGGGACCATTGTCAGAAACTAACTCTTTAGGCAATCCGTAAATTGAAAACCATATAGACAATTGTTCTATTACCGACTGTGCATTAGTATTTTTCATGATTGCGACATGAATCCATTTTGAAAAATGATCAACTAAAATTAAAAATTCGGTTCCTTCTAGCTTAAAGAAATCAATATGTACCCTTTCATATGGAAAAAATGTTTTTGGCCAGTCTATTTTCGTTTTATCTGCAACAATTTTTTGCGTTAAGTTGCAAACTGGACAAGCTACAACGAATTCTTCTATGTCCTGATTTATTCTCGGCCACCAAAGATGACTGCGAGCCAAAATCTTAGATCACACAACACCTGGATGTCCTGCATGCAATAACTCAAGGACTTTTCTTCTAATCGTTTTTGGTATGACAATTCTTGTCTCGTAAAATAACGCTCCGTTTTCACATGACAACGAATTCCTCTGCTTAAAATAAGATTCCATCTCATCACAATACTTTTTATTTGGCCAGCCCTTCATTACATACCTTACTACATCCGTTAGAATTTTATCACTCGCAACCTCGCTTACTATCTCAGAAAACTTAATAGGTAAATCAGATAGGCAACCTTGGACGTTCAAATTAAAAATCATATCAACCTCTTCACCCGTTGGTTCCATTGATGGTAACCGGGAAAGAGCGTCTGCGTGTCCTAGTTCTTTGCCTTTCTTATAATGAATTTCATAAGTATACTGCCCTAAAAAAATAGCCCATCTCTGCAAACGTGCAGCTGCAACTGCTGGCGTTTGTTTATTTTGTCCGAATATTTCACGAAGGGGCTTGTGATCGCTGAGTAAAATAAATTTATGACCATATAGATAGCGGTGAAACTTTCGAACGGCATAAACGATTGCTAAAGCTTCGCGATGAAGCTGTGAATACTTTTTTTCGGCTTCACTTAAAGTTGATGAAGCAAAAAGTATTGATCGTTCTTCGCCTTCAACCACATGCGACAGAACTGCTCCCACACCATATGGGCTAGCATCGCATGAGACTACGATTGGCTTGTTTGCATCTTAATGCACTAAGAGTTGATTACTCAATAACAAGTCCTACTTCTCTGAAATGCCAGTTGACAGTCATCTGTCCAACTAAATTTCAAATTCTTCCTTAGAAGATCGTAAGAGGCTTAAGTTCAGTTGAGAGTCGAGGTATAAACTTCCCATAAAAGTTCAACAACCCTAAATAAGATTTAAGGCTGGTTATGTCATGAGGTGGAGGTGCCAACTTAATTGCATCTGTTTTACCCCTCGTCGGCCTTATTCCCTCTTTACATATTTCATGACACAAATATTCGACTCTTTCCTGAAAGAACTTACATTTTTCCTCATTTACTTTTACCTGGTACGATTCAAGCCTTTCTAACACCTCTTCTAGTTTTTTTTCACATTCATGCAAATTTTCTCCTCCAATCAGTATGTCATCTAAGTAACCGAAAACCTTTGGAATCCCATGCAAAATTTGATCCATAATAGACTGAAAAATTGCTGACGCTGAACTTAACCCGAGAGGAAGCCTCGTATACCGATATAAGCCTTTATGAGTATTTATAGTGAGATAAAGTTGCCTCATTTAGTAATTTTTGCTGGAGTAACTCGTCTTTTATACCAACAACAAATTGGTCTCTTAATGACTCATCAAGAAAAGCTTTGAAGTCACATTTTTCTGCCAAATTTTTTAATTCGACAATATAATCTTCTATTGTTTCATGATCTTTTTGAAACCTTTTATGAAACTGAAATCTCTCCGCTATGATGTTTATCGTTGGCTTAAAATGCGATTTCAAAATTTTCACTAACTCTTTATAACCTTTTGAGTGAGGCTCATCAGGTGCAACTAATGATTTTAGGATTTTATATGTATCCGGTCCCAAGTGTAATAAGATAAGACCCTTGTAGCTTATCTTCTGCAATTTTGTTAATTGCTACCAACTGGTCTAGCCTTTCCGTATAGCTGTCGAAGTCATCACCGGGTGTGAAGAATTCAATTGTCCCAAAAAAATGTGCCATAGTGTGATCGTTTACGTGTTTTTTTTCTTCTGAGTCGCTTGTTAGGGTATCTTCAAATTGATCTGAGCCACTACTCTCCTGATCAGATTTAATAAAATCACTTAACTGATCCACTTTTAAACTTTAAGTTTTTTTTCTCGTCTCCAAATGATATATATTTTTGTTGAATGTTTTATTAAATAATTATTAATTAAATTACACGCGTTTGCTTAAAACTAAGTGTGCTCAGCTTCCTAGTACAAACCTCACTGACTGCTTAATCAGGGATCGGAATCTCTGTACGTTTAATGTTTTACTTAAGAGAGTAAATACTAGAGAGCGAATGGAGCACCTACATATGTACATACTATAACATATCAGGTGCCAAATCAGGACTGTAGGGAGGATGATCAAAAATATCCCAATTGAACTCCTCCACAAAAGTTTTTGTGCATGCAGCAGTGTGTGGTCGTGCGTTGTCATGCAGAAGCACCACACCTTTGGTAAGCATTCCTCGTCTTTTGTTCTCGATTGCTCTTCTCTGCTTACGTAGAGTTTCACAGTATACCGCTGCATTTATTGTGTTTCCAGGTTCCATAAACTCGGTCAACAATACGAGTATGCCTTTACTGTCCCAAAAAACTGTGGCCATCATTTTTCTATAGGAAAAAGTTCGTGTGAATTTTTTGGCTTGTTTGGGGAATGGGTGTGCATCCATTGCTTTGACTGTTCTTTGCTTTCTAAGTTAACGAGTGCATACTGGACTCAAGTCTCATCTTCAGTCACAATTTGCTGTAAAAATTCTTCACCTTCCATTTCTAAACGTTAGAGAAATGCTTTTCCTGAATTGACACGTTGGGTCTTGTGGACATCTGTGAGCGGTTTTGGGACCTAACGGGCACAGAACTTGTGGTAACCCAGGTTTCCAAACACGATTCTGTATAGAAATCGTAAAACGCCTGTTTTTTCGAACAAATTGGTCAACTTGGTGAACCACGTCTTGATTCATGATCGATTTGCGCCCTTGGCCTCCTTCATTATGCACATCTGTGCGTCCGTTTTTAAATTGTCTACACCAATCACGTACCGAACCATCATTCATCACTGTATTGCTGTAAACAGCACATAACCGATGATGAATTTGATCTGCGCCATTTCCTTCGGCTTGCAAAAAACGAATTGCACTTCGTACCTCACAGGCGGCGGGATATAAAATTTTATTCTCCATGTTAAAACGGTAACTATTGGAAAAAATTCTGAACGAAAACGGTCGAAACTTGGCATATTATTAGAGAATAATATACTGGTTGCAACATGTAGAAACACGTCACCGAAGTGCACGTATGTAATGAATTGTAACACATCGAAAGTTGATTTGTTTCCTCGATAACGACGTGGATGCCGCTGCTGACATGATCACAGAAACTATTCTCTTTGGAAAGAGATGCTTTATCCCTCATCGGATGAAGAGTATCAAACAAAAAGAAAAGGAATGACTCGAGCTGTAAAGAGGCTGTCAGGGTTAGAGAAGTGTTTTTTCGGCCCTTCAAGACCAATCCGACAGAGGAAAACCGAAAAAAGTTTAAACGAGCCAAGAATGGCTACAACGGCTTTCTTAAGCGTGTAAAATTCCAACACGACCAAAAGCTGAGGTAGAAAATACTACAATGTCCCAGAGGTAGTAGACATTTTTGGTCGTTCATCAAAAATATTAGAAATTCTGCCGCATCCTACACCCCAACGCTCAATTATAATGACATTCCAGCTGTCGGCTTTTTGGACAAGGCCAATCTGCTTGCTGCACACTTTGCGGCTAGCTCAACACTCCCAGACTGTTCTTTGTCCCCGCCTACACTTGCGTCGAATTTACAATGGGACGAATCCACTTTCGCACTCGTGTAGTAACAAGAGTACTCAAAGATCTCAACATGCATAAATCCGCTGGTCCAGATGGTATATCTCCCCTTCTTCTGAAGAGGTGTTCTTCCACACTGGCAAAACCACTGCGTAAGCTTTTTCATCAGTCCTACTCTTTAGGACTCTTTCCGAGCAGATGGAAAACAGCGAATCTTCTTCTCTATCCTCCTACAGATCCATTGCACATACGTCCCTTCTTTCGAAGGTCATGGAAACGCTGATAAATCGTCAGCTCATGAAATATCTCGAAACACGAAAACTTCTCAATGACCGGCAATATGGTTTTCGTAGCAACAGGTCCACTGGTGATTTGATGGCATGTCTCACCGACAAGTGAAACCAAAGCGTACATCAATTTGGCGAAAGCAAAATAGTTGCACTTGATATTTCTAAGACATTTGAAAGAGTTTGGCATCAGGCTCTCTTGTCGAAAATGCGTGCTCTTGCTATCGATGACTTTCTTCTTCAATGGATTAGAAATTACTTTTGGAACGTTCAATTCAAGTTATCTTGGACGGTTTCAAGTCTGATATTCACAAAATAAATGCTGGTGTGCCCCAGGGCTCCGTTCTGTCTCCGACAGTCTTTTTAATCTTCACTAACGATCTCTTGTCTGCTACTTCTAATCCAATGTATTCCTTTGCTGATGACAGCACTCTCTGCTTCTCATATTCATTCCCGGACTCACGCCCCTGCTTTTCGGCTGAAGAACGGGAACGGCAACGTATGCTAAGCTCATTAAATTCAGATATTAACATGAATGGCACTTGCATCGTCGAAACCGATAAACTTTCCATTCTCGGTATGTGTATCAGTAACAACTTACGTTGGAATGACCACATATTCGATGTCGCCAAAAATGCTGCGAAATGTCTAGGTTTTCTCAAGCGATGTAAGAAATATTTTACCCCCTCTGATCTGGCCACAATATATAAGGCATTTATCCGCCCAAAACTGGAGTACAATGCCTACATCTGGTCAGGTGCTCCTAAAACATCTCTGCACCTGCTAGATAGGATTCAAAACCGTACGATAAAACTAATTGGTGATACTAATATCAGTCAATCAATTGACACCCTCGAACACCGACCACCAGTGCTCCATTGAAATTGCCAGTAGCATTCCGCCCATTCAAACTTTCAACCGTAACACCCATCTCGCTATGAATGCTCATCAGTATACCCTCAAGCCCATTTTCGGACGTACTCTAAAATATCGTGATTCTTTCCTAAGCCGTACAACTCGCTTATGGAATGCCCTGCCGACCTCTGTGTTTCCTGGTCGTTATAACTTGCAAACATTTAAAAACAATGTACATCGGTATCTGTCTTTTCTTCCTCCCTAAATTTCCTTGGCCCGCACCGTGTACGAACATTTTAAGGGTACAAAAAACCCATGATCGCCTGCCGATTATAAAAAAAAAAAATTGGAATAGCCCTCGCATTATGCGAGCTGATAGTTTAGGGGAACTAAGTTCGAAAGGCTCGCTTAAGTGTTCTGTATTTTTTAAACAGGTAATAATTCAAATTTCCTTAAAAATCATGTGTCATCTACATCTTTACAATTTCGGGTAAATTATTGGTTCGACTGTCTCGACGTAAGAGTTCCGTACCAGGATAGTCGCGAACGAGTTCAAGGCGTTGGACTTTCAGAATCGCTCCAATTTTAAATTGTTGATGAGAAGACTTCCGTAATGCTTAATATGAGGATTAAAAGAAATAGAACCATGATGCCCTTCCAGAAATGTAATGTTGAATTAAACAAATTTTTGTTTTTACAATCTGATAATATTTTCGGCATTATCATGCCGAATAATTCTCCTAAACTTCTGTGCAGAGACTTAAAGACTGAACACGGAATTTCGTATTTACTGACATACAGACTGAATCAAGATGTTTTAAAGAATTTTTTCGGAACGATTCGATCCAAAGGTAGCCTATATGATCATCCAAACCGTTTGGAATTCATGTATTGACTTGGTTCATACATACTTGGACGAAATGAACGAAGTTTATCTATGAATTGTATGTTTTATTCTTTAAGTAACCATATTTTCTGTTAATACAACATGTTTGTATATATATCTTCCACAGGCAATACTTTAGTAGATGCTATAATACACGCGATTTAGAAGTTACGGGCTATTTAAGTAGCACTCTACTGAAGACACTTATTCCCGACTTCATAGCAACTGAAGAGCCAGTTGGTGAACTAAAATCTCTACAGTACGATGGACTAGAGCATTGTTGGGTTAATTTTCATGTTTTTCATTGTTTATTTTTCGATTGGTTTCGATTATGGCGATCTTAATGGATCATTCCACAATATTAACTACTAATTTTTCAAATATTAAACAAAAAAAAAACAGATAGGAGTGATGTTTATCTAAATTTTGATCACTAGGAGCCCCTAGTTTTTTCAAAAAAATTGGAACCACGATAGATGTTTTCTGAACATCTGGAATGCACATTCAAAACTTTTATTTGTAATAAAAAGCAAAGGACTTAGAATTGATTTTCTCATTCTTTTAGTAACTATATTACTTATTCCATCTGTTCCACATGATCTTTTTCGCTTAAGAACGTTAATGACGAGAAGAAGTTTATCATTACCAATATCAAAAATTTTCGAAAAATTAATGAAACCAAGAATGCGGACGTTCTTAAAAAGAAGTAACTTCTTTTCAGAAGTATAGTATGGTTTCAGATCTGGGAGATCCACGGAGGATGCAATATTAAATGTCTACTGTGATTTATTCAGTGGAGTTAACAAAAGCCATTCTAATATGGATCCTTTCATTGATATGACGAAAGCATTCGATATGGTGGACTTAAATATAATCTTAACAGAATTGACTGACATACAATTGGTTTAAGTCTTATTCATTGGAAAGGGAGCAAAGACTATTGGTCAATGGCTTTTACAGTAGCTTACTTAAGATAAGAAATGGCGTTCCGCAAGGTTCTGTGTTAGGCCCAGCACTGTTCCTTGTATATAAACTCACATAAACTCACTTTTCATCCACAGCTTTTACGGAAATCAAAGCTCATTTGCAGATGACATCGCCTTCACGTACACTGACGCCTCTCTCCATGAATACGTTGCGAAAGTTAACAACGACCTTCATTTACTTAGAATTTAGTTCACCTTTCATACGCGTATTCTTAGTGAAAAAACAAAAATAATGAACTTTAAGCTATGCCAAAATAACCTAGAAAGCTTTGGGTTTGTTTTTTATTCAAGCGATTGCCAAAAATTCTGTTTACCACTACACATATCTGGGAAGCAAAACTTCAGCGCATTTGGTAATTGTTCCACAGGCTGCTTTAATATTGAAGCAGTCGAGTCTTTCAAATATCTCGGAGTTCTCATTGATAGCAAACTAAATTGGAAGGCACAAGCCCTACAGTTAAAATCATATAAGTATGACTCTATTAACACGGAAATGTATCTTCTGAAGCCATACTGCTCGCAAAGAATACTTTCAATGCTTCAATATGGAATTGTTAGTTGGGGAGGTACTTATCTTAGTACCCTGAGTGCACAAGTCGTAGCCCAAAAGCATATAATTAGAATTATATGTGGCAAAAATCGATATGCGGAAAGTTGGCCACTTTTTACAAGTCTTCAGATATTGCCGCTCAGGAATCTATACGTTTTCAAGGTACTCAAAGAGTTCTTTAAACGAAGCGGTAATGTTCATTTTAGGAATTCCTCGGCTTACAACTTGCGAGTAAACAACATGGTACTTTTTGACATCCCACAAGTGCACAAAAGACATTTTATGAATTTTTATATAGTTACTTCCCGTAGCATGTTTAACAAACTTCCTATGTCTGTACGCTCCAAACAAAACCTCCACTATTTTTTAAAATCACATAAAAACTGGCTTTTTACTATGGACCCTCTAAGCTTGGAGCTACTGTTGAAAATTATAATATAGATTAAAAAAACTAAAAATAAAAAATTCAAAAAGATTCTTTCCTCCTTCTTTTTTTTCTCTCTTTGAAATAATTATCCTTTTCTTTTCGGTTTAATACACTATCTTTTAAACTTTTAAACTTGTAACTAAAGAACACCTTATGGTACCCCACGTCAGTTATTCTTGCGATTATCCCAATATTTCCATGGATCTATCAACACAAACTTAGGTTTTAGAATGATCTTTAATTTTTTCATCATTTTTAACTAGTAAAATGTACTTTTTGTATCCTAAATTAAAGAATTATCTATTGTTAGCTAGTTTTAAGGTGATAATGAATAAATAAGTAAATAAAAACAACAAGAAATAAAAAATTAGATACTAGACTAGCAGAATAGACCATTAGACGATGACATTAGGCCAACATTTCCGTTCACCTGATCAAAACGAAGTATAGTAATAACTAAGCTGAAATCCAACAAAGCAGCTGGACGTGACAGCTTACCGGCCAAGGTATTCAAAGCTGCTGGAAATGACTTTGTGAAGAACTAATTTCTCAGATCTGGTCAAAAGAGTGTATCCCTGATGAATGGCATCGTTTGCCTCACCAGGAAACCCCGTCAACTGGTCAAACTCTTGAGGTATAAGTCCCCTCAATACTGCGTACAAAATCTGCTCTGTCATATTGTGTTAACGTCTGATACTATTTTCCAACAATCTGATTGATACCTATCAGTTTGGCGTTAGAACAGGAAAGTCCAGTTCAATAAAACTTTCATACTTTGAAAAACACCAAAGTGTTCGAAATCGATACACACCAGCTCCTTATGGATTTTATTTGTAGCTGCATAGAGAGGCGAACAATTCACAGCAATTTCTAGTTTTTGGTTCCCAGCCAAACTCATCCGTCTGTGCATCCGCCCCTTCAAACCCTTAACCGTAACACCCGTCTCGCTATGAATGCTCATCAGCATACCCTCAAGCCCACTTTCGGACGTACTCTGAAATATCGTGATTCGTCCCTAAGCCGAACAACTCGCTTATGGAATGCACTGCCGAGCTCTCTATTTCCTAATCGTTATAACATTCAGACATTTAAAATCAAAGTACATCGGCACCTATACTTCTTTCCTCCCTTAATTTCCTTCGCTGTGTGAAAACATTTTAAAGGTACCTTAACCCCTTGAGCGTGCTCTACTTTATATAAAAAAAAAGAATGATAACGACTTAACTGAGACCTTTGTTGTTAAGAAAAACTTTCAACAAGGTGACACGTTGTCATGTGACTACCTTAACATCATACTCGTACAACACCGGAAGCACAACATTTTAAACGCCGATGATACTGACATACTTAATTGATAGAACTGAGCGGGGTATCAACGGAAGCTGTCAGATTCGGTTTAAAGCAAAACAAAGCAGGTACGAGTATATGGTATCAACAAGGCGGAACACACAACATCATCACCCCTCTTTCTGGTCAACGTAACTGGATCACAACAGTCCGAGTAAGACGCCCGATCACCTCCTAGCTCATCATCTTGAACATCATTCGTGTGACAACCTCTCTTTAGCGTATGCTAATTATGTGGCTGGACACAAATTAGTTTCGTTGCCGTAAGTTTGATTGATTGAACACTCTACAAAGCGATACACACCCAACTCATCCACGTTTTGATATGCATTGACAATCTTTGGAAGCCTTTGCTTATCTCCTTTTTTCAGCTACCCGACATATACCATAGATCCTCTGTTACAAGCTCGTTATCTCTTGAGACCCTGGGATATCCTTCAGCCACCTCTAAAACTTGAAGAGTCCCCACCATACAGTCTGTGATCGAGATAGATTTGTATGATTTAACCATAAATGGGATAAAAGCGTATGCCCAATTAGCAACATCGAATATGATTGAATTCCATCTGAAAGGATCAGATCCTCCCTCTAGGCTGTACCTCAAAGAATACCTTCCTGACGGTTTAGAAAATTAGACCTCTGATACCATTAAGCTCCACCTGTCTGCGAAGTATTTGATTCATCTGTCGTCGGCAATCATGCGCCGCATGGTGATACAATCACTACCTAGCTCTGGCTTGTATTTGTTCTTCCCCTAAAAGAAGCTGCGTAGTTTCTTTCGGATGTCTAAGCCCACCAGAGCATACGCTCTTCAGTGCGTGTGGGCAAACAATCTATTTTGCAGTGACTCACTTTTTGGTAATCGAAACACTTTACCTCATCACCTGTAAGGACAGTACTACCAACTTGCCCCGCATCTCGCTTCTCCACCTCCATTCACCGAGTAACTGCACGACGACCACAGGCTCATAGCCCAACAACCCAATGGACTCTGTCCAATACATATTTCTTTCACTGAAGTTGGCTTCACTGCGCCACAGGCTTCCCGACACTCGCCATCTGCAATCCCCTGGCTGATGTTCTTATCGAATGGACTCTCCTCTATGCACCCTCGGGATGTAATAACCTTTTTATCGGCATCCTCTGCAAAACGTTGCCTTCGCTCATGTAGCTTATCATAGATGTCTGCTTCATCTTCCAATGTCGGGAAGTTACGGCAAAGGACAACGGAGATTTCTTCAAGAGATTCTACAGTTTACTCCCCAGCCTAATAGGAAACAAAATAGAATAAGAGAAAGAGGTATGCTCGCTGTTATAGTGGTTCTCTTTGCTCAGAAATGTTAGATTATTATTCGCCAAAGCTGGCAAATCAGCTCTGGAAGCGTTGGGTTACCTAAGTGTTCTATTGCACTAAAAGACATTCTCATTACCAATGATGCAACACTTGGAAAAAGTGAATGCGGTGTCTTAGTTAGTCTTATAAGACACAAAAAACACAGCCAAGCTCTTCTAGTCATTCCGCAATTGTATTTACCGCATTTGTTGTAGTTCACCCCTGCCAAGTCTACTCCATGGCGTGTACACAATTTAGCTCAATTTTATAAATTTTATTGCCTCTAATTTAAAATGTACAAAAATTATGTCCGCTCAGTAACGTTTTTGTCATTTTTAAAATGCCCCAAGGGCTGTTTCTAACATAACTGTAATTTAATACACAGATGTCACCATTATCACACTCACCCCTTCGGGTCGACTACACCAGTGCCAGTGCAAATCGATACACGTAGTACCAGTGAGTCTTCATATGCCGCATATCCTTTTTGTTGTGTTTTTTTTTTTTCCTGCCGCCAAATTCACGGACATAAGCTACCACATAGAATAACAGTTACATCCGTCTACTTGCACCATCATCAAAATGTAATTCATCCCCCTAATGTTATAAAAAACGATCTGCAACCGAAACTGAAACTGGAAAGTCTAGATGCAGAACTAAAATCGTTAAGGATATCAACTCTCGGTTGGCATCATCCCCTTAGCCACCCTTACAAGTGGCTGGCTATGCTCATTGTTCCTTGTTGGTTGTGTCAAATTTTCGCAGCGAAAATTCCCTGATGACATTCCAAAGAGAGTATGTATGACATGTCCTTGCTTTCTCTTGCTTTTGTATTACGAGTATTGTACATTAATAGTCCTTGGGACTATGTCACTACACAGAGCAAATTAAATGAATAACGCTGCGTAATCGAGATAGGAAATCTGTCATAAAAGAAAAAGGACTCTCGAGTCCAAAGACAACACAATTCCGACATTATGTCAAACGAATGAAATATAAACACCACGAGGTATAAACGAAGCAAGAGGCCACTTGGGACCTTGTTTATGTCAACTTTTAGGCTTTGTTCCTGGAGGAAATTGTGTAGGCGAACACAGGATACGGGTAAATGGGGAATGGAAAATTTGATTGTCGCATGCGGTCGTTAATCGAATTCACTTTGATTGCAATTAGAGTGGTTAACTTGTTCAAATTTGCTTAATGCGAGATATGAGTCGACAGGGTTGACTTACCCTTGACTATGGAGTTGGTAGCTGGGATGGAATAGTTTCAGATATTTGAAAGGGAGTCTTTTGGCAGGTGCATTCTTGTTAAACCCAAAGTCGGAAGTGCCCATAAGTGCTTTAAAAATGCTGTTTAATTTTTATGGTTTAGTTATAAGTACAATTGAATGGCTACGGAAAAACGTTCCAATAATCATTTGCTTAAGACGTTTTCAAGTCCAGGTAGACCGTTGAGGTGACAGTATCACAGAGGTGAAAGCATTACATTGCAATTTAGTAATATTCAGTTAAGTACCTACATATGTACCGGCGACTTAATTTTTGAGCTAGATAGGCAAGATTTTCTAACCAAGCTAAAACAAGTATGTAGTTCAACCGAAAATAACTAACGCACTAAAAATAGACGAAAAGATACTATTCCATTTTAAGGACGACATCAATTTGCACTTTCCCAACTGCGCCTTTGTGGTAGCGCAAAACATGCTAATTGACGTCTCCAACCAAAACGGGAAAAACCCACAGACGTAAAAGTAATGCACAAGAAATATTGCTTAGCCACTTTTGGCCCAACAAGGATGTGCAAGAAAGAAGCCATAGATTGTCATATACGAACGGCATGCAAACAACCCATTGGAAAAACACCAATCCCAACAAAAGTAGGAGAATATATACAGATGGACATATTCCACATGAATAATAATATGTATAGAAGCACAAAAAAGAAATACTTACACAAGTATACCCCAATTCTACAATAAATATTTTATAACTGACAACGAAATTGTATTTAACGGCAACATGGCAAAGGCTGCGTATCCTCGATTACAAATACAGCATACTGCTACATCATTCAACCATGCACCAACTAACGTTCAAGTAGAACGATTGCATAGTATTTTGATAGAAATCAGTACAAATTTAGCTAGTGAAAATAATACTGGTGAAGAAATTTTCAACGCCATTCGTCAATATAATCCAGACATTCGTCTGCAGGACTCAAACCTGAATAAGTTTTTTTTAATCCTGAAAAGTATTCCGAGATTAAAGAAATTCTTCAGAATAAACAGGAGAAGTTACTCCAATACCACAACAAAGGACGAAAAACCATCACATATAAGCCTGGTGATATCGTCAACTCCAAACCGAATAGCAGAAATAAAATCGCTAAACGCTATAACAAACACAAAGTCAAAGAAGATTGCGGGGACACGATCCTTACAGAGAAAGGGAAAATTATTCGCAAAGACAGTATCCGCAAACAAGCCACACAATGCGATCCACCGCAGGATTAATTAATATATTTTTATTCTTTGCTGCTGTAACAATATGATATGTTTGTTATTAATATTACTATTTGGCATAACTTAACTATTTGCCATAAGCCATAAAAAAAATGTCATTATATTGTCCTACATCATGCTTCACTTCAATAAAGTCATCACATGGTGTCAGAAGTGAAGCGCGCACAAAAAAAAAAGCGCCATATACTCGTACATATGTACGAAAAAATTGGCAAGAAATCTTATAGTAAAAAAAAAAATAAATAAATAAGTAAATAAGTTTGTTCCAAAAAAAGAATAATAATAATAAAAATAAGAAGAAAAATACTAAAAGATGACGATTCGACTCTTTTGTAGTTTGAGACAGCGATCTTTCAGCAAGATTTATATGCTCTTTGTCAGTATCGAAGCACATTTCGTGCAAAATTGCAGCAAAGCCGTAATTGTACATCCACACTGCAATATCCATAGCTATAGCTATATCCAAAACAGTTTTACCACTAGAAATGGATTTTGCCCACACCGTCGAATTAAAACTTTCATTACAGTTTTGAGTATAACCGCCGATGCATCGAGTAAGAAGATCGTCTCTGATCAATTCCTCGTAGACTGGCTTGATAGTTTCATACACTTCAATTGGAAGAGATGACTTATGTTTGTACTCAGCCAAATTATTAGCACTTTAGCCTTTTGCCATAAGCGCCATGAAACTTCTCCGATCGGACATTGACTGTGCTGCGGTTTTATATCAATAGATAATAATTTATGATCGAGTGTAGCCCATATACTGTTTCTCATATTTTCAACTGAATCACCGTTTCTACGGCTAATGCATAATAAATAGAGAGTTCGTCTATTAGTTTTCCCGTCAATTTATCCCTTTCACCGAGACCTTTTGTATACTCATTCGCTTTTGAACGTGGTCTATACACTCTTTCTTGGGTACTGTGACATTCTCATAGGGCTTAGCATCAGTAATGCCTTTAAAGGTCTTAGAATCACCGTCACCAATATAATGCGTGTATTTTACCTGGTGCAAAGCTTCGGATCCCTGAAACATCTCAACACTTGTTTCGACCTCCATTTTTCCGGCTGATCCATCGTGATTCACTTCGCACTTATCTTCATGATTTTGGGCCCATTCCGTCTATTCTTTGGTATCTTCTTTATTCTTCCAGTACTCATACGCCTTACAATATTTTGATTGCACCTACGCAGTCTATAAATTATGCACGAATCATCGCCTGATATCTTAATTCCATTTTCTCCTTTTTCAATAGAAATGGTTGTCTCATCATTCGATGCTTTCATCATACTGTTTTTGCAAACTAGTATAGTTCCAGTTAAAATTCTTTTGACAACTTTACCATAGAAAGAGTGAGACGTAGGCCGAGGTACACAAAACTTTTTCATTCCAAGTAATCGCGTGGAAATTACAATTCTACGGTTTATTTCATAGATTTTTTAAATAAATGGACTACTAGGTATCTCAGTCTCTACACATTTTTCACAGGACACTACTATTTGGAATCTCAAACCGCGCTTACCACTTTCCGCAAATTTCACTTGCGATTTGCACACTTTACAAACGACAACGTTTGAAATAGCTGAAAAAACTGCAATAAAGTTTATAATACGATAACCAAAACCTGGATTCACTTCGATATCGTACATATTTTCCGATTGCTTCAATTTTTTCGCGGATATACTAGCATTAGTTTCACTTGGCGCCTCTAACTCTTGTCGATTCAGCGGTCTTCTTCTAAATATTTTCGGTCTCTTGCTCTATGTACGTGTCTCTTTTGCACCTTTTTAACCACAATACACTTTGCCACTCAATATACCATCCTTCGCGAGTGATTCACTGTCCGAAACTGACTGAAACCGACGTTTCGAAAGACGAAACAAGCAATAGTCTAAAAACCCGGCAAATAGCTTCAAAAACATTAGCCGTACATATGCTCTAGCCCCTTAAAATACCATCTCTCGTTTCGGTCATAAGAGGCTCCTTGCCTACCTGGCGGCCTTGCCTTATACTTTGGAAAACAGATACTTCAAGATATTCCTCGGTCATAATCATTTGGAATATAATTTTTGAGGGATATAAGGGACTATTGAAAGCAGTAAAAAAAAAATAGATTTTTTAAAACGCTAAAGTGGCCTAACCCCTTAATATAACGCCAAACGAAAGCGTCTAATTGTATTATATCGCACGATCTCGGCGGCCAATTGAAGTCTCCATTTCGAGAAATCAGCTATTCGGAGTGCAGAGCTGTTCAGCTGATAATAAATGTCATTGGAATCAATTTCAAGCAAAACAATAAAAAACAGCCAACACCAGCATCATTTCCGAAAAACTACCGCCAGCCAAAAAATAACGAGAGGAGGTCGTGAGCAGAAGAAAAAGCTGAGAACGTACTATGGTACTAGATGGAGGGAAAAGTGACATCCTTGACCGCCAGAATGCGCTGCTACTGCAAAAAAGGTTATGGTGCCTTGAAGTCCGTTCATATTTAGGCAGACATGCCAAATTTCAGTGCGATACTGTCTTTAGTTTTGTTTTGACAGCTGATTGTTGTTGACGTGTTTACCATCATGCCGAGTATGGACAAAAACGATTTTCGTTCTCTCATAAAACATTATTTTTTGAGAGGCAAAACGGCGAAGGAAACAAAGGAAAAGTTGGATAAATATTATGGGACTAGTTCTTCGTCAGATTACACCGTCAAATATTGGTTTCGAGAGTTTCGTGGTGGCCGCAACTCCACTACCGATCAAGTCCGCAGCGACAGTCCCTCCGATGCGGTTACAGAGGACAATGTCAAAGAATACATGAAATGGTGTTGGCTGACCGGAAAGCGAAGGTGCGCCAGCTAGCAGATACCACAAAAATTAGTACTGAGCACACGCGCCATATTTTGGGCAATATTCTGCATATGAAAAAGTTATCCTGCCGCTGGGTGCCGCGCATGACCAAAAACACGAACGTGAGAGCACTTCGAAAGAGTGTTTGGACTTGCTGATGCGGAATTGGGCGGACTTTTGGCGTCGATTGATAACTGTATTTGGATCCCTCGGACTATTATCTCTTCCCAAACCTCAAAAGATGGCTCATCAATAAAAAATTCAGCTCACGCGAGGAAATCATCGACGCCACGGAGGAGTATTTTGCAGACCTTCCAGAAAATTACTTTTCGGACGGGATGAAGAAGTTGGAAAATCGCTGGAATAAGTGTATCAAACTAAAAGGGGACTATATTGAACAATATAAAAAAACATTTAAAAAAAAAATTAATTTTAATTTCCAAGGAGGTCACTTTTCACTCCATCTTGTATAGCGCTACTTAACAAAGAATTCACGCAAAGTAACATTCTCTCACATCACGAAACCCATAGTAAAAAGTGGTCACTTTCCCGATCAGCAAACTGATATCGAGTACGTCCCCTGCACAGAAGTACATTGGAACATGAAAATGTCTACTACCACACAAAACTGAGAAATAATAGCAAAAACGGGCCGTATTTAAGGAATTGACGATGAGAAAAATATTGTAAAACCTGCGAAATACCATGCACTTAGCTGATCTTCCCTTATAGCTACGGTGTAAATTATTATAAAATCATCAGATATTGGTAATTCTTCATAATACCGTGCGCATAGTTCAGCTTTTAGGCGATCTGCACCGGTTTAAGATACATAACATTGTTTGAAAGAATCAGGCGAACGTAACAGAAACCATCAGCTGTATCAGCTGGTACAACTGGATCCGACATTCTAAAATCGATAACTAAATAAGATTCAACTTAAGCAAACCAAATTACAAATTTTTTTAGATTAACACTCAATTTCTGTCTCTGAAGTGGTTAGAGAGGGACGTCATTTCGTATACCTGAAATGGTTTCCAGACACATTAGCAACAACTTTTCAAACAACTAGAATAATGGGACTGAAAGTATCTATACAATAAGTTCTACCTACGCTCTAGCCCTCTGCAACTTTTCTAACCACTTAAAAACTCTCCTTGACCAACGATATCCACCAAGTTTTCAGCAACCAAATTCCGTAGAAAATGTCAACAATAAGACAGCAGCGAAAATCTTAACAACACAGCAACAAATTACCGGTAACAAAATCGCTTTCCAGCAATTTCTTAAAAGCTCTTAACTAGCTTTTGTATTCGTATAAAGATGTGGTGAAAACAAGATCAAAAGTAAGGAAGTTGTGCAAATACCATATGCCAACTGGTTGGGTGGAGGTCAAATTCATGTTAAATGGTGGTGCACCTTCGTGTTTTGCGGTGTTCTCGATCCGCGCCAGGTGCTCTGTGTTCTGTGCTTTAAAACTATTAAGAAGATATTTTGTGACACCCATTCTCGCGCCATGTAATTTAACAACCCCGCTGACTGTAAACGATTTCCCGTGCCGTGTAATACTTCAGCATCCATAAAAGGACTTCATCTCTGGATATAAAAATAAGGCCCGATAACGCCTCCAGCGTAAATAGCACATCATGCAGTAACTTTGAGTGGGTGTACTGGCTCTTCGTGGGTTAGATGCACTGTCTGCACTTTATAAGGGAACATCTTACTGTCTTTCACCAAAATTCTCTGTACAGACCGCCGATTGGTGCCCAATTGCGTGGCACGTCATCTGATCGATATTCCGGGGTCGTATGCGACACCTTAAACCACAGGTGCGATATTCTCAGCAGAACGGCTACTGTTCCACGGCCGGCCAGACCAGGCAGCATCTCGTGTTGTCGCATGCTCTTCTAGGCGACCGGCTAAATGTCGTAATGTTTGCCCAGCTGGTGTCGGACGACCGGGAAATCTGCGCCGAAATTCACGCTGCGCCAATATCACTAACGAATTATTCCGCAGAAAAATCGTAACAATTATTACGCGTTCTTTAGGGGTAAAGTGACTCATGTTTTATTGACCTGTATCGTGTATCTGTTTACTTCACAAATGTCAAAGTAGAATTGACATTTGCCGCCATTTGAAAAAATTATAGCATCTTCCGATAGCGTGATGACTTTTGGGTCACCTAGTATACTACCTTGATCAAAAAGATTCCGGAATTTATTCAGAAAATTAAAAATATAAGTTTATTCACCTAAATCTATATTGTCCCCTTCAGAGTAATCCCCATCGACTGCAACACACTTAAGCGCTTGACCCAATCCCCGAAACATTCTTTATATTCGGTTTTCGGTATGTCCATCAGTGCTTCCTGCGATTTTTCCATTACTTCCTCTCGGCTGCTGAAACGCGTTCCCCGTAGTGGTTTTTAAGCTCGATTGAACAGAAAGAAGTCATAGGGAGCGAAATCAGGTAAATTCGGTGGCTGTTGGATGGTACGAGTATTTGTTGCATTTTTCGTCAAAAAATTACGAATAATGATGGCACTGTGCGACGATGCGTTATCATGGTGCAAAATCCACGAGATTTTGGTCTCTTTCGGCGAATTGCTTCACGCAAATGTCTCATAACGCCCCAATACGAGTAATACTCTTTGTTTACTGTCTGGCTTTCTGGCAAAAATTCATGATGCACTACACCGTTGTAATCCATGAAAACTGTGAGCATTGCCTTCTTTTTTGACTGAAAACGACGCGGTTTTTTTGGTCTCGGCTCATTTGGTGAACGCCATTTACTTGCCTGATGTCTGGATTGGGTGTCGTACCCATAAACCCACGGCCACATCTCGTCTCCAGTAATGATCCTTTTGATGAATGTGGAATCGGATTCAGCCTCGCAAATCATCTCTTTTGCGACGTCAACACGGTCTCTTTTTTGCATGAAATTGAGGTCTTTTGGCACCAACTTTACTGCTACACGACGGAAACCCAAATCATAAACCAAAATATCTTGGACGGATCCATAGGCAATGTTCAAGTCCTCCGCTATCTCTCTGATGGCTAATTTGCAGTTATTGACCAACATTTCTTTCACGAGTACTTCATCAATGTTTTCATCGGTTTTCGATGTCGATGGTCTGCCACTGCGTTCATCATCTTCGATTGACTCACGACCACTTTTGAACAGCTCGTTCCACTGGTAAATAACCGTTTTCTGTAGAGAATCGTTGCCGAAACACGTTTCCAACATTTCCAACATTTCCAACATTCGCGCACCATTAAATCCGTTTTTTGCGCAAAATTTAATACAAGTTCGTTGTTGCAAATTTAAATCCATTCTAAAATTGTAAAAAATTGCCAACACACACATAGATAGATGTACTCTTGGCTACGTAACTTTTGCAAATGTTAAGCTATGACGCTAAGATTTAGGGCGAATGTCACCAACCAACCAACTTAACAAAAAAAAAACAGAACTCAAATTGGAACCATGACATCGCCACACGGTATTGTCCCCCGGGAACTTTTTGATAAAGGTGGTATATAAATATTTGCCATTGTTATTGCCAATTTTCTGAAATGAGCGCTGGAAAAGAGTTTAAAATGGATTGCCACAACTTTATTTAAACTCCGGAATAAAAAATAAATAAAAATGTAGTGAGGGGTTGTCCATCTTACTAAAATTAAAAATGAATTGCTTTGACGCTGCTGTTTTAGAAAAATATCGTTTTGCTGCGCGGAGAAAGAAGTCCACACAATTAAGAGGTACTGTGCACTACCATAAGCTCAAGCCCCTGGACGACATGCAATGGAAAAAGGACGTTAACGCAAAAACGTTGTACAGAAAAAAATTCTGACCCCATCGCAAAGAAATATCCGTGTCAAAACCGCAACAAACTGTCTGACTATTGCAGATGGAGATGTTGTTCCACTATGCCCCGGATGCGAAAGTTTTGTTCGTTGACATAACCAGACAAATGGAAATGAGCCTCATCACTCAGATTAATTTTCTGTAAAAATGTTGTTCATTCATTTCCTGTACTCACTCGGCGTTGTGCATGGTCTACTGGCATCAATTCTTGTGCAAACTTGTGGGCGAAGATCTTTATGCAAAATTCGGTGCAAAGTAGGTGCGGATAGCCTTGGGCCGGTGATCGTTTCGAAATGGAAACACTTGGGGTTTCTGTCACACAAGTTTGAGTCTTCAAATCACTAACCAAATAACCTTACAGCAAAAAATTGGAGAGTGGTCCACTCTCGAGAATATCATTGCATATACATATGTTATGTATGCTTCAAAATGAGTTAAATTAGATCCTTATTACAAGGTAGGCACTACCAAGGGGCGTCGGCCACTGATGCCTCATGCAAGGTTTCCACTTTCCAACGCAAGACCATCAAAATTTAAATGGGAGATTGTGACACTCCTAATTCAGGCTCAGATCGTGAGAAACTCTCTTCTGAGCTACAAGCTCATTTTCCGTGATCCCAATGTGATCTGGGAACCAAACAAAACTTAATGAACTTAACCCTGTGACTGCCTTTCATTCTCGAACTAGAATGAAAGTCGTAAGAGGGTTCCTTGGTCACAGCTTGATTTGTAGCTATTGTACATATGCATCCAATGTTGTCATCCTTCGATTTTGGAGCTTAACTGAGTCGAAAGACAGTTGGCACGCAAGGTTATCAAAGCTCCAGTGCATGTTGAAGGAAGGAAGGCTCTGAGAGTGCAGCCCATGATATGAATACCAAGTGGAGAAAGATTCATCAGTGCGTCTAAAGCGGAGCTTGATATATCAAGGAAAGTCTCAATGCAGCCGAGGCAGACCGTTTCCAGGTATCCGGTAAAAAGAGCAGTGATATAATTGAACTTATCATAGTCGTGTAGATCGAAATGACAGGCCATTTTAACAGGCCTCATGTTGCCGACAGCTGCTTTGCACTCCCATAAGGTCGACAGGACCATAGAAACTTTCGTTAAGTCTAAATAGTCCGATAAAATTTGTTATCCAGTGGGACATCCAAATACTTAGCATCATTGGAGAGTTGGATGGCGATGGCTTTAAGAACTAGATGAGTCACTCCAGCCAACTTCCTCCTTGGTAATAAGGACTGAAACGAATAAAATATGTAAATTTTAATACGGGCTATACTTCCAATGCGTTAAAATTGCAATCCCATTTTGTACCCAAATTGGAATGTATATTCTCTAGTTTCAATTTGTTATTGATTTTAGTTCGGTGCGGTTTAAAATATTTGTAAAATATGAGTCAAGAGGAACGCCGTAAAAAGATCATCGACAAATGGCTCGAAAATACTTCGCATCCAAACCATTTCATCGCAAAAAATTTAAACATAGCACGCAGTACAGTGGATTCTGTTATTAAACGATATTTGGAGACGTTGACAGTTAAGCGAAAACAGAAAAGTGGAGCTAAAAATGGGGCACATGATACAAATTTGGACAGGAAAATAGTGGGTACCATCGTAAAAAACCGGACTATGTCATCCAGAGATGTTGCTCGAAAATGTAATACCAACCAAACAATGGTACAAAGATCTAAAAAACGTAACGGTCTGAAAACACGAAAAAAAAAAACAAAAAATACCAAAAGTTACTGAAAAGCAAAAAAAGTTATAAAAACACGGGCCCGAAAGCTATACGAGTTGATCGGCAACAAGAAAGCGTGCGTGGATGACGAAACTTATGTCAAAGCCGACTTTACTACTCTTCCAGGTGCGATTCGGGTCAAAATATCTCGTTTGGCAGGCCATTTGCCAATGTGAACACAGAAGCTCATCGTTTATTACAACGGGAACAATTAACGGAGAAGTGTACATTAACGAGTGCCTAAAAAAACGGTTGATTCCTTTCTTAAACAAACACGAGGGTTCAACATTATTTTGGCCAGATTTAGCTTCAGCTCACTATGCTCATGCGACGTTGAGCTTCCTTGTTGTTAAAAATGTCGACTTTGTCCCAAAAGACATGAATCCACCCAATGTCCCACAGTGCCTTCCCATTGAAAGGTATTGGGCTTTGGTCAAAGCTAAATTGAGGAAAAGTGAGCAGTGTTCAAAGGACATAAAAGATTTTAGTGCTAAATGGAAAAGAGCGTCCAAAAAGATCACGGATGTAACTGTCACCAATCTTATGAAGGACATTCGAAAGGAGTTGACGAAAGAATGGAACCCAATAATTTTTTTTATTTTTTGTAATTGGGAATGAATTTAATAAAAACAGAGTTTTAAAGCAAATAAAAAAAAATTTACAAGAATTATGAAAATATTTTTTTTTTACTTTGAAGTTACCAAATTTTATTCGTTTCAGTCCTTAAGATCAACTTCAGTTTTAGGAGGAGTGACTAAAAGCCCATTGTTAGCGCAACAATCATCGATCACTTCTGGAGCTACCAGCGGATTAGAGCAGAGAGAAGCCAGGCATGATTCAACAGGCAGTGAGCTGCATATACTTCAGCATAGACGTCAGAACTATTGATAACTTTAAGCAGTGAGTCGATGAGCATGCGCCTTAGCAGTGCAGACAGGACGTCTTCTTCCGGCAATCCCTGTTTTCTCTCACCATCACATATTGGCCATACTCTTACCTACAAAACTAAACATTCGTTTACGTCGTGATATGCAAGCCGCTCAGGCTTGCACATCTCAGCTCGTATTCTTTCTTCTCGAGTAGGCCTTTAATTCTGCCCAACAATTTTTCAAACCGGTTTTCGCGGGATATTTCGCGTTGATAGGAATGTCTAATGTTAGATAGACTTCGCATTCGCAAAGCATTTTCTCGCACATGAAACTCGATGTTCTCTCCATATTCTTCAACATGAAGAAAGTCAGACTAATTGGTCTGAAGCTCTTGACGAAAGTGTTGTCTGCAGATAATCTCTACATTTTTGTAGCATTACTGGGTATTTGTCATCGGTTCCAGGTGGCTTTAAAACATCAAGAAAAGCAACAGCGTGTTTCGGTGGTCTCTTTCGTCGCCACAGTTGATAACAGATACTAGCTATGGCGTGTTGTATTATTCAGGTCATGTGCAACTTCAGTGATAGTATCTAGTTTTGAGCTGGTTCAAAGTTGGTCTCAAGCACAAGACAGAGAGTCACTGCTTTCGACTCATGGTAAGTGTCATTAGATCTTCTGAGTGGTTCCAATCTTTTTCTTTTTTTTTTTTTAAAAAGAACTATTGCTCCAGTGGGTATGAATACACTTTAATGCCTCAGCACGTGTTAAGTTTTTTTGGAAAATGGGATAAAGAGAGAAAGAAAGATGTTTGAGCTGCATGGATGGCATCCAACATTTAATGGGGAGGCTAAATTCTTAATGGAAGTTGGCTTGTTGTTGATTTCTACTTGATTTTTGTTAACTGGAAAAATGAATATCTTTCGGGCGCGATTGGGATGCGAACGCCGAACCTTCCGTCACAAAACTCCTCATAAGGGGCATTTTTCGGGATCTGAGTTAGCTTCTTATATTCTTTTTGCTTCGAAGTTTTATGGTTTCTGTACCCACTCGTTGCAGATTTGCGCTCTACCAAGGAACCTGGACATGCCAGTTAAAATAAGTTCAGCTTCTGAAGTTTTTACTCTAATTTTTGTTTTGTTGTGCGTTTAGGTGGAGCATTGACGAGCTTGCTTCTCCTAAAGTATGTGCAGATGAGACCGCGCATTCGATTCTGTATGTGATGTATCCATGGCCTGATAACCAATAATCTCCTAAGCGTACCCGCTGAATAGCGTTAGGCCCATTACTGGTTGGTTTACTTTCGTAAGTGTTTTTGACTAAGAGCCAACATTGTTGTTAACCGAGTCAGATGATAGTACGAACCCCAGGAGATTATGGCCTCTCATATTGCATTTGTTACTTCTCAGCATTAGCATCGCAGAACACGATGAGTTTCATGAGTTTGGCTACTGCCAAAGACGAACAAGCCATTAGATTAGTCAAAGTAAGTGGCTTTGCTAACAATATTGTAATTTTTGAAGCGGTGAAACTCGCTCGCGTACTTAGATGGCATGCCAGTCCCGTGTGGGCATGGAGCTCTACCAAGTCTTTGTGCGTTTCGGACAGTGTCGGATGAAACTATTTGTGTCATCGCGGAAAGGCTTCCAGCAGATATACATATTAACTAATAATGGATCTACGATAACTTGAGTCAAAGAAAGACAGCGCAGAGAATGATAGGAGAAATGGAATTAATCTTCGAAGAGAAGATGGACATAAAGACTTCTGTGATTATCCAAAAATGTATTGATCCCTACCATTTCGAAGAAGATTACTACTTCAGCCAGTAAATACCCGGACATGCTTACTTTCGTGTGCATCTGAATCCTTTTGGGCTTAATGAATCTTTGCGAAATGATGCGACACATATAATTTTTTCACTGCCCACATTTCGGTATGGATCATAGAGAACTAGAGAAAGGAATTAGAAAAGTACTAACTACACGGAATACTGTAAATCTATGATAACATAAAGCCAATATAGGATGCGGTGAAACATGTTGAAGCAATATTCTGGCAGATGAACGGTGAAAACCAAACAAAGACGACATCTCTCATAGCACAAAGAACATCACACACTTCCTAAATTGCTGTCTAGCTACGCGAGGTACTATCTAAGGTAACCCCACTATGAGGGTGGTGGCAGTTTTTCGGTGGCGAAAAATGTTTATGACTCTACATATCACTCGTGCATTTGTTGGCTAAACCAAAAAATGCCGACGCCAGATGAAAGCAAATAACATATCAGGCGGCTATTTCTGAAGTTGTCATCGTGTTAAATGATGCCTTAAATATGCCGCGGTAAATTTAATTTGTGCATCTCATTAGGATTTGTAGCCCACCCAGAACTATCGGTGTTTTTGATGTTGGGCCTCAGACGTTTTCTCATCAAGATGCGTTTCATTAATTGAGAAGAAAAGCGCCACCAATTAAGCCATCAGTATCATAGTAATATTCGTACACAGTACACAGAGTGACTGAAGTATTTTACTTTGTCGGTAAGATTGAAATAAACGGCATTCAGGATGTGTTATGGATGAGGGAAAGGCAATTATTCGAAGACATTACTTTTCACAAACAATCCAGGAATGAAGTATAATGCAGGACAACGCGACTGATTTGTTGTCCGTTTTAATGGCGCATCATACCTACATATAGTAGAGTAATGGTATTTATATGGGAAAATGTCTCCGGTGGAATAAATCCAGATCGCCATGGTACAAGGGCCAAAGATCAAGGTACAGTCACTTGTCATCGTTTTTGCCGAAAACAAGGAAATTATCAATTCCATTACGTCGAGCCCCAGCGTAAAGAGCCTTGTTCGGATAATAAAATTGTTTATTCAGAGCCTTGTGTTCTATTGGTTCATAGACACTGCCTCTCAAACACCAGAATCATTTTTATAAAATACTGAGTTGTATTGAGCTGCACAGGATAGCGAAAAGTGATAATTAGCCTGGTTAGGATCATGCACTGTATTAACTTCACACTGGATACGGATTGACTGTGTTAAGATAGTCTTCTTGTCTGGGTTAAAACTTTCTTGGTTCCAGCAAGGCAAATATTTATATATCACTCAAAATAAAATGACTGACCGAGCTAGATATCAAGATACCTAATTATGTTTCTCACCGCCCAAAGCCGGTCAAAATTCGTCTGTTATTTTTGGTATCCTTAGAAACCCATCTCAATGGAGTTCTAGATAGGATTTTTCTGATTTTTGCTCAATGTGATCGATCGTGTCAGGTTATAAAAGAATGTTGATGGTCTGAATTTTTAGACTCAATATGTATCTACGTCACTTAGTTGTACGCTATAGAGTGATCAGGGAAACTAGTCAACCGCTGTTATAAATATTAAACAGTATCGCAGAAATAATTGAAACTTTTTGTAAGCCATTTCTAATTTCAGGAACTTTGCTCGAACTCAAATCTTTCCAAAGTCAATTACGTTTTTACATTTATTTTACTGCATATCGGATATTTCTCTTCTCAATTATTCTATCACTTTTTTGTTCTTTCTTTCGCACCTGATTTCCTGTGAGAAAGTTGTTTTATTTACTTGTCTCCGTACCAAGTCGTTTGTGCTTAAAGACATCACCATCCAATTCTACAAAGAAGCTAAGTACTCAAATGTCATTCTGAATGACAAACTTCTAAACATGTTACGTCGAAGGCGCTGGCGGCCTTGTCGCAGTCCAAAGGAGCTGTCGATAAGACATGGGGTCTGCTAAGGAGAAGTGTTCTTTGGATCTACATGACTGTGATTAGGCCAATTATATCCTAGGCGTCGGTGGTCTGATGGAACTAGTTCTCAAGAGAGTACATCATTGCTGTTTTTACCAGACTCCAAAGAACGGTCTGTTTCGGCTGCATTGGGGCTTTCCCTGACACGTCTGGCTCAGCTTTAGATGCACTGATTAATATTTCTTCACCTGGTATTCGTATTATTGACTGCCATCAAAGCCATCTTCCGTTTAAAAATAAGTGGTCTTTGTTACAACACATTCTTAAACTTTCATGACCTTGCGCGCCGATTGCCTTAGGACTCTGGACTTATAGACATGCCGTCTGATATAATGACACCAGAACTCCTGCTGCGGAAAACATACGAAATGGACTTTCTTTGGGCCCAAGACTGATTTTGCCCATAATCTGAGCCAGGAAAGAAATGTAGTCGGCTCTTCGTTAGGAAAACTTGCGTCTGTCTTAACAGCGGAGATATACTTAATCCCGATGACAACGACCTACGAGTATATTGTGAAGAAATAGTCAAACAACCAAGCAACGATTCATGCAATCGGAAAGTTGAATTAACTGTATCGCATCTGGGTGCGGGATAAAGCTTAGAGGAGAGTTTTTCAGGACCAGATCCTAATGATTGCCTACATCTTTGGTTAGGGCTCTCATAAACAGTTGGGTTTTATTTGTTTATACATATATGTAACTGACTGATGACTCTCCAGATAGTTGACAGACTGAATGATTTCTTCACGACGTTAGTGAGAGGTCAACCGCTTTTCTGTGATGTCCTTCAGTAGGAGGGATATAGATATAGATAGGCGGTGCTGTATTGACTTTATCATATTTCTGTCGGCATCCGTAAATACTAGGTATGGATTCACCGCCTTTGCCATCACAATGTTCACCATACTTTCATTCGAAAATATCAAACTAAACTGAACGTCCTGTTATTGTCACTAGGACCCAATCCGGATACCTACTTGTCGCCAGATTTATTGATAGAAACTGACGATACTTTTGGTGCGAACAACTTTTCAAATAAAACAATTTCAATTTAAATATTTACTCTTATCATCTATTCATTTTATTTTATCTTATGCTATACGGAAACGTACTATTTACAGCGAAGAACAACAAAACAATATTTTTTTTTCTTTTTCCTTTCACCAAAAAAGCAAGATAATCTTTGAAAAAAAAGTCTTTTTACAAAATTAATAGATAGAAAAAAATAATAAGAAAATTGGCGCGAAAGCTTTGCTATACAAATTTCATGGGCCATAGTTAATAGATTTCTATTTAATTGTATCTATTTTTGAAAAATTTTGCACAAACCCGGCCAGCAGTAGGCCATGCACATTTTGACATCCAACGTAACTGCCCTCTCCTTAGAACTAACGATACGAAGCTAAAATGTCATCACAATTTATAGTTGGCTGGCTAGCACGCACTCGAAAGAGGACCGAATTTATTAAGTCTTATGAGTGCGAATGACTTAGATGGTGGGCTCCAAGAGGGTGAAAGTATGGTCCATAGGGTGGATATGGTACTGCATGTGGATAGAGTAAGCTACTGGCATAACCACCGGGTCCAAATGACCCTCCGTTTGGAGGTGGAGGAATTGTTGGACTGTTCACATCCATGCCGGGATTTTGTTTCTTCCACTTGGTTCGACGGTTTTGAAACCAAATTTTAACCTGAAAATTGAGAGAAGTCATGTCAGTTGTGTTGTGGAGGGGTATTTGAAAATTTTGAGAATTTACCTGTGTCTCGGTTAAACTGAGACTCAGTGCCAAATTCAGTCGTTCACATACTGATAAATATCGTGTTGTTTTGAATTTATTCTCCAGTGAAACAAGTTGTTCGTAGGTGAATGCAGTTCTAGCACGACGAGGTTTGGAACCACCACCACCGCCGCCACTACCACCGGGACCTTTGCCATCGCTGGAACTACCACGGGAATTACGACTTCCGCCTTTTTTCGAATCGGTTTCACTCGCTCGGTCATCGATGTCACTGCTCATTCCATCATCGCACATCTCGTCCTGGTCCATGTCATTTATATCCTGAGCTGCAAGAAACAGAGGGAGTCATGTTAGATTAATGTTTTGTCAAAAATTAGGAAAGATGCAATTGTTTATTGTACAAAGGGTAGACGGATTGATGCAGCGACAATACGATATCGTTCAACGCATCTGTAATTGAATTCGATCAAATTCGAAATAGAACAGCCTGGAGGGATCTGTTTTACATATATAAAGAAGTTTGATACTGGCGCCCTCAAGAGCAAACCTGAAGACCAATTGGACATAAGTTTACAAGAATATTAGATGTTAATCCTTTCAATAGCTCTTCACACCTACATACTCGTATTTGGGAATCTAGCGATATATCAAAACTTGAATTGTAGCTACCAGAGTACCAAGAGCTCAAGGATGAAGATAAATTTGTTACAAAATCCCAATTCTTCCTGGCCACTATGATGGAGCTAATAACTGATAATAGGTCTCAACTAAATCAGATGAATGAATACCCGGTTCTTTTGTTAATTTTGATGACAGTTAGAAAGTAAGGAAACTGAAATCTAAGATCAGTGATTATTTTTTGTCGGAACAGGCCAGTCTTACAAATTTCTAGCCCATTAAACTGCTTTTACGATCTTTGTGATGCAATTTTTCAGCCTTTCGAAGGAGGTTAGAGCAGTAATATGCCAGCACTCAACACAGAGTACCTGTAGCCTAATACAAGTGTAAGCCGGACGTCGTCATCACTTTTAAAACAGACATCAAAGAAACAGGTGTTCAGATGTCTCGTGCATTTTAATAGAACTCCTGACAATATAAGCCTTAATCCTACTGAATGCCAAAACATTCATGGGAGCAAGGATACGCCTTGCCATCGAACTCCGTCAATTCATTGATACCAAGGCAGAACTTGTGTTGGAGGCACAAGTTATGCCTTTGCTATGAGTCGAGGTCGTTCTAAAACTTCTTGCTGCTCTTAGGATCACAGCACTCAGTACTTATTGCAACTATACATCGGGTCGAAACCAACTGGGTTTGTGGGTTTAAACCACAGTCACCGTGACGCTCCCACTATGGAGCCTAGCTCTTCTTGTCTGGTATGAACTAGCGATGGTCCTGACAGCAACCTATGACCGCCAGCTTGTGACTTGTCAAAATGTAGCAGCACTAAGTTTTGAAAACCGTTAGGATAAGACCAGTACTTTCTCTACCCTCGCTATTCATTAGACACTTTCATTGGCGGAAGAAGACTTGATAATTGAGCGGGGTGTTACTGAGGTGCTCAGCAAGAACTGTAGACTCTTTCCTCCCAAGAGACAGCAGAAACGTTGCTGAATTCTTAGAAACGTCCGAAACCACTTGTTTGGCCTGCGTGCCATCTCTATCATGCCTCCAACGGTTATACTCACTTGTTAATGAAAGTTTTCCAGAAGTTGCAAGCAGTCTCAAAACAGGCTTAAGCTTGGAAAATTCCTCCTCTGAGCCTTACTTAGCAAGTTATATTTTCCTGCGAGTCCAATGAGACCTGGGACCGAGACAAGACTCAGTGCATTTAACCTTCTAACTGAGTTCAGAAGAGGCTTGCATTTTTAAGTTAGCTTGAAAGTGATGAGAGTGATCCTCAAGCACAGTTTCGCTGTAACTGCAGATGCAGGTGCTTCTTCTAATTGGACCTCATACAAAAGTTCGCTGCGTGTGTGTTCACGTGAAAGATATACGAATGTCAACCTAGCAGATAGCTCAGATTAATACTGTCGTCCTTCAACATCTAGATCGATTCGGAGCAATCGGTGAATTTGCGACTCACTCCTTACCTTTTTCAGATTTTTGACAAATCCAGTTCCGAGCATGGGGAAAGTCGATTTTGGGTGCCCGTAGCAGCCGGAGTTGCGGAATTATGGACACATGGGGTGAACAAAACTCCAGTGTCGAAAACTCGTCTTCCCCTAAAGCCGAAGGTAGACCTGAGAGTGCAGCCTATGGTATAAAAATCAAGGGCAAGGTAATTCGACAGTGCATCTAGAGCCAGGCGTAATAACAAAGGCTCTCAATCTTTTCTTTGGAGTATAATATGCTTGGGGTGATCTTACGTGGCATTGTGGAAAAGCCCCCCTTGCACTCCTAGACAGTTGACATCCCCTTTGAGTTTTAATCATGGCAGGCTTAGTTTAAACAAGTTTGGCATTGAGAAGGACACCTACTTAGCTTCGTCGGAATATATGAAAAAGCTCAGTCAGCTTATTCGTGAAGGTAAAACCATAAACCGCTTTAGAGTAGCCGTCACTGGGCATGATCTGATAAATACCATAGCTCCTTCATTAGGTAATGCCTATGCGTCGACGTTTAACCATTGAGAGCGAGGACCAGGTTCACCACCGCTATTACATATGGACCGCAGCCAGCATCCGCAAGCAAGATTCTATTCACAAGCATTGCGTTAATCAAGATTTGCATTGTTGAAGGCGTTCTCCCGTACTCATTCTTCCAGAATACACATGCAGCACTGATTTTGAAGATAAGTCTCAGAAGATCTACCACATTCGTAGGCATGTTGCATCTTAGACAAAGTCTGCATTCAAAAGGTAATTTTGCGATCTTAGCAGGAAATCAATTGGAATCAGACTAATGGATCTAAGACTCTTAGAGAATGAGTAAAGTGACTCACACTGTTTCTCGGAAATGAAAAACTGATAAGTTTGATAAGTACCACAAAGCATAATTATTAGAGGCATCAAGGCTTTCAATCGAGTAAGGGCACATTGGTCTAGTTTAAAGCGTGAGCAATATTTACGACTTTTTACAAGATAAGATCATATTTCCTAAATACGCTAGTTGGATGCTTTGTTGTGCAACAACTAACAAAGTAAACGGCCCATCGCCTGTTATATAACTGTTGTGGGTTCTTTGAAAAAATTAGAACTCTTGGTAGCTCTTCCTTGACATAGTCGGGTTGCGTGCATAAGGAACCTTTTAACTAGCAGTCTACAGATCTTCATTACTCTGGTCTCAACCAACAAGCAGCCAGCTGCTTAAAGTGGGGCACTCCACTTCAGTGCTCCACTTTCGATGCGATTGTTCTCTGCTGCGCCGTCACTCGTCACTCGTTAGAATCAAAGACTCTTTGGCCCGGAACTTTGATGTCCATTCGCTCTACTTGGAACAGCCATCTCAGACGATGGAATTAATCCACAACCCGTACAGTTCATGGTTCAATCTTCCTCTCTAATCGTCAAGATAAACTGTAAGCAAAACAAGCGCGGTATCTTTCTCTCGAAATGGCTAAGTGCTTCTCCATTTCGCTTCCTTCAAAATCCAAATCGCTGCGCAATAGAGCAAGATCGGGATGATAAGGTCTTGTATAAAGCCAGTTTGATCTTACGAGAGAGGACTTCCGCAATTGCCTCCTGACCGCAAAGAAACAGTGATTAGCAGGAGTAATTCTATATCTAATTGCTGCGCTGTTGTCGTAGCTGCTTATATGTTATGTATTTGCAAACCTAAGGTAGACGAAATCTTTAGCTACCCCGAGATTATAACTGCCAATGGTGATGTACGTTGACAGTATGTACTTTGTATTGCCATCGTTTATCGTCAGACCGTCAGACCGTCAGACCGTCAGACCGTCAGACCGTCAGACCGTCAGACCGTCAGAACGTCAGACCGTCAGACCACTAACCGTTTCCTCCTCAATACTCACAAAAGTTTCACTGAGAGCTCGCTGTGTTCGTCCTATCACAACAATGTCATCCGTGTATGCAAGTAATGGTGCGGACTTAAAAAAAAATCGTGGTCCACAGAGTTTTTGTCTTGAACCTTTCCTGACATTGAACGTCTCGGTTAAATCATTACTGACCGAGAAATCTCCATTGTCATCTTGCGCAACCTAAGTTTTGCAAGGATGTCACAACGGCACATGGCGTATTATCATCATACGTCATCAGACACCACTTGCAGCTTTGAATAACTTCTCACTTAGTCAACTACTATATGTTAGAAGCAGGAAGTTTGCTTTTGAATAATAGTGTTCGATGCTTCAAACCACAACTTTCTGCCCACTTTCGCAGGATTCTTCGATTTTCTAGAGCTGGAACATCATGTGAGAAATCTCTCTTATGTTTGGTAGCTCCAAGGATGTCTCGGCTAGTTCCTTGACGATGGACTCAGTTTTCATTGGGATTTCGTAGGATGAAGGGCAAGGGAAAATTTCGTCAATATGTGCTCGTTGTAGACACTAGCTCACTGAGTCTTATCTTAGACAGTGCGTATATCCAGGATATTCGATTCATGTCTTTTATCAGACAGCTACGATGCATTGTATCTACTGAATCGTAGTTAGAACAGTGTGGTAAATAATAGCGTGGAAAGGATAAAGAATCTACAGTATCATTATGATGAAAGATTGTTTCTTTCACTAGTGAGATAACATTAGGAGGGCATAGATATATGCGCAGTTTAAATGTCAAAAAAGGGGGTACATACCTAGGTTATTCACCTGGACGAAAATCAGAAAATCACTTATCCCCCACTAATTAAAAAAATTACGCACTACTTGTACAGTAATCCTTCCCCCAATCACAATATATCTAATTTGCTCATAGACATCATCCTCTTAAGCAGATGAGTACGTAATCGATGTCTCACCCCTGTCCGAAAATTGTGGTTTCATCGATTTAACGCCACTCAGACGCCATAATGCATTCCGGAAATTGAATTATTCTGGCGGAGGAGTCGAATCAATCGTGCATTACCACGAAACGTCCAACACCGACCGTGAGTATTGAAAATTATCTCCCTTGACCCGCTAATTGAGAGAAACGAGCCCAGTTAACGAGGTTGGAACACTTGTCAGTGGTTTGACACCATCATCAATATAAGTAGGCGGTTCACCCAAACTCAAGGATTGATGTAGAGCTTTTTCCCCCAACATAATGAGGCAACGCGAACTCCAATGCTGCCATTACCGGTGGCGGTATACTCCGAAAATACGATGGCGGCAACCGTGTGCATGCTCAGGTGCAATACTATGCCGTTTGCGTTCATGGTCCAGAAATTCAACGGGTTGGCCAAAGTAACACACCATAGCGATGAAATTGTATAGGGGGAGCACAGAAATACACAGAGGAAGAACACAAAGTGCTTGTCCATGGGGGATGATGGGCGGTTGGGGGGTTGGTTTTGGTAAAGGGCGATACGGTTTCCAGTTCAATTCCCTCACGTCCACCGCAAAATCAAATTAAATGCACCACGAAATTAGTCGACGCACCAGCAAACACATATACGAGCGTGTACCCGCACCAGGAGGAATAACCACTGAAGTGCACGACCACGATATAAGGACTTATTTATTGCTGGAGTAGGGGTATGAAGGTTGAGTTTTTTTTTTCTTCCTTGGTAAGGATCTATGTTGTATTGGAGCATTTAGCAACATCTAGCCCATGCTCCAGAGATTGGAGTTGCCATTGCTATTGAGAGGATGTGTCACGACATGAAGAAAACGAGGATTTTTTTTAATATTGTCTAAGGTCCATCCTGGCGTACATCATTGTTGAGCTCAAGGTGATATTAGAAAATAGCTCTAAATAATTTGAAAAGGATCTGTCTTGATTTCAGGGATCTGGGAATTATTTCATCGTAGTCCAGGTAAATAGATAAAACTATCACGAAAAGTTTTTCGAGGAAGATAGTCTAGAACTGAAGAGATGAAAAGCAATCCTTCCATCTAGACTTGAAGAAAAGAATGCCTGCGATTGTAAAGGGTCATGCGATTTTCGGTTGCCATAGTAGAAGATGTTTTGAAATGTTGAACTTCTGCTTTCTTAAGATCATTAAACAAATCTGGAGAGTCGATGCCGTAAACTTACAAAAGTTAGAGAAGTTTGGAGTGGTAGTCCTCGCAAATGCAAGAACACACTAAGACCAGAGATAGTCAATTTTGATTCAACGTAAGTGGTTATAGCCGCATCCGTGGACTACATTTTATTTCTATGAGCATTTTTCCCAAAGGATATTTATTTATTATTTAAAACTAGCATCAATTGTGAACAAGTATACTTATGTCTGGCATACAAAGTCCGTTCCAAAGTATACAGAACTTTTTAAAAATAGATATTTTTGTAAGGCCATCTATCGGCAATTACATATACTGCTGTATTGTTAAAATTTCATGAGATTAGGATGAATAGAGGCGGAATTACTGTGACTGAAGTGACAGCATGTTTGTGTCATCGTTACAAAAATGAGCATCAAGCTTAAAGTGCTCAGAATTCAAAATTTGAAAGAAATTGTCAAGAACAAAACCTTCCTTTACAGAATTGTGACTGATGACGAAACGTGATGTTTTCCATATGATCCAGAAGCCAATAGCCAAAGTGCCGAGTGTTCGGCGACAGACAAGCCAAAACCCAAAGAATTACATTTGGAGAAGTTAAAATTCAAGGCAATGTTGATTTGTTCCGTTCCGTCGGGCCAAGCGGGTAATCCACAACCCTATCTTGGTGTTTTGAAGTATTTGGTGCATCGTATTCGTAGTATTCGGCCAGAATATCGCACTGAAGAAAGTTGGCGTTTTTTGCACGATAATGCGACATCTAATCTATCGAAATTTGTGACCATTTATTTTGCTAAAAATCACATTTTAATTATATTCACATGATTCGTACCGTTCAACTTTTACCTTTTCGGAAAAATCCATTTTGTGGACGTAAAAGCCATCTAAAAGGCTTGTACCGATATCCCGGCTGTCGGTCTAAAGCACTCATTCAACATACTTTTAGACCATGTAAGTCGCTGTATTGAGTCGGGGACTATTTTGAATAAAATATGTCTTTTTTGTCAAAAAAGATTTTTTGTTGTTCTTATTTTTAAAAAGTCCTATTTACTTTGGAACTCACTTTTTATTAACTTTTTCTGAGAACCCATTCAGGCCATTGATGCAAGATCAATTTGAAGGTCTTCTCTTTAGGGTGGATAGTGCTGGGCACCAGCAGAATAGACTTTCTCGTATCTAAAGTTTCTGCAGAAGTTATTCAAGTTGTCTCCTTTGCAGTTTCCAAGGTTACTGTGTTGGGCTAACAGCAATCTCGATCTCACCATTTGCGAAGCTGTGGCTTAAATACACTCCCTACGCAGAGTTGAAGGTTGTAACATCTTATCTAGGGTTTTGAAGCCCTAGAGCTCTTTAGGTCTTTTACTGAAACTCGCCATGCTCAAAATCAAAATAATCCTTTTGTGCATCATGGCACAATTCTTTCCTATCTGCCTCAGAATACCACCGCTTTCAGATAAATGTTTTCTCAATTATCCTCGCCATTGAATCTATTAATTGTAACTAAGAACAGAGGTTTACTCTGATTTAGTAATTTTTTTAGGTCTGCCGGTCATTTATCTGATTGCATGACCTTCGGTCATCGTTTGTTCTTAGAGGATGTCATATCTACTCAACTCACAGGCAAACTGCAAGCAACCCTTTCGATTTGTCATCATTGCCATCTACATATGCTTATATAGGCCATCTTGAAGGTCTGTTACGGATTACACAAGGATAATCACATTAGTTATGAAAATCATATGACTAAGTCTCTGTCTCATCTGTGTTAGATGATGTAAAATTGTAGATGACATACGGGATGGCCATAATGTATGATCCTATCGGAAAGTGTCATAGATTTTACAAATGGCATGGAATGTCAATTTGGTTTTGACATTTGTCCAACGAGCAGAATTAAAATTTGTGCGAATACGTAAGCAATGGAACGCTATACTCCTAAAGAACGAGGAATAATCGTCTTTAAGTTCTTTTTCTTATCATCACCTCACGATGTAGATTAGACAGCTGTGAACTTGATGCCTGTTAGGATCTTCTATTGCCATGACTGACACGAAGATACCTACATAAGTAGCGACGGTAATATTTTTAACAGAACACCTAATAGAGCTACTTCGACATATTCGAGGCACAAATGTCTAAGTTTTTCAATACTTTTTGGAACACTGATGAATATTCATGGCAAACAACACCCTTTCAGGCCTTTAGTTGTACTGATAGGTAGAGACATGATAGAAACATGAATCAATTGCTTTGAGCATATGCTTTTTACGTAGTAAGCATCCCTTTGCAGTACATGTCCGACATACGAGAGACCGTGTTCCGAAAAACATGCTCAATACAGATAGCATTGAAAAGAAAAAAACATTTATTATGTTATAGGTGTTGTAAAAGACTGCACACACAAGGATGCCTGTTGGCTTACTCAGACATAAGACCGACCAACGATTGCCTGAATGTATTCAGCATAGTCTTGAGAAATTTTCAAAATTGTTGAAGTACAAGTTTAACATGTTCGAGTCCGACTCGAAGAGGACTCCAACAATCTCTTGATCGGATCCTATGCAGCATGTCTGGAGTACGACCTATATATAAGATTATAGATTTCGGTAACGGATCCCTCAATAGCACAATTAACAGTTCTACCACTATATTCGACAAGGCCTGAGCATCCACACAATTGCAAGTACAAATGCTTCATCTTTTCAATAGATAATAAACGGGACAGACTACTAGCTGATCTTATGGCAAATGGATATCAAGGACTGATGTACAACACATTTCACCGGCTATATTTTTGAAGGCATCTACGGCCAGTTTTGAGAGACTTACTGGTAGTCTGACGTGAGATATAACCTAATATTACGGGAGTCAGAAGCCTTTGGAATTACGGTTCCATTCTGACTTGATAGAGGTAGGCCCACTTATAGCAGCAATGGTTTAAGCCTGAATTTCTAGGAGGCATTTCCGACCTCCCTCATAAATGTAGCAAATGCAAGGCATCATGACCTTTAGATCGGCAGAGGTTTTAGATAGGCCTCATCCTTCACTCCAGTTGGGTATGGATCTATGTATATGGAGCTTCCCGCGAAAGATCTAAATATCGATAAATAGGCGTCTTTCCCCATGTAAGATCCAGGACGCTTTACCAGCGAGCAATATATCAAAAACGTCAATCAACTCTGGATGAATTAATGGCTCCTTGATGGCTGAAATAGGAGTGACCCATGGCTAAACACGGTATATACTCGTACCATACACCATCTTGCCGGTGAAATCAATTATGGAAGTCCTTCTTGTATGAAGCCCTAAAAGGCGTCCACAGATTCAGAATGCCTGTAGGAAATGATCCAAATGAATGCGTTTTCAGATGTGTTTTTCAATTTACCACTAGAACAGACATGACCGGAACCTAAAGGCCTGTCTAGCTTCTGGGCGTCAAAGACATCGTAACAGATCGCGTTTTATTAACTCGAAAGATCGCGGTTGTCGGCATGGTACAGTGGTTAAATTCTTCGACTCCTACGCTAAAGGTCGGAAGTTTCTTTCCTTTCGACAGATACTGACAAACATTCGAAAGCTATGATGTCTGCCTACGAACAAAACTCCGTTCGAAATCGGGGAAAAAACCGTGGGTCGCTCTTTCTGTGCATAACTAAGTCTTGCCCAAAAAAGGGCTTACACGTTATCAATTAATTTTATTTTATACTCAAAGGATCAGTCCTATACTATGACGGCAGCTGTACCAAAATTTGTAAAAAAAAGAAAAAAACACAGGCAAGACGATTACATTGGATAGATGATAAGACTGAATCTTTGATCCCGTCATGTGAGCGGATCTAAATTGGAAAAACTGAGAGGTGCGTGCTTGATATCAAGGATTCGATGAAGCACTCTGACAAAATATCAAAACATTTACTTAAAAGCTCAGTCTATCGGTTTCGAGATTTCATTTATTTCAAACTAATTCATATCTTGAACGGATTCTTACCTTGGTGGTTATAGCCATCAATGCAATTATATTGTGCTAAGACGCGAAGCCAACAAATAAGAACAGATTTTTTTAACCTTAGCGAATCTTGCCTAAAAAACAACACCTAGTACCACTACCTACCTGTAAGATACGTATGCCATAGATGTAAAAATTGTTCATACCAAAAGGACGTCTTGAAAGTACAATGGGTGAATCAAATATAAACGGGACTCGTTTTTTAAAAATCGAATTTTATACAACTAAGCTTTCAAATATACATATATTATTTTTCTACAGACTTTTCCGCCCTAGAAATACATTTTTCCCATCGGATTGGAAGCTTTTTTATTCCATCATTATAGAAACTCTTCTGACGTTCTTATAGCTATTGAAGCACAAAGGTTTCCACTGTTTCGTTGCCGTCGAAACTCTAGCTTCCAAGCGCTTTTTTAAGGGGTCCAACAAGATGGTAGTCATAAGGTGATAAGTCTGGATTATATGGTGGACGTTCCGACTTTTCCTATCTATCGTTGCGTTAGCCGCATGAGCCCTGGAGTCGTCATGGAGAAGAATGACACTTCTGGCGATTACTTCTTCTTTTTTTTCCTTCGAAATGAAAATTTCGCTGGATCCAATAATCCACAATAATATATTAAATGTGAAAGGCACCTTGCCGATCAAAAAACCTTTTGCCATTACCTTTCCGGCTGACAACAGCGTCTTTGCCTTCACCACTTCATACTCCTCTCTTTCAACTCATCGTGTAGTGGTGTACCCCAGGTTCGTCACATGTGACGACCCCATACCTTCCTGCTGAAATCGATTGAAAAGTCGCTGGGAAACCTCCAATCTATGTCGCTTGTGATCCTCCGATAACGGACGTGGAAGCAATCTGGCGGACACTTGGAAATCCCTAGTCATTTGTCACGGCTGGTTATATACTCCTATAACTGATGTTCACTTCTTCAGCGATTTCAAAGAGAGTTATGAGTCGATTTCCTTCTATAAAATTCCGGAGTGACAATCGGCCTTGTGCGGCGAACATGGGTCGCGCTTTCGACCTTCTCCAGAAAATTACTTTTATCAAGCAAACACATGGATTCTTGACAGGGTGTTTTCCTTTAACTAGGCCTACAATTGCCGCAAAATTACCATTGGATTTACCCCTCCTTTGCTCCAGAAGGACGAAGCTTTTCCAATTTAAAAACCCTTCCAGAATTTTTAAGAAAATCAGTCCCTTTTATTTTTGATACACTTCAAATACGGATAGAATACATATGAAGCTTAAAGAGATGGCTTTCGAACTTCGTTCGTCAATGTAAAACCTTAAAGTACTGGTATTAATACTTCTTTTTAGATTACTTCCAAACCGCAACTAAATACCTCCTGCATTGTTGACAAATACTCGTATTTTCCAATTTTTTAAAGGTATCTGAGGGTAAAGAATTGCCACATTCCAAGAGGAACCTAAAGGTCATGATGTCCTTAAGTCCAGTGACGTTCTTGTCCATTGAGTAAGAAAAGACGAAAAGTATCATTTTTAATCCTATCGTGTTTTGGTGGTAACTCTACTGAACAGGCGACACAGGGAGTGAATATCGATTATAGGCTCTTTGATAAGAAACACACCTACTCTTCTGATATTTACTCGCATCTACAGCTCCCGATTGCGGTCCAGTCCAAAAGGGTGTGGAACGATACAACACGGATACATACATATACATATATGTATCTATTGACGTAATATTTAATGAAGCATTGATGCTAATTAAGTGATTAATTAACAGGTGGAAGCAAGGTGCGCTAATTATATATACATGGGCGATTAAATGCTGGTACTGGCATGCACAGTATCTACTCCTTGATGCATGAGTGTTTGCAGGGCCACAGTATCGGTTGCTACTTGTACGAGTATCCCTGGTAATGATGTCAATATGCGCATCTCCTGATGGCGATAGCGATGGTGATTATGATGATGATGATAGTGAGCGGGTGATCGGGTAAACATCAATAAATTAAGTTATCAACAAGACCAGACGATGATGTGATGATGTAATTAATTGAAGAATTGAGAACTTTATCTGTTGTCTATCCACTTCACCTTCATTAGAAAGAGGGTGGCTGTCAATGATGATGAATTTTGTTTTCGTTTTTTTGCTTTTTTCTTTGTTTTTTTTTTTCTACACCCTTTAGGGCTTTGCGTGTCTCGTTAACTCATCTTGAAAATTATTCTAAAACGCTTCACTGCGTTCTTCTTCTTTTCTTCTTCAATATCTTTTTCGTTCGCCGAGAACCTGAATCGCTACAGAATCAGAATTTAGAAGGGTTGAACTTCTACGATTAGGCTTATCGGAAGGGTTGTGTTAAGACAATTTAGTTACACAATAGCTGTCGTAAGCTCTTTCAAGGGATGTTTTGACATTAACTCTTGGATTTGCAGTGCCTTAAGTTTACAAGATTGTTAAGCAAGGGTTGTTTGGGGATACTTCTATATTTTTTTTTATTTTTTTTTTTTACTTTTGCTTAGTGTAGTCATTTCATCAGAGGAAATCAGTGGTGATTAAGAACTGTTTAGAAGTTGATATCGGTTGTGGTTTTGCTTCGGAAGATATTACTTTAATCAATTTATAAAAAATATACTTTTTTTTATTTCTGAAGCTATTCGTAAGGATATCGAACGCAACTTTGTGCTCAAGAGCAGAAATCAGTGGAATGTAATTAAACTGTGTTTCTATGCGCAACAAGCTGCTTATTAGAAAAGATAATCTTTATTTAGTATTATACATCGACAAATGCAGAAAAGAACTACTGACGGACAAGCACAAAACCAAACATGACCTTTCAGAGGGAAGCAGAAGGAGCATTAGAAACACGTAATCGAGGTAACATGTGGAACCGGAGGCAGTAACTTCGTGTAGGACTTTATTTTTAGAAAAAACACTAGCCTTTGTAACGGCGTTTAAATAAAATTGATATCTTGTTTGAGTCTTAACATATCCAATTTCTCTCAAAGTTTCCTCCTTGGTTTTTTGTGCTTGCTAGAGCCCGGATTTCAATGCGAATGTTTATTGATGCTAACTGCTACCTCACTTTTGATGACGCTTCGAGAATACGCTCTTCCAATTCAATTAGCCCTAGATCACTAAACAATAGTTTCACAGGCAACGCGACTCTGACCTATTCACTGTCTAGATATGTTCCCGTTACCGCATCCTTCCCGCCCGATCAGTACCATCTTAATTCGGCCAATTAGTGACCCGATTCTGGAGATTTTACGAAATATTAGTCTCTCAGTCCGTACAAAAAACACAGGATGACCATATACTTGCCGTCGCTGCAAGACGGCGATTTGTGGGGAACATACGAACGACTGTCAATTCTTAACTTCACGACCATAGTGAGCTGAAGCACCATCCTGCCGGAAATATGATGAAGCTAGCCGACTGCGTATATGTACGAGTATATACACACTGAATGACGCGAACTGCAACCAATTTCAGACTGCTATAATTTCCAAACCGTTTATGACAGTGAGCTCAAATTTTGACACATGACAGATTATTTTATTATTTACAAGCCTTAAACGATTTGCGTCTCAGTTGTGTTAAAAAATTTTTATCCGCGATGGAATTCAAACGTGATAGTGTTATTGCTTTATATTTGGCTGGAAAACCACAAGTAGCTATCGTTAGAGCCCTCCAGCACTTCAACGTGAATAAATCATTTGTGTCTCAAACCATAGCTCGTTACCGTGATACTGGCAGCGTTGCAAAACGCCATGGAGGCGGTCATAAAAAAACAGCAACATCGGCAGAAATGGTTCGGAAAGTAAAGGCTCGAATTGAGCGAAATCCGCGTCGAAGTGGAAGAAAAATGGCTCGTGAGCTCAACATATCGTTGCAACGGATGCAACACATACTGAAAAATGAGCTTGGGCTCAAGTTCCAAAAAACACACGATCTTACACCGCAACAGAAAAAAGTTAGAGTGGAAAGAGCGAAGGAGTTGCTACGCTTGCACGATAGTGGTGAGTTGCCGAATTTGGTTTTTCCGATTAGTCGCCATTTGTTATCGAGCAATATGTCAACAAACAAAATGACCGAGTCTACGTGCCAGAGAGGTCCTTCGAAAATTTACAGCTTCGGACGGCCACCAGAAAGCAGGCAGCACCGACGATGGTCGCTCTCCGCTCGTATTTTTGGACCGTGGCGTCAAAATTAATGCGATCGTATACCGTGAAACTGTCTTAGAGGCAGTATTGAAGCCTTGGGCAAACAATCATTTCGGTCGGAGACCGTGGACATTTCAAAAAGACTCAGAAAAGTCTCACAAAGCGCGCGTCAACCAAGATTGGTTAAAAAATAATGCTCCACACTTCATTTCTTCGACACAATGGATTGGAAATCCTCCGGATGCAAATCCGTTGGATTGGGCCGCCATAACCGCCGATGCAAATCCGTTAGATTTCTCTGTCTGGGGTATTTTGAAGGCGAAGGTTGGCACTAAAAAATACCAAAGTTTGGACCACCTCAAACAAGCACTTCGCCGGGAATGGGCCAAAATACCGCAGAGACATTTGCGTGCAGCGTGCGATGCTTTCTTTGGCCGTCTCAAGGCCATTATTCGCGCCAAAGGTGGACATATTGAAAACTACTAATACAATTTGAATGTTGATGTATTTTCCAACATTTTTTACTTGGCACAATAAAATTTATCAAAAAATAAAAAAAATGTAGCATTTTAAAAAGCATTCTACAGTTTTTTAATACCAAAAGAAAGTCAGACGGCTACCCATCTACTCTCAAATTTCTTAGTGAATCTCTGCCGACCCGAAAACCATTGCAAATTTCTTTGCCTGTCATTTTAATAAATCCTTTTCTAAGAAAACAGTTGAACCCGATCCTAGTTACTTTAGCTATATGAGAAACTATCCTGAGACATCATCCGTTTCGCTAACTATAACAACATCTTTGGTATCTGATAACATTACCAAACTTAAAGATGATTTTTCGTCCGGCCCTGATGGCCTTCCGGCTATTGTAATAAAAGAGTGTGTTAACCATCTCGGTCCTGCCCTTGCTGCCCTATTTAACTTCTCTGTCTAAACAGGTACTTTCCCTTTCCTATGGAAGGAATCTTACAACATCCCTATTCATAAAAATGAAAGTAAGGCCGAAGTCGATAATTATAGGCCCATAGCAAAACTCTCTTGCATACCCAAATTTTGAAAGCATAGTCTATCAACAACTGCTTCCGTACTGTAGGCCAACTATTTGCACAAATCAGTACGGTTTCATGAAAGGTAAATCAACGACCACTAACCTAACAGAGTTCGTCTCTAGGACGCTTCATGCTTTAGAAGACGGTGATGAAGTCGATTCAGTTTCTACTGATTTCAGCAAGGCATTCGATAAAATTTCTCACCAACTTATCATTTTTAAACTAAAAAAAACCTGGCTTTTCCCTTCATTTTGTGGCATGGACCAAATCCTATTTAGAAGAGAATACAGGGTCATCTTCAGATCTTCAATATCCGACCCCATTAAGGCAACATCTGGTGTCCCTCAGGGTAGTCACCTTGGACTAATCCACTTTATCCTAACGATCAATGACATAAATCTCATTTTAACGAATTGTAATCTTTCTATTTTCGCTGATGACATGAGGATTTCCAAAGTCATTTCATTGCCTTCTGACTCCCATTGCCTGCAAGTTGACTTAAATAAGTTTTCGGTATGGTGCAAGCAAAACTTTTTGGAGCTTAATGTCAGCAAATGCGAAGCGATAACCTATTCCCGCAAACGTTTACCTCCCCCTCCAAGAAACTACTTCATCTGCGATGAGCCTATTCCTTCCACTACCCAAGTACGGGATCTTGGAATAATTTGTGACAGAGAATTGAATTTCGACTCACATATTGACAGCATAATAAATAAATCTAACTCTGCACTTGGTTTTATCAAACGCTGGTCGAAAGAATTTTCCAACCCTTACGTTACAAAGTCCCTGTACATTACTTTTGTAAGGCCTCTTCTTGAATATTGCAGCCAAGTTTGGTCACCCTATAAACTAATCCACATTTAAAGAATAGAAGCAGTCCAACGCAGGTTTATCCGTTTCGCACTTCGTGGTCTACCCTGGGCCTACTCATATGGATTACCCCTCCATTAAAAAAAGGCTAAAACAAATTAGCATGCATACCCTAAAAAAACGTCGTGAAGTCGCTGATGTACTTTTTATCCACCAGTAACGCAAAATATTGCATTCACTCCCAATCCCCGTAATCTAAGATCTGTCCCACTCTTCCTGATCCGAACTCACCGCACCAACTACGGTCACTTTGAACCCATATCTAGAATGTTGCGTATAACGAACAACTACGCCGAAGTCTTTGAACTAAATAGCAGCAAACATGAAATGAAAAAAGCACTGCTCAATATGCCACTCCCTTAACATCCCCCTCGTCCACAATTTCTCCTCGCCCCATTAGGTTAAGAATATATTTGTTAGTTTTAAGTCTAGCTTTAAGTTTTTGCTTGTTAATAAGCTTAATAAAGTTGACCCGGGCCAATAATAATAACATGAGGAAAATTCAAAACTTTACAGCACAGAGCTTGCTGGTGAATTATACAGTGATTAGATAGAAACCTTGGAAAATCGCCATCCTTTTTACATAATGCTACGAACCCATTATTTCTGCCCGTTATTGAAAGCGCTCCATCCGTTGTGATTGAAACAAGTTTGTAAATTGGAATGTTTTTTTCAAGTATATATTTTTTAAAAGCAGCATAAATATCTTCACCTCTTGTTTTCCCTTTTATAGGTATAATTGTCAATTATTCTTCTGTTGCAGTTATTTCATTACATCCGGACGACGTACAGAAATAATTTCATTTTTAGTTTTAAAAGAGTCAAAAAATGAATCGCTAGCTTTTAAAAAGGCTTCTTTAACAATTTCTCCGTCTGAAAATGACTTTTCATGTTGCTAAGACATGACATATGCGGAAGGATGCTTTTGTGGACTCTTCAGATTTTAAAATGCGGCTTACAAAAAATGATTGCTCGGCGGTTAATTGGGATTTTAATTCCTTTAGTTTTTGCTTGCGCATCAAACTTTTTAATGGAGAATTCTTCTTAAAATTACTATGAATGCTAGTAAAATGTCTTTCTACATTGCCTTTCTTGAGAATCGCTATACTGGACCGACAGACACCCACACTTCGATTTTACCATAAAAATAAAGATTGTTCTTCCCAGTGATCGTGAAAGTGATAGATTTGACTCTAATTTTCATTTAAAAAGATTTCATTAAGAGTGGTCCCCTGAAAATTGCTTGGCGGTCGACCGGTCGATCGCGATCGACCGTTTGCCCAGCCCAGCAATGTTGTTATTTCACACAATTATAGCTATTTCTGTCGCAGCTGAAAGATCTTTCAGTAAACTGAAGATTAAAAAAAATTATTTGAGAAACGCTTTGGGGCAAGATCGACGTCGACATGTATCATTAATTGCGATAGAAAATAAGGCGGCATCAAACTTGGATTTGAGTGAAGTAATAAAGACTGAAACGAATAAAATTTGGAAACTTCAGAGTAAAAAAAAATATATTTTCATAATTCATGTAAATTTTTTGTATTTGCTTTAAAAGTCTGTTTTTATTAAATTCATTCACAATTACAAAAAATAAAAAAAAATTATTTGAGTTCCATTCTTTCGTCAACTTCTTTCGAATGCCCTTCATAAGATTGGTGACAGTTACATCCGTGATCTTTTTGGACGCTCTTTTCCATTTAGCACTAAAATCTTTTATGTCCTTTGAACACTGCTCACTTTTCCTCAATTTAGCTTTGACCAAAGTCCAATACCTTTCAATGGGAAGGCACTGTGGGACATTGGGTGGATTCATGTCTTTTGGGACAAAGTCGACATTTTTAGCAACAAGGAAGCTCAACGTCGCATGAGCATAATGAGCTGAAGCTAAATCTGGCCAAAATAATGTTGAACCCTCGTGTTTGTTTAAGAAAGGAATCAACCGTTTTTTTAGGCACTCGTTAATGTACACTTCTCCGTTAATCTTTCCCATTGTAATAAACGATGAGCTTCTGTATTCACATTGACAAATGGCCTGCCAAACCAGATATTTTGACCCGAATTTTTGCATCCCAATCGATGTTGTTGATTGCGGAAGAATCGCACCTGGAAGAGTAGTAAAGTCAGCTTTGACATAAGTTTCGTCATCCAAAACCAAGCACGCTTTCTTGTTGCCGATCAACTCGTATAGCTTTCGGGCCCGTGTTTTTATGACTTTTTTTTGCTTTTCAATAACTTTTGGTATTTTCTGTGTTTTTCGTGTTTTTAGACCTTTGTACCGTTTTTTAGATCTTTGTACCATTGTTTGGTAGGTATTACATTTCCGAGCAACATCTCTGGATGACATAGTCCGGTTTTTTACGATGGTGCCCACTATTTTCCTGTCCAAATTTGTATCATGTGCTCCACTTTTAGCTCCACTTTTCTGTTTTCGCTTAATTTTCAACGTCTCCAAATATCGTTTAATAACAGAATCCACTGTACTGCGTGCTATGTTTAAATTTTTTGCGATGAAATGGTTTGGATGCGAAGTATTTTCGAGCCATTTGTCGATGATCTTTTTACGTCGTTCCTCTTTTAAACCGCACCGAACTAAAATCAATAACAAATTGAAACTAGAGAATATACATTCCAATTTGGGTACAAAATGGGATTGCAATTTTAACGCATTGGAAGTATAGCCCGTATTAAAATTTACATATTTTATTCGTTTCAGTCCTTAGATGAACTTGCAAAAAGTAGAGCGCGCAAGAGATTGTGAATTCGACAGCGAATTTTGTTAACCCGGATTATCCCAGAATTTTTTTTTTTTAATTCCATGTTGAATTTTATAAAATGTAATGTTTAGACTTAACATTCACTAAATAAAAACTTAAAAAAATCTTTTAGCAAACCATGGGGATGGGCTGAACCCTATATGGTAGAGTGGGATAATGCATTATTAACAAAATTTTTTTCAATTCAACAGTTTATTTTCATTTTAAATATGTACAGTATAACTATATACAATATGTTTTCAAAATGAAGGAGAATGGTATTGCTTTAAACACCGAACAAGTAGTGCAACATTACATTTCTCACAGCGAGTAGTTGCTTGAGTGTGGCAAATTCTGCATCGTCTTCTTTTATCTTGTTCAACAATCATTTGTTGAATTTGATTGAATCGGATCTCTTGGTTTTCTGCACTTGAGGGCTTCAATTTTCTTGGCCGGTTATTTTTTCCGTACATTCCCAGCAAGCCCTTTGCTATTCTTCGACGGAATTCTAGATTATCCAAGTGTCCATATCGATACAATGAGCAAATAGCGAAAAATACCACTTTTTTCCTCTTATCGAGATGCGATAAAGACCAATATTTTGGTCCGACCTATCGACACCTCCCAAGTTTTTGTTATATATTTTCACAAGTTTGGGCTGTGGAACAGTCACTTCCTTTCTTTCTGTACGAGAGAAACGCTTCACAGCAGTCGTTGGGTGGACTGGTATGCATATTTAAAATGCTGTTATCGTGCCATTTACAAACAATTAAATTTAGTTCAAAGCTGTATGCACCTCGATCTGTTTTCTTGAGAACCTTATCTGATCCACGCACAGAACAGTTTTTCAGACGATTTTCATTGACAGTTCCAGTTCCTCTCAAATTCAAAATATTCATTTCTTCACACAATTGAAGCGATGAAAAGAAATTGTCAAAAAATAAATGGTACCTCAAGTTTAATCGAAATTAGCGCTTGGCTGAAGTCCAAAACAATTTTCGTTCCAAGAGGAAGCTCTGTTTTTATTGCGCGAGTAGTTTTTCGATCCAGCGTGTGGGTCAAACCAAACAATATAACCGCTCGGAGTTTTGCCAATTCAAAACTTATAGCCCCATTTAATTGGCTTTCCTCTTATGAACTGTTTTGTAGGATATCGTCAGAAGTAGGGCACCATACCCTCATCGACACTGTAATTATCAACGACTGGGGCAAAGAACAAGAACTTTTCCAATAGCATATCACACAATGGCCGTACTTTGGCATAGCGATCATTGGGATTCAATTGCATATTGTCGCAGCAATGAAGTACTCGAAAGATGTGATCAAATCTGTTTCTTGTAATCGATTTGGACACAAATAAATTCTGCGCATCCTCTTCATTTTCCCAGTACATCCTACGCCTCGAGACATTAGTGTAACCGCTCACCATCAGTACTCCAATGAAGACTTTCATTTCAGAGACTTGTATATCAGTTAAGAGATTATGTTGCTGATGCTAACATTTCGAACAAACGTGCATCACAAAAAGGGGTGGAAAGATCCAACGGTGCCAAAGAGGGATCCCAGCCGCAACTTTCGTACTTAAAATCAGCTGAGATCTCCTGCAAATCTCTTTTATCCCACGTATATTCAAAAATTCGAGGTCTTTTTGTAAAGGAGGAAAGCGGCATATCATTTTCTTTATCAGCATTTTCTGATCTGGTCTATAGTAGTGTATTATCCCACTGTACCGTATTTGGTGCACAAAAAAAGACATCCACTAAATTACAAAAAAATTTGGATTTTGTGAATACAATAATATTCAATTGCTCAACAATTGTTGACTATTGAACCGTCTAAATCCACGGTTTGTTGATAGTAATATAGATATTTTTACTTACTTTTGTTTTGACATGTTTTGTAATGGGAACTTTAACTACCTACTAACACAAAACGACAACAAATATTTGGAAATTGACAGGAAAATGCATAACCCACTTTGATAAGAACTTTACTGCTAAGAAAATAATTAATTCAAAAACTGAGTTTAAGTGACATATTTTTTTTCATGAGATGTACCGTATACGGTACAGTGGGATTATCCGGGCAATCTTTCTTTTTCCATCTTCCAGTTTATTGATCTCATCTGTATAATAAGTATTTCATATTGTCATCCGATTTGTTGTTTATTTATTGCCATTTTCTTTAACTAAACACTGAGGGTTTTACACCTGATTATAAAGGTGACGTATGGCGTATGGATGTATCTACTGGGGATAAATACAAGTCAGTATATTCTTATCGTGTCTCTATCGCTAAGTTTAAGTTTAAGATACATGAAAAGAGGGGGCGGGGGCCCGATTTACTGTTGGTGTACCAGGACCCTTATCCACCTATCTACGCCTCTGGCTGGCGGTCCATTGCGATTGCAGCTTTTCTATATTATTTCTTCTCATAGTAGATCTTCTTTGTTGTGGTGCTCCGCATTGGCTGCGACAACGTTACGATCCGAGTGAATGTTAGCTGCTCGGAACTTTCGGACGTTCAGAATATTAGAGACGTGCCTTACGTTTATCGGAAAATGATCAGTTTTATTTAGCGTTTGACGATCAAAAGACCGCCATGTCTCTTTATGTATACTGAGATGAAGAAACCGTGTACTTGTTATAAGTAATATTTTGTTACGCCGCAAAGTCAAAAAGCCTGAGTCCGTTGCAGACGAGGTAACGTGTGGGCTATACTTAATAACTGTCCTACCAAAGATGTTTTCCTTTCCTGTCCAAGAATAGGAAAGTCATACTTCGGATATTGTTCATATGCCTTGTCGATGAGCTCGTAGAAACATTCTTTGCTTGAGTCGTCCTTATATTTCGTAGGGGCATAAACACATATTAGGCTTATGTTAATGAATTCAGCCTTGAGGCAGATTGCCATAAGACGCTCGTTCACGTGTCGTGATATCTGCGTGACTGATTGGGCTCTGAAAATTGTTCGGCTACAAGTGGACTGCTAAGAATCCAACCATTCCACGTGCAAATCCGAAGGTTGTTTTCCTTTAAACGTTTGCTACAGTCGTCAGCAGTGAATCAACTTTTCTTCGAGGCCATTGGTTGGTTCATGACATACCATCTTGATCAAAAAGTTCCCGCACTACACCACCGTGTGGCGCTACCATTGTTCCGATTTGGGTTTTGTTTTTTTTTGTTAAGTTGGCAAATATGTTGTTGACACTTCTTCTAAATCTTAGCATCATAGCTTGATATTTGCAAAAGTTACGTAGCCAAGAGTACATCTATCTCTGTGTGTGTTGGCGGTTTTTTACAATTTTAGAAATGGATTTAAATTTGCAACAACGAACTTGTATTCAATTTTGCGTAAAAAACGGATTTAATGGTGCGCGAACGTTGGAAATGTTGGAAAAGTGTTTCGGCAACGATTCTCTAAAGAAAACGGTCGTTTACCAGTGGCACTAGCGGTTCAAAAGTGGTAGTGAGTCAATCGAAGATGATGAACGCAGTGGCAGAACATCGACATCGCAAACCGACGAAAACATTGATGAAGTAAATAACCGCAAATTAGCCATTAGAGAGATAGCGGAGGACTTGAACATTGCCTATGGATCCGTCCAAAACATTTTGGTTAATGATTTAGGTTTTCGTCGTGTAGCAGCAAAGTTGGTGCCAAAAGACCTCAATTTCATGCAAAAAAGGTCTCTTTTGACGTCGCAAAAGAAATGATTTGCTAGGCTGAATCCGATACTACATTCATCAAAAGGATCATTACTGAAGACGAGACGTGGCCGTGGGTTTGAGTACGACACGCAATCCAGACATCAGGCAAGTGAATGGCGTTCCCCAAATGAGCCGAGACCAAGACAACCACGTCGTTCTCAGTCAAAAAAGAAGGTAATGCTCACTGTTTTCATGGATTACAACAGTGTAGTGCATCATGAATTTTTGCCAGAAGGCCAGACAGTAAACCAAGAGTATTACGAGTATTTGGGGGTTATGAGACGTTTGCGTGAAGCAATTCGCCGAAAGAGACCAGAATTGTGGGCAGGAAACTCCATGGAAACCATGATAACGCACAGTCGCACAGTGGTATCATTGTTCGTAATTTTTTGACGAAAAATGCAGCAAATACTCGTACCATCCAACAGCCACCGAATTCACCTAATTTGGCGCCCTGTGACTTCTTTCTGTTCAATCGAGCTTAAAAACCACTACGGGGAACGCGTTTCAGCAGCCAAGAGGAAGTAATGGAAAAATCGCAGGAAGCACTGATGGACATACCGAAAACCGAATATAAAGAATGTTTCGGGGATTGGGTCAAGCGCTGGCATAAGTGTGTTGCAGTCGATGGGGATTACTCTGAAGGGGACAATATAGATTTAGATGAATGAACTTGTATTTTTAATTTTCTAAATAAACTCCGGAAAATTTTTGGTATTTTTGTAAAATGCCTCAGTCAGTCGAAAAACTCGAAACTGTATATTTTTTAAAATCGTACAACAAATGTCTCGAAATCTGCTCGACTAATTTGAAAAATTAAAAAGCGTTGAATTTGTTATTGAAAAAAATAGACAGTATACCTATTAAGATTCATATTACTGTCCCTTGTCTTTTCATACAGAAGTTGGTTGTTCCAAAAAATGGATTTTTTTTCGATATTTTCAGAAAAATATTAATAAAACGATGACATAATTTTTCACAAGAAGTTCACAAGTGCTGTACTGCTGTACCAGTTTGAAAGTGACTCATACAAGACGTTCTCTTCAGAATTTCACAAGGTTTAGAATATCCCTTAGATACAAAGAAAAAGCAGAGTATCTGCAATAAAAAATATAGTAGAACATATGTGCGATTACAGTCGTGATCTTAATGTAGACCTCCTGTTTTTATCATCGGAGATCTCTGAAAAAATAACTACAATTCCGAACCATCTTGTCTCCTCCCATCTTCTATCCTAAATGAAATAAAATATTTAACACCATTTTTCTCAAAGATACCGAATCAAAAGAAGGGTCGAAAAACTTAGATCAACCATCCAAAATAAAAGATAACCCCTCACCTAGGCGGCAAAGCAATTCAAATCGCTTACCAAGTACCTACAACCCCGCACCTAATAAACATTTTGCAGTAATTACCATCAAATGCCGCAGGATATTGTCTCTTGCTAATTTTCGCGAACATCACCACAATTATGAGCGTACTAAATAAACGAATCTAGAGACCCATAAACACCCACACACATACACATTATCCAAGTTCCATGCCATAGAGTACCTATACGTATGTAGAGCGAGCAGAGCTTAATCAACGACCCCCAAGGGTGAAACAACATTTAAATTATGAGTTGTTTTTAAGTCATAAACTTAATTACGAAATCAGAGTGTTAATTACCATTACCAGGGCTTTTTGCCATTTGCCATTATCCTTCGAAAGGCAGAAGAACCGAAACCAACCCCAATCATTTCAGCTCCAACCCCCCCGAGATCCAGTGTTTAAATGAGAAAATTTGATTGTTAGCACCATATAGACGGAAAGATACGTATATATCCGTATACCGAGGGTTCTGTGGGGCTCGGTCATATGATACGCCATCATATTCAGTTCGTAATTTTCTCTTCCCTCCTCTTCAGACCAATCGGGTCGGTTGGTATCCTGAAAAAGTTCCACAAAAGCCCCCGGGGTGTATTTGTCGTCTCATTTTCATAATAATAATAATGATACTGCCATGAAATTGCCATGGCAGACATAAAAATGTTCACAGAGTTTTCCTGTAACTATAAGTTGGATGGGGGCTGTTCACACACAAACACACACTTGCAGACATAAACACATACGTACTACTGGCATACATACATACGAGTATATATGGGGCGATTGTTTAAATATGAAAATTCAAAAAGCAAGCAATATAATAGCACTGAACATTTATAACTTTGGCCGTTTGAGACAACGTCAACGGGCACAATTATAATACATACATATGTATGCACACAGGCGCAAACAAAGCCACACAGACCGTGCACAGAGGTAAAAGCGAGGAGCAAATATCTTTGGAAAATTGGCATTCATATTTATTGCTCCCGCCCGTACACACACACATACACGGATACACAGTGAGACTACAGATGCACAGAAAGGAGGAAAAGCCATTAATAGTTCTCATATCTATGACATCGAACCGCGTCGGTCGTCGTCGTTGTTGTCGTCGTCCTTTGCGAACTGAAAAAGGATGCTGACGACAAGAACATGGGGAGGAGAAGAAAGCTAAAAGAAAACCCAAATTCAGCAGCAAAAGTTGAACATGAACAAATGAGACAGAAATTGGAGGGTGCAGAATGGAAAATGGAAAATGGAAAATGGAAAAGGGAAAATGGAAAATGGAAAATGGAAAATGCTAAGCCCCAGCGCATTCGTAATCGGTATACACAAGTTTCCTTTTTGTCCTCAACGTCATTATCCTCTTCCTCATCCTTTTTCCAACCGATTTTATCATCTCGTCGGCGGTCGTCCCCATCGAACGACAACAACATTGTAAGGACTAGTAGGTATGTATGTACATATATTACATAGGGCTGGAGGGTAACTTTTCGGTTGCTTTTATACGCCAGTACAAAACCCCGTACAGACATACACACACACAGAGATATATGTATGTATATTAAATCAGAAGCACACAATTTAGCACAACCGCACCGAAGTTAAGTGTGGAGCACAATTCCTACTACGTATGACTACCACCAGCAACAGCAAACAAGAACAACCTCCCAACACATATACGAGTACCTACACATAAACGTACACATTTGGTGAGTCCTGTTAAGGGGAATCATTCCTAAAGGGTAGTTCTAAATGCTCAAGCAATTCGATATGGTTCAACTGTGGTCGTCAAATCTGGGGGTGGTGGTGGTGGTGATGTTTGCAGGTTGTACCTACACCTACCACTTTACCAATTTCACAGTCGCTTGCAGTATGTGCTAAGATGGAAACCATTTTGCAATATTGCTCTGATGGCTGTGGCAATAGCGGTAAGAACTCCCAACCCCCCAATTTAAATGTGCCAGTGCCTGCATGCATATTACATGAACGACATGGAGAGTGTAGTCTCCCTCTACTAGTGTAACACAGTCCAATCTATTCATAAAAACAAAAAAAAAATTACATCATTTGGTTAAGGGATAAGTTTTGTCAACCGCAAAGGGTTGTTCTCCCGCTCTGGGGTGTTCTTCTGTTTTCTGCTGTTCTGGTGGAGTTCTCATTTAAACACCCTATTAGGCGTGTTTTTCAACAGGACTATGCAGCAGTCATACCCATGTTTGTGGAGTGGTTGGCTTTCAATCGGAGGGGTTGCTTCTGATGGTGGTTATAAATGCTTCGCCGTAATTAAGTGTCTTGCTAATTAATCTAGGGGGGTGTGCGTTTTGAAACAGATTGCCACAACAATTTCCGAGTGTGATGGAGTAGACTATCGACGCACTGTGGTGGCGACGACAATGATGACGATGAAGATGATGGTTATGATAGTGATGATGTTATGTTGATGATGACTACCATGTTGTTAACTGCAATGTGGAGGGCTATGAAGATCTGATAATGATGTCGCCTAGTTGGAGCAATTGTAAAGGCTCTACGCAATTTCCAGTTGCCGCAGAAGTTTGTCCGTATAAATGTGTTGTGTTGCGTTGTACGCATACCTAAATTATTCATTAGCACCCTCAAACATTTGTGGTGGTGTGGCGGTTTGTACAAGTATTCGCATGGCGGATGCTTATAATGGAGAGACAAGCAATATTTGACTAGCTACGATGCCTCTAATGGGCAAGTACATTTTAATGCTTCCAATTAGGAGTGTTTGCGGAATCTATTAAAGTGTGCGTAACTAAATTGATGGGGATTTACTTTGACTATAGAATGGATACTTGATTCGAACTGAAGTGAGAGCAAAACATAGATGATGTGAATTGAATAACTGAAGATTAGATATTTGGTTAATTGGGCGTTAAATGCGAGACAATGTCATCTATCTTAGTTCAATGTCAGATTCTTAGGTTCAAGTTGCTAATCATCAACTACAATACAAGTAACTTAATTAGTTGTACGATATTAATTCAAATACTTTTCTTACAAAGTTGTTCGCTCAATCGTCCGTAGAAAAGTCCGTTTTCACCTCGGTGCTTCGGTATGACTGGGGTGTTCTGCTAACAACGGAAATTCTGACCAGAGAAACAGAATATCCTTGAGCAGTTTCAGGTCCTAAAAGTCCCCCATAAGAGACTTGCATAATATGTGGCTCATAATGTGCAATCATATGCCCAGCGAGCCAGTTGGGACCTACTCTACCTACTCAGTACGTTTTGAGTTTTGGGAGCGTATGAAGGCTTAAAACAGTTCTAAACTGCAGTTTCAAATTGCTACAAACGCAGAAACAGAGTGTCGCTTCCACTTGTTCTTCACAAATGTAGAGTTTATACATATTAATGAGTTGGGTCTCTCGACTTGTATGAAAACGACATTATCCCTGATCGAACTAACCGTCTTTTCAGCTCCGACTTTGGTCAAAGAAAAATCAGTTAGGCACAAGAAAGGTTGGAGTTACATAAAGTTGTAATTGCTGATGCGCAATCGACAGAACCCGAGATGAGTTAATAATCGAACAGACTTCCCACTACATTCCTGAGTTCTTCAAAGACATTCAAACCAGGATTGAGGGGATTTAGATAAGCAGCTTAGACAAAATTTCCGTTCCAAGGGAGACCACGCAGATCAATTAGAATGGTTGAATGTGCTCATAGCCGGGCGCAAATGAATGCAATGCATAGGCATCTGGTTCACAAAATTCTTTCGACCATTGTTTGATAAGGTGAAGAGATAAGTTGAGTGTAAGGATTATTTTAATAATATGCTAACGCAAGTTAACTTCCTGTTCTACCAAATGCGAATGTGGCGAAGGGATTGAACTAAGCATACGGGCTGACCATAAAGTCATGGTTTGGTTGCACCTACATACATAATAAAGTAATTGATTGGCATTTAACAACGCTGAGCTCTTGGCAATATTTGAGGAGCCAATTATAAATCCAATCGGGGTTATCATCTCTTTGGTTGAAGAGATATGTAGCTTTGAAATGTTAAATAATTCTATCAAGGTCGTGCATGGTTAGGGTGAAAAGAAGAGGATCTCGTTGACTGCCTTGTGGAACACCAGAGATAACCGAAAAAAGGAGCTGGAAACACGCTTCTAAAACGAGAACTAAAACAACAATTTTTTAATAGCAATATTGGTTAAAGGCCGATCATAGAAAATTGATTACGAATTCAACAATATTAGTTAGTTGATCAATGTTTTAAGAAGCCATGCTGGTTGGAAGAAGTTAGATATTTATATTGAAGTCTTAAGGCTTGGCATAAAATATTTTGAAAGAGTTTAATACTAGGGTTGTCTGAAATGTTTCCGACCGCTACGTAAAGATTGCGGCACTCGTCAGTAAAAGCTAGTGAATGCTAGTTGTGCATCTTACTTACCGGGGTTCAATATCAGCCGTGACCGAAAGACTTTTTTTTAGGCAACTAAAATCTTGTGAGATGAATGATTGCCTAAATTCAATATCAAGTCCAATTTACACTAAGAATTTAGTCTCCCCATTAAATGTTGGATGCCACCCATGGAGTGAAATAACCTCTGAGCCCAAACATCTTTCTCCCTCTCTATATCAAATTTTCCGAAAAACTTGCTCCGGCATTTTAGTGTCAAGTTCTTTTTTTTTTAAAAAAAACAAGTTTCAGTCATTTTGGACGCGCAGTTTTTAGTTGACAGTCGTTTGAGTGAGTCGATGTGAGTATTTTTTGTGAAAATGGGAAAAATTGAGTATCGAGCTGTTATTTAATTCTTATTTTTGAAAGGCAATATGCCTACGCAAACCCAAAATGGGTTGGACTCTGTGTATGGGGACTCTGCACCATTATTCACCACAGTGAACATTTGGGCAGCTGAATTTTAACGTGGTCATAAGAGCTAGGGAGATGATGAACGTTCGGGACGTCCAAAAACTACAACCACTGACTATAACATTGCTAAAGTTCACCAAATGGTGTTAGGCGACCGCCGAATTAAAGTGAGGGAGATAGTAGAGGTTATGAAAATGTCCAAGGAAAGTGTTTGTTACATATTGAATCAAGATTTAGGCATGAGAAAGCTGTCCGCGCGTTGGGTGCCGCGTTTGCTTACGTTAGACCAAAAACGTGTTCGAATGAACATTTTCAACGCTCTGTTGGCGCAGTTTAGGCGCAATAAATCCGAGTTTTGGCGCCGATTATTTACTGTAGATGAAACTTGGATACACCATTATACGCCCGAAACAAAAATTCAGTCAAGGGCGTGCCGGCTCCGGATTTGATAATCTTTTCGATTATCTTCAAAAAGGAAAAACCATTACAGGAGCATACTACGCATCATTATTTTGCCAAGCTGAAGGCAGAAATTGCGGAAAAACGGCCACATTTGCAGATAAAGAAAATCCTGTTTCACCAAGAGAGCGCGCCGACTCACACCTCAGCGGTTGCCATGGCGAAAATCCATGAATTACGATTTGAACTGCTTGACCATCCGCCTCATTCACCAGATCTAGCCCCAAGTGACTTATTTTTGTTCCTTCATCTAAAAACTGTGCTCGGAGGACAGAGATTTTCGTCAAATGAGGAGGCAATCACCTTCGTGAACAATTATTTTGCAGAGAAAAACGCCAAGTACTATTTGGACGGGTTAGAGAGATGGGAGCATCGCTGAGAGAAGTGTGTAGAGTTACAAGGAGACTATGTAGAAAAATAAAAAAAAAATTTGAGAAAGAATGTCTTGTATCATTGTTCAGTCGGAAACTTTTCAGACAACCCTCGTATATGAGAAAGCTTTGCGATTTAACGATAATTGGGTATTTCATTCTTAGGTGCTTTCTTGTGTATCGAGATTAACAAATAAACGTCTCTAAAATCCTCCCCCTTGTGTGAGAATAGGAAACTCGGTCAAATCCGGAACCTGGCCAACGAACTCCAAAGCCAGCCAGGCTGGAATCACACGAAAAACCTGATGACACCTATACTGGGTCGAAACGACTCTCTGTTTTGTGTTTTAAATTCAGTTCTCAGGTAACTTAATCAGAACAAGCTCACAGACAGTTCAATCTGTACAATCTGTCATTGGTTGTAGACGGATGAAACCATCCAAAATTCCGATGCTCTCCTTAGTGGCTTCAGGTCGCCTGCAACCTATGCTACAAAATGGTGTATACCAGCCCCTTATTACTCTGATGGTAATCTTAACTATTAACCCGCACATACATACTGGAACCCTGACGAATAGTGAGGGTAGCTTTTATCCTGAAAATCGGAAAAAAAGACTACTCGCCTGTAGAGAGCTTCAGACTTACTAGTCTGACCTTCTTTATGTGGAAGAACATAGAGACAAAGGTCGGGCTTCATGTGAACAAAACTGCGACTTAATCCGTTCTATAAGATGCAACATGCCTACCAACATGAACATCCTGCGAGAATGCGCATTCGACAAGGAGGCAAACGAGCTGGGAATTTTCATCGACCTTGGGGGTCAGACAACACGGCGTAGACGAATCACTAGTTTTGTGAATAAAATCAATGCTGGTGAACGAAATATTAATTGCGGATGCTGACTGCGACCAATATGTGACGACAGAGGTTAATAGAGGCTGCCCCCAAGGCGGCGCTTGGTTCCGTCTCCACTGCTATGGTGCATGTTGGTCGACTCACTGCCTATCGCTCTCAATAATTCTGACGTCTATGCTTAGGTGTATGCAGATGATGTAGGTTTACTGTCTTTTACTTTATGCCGAGCGTAGACAGTCCTGGGCATGATCGGCGACTCTTAAAATTGAGGTCATACTCTTAATGAAACTGAACTGACTCATCTTGTGCCTAAATCTATGACCATGCGTGTCTCCAGCAAATGTAAGTATTTGGGTGTCATTCTGAATAACATGCATGTTGCGACGGAAGCCTCTACCGCGCTATCGGGGTTTTGGCAGCGCAAAGACGCTTTCAGGAAGGCATGGTTGTCAGTTATCTGGTGGAACAAGCTTCCACGAAAATACGTCAATGCTGCTTTTACTATAATCCGAATAACGGTCTGTTTCGGTTTCATGGAGCTTTCTATAGCACCCCTTGGTGTTTCCTGGTTGCACCAATGAATTCGTCTTTACTTGATATTCGGCCCATTCCGCACTCTCAAAGCCATCTTCAGTTAAGAGAAGTGATCTTTGGTACAATACGCACTGGAGTTTTGATGAGCTTTCAAGCGTTCTGTCGTTTGACTATGATCTAATGTACTCGTATATGCCACCTGATACACCGAAACTCCTGCTACTGAAAAAAATATGAAATCGACTTTCCCTGTGGCCAAGAATGGGTTTAGCCTGAATTTAAGACAAGTATGGATTGCAGTCAGATCTTCACAGATGGTTCCAAGACCGATTTAAAATGCGGCGCTGCTGTTTTTTTTCTTTTTGGATGACGACAACCTTAGATTTCACTCCTCGTTAGGAAAACTTGAGTCTTCCAAGTGGAGATATACGCAATCCTGATGACTACGAATTATATTGTGAGTGGGCGAAGGCTGAGCCTAAAGAATTGCATAACTCTCTCACTCTAACAAGCTAGTTCAATAATACAAGACTTCATTGGACGCAGTCGGGATTAACTGAATTAACTAAGTCTCTATTTTGTCGCAGTTCTCAATGGAATTATGGGAAATGGAAGCACTGATGGACTTGCTACGACTGCATGCGTTCTGGAATAGGGCTTGCGAGATGGGTTGCATATGAGCATAACTGAATGTGCTATGACTCTCCAGGTTGCCGACAGATGATACTCGCAAATATGGACTTCCCGACGTCTCTAAAATTGAGCGACTGGCGTAATGGCCGAGCACGACACTTTTACTAAGCATATAAGTGTGCTGGGCTTAAGTGGCACAACATCCTGTGCAGATTGCTGTGAAAGTGACGACGACATCGCGGACTCCTTCCTCTGGGAGGGAAGAAATAGAGGTACCGATGTACGAGTACGTTCCCTGTGAATGCTTCAAGGTTATAATGGTCCGTAAACAAAGAACTCGGCAGGGCTTTCCATAAGTGAGCTGTACGGCTTAGGAAAAAATAACGATATTTCAATGTACGTCCGAAAGTGGCCTTACGGTTAAATGTTTGAAGGTGCCGAATTCTACTGGTAATTTCAATGGAGCATAAGGTGACACAGGGAACATGTCGTTGGTGATGCAGGTTGTCAATTGACTGGGTGATATTAGCATCACCTATGAGTATTATCGCTCGGTTTTGAATGCTATCTAGCACGAGTAGAGAGGTTTTAGGGGCACCTAACCAGATATGGGCATTGTACTTCCATTTTGGGCAGATGAATGCCTCATATACTGAAGCCTGATCAGAGGGGGAGAAGTATTTCTTACATCGTTTGAGGAAAATAAGATATTTCGCAGCTTTTTGGCAGTATCAAATATGTGGTCACTCCAATGCAAGTTCTCACTTACACACATACCGAAAATGGAAAGTTTTTCGGTTTCGGCGATGCAAGTGCCATTCACGGATAATGGTTGGATGTTCGGATTTTGCTTTAACGACAGCAGAGAACGTTGTGTCCCCCAATTTGTGATGCTGTTTATATCAGAATTTAATAAGCTTAGCATATGCTATCGTTCCTGTTATACAGCCGAAGAACAGGGAACGAACATGAAAAGCAGAGGGTAACGCCGTCAGCAAAAGAATATATTGGATTAGAAGTAGCAGACAAGAGATCGTTAATGAAAATTAAGAAGAGTGTCGGAGACAGAACGGAGCCCTGGCATTTATTTTAAGAATATCAGGCTTGAAACCATAAAAGACAACTTGAATTGAAATTTCCGAAAAGTAATTTTTAATCCATTGAAGAAGAGAGTCAGTCGACCCCAGAGGCACGCATTTTTGACAAAAGAGCCTAACACCAAACTCTGTCCACTGTCTTAGAAATATCAAGTGCAACTATCTTGTTTTCGCCAGATTGATATACGCTTTGGTTCCACATTTCGGTCAAACATACCATCAAATCACCACTTGACCTGTTGCTGACAGTTTTTTAGCGTTTGCATAACCTTGGAAAGAATGGACCTTCTTTTCGCCGTTTTTAGGGAACGAGTCCTAACAAATAGAATTGATGAAAAAGCTTACGCAGCAATTTTGCTGGCGTGGAGGAACACCTCTTCAGAAGAAGGGAAATATATCATTTGGACCAGTGGATTTATGTATGTTAAGATCTTTAAGTACTCTTACTGCTACACGAGTGCCAAAGTATATTCATCCCATTGAAAATTCGACGTACTGAAATGTAAGCGGTGACAAAGCACAATCTGGAGTGTTAACCTGGCCGCAAAATGTACAGCAAGTAGATTGACCTTGCCTAAAGAACTTACAGCTAGAATGTCATTGTAAAGCGTTGGAATGGAGGATGAGGTAGAGTTTCTGATATTTTTGACGAACGATCAACAATTTTTACTACCTTTGGGACATTGAATCGTAGTATTTTTTGCCTCAGATTTTGGTCATATTGGAATTTCGCTCGATTAAGAAAGACGTTGCAGCCATTCCTGGCTCGTTTGAAACCTTTTCGATTTCCTCTGTAGGGTTGGCCTTGAAGGACCTACAAAATATTCCTCTTACCCTGACAGCCTCCTTACACATCGAGTGGTAATATGCCTTTTCCTTTGTCTGATACTCTTAATTCGCTGAGAGGTAAAGGACCTCATTCCAAAGAAAATAATCTCTGTGATCATATCAGCACCGTCATCCGCGTGATTAGCGAGTAAACAACGAATAGTTGAAATTCCGAAAGAAGGTGCTTAGTCCGCTCCAATAGGCATTCTCATATTACGGTCGGTGTACGAGAAATTAGCTGATATGGCACAATGGTTTGTCAATCCTAGAGCGGAGAGCATATCAAAGGTGTACTTATCAGAGTGATAAGTTAATAAGAAGTCTAGGGTACTGGCGGTATGACTATCAGCGTCTTGTATTCGCGTGGGATCATTTGCAAGGTTGGTCAAGTTATGGTTTTCCGCAGCGAAGCTCTCAACACACCGTCCTTCGGGTATTGTCTGTCCAGAATATAGCAGGTGCTGGTACTGTAAACACTTTTCCTGAAGCGCTTACTCATTTCTCTACATACATGTAAGGAGTACAATGAACTAGCTCTTTGGGTTTGTGATCTTTTTCGATAAAAAAAAAAAAAAAACTTTGAGGTACCTAAGGTGGCAAGCCTCGAACTAAACAGAAACGCTGCCAGACGTCGGTGTGACAAAACAAATGCATTTAGCGCCCTGGACTCGGAAAGGCATGTATGCAATGCGCTAACGCTTTGACGAGTGTAGGAAAGCAGAGCAGACATTAAACACTTTTGGGAATAATTTTCGTAATATATTTGGTCCTGTTTGCGAAGAGTGTACATGTACAATAGTTCAGAAAACAAAAATACCACCTTGATCAAAAATATTCCAAAATTTATTCAGAAGATTGGAAATACAAGTTTATTCATCTAAATCTATATTTTCCCCTACAAAGTAATCCCCATCCACTCCACCATACTTATACCAGCGCTTGATCCAATCCTCGAAACATTTTTTATATTCGGTTTTCGGTATGTCCATCAGTGCTTCCTGCGATTTTTCCATTACTTCCTCTCGGCTGCTGAAACACGTTCCCCGTAGTGGTTTTTTAACTCGATTGAACAGAAAGAAGTCACAGGGAGCCAAATCAGGTGATGGATGGTATTTGTTGCATTTTTTGTCAAAAAATTACGAATTATGATGGCACTGTGCGAGGGTGCGTTATCATGGAGCAAAATCCACGAGTTTTTTGACCACAATTCTAGTCTCTTTCGGCGAATTGCTTCACGCAAATGTCTCATAACGCCCAAATAATACTCTTTGTTTACTGTCTGGCTTTCTGGCAAAAATTCAGATGCACTACACCGTTGTAATCCCAGAAAACCGTGAGCATTGCCTTCTTTTTTGACTGAGAACGAGGTGGCTTTTTTGGTCTCGGCTCATTTGGTGAAAGCCATTCACTTGCCTGATGTCTGGATTGCCTGTCCTACTCATAAACCCACGTCTCGTCTCCAGTAATGATCCTTTTGATGAATGTGGGATCGGATTCAGCCTCGCAAATCATCTCTTTTGCGACATCAACACGGTCTCTTTTTTGGGTGAAATTGAGGTCTTTTGGCACCAACTTTGCTGCTACACGACGGAAACCCAAATCATTAAACAAAATGTCTTGGATGGATCAAGTCCTCCGCCATCTCTCGGATGGTTAATTTGCAGATATTGACCAACATTTCTTTTACTTCATCAATATTTTCGTCGGTTTTCGATGTCGATGGTCTGCCACTGCGTTCATCATCTTCAATTGACTCACGACCACTTCTGAACCGCTCGTGCCACTGGTAAACGACCGTTTTCTTTAGAGAATTGTTGCCGAAACACTTTTCCAACATTTCCAACGTTCGCGCACCATTAAATCCGTTTTTTACGCAAAATTGAATACAAGTTCTTTGTTGCAAATTGAAATCTATTTCTAAAATTGTAAAAAATCGCCAACACATACAGAGATAGATGTACTCTTGGCTACGTAACTTTTGCTAATATCAAGCTATGACGCTAAGATTTAGAGAGAATGTCAACAACATATTTACCAACTCAACAAAAAAAAAAAACAGAACACTCAAATCGGAACAATGGGAGCGCCACACGGTGGTGTCTCCCGGGAACTGTTTGATCAAGGTGGTATATCGAATCGAATGATGATTGGATGATTATCTCTGGCATAGACCCAGAGAGGCCGCTAATTAAAAGGGGATTAAGATGGTAAAGTCGATCGAAATGTTTCCTAGTCCGAAGTGTTATTTAATAGGAACGTACGACAACAGTGATAGCCCTGAGCATGATGCCATTGAACATAAAAAGTGGACCATCATTTGCACTTCTTTGTATTATATCCTGCAAATCTTTGCGCACTCGAAAATAAGGTACAGGCGCGTATGCTCAGATTTCTTTGCATTTATGTCAAGAAATGAATAGTGCCTTTCAACTGCGGGGCAAAAATAACTAAGCACTTAAGACTTAAACAATACATATGGGATGAGATGTGCAAAGCCCCGATAAAGCCGATATAACAATGAAATATGCGATTTATCAAAAACCACTTATGTACTCGTATAACCACAGGTCCACTCCGTATCTTTTAATTTGATCTAGCAATTAAAACATTTCCATTTCTCTTCGAGCGAAATTTTCGGCAATTTACATGCAAATAGAGAAATCAATCATCTCTCAATGTTTAAGCCCTCAAGTCCCGTCTAATATCCAAGCATGAGTACATTTTTTAATTAAAACATCAATCAAATGTGTTCTTCATTTAAAACCACTATAACCGGGTCAGAGTCGAATACACCAAAAACAAAAAAAAAACAAAAATTCCATCAACAACACGGCAATCCATTTGAAGTCACTATGCTCGTACCTATCTGTCGATACTTTATCCTGACAACCAAAAGAACTCAACAAAAATAACCACAAAAATCCCAAAAATCCTTTAGTACTCGTAAAAATATTTCCGCACTAATAAAGGAAAATTCGGCAACACGAACTTTATCCCCTCGAAAAAACAGATACGGATACCTCCACTTACTCCCATTCACCTAAGAAAAAAAAAAGAAGAAAATTCGAAATGGAATTGCAAATTGAAAACATCATGTGCTAGACTTTTGTTTTTGTACTTTCCCCACTCATTCAATGAAGATCAGCCACTAGGAAGCTGAACTTCCCATATAGGTGGACTGTCAATCTGAACAAAACAAGAAAAAAAGTCGGGAGATTCTCGTTCAGATACACCAACCTATGTACCTGGTCTGCGTCATTTAGGAAAATTAATGGAAAATCATTCGAAGTCATTCAGTCGTTGGAAAAATAAAGTACTAGATGGGAATTGAAAATCATTTTGGACCCGGCTCCCAAGCCCTAGTATATACCCTCCTATATGTGAGTGTACGAGTACAATGGAGACCTGGCCAAAAATAATAAATTGAACAAACCGCAATTGTGCGGTTGGAATTTTGGCTTCTATTATGCTTTTCCTGTTTTGTTTTTTTTTTCGGAAACCGAAACGATTTCAAGGCGCTATTCATCTAAATATAAATCGATGAATCGGCTTCCGAAGTTTAATAAAATCGGGAGTACAAACCATGAACATTTTAGTCAAATAGGCTCTGCCTCAGTTCATTTTGCAAAGAGTTCCTATCTGGCAGCTTTTCAATGTTTAAATTTTATAAGAACTTCTACTTTTCAGGGTTTAAAAGGGTTTTTCACATTCGAATATTGTTTATAGAATCCCTTTAGTAACAGTTTCTCCCTATGTGGAAAGCTTTCCATGTTGAATACAAGACTTCACATAATATACATACAGCTACCATGAGTTTGAAAAGAAGCGCACTAAGCCATCAACGCTACCCAGCATTTAAGGCAAGTACCGGCTGCGAAATTCTACTGGAGCCTACCATGTCAGAGCATAGTGGTACATCGAATTCCGAATCGGATGCGGAGTCTTAACCGTCTTGAAGAGGAGGAATCCGCGAAAAACCAACTAGAATCGCTTAAATACGAAACGATAAAGTAGGTAGAGCAAACTGAAACGTGTTCTAACCAAATGTTTTGAGGTATACTGTCATTCCATTGTGAGAAGTGGAAGTAGATCTGTGGCGACTACGTACCGAAATCCGACAAGTTCAAAACAATTCTCTTAAGATTAATTTGGTAAAAGACACATTTGCTAAAAAGAATATATAACATAAGTATTTGGAGTTCAGATTTCGGACGCTGCCTCTTATAAACACTTTTGTGGGAAGTGCGATGAAAGCAGGAGCCTGGTCCAATTCCTCAACTCAGTCACATGAAAACAATCAAAAGATTCTATGGCATCTGCCTTGAGCCGACTGCAGACTCACCCTCACTCTCATGCTTCAGACTCACTTCCCACCTAACCTAATCAGGACCAGCTCAGAACCGGGTTTTTGATTTGTGCTTTCGTGATACTGCCGTAAGGCATTACTTCATGTGATTCGGTTTATAGACTTAAATTACTCAATACGATTTGGCTATTTCACCTGTTCTTCTTATCAGCAGCGCCCACTCTCCAAATTGATCTCTTTCGATTTCGCATCACGGACAATGAAAAAACACGTGTTCCGCGTTTTTCGAGACAGTCTCACAATATGGACAGTTTGGGACGTTTTTATGTTTGAGCTCAAATACATACTCTCTAGATAACCATGTCTCATCCAAAATTGAGCCAAATAGATGTTTGTTTTGGCTTGATTCTGTGCAATTTATACATCCATCACTGGTACCTTCTTCCATCCTTTTTAGGGTAAGTTTCATTGTTGTTCACAGGTTGCAATACTACGGTTCCTTTCATAATTTCTTTTTTCTACGTCTACCGGGGCATTATGGACCCACTCTCTTTTGAGTCATACCATTTCTTCATCAAGTGTATCGACATGAAACAATGAAGATATGACGAGTGTCCTAAAACAGTGAATACACTTAACCTCCCCTAAACTTAGATATAACCTTTGCAGTACTTGACCATATTTCCGCTGCGTACATGAGTACAGAACTCGCAGCTCCCGGAAGGAGTCTTTTTTATTTCATATTGGATATCCAATATTATGCATCAGCTCTGTAAATCATGCACTTACAGTTTTCCATGATTTATTGGTGACTGTCAACAATAACTTCGATGATACTTTCACAGTCAATCGAGAGAGAACTCTAAAAATCCTACTTAAGGTTCATTTCCCGGACAAGACTCTTTTAAACACCACACAGTGTGTCAGTTCTAAAGCAACAAGCTTTCTCTACAATATCAGAATTAAGAGCCTATCTGGAAAAATGTTCACCATAGACAAAGTTGAATGGGCCATAAACTCATTTTAACCACATAAGGCACCTGGATCAGACGGATTGCTCTGATTCAAAAGGTTTCAGATTTTTTCAACTTTAACCTCCTTATTTAGATGTAGTTTCAACTGGGATGTATCCCCAATACTGGCTAAACCAAACTAGATAAACCTAGTGAACTACCTAAATCTTAACGACCCATAAGTCTTACATCACTGAAAATCATGGAAAGACTTATGGATTTACCCATCAGAGTAGTTCTCAACAGAAAATCACCTCTACTTACATAAAAAGAGATTACAACATGTGCCTTCGATAATACCGGATTTGAATCGATTTCGGAGCCATGTCCAAAAAGGATTTTGACCATCCAACTAACCGTTGGGTTAGAGAAATGCTCGTAAACCGAGCATATCCCATTGCGAAAATATCCCGGGGCTTCGACAAGCTATAAGAGCCATTAAACCCTTTCACAACAAATCTAAAGAATCGCTACAATTCAAAAGGGATGATATTAAAAGATCTTACTCAGGAAATTGAATGTTGTCTTTGCATGGAAGACGACGAAACTGCGGAATACGTCTTATGGCTGTAAGCTCATCAAGGAGACGGTACTTTCTTAAAAAAATTGTAATCCCTGGGGAAATTCTCAAAATCGCTACCAGAGAGATTTGCCATCTCATGAAAAGAATAGAACGATCTGATCCCTTTTAAAAAAATGCAAAATAAATAATAATAACAACACCGAGATACTTAAGAAACAGTTGACAACCAATTTCATCCAAGCCAATTCTAACCGTTATCCTTTCGAAAACTTTCCTACTCGCAATAAGTGCCGCTTCAGTTTTATGTTCCGCCATTTGCTAACTATCCAGCGACGTACCGTTTCAATTGTTTCATGCTGTAGAGTTGAAATTCTTCTAGCGTTTTTACTACAACCACTACGACAATGTCACCGGCAAATCCGATAATCTACGTTTTGTATGGAATCTTTAGGCGAAAGTTCAATTGCATCATTCAGTGCGGGACCTAAAACCGAGTCTTGTGGCATACCGCCAGCAACTCGTCATAGAGGCCGATTCACTTCGAGAATTCGCCGAATCTAGCGCGTTGTTCAGATCTAGGGCTGTAATACCGCAGTATTTCTTAGTGCCTACTACATTACTACACGGTCCATTTTTCACCGTGACAAACGAAACCCTGATTAGTGATTCGATAGTTTTAATTGCTGACAAAAGTCTATTATAGACTCCTTAAAGATTTTTTTGACCTTTCAATGCTGGTGAATATCTGAAAACCCGATGTACCTAGTATTGCCTCATTACTTAGTTCTGTCAACAGATCCAACGTCTAGGCTCAAACGCATGCAGCTGATGTATTGTAGTTATACTGCCTTTTGGATCATGTCTGTCGACTGTATACTCTAAGGCACAGGCAGCCCAACACATGATCGACGATTGATACACTAGAAATCAATCTTTTCATGAGGCTGACTCATATAGTAATGTGGGAGTCTTTTTTGGACTGGGCATGTCTCTTCGGAAATCTATATAGCGCTGTTGATTTTCTGGCAGATTTTAGGCAAGACACTGCCATGGTAAAACCAATTATATCCTATGCGTCGGTTACTTGGTGGAAGACGCTTTCACTAAAAAACGCTACTGCTGCTTTTATCAGACTCTAGGCTGCATGCTGATTTTCTCTAGCATGTCTGGCCCTTTACTCTTTTTCTTTTCTTTCGGCCTTCACCCATCAACATTCTCTGCCGTTGGTTATTTAAGATCCTTGAAGGGTGGCGGATAATCAGCCACTGGTGCACCCTCCTAGTATCTTGAAGCATCAAAAACCGCTCTGTTATTAAGCAGAGATGGGATTTGCCAAGAGGAAAGTGCGAGACTAGAGTCCAACATAGTCATATAAATCATATACACGAGCCTTTAATGAAGTTCTCGGCTCTTATCCCTTGTGCGTTGTTGTCTCCCCTATCGGGTAGTCTCCTTAGCCTTTGAAAGCATCTCCACTCCATCCATAACTTTCGTGCCCGATCCGTTGTTTGGTCTGTCCGTTGTCTCCTTAGGGAAGTATATTATCGGGAAGAATTGGTGGATTCTTGAAGTCTATCTTTCTGGTTTTATGCTTTTCAGAGGCGACAACTAATAGGTCTGCAAGAAGACAGCGAGAGGGGTCTCTATGGAAGTGACGGACGGTAACGTTAATCCCAGTCCTGCACGTCTAGAGCCAGATGGACGGTCTGGAACCATCTGCTTATAATAAATACCTAAAGCCGTAGAGCCAGGCGGACTGCCACCTATTCGGTGACGGACGGTCACCCATCAGAACTGTCGCCAACTACCATAAGGAAAAAAGAATAAAATTGTAACAAAAAAAATAAAGTTGTTATGGACCCCTAGTTGCGCTCATTCATTATATATTTGACAAAAGCACTCGCGGGCAGGTCGTCGTTTAGTCTTTCATTGGGCAGCGCTTCAGACATAGAATTCCTTTTCCTGTGCTCGTCTCGTGAGTAGTTCCTTGTTTCGCATTGACTGTACGCCATCTGATCATTATGAGAAAGGGATAACGATCAGAGTTTATAAATGCGGGTAGGCCATACATTGTTTACAAATTATCTTTCCCTTTTTTTATATTTTGGGAAGGACTGATGTTGCATTGAGACTGAATGCAACCCCAAGGACTGATCGTAAAGGGAAATATTAGCTCGGGCCAAAGGCAAATCCCAATCTTGGAGGAAATTTCTTTCGATTCGGGAAATAAGAAAGAAACACGAATGTATGTGTAGGAGAGAGTGGCAGCAACGGAGGTCCAAGCCATGGTGGCACAATCCAGCTAACTATTGCACACAAAAACCAAAATTGGCCCAGACGGATTATGAACGGATGTTTGTGTTACACCTACGTTTCGAACTAACATGGTTGGGATAGGGTTATCAATTTCTTGGTTGACAATCACAAAGTTTAAAAAAAAAATATTAAAAACACAAAGCAAAGGACGAAAACAGAAATCGATACAAATAAAGAGGAAAAGTTGCGGGATGTTTTTGAAGAAAAAAAAAAAACAAACGAATCAAATATACAAAAAGTGTGGGGGAAATAAGGAGTAAATCAGAACTCACGGGACAGAAATATAGGAAGCAGTTCTCCAAGATAGCAAAAGGTAAGTAGCACTATTTACTAGAAACCGTTTACCTCACGTTACCCCTGGCGAATACCTTTTTTTTTTTAAAAAAAAAACAGAAGGGAAATTTTGTAATCCTTCGCACATTCGGTATCGGGTCGCCAACTAGCCCTTTCATGTCCGAATTAACTGGGGAGTGGTTAAATTTTTTTTAAGGATATAGAGTTGTTAGTCTGGACCTTAGTATGAACTTATATTAATTAATCAAATTCCTATGTATCCTGGTTTAGCCGTTATGAAATATTGCCTATAGGCAACATTGGGCCATAGTGGAAAAATTTTAAAACACACACATATTTTAATTTCTGTTTATTATTGATATTTTTATTAATTTTTAAACAATTTAAGTGTGATATGGGTTTGAACACAAATAAACCTTGCATTTGGAGCCCTTTGAGTGGAGATACCCAGTATGGCATAGCCTGCATTTGCCTTTCGATCCCCATTCAATCCAGTGATCGATTTGGTCAAATCGTATGGTTTTTGAAGGTTCTGCAACATATAATATTTTATATGAACTTGACGAAGATTGTGATGAACGTGCTGGTGGATCTGACTGCATTGTTGAGAGAAGTGACGACGGGCGACCTCTTTTGCGTGTTGGAGCTGTTATTCTTTTTGTGTTGAATAACTCGTTGGCAATATCCAACTGAAAGTTTATTAATGACATATATTTATTGTCTCCGCTTGAGTTTTTCAGGTCTCTGCGGTGCAATAGCCAGCTATTGAGTACTGATGAGTTTATGCACCAGTAAACGATACGCATATATCACTTCTTTAAAAGGTGGTTGATTTTGTATAACTCCAACAGCATGTCGGCAAGATCAACCTTTTCCGTATGCTTCTAATAGCATTCAATAATACCTAGACGAGGAATGTTTACAAACTTCTTCTCTTTTCGACACCATCAGAAAACAATGTCTTCCTTCTCCATTGTAGAGGCAAAAGTCGTATGCAATACCAGATACACCGGCTCTAGTGAACATTTTAAAGCCCTACTTGTAAGGCTTTTTTGGCAAATATTGCCAACTGTGCCTGTTTAGTGTTGGAAAGCTAAAATGTAAGCTGAAAATAATTGTGAATTTTCACTGTTTTTAACTGAATAAAAAAACGACCAGTTTGGGTTAATGTTATAAACGTTATATAATTCAGTTTGTTTTACTGTCGATCAAAAAAACTCTATGTTGCATGTTTCTTGATTTATTTTACAATGTTGCTAAACATTTCGTGCTAAATGACAGTAGTAGTTTTGTTTGATTTAAATAATTAACAATTCTAATTTCAATATAACAAATTGACTACTATTTTAACATTTAAGTTTATTTATATTTCATCTCCAACATTCTCCCCCACTGTGAACAAGCTCTCAATCAAGTGCTGTTGCTTTACTGCTTGTTTACTACCACATTTCAAATCGTTTTACTTCTCGTGAACGTACTTCACCTTTATCGTTGTTGAAACGGCTGGACTCTGTTGACATTAGTCCGGTTTAACTCATGCAAAGAAAGAAAGTATTAATTGGTATGAGTATACAAGATGCAAAACATGAACAGAACGAGTTGACCAGACAAACAATAGTACAAGTTGATTCGTATTGCCCTATCGTTGTCCCTGTTGCACTTGTTTCAGAATTCCGTGCGTATTTTTTTCTTTTCCCCTACTCTTACTGCCGTAATTCAGGTAGATTTCATTATTGACTCGATTGATCGGATGAGGGATGTGTCGCGAGTTATCTATTATTTTTATTGTTTTAATTACAAAATTATTTATTATTTCCCCTTTATTTATTTCCTGCGTGGGCAGGTAATCAGCAACATGTTATTTCAGGTAAGTGACCAAAATGTTTAGTTTTGAATTTATTATTTTGACCAACAAGCATTGGTTTCTTTGATTTGTGTTTCCTAGTGTGTGCTGTGTGTGTGCTGTGTGTGTGAGCCTGGATTATATGTTTGAAGATGAATGGAAGTTACTTCGAGTAGAATGTATGATGTTCGATCGCTAATTTGTTTATTAAGTGGACTGTATGTTTTGTAGATTAATGACTACTTGTTTAAGTGAAATATTCGACTATTGGGTTATGCATTATAATTTACATGTATTGAAATGGTTTTATTATTTCCAGGGTAGGGTGTGTTCACTTCCTTTAGATTCGAAGCAAAACGATTGCCTCCCCAAGCTCCTGCGACACCGGTGTGGTCTGAGTACGGTCGGGGAGGGGCCATTTGGCAACTCAATCGTGATGCCATGTAGTGTTAGGATCTGGGAAGTTTGGTTAATGTGTTGTGTTGGGATCTACGTATAATACTTGTACGTACAGATTAGATGTTGTATCGTTTAAAGTTTAATTTGACTTCGTGTTATTTATTCTCGTGCTTAGTGCTTATTTATATTGTTATAATTTATAAATGATAAGAATATTTTATCTAATGGTCAGTTATATCTATCGAGTACTGTGGGTGTGTTGCATTTTTTTTTTTTTTTTATATGACGGTGTTGTCGATTCCTGATGCATTCGTGGGCAGAGGGCATAGTTTTGTAATTGGGCGTTTCATTTCAGCTGAACTTGTTTTAACAGTGGCTACTCGTGCAATGCCATCAGAACCGAGATGAAGAGCCTTTATCCTTGCCAAGCTCCATTTCAAGGGAGGAAGTCGTTCGTCCTTAATCAACACTAAGTCACCTATTTTTATTTCCTCGTTGGTGATTCTGGTCCACCTTGGGCGTTGCTGCAGGCGCGATAAGTATTCAGTACTCCATCGTTTCCAAAATGACTGCATTAGAGTTTGAACGCGCTTCCATCTTTCCAGATGCGATATTTTTTCTAACTCATAGTGCGGTTGTGGTGGCGCGACGAGAGGTGATCCTATTAAAAAATGGCCTGGTGTTAGGGGGTGAAGATCATTGACATCGTCTGATTGAGGGCACAATGGTCTGGAGTTCAGGCACGCTTCAATTTGCGTGAGAAGGGTGATGAGCTCCTCAGATGTCATCAGTTGGTTACCAGCTATGCGTTTTAGATGGAATTTTACGGATTTCACCCCAGCTTCCCAAAGACCTCCAAAGTGTGGGGAAGCCGGTGGAATAAATTTCCAAGTTGTGCCATCGCTTGCTAGATTATTTGCGACCGCTCGCCAGTTCAACTGCGCCTCCTTGAATAATTTTCTCAGTTCTCCATCCGCTCCTATAAAATTTCTACCACAATCGCTGTATACTTCTCGGCATAGTCCTCTCCTTGCCACAAAACGCCGAAATGCTGCTATGAAGGCCTGAGTTGTCATATCAGTCACTAACTCTATGTGGACAGCCTTCGTGGCCATGCACACAAAAATTGCAAAATACCCCTTGTACTGCTTTGCATTGCGACCTCTCCATGTTTTCACGTCAATAGGCCCAGCGTAATCAACTCCTGCATGTGTAAACGGTCTGGATATTCTTGTTCTTGCTGGTGGGAGATTGCCCATCAGCTGCACCATTGGTTTTGCCCTGAATCTGTAGCATATACAGCATTTATGTATATGATGCTTAACAGCATTTTTAAGATTGAAGATCCAGAACCGTTGTCGTATGTATGCCGTGACCTTCTGATTCCCTCCATGGAGTGTCTTCTCATGTGCGTCCTTGACTATCAGTTTCGATAAAGGATGATCTTGTTTTAACAGGATGGGATGTTTTTGACCAAAACTGAGGTCGCCATTTGCAAGCCTTCCTCCTACTCGCAAAACTCCTTCGACATCTTTGAAAGGATTAAGTGCTTCCAGTCCTCGAAACTTGTTTAATTTCTCAGTCGATTCCTCCGAAAACATGCTGTGTTGTGCTGCCTTAATGATACGAATGAACGCTGACTCAAGATATTGTGTTGTTAACGTTACCCTCCACGTATCATCATTGGATCTATTACCTTTGAGCAATAACGCAAATCGTAGGCAATAAGCCACTATGCGGACTATTTTTTGCAAGTTTGAATGTTTGCGAAGTAGGGCATCAATCACTCCTTCTTCTACAACGTGATGATTAGTTGACACTGCTATAGCCTCTTGTTGGGTCTCCAATACGCTAGGTTGTTCAGGAAACGGGGCACCCCAATTTTGTCTCAGAAACTCCGGGCCATGCCACCAAAGCGTGTTGTTAACCAAATTTGAAGCTTGAACTCCTCTTGATGCTAGGTCTGCAGGATTTAGTTCCGAGGGGATATGTTTCCACATAGAACAGCTAGTCAGTCTCTGTATCTGTGAGACCCTGTTCGCAATGAATGTTTTCCACTTCGAAGGAGGGGCCCTTATCCAACAAAGTGTTATTACCGAGTCGGTCCATGCCCACACAGTTGCAGCTTCTAATTTTAACGCCCGGATTACTTCCGCCAACAACGTCGCCATCAAAACCGCTCCACATAGTTCTAGCCTTGGCAGTGTTATCGACTTCAGTGGAGCAACTTTGGCCTTTGAAAAAAGCAAGTGCACACGTGTTTTGTTATCTTCTCCTAATGCCCGCAAATATATTGCCGCTGCATACGCCTTTTCAGAGGCATCGCTGAAACCATGAATTTCTAATTTTGTGGTACTCCTGGTTATGTTGACCCAGCGAGGCATAACAATTTTCTCGATGTGTGGCAATTGTTCGCGAAAAAGAGACCATTCCCTCTTAATGTCTAGTGGGAGAGGTGCATCCCACTCTAATCCTTTCCACCAAAGCTTTTGCATCATTATCTTCGCCTTAATTATGAACGGCGAAATCCAACCCATCGGGTCATACAGCCTAGCTATGGAGGAAAGAATTGCTCTCTTAGTCGGTTCATCGTCAGTCATTGGGGCCACATGAAAACAAAATGCATCTGGGACAGGAAGCCACCTCACTCCCAGAGTCTTGACATTGATTTCATCAATCGGGACTGAAAATTGAACGCCTTGCTCGTCTACTGGAACGTGTTGAAGTACCTTTGCTGAGTTACTGACATGTTTTCGAAGCTTAAAGCCTGCTGTTCCTAATAGTGTCTTTATCGCTGTTAGTTTGTGTCGTGCCTCTTCTATGCTGTCTGCTCCGCTAATGACATCATCCACATAAGTCTCATCTCTTATGATTGGTAGTGCCAAAGGAAACCTAGATGCCTCATCTTCAGCCAGTTTGCGTAGTACACGAATTGCAAGATACGGGGCCGAAGCTGTTCCAAATGTCACCGTTCCCAGGCGATACATTTGTAGTGGCTCTCTTGGATCTGCTCTCCATACTATCATTTGATAGTTAGCATCTGTGTCGTTGACTTGAATCTGGCGGTACATTTTCTCTACGTCACCTGTGAATGCATACCGGTACAACCGCCATCTCAGGATGATGTCCATCACGTTTTGCTGTTGTTTGGGTCCTATTAGTAAGTGGTCATTTAACGACGATCCTCCAAACGATTTGAAAGTTGCGTCAAACACAACTCGCAACCTCGTTGTTGTACTCTCTTCTTTAATGACCGCATGATGTGGGATAAAATAGTGGAACGGGGTTTTAAGTACCTCACAACTTTCTTCCATCAAGGTCATATGGCCCAGCTCTAGGTATTCTGAAATACACTTTACATAATCTTTGTGTTGTGTTGGATTAGACTGCAGTTTCTTTTCTAGCTGCAGAAAACGTTTGATGGCACCTTGTCTAGTTGGGCCCATGGTGGGACGTTTACCACCTTTGAACGGCAGGCAAACTTCAAAACGACCGTCTTGTAGGCGCCTTGTAGTTTCGACAAAGTGGGCTTCACATTCTGAATCAGTTTCCGTTTCATACCTTCGAAAAGGTTCTTCCTCGATTTCCCAGAATTTTTGTAGTGTTGTGTCGAGATCCAGTTGGCAAGAAAAACTACGGAGCTCAGGTGTGCTGGATAACTTTCCTAGCAAAATCCATCCTAATTGTGTATTTTGCGCGATGGGACCAGCACCTTCAACGTTCCTGATGACCTCTCCGAGGACGATATCACTATACACGTCACTTCCAAGCAGGATATCAATTTTTGCGGGTGAATGAAATGTCGGATCAGCCAGTTGTATACCTCTCAAATGTGTCCATTTATTATAGGTAATTTGTTGGGCCGGAAGAAGCCCAGTCAGGGATTTGAAAATTAATGCTCGCATCGTACCTGCAAAGCTCGATGTAAGGGACTTAAAGTCTACGTCCACGAACCTGTGCGTTGTTCCGCTGCTGACCATCCCCAGCCCATTTACTTTGATGGATGTTCTTCTAGCTTTGAGGTTTAACCGTTGAACCGCCGCTTCAGTGATGAAAGAGGCTTCAGAACCCGGATCGATCAAAGCCCTCATGACCATAAAGGCCCCTGCTGAAGTTCTCATATTGACTAACGCCGTAGCTAATAACACCTGAGCGTCTGCATTGATGTGAAAGTTGCTGACATTAGGATTCCTCGTCGCCTGGAGGCTTTGACTGGGTTGAAACTCCTGTGCGTAAGCATTTATTGATGTTCCTTTGGATGTCAGGTTACTAAAGGTAGAGGATGCTGATGGTTGAGAGGCTTGAGAAGATGATGGAACCTGTTGAATTGATTCCCTGTAGCTATTTGTATTTTCATGTAGCAGTGTATGGTGTCGCTGATTACAAAAGTGACAGCATTTCGCACTGGGGCACCTCTGTTTATAATGGCTATATGCTAAGCAGTTTTCGCAAACCTTAGCAGTTCGTACTGCCTGTTTTCTCTGGGGTACATCCATACGCAAAAACTTCCTGCACTCCTTCATTGCATGTTGACTCTTCATACAGACCCTACAAACAACCTGCTTCTTCTTGTTGTATGTGAAAAATACGATTACTCCCTGACTTGTTTTGTGCAACATTACTACCATCAACCTGTTGTTCTACGGCCTCAAGAGAACGAAATCTACATTCCAAGAACTCTACAAATTCTTTTAATGTAGGAAGCTCCTTCTTAGAACCTAACCTTTCCTCCCATAACTGTTGAGTGGTGTTGGTTAACTTTTGTAGGATAACGTAAATTAAAATTACGTCCCAGCTCTCCACCGGCAATTCTAAATTCTTCAACGCGTGGATAATTTCTTGAGAGGTGTCGAGAATACGTTTAATATTGATGGACGTATCATTGGTAATACTTGTTTGCCCAAATAACAGCTTTAATTGCGTATTAACAAGAACCCTTTTGTGATCATAACGACCCGTAAGTATTTCCCACGCTGGCTGATAATTGTTCTTATCGATGGCTAGATGCTGCAGCAGTCTTTCAGCTTCACCACTAACAGACGATTTTAAATAGTGAAGCCTTTGCACATCAGACAGAGAGGAATTATTGTGAATCAAGGCAAGGAACATATCATGGAACGCTCTCCAAGTTTCATAATTACCAGAAAAGGTGGGGATATTTATCACAGGTAATCGCAGCTCATTTTGTTCTTTCATTCTAATATTATCTACCTCCTTTATTTCAGCAGAACTACCTAGACCTAACTGTGCTGCAGGCGGAATCCTATCCAAAGCATCTAACAGATCGATTTTATATTCCGAGTATATATCTTCTATTTTATTGAAAGCTTCTGATAATTGCTCAATTTTTTCACCAGTTTCAATGGCAGTGCTGCTGCCCAGTATGATTTCATGGTACTTTTTTGCCTGAACCAACTGTTCTTCCAAAATTTTTATCCGCGTTTGCAAATAATTTACTTTTTTCAATCGTGCGCTATCGGCTTTTTTAAAATTGTCGTAATCTTTTGTCATACGTTCAAGAACATTTATTTGAAGTTTATCGCACAACATCTTTTTATCCTTATTTTAGCAGACAACTGAATGTACGGAATGTTTAATATTTATATAGGTACGTATATGATATATTTATATTATTAATTTTACATACAATAAGGATCAACTGTTTCAGGGTTTAACAGAATATGTGGAACGGACTTACTTGAGAGTTGGATTAACTGTCCTTCAAGTTCCTTGTTCCGTGTTGGTTGGTTTCCCTGTTGGTAGCCGCTTAAGAGACTCTTCTGATGAATGCTGATAACTATAGCTGGAGAAATATTTGGTTTGCTGGAATCTTCTGCCTGTGATGAAGTTGTTGGATTCTTCTATCTTTTTTCTCTTTTCGAACTTTTTATCTCTAACTTATATTTTCCACACACACCAAATAAGTTTGTTTAATGTTTATACTAAATGTCTATTTTTTGAAAAGTGCAAATGTCACTTCAATTGTGTTGATAATAAGTAATGTTTTTTTTTTTTTTTGTGATTTATACAAAAGGCTCGATTGGACCAAAAATGTTTAGTGTTGGAAAGCTAAAATGTAAGCTGAAAATAATTGTGAATTTTCACTGTTTTTAACTGAATAAAAAAACGACCAGTTTGGGTTAATGTTATAAACGTTATATAATTCAGTTTGTTTTACTGTCGATCAAAAAAACTCTATGTTGCATGTTTCTTGATTTATTTTACAATGTTGCTAAACATTTCGTGCTAAATGACAGTAGTAGTTTTGTTTGATTTAAATAATTAACAATTCTAATTTCAATATAACAAATTGACTACTATTTTAACATTTAAGTTTATTTATATTTCATCTCCAACAGTGCCGAACTAATAAATTATAAATACTTACTAGACATTATTTGTTTATATCACAAGACGGTTACCATTATAGGAAATCACTTGCTCGTCCACGCTTTGGTATTCCTTCTGTGCTACTCCGTTAAATTTTTGTTTGATTTTCTTCAATAACGCACGTATTTTATATAATTTGTCGTACGTAGATTCTCCTTTTTGGGGTTGTTTAGAATTATCATTTACATATATGAACATTTCCTTTTTTATTTTTTCGAAACTATTTCGTAGTAATGCATCCGCTACTGCTGACAATTTGAAATTTTGGACCCATGCCATTCGCATATTTGGAATATTTATTACACCTATAAATCTTCTGATTTTGGTAGTTTCACATTTTAATTCTGCGCCACTGGTTTGTAATGCGTAAATTTGTTTCATCGTAGATCTTTTGTAATATCTCATCATCAAAGAACTGAGTAAAATATTCTATTGGTTGTTGGCCGAAACTAACTTCGCTTTTCCAGGTCGTATCGCATTCCCCTATCTCTGCACGTTTCCATCTCAAACTTTCTAAATTGATATTTTCAAAAACCTCTTGTACCATTTCTTCACCTTGAATTTCATTTTCAACATCATTGTCTTCACCAACAATCCTCTCAATCAAACCAACATCAATACCTACACCTCTTTCAATTACACTTTGTAGGGTTTCTTCAATAATATTTTACAGATTCGTGGTAATTTATTCCTCTTCTTCACCATTGTCCTCGTTAGCAGAATCATCCCAATCGAATTCGCAAATTTGTTGAATTTCGAACGCATCTCTAACGCATAAAAGAACATTATATGGTTTATAACAATTATGGACCATAGGCAACATTGTGTTTAACAAATTACTAACCAAAAACTAAACATTTTTTCGAATTTTTTACTTTTTTTCCTAATTTTCTTACCTGTGTTTAATTATTTTATACACTTTGTTTTGTACACTTAAATTTCTTTATATATTTTTTTAAATTATTTGTACACTCATTTTTTGCATAAAAAAAAATTTATGTGTGCACTCACTCAGCTACAAAGTGATCACTAGCAATACTTATAATAAAATATTCGCCAACAAGCTTGCACAACATATCGAGCTATTCTGAGAAAAAAACCGTTAGAGGAAAAATTAAAATTACGGGACTTAGAAGCTCAAACATATGATGTTGCCTATAGGCAACGTCGGGCATGAAAGTGCTAGTGGTCTAATCAACCTTGTGGTACCTTCAGTATCACCGTTTAAAGTAAAGTATTGCTGCCTACCGGCTTCTACAATATATTGTTTTGCCAATCTTTCGCAAATAAAGTGTTTTTTTTTATAACGCCATTTTGCTACGTCCTTTCTGACGGTATATTCTGTGGTATTCATTTAAATTTGTTTATATCAAACGGTTTTGCACAAGTGCATGACGCCTACAATTTAGAGTCTATTTAATTATATCTTTTTCCCTGAACCCAGTCTAGCTGAGCAGCCACTAGGTTCAGCAAACGGTTTGCAGCCTTTGCAAATTTCCACCAGGACTTTTTCTTTTCCCGTGGAATCCCAAGTGAGAGATCATCATACGCATCTCAGCCTCCAACTGATGGGTAAAACCTTACGAGTCTAGTTTTTGCATTTAACAGTTCTTCGGAGGTTAACGATTGTTTTTGCCTAGAGTCACTGCCGGCGGAAGAGTTTGAGATAAATGGTGGTTACATATGCGAGTACGCGAATTTATTTAGTTAGCGAGAAGATTTATTTACAATGTTTTCAAATATGCTGGTGGGTACACGAATACATGGGCTGGTTTTCTTGTTCACTGTTTGAAATCACTGATAGGTATGTCATTTAAAGTATAATTAGAACAAGGCCAATTCGAGTGTTCAGCTTGAATGCACGATGGTCTAAACCACCACAACTCATTGTTTAACAAATGAGAAGGTGGAATACCACCGGAAGCACAATCAGCGGGGTTTTGCTGTGATCGTACGTGATACCATGATTTTCTAGGTATAACAGCTAATATTTCCGCTGTACGATTTGTGAAAAAAATCAACCACATTTTTGACAACGCTGACAACCAGTAAAGGACAATGGCAGAGTCTATAAAAGCGTAAATTTGCATGTCTTGATATTGTAAAGACGTTTTAAGTTTGTTGAATAAACGACAGAGTAAAACTGCTCTGCAAAGATCAAGACGGAAGAGAAACACGACCTTTATAGGAGCAACCCCGCTCTTAGTGGCAGCGATGATACTAGACACATTTCCAATTGAATCTACATTGCGGCAGTTCATGACTGCCGCATACGCGTCCAGAGATGCATTACAAAACCCAATAAACACCACATTAGCTTTAGAAGTCCAGATGTTTCTTGGTATATCTAACATTTCGAGGACAGGTAGCTCAGCGCAAATGGATTGCCATTGATTACAAAAATCCGGTGATACAACGTCGTCCCCCTCATATTTTTTGCGCCAGAGTTCTTAGAATAAGATTTCTGTAGATATGACGACTGCATTACAAAAACCCATGGCGCCAAATACTCTCGATGACTCTGAAAGTATATGACGTTTGGAAATTGATGAACTTTGTTTTAGGTTGACCTTATACGAAAAAGAATCCTTTGATGGTGACCCCTGCAGGCCAAGTAGTTTGACCGAATTGTATACCTCGAATTCCTGCGGAGAATTTTTGCGTTGGTCTTCCGGCTAGCTTAAAAGCAATGGCCAGCAATTAGTTGTCCACTTTCAGAGATTGAAACCGTCTGTATGGAGAAGGTCTACTAGCTCTAAACGAAGCGAAGTTATTTCCTCCACGGAATCTACCCCAGTCATCACGACGTCAATATAAAAGTCGTTGAGTAATACATTTGATTCACGCGGGCAAGCTTCGATGGAATCTTGTGACAACTGACGCAGAGTACGAACAGCTAAGAAGGGTATGCAAGCTGTTCCATATGTAGCAGTTAATAATCGACAGTGATTTAGGGGTAGATCACTCAATTTTCTCCAAAGAATGCGTTGGAATTCAGCATACGCTGAAGTTACCCTTATTTACCAAAACATTTTTTCAATATCTCCAGAAATTGTGTACATGTATCGACGGAATGCAATACAAATTGAAAAAAGGGTCTCACTGATATGTATGACCTACCAGAATCGTATCATTTTAAGACAGGTTGCCATCCGACTTATTAGAGCCATCAAAAATCACCCTCACTTTGAAAACAGCATGATGAGGTAAATAGTAACACCTTGTCGAACACAGATTGAGCTCATTTTCTGGTACCTCCTCCATATGGCTTTGCTGCAAATATTGCTCTATGAAACTAACATACTTCGGCTTCAGATATGAGTCCGCTGCAGGTTCACGTTCAATGGAAAGAAAACGTTTAACGGCAACGTGATAACTACCTTTGAAATCCATTTTCTGATCGGATTTGAAGGGCAGTTGTAGCATATGGTATATCTACCATCAGGTAAACGAGATTGGGTTTTGCAAAATATATCTTCAGCGCGTTGATCATCAGGTGACTAACTAGGTTCTTGGTAAATTTCCTCAAGGCGCCAAAAACGCTCAAAGTCCAACTAATGCGCACACAATGAGTTGACAGATTGAACTGAAGTGAGGTTATCTATTTTACCGATCACTACACTCCCAAATATAGTTGGAATAAGATAAGGTCTTCCTTGCTGATTTCTATCAGGAGCAGTGCTAATTATGCTAAAAATCTTATCTGCATCTACTAGAATGTCAATATGTCTAGGAACACTAAATTTGGGGTCTGCCAATTCAAACTTGGAAAAAGAATTCGGATTGTTAATCGTCAATTCAGAAGCAGGAACCAGGGTTGTAAGTTTCGAAACGATGTAGCAAGACATACGAGTATATACAAAATTATTGGAGAAACGAGAATCTAGTCTGAGAGTTGTTATGCCATTTGTAAAACCAGCCGACGTTGATTCTACACCTACGACAGGTATACGAGTAGGCCTCCGAATAAGACCCAACCGTTGCACAGTTTGCTCGAAGGAATGAAGGACACTTGCGAACCTGAGTCTAGCAACAACCGAACACTTTGAAGAATACCCTGCTTATCATGAGTTTGGGCAATAGCAGTCGGCAATATCGTATGACGAGGACGACGCGATGTACACGATTTACTTTCTGCGATTATTGATGAGTAGAGCGAGATTGGAGATGTTGTTTCGAGTGCTGAGTCAGAGATTACTGGAGCATTAGATGAATTAGTTGAAGAAGCGTTATTTCAGAAATTAGACGACGAAGGTTGAAAATGCACGAATGAGTGATGGCGAGAATTACTAATTCTGCAGCGGAAATTAGAGCGACACTTATTCGAAGTGTGTTCGGACCGGAGGCAGTTAAAGCAGAGTTATGTTCCGTTAAGAAAGATCGGCGATTTGTTGTGCAAAACGATAGAAAATTTGGGCATTTACTCAGGAGGTGATTAGAACCACAACTTGGCCAATGCGAGTTAGCTTCAACGAAATGAGGTTTGGATGCCTTCGCACGCAACTGATTAAGGCGAGAAAGAGTTTGGCATGACAGTACAGTTATCACGATAACCACTTTCTTGTGCACATGCTTGCCTCTTATCGTGGTCCAACTTTTGCAGCAAAATAAAAATGATCCAAGAGTCTCGACTAGTATTTTTTAACGCGTTTAATATTGTCTCATCAGCACCATCGGTAAATTTTGCGTACGAGTTGCACGTTAGCAGAATTCATGGAGAGCATCGATAAAAACGATTGGATAGGAGATTACTTGATTAAATTTGACCGGTTATACCATTGTTCTAAACGCTCCCACGCGTCTACGTAATTAGCATCAGTAACAATTATATGGTGGATCAAACCAGCTGCTTCTTCACGAAGAAAAGATATTAAGTACTAGAATTTTTGTGTTAGAGCTAAATTGGATTTAGCATCTACTGCGCCGGTAAAAAGATCACGGAGGCACGGCCACTGCTTATAGCCACCAGAAAATATGGGAATGTTTATTTTTGGCAACACAATAGAATGTAGAGCAAGAAAATCTACATTTTGACTGGCTGAGTTTTCTACCCCCGATTTGGGAACAGCCGGATTATTGGCTTTTTGCCGCTCGCGAATGACCTTAGTAAGATTCGAATTAGTCGAGAAATTCTTGGACTCATAATCAGCAAAATCGTTTTCGGTATCTAAATCAGCATCCGCAATAAGTTCTAATAATTAATTTTGCAATAACACGAATTCCGACCACGATCTTCTAGTCTATTACGACGTATTTCAAGGAGTTTAAGGGATATACGAGTACTTTGATCTATAATGTTTGCAAATGTTTCAGGACTAGTCCTGACAATTTTTTTTTTTTAGATATGTACGATATGTATTTTTAATAGAGTCCGAGCCAAATAGAAGAAACGAAATCGCCACGATTATTTTCGAGCGCTTAATTAGTACCAACTAATGGGATCACGTGTATTGTATTTCGTTTCACAAAATGATTTTCACTCAATAGTGCAAATCAATATTGTTCAATAGGAATAAATAATAATAACAATTAATGATCTTATTCTGCACTATTTCTGTTCAAAATTCGGGCTAGAAGGACCAACAAATGACGTACATATATAAAAAGGAATAAACTTTGACGAAAGATAAATTTCTTGTTTTAAAAAACGTAAGAAATTATTATTTCAATTACTATTCATTATGTAATGAATACAATCTGTTTCTTTGGTGGTTCAGCAGCGAAAGAGAGCGATGTTATCATAAAATTCGAGACTAGTGCTTTAAGAAGAAGAAGAAGAAGAAGAATGTACATATATGTGTATGTACATTTAACATATTCTACTGCAATAATGACAATGAGAATGAAATTGATTAATTGTAAATAGTATGATGTTTGGCAATGAAAAACATTGATAACAAATCTCGGTTCAAATAAAAAGTTAAAGAAGTTAGTAAATTAGTAAGACAAGGTGTCCCAGTATAATCCTTTAAGGACATATTCACGCTTTGGGTATATCTGTGCAGTAACAAACAAGTTATGTCTCGTTAAACTCAAAATTATGAGAATTTGCTGTTCCATTTTTTTACTTAAAATGCATTTTTCTCAAAATTAATAAATTTTCTGAAATTTTATGAAATTTCTATGCTTGCAAAATTTCCTAAAAATTATGTTTAGAAACTTTTTTAATATCAACAGATTTTGTAGTAAAAGCCATTTCTCGTCAAACAAAAATGGCCAAAAAGAAGTGTACCTACCTGCTTAATGAATTACTTATAAAATCTCTAAGATATTTCTATGTGGTCCTAAAAAGGACCTTTTTGGAACAGTTCAAGAATACAAACCCTCTCTGAACTCAGTCGGATGGCTGAAATCACTGAGTTTTGTTTGGAATAGCAGGAATAGAGGTCGTCGATGAATTTGTTAGGCAAAGTTCAGAGGAGGGATTTGTCCGACCCGAAGCTGCGTTGGGAGTTAAGAGCTGCCTCTTCGGTTGGGGCTTCCACTAACAGTTGAGTTTCATGTGTCATAAGTGAGGATTACATTACTTTCCAGGTTTTAGGTAGACTAAGGAATGCTTGCTGACGTCTCTCAGAGGTCAAAGACTTTTGTGCTGTCCCTTAGTAGAATAGACTATAAACTACTTATTGGCTTCGTAACGGGACTTGCTAAGCATAAGTAACACAACAACTTAAGCGTTTACTCAACTTTCTACGATTCTACGAAAAACGGAGAAATTTTAGTAAAAGGAACATATTGTACAAGGAGTCTAAGTACTCTGTTCTGACGGATAGAAAGGAGTGGTCTTTCAGTGTTGGAATTTCAGCAAAAAAAATATTATTAAGCAATTGAAAGAATTCATTTTCTTCTTGATTTTATAAAAATTTAATTTGGTTGTTAATAATTAACCGTCAAGACAAGATGCGCACACATACGAGCATATGGTCGTAGGATGAGGTTTTCCAGTTGAAAAATATATATTATTGTAGGTATTTGTGTAAAAACTTACCAGACATGATCTCGCTTTGATCATCGTCAAGTCGATCCTGCAAGTCGTCCCGATCGTAGTTACTACTGCTGCAGCTCCATTGTCGAGACGGGTTAAAGGGATGCACAGAGTCCTTTTTCCCGGTAAATTTGTTCGGGTCAAGGATATTTTCCACAGAAAAAGCTAAACGCTTTGCAGCTTCTTTATCTGTTGGGGTACTGGTTGTTACTGAACGAGTGAGATCAACTGGACACACCTTTTGAAAATAAAAGAAAATCACATTTTTAAATTGAGTGGCAAACATTTGTGAATAAATTAATAATTCTTATAAGACAAGCTGCAAATGTAAAATATTTTAATTTGCCTTTCCAAAATAATGTACATATTTCGTTTGCATGTGTCGGGAGTAATCTGAAATTTGTTTATTGTGCTAACTTTAAAATAAATCATTGCTTACTGGTTGTTGTAGTTTATTTCTAACTATTTTATTTCTAACTATTATATAATTGTTTCATTTTATGCTTAATAGAATAGAGATGATGCATACTTTGCTCGAGTGAAGTTGCCAAACACTGGTATATAGCTACCGCGAAATTGGTGGGCTCGTAACAAATTTATACAAATCGGCGGCGATACTGTTGATTCTAAAAATGAGAAATAAATGTGCCTATCTATATGACATATGATATGGTATACTCGTATCTTCCGTGAGCTACTTCACTGTTTTTAGAGCTAAGCTCAATAGTGATTTTTCACGATTAGTCAGTGTGCTGAAACGAACATTTCAAAAAGTATTGTAATGGGCCTTGGCCCTTGGGTCACGGGGTCGCGGTCGATTGGAATTGTACGTGGGGTTAATTACCCGGTCTTAAGCGACTAAACAGTGGACAAATAATCCATTTGGCCACTCCACTATTCTTAATACATTAGGAATCCTCACAGAAAACATCGGTTACACCACACCTGAACTTTGGTTTAACAAAAACTTCCATGTAAGCTTCCCCTCTAGATCCTTCAGGGAGGAAGATGCTTTTATGGAAGACAAGTCAATCCATCTCTACACAGATGGATCTAAAACCGATAGCGCTAAATCTAAGTCTCTCTCTCCGTGTTCCAAATCACTGCAGCGTGTTCCAGGCGGAAATTTTGCTGATTAAAGAAGCTCTGTCCTGGCTGAAGAAAAACGTGATATCTACAAAGGATATCCGCATCTTTTCGGATAGTCAGGCCGCTTTTAAGTTCCTGGACTCGGTCTCACTAAATTCTAAAACTGCCCTTTAATGCCGATCATCTCTTATGGAGAATCCAGAGCAGTTCAACTTTCATCTATGTTGGGTGTCGGGCCACAGAGATATTCCAGGTAACTGTAGAGCCGATGAATTCGCAAAAATTGGAACCACTCCACCTATTCTACCGGAAAAGGGTAGCATAGGTATACCAATTGCTGCGTGCAAATTAACATTAAAGCTGGATGTCAATAAAAGAACAGACCTTAGGTGTACTGTTGGACCAACATGTCAAGCGACCAAACAGATCTGGCCAGAACTGCATCTGAATCGCTCTAAGTGTCTGATCCTTCTAAATAAGGAACATCTCACCGCCATCTTAGGTATCATCACCGGACAGTGCCTCATAGGCAAGCACGCAAGACGGCTTGGCGCCTTTACAAACGATATCTGAAGAAGCTGCATGGACGAGGAGGAGGAGGAGACAATCCGCCTCCTACTCTGTACATGTCCAGCTCTCTCCCAGAGAAGAAAACTTCACTTAGGAGGTTTCTTCCACAACGACCTAAACGATCTAAAAAATATAGGCGTAAAGAGTCTACTACGCTTCGTCAGAAGCTTAAACTGGTTCCATCAGTAAGAGGATCATAGATCCACGTGGCATCACAATGGGTCAATAGGCCTAAGTGGGTTGGTATTTCCAACAGCCACTTTTACCTACCTACCTACCTAATTACCCGGCCACGTAAGAACCATACTCTTTCAAATCAACCAACGCATCCCGTAAAAGTCACTGTTTGGTGTGGATTTTGGGCTGTCGATCCATATTTCTTTGAGTACGACGTTGGCCAGGCCATCACCTTCAATGGCGAGCGCTATAGGTTGATGATAACACCAATGATATGTGGTTTCAACAGGACGGGGCCACGTGCCACACAGCTCACGCCACATTAGAAATTCTGCACGATCGATTCGGGTGCATGGTCATTTCACGTGGAGGTGGTGTGAACTGGCCACTGAGATCGTGCGATTTGACCCTGTTATACTTTTTCTTGCTGGTTTTTCTGAAGTCTCAGTTCTACGCGAATAAACCGCAAACCAACATAACCCATGCTATCGCTCAAATTCAGCCTGATTTATGCTCCAGGGTCATGGGAAAATGAACATTTCGGATGCGCGCCACCCAGAGAAGCCGCGGCGGACATTTGAACGATGTTATATTCCATGCATAATGGCATCGATAGACCGTTGCAACGAATAAAAAATTTTCAATGATATCACACACAGACTTTGTTTTATTTAAATTTAAATTCTCACTCCCCCTCAATACCGCAATACCTGAAATACACCACCCATATTAAGTGCAAAAGACCATGCTAAACAATAATTATGGCTCTATCGGAAATTGACTTTGCCATGCTCCAATGGAACCTTCAAGGTTTTCTTAATAACAAACACGCTCTAGAACTATTAATAAATAGATACAACACTGACATAATAGCACTTCAAGAAACCCAAATTACAACAAATACATAACAAAGATTACCAGTATGCAAAATCTGATATAGGGTTTCTTGTAACAAACAAATTACCTATACTACAATATTACACATTACATCCTCTTCTAACCTGCTTCATCAAACAATTGAAATAATAACAAAAGACCGATAAAAATTAGAAACTTATACAGATAGGATAGTGTAGAAATCACCCCAGAAACCCTGAATTTCATTAACCAACAACAGTAACTACATTATTGTGGGAGATATAAATGCATACAATATATTATGGGGTTCAAATACAACCAATATCTCTGGATTACGGTTTGAAAATGTTGCCAACGAACATAATCTAGTCATCCTAAATGATGGGTCACCTACATTCTTTCACACTAGGAATACCTTCATGGCGATGGATATATTCCTTCAGTCTGAAGATATTGCTTCTTTGCTTCACTGCAAGGTTAAAATTAAAAACAAATTATTAAATCACCAGCAGCCAAAACATTCCTGTAACCAACCAAAAAGGCCACAGGTTGTATGCGGTTCCGTTCACGAAAGAAATTTCAGCTCCGGTAAAGGAAAAAAAATCTAGCCTGGGATAAGTAAAACAAAGCCCAACAACCGAGAACTGCACTCTTTATAGGAAAACTTGCGCAAAGCTTCGAAGAGAATCCATTCAGGCTAAAAGGTTATCGTGAGAAAATTTTGTCAATACCACGGACCCGTCGATGGACCTAGAAACCTTTTGGAGCAAAATTAGATAAATTCCTACCTCTAAGCCACATCGAGATTTTCCATATATGTTCATGGGTCAAACCCTTCAGAATGACCTGAGGTCATAGCTAACACTTTTGCAGAAAAATGGAAATGGTATAATACGAACATTTTAAAATAAACGGCCTTTTGAGCGCAACTGACCAATCGGAATATCTTTAATGGATACATTAACACTGGCTAAACTCGAGATGACCCTACAGATTGCGAACATCATAAGTACTGGGAACTTTCCACACGACTGGAAGCGGGCAAAACTAAAAACTACTTCCAAAAATCACGCAACTGCCATTCGAAAAATATCGTTGAATCTCACTTCTTCCCGTTCTCTCCAAGATTTTTGCGAAAATCCTTGCGAGACGAATCAGATGGACAATGAAGAAAAAGATCCACCCAGGACAACACGCTTTTAGACCCAACAGAGAGGTCAGATACTCTTACATCTATTAGCACACAAAATCGCTGAAAACCTAACTAAAACCAAGCATAGTGTGGTCATGTGATGGCACCCAAAAAAGGCTTTTGATCGAGTCCTGATTTTTCCAGCTATTAACCAGCTGAATTCAAGGGGTATCCCAAAAAATTCCTTAAAGTACAATAGTTCCTTTTATTGGACAGAACTTTTAACTAGGCACAAAAACGGGCCCATCGCGGTCCCTGAGGAACCCTTTTAATTTGTCTTCAAATGGGAAAAGTCTAAACAATCGCCCTAATAAAACACCCAATTTTTTTGCAAAAGCCAAGAAGGGCTTTGAAGTTTGTGTCGTCTATTACGTCTAACATTTCCCTAATAATTTTCTTCGACTAAGCGATATTGCCTAGCATTCGCACAGTATGTGTGTTATGTGCTCAATAACTTGCACAGAATCCGGTGATATCATAATTCGAGTCTCTTTGCGTGTTTCCACAGAAGACAGTGTCCAGTCAGGATTCCTGTTACTGTCCTAAGCTTTATCCCTGTTTAATTTGATTAACTCCCTAGATCTTTAACCGTCAACCCTGTGTCCTTCACGAATTGACCACCCTAGGATTTTTTTCTCGATAGTGCCCCTCAATACACATAGGGGTGGTTTGATATTGGCAACCTCACTATTGTCGAGTAGCCCTCATTTTATTATTATCTCGTCCGCTTGTTCATTTCCTTTAATACCGCAGTGTCCTGGCACCCAGCACAGTCTTACCAGGTTCTGACTGCACAGTGCCTTGAGTACTGTGCGACGTTCCCTGAATGTATCAGAGTTGACGTTGGTTGATTCCATTGCCTTGGGTGCGGCCTGGCTATCGATGTAGATATCTCTTCCCGATACCGATCTCATCTGGATTAGCTCACCCGCCCTGAAGACAGCCAAAACTTCTGATTGGTAGATTGCGTCCGGTAGTCTTAGACACTCTTATTTCTTGGTCTTCTAAGAAGATACCAGAACCTGTTCCTTCCTTTGTTTTTGAGCCATCTGTGAAAATTGCAATTTCATTCGACCTGATTATTGCATTTTGTTGCCAGTCCTCCCTCTCCGGATATATTATATCATACGGGATGTCGAAGTCGACCAAAGAAGGAATTTCATCCGTTAGAATTGGATTGCCTGACAGTAGCTCCGTTAAGACCGTGTCATGTCCGAAACTACAGCTCTTGTAGTAACCCAGATTAGTGAGTCGTATCGCACTGTTGCCAGCAAGTTTTTTGGTCTGTAAATCAAGCGGTGTTAGATGCAAAACGGTGTCTAACGCTGCCGTAGGGGTGGTACGGAGCACATCTGTAATGGCTATGGAAGCCGTTCTTTGAACCGCCACTAATTTTCCGTAAATCGTTTTCTTGTTTGTTGCTTTCCACCATACTTGCGCGCCGAATGTAAGTATGGGTCTTACCACCACCGTATACAGCCAATACGCCATCGCAGGTTTTAAGCCCCAAGATAAAAAGAGCATGATATGCCTTTTTGATTCTTTCCGCTACGTTAAGATTCCAGTTCAGTTTCTTTGTCCAGAATCACATCCAGATACTACGCGCTGTCTGAAAGGGACAGTTCCACTCTGTTGAGTTTTGGGAGTTTGAATTGCGGTATCTTGTACTTTCTGGTAAAAAGAACCAGTTTCGTTTTAGAAGGGCTGGCATTGAGACCACAGCTTTTTGCTCAAGTGCTGATCGTCTTCAAGGCCACCTCCATAATTTCGCTTAAAATATTTAAGTATTTTCCCTGCACTATTATGACCAAGTCATCTGTGTATGCCGTGGCACTTTACTAAGCTTTTTGAGGATATCATTGATAGCCAGCACCCACAGGATTGAGGGGTTCTTCTGGTTACGGACATTCTGACCGAGCTTTGGCCAATGGAACAGTTTATTTTCCTAACGTTTCACCTTAATATTGACAATCAAAATTCGTCCTTAGTTAAGCTTGAAAACGGGATTCCACAAGGCTCGCCACTATGAGTGGTTATATACACAGCCTACATTGACTCCCTAATTACCAAACTTGCCGCTCCACTTCATAAGAATTTATGCTGATAATCTCTATGCTTTAGCTTTAGAGGATTCAAGTTGGGTCAAAAAAATCTTAGAAGAAGCAGGCTCAGCCATTTTTAATTGGCCACAAGAAGGATAGGCAGTGATCCCACCAACCAAAACAGAGCTCTCTATGATCGTAGAAAAATAAAATGTATAACGCAGCCGTGGATGCATCGTGGATTCTCAATTACTCTTCAAACGCAACTCAAAATACTGGAAGTTTGGTACAGTGGGAACCTTAAAAGGGATTTACATTTAACAATGTCTCAAGCGAGTTGAAATTGAGAAATAATGCGTTGAAGATGATATGTTCACTGCTCAGCAAATAGCAAAAACACTTGTAGAAGGCACTCTTCAACATGGTATGACAGTATACATGTGGACTACGAAAAAGAATTTAGAAGAAATTAATGCATCTATCAACGACTGTTTCCGTACGGCAACAGGAACATAGAAAGCTGCACATATTGCAGCATTTTGAGTCGAAGTTGGACACACATCATTCGAATACCTAGGAAGATAGAAAACCGTTACTTAATATAGTAAGCAAGGCACTGTCCGACTTTATGCATCCATTGTACAATACTACTAAGGAGGCGCTTCTTAACAAAAAACCAAGAGCAGTAGCTTCGCTATAGGCAACATGGTGTCCTCATTACCTAGCCAGCATTTATGCCTCCCTAATATCCTTTCAAAAGCAGACTTTAATCCCCATCCATCTTGGAAAAGGAATTCACTGAAAATTAACTCCCGTTTGGAAATATGTAAGTAAAACGAAACACCGGATAAACTGTTTTAGTCCGCTTTTTATACACCAACAGCTGATGCAAGGACAATAATTCTACGTACGTTGTTATTGAGCTTAACAAAAACGGAGAAACCAAAATCATCTAAAGGGGACTCCTTCCGGTATTAGCCGGCAGTTACGCAGCTGAGCTAAAACTATTATTTCCACTGACAATTTAAGCATTCTAAATGGACTACGAAGTGGATTGAACAAGTGCTCCTCTCTTGAATACATCAGGAGTAGTCTCAACAGTAACGCGATCATGGGTACCCGCACACGTCGGAATTAAGGTTAACGAATTTAGAGACACAGCGGCCAAGGAAACCATCAAATATCCATTGATTGTTACAACCCCCAACTCTTATCAGCTCACCAGGAGAATCTTCAGAGGAATTCAGGAAATTCAGGAAAAGGAGACACCGAGGATTGGGAAATCTGCCAAACATTTCTTCGAACGCACCACAATCTTCATACTCGTATTCCATACAATAAAATATTCAGCAGAGAAGCCTGCATTTGACATTCATAACATCAGGGTAGGAAAAACCCTTTTCATAGCTACTCATCTTTGCAATCGAGAAACATCCGACGAATGTCAACATTGTGGAAGGGCTCTCACAATTTGGCATATCATGGTCACCTGCCCAATTTCCAAACGTATTCATTACTCAGAACAGCAACTAGCCAAAATTCTGAGTCCAGTAAACGCTCAAACTCTCCAACCCACATCTCCTCATCCTAAATTTAACGACATATAAAAAAACAAACAACAAATATGTGTTATACTCGTACATATATGATATGTACTAGTTTTATTATTGTATGTAAAACATGAAATACAAAACGACGATATCACATGGCCTTGATGCCCAGATGTCTTCTAAAAACTTGTTTACAAATTAATTTTTTGGAAACTATTTAAAAATAAATAAACAAAATTAATGACGGAATAGGGAAAGCTGTCAACCACGAGTTCATTTTAACTATGATTGACAGAAAAGTTCCGTATGAAATAACAGATACAAAGTCAACGAAATTCTGTCTCATATGCAAAATAGCACAAAAAACTTTAACAATCAAAATGAATCAAATGATGATGAACATAATTACGAATATGGAATCACTGCATTGTATGGTATATTTTAAACAAGTGCAGATCGCCTAAAAGCTGAACTATGCACACGGTATTATGAAGAAGATGCTTTTATAATAATTTACACCGTAGCTATAAGGGAAGATAAGCTACGTGCGCGGTGTTTCGTAGGTTTTATTTTTCTCTTCGTCAATTTCTTATTGGGTATATAATTCGTGCGTTTTTTTTTTAAAATTTGAACGTTTATTTAAGAAAAACATGTACAATAGTATTATTCAAAGTATTGCCCATCTGAAGCTATGACTTTTTCCCATCTTTTTGACAATTTGTGGATCCCATCCCAAAAGAACTGCGCCGGCTTGGCAGCCAAGAATGAATCAAGCCAAGTTTTGATATTCTGCTCTGATGTGAACCATATTCCAGTGAGAGCGTTCTGCATCGACCGAAACAAATGGTAGTCAGAAGGGGCAAGGTCTGGGCTATAAGGCGGGTGGGGTAAGACTTCCCATCCACTGTTTTCCAAATAGTTCTTAACCGGAATAGCAACGTGGAGCCGAGCGTTGTCATGATGGAAAATTATTGTCTCGTGTCTGGTCGCATATTTCAGGCGTTTTTCGGCCACTGTTCTCTTCAAACGGATTAATTGTGTTCGGTAGCGTTGTCCATTGATGGTTTCACCCGGTTTTAGCAGCTCATAATACAACACACCCATCTGATCCCACCAAATACAGAGCATTACCTTCGCGCCATGGATATTCGGCTTTGCCGTTGATTTGGCTGGTTGGCCGGGTTTCACATATGATTTTTTGCGCTTGGGGTTGTCGTAATGGATCCATTTTTCATCATCAGTAACAATCCGATGCAAAAAAGACTTCCTTTTGTGGCGTTCCAGCAGCATTTCGGACATGCAAAACCGCCTTTCGACGGCTCTCGGCTTGAGTTCATGTGGAACCCAATTTCCTTGCTTTAGAATATATCCAGCTGCTTTTAAACGTTTTGAAATGGCTGCTGCGAGCTCTTCTTGTGTTTGGCAACAATCTTCATAGAGTAATGCTTCTAGTGCTTCATTTTCAAACTTTTTTGGCTGTCCAGGACGTTAATCGTCTTCCAAGCCAAAATCACTACTTTTAAATCGTGCAAACCACTTTTGGCACGTTCGCACAGCTAACGCATGTTCACCATAAACTTCCACCAAAATACGATGACTTTCATATTAAAGTAAAAAAGAAGAACTCCCCGCAAAAACACTTTTTCAGGCACAAAGTTCGACATATTTGAGTGAAAAAAAATTATTGTTGTTTACGCTTCAAATGAATGACATATACTGAAATGACGTACAATGACAGTAGCTTTCCAACGCATGTTCCAATGGAATAATACAAGTTACGCCATCTCTTAGCAAACCGCTAAGTTATAGACCCACTAAATACGGTCCGTTTTTGCTATTATTTCTCAGTTTCATGTGGTAGTAGACATTTTCATGTTCCAATGTACTTCTGTGCAGGGGACGTACTCGATATCAGTTTGCTGATCGGGAAGTGACCACTTTTTACTATGGGTTTCGTGATGTGAGAGAATGTTACTTTGCGTGAATTCTTTGTTAAGTAGCGCTATACCAGATGGAGTGAAAAGTGACCTCCTTGGAAATTAAAAGTTTTTTTTTTTTAAATGTTTTTTTATATTATTCAGTATAGTCCTCTTTTAGTTTGATACACTTATTCCAGCGATTTTGCAACTTCTTGATCCCGTTCGAAAAGTAATTTTCCGGAAGGTCTGCAAAATACTCCTCCGTGGCGTCGATGATTTCCTCGCGTGAGCTGAATTTTTTATTGATGAGCCATCTTTTGAGGTTTGGGAAGAGATAATAGTCCGAGGGATCCAAATACAGTTATCAATCGACGCCAAAAGTCCGCCCAATTCCGCATCAGCAAGTCCAAACACTCTTTCGAAGTGCTCTCACGTTCGTGTTTTTGGTCATGCGCGACACCCAGCGGCAGGATAACTTTTTCATATGCAGAATATTGCCCAAAATATGGCGCGTGCGCTCAGTACTGATCTTTGTTGTATCTGCTACTTCACGCACCCTCACTTTCCGGTCAGCCAACACCATTTCATGTATTTTTTTGACATTGTCCTCTGTCACCGCATCGGAGGGCTTGCCGCTGCGAACTTGATCGGTAGTGGTGTTGCGGCCACCACGAAACTCTCGAAACCAATATTTGACGGTGTAATCTGATGGAGCATTGGCCCCATAATAATTATCCAACTTCTCTTTTATTTCCTTCGCCGTTTTGCCTCTCAAAAAATAATGTTTTATGAGAGAACGAAAATTGTTTTTGTGCATACTCAACATGATGCCAAACACGTCAACAACAATCAGCTGTCAAAACAAAACTGAAGACAGTATCGCACTGAAATTTGGCATGTCTGCCTAAATATGAACGGCCTTCAAGGCACCATACCATTTTTTGCAGTAACAGCGCATTCTGGCGGTCAAGGATGTCACTTTTCCCTCCATCTAGTATCAGCTTTTTCTCCTGTTCACGACCTCCTCTCGTTATTTTTTGGCTGGCGGTAGTTTTTCGGAAATGATGCTGGTGTTGGCTGATTTTTATTGTTTTGCTTGAAATTGATTCCAAGGATATTTATTATCAGCTGAACAGCGCTGCACGCCGCACAGCTTGTGAAAGGATGCGTCTGATTTCTCGAAATGGAGACTTCAATTGACCGCCGGGATCGTGCGATATAATACAATTAGACGCTTTCGTTTGGCGTTGTATTAAGGGGTTAGGCCACTTTAGCATTTTAAAAAATCCATTTTTTTTTTTTACTGCTTTCAATGGTCCCTTATATCCCTCAAAAATTATATCCCAATGATTATGACCGAGGAATATCTTGAAGTATCTGTTTTTCAAAGTATAGGGCAAGGCCGACAGGTAGGCAACGAGCCTCTTATGACCGAAACGAGGGATGGTATTTTAAGGGGCTAGAGAATATGTACGGCTAATGTTTTCGGAGCTATTTGCCGCGTGTTCAGACTATTGCTTGTTTCGTCTTTAGAAACGTCGGTTTCAGTCAGTTTCGGATAGTGAAACACTCGAGAAGGACGGTATTTGACGAGCGTTTGTTTTTTATCGATAATCGCGCTAACTTGTTTTTTGTTTTGTGAGTATTACTGGTTCGTTTTTATAATGAGTGGCAAAGTGTATTGTGGTCAAAAAGGTGCAAAAGAGACACGTACATAGAGCAAGAGACCGAAAATATTTGGAAGAAGACCGCTGAATCGACAAGAGTTAGAGGCGCCAAGTGAAACTAATGCTAGTATATCCGCGAAAAAATTGAAGCAATCGAAAGATATGTACGATATCGAAGTGAATCCAGGTTTTGGTTATCGTATTATAAACTTTATTGCAGTTTTTTCAGCTATTTCAAACGTTGTCGTTTGTAAAGTGTGCAAATCGCAAGTGAAATTTGCGGAAAGTGGTAAGCGCGGTTTGAGATTCCAAATAGTAGTGTCCTGTGAAAAATGTGTAGAGACTGAGATACCTAGTAGTCCATTTATTGAAAAAATCTATGAAATAAACCGTAGAATTGTAATTTCCACGCGATTACTTGGAATTAGTTTGCACGGACTAACTGGAGTTTTAACTGGAACTATACTAGTTTGCAAAAACAGTATGATGAAAGCATCGAAAGATGAGACAACCATTTCTATTGAAAAAGGAGAAAATGGAATTAAGATATCAGGCGATGATTCGTGCAAAATTTATAGACTGCGCAGTGAAATCAAAATATTGTAAGGCGTGTAAGTACTGGAAGAATAAAGAAGATACCAAAGAATATACGGAATGGGCCCAAAATCATGAAGATAAGTGCGAAGTGAATCACGATGGATCAGCCGGAAAAATGGAGGTCGATACAGTTGTTGAGATGTTTCGGCAATCCGAAGCTTTGCACCAGGTAAAATACACCCATTATATTGGTGACGGTGATTCTACGAGTAAGACCTTTAAAGGCATTACTGATGCTAAGCCCTATGAGAACGTCACAGTACCCAAGAAAGAGTGTATAGACCACGTTCAAAAGCGAATGAGTATACAAAAGGTCTCGCTGGAAGGGACAAATTGACGAGATCATAAATTATCTACTGATGCAAAACCGCAGCATAATAAATGTCCGATCGGAGAAGATTCATTTTTTTTTTTTTTTTTTACTTTTGGGGGGAGGAGAAATGCCTTACGCACCATAAGGAGGTCTGTTGGCCTTGACCATCCCCGTATGTCCGGCTCTCTCCGCATGCTTTCGGATCATGCGGAATAAAACTCCTCCCAACCCTGTGGCTTCTGACACAACCCCCTGGGACTGCTCTTCGCATTACTTAAAGGGGCTGTGATCCTACACTCTTTCGGATTTACGTGCTTTCCCGGTATTGTTCTTCTTCTCTTTTCTTTCTTCTGAGAATATCTTCAACAAACTGGCAAATTCTTCCCCAGTTCAGGTCACTCGTCAGCATTTTATCCACTATGTTTTCTGGGTTGAAGGCACCAATGCTGTTTTCCAGTGCTGTGCGTTGGGCTTCCCATCTTCTGCAGGCAAAAAATGTCGTCTGCTGGGGAGTCGCCGTACTGGCAGGCTGGGCTATCCGTTTTGCCGATCCTATGTAAAAAGGCTTTGAAATTTCCGTGTCCGGTGAGGAACTGGGTGACGAAGTAGTTGACCTCCCCGTGTTTCCGGTCTATCCACTCAGCCACATTTCTTATCAGCCTCGCTTTCCACCTTCCTCTGCTTTCCAAGATCCAGCGCTCCCTCCACTTCCGTATCGTTTGCCGCTCTGCTTGGTCGATAGCCGTTTCCAATCCGATTTCCGCCTTGTTTTCATGGACATACTTCCTTTGTGCCGCTAGGAGATCCATGTGAGTCACTCCTGCTACTACAAGGACGGCTGGTTCCGACACCGTTCGGTAAGAGCTAGCCACGCGTAGAGCTCCGCGTCTTTGCACTGCCGCCATCTACTTCCGGTACTTTTTTTGTCGAAGCGCGTCTGCCCAGATCTCACTTCCATATAGAAGAATGGCATGCGTTGTCGACATTAATAGCCTGCGCTTACTTGGCTTTGGACCACCTATGTTCGCCATTAATCTACTGAGTGATGTTGTAACTGTAGAGGCTCTTTTCGCTGCGTACTTTATCTGTTGCCAGAAAGTTAGTTTTGTGTCAAGCCTCAATCCCAAATACCTCACCACGTCCTTGCTCTTAATGACTTCAGAGCCAATTTGGAAGTCTATTTGTGTCGGGATTTTCTTCTTCGTTAGAAGGACTATCTCAGATTCATCGAGAAGGTTGTTCTTCGCATGACTTGGTTATCGGAGAAGATTCATAGTGCTCATGGCAAAAGGCTAAAGTGCTAATAGTTTGACTGAGTACAAACATAAGTCATCTCTTCCAATTGAAGTGTATGAAACTATCAAGCCAGTCTACGAGGAATTGATCAGAGACAATATTCTAACTCGATGCATCGGCGGCTATACTCAAAACTGTAATGAAAGTTTTAATTCGACTGTGTGGGCATTGGCCCGAATATGCAATATGGATATTGCAGTGTGGATGTACAATTACCGCTTTGCTTCAATTTTGCACGAAAAGTGCTTGGATATTAACAAAGAGCACATAAATCTTGCTGAACGATCGCTGTCCGAAGCTACAAAAGAGTGAAAGATCGCATCGAAATCCAATAGAAAAGGAATGGAAGAGCAGGACACTAATCTAGAAGGTCAGCTATATGGTGTAAGCGTTGCGGATTAAAGGTATTGGAAAATTTTTCATGACTTTCCATAACTGAGAATCTTTAACGCGTTTATCTCAAAACAGCATTTTTCAAGTTGGCTGCACCCGTAACTTGAGCAATTTTCAACCAATTCACTTCAAATTTTAACTAGATCTTTAGAAATATATTGTCTAAATAAGTACGTAGGCATTGTTCATTTGTTATTAATAATTTTCTGGCGATTTTTCTGCGAATTTTGCAAGTTTGACTTTGGAATGAATATATGAAATAAATCCTACGTACTTCTCTAGCTGTGTACACAATAAAAAAAAAATTTTAGTGACCCATCATAATTCTAAATTTACAGGAGCTTTTGGTACGGGCGTAGACCCTTCCATTTTTAAATAAATTATTCCATAAAAATTATGTTTTGCAGTTAATTTTTTATTTTTTCCTGAAAAAAAAAAATCTGGGCCTCCGATATTGCTCATCAGCCTTATAAGTACGCGTGCAGTCTTCGATAATTTTTCACATATGTATTTGCTCTTGTTGAGATTTTAAGCCTAGACGACTGTCAAACACAACTCCAAGGTACTTGAGAATCGGTTAAGAAACAATTTCATGCCCTCCAACTCGAATCGTTATCGTGTCTCGAATTTCCCTCCTCCTATTAAGCATAACTTCAGTTTCATGATCGGCGAGTTGTTAGTTAACCAGCAGCGTATAGTTGCAATGGCTGCGTTGCTTCCTCTGCTTCTTGTAGCGTTTCTTACTGCAACTACTATGGCAATGTCATCTGCAAATCCGATTACCGACGATTCATTTGGAATTTGTAGGCGTAAGATTTCATCGTACGTAGTGTTCCGTAGCAGGAGGCCTAAGATTGGACCTTGTGCTAGACCGTCAATAACTTCGTACTCTTTAGCTCCATCGTCAGGGTCATAGAGGAGAATTCTATTCGAGAAATAGCTCGTCATCATATGGATCTTTTGCGGCATCTGCAGATGGCATAAATCTTCAGGATGTGAGCAGATCAAGCGAAACTCCCCGACGTCTCTTAGATGTCAAGGTCTTTCGTGCTTTTTCTAGTGTCCCCTTTAGCGACACTATGCTTTTCTCTAAACACCAAAGAGTTCTTGGCATAAGTAACACAACATCCTGTAATGTTTGCTGTCAGTGTCCAGCCTACTCCAACTCCTGGCATAGGGAAATTTTTGATTAAGGTGGTATGTACGGATCATATGCGACAAGAGGGAAAAGATTTTGGTAAATCTGTTGAAATCGAGGAGGTAGACGAAAGAAGAAACCAAGAGATCTAAGAGCATTTTCGAAATGAGATTTGGCTCGATGTGGATATACCAAAACAAGAATTTGGAAATACTAATGATGGAAGTACTTTAAGAATCGGATTCAACAACTCATGTAACTGGAGTCAATAGGGAGGTAATAACGAGGCTGGAAATAATACTTATTGTTTTGAATTGCAAATTAACAATTTGGGGAGTATGCCAAGAAAACAACGTATTTATTAAAGCAAAAATATCCAGAAAAACAATTCGCTCCAACTCTTCATAAAATGTTGGCTCATAGTCAGAATATGATCGAGTATCAATCGCATTAGAAGAATTTTCAGTAGAGGTTCAGGAATCGAAATATAAAGACTAAAGGACATATATGTTGATGTAAAAATAGGTGCAGGCTCTCAAGAATATGACATTAGATTTTTTCAACCTCATCAGACCCACTCGTTTCTTCGCTAAGGCATGTGAGAACAGAAAAAGATCTCAAAGCACAATACTCTCCAGAAATGAAAAGTTTATTAAACGTTACCCTGGACGTTGACCAAAGTTTCCAAGAAATCAAAAATTTTTTTTAATTAAATTGTTGGTCCATTTACATTTTTCATCACAGCTTGACTTAAAATGAATTATTGAAATATTTTATTATGTGCTCTGATGTGTCACAATATAAAAAAAAAATCTCTTTTGTTGCTCCTCAAAAAAAACATTTAAAAATTGATTCTTTTATTTTAATTCGCCACTGCTTTGTTCGGATTAGCTTTTGGGCACCCTGCTATTACTTCAATCATGGACTGTTGAATACTTTTAAAGTAAAATATTGTGTGAGATAGTCTTATTTCAGCAGGAGTTTCTAAAACACCCTGCAATGTATTTTTCTCAAAACTCACTAATAACCTTTAAGTAGAAGAAAACAAAATTGTCATGATATCTTTATTCGTTTAAGAGTTATGATTTTTGCATGCAAACGAGCCACTGTGTGGCGTAGACTAGTATTATGCTACTGGCCGAGCATGCCCTTGCTACTACTGGAAGGTAAAGCAAGCCCTTCGCTACGAAATTGATTGTTGCGCCATTGGCCCCATCCAAGCTATAGGATAGGCAGCATTTTCCCGGTCAAACTCTACATAGGGCCCTTTTAGTGATGGGCATGGAAATTTAGTAGTAAAGTCGATGCTGAGAATCAAGAGGTTTCAGAAATGCCGGTCAAAACTTACTATCCTGACTAAATGTTCCCGATGGACAAGAAAAAAGGGTTGATCTCATCAACTGGAAAAAAACTATGGTGGACTGTTCAATCCTTTGAGCCGCATAAATGTCCATATTCCGATGATATTTTGCAAATTTTGTGCAAGCACCGGAGAAAATAAGCAAGCTTTCAGGCGAAACATCCTGTCATGTTTTATGCTCAAAGCTCCAGAGCGTAAGTCGTCTCGTCGGCTCATCTAAAGATTAAATAAAACAATGAACGAGACACAACAAGAGAGAGTTATAAATGTTTGTATATAACATTTTTAGTAAGGTCAAAGTATTTTAGAAAAAAATATAAGAAAAGAAATCTACACTTTGGCAAGATTGTTTTAAGGGCCTTTCTGGATATGGACGGAGCCTTCAAAAAAGCAGCGTACAGCTCCTGCAACAGGGCATTATGAGTTAAGAAATTTTGTTAGAATGTCTGTAACCTGCATATGGAGGAGCCATATCACAAGCTCTTAAAGAAACTGAGTTCAATAACAATTATCGCAACAACACATACGGTAGAGTAGTTGAACAACGAACTGCTTACTCCACGCTTACTCATAGAAATCACAACTTGTGAACCAGAGTCTTAATTTGAAACTCGATGTGCTGGAAAAATTAAAGAAGCCTCCTTTTAATCGGCAAAGGAGTAATAGGAAGGAGTTTAGGTTTGAAACCCGCAATGGTTAAATAAAGTTGTGGCAGTGTCCAGATTTACATACAGATTTACTGGTAGGTAATGCAAAAGCGTAATCGATATCCAGACTTGGTACGATATATAATGTCAGATCATATTCGGAAAGAAATAAATGACAAACGGATGCAATAGCAAGGTCGAATAGATCTGCTATTTATACAGATGATTTTCGAAGAGGGTAGACAGCGTGTTAAGCCATTCCCTGCAAATAATCTCTTCTAAAAGTATCTACAATATATTGCTCTCGGATACTACTCCTACTACTTACGAACATGTATTATTATTATTATTATTATTATTATTATTAGATAGCATGGTATGTACATTAAGACACAGGTCTCTTATAGTACTTAGGGTTGATAGTTAATATAAAAACTTAATTTCATTACATTAGATGTTTAAATTAACAAGATATGTAATATTTCAAAAGTAAAAACAATTCATAAGACGACTGAAATAAGCAAGGTTAACATATTTTAAATATATAATTTATGTAAACGATTAGACAAAAAAAAAGAATAGAAAAGAAAGGAAAGTCAACGAAGATGAAAAGTAAAAAGTAAGAGAAAGAGGAGTTAAATATACATTACATTTATAGTTGGTGAATAGAAAAATGCCTAAATATTGAAGTTTTAAAGCTGGCGGCATTGCTAATACCCTTGATATTCAAGGGCAGAGAGTTCCATAGCCTCACGGGGTGAACGAAAAAGAACCTTGATGAGTAGAGATATTTAAATTTTGGTAAGTTATATTGAGTGTTCTGCGAGAAGAAGAAAACTCAAGCTTGCAAAACAGATAATTTGGCGTTTTTGTCATTATAAGTTTGTGTAAGAATATACAATTTCTTGCATACATGTATTGTACTAAAGTGCAACCCAATAAATCTTTCACAGAGACCGATATCCGATCGTATCTGCGTAGTCCACGAATGTAACTAACTGGATCATTGAAGGCTACCTGTAACTTATTACGTGACAACGAATCCATGCTAATAAAAACCACATCGGCATATGTTATTATGGGAAGTATAAGGGCTTGGACGAGCTTCCGTCGAGTTTCAAAGGGTGTGAAGTTTGCAGCCAACCATAGTCTACGCAAACAACCATAAATGCGACCAATGACGTAGTTTATGTGGTTGTTGCAGGACAGATTGCGGTTTATTACGAACCCAAGGCTAGTAGCCGACTCCACTAACGCCAATTTCGATTCCGATATGCATATATTTGGCACCAGACTCAGTTTGGAATTGCTTTTTGAAATGGGTAGAACCTGACATTTAGAAGGATTTAGCAGCATCCAGTGTTTGTCTGCCCAGTCATTAATCGCTGACAAATCCCTGTTTAAACAAAAAACTAATTCGTCAAGCCGATTCATAGGCATAGACACGTACAATTGCACGTCATCTGCGTACATATACATGCGAGTGTGCACACATACCAATGGCAAGTCGTTGACAAACATGGAAAATAAAATCGGTCAAAAGGGCAAAACAGATTAGATCCTTCCAGCAACAACGACTCTTTGAAATCGGTTCGATAAGTAGCTTTGCAAAAGTTTAACAGCTCTTTCGCCAAGCCCGAAAAAGTGTTTAAGTTTCCATAAAAGAATTTTGTGATTCATTTTGTCAAAAGCTTTCGAAAAATCGAAAAAGCAAAGTAATGTAACGAGCCCTTTGTCATAGTCTTGCCTTACGTCATCCAAAATCTTCACCATTGCCGACTGATAACTATGCGCTTCTGGAAAGCCGGACTGGGAAGAAGTCAATAGAGAGTTGAAGGATAAGCGGCATTTGATCTGTCGGGATAAGACTCTCTCAAATACTTTTGATCGGGATGGGAGAATGCTTATTGGCCTAAAATCGTTAACAGAACTTGCGTTCGATTTTTTGGCAATCGGAATAACCCGTGCATGTTTCCAAGCCTAGGGAAAGGTAGATGTCATAATACACGAATTAATTATGTGGGTTATTTGGCTTACAATACTGGGTAAAATTATTTCTTAGGAATTTGACTGGTATACCATCTTCACCGATTGCTTTTGATTTAATGGAGGCAATGATTGAAATTACTTCAGTGTCAGTTGTTACCTCAAATCGGCTAGATTTAAAATCTTTAAATTTAAAGGTCGTAGACTTATTGATATGAGAAAAATTGATATCGTACGTGCAAAGCAACATATCATGGTCAGAAACACCACCCAGGCAAATTTGGCCAAATAGAAGAACTGCTGATTGATCCAACATCAAGAAGACTCGGTGGTGCATGTGTATGAAAACAAGTTGGATAGGATGTGTTTACAACATAAATTTTTATTTTTTTTTTTAAAGAACTTAACACTCAAGTGAGTATGAACACACTCATAATGCTTCAGCATGTGTTAAGTTTTTTGGAAAATGGGATAGAGAGAGAAAGAAAGATGTTTGGGCTCAGTGGTTATTTCGCTCCATGGGTGGCATCCAACATTTAATGGGAAGACTAAATTCTTAGTGGAAGTTGGCTTGATGTTGATTTCTAGTCTTGTCTTATTTGATTTTCGTTAACTGAAAAAGTGGATGATATGTTTATATGACATATCAGTAAAATCAGTATCTTTCAATTAGGCGTCCTACCTATTTTTATGACAGCAGAGCTAATGCAATTAGGATCGATATCGGATAACGAAATATGTGGTTAAATCCGTGTAGCCCAATGTTTTCATTATTTTCACAATGTTGGACATCTTCCAATAATTAATATAATTTTGATTTTCCATTCTAACCGATTTTAGCTCTGCAGGCAGAGATGACATCTTTCATAGTTCTGACTTTGACATCTGCATTGAAATTGAATATCTAAAAACTGAGGAATGACTCTATAAGATGTGTTATTAAAGTGTATGTTTTAAAAATATCGTTTAGACTTCCGAATGCCTGTAGTGTTTTTTAGGTAGCTGCCCTAACTGTCCTTAAGACACAGAATCAGATATCAGATAAGAATATTAGTGTCTGTATGTATACACCGGCAGACTACATTTAAGGACCTGAAGTCGGCCGCAACCAAATCACAACTGGTATTAAGCTAAGGCATGGATTGAATAGAAGAGGTAAATTTAAGATGCCGCTTGCTTAATTCTTTCAAATTTGAGACAGGGAAGTCAGTATCCTGTGTTTCAGAAGGTACTGATCATCAAGCGCACAGCGAAGCGAGTACAAAACTCCATTGCGGCTTTATAAATATCGAAGCCAAGTCATTCGAAATAACTTGTAACAAAAACAGATTTCTTATCCAAAATAAGGCAAGGTTCACAAAGATTTTAATAGTCACGAGAAACCCAATGCTATGAGTAGATAGAAGCATGAGCACAGATAGAAGCATGAGCACAGAGAATTACCAAAGGACGAATTAGTTCTTAAGAAAAAGTAAGAGGTAACTTCAGTTGCTAGCAAGAAATTATTATCACTTTTTAAAGGATAGTTTGTTGTCAAATTAGTACACCCCAATGATTGGTATATAGTGGCAAAAATAGACGACATTCGACGCGAAGGGAAAAATGAGATATGAAAGAGTTTTCTCTAACGATAATACGCGTAAAACGACTTGGGTCTCTATGAAAGTTATCTCATACTCGACCGGAGTTCCGGTCAGGATAGGCTACTATAAGGGAACCAAACATCTAATTAAAAAAAAGTAGTCATTTGCAATAAAATTTTCAAAATGACTAGGAATCTGGCCGTTTGACTAACAAATTGGTTGCACATGGGTTGCGAAGGGAAGTGGCGACTTATGTCTTGTGAAGCTTATATGTACGAGGGGCGTTCAACATTGTCTCGATATCGGGGTGAAGCTGTGGTTGTATATATAAATTGACTTATTTATCAAGTAATACTATTATTTTAGTACGAGTACATTCATTTAAAATTTCATATAAATGTGATTATTAATTCGCGTTTTATCTCTAGTTAAACAGAATCATAATGGCAACTGAGACGATGATGGTGAAAATTGAGCATCGCGCTGTAATTAAATTTCTCACTAAGCAAGGAAAAAGTCAAAAAACTATTCATGAAGAGATGGTGGCTGTTTACCAGGGTTCCGCACCTTCATTATCAACTGTGCAAAAGTGGTCAAGTGAGTTCAAGAGAGGCAGAGAGAGCATTGAGGACGACCCCCGCTCCGGCGCCCCGGCTACTGCTTGTACGGGAGAAAGCATCAAAGAAGTCGAAAAACTTGTTCTTGAGGATGCCCGAATAAAGGTGAAAATGATGGCAGAGATCACCAAGCTTTCAATTGGTACCATTCACACCATTCTTCATGACCATCTTAACCTTTCAAAGGTCAGTGCAAGGTGGGTGCCACGAATGCTCACAGCGCCTCAGATAAAAAGTGAGAATCGCATGCTGTAGAGAGCTTTTGGAGATGTGTAGTGAGAACGCGGACGGTGTTATGGATCGAATTGTTACTGGGGACGAAACTTGGGTCCACCACTATGACCCTGAAAGCAAACAAGAGTCCATGCAGTGGCATAAAAAAGGAACAGACCCCCCGAAGAAGTTCAAAGTCACTCCGTCTGCCGGGAAGCTCATGGCCACAGTTTTTTGGGACTCAAAGGGAATCTTGCTCATTGAGTACAAAAAAAAAGGTGAAACCATCAACGCCACATCCTACGCTTCCACTTTGCATAATTTGCGGGAGGAAATTAAAAAGAAAAGACGGGGTAAACTCGCAGCGGGTGTGTTGCTTCTTCATGACAACGCTCCTGTTCACACGGTGCGAGTTTCCAAGGCTGCTGCGCGAGATTGTGGTTTCGAAGAAATCCAACACCCACCCTATAGTCCAGACCTTGCCCCTAGTGATTATTTCCTGTTTCCGGATTTGAAAAAATGTCTTCGTGGAAAAAGATTTTCGGATGATGAAGAACTAAAGTCGGTATTTTGCAGAGAAAGAGGAAATTTATTTTTTTGAGGGTTTAAAAAAGCTTATCTCAAGATGTAACAAATGCATTGATGTTAGGGGAGATCATATTGAAAAATGGAAACAATTTAAGTTGAATTCGCATTTTCCTTCATATCGATACGGAGAATATATTGAACGCCCCTCGTATATTGTTTTTGTCTTCTCACTTTTTAATAGAAAATTGTTAATTGTCAATCGTATACTACATATAAAATAATTAGTTGGTTGTTACTATTTGAACTACACTACGGGGCTACTTTAATCGGTAATTTTACACTTCAACTATTGTATTTAGTTAACTGGATTGTAGCTGTCATCTTCTGGTGCAACTCTAACAATAGAAAATAAACCAAGAAGAGGATTTTATCGGAAGAGGGACTCATAAATGCTTTACAATAAATATGAAATATGAGGTCTAAAAACCGATTAAAATAAGAAGACTCAAATGAATGTAATTTTGTAAATGACCCAAGACACAGAGCTCGAAAAGTCCGAAAAGCTCCACGAAACACCAATATAACTCATCATTCAAACACTGACCAAAAAAAGTATCTTTCAAGGCACCGCGCTGTTATTCCAACATATGTATATACGAGTGCATACAAGTATTCCTAAAAAGACCATGGAAAAGCCATGAAATTATTTATAAAGTGATGCTTGTTTACAAAATGCGTGCATCTTCAAAATCCGCTTTTGGGAGTGGTTAAGAACTTAAAATGGGCTGGTGAAGGATTTAAGGAGACTTTCATTCACGCGGTCCGGCCATTGCTTCTATGGAAAAAAACCTCAAAAAATGTGAGCAAGTGAAGTGTCTAACAATTCATCATGGATAGATATTCACCGCAACAGCGCTGCCGAATTTAATTTCGAGATATGGCAATACCGGTATTGATACGTCAAATCTAACTTCGTAAAGTTTGACGTTTGGCGTGCTCAAAACGTTTTGTCATACGAGTGCTATTTGCTTTTCTTACAGAGACTTGAAAAATTAATTTCAGCCTAAAAATGGAATTAAATCGTAAACATTTTCGTGCGATGTTTTTTTATGATTTTCGACGTGGATTAACTTAACAGCAGTGTGCAAATCTACTCGCTATAATTTTTAGTGGATAAGCATCCGGGCCGCCGTGTTTCGCTAGTCTTCCGAATGCATTTGTGGTCGTCTTTCGCTCCTGGATGGATCTCGTGAAGGTCGTCTAAAATCGGTTTGTATGCCACTTTGTTCTAACGCTATTTCCACCACCAGGGCTCTATAGAAATTGCCAGTACCATCCCGCCCCTTCAAACTTTTAACTGTAACACCCGTCTCGCTATGTGTGATCATCAGTACACTTTCAAGCCCACTTTCGAAAGCACTCTAAAGCCATACAACTCGCTAATGGAATGCCCTGACGAGCCCTTCCTAGTCGTTATAACATGGAAACATTTAAGACCAATGTACATCGATATCTCTCTATTCTCCATTCCCTTTGCCCGCTCTGTGCGAAAACATTTTAAGAGAATAACTCTTTTGAGCGCGCGTTGATTATAAAAAAATCAGTTTATGCCCCAAAAAATATCGATGCTGTAGGGGAACTGATATTGCAAGATCCTCATGTGACTTATCGACAAATTGAGGCATGCATCTGCATTAGCTCCACTTGCATATGTTACAATTAATATTTCGCGTTGGATACAGCAAAATTCTGACAACCGCCCAAAATAGCTCATATCGATTGGTCCAAAGAAATGTTGAAAAATATATTCGATCGCGGTGCTTCAAAAGATGTCTATAAGATCGTGAAATGCGACGAATCATCAATATATGGATATGAGCCTGAAACTAAACAGCAGTCGACTGTATGGGTCTTTCGCTACCAAACCCAACAAAACTTATTCGTGCTCGAAGTACTCAAAAGCAAATGGCCGCCCGTTTCATCGGAAAAACCGGATATTTCGCCACTTCGTGGAATGGTTAATTCGCAATGGTACGCCACCATTTGTTAGCCAGAAAATTTTGAAGAAATAAGTTCATTCTCCACCACGACAATGCGAGCTCTCACAGGTCGGCTCAAACAAGTGACTTTTTGAGCACTCATATCCTCGAAGTATTGGGTCATCAACCGTACAACATTGGTTTGGTACCCACGGACTTCTTTTATTCCTGCACATTAAAAATAAATTCCGAGGTCAACGTTTTTCGACGCCGCAAGGAGAGGTTGATGCGTTTAAAACGCATGTTTTGGAGTTACTCCGTTCGGAGTGGGAAAAATGCTTCGAAAATTAGCTCAGAAGCATGCAAGAGTGTATTGGTCTTCATTGAGAGTATTTGAATGCCACGAAAGCCATTTTCGATGATAAATACTTGTTTTTCTCAAAACTTAAGCATCAGTCTACGTACTATGTATTTTATTTTCGAAATCAGTATTCAGTTTCACAATTGTAACAAGAATTGCAGCCGTTGGATTATATCACAGGTCAGACCTTTGCTGAATGGGTTCGAACCGAATTGGAATATGATCCTGAATTTTATGGGAAAATTGTGTTTAGACATAAAACTCACTTTTGCCCCAACTGCATCCACAATATTTTCTTACAAAATGAAGCAGACGACGAGATGATGATCCGTACAGAAATATGATAAGCGAATTTATGTATTTCTCCAAATTAACGTGACATCGATGTGGACGATATGTGATTCCACCAGAATGGAGCTACGTGTTATACTGCGATCAATACCATCGATTTATGGAAATCAAAGCTAGTTAAGAAAATGATTTGAAGGTTGAAACTTGTAAATTGCCCACCAAGATCTAACAATCAGGACTCGATCATTTTCTGTGTGAAATCGCTTGCATACGTGTATGTATAAACCAGCAAGTAATGAAGCTTTGGAAGACAATATACGGCGAGTTGTTGCACATACGCATACTCGTACTTCCCCAGATGCTCGAAAAAGTGGTAAACAATTCAGCCGATAGGATAAACTTTGTAATTGCAAGTCGGGGTGCTTACTCGTATAAGTTTAAAACCAACTTTAAAATGTTGATTAATGAAAAATTGTACATATATCACGTAAAGGTATTTTGTAGATCAGAAGCCAATGTCGTGTATTTTGATTTAAATATATGTTGTGGACCGTCTTAACAAAATACCTCTTGGTACTTGAACACTGCCAAATAAAGATCAGACACGACTAACCTATCCATTGGTACCAAAGCGGTTTTTTTTTAGATGCGCCCCATTTTTTCAATAGGCACTCATTGAACTCTCAAATACTACATACTTTTTAACAGTGGTCATATTTTTGATGCTGACTATCTAACGTATACGATTCAACAACGATTATTATAAATTATGCAATTTTTGTTTTTGCAACATTTGCGGTCAGTTAAGACTACGTTGTCGGCCGTTATAATTGTCCCGACAAGTAAACAATTGAGCGTTTAGTGTAAAGTGAGACAGCGAAAAGCCGAAAGTAAAAACATATTCGGCTGGTAAGTCAAAACTGCAAACATTCGATTCCGGACTCATAAGTTTAGTTGGGACGTTCTTCTTCCGAGATAATGAAGGTGGGTGCATTTCAGTCAGTGAAGATCGCTATCGCTCCATGTTAACCAATTTTTTTCTTTTTGACAAATTGCCACACAGAGTGTGCCATAATCGACTCATTGAAGACAAAGTTCGGGGAAATGGCCCTGTCGGTGGGGCACACCGCTCGTACGATTTAACACTTCTAGACTCTTGTCTTTGGGCCTACATTCAATCACTGGTCTATGTATGCCAATAGTTCAGAAACTTTATACGACTTGAAGGCAAACAAGCGACGGGTAATTGCTGGATTATCGGGCGAATTATGCGAAAACGTTTTGAAAATCTTGGTCCAGCGCATCCACTCATTCATGCAAACTTCTATCGACGACATTCGAAACACGCATCTCTTTATTTCAGAGAGAAATTAAGGTGCATCTAATAAATAATCCAGCATTATCGTTCGTAACCATCTTTACTAAGATTAGTGGAAGAAGGATGCTGCGTATCCTCACGGAAAACAAGTGCGAGTCGGGTATTACATTACCGGAGATGAAATTTCAGTTCATTACTATGACTCTGAAAGCAAGAATGAGGGTACACCCTGAATGAATTTCCAAACCGTTCCTGACAGTGAGCTCAAATTTTGGCACATGACAGATATTTTTATTATTTACAAACCTTTTAAACGATTTGCGTCTCAGTTGTGTTGAAAAATTTTTATCCGCGATGGAATTTAAACGTGATAGTGTGATTGCTTTATATTTGGCTGGAAAACCACAAGTAGCTATCGTTAGAGCCCTCCAGCACCTCAACGTGAATAAATCATTTGTGTATCGAACCATAGCTCGTTACCATGATACTGGCAGCGTTGCAAAACGACATGGAGGTGGTCGTAAAAAACAGCAACATCGGCAGAAATGGTTCGGAAAGTGAAGGCTCGAATTGAGCGAAATCCGCGTCGAAGAGGAAGAAAAATGGCTCGTGAGCTCAACATATTGTTGGAACGGATACAACACATACTGAGAAATGAGCTTGGGCTCAAGCCATTGAAGTTCCAAAACGCACACGATCTTACACCGCAACAAAAAAAAGTTAGAGTCGAAAGAGCGAAGGAGTTGCTACGCTTGCACAAAAGTGGTGAGTTGCCGAATTTGGTTTTTCAGATGAGTCGCCATTTGTTATCGAGCAATATGTCAACAAACAAAATGACCGAGTCTACGTGCCAGAGAGGTCCTTCGAAAATTTACACCTTCGGACAGCCACCAGAAAGCAGGCAGCACCGATGGTGATGGTTTGGGCCGCCATAACTGCCGATGGTCGCTCTCCGCTTGTATTTTTGAACCGTGGCGTCAAAATTAATGCGATCGTATACCGTGAAACTGTCATAGAGGCAGTATTGAAGCCTTGGGCTTCTTCGGTCGGAGACTGTGGAGATTTCAACAAGACTCGGCACCGTCTCACAGAGCGCTTGTAAACCAAGATTAGTTAAAAAACAATGTTCCACACTTTATTTCTTCGACACAATGGATTGCAAATCCGTTGGATTTCTCTGTCTGGAGTATTTTGAAGGCGAAGGTTGGCACTAAAAAATACCAAAGTTTGGACCACCTCAAACAAGCACTTCACCGGAAATGGGCCAAATTACCGCAGAGCCACTTGCGTGCAGCGTGTGATGCTTTCTTCAGCCGTCTCAAGGCCATTATTCGCGCCAAAATGGACATATTGAAAACTACTGATACAATTTGAAAATTGATGTATTTTCCAACATTTTTTGCTTTGGCACAATAAAATTTATCAAAAAATAAAAAAATTATAGCATTTTAAAAAGTTGAAGTTCGAGTTATTCACCCTGTAGAGATTTAACGACCTACCATGGGCCGGACAAGCCATGGCCACCGTATTTCGGGACTCAAAAGTAATTTTCTCGATCCAGTCCCTACAAAAATAGAGGTGACACAGGAACTTACACATTCACTTGCGACATATGAACGAAGCAGTTAAAGAAAACTAACTGCATGTGAGTGGATTTTTTCCTACAATACACCTCTTTACACAACGCGTATTTTCATGGTTGTTGTGAGAAAATATGGCTTCAAACTCACTGAACCTGAGACTAAGTGACTACAACGTATTCTTCAATTGAAAAAAGAACATTAGTCGAAATCTTCTTCCGACGGTGAAGAGCTCAACGTGGCGATAAATGCACATTTCTTTACACAAGAGGGATGTCTATTCCTTGGAAGATATTAAAAGGTTAATTTTTCCATGTAATTATTGTTTTGAGATTAAGGGGTGTCAACATACGAGTATATTTACAATTATTGTATATTTGCTACACTGATCCGTGGGCCACCAGGCCACCAACAAAAAATCTCGTCGTCATGTTATCGTTTGAATTCCATTTTCTGCAGATTATTGCATATTTTCCCTCACAGAATGACAACTAAGGATGTGTTTAAGAATGAGTGGTATTTTAATAAAATTTAGATGCAATGTATTGTACTTTTAATGATGTTCGATGGAAGGGCGTTCTATATCTCCAGTCAGCTAGGCCCTTTCTTATGTATTTGAAGGATGAGTATTAATAACAAGTGGATGTATTGCATATGGTATTCTCCATGAAGGATTCAACAAAAGCATACAAAGAAGGCTTTATAAAACATTCATCGAAAGGTTTAAAAAAAAATGCTCGGATGATGAAAAATTCGGCAAGGACAAATGAATCGTACATTTGTATCAAATAGTCCAATATATCGATGGAAATATGTTGAAGACTACGTAGTCGCAGGAGAATTTATTAAGAGTGAGTTATGTTTCGAATACAAATCTATTGGTATCGAAGAACTACAAGAAAATACACAATTGAGTTCATAAAAAGCAGAGTGGATTTGAAATCTATCATTTGGTTGAAAACTTGCTGAAATCAGTCTGAGTGCAGTGTATTCTCGTCAAATATTGGGAAGTGAAGCATTAATTGAAAATTTTCAGGATCTTGCATTCCTAGTTAACTCCCAGATCTTCCGATTTTGCTCAGCTATTAGTACACGCAAGTGAAGTGTAGATAGGTCGAAGCAATCAGAAATGTCAAGAGATCGTAATCTGTTACAACAGTTTCTGAATACAGAAGAGAAGTAAGCTGTTAAGAAAATTAGTTAAAAAAATTAATTAGCACAAAAATCCACATATGTATGTAGAAGATTTCGAGTCCTACTCAGATATCCCTGTCATCATTTTAAGGCTTAGATAGGTTCGTTTACCGTATCTAACAAAATTACTATACGTTTCTATGATTTTTTTTTATGAAATACTTGTACAAACTATTGGACGCAAAAGGATCGAAAGATCCATATTGACGGCATTGTAAGGTTTTCTACGTCCTTCTTCGTCTAAAACAAAGGAAATATCCTCAAAAAATCAATCCACTTACCGACGGTGTGTCATTCGATGCATCATTGCTATCCTCATTGCCGTCCACATTCAGCTCCTCACTGGTTTCACTTCTTGTGTAGATAGGCTTTTGTGCTGCAGCCGCTGCTGCCGCCGCCGCAGCCGATAATCCGCCCAATTGTATCCGAAATCCATAATCACTTAGATCTCGTTCATTTGCGGCTGTTATTGCTGCTGTACGAGCTGCAGCCACAGTGGCTGCAGCCAATTTAATTCTTTCCATATCCAGATCGTTGGTTTTTGGATTGTTGTTACCTAAATGGGAGGTTGTAGCTACAATGGGTGTGGTAGTTGTGGCTGTCGCTGTCACCGATAACGTTAATGGCCCACCAATTTCGACCGTTGCAGTTGAGGTGGCTTCTAACGGGTGATTAGCCGTCGGGGATAATTGCTGTGGATGGTGACCATGATGTCCTGTCGGACTATTTGGAGATAATTCCTGTGGTTGGTGATGTGTAGAAGGACTTCCAGTTGATGCTGGCGAAGTTGGTGGCGACTGGGTGTGATGTAAGTGTTTGAATTGAAATTGATGTGGCGGTACATGATGTGATACAGCGGCTAGTAAATGATGTGAATGTTGATGAGGATTTAGTTGCTGTTGTTGTTGTTGTTGTTGGGTTTGCGAATGATGTTGATGATGATGGTGTTGTTGTTGTTGAAGATGCCCTGCATGGTGTAGAAGTGCCGCTGGAATATGATGACTATTTATTGGTTCGGGTCGAATTAGTTTTCTGGTCTGAGCACCGATATCGATTTCGATTACTTTTCTAGACGACGGAGATTGACTTCTACTATTGTTAACACTACTATTACAATTATTATTATTGCCATTGCTGCAATTACTACTATTATTGTTAATTGAAGAAGTTTCTGTTTTAACAACTTCACCACTTGGTGGACTTAATCGACTTAGTATCCTATGATCGGTGAGTTGTTTCAAACGATCAATGGAAAATTTAAAAGCGGCCTCATCACTGTTATGTGATTGCACCATTAGAAGACTGTTCATTTGTTGGTTGAGTTTGGAGTTACCATCGGGTGAGGTATTAGATTTGGGGGAATCAGGACTCGAGTGCGGACTTAATTGACCGCCACCGCCGCCGGTATGGGAAGTATCCGAATTGACAGTTTGCATCATTACCATAGTACTAAGGGATTTTTTTCTTTTCAACCGAATCACTTCTTCACTTGATTTATTTATTTTTTCTTTTGTAAAATCTTTTCACACACTGCACTTGTATCTATATGTACGGTACGTAGTAAGGTGTACGAGTATAATCCTAAATAGAGGGACTCCTATTGATCTCACAAATCATTTCTGGACCACGAATTTCACTTGTGTAGTGTCGAGAAGTTAACTTATCTCATCGAACGCACTGTTACGACTAATTTCACTTGATCCGAGATAACATTCATCCCTTGGACACAATCGGAGTGAAAGTGGCAAATCAACAATAAAATCGAGAATAAGTATTAGCTCCGGGGATAAGCAGCGATCAAAATCAACCCTCCCTTGTCGTGTGGTTCAGATACACTGTCGGCAGAAGATTCTATGAGTACATCAGCATCTGACTCTTTGGGGTGTGTTCAGTGGTTCAGTGGTTCAGTTTGAAAAAAATTTCGAAATGGGGTATTTTTAGAAAATTCAATTTTGGTATACGCCTACTGTAGTGCGAGTTGGATTTTCCCCTCCTTTAGACTGGTAAATCCAATAGATGCACTGCGTATTTTGCTGGATGCTGGATACAGAACTCCGCCTTTCATTTATCAGATGCTCGTACTTTACCCGGCTAGTAGTAGTGGTAGTGTTAGCGGTAGTTGTAGTATAGTATTCGTATTTGCATCCAATTGAGCACGACAACGACAGTCGGCGGGATATGTCGTCTCTAATGATTTAATTTGTTTTCCCCTCGTTAGGAGTGTAATGGGCTGACAACGTAACTACTACCTACTGCTACTGCAGCTGCTTCTGATTCTTTTACTGATGCTCGCTGATGATGGTGTTCTTCTCCCTTGCTCCTCTGGGGATGCTGAACATCATGATGATGCCAGCTACCCTTATAGATACTCGTACTTGTTCGGTACGTACAATACTTTAGCTTTGGCTCGTATTCGTATCTATTTACAACAACCTTGCTCGTAGAGGTCTGTTTTTAAAAGGAGCATCATCAAATTATTTAGTGAAAAGTTTTTATTTGTTTATACGGTCGGTTGGTTTGGTTGGTTGTTTGCATGGTCGAGAGAGAAAATGTATCTTCGAACATGGAACCAACGATTATTATTATCGTTGTGTTACATTTTAGGTGTGCTTGTGTCTGTGAGTGAGTACTTTATACAGACAATTTCATATCGCATCCAATTTGCGGTGACGATTTTTTTTTTCCTCATCCTTTATTATCTTTTTTTTGTTTTTATTTTTTTGTGTGTTTGTCAATTGTGTCAAGTAAATGATCCACTTGACAGTAATGAAAGAGGTGGATGGAGAATGGAGATGGTATTCCTTTTTTTTTGTAGTCATGATCCCGCTTTTCACGACGATTTTTGCGAGTGTTTGTGAGTATTTATGTGTCTCCATGCGAAGAGCTTAATTTTATGCTTTAATTAGTTTTTCTTTTTTTGTTTTTGAACACCCTATGTCTCTTGATTCATGTAAATGCAATTCGCAGCTAAATGACATTAAAGTGAAGACCGTTTTACTTGTCACTAATTAAATGTTTTAGGGGAGTTAATTTCCAATTAATTAATTATTTTTTTGTTTGTAAAAATTTACAATACAAGGACGAATTAGTTTTTTTTTTATGAATAAGAGTCGGTGGCAGGTGGCTATTACCGGCAGTATGGATCAAATTGACTTTTAATTATTGAAGCTTATGTAATTAGGTATAATGGGACATTTGCTGGTTTAGCTTATATGTATATGTGAGTACAAAATAATAAAATCCGTTTAATAAATAATGCCGTGCAATTAGGACGTTTTAAAATAAAAAGAAGTTGTCAATTAGGCGAGATATTGTAACGTTTGAATGTTGATATTGGGTGATATTATTTTTAACCACTTTTAGCTAGACGGGTAACATTTCAAGGCATATAGACGGCACTTAACTGCATTTAATAAAGGCCATGGTACTGTGTAATAAAATAGGATTAGGACTGTCCCAGGACTATGATTCTAAGAAGTGTCTTTTTCTTCTCGTATGTTCGTTTTTTTTTTTTTTTTTTCTTCATAATTAGACACTATGAACGCGTTGCTCATAGTAGTGTGAGAATCTTACTCACTAAAAACACGCCTCCCTTGTTATCGACTACAACTAAGTTACCTTATCAAGTAGTTTCCGTTTCAAATAACGTTCGCGTGGGGCAGGTAGCTTTCCAGCAAAAGCACCTGCTAGTGCCGCTTTTATATGCGGATAGTCCTTATCGCGGCAGATCGAATGGTCTCATTCTTTGTAATCGACGCACTAAGTTTGTCTCGTCCAGAATTTGGAGTATTTTATTATTACAATGACCATGAAGACGAATACGCAGTTTGCGAGCAAAGTTCATTATTTCGTCCTCGACAGTAACTATTCCTAAGTCTCTGTGGATATCACTGTTTCTGATATACCATGGGACGTTCACGATTTGTCTTAGAGCTTTGTTTTGATAGCTTTGGGGAATATTTCGGTTGCTTGGTTTAGTACAGCCCCAAAGTTGTACACCGTACGTTTAAGCACTTGCTTATAGATGAGCAGTTTGTTATGTATGCTTAACTTGGAATGTTTTCCTAGTAGCCAGTACATTTGTCTGAATTTATTTTCAAGTTCATCACGTTTCTTCTTAACATGCGGCTTCCATTTCAGTTTTACATCTAGTGTCATTCCTAGACACTTTGCTTCATTTGCATATGATATTTGTACGGAGTTAATGAAAATGTGAAGGTTGTTTATTTTCCGGTAAGTAAAATTAACATGAGTAGATTTGGACTCATTGAGAACAATTCGCCATATCTTTGTCCATTCGTAGATTTTATCCAAAGCCGTTTGTAGCTTTCCAGTAGCTAACTCAACTGAAGTATCTGTAGCTAGTATCGCCGTGCCGTCCGCGAACGTGGCTACTATGGTACCTGATTCTTCCGGTATGCCTCGAGTATAGAGTAAAAACAATACCGGTCCAAGTACACTTCCTTGCGGAACTCCAGCAGCTATCTCTTTAAATTCCGAGTATTCGGTGCCATGTTTAACACGAAAAATTCTGTTTTCCAGGTACGATTTCAGAATCGTATGCAGCTCTCTCGGAAGAACCTGGCTTAGCTTAAAATTTAAGCCTTCGTGCCATACCTTATCGAAGGCTTGAGACACGTCAAGAAACACGCTAGAACATATCTTTTCCCCTCTAAGGCTTTCTCAATTTCATTCGTAATTCTAAAAACCTGGTCAATTGTGGAGTGCTTAGTTCTAAAACCGAATTGATGTTCAGGAATTAGACGTCTCTCTTCAATGATCGGTTGCAAGCGCTTCGATAGGAGTTTTTAAAATATTTTAGATGTTATCGGCAGAAGCGATATGGGTCTGTAGGACTTTTTTTCATTTAGAGATTTGCCTGGTTTCGGGACCATTATAACTTCGGCAACTTTCCATTGGATTGGAACGTTTAATAGTCTTAGCGCGGCATTTATAAGTTGGAGCAGTTTGATCAGGGCTTTCTTTGGCAGCTCCTTGAGAATTTGAGCAGTTATTAAATCATAACCAGAGGCTTTGTTATTTTTCAGTTTTTTAATTGCTTGGTTAAGTTCTCGTAGCGACACTGTTTTTATTCTAAAATTGTCCGGTGCCGTAATTATATAATTAGAGCCCCCTATTAACGCCTGTCCATCAAAAGGCTTAAACGTTTCTTCTAGGTGCTCGGCAAATAGATCCCACTTCTCTTTATCTCCTTTTGCCCATTCGCCATTATTTTTTCTTATGGGAGAAAATTGCATTTGGGGCTTTTTGATTTCGTTCATGGCTTTTCAGAGGGAGTAATTTGAACTTCTTTCGGCAGTCAGACCTTCGAGATATGTAGAGATATTCCGATTTTTGTAAACTCTTTCAATTGTTGTTTTTTTCAATTTGTTGCATAAGTAGTTTAAGTATGTTTTATGCTGGGGAGCACGGGATTGTTGCCATCTTTTTCGCGCTCTCCTCTTTTCTCTTATCAGTTCTATTATTTCCGGCGAATATTTTATTTCACTACTTGCTTTCTCTTTTCTTGTTGGAGTTGGAGTGTTGTTGCAGGCAGCGTTCTGTAGGACTTTGATGAATCTGTCGACTTCGTCTTCTATTTCGTTTTGTGTTTTTAGCGACACATTTAGAACAATATGTTCATTGCAGTAGTTTCTAAAACCATCCCAGTTAGTCTTGTTATTAGTTAATCGTATGTTCGGGAAAAGCATTTGTTTTTAGTTGACTTCTTGGTCAAAGAGACTAGTGATTGGAAAAACGGTTATATTGCTGTTTAAATATACAGGGGTAGGTATACAAAGCCATTTACCGCATCAGAGGTTAATTTTTCTGTTATGATCTGCTGTCCAAGGTTTTGACGATGGTTTTCCTTTCTTGTCGTCAGGATTGAGTTTGCGTTACTCTCATTTCCCAATAAGCCCACCTTCACCGCTTTTGCTTCGATGGCCTCAAATGCTCGAGTGTAACCCGCCTATCTCTTCTCATAATGTCAGTATATGTAGTTTACATACGAGTATCTCAGCAGTTGTTCAGTTGTATTTTTTTTATACAATGTACATACTTATATATAATTAGCGTGAGCTCAAGGCCTTCTAAACGCCCTTAAAATGTTTCCACATACGAAAATATGAGACGGAAGGAAAAGACATACCGACATGTATACGTTGGTTTTGAATGTACCATATGCAGGTTGTAATGTCTAGGATATAAAAAAAGCTCGATAGGACATTCTATAAGCGATGTGTGCGGCTTAGGGAATAATCACGATATTTCATGGTACGCTTTAGGCTAAACTGATGAGCATTCATAGTGCTATGATTGAAGGTTTGAAGAGGCAGAATGCTGCTGGGAAGAATAATGTAATAAAAAGCGTTCGAGGGTTTTAATTGACGTTAAACTATGAGGGTGGACCAATAAGACTGTCATATTTTGAATTTCTTGCATTATAACTTGAAAAGCAACACTACCCGTGCTACCAAGGCTATAGCAGACTTCTGTCAAATTATAAGCAAGCTGCATTATTTAGTATGTGGGTGATAGCCGTTGAAGGTAGACAGCCGTATGAATTTTAGCGAAAATAGAAAAAAGTGAGTTTCGTTTGACAACTTTGAAGGAAAGTTTTTGAGCAGTTTCATACCCGTGGGCGAAATATGAATTTATTACAGCGTATCCGAGATCAGAAGCAGTCGAATTAGTGAATTTTTCCAGGCGAATCTGCGCTGAAAAAGACCAAGATGGGCCAACAATATAATGAGCACAATTTCCTGGGATGCACACGGCACAGTTAATATGACGAACCGTTCCGAGAAAATCGGAATCATTCCGAAAAAATACTGAAATTTCCCTCAGATTAACTAAAAATAGTAAAGGGTGACCAGATAAGAACGAAAGTGTGAGATATTAAAATTGATTCTGGCCTTATTTTGAACCTACGTTCATGCCATTATGTGCAAAGTACCACCTCGGTTTTGCTGGCAGTGCTTCAAGCGGTCGGTTCAATTTTGTATGACTCAGCCAATGTGTGCGACGTTATTCCGGCAATAGCGTATCGAATGTTGGCCTCGAGCTCGTCCAAAGTAGTTAGTCAGTTACCGCAGACTAAGGACTCGACACAGTCCAAGAGAAAATAAGCGAGTTGTGTCAAATCGCATGATCGCCGCGGCCAATTGATGAACTTTCGCCGTGAGATGACCCAGTCGCCAAATTTCTCCTTCACAATTTCGAGTGTTGCGTCGCTTGTATGGCATATAGCGCCATCTTGTTGGAACCAAAGCACGGATACATCGATGTTGTCGGTTAACATCGCTCTATACCTGAGACCTTTGTCGGTAACGGTGTCTCCGTCCTCAGTTCGAAAGATATAAGGTCCGATGATGCCGTCATGCCATAAATCAATACATTGGTGTTTGGCCGAATACTTGTGGATTGCGTTTGCTTCAATAATGGCAATTTTGCTTGTTGACATAGCCGCTGTGCCAAAAATGGACTTCGTCCGAGAAGTTGATTTTTTAACTCTCTGCGACGAATTGCCTGATCCGGAATTTTGATAAAATGTTTTTTATAATTCTCGCACGTTCGATAAGCTAAAATTGGTGCATAATAAGATGGAAAACTTTACTGAATATTTTAACAGCTGGCTGTCATTGGTAACTTTGACATAACATAATAAGTAATTGGAAAAACTATCATTATTATCTGGTTGTAAAAATATTTTTTTTAAAAAATTCTGGTTTATATGCAGTTAGACAACATGATAACCATAATCTGGTTTAATACTTTACGTTTAAGCCTTAAATGCGAAAGAATAAAAACCGTTTTCATGTGTAATATCAAAATGTGGCTTTTGACTATTCCGGAATTGACTCCTTTTTTAAGCCTACAAAAAAGTAACTCGAACCAAAACCAATACTTAAATAGAAATCAACGTCATAACCCGAATCAGAAGCAATACTCGAATAAAAACCAAATCCCATAGTTGGAACTGGTAGTCAAATAGGTATCAAGAATGAACAAATATCAGAGATCAGGGAATATCCAGAGAAATATTAGAAATAATAGGGCCAGTGGCATGGAGCCGATGGAAATGGGAAAGTTTTTGGGGACTGCCTTAGACAGGAGCTGAATTTAGTATCATCAATCCTAATGTGTATAATTTTAAATGGAATATCAAAGTAATAGCACTTGTAAGGGCAATAGGTAGAAATTTTTACAATTATTAAATCATTCGACACTAACTTCCATAGTTATAGAATGTTTATCTTCTTTTTTAATGAACTTCCATTTTGTATTGAATTAATTGTAAAATAGACTAAGTTGGAATGAATTAAATAAATAAATAAATAAATAAAAAATTATGTATTAGTACAGATCATCTTAATAAGCATGAGGAAATGTTGCTGTATAAGGTAGTCAAAAACCATATAACGTTTACTAACGAGTTTAAACACCGTATTGCTACTAAACATAATCTCCCCGTATTTTCAAGTTTGTACAGATATCCTCAAATTGATAGTGACGGTGATAATATATAGATCGAGGAAAAGCTTAATCACGGCATAATAAAAGTATCAAATAGTCCATACAATAGCCCAATTTGGGTTGTTCCCAAAAAGATAGACTCATCGGATAGGCAAAATTGGCGCTTCGTTATCGATTATCGTAAACTCAGCGAGATTACGACAGAGGACCGATTTCTCGTTCCAAATATCAAAGAGATTTTTGACAAATTAGGAAAATATCATTGTTCAATGTTTAGCGTGAAATAAAAAAATAACTATAAACATAAGGCGATTAACAAATTTTATTGAATTAAAAGGAATGTGTCTTCACTCGACAAAAGGCAAACGATAAGTAAGATTTAATTAAAACGCTTTGCTAAAGAAAACTATTAACGTATATATGATCCGATGTGGTATGTTAAGATTCTGTACATTGTGCACTTAAGTTAATATATATAATGTGAATCACGACTAATGAATTAACGAATGAATGAGTTAACAAAAAAATTCAAATTACCTATACAATTTAAACTAAGTTATAAAATTGTCCAATTACGTTTGCTTTATAAATGATAATTTTGAGCAGTTTTTTTAGTGCTTTGAACATCCCTAAGGGCTTTCACCAAATTGAAATGCACCGCAGCGATAGGCACAAAACTGCGTTTTCCACCGCTTATGGGCATTACGAATTTATTCGTACACCCTTTGGCCTATGCAATCCTGCCGCATCTTAATTTTTTCAACCAGTATCGAAGAACACATTGAATCACTAAACTTTCTTCTAAGGGAAACCAATTTTCTAGGACAAGTTATTACCTCAGAAGGTATTAAAACTAACATACAGAAAGCAGAAGCCGTAGATAAAATCGATATTCCCAAAAATAAGAAAGAGATGAAATCTTTTATATGCAATGGCGTCATCTTAACGAAGAGGCTATTGAGGCGAGATTTCCGGGGCCCGGGGGCCCAGAAAAATTCGATAAAAAGCAGCAAAAAAAGACAAAATCATTTTTTTTTCAAAAAAAAAAAATTTTTGTTCGCTTCGCACGCAACACTTACCCTATTTTCCAAACCCTACTTGTAAAACGTAAAGATTTTGAATTTATAAATGTTTGATTGCAAGGTCGACTAATAACAATTAGTTGAAACATTACAAGTTTTTATTTATTTTGCCTTTTTCTGGCATTTGGCGTGTAAAAATGATTCAATGATGTCGTCTAAATTCAAATTTTCTAAAATATCCGTTTCAATATAAAATAGAGCAAGCATATTCAATTTATCTTCTTACTTTTGCGTTTCTTAAGTAATTTTTAATATACTTTAATTTAGAAAATGAACGTTCGTCAGAAACATTTGAGATGAATAAACACAAGTATATTTTTAAAATTATTTCGATATTTGGAAAAATCGAAAGTAAGTCCTCGTCAATGATGGTTTTATATATTGATTTATGTGATTGCTTAGAATCGCCCGAAAAGAAATAAGTTTTTGCAAACTGACATTCGCCAAATAATCCAGTTTCATCGATGTCATTCGAATAAATTGAAGCGAGCTCTTTACATGCATTAGGAATTTCATCAATTGTCATATGATTTAAATAAGTGATAAAAGAAAAGTTCAGAGGACTGTAAACAGAACAACATTGATTTAAATTAGTATTTAAAGCGTTAAATATCGGCGAAAATGTTGTATTAAAAAGCTGCTGCTTTTGGTGCTCAGGATCTTGTATATTTTCGCTTCTTGTCCGAGTTTTAATAGCCTCGTTCTGTTACTTATTCTGCACATCTTCAAACAATTTGACTGCTTCGTTAAAGATTCCGTTTTTAAATTCTTGAGGAAAGATGTCGAAGATGTGTAAAGTTTCACGCGAACGCTAAGGTGCAGATCAGATTTTTGTAAATGGACATTGATTCCATCAAATTCAATCAAAATCCGTTTAAAGATAATGTGCATTAATATATTGCTAATTTCAAACAGTGTGTACTGCTTCCTGATTTTAAAGATTTAAACACATTTACAACTTTCATATAATTTGAATGCAGCGCTTTAATAGCGTCATATTTTGCCGACCATCTAGTTACCGTTGCTCGCTTCAAGGAAAATTCATCTTTTTCGGTTAATTGAGATTTCAATTGATCCCATCGATACTCAGAATAAACGAAATAATGATAGACATTTTCCACCAGCTGGAAAAATTCAGTTGCTCGCCTGTTTTTCGACATTGCGTTTTTCCTGAACAACTTAAATGAATGCGCTGCACAAGGTATATAAATGGCCAGAAGATTGATATCAGATATCTATATTTGTAAACGATCATATGGGCCGGCCATATTATTTGCGCTGTCGTAAGACTCACCTCGATAGTTCATGATGTTGATGGTATTGTCAGTCAAAGATTGTAGAACGATGTTTGAATGTGACAGCGATATACGAGGGTTGCCTGAAAAGTCTCCGACCGCAACGTAAAGATAGCGGCACTCTTCAATAAAAGCTAGTGAATACTAATTTTGACAGTTACATTTTGGATGCGCAGTTTTTAGTTGACAGTCGTTTGAGTGAATGTTTTTTGTGAAAATGGAAAAAATTGAGTATCGAGCTGTTATTAAATTCTTGTTTTTGAAAGGCAATACGCCTACGCAAATCAAACATGAGTTGGACTCTGTGTTTGGTGACTCTGAATCATCATTTACCACAGTGAAATTTTGGGCAGCTGAATTTAAACGTGGCCCTAAGAGACTGGGAGATGATGAACGTTCGGGACGTCCAAAAACTGCAACCACTGACGATAGCATTGCTAAAGTTCACCAAATGGAGTTAGACGACCGCCGAATTAAAGTGAGAGAGATAGTAGAGGTTATGAAAATGTCCAAAGAACGTGCTTATTACAGATTAAATCAAGATTTAGGCATGAGAAAGCTGTCCGCGCGTTGGGTGCCGCGTTTGCTTACGTTAGACCAAAAACGTATTCGAATGAACATTTCCAACGCTCTATTGGCGCAATTTAGGCGCAATAAATCCGACTTTTGGAGCCGATTAATTACTGTAGATGAAACTTGGATACACCATTATACGCCCGAAACAAAAAAGTGGACTGCAAAGGGCCAGCCGGCTTCAAAAAAACCAAAAACTGTTTTTTCGGCTGGGAAAGTGATGGCGACTGTTTTTTAAGATAGTAAAAAAGTTATCTTAATCGATTATCTTCAAAAAGGAAAAACCATTACAGGAGCATGTTTCTACGCAACATTATTTGCCAAGCTGGAGGCAGAAATTGTGGAAAAACGGCCACATTTGCAGAAAAAGAAAATCCTGTTTCACCAAGACAACGCCCCGTCTCACACCTCAGCGGCTGCCATGGCGAAAATCCATGAAATACGGTTTGAACGGCTTGACCATCCGCCTTATTCACCAGATTCACCAGATCTAGCCCCAAGCGACTTCTTTTTGTTCCCTCATCTAAAAACTGCGCTCGGAGGACAAAGATTTTCGTCAAATGAAACAATTATTTTGCAGAGAGAAACGCCAAGTACTATTTGGACGGGTTAGAGAGATGGCAGCATCGCTGGGAGAAGTGTGTAGAGTTACACACTTTACAAAAATAAAAAAAAAATTTGAGAAAAAATGTCTTGTATCATTGTTCGGTCGGAAACTTTTCAGAACCCTCGTATGTTCCGTAATTTTAATAAACTCCAAAAATCTTTCAATTGGTGAGCCATTTTTCACGTATCGAATACAAAATGACTACTGATCAGTGTGCGATATATCTGGTGTAGAATCAACGCTTATTGAATAATATTGCGACTTCTTTACTTCACTTATTATAACGTCTTTTACATGTTTAGCAATGAGCATGATGAAGTCATCACAAATATTTACCTGGCTGAAGGGAAGGCCTGAAGAGAAAAAAATAATGGAGATATGAGTTAATAATTGTTCGCAATCGACAAATAATTCTGTTCATCTTTTTCTTTATTTCCATATTGTGATAAATGTGATGATAAAAGTGGTTCGAATTCACTAATTAATTCAATAATTCCAGCAAAATTGCCATTGTGTTTTGATCCAATAATTTGGTCGCTGCCACGGAATGCCAACCCTCTGGAGCCCAAGAATTTTATCTTCTTCAATAAAGAATATATTCTTCGACATTGCTGACAAACATTTTATCAATATTACTTGACGCTTTTCTAAATCGTCTGTCGGGTCGGATCGCTTTGAATGTGTTTTGATGAGTTTTGATGGCGTTGAAATGCTCGACCCACATTTCTCCAATCGCTGAATCCAGTCTTACTTAATGCATCAGATTCATTATGGCTTCGAAAATTGAAGCAAAAAACTGATTCTTTCGATGGCGAAAATAATAGCCAATCGCGTATAACTATCGAGCCATTTGCTAAAACACGTTTCGTATGTTTCGTTGAAAAATGTCGACTATCACTATTTTTTAAAAACGGTTTGTCAAAATTTTGACATTTTGATGGGCCTAGTAGTTTAATAGAAGTAACAAACGACAAAAGACAAATATCATATATTGTACCAAAGAAATTAAAAAGTATACGTTAAAAATTAATTCCTTTCATTTCTTATTCGTACAAAGTTGCTCAAAAATCTACCTACACTTAGAAACATTCAGTTTCGTACGGATTGCTTTTTTAAGAAAAAAATCCCAATTTGGGTTAAAGGATTTGCATTTCCGTTAACGAGTCATCGTGCAATCACTGCATTATTCCATTTTCTTCACAATACAAAAAAAAAAAAAGAACTTAACGGTACAATTTGTTTATTTTACATGTCATCATTAACTTTACATTTCAAAGAGAACAAACAGACAGTTTCGTACCACGGAAGTAAGTGCAACTACAGATCGGAATTTTAAGGTTTGAAAGCTTGATTTATCCAATTAATTTTTTAAGTGCGTTGTTTTTAGTAAACAATAAAGGTATTTTTATTTTTTGGAATCAATTTCCATGTTAATAATTTCGTTTCTTAGAATGGGTAAAAATATAAGCGAAGATGTACGATCGTTGGCAATTTTGCACCGGAAGGATGAAAAATCTTTTGCCGAAATAGGCAAAATATTACATCTTCAAAAGTCAACTGTACAATATATTTGTAAACGGTTCTTTGAAGGGAGAAGGATAAAAAATGTGTGTAGCAACAAGCACCCAGAAAAATGACCAAGTCTGCACAAAAATTTATTCTTCGTGAAATAAGAATAAATCCCAAGTTGAATTCAGTGGAATTGAGTAAGATGTTAATTGATTTCAATGGAACCAACGTGAACCCAATTACAATCAGGCGCACACTTTTGCCAAAACTTACAAAGATAAGCCAGTAGACTTCTGGAAAAATGTCATATTCGTAGATGAAAGCATATTCTCACTTTTCCGAAATGACAAAACACAGGAAAAAGTTTACAGGAGACGTAACGAAGCTTACCTTACAAAAAACTTGTCCGCGACTGTAAGACATGGTGGACAAAGTGTTATGGTTTGGGAAGCTATGGGCTGGGAGGGTGTTGGAAATTTAATATTTATCCAGGACAATATGAATAAAAATATGTACCTTAATATTCTCAAAGAAAATTTAAAAGATTCAGCCAACAAATTGAGAATTAAGGGCACGTTCCACTTTTACCAAGACAACGATCCAAAGCATAAGGCATTAGACATGCGTCTCTGGCTTTTATACAACTGCCCAAAATGCATTGAAACACCTCCCCAGAGGTTAATCCTATCGAAATACCTGTGAGAACATTTAGAAAGACAGATAGGAAAAACAAGGTCAGTGAAAAACAAAAAGGATCTTCAAACACTCATATTGGAAGAGTGGAATAAAATTCCATCAGATATAACCAAAAATTTGGTTGAATCGCTTCCAAGTAGGCTCGCAGCTGTAATTAAGCACAAAGGAAATCCTACACCGTATTATATTTATTAATTTTTAAGTTTTTTTTAAGTAAACTAAACCTCGTACAAAACTGAATGTTTCTTAAGCTCTTACCTTTATATCATTTAACATTAATTTTTTTGCTTTTAAATGGAATTTGAGTTTTTTATTTATATTTTTCTAAGTTATTCGATTAAATTTAAAAATTAAATAATAAATAAACTGGAAAAATATTTGAATTTTTTCGAGAATAACGAATACTTCGCAAAGATATTCTTTGTACGAAACTGAATGCTTCTAAGTGTACCTACCATTTTTGGGGCAATAATTCTGTAAAATTGATAAATTTAATTGAATATTCCATAAACCTGCATTATTTTGAATTGAATTTGTGTCCGGTGGTGATGGTTTGGGCGATTCTTCATTATCAAAATTTGATTGTTCAGCTTCGGTATTTAATTCATGGACGACAATATCACTGGTATTGTTGTTTTCACTTTCATTTGATTCATTTAAATTTTGCTCTCCAGAACGAGCACTCTACAAACTTAATAATTTGGGAACCTTTCTTAGCAGTTTTTCATCTTGTTAACGCTTTTCTGCAGCACCACTTAAATATCTACGCTCCGAACTCATTGTCACTTTGTTGCATTTTGTTGTGAAATTATTCGCTAAACGTCATGCAAACAGTGTGAATCAGCGCGCGAATATATTTAACGCATGCGGCAAATACACTTACTCGTAAAGCAGTGAATCTACACAGGCAGTAGACATATGTATATGTGTGAATCATATTTCGGACATTAATGCTACTATGCCATACAATCTATGTGATCAGTCGTTTACTGTACTACATATTTCTGTTAGATTTTGGATGCATAACAGGATATTACAGAAGATTCATTAAATACTATTCCAAAATTGCGCACCACCTTACAAAGTTAATATAAAAGATAGAGATATACAAGGTGTCCCTGTTTAGCAGTATAATCCTTTAAGAGCATATTCCTGAAGTTCCGCCGAACAAGAAATTGTGGGGCAGGGGGGGGGGGTCTATTCACACTCCATTTCAAGTTACAGCTCATCAAAGTGGGTGATCTCTAATTTGGAGGTGTAACCACTTTAAATGCTGTAATTTCTAAACTAGCGCAGCTACGAAAATAGTTTTGGACATTTTGGAAAGATAATTTAATACTTTGGGTACATCTGTGCAGCGGCAAAAAAGTTATGTCTCGTTAAACTCAAAATTATTGAAATTTGCTGCACCAGTTTTTTATTTAAAATGCATTTTTCTTAAAATTTTTACTTAATAAATTTTCTGAAATTCTATGAAATTTTTATCCTTGCAAAATTTCCCCAAAAATTATGTTAAGAAACTTTTTTACGTACGATCAACAGATTTTGTAATAAAAGCCATATTCATTCGGAAGAAGATTTACGATTAAAACAGATCACAGGCCTTTAGTATGGTTAAATTAAATGGAATCAAACAGCAAACTTGAAGGCTATTATTATAGTAAATGAACAGAATTTGATAATAATATGGAATATATCAAAGGCAATGTAGTTGCGGGCGGACTGATCGGATTAAATTATCAAAAAACTAATAGTGAAAACGGATTATTGATAAGCTTAAGTGAGCTTTATGATTCTAACACCGTACACAGACTTTAACCTTATTTAAGAATCAGATTATATTAGAAATAAGTTGCAAGCAATCCATTAGTAAGAAAATATTGTTTTTAAAAAAGTTTGAAATACTCGTATTGTGGAAATAGTTCCGGAGAGTAATTTGGAAAACATTATACATAATTGGGTCTATAACTTAATTCGTGCGGTTTGCTACGAGATGGCGTAACTTGTATTGTTCCATTGGAACATGCGTTGGAAAGCTACTGCCATTGTACGTCATTTCAGTATATGTCATTCATTTGAAGCGTAAACAACTATAACTTTTTTTCACTCAAATATGTGGAACTTTGTGCCGAGTGTTTTTGCGGGGAGTTCTTCTTCATTACTTTAATATGAAGAAAAGTGCTGCAGAAAGTCATCGTATTTTGGTGGAAGTTTATGCTGAACATGCGCTAGTTGAGCGAACGTGCCAAAAGTGGTTTGCACGATCTAAAAGTGGTGATTTTGGCTTGGAAGACGATGAACGTCCTGGACAGCCAAAAAAGTTTGAAGATGAAGAACTGGAAGCATTACTCTATGAAGATTGTTGCCAAACACAAGAAGAGCTCGCAGAATCTTTGGGCATCACTCAAGCAGCCATTTCAACTGGATATATTCAAAAGCAAGGAAATTGGGTTTTGCATGTCCGAAATGCTGCTGGAACGCCAAAAAAGGTCACAAAAAGTCATTTTTGCATCGGATTGTTATTGGTGATGAAAAATGGATCCATTACGACAACCCCAAGCGCAAAAAATCATATGTGAAACCCGGCCAACCAGCCAAATCAACGGCAAAGCCGAATATCCATGGCGCGAAGGTAATGCTCTGTATTTGGTAGGATCAGATGGGTGTGCTGTATTATGAGCTGCTAAAACCGGGTGAAACCATCAATGGACAACGCTATCGAACACAATTAATCCGTTTGAAGAGAGCAATGGCTGAAAAACGCCCGGAATATGCGACCAGACACGAGGCAATAATTTTCCATCATGACAACGCTCGGCCAAATGTTGCTATTACGGTTAAGAACTATTTGGAAAACAGTGGATGGGAAGTCTTACCCCACCCGCCTAATAGTCCAGACCTTGCCCCTTCTGACTACCATTTGTTCCGGTCGATGCAGAACGCCGTAACTGAAATACGGTTCACATCAGAGCAGAATATCAAAAATTGGCTTGATTCATTCTTGGCTGCTAAGCCGGCGCAGTTCTTTTGGGATGGGATCCACAAATTGCCAGAAAGATTTGAAAAAGTCATATCTTCAGATGGGCAATACATTGAATAATACTATTGTACATGTTTTTCTTAAATAAACGTTCAAATTTTGAAAAAAAAACGTCATGAAGTTATATACCCAATAGATGGAATGAAAAGTGACCTCCTTGACCTCCAGAATGCGCTGCTACTGCAAAAAAGGTTATGGTGCCTTGAAGTCCGTTCATATTTAGGCTGACATGCCAAATTTCAGTGCGATACTGTCTTTAGTTTTGTTTTGACAGCTGATTGTTGTTGACGTGTTTGGCATCATGTTGAGTATGGGCAAAAACGATTTTCGTTCTCTCATAAAACATTATTTTTTGAGAGGCATAACGGCGAAGGAAATAAAAGAAAAGTTGGATAAATATTATGGGGCCAATGCTCTATCAGATTACACTGTCAAATATTGGTTTCGAGAGTTCCGTGGTGGCCGCAACACCACTACCGATCAAGTTCGCAGCGGCAGGCCCTCCGATGCGGTTACAGAGGACAATGTCAAAAAAATACATGAAATGGTGTTGGCTGACCGGAAAGTGAAGGTGCGCCAATTAGCAGATACCACAAGCATTAGTACTGAGCGCATACGCCATATTTTGGGCAATATTCTGCATATGAAAAAGTTATCCTGCCGCTGGGTGCCGCGAATGCTCACTCCTGACCAAAAACACGAACGCGAGAGCACTTTGAAACAGTTGATGCGGAATTGGGCGGACTTTTGGCGTCGATTGGTAACTGGATTTGGATCCCTCGGACTATTATTTCTCCCCAAACCTCAAAAGATGGCTCATCAATAAAAAATTCAGCTCACGCGAGGAAATCGTCGACGCCACAGAGGAGTATTTTACAGACCTTCCGAAGTTAGAAAGTCGCTGGAATAAGTGTATCAAACTAAAAGGGGACTATATTGAATAATATAACAAAACATTTAAAAAAAAAAAAAATTAATTCCCAAGGAGGTCACTTTTCACTCCATCTATTATATTACTGGAAAAACATTTAATGGCTCTATATTATCCAGATGCGCAATTGTTTTTAAATTCCAGGAAAACTATTGACAGATTTTGCAAAAAATAAAAATTTTAAAATCTTAAGAACCCACACACTTTTAAAAGATGCTGCTGACAAGGGAAAATTATTATCAATCATAGAGAAAGAGCTTCTTAATAATAACCTCAGGGGAATAAATGAAGTATTCTTGGAATTGTGGCATAAGTACTATTATCTCAATCACCAGAAAGAAATAAATAAATTAATAATCAATTGTGAAACTTGCAATTTGGCCAAGTTTGATATGCATCCTATCAAATAAAAGATTAATCTTACCCTAAGAACACAATCAAATAGTCCATGTAGACATCTGATTATGGATATCAATCTCAGAAGCACTTAAGTTCAGATTTCAATACCTAGGGAAGCCAAATTTATTAATAACCGATAACGAACTATAGTAGGTATTAGTATAATTCAAAAATTTTTTTGTGGAAAACAATATAAGTCTACATTTAACAATTCCTTATTTGAATACAGTGAATTCAGATGTAGAGAGACTGCATTCTACGTTAAATAAATTATAATAGCTCGATACATTCTACCAGAAAAATAAAGCTCATCGATTTTATTAACAATTATATGTCGGATGACGTTATTCAGCAAATTTCCAACTGTTTACAATTGAACAAGGTGAATAGAAATAACCTAATAAACAAAAATTAGAATAAGTGTAGAAGCCTGTAGGAACGAATACGTCAATAGGAGCCGAAGGGGAGGTCATACAAAAAAATTCAAAATTATAACGTTCAACGAAATCATGGAGACAGTGATAATCGTAAAAACAGATATTATAAAAATCAAGTTAGACGACGAAATATTAAATACCAGACTAATATTTAAAATTAGGAAAATATTAATAGCCAGCTATAGGTGTGATAGTAATCGACAAATCTAGATACAATATTTATTTTTACAGAATATATATGGAATTTATCTTTGGAAATAAACACCCACGCAGGATACATGACGATAAGACAAGAATCGGTACACCTAATAAAAGGATACGACAAGGTTCGTCATGTAACATAGTATTATAGATTTAGGAAGCTACCGCAGCGTTATCAGCCAAGTAGAAGAAGCACAGGAGGACAATTTTAAGAGCTTTGGGGACTTAACATTAAAAATACTACTGATTAATGCACTCAATAACACACGTTCTAAACCCAATGCAGTTATACCGTATAGTAACAAAGCCATCAAAAATTACACACGAAAAATAATAATACTGTTGGACATCCCTGACAATTCGTGACCATATCCATCTCTCATCTAATTTTCATCTGTTATTCTGGCATATCTATTAAAATTAAAATAATCATTTAAAGTTGTAGTTTGATTTTCGCGTTGTTTGTTCCGCTCCACGTTACGTACCTGCTCCCCATGTTACGGGCCCAGGATATTAAACATTATTTAAAAACAATATACACGTGGTTTAACAATGACAAATCCTTAAAATACGTTTAGGCTTGAAATGTTGTCCAAAGACAACAGTGATACAGGGTGTTTGCAAGCAGAAGCGCTGCTTATTAAAAATTACACATGGGATCATGTGACTGGTGCAACACCCGAACCTCCGGTACCTGCAGAAAACGATGCAAAGATCCAGAAGGCTCTAACAGCCTGGGAACGTGCGGACAAGAAAGCTAAAGCTGATCTCATTTTATTTGTGTCAGTCCATCTGAGCTGAAAAATCTCAAGATATTTGAAAGAAACTGGAGTCCATCTACGCCTCATCAGGTCCAGCTAGGAAGGCCACTTTACTCAAACAGCTAACTCTTCAAAAGATGAATAAAGGTGACGATGTACGTGAGTAGGTGAATAAGTTCTTTGATGCTGTGGATAAGCTTGATTCAATGGATGATAAATTCCAAAAAGACTTATTGAACATAATGTTTTTGTACACTTTACCTGAGTCCTTGGAAAACTTTCGTTGTGCTGTTGAAACGCAGGATGCTTTGCCTGACGCCAAAAGGCTTAAAGTCAAAATCCTAGAAAAAGCAGAAGCGCGGAAGCAGAAATCCAAGAAGTGCGAATCTTGAGTTATGCTAGCAACAAAGAGTTTTCCTAAAAAACAAACAAATTTCAATTCGAACCGGGCAGATAAGGTTAGTCCCGCAAGTGGCATGAAAAAGTCCCCATTTCGACGTGGCAAATGCAATAAACATGGACGTATAGTAAAGCTGCCGACTGTCGCGTTAAACGTGAAACTTCACAACGTGAGTGTGTAAAAGATTCATTTTACACAAAATCATATTCCAAACATGCCATGATCACGGATCCTATGGACTTAGAACACAGCTGGTGTTTAGATAGTGGTTGTACTTCCCACTTGTGCCGTGAAGAAGACATCTTCGAAAAGCTGTCACCCACCGACCGTGGAAAACTCAACTTGGCAAGCAATCAATCTACCAAGGTCAAGGCTATTGGAACTGTAAGACTCCAAACAGCCGTTGGAGTCGAGTTAAGGTCAGTAAATTTTGATAATACCTTGCTAGTTCCTGATCTGCGCACGAATTTACTTTCAGCTTCCAAAATCACGGATAAGGGCTGCGAAGTGATTTTCCAGCGCAACGGTGCATTAGTTCGTGATAAAAATGTGCATATTAAACTTTTAGCAGGCCGAATTGGTGATTTGTACTATCTTCGACAAACAACGGAATCTGCTCGTGTTGCTGAATCAACAAATATGTACACCGATAAAGTGTTTAATTCAAGTGTGGCATGAACGTCTAGGCCATTTAAACTCAAAGAATTTGATCGGCATGGGTAAAAACGAGATTACAAAGGGGATCGATTTAAAATCTGGTCAGCAATTACCACCATGTGCTACTTGCATAAAAGGAAAGATGTCAGCGAAGCTGTTTTCTACGAACGAAATAAAAAGGGATGAACCCCTACTGATTGTCCACTCTGACGTCTGCGGGCCTATGCAGACACAGTCGCATAGTGGAGCAAAATATTTTGTCACTTTTATAGATGACTACTCTCGCTGGTGTGAAGTTTACATACTACATATTATTAAGAGCAAAAGCGATGTATTTAAAATGTTCTTGTCATATAAAAATCTCGTCGAAAAACAAACCGGACGTAAAATAAAAGCGCTTCGGACGGATAACGGTAAGGAGTATTGTTCAAACTCTTTTGATGAATATCTAAAATCGAAAGGAATCAGAAGAAGGTTTTCCGCACCATACACGCCACAACAGAATGGTGTAAGCGAAAGGAAGAATCGAACTTTGGTCGAAATGGACAGATGTATGGTTCTGCCAGAAGCAATATGTTTTGTGAATTATTTGAGAAATCATTGTCCACCGTGAAATCTTAATGGCAGGACACCTTACAGATTGTGGACAGGAAGAATTCCAAATTTAAAGCATCTTCAAATATTCGGTTGCAGAGCATTTGTTTTGAACAAACAACCCAACAAAGACAAATTTGGAGCTCGTTCATCTGAGGGAATATTTGTTGGCTACTCCAATGATTCAAAGGCTTATCGAATTTGAATGCCGTCAGAGAGAAAAATCTACGTCACAAGAGATGTTAGGTTCGTGGATGTTCTTACAAATATGCTAGAGGATGGAGATATCATCTTAAACGAGACAAAGTCTGGTTTTGTCGAATTGATGGAAATTCCGTGTGATGCTGCTGCAGGTGAACAAAATTTATTTGGTGGTAATTGTGACGATCAAAATTCAATTGAAGAATTCAAGCCGATTCAAGGTACTATTCAAAACAGTGAAAATGTGTTGGATGACGACGTTGTAGCCTACGCGTTTAATGGCGAAGTTATTTTCAAGGAAGTCTTACAAGGACAATACTGTGCTGAGTGGAAGAACACTATTTTAGACGAAGTCAAGAGCTTAATTAGAAACGACACTTGGAAATTGGTTCGTGAACAGGAGGATCAAAACAAGGTAGGATGTAGATTTGTGCTAACGAACAAATACAATGAGGAGGGTGTAGTAACGCGAAGAAAGACACGCGTGATAGCATGGTCAACAGACTACACTACAACTTTTACTCCTGTAGCTCGCCAAGAGTCTATACGCTTTATGCTTGCGGTTGCTACTAAATATCAACTCAATGGTCCATCAAGTTGATATAACCTCAGCTTATTTAAATGGATATTTGAATGAATGATATCATTCAAAGGGAGCCAATAGACAGTGTCATTGCAAAAAGGACAAAAATAATGCTGAAATATTTTCGCTATGGAAAGCTGGTATGTTATTTACAAAACAAGCCGGACATGAGTGGAATATCGGATTTGATCATATATTGCGACAAATGCGTCTTAAGGCGACTACTTAACGCAGATCCTAGTATATACGTTGCGTGGAAAAATGGACGTATCTTAATCTTAATCCTCTCTATCTACGTTGATGATGTTTTACTATGTTGCAAGGATAGTAACTGGATAGATCATGTTAAAAATAGTTTAAAGGAAGACTTCGAAATTAGGGATCTTGGGGAGGCAAAATATTGTCTGGGAATTGAGATAACTCAAGATTCGAAGCATATGTCTACAAGCCAAAAGAGGTATTATCGAAATTTATTGCAGAAATTTAATATGGAGCATGCGAAGCCGCTAACTATACCCATGCAACCTGATTCGAACCTCGCGAAGGATGGAAATTCGTCTGGACAGGAAAAGCGCCCGTATATAGAATTAATTGAAGGACTAATGTAACTCATGCTACAAGCCTTCTTGCCCAATTTAATAATTGTTTCACCGACGTTCACTGGGGTGCTGCGAAGCGTGTTCTACGCTACCTTCGAGGAACCATTGATTATGGATTAGAGTATACCACAAATCAGAAGGGCTTAATTGGATTCGTCGATTCTGATTGGGAAAAGTGCGTTATGGACAGAAGGTCATAGACCGGATAAGCATTCATGTTTTCCAACGCTGCTATTAGTTGGAAGTCCCAAAAACAAAGAACAGTGGCTCTCTCTTCCACAGAAGCTGAGTACATGGGGATTCCATTCATCTTAGAACATTCCTAAAGGAAATTGGTCTTCAAAATTTAGGTGATATTACCTTATATAACGATAATCGAGGCGCAGGACTTCTTGCTCAAAATCACGTATTCCACCAAAGGACTCAATTAATCAATTTTTTTTTCAATTTATATGCATTTTTATTTTATATCTTAGTTTACTCTTACATGCTAAACAAAAAACGCTTAAAAATTAGCTTAAATAACTTACAAGTAATCTTATAGTATCTTAATGGCCCCATGCGGGCACTCTAAGTTAAACCTAACACTTAAACTAAGTCTTTCGACGTACATTACATTCTATATTTAATTTTATATTTATATTACAACTTAAACTAAGAAAATAGATTTTAAGAAAAACTTAGTATATGGACATATTAATTAATTATAAAAACCTAAAACTAAAAACTTACAGACTACTTAAAAATAAATCTTAACTTACTTACATCTAATACGTACACACACATATATATATATATATATACATAATAGGTATATACTTAATATATACATATATGTACATATATATATATATAAATTTATTTTTTTTTTTTGTCATTTTTTATTTTTATTTATTTGTTTTTTTTTACTTTTTATATATATTTTTTTTTAAAATCTAACTTAAACCTACTTAAAACTATGTAAGCCGGCCATGGCTAAAAACAAAATTAGGCTGGCCCACTTTGCTTCACATGAAGCTACCTATTACTTGAGGAATTCGACGACGAACTCTCCCTACCTTCAACTAGCCACCAAAATTGTTGGTGCTGCCGAGCAACATCCCTCATGTCGCGACTCCCTACCGCCCTACTGAACCGGAGACGCTCCGCACTGCCGTGTGCGACGTCTCTGTCGTAGTTGAGTCGCCTGTCCGCAGCTGTTCGAGCAACGTGGAAGATTAGCGGCACAGCCAATCTGTCCTGGATCAGACCCTTGCTATCAAGGTAGAGGAACGCTTCTGGAGGAACGTAGCCGTCAAAGCGAACTCTCTCATGATACATATAATTAGGGTAGTAAGCCCCAGAGATCAGGTTGTTCGACGATGTCATTGCTCTTGCAATGTGCCTTCGAGTCAACTTAATAACAAAATTGTCCACTCTTATTAGGTTCGCCCTATTGTACAAGACCTCATTGCGATAGAATTTTATGTACTCAGACTCTGGTGTTCTGTATAACCGAAGACAAGCCCTAAGGCAAGCCCTCTCAAACACCCGAATCTTTTCCAACAAACTTGCTCTCACGTTGAACCACACAGGACATCCAAATACAAGCATGGGCCTGATAAGGGCCATGTAGCAGATCACCTTCACCCTCGCATCGAGTTGGCTGTTATAAAACAGTCTCTTTGTAAGGGCAAAAGCACCTCTGGCTCTGGCCAGAGCAACATCTATATGTTTGTTAAAATACAGATATTGGTCTAGCCAGATCCCAAGGTATCTGACTACATTTCGACAAGCAAGTGGCTGTCCATGTTGTCCGACGATAGAGAACTTTCGCCAATTCTTTCTGGTATCCCTAGAGGCCCCAGACAAAGGCGTCCTAAACAGAATGGTTTCCGATTTCTGAAAGTTGATTTTCAACTTCCAGTCATCGCAATATCGTTTAATTTTATCGAAGTCACGTTGCAAAAGTATGTTAATGACCTCAATCTTTGGACCTGATCTGTACGCGATTAAGTCGTCTGCGTACGCTATGGCATGGTGAAGTGAACCTATCAGATCACTTGTGTAAATGTTGAATAGGATCGGCGAATTTACCGCACCTTGTTGCAGACCGTTTTTAATGTTAAATGTTCCAGCAGAGGTCACATCGCCATTCTTCACGATGAACTGTCTACTGGAGAGCATATCAAAAAGAATATACAGAAGTGGTTTACTAATGCCCAACCTGTCCAGCTTGAAAAAGAGTCCCTCTAACCATACGGTATCGAAGGCTTTTTCCAAGTCAATCAGGCAGGCACCAGTGCACTGTTTCTTGCTTTTGTTCCATTGGATATCAGAAACCAGTTTAGACGCAGCATGAATGATATCATGCCCCGCCACCACCAAAGGACTAAACACATTGATATGCGACATCATTTCATTCGGGATATTTTATATCAAGGATACGTTAAGCTGGAACATCTACCAACAGAAGCAATGCCTGCTGATGTCTTAACCAAGGCACTACCTGAACCGAAGCCTTTTTGCTGTTTATCCAGATTTGGAGTTACGAAGGTTTGAGGAACATCTCTTTGAGGGGGCGTGTTGATCACAACTGACAATTCGTCATCACGCATACCAACATATAAACATATCTCTCATCTAATTTTCACCTGTCATTCTAGCATAACCTTTTTTATTTTATTCTTTTCTTGGCGTTCATTGAATTCAGAACTGCTACTATTCAGATTAAAGTAATCATTTAAAGGTGTAGTTTGATTTCCGCGTTGTTTGTTCCGCTCCACCTAGCGTACCTGCTCCACAAATACCAACACTTTTTAATTTCTAAATTTTAATTTAGCATCTTTTAAATTACTTCTAAAGAAAACTGCAACTCCACCGGCCGAAAAAGATTCATTACAGTCTGCTTCAAATCTATAATTTGGTATAATACAGTTATCACCCGATATTCCTTGGCTGTAATATTTTTTGTGAACGAAAAACGTTGGTTCTGCTTTTGGATTATGTTTATTTGATGTTTTAAATTTTTTTCCATTAGGTCAAGAAAATGATATCGGGTAAGTGGCCGCCGCCAGAATTGATGACCATTCGGGCTAGATTTATGGCATTTCTCTTGACAGAATTATTATTTTTGAGGGCTTTGCCGCCCAGCGAAAATCGCCCAAAACAAGAGTTTAGGGCGACCCGGAAATGCAGCTCTCAGAATTTCGGTTGCTCCATCCTGTTGGAACCACATATTCTCTAGTCCTAATTCATCGAAGTCCACAGCGTTTTCGAAAAAATAAGGCCCGATGATGCCTCCAGCATAAACAGCGGGTGTAACGGCTCTTCGTGGGTTATATGCTGACTTTCGGTGCCCCAGAAGCGATAATTTTGCTTGTTCACATATCCACAGAGATGTGCCTCGTCGCTCATGATGATTTTCATTGAAAAATTGTCTCCCTCGTGGTCGAGGTTCCAGATGGCTTGAGTGTCGGTTATACGCGCTTGGCGGTCAACAGCTAACAGCAATGTCTGCACTTTGTAAGGAAACTTTTACAGTCCTTCACAAAAATTGTCTGTAAATACCGCCGATAGATGCCCAATTGCATGGCATGTCGTCTGGTCGATACTCCGGGGTTCTCTGCGACATCTTCAACCACAGCTGCGATATTCTCAGTAGAACGGCTGCTCCGGTGCCGGCCAGATCTGGCAGCATCTCGTGTTATCCCATACTCTTCTAGGCGAGCGGCTAAACGTCGTAGTGTTTACCCAGTTGGTGTCTGATGAACCGAAAATTTGCGCCGAAATTCACGCTGCACCAACACCACCGACGAATTATTATTACGCAATAAAATCGTAACAATTGTTATGCGTTCTTTAGAAGTATAGCGATTTCTGTCTCATTGACGTGTATTTTGTATGTGCTTACTTCACAATTGTCAAAGTAGAACTAACATTTGCCGCCATTTGCAAGAATTATAGCACCTTTCGATAGGGTGATGACTTTTGCGTCAGTATAATCACAGATTTCATGTCCGAAAATCCCAATTTCAGAAAGAAATATGATATCGGGTAGATGACCCAAAGATGCGACATGAGTGAGAAAACTATCTAAGTTTGTTCTCATACTTTGAATATTCTGACGAATTACAGAAAAACCTACTAGCTTGGTATATTAAGGATTAACAAAGGTAAGTCGAGTGGACTTTGTGACATAGGGGTTTAGACCACCTCATAAGAAAATCCCCTGAAGCTAGCTCTGTTAATTATGTTATGGACATAAACGCGAAAATTGAGTTTCCTACCACATTAAACACGATTTATAGCCAATGAGATTGGAGCTGAGGATGATGGAAAACGCTTTCACCAATAAGTGATGGCTTGTCATTTACTAACATTGAACTTTAAAACATATTGACACAAATTTGAAGGTTCTACATGTCGTAATATTGTACATAGGAGTCTGGGATTTTCATATCATCTGAATATGTAGACCGTAAACTGAGGTTCTTTAATGTAAAAACTACCTCTTTCTTTGCTAGGACGCAAATCAGGGGACCGAGGTGGATTCCCTAAGATACTCCAGATGTACATGGCTATAATTGGAACTGACTTGGAAGGTGTAAACAACATTGTTCTGCGATCCAAAATATAGAAGTCGAGAGCCGTGAACTTAGAAAGTCTGATCTCTTGAAATCCGTAGCAATGGCATTTCTTTTTGATCTTTCAAAGCTCAAATCGTGTTAGAGACAAACACTGTTAGGTTGGTAGTTATGGATCTCCTCTGGGAATGCCATTTCGATTAAGAGAGACGATGCATTTGCAGTGAGAGAATTTAGATAAAGAGCAATAACTAGGGATTTAATTTTTGCAACCTTTTTTATCCAAAGGGATTTTACATATGTATGTATAAGAGCTCTTCCAAAAAGATGAGATAGGGAGAACTTGACCCAAGAAGTTCACACAATTTTTCAAGACGATGGTAGGTAGTCAATCAAGACCGAGAGTATTGATCGTTGAGTTTATTTATTTTCTCCTTTATATGTGGCATGGTTACATAATAATAATAACCAAATAGGAGAACTAGTTAAAATTAGTGTATCTAATATGAATGGTAAAAGATTAGTAATGGAAAATAAAAATAAATTCGAACTTCAGGATCGCCAAAAAACTTAGAATGGATTGATAATTATTCGATTTTCTTTTGATACTATGTATACAGAAAAAAGATGAAAAATAATAAGCCTATATTTAGAACCCACCACGTGTAGCACCCAATTGACGTGATATATTCGATGAATTGAATTTAAGTACTATTTTAATATATTGTACCATATTACAATTTCTCTGACGTGACAGTCACGTCTCATTTTTATGAAAACCAAAAGCGCTAAGAACGAAGGATGTTAAAATAAAATAAGCTCAAATAGACGTACTTAACATATAGTATATGTATCAAGCGGCAACGCCTTTATCCATTTAACTCAATCTTTTTAACACTTTGGTACATTTCATCAGAGAATTTGTTAATCACATCGGCGAGATGATAAAAATGATTTTTAATACATCTCTGCCCACTTTAAATTATACGGATAATGTGTTGAAATATAAATCTACGATATAGTCGTATATTGCCGATTTACTTTTCGGCGCCTCGGTATCCAAACTGGAATAAAAAAAATAAAAAAAAATCCAAAAACGAAAACAGATTAACCATTTTTATGAATTTTTAATTTTTGTCTTAAAATAAAAATAAAGAATGATACAAAGATTCGTAAATACACCATTCATTTCGTGATGATATTTATTCATTTATTTAGCCTAGTCTTAGCTGTGCAGTTTTCAAATGCTAAAATATGAAATTTTTAAATCCAAAATTAACTTACACTAATATAAATTATGTATTTCATAACTGCGTAGAAGCAGGTGGTCAGCAAGATACTCGAGGTCATGATAAGTATCTTGATGAAAGAACTATTTTTGAGGTTGATAGCTGATATAAATATGGCTTTATTGACTTTATTCGACTGTGAGATAATAATTAATGTGATATTACAGGTTACGATACATTTTAGAAGGCACAGCTTGCTCTATTTTACACCAAAATATTAAGTCCTTCACGAGAGCCCTTGCAATATATCATTGGATCATTTCTAAGAGAATAGCATTTTTAGCTATTAGTTGGGCCAACAATAAAATAAAAATTATTTAAAATATCAAAATTTCCTGCATTTATGATTACCTGTAACAACTGATGGATAGCGAGTTGTGTGTGAAAATTTTGTTGGTGTACTGTTGCATATTGTTGTAAGGGCATAACACCTACAGCAATTTGATTCGGTAAACCATCGACAGAATTTTCACTTCGCAGCCTTGCTTAGTATCGTCGGTGTTTGTGTTTACTGTGTTTATTTGTAATTATGACTTGGGAATTCAGGGTGGACGTACGTCCACGTCTGTAAATACAGACCAGCTGTTTTGACACTTAGTGAAACATAGGTAGAGCCCCACCCACACCTCTCAGATCACTCTGATCTGAAGCTACCTGGCTACGAACTAGTGCCACTATTCTTTCCCCATCGCGGTCTCGCCATTTACTCGAATGTGAGTAGTGATGTAGCTAGCCAAACTCCACCACAATGTAGTCCCTGTTCCAATCCGGAATTTAATTTCATGTGGTTAAAATTCCATCTCCGTAAGCAAATTATCCACTACTGCTTTATTTACAGAAGCCCCAAGCTGGACAGCAACTCGACCTTTCACGAGTTTGATGCGCTGTCTGACTCTCTGTATCTTCATATCCCTGTATCTTTATACTGAAATCGTGATTACGGGCGATTTCATACACAATTCTGGTTGGCTTCGACATTCTGCACAGACAACACCCGAAGGACGGTGTGTTTTTAAGTTTTTTTTTATATTATTCAATATATTCCCCTTTTAGTTTGATACACTTATTCCAGCGACTTTCTAACTTCGGAAGGTCTGTAAAATACTCCTCCATGGCGTCGATGATTTCCTCGCGTGAGCTGAATTTTTTATAGATGAGCCATCTTTTGAGGTTTGGGAAGAGATAATAGTCCGAGGGATCCAAATCCAGTCACCAATCGACGTCAAAAGACCGCCCGATTCCGCATCGGTAAGTCTAAACACTCTTTCGAAGTGCTCTCGCGTTCGTGTTTTTGGTCAAAAGTGAGCATTAGCGGTACCCATCTGCAGGATAAGTTTTTCAAGAATATTACCCAAAATATGGCGTGTGCACTCAGTACTAATCTTGGTGGTATCTGCTAGCTCGCGCACCTTCACTTTCCGGTCAGCCAACACCATTTCATTTATTTTTTTGACATTGTCCTCTGTAACCGCATCGGAGGGCCTGCCGCAGCGGGCTTGATCGGTAGTGCAGTTGCGGCCACCACGAAAGTCTCGAAGCCAATATTTGACGGTGTAATCTGACGGAGCATGTTTTATGAGAGAACGAAAATCGTTTTTGTCCATACTCAACATGATGCCAAACACGTCAACAACAATCAGCTGTCAAAAGAAAACTAAAGACAGTATCGCACTGAAATTTGGCATGTCTGCCTAAATATGAACGGACTTCAAGGCACCATAACCTCTTTTGCAGTAGCAGCGCATTCCGGCGGTCAAGGAGGTCACTTTTCACTCCATCTATTAAATGAGCCCACACGAATACCAGACGTTGATAGTCATACCGCCAACACCCTGGAATTGTTTTTAACTTCTCTCAATAAGTACTCCGTTGATGTTCTCCATCCTCCAGGCTCGTCGGACCATTGTGACATATCAGCTAAATTCTCATACATCGATCACACAGTTAGAGAAAAGATTCCTAAAAGAACCGTATGGCAATACGAGAAAGCCAATTGGAGCGGACTTAACAATTAAAAGCGCCAAGCCTTCTTGCATGCTTGCTTGGCGCACTATAATGGGGCTGAGATGTTTCCTATTTAGAGCGATTCAGATCCAGGTTTTGCCAGATCTGTGTGGTCGCTAGAGATGTTGGTCCAACAGTCCATCTAAGGTCTGTTCTTTTATTAGCATCCATCTTTAATATTGACTTGCACGTAGCGATTGATATACCTATGCTACCCTTTTCCGGTAGAATAGGTAGAGTTCACGCTTTTCTTCAGCCAGGACAGAGCTCCTTTAATCGCCAAAATTTCCGCCTAGAACACGCTACAGTGATTTGGTAGACGGAAAGAGAGACTTAGATTTAGCTTATCTGAGAAAACACCGCCACCAACCTCGCTATCGGTTTTAAATCCATCTGTGTAAAAGTGGTCCAGAAGAACTTAGAGCGGAATCTTACATGGAAGTCTGTGTCAAACCAAAGTTCAAGTATGGTGTGATCGACGTTCTTTGTGAGGACGTTCTTTGCGTGGCCAAATAAATATGAGCTCTAACGTTGACGGGCAGACACGCTGAGAAAGCTCTCTGAATTAAGTCAATTATCAAATATAGTACATAGTATTTATAGCTTCAAGTTGTTAATATTTCATCTTTTACGCAATCATTTACAAAGTGAGCTTAAAATGAAGTGCGGATTGTGTTGTCTAAAAGTTGAACGACATGAACTTAAAGTCAGTGTGCGGGTTGCAAAGAATATTTTCATGCGAAGTGCTCCAAAATGGACAGAAAAGAGACCGATTACTATGAAAAGAGAAATCAAGCTTACAAATGCCCATCTTGTGTTTCTCTGCGGAGAAAATCTATTCTCGTGGATTCTCCTATTATTTCTCTTCCTAACGCCACTACTTCCAAAAGTGCATCATCCAATCGCCCTCATTCAAGTAACAACAACATCAACGTTACACCAACACTATCCACCCACGATGACTGCACTACAGGTGAACAAAACAATGCAAATGCTTTTCAGCGAAATCTTGGAACTTAAGCATGCTAATATGGAAGCACTGAAGAAAATTCAATCTCTTGAAGAAAGCAATGCATCCCTTTCTAAGAAAGTGGTGCTGCTGGAAAACAAAATAAACCTTCTGGACCAGAAAGAGAAACAATGGGCTGTAGATATCGTTGGCCTTCCTGATGTCAATACTTCTAACGTGGTGGAAAAAGTCAACAACTTGTTTACTGCAATGGGAGAACAATCCGCATCAGAAGATGTTGTCTCTTGTTTTGTCAAGACTGCGAGTGTAGAGAATAAAAGAAAATCGGCCAATATTGTATGCGTCAGGTTTTCGTCTCTCTCGCGGAAAAACGATGCAATGAGAAAATTTGCGATTAAACAGAGACAAAATTTCGAAAGAGCTTCTTGGTTTAAACACCAACTGTGGCGGCGGAGATGGCGGGAAAAGTGACAGCAGCGGGAAAATCTACATGAATGATTGTCTCACAGTTTTTACAAGATCTCTACTTAATAAAGCAAATGAACTTAGATGCAACAATATATGTAAATTTGTTTGGGTGAGAAATTCAACCGTTCTTATCAGAAAGAAGGAAGGTGATAAAGCTATTAAATTATACTCTTTTGAAGATTTACAAAAAATTGATGGGGTATATGTATAATTAACTTTTCAATTATATTAAAATGATTAATCCTAATAATAATTTAAACAACAATTTTTGTATATCTTATTCAATTAGTTATAATAACAATACTAACTTTTCTTCCTCATCTGAACATTACAATTGCTATTGCATAGATCATCCAAACAAAGAACAATCTTCTGGTTTTTCAGTAATACATCAGAACATTCGCAGTTTGAGAATGAATTTTGATACATTTTCCACTCATCTTTCCTCATTGGACCATCTCCCTGATCTGATTTTTGTTTCTGAAATTTGGATTTATGAAGACGAAATTTCAGATTTCACTATTCCTAATTTTTTAGTTGATGCAACATGCAATGATTCATATGCAGCTGGCGGTGTTGGAGTATTTTTTCAAAGTGACATAGTAGGCAAAAAAATCAAAAAATATAATTTGCAAAGTGCTGACGTAATTAGCTTCAGTTGTGAAATTTCTGGTACCCATTATTGTTTTATTTGCGTTTATAGAGTACATAAGTGTTCAGTAAAATCCTATATTGAAGAGTTTTCTGGGTTTTTAGAATCTCAAACTTGTAAAAATATAATTCTGCTTGGTGATTTTAATATTAATATTCTTTCTGACTCTTCAGACGTCAATCACTTCTTGACGACTCTATCTACGTTCGGTTTTGACTCTTTGCTGTCTCAGGCTACCCGTTTGAACTCGTGTCTGGACCACATATTTGCGAGGGTTCACCGTAATAACAAAATGAAGTTCAAAACTGCGTCATTTGACCTGAATTTAACAGACCATCACTTAACAAGTATCCAAATGGATAGTTATGTTACTCGTACTAAGCCAGCTGAGTGTGTCACTTTCGATAAGATCAACTATAATGTCCTCAAGAACCGTTTGAACTTTGATTTTTGGGAAGAAGTTTTTAGCACAGCTGATCCGTCAATAGCTTTTAACATATTTTTAATGAAGCTTCAGTCTCATATCACTAATAGCAAATATATAAAAAGTGGCATAAGCAATAAAAATAAATGTCTGAAGCACCTATCCCCAAAAAGGGAAAGGATATATCCAATCCGGCGAATCTCCGGTCGATAAGTCTCCTTCCGAATATCAGTAAGGTGTTTGAAAAAGTAATCAATAGGGCTCTGTCTAGGTGGGTTGAGGACAAACATATAGTTCCGGATAATCAATTCGGTTTTAAGGCGGGTCATGATATCTCACATGCCGCGTCTAAGCTGGTGTCCGATATCCAATGGAATAAAGGCAAAAACCAATGTACTGGTGCCTGCCTTGTTGACTTGGAGAAGGCCTTCGACACCGTATGGTTAGAGGGTCTTTTCTATAAGCTGACTAGGCTGGGGATTAGTAAACCACTCTTGTACATTCTTTATAATATGCTAACCAACAGACAGTTCATCGTGAAAAATGGTGATGTTACTTCTGTTGGAATATTTCAAATTAAAAATGGTCTTCAGCAAGGCGCGGTCAATTCGCCGATCCTATTCAACATTTATACAAGCGACTTGATAGGTTCACTTCCCCATACTATTGCGTACGTAGACGATTTGATAGCGTACAGAACAGGTCCAAAAATCGAGGTCATTAATACTCTCTTGCAGTATGACTTCGATAAGATAAGACGGTTTTGCGATGACTGGAAGTTGAAAATCAACTTTCAGAAGTCGGAAACCATTCTCTTTAGGACGCCGTTGTCTGGAGCCTCTAGGGATACCAGAAAAAATTGGCGAATGTTCTCGATCATTGGACAATACGGACAGCCTCTTGCCTGTCGAAATGTAGTCAGATACATTGGGATCTGGCTAGATCAGTTTCTGTATTTTGACAAAAATGTAGATGCTGCTCTGGCCAGAGCTAAAGGCGCTTTTGCCCTTACAAAGAGATTGTTTTATAGCAGCCAACTCGATGAGAGGGGAAGGTAATCTGCTACATGGCCCTTATCAGGCCTATGCTGGTGTTCGGGAGCCCCGTGTGGTTCAATGTACGAGCAAGTTTAATGGAAAAGATTCGGGTGTTTGAGAGGGCTTGCCTTCACTTGTACAGAACACCAGAGTCGGAGTACAAAATTTTTTATCGTAATGAGGTCCTTTACAACAGGGCGAACCTAATACGAGTGGACAACTTCGTAATTAAGCTGACCCGAAGGCACATTGCAAGAGCAATGACCTCGACGAATAACCTGATATCTGGGGCTTACTACCCCAATTACCTTTACCACGAGAGTGTGCGCTCTGACGGCTTCGTTCCACCGGAAGCATTCCTCTACCTAGATCAGATGGGGTTGATCCAGGATAGATCAGCGGTCCCGTTAATCTTCCATGTCGCTCGGAAAGCTGGGGACAGGCGACTCAACTACAACAGAGACGTCGCACACGGCAGTGTGGATCGTCGCAGGTTCAGTAAGGCGGTGGGGAATCGCGATAAGAGGGATGTCGTTCGGCAGCACCAGCATTTCTGGTGGTTGGATGATGGAGATGTTTCGTCGTCGTTTCCGTCAATTACGGACCAGCCTCACTAATGGGGCAGAGCTGACCAATCTATTAGATCTGTGAATAGCGATGGCCAGCTTGCATAGGCTTAGGTTAGCAATTAAGAAATACATATATATATTAGTATATACACAGGTATATACTAGTATATGTATGTCATTGTGTATAATGTCCATGTGTATGTATGTGTGTATTGTGTAGATAGGTTAGGTAGACTAAGGTTATTTTAAGTTAGATATTAAGTTTTTATAAAAAATAAAAAATTATGTCCGTACGCTAAGTTTTTTATTAAATTCTTTTCTTAGCCTTAAGCATAGAAAATAAGTACCTAAATAAAATGTAAATAAAGTCGAAAGACATGGATATAAGAATTTAGATTAGCTTAGAGTGCCTGTGTGGGGCCAGTAAGTTAGTATAAGATTGTTAGCATTTAAGCATTTTTTGTTAGTATGTAAGAATTAATGATTTAGAAAATAAAATGCATTTAAAACTAAAACTAACTAAATGTCTGAAGCCGTGGATGACTCTTTCAATCCTGAAAAAAATCCGAAAAAAACATAGACTCTGTCTTTGTTGCAGAAAATACCCAAATAATACTAGGTTAAAACAATATTACGAAAAGCTAAATAAAGAGCTTAAAGTGGAAGTGCCATACTGCAGAGATAATTATTTTCGTAGTAAACTAACTGCAAGTCTTGGCAATTCTAAAAAAAAATGGCGGATTGTTGATGAAATGCTTAATAGAAAAGCTTCAGAAGTGGAAATAGTTTTGAATGTTAACAACTCAACCATCTCCGAACCTTTGCAAATTGCTGAATTTTTTAATGATTTCTTCTGCAATATTAGTTCTTCTCAAAATGCACCCAACAACAATTTCACTTACAGGAGTAGTTTGGATTTAGTGGATATGAAAAATCAAGCAAAGAGATTTTTCTGTGAACCATTCACTGCTCTAGAGATCCATAAGATAATCTATTCTCTTAAAACATCCAATTCTACTTCTTGTGATAAGCTTTCAAGTTTTATGTTGAAAAAAATTTCGTTTCAAATCTTTGATGTTTTATGTTTTATTTTTAATAGCAGTATACAGTCAGGAATTTTTCCACAATCTTTAAAAACGGCAATAGTATTGCCACTCTATAAAAAGGGCGACAATACTATTTTAAATAACTGTCGTCCTATATCTTTATTATCAGTATTTTCAAAAATATTTGAGAGGGGTATTAAATCAAGAATATTGTCGTTTCTAGAAAGAACACACTTTTTCAGTGATTGTCAATTCGGTTTTAGAAGTGGAAGTTCCACTGAAACAGCACTACTAAAACTAACTGGGGAATTACGAGGGGCGTTCAATATATTCTCGGTATCGATATGAAGGAAAATGCGAATTCAATTTAAATTGTTTTTATTTTTCAATATAATCTCCCCTAACATCAATGCATTTGTTACATCTTGAGATAAGCTTTTTTAAACCCTCAAAAAAATAAATTTCCTCTTTCTCTGCAAAATACCGACTTGAGTTCTTCATCATCCGAAAATCTTTTTCCACGAAGACATTTTTTCAAATCCGGAAACAGGAAATAATCACTAGGGGCAAGGTCTGGACTATAGGGTGGGTGTTGGATTTCTTCGAAACCACAATCTCGCGCAGCAGCCTTGGAAACTCGCGCCGTGTGAACAGGAGCGTTGTCATGAAGAAGCAACACACCCGCTGCGAGTTTACCCCGTCTTTTCTTTTTAATTTCCTCCCGCAAATTATGCAAAGTGGAAGCGTAGGATGTGGCGTTGATGGTTCCACCTTTTTTTTGTACTCAATGAGCAAGATTCCCTTTGAGTCCTAAAAAACTGTGGCCATGAGCTTCCCGGCAGACGGAGTGACTTTGAACTTCTTCGGGGGGTCTGTTCCTTTTTTATGCCACTGCATGGACTCTTGTTTGCTTTCAGGGTCATAGTGGTGGACCCATGTTTCGTCCCCAGTAACAATTCGATCCATAACACCGTCCGCGTTCTCACTACACATCTCCAAAAGCTCTCTACAGCATGCGATTCTCACTTTTTTCTGAGGCGCTGTGAGCATTCGTGGCACCCACCTTGCACTGACCTTTGGTTAAGATGGTCATGAAGAATGGTGTGAATGGTACCAATTGAAAGCTTGGTGATCTCTGCCATCATTTTCACCTTTATTCGGGCATCCTCAAGAACAAGTTTTTCGACTTCTTTGATGCTTTCTCCCGTACAAGCAGTAGCCGGGGCGCCGGAGCGGGGGTCGTCTTCAATGCTCTCTCTGAATCTCTTGAACTCACTTGACCACTTTTGCACAGTTGATAATGAAGGTGCGGAACCCTGGCAAACAGCCACCATCTCTTCATGAATAGTTTTTTGACCTTTTCCTTTCTTAGTGAGAAATTTAATTACAGCGCGATGCTCAATTTTCACCATCATCGTCTCAGTTGCCATTATGATTCTGTTTAACTAGAGATAAAACGCGAATTAATAATCACATTTATATGAAATTTTACATGAATGCACTAAAATAACAGTATTACTTGATAAATAAGTCAATTTATATATACAACCACAGCTTCACCCCGATACCGAGAATAGTTTGAACGCCCCTCGTATATCACAGCATTAATTCATCAGAGATCCCAGTTTCTTTGTTTATAGATATCACTAAAGCTTTTGATATGGTGGATCACTCAATATTATTAGATAAGCTGTTCCATATCGGTATTAGAGGTTATATATATGATTGGTTTGTTTCATATTTAAAAAACCGCCAGCAAATTGTAAAAATCAGGAAAATTTACAGCTCTCCGAAAAATATCGAGATTGGTGTTCCACAAGGTTCAGTTTTAGGTCCTATTCTGTTTTTAATATATGTAAGTTCTCTGTTTGTTCAACCCTTTAAAGGTAAAGTTACTGCATTTTCTGATGATACTGCGCTCTCATACTCAAGTAAAAGTTTGCTAAATATTTGCTCGGATGTAAACCATGATCTCGATTTACTGAGAAAATGGTTTTCAATACACAAGCTCAAAATCAGCGAGAAAACGAAATTTATGATATTCAGTATTAACAGTAAAATTTGTGATGATTTGCTGTTATTTTACCACTCTCCGAGTTGCAGAACCTTTCCCCTATTTAATTGCGACGATAATACTTTTTCATTTAACAATTTAACGCCTTGTTGCAGTAATTGTTTTAAGGTTGAGTGCGTTGACAATTTTAAATATCTAGGTATTATCTTAGATTACAAGCTTAGTTGGTGCAATCATGTACATTTTCTCAAACAATATCTTAATAAAGTTGTAAGACAACTGTATCACCTTAGCCTTTATTGTCCACAATCAACCTTAAGACTTGTATATAACGGTCTATTAAAATCTAAATTGGAATATGGTATTTCGTTGTGGGGTGGAGCTCTTTTTAATTAAACTGAACCTTTATTAATAAAACAGAAACACGCAATTCGAATCTTATACAGAGTAAATCGCCGAACTCCAAGTTCGAATTTGTTCGGAAACCTTGAAGCTCTTCCTTTAAGGCATCTTTACTGCTATAAAGTACTAAAAATATTTTTTCAAAATGCGGGTTTTTACGTAGTTAGAAATATCGATAACTATGGTTTGCGAGGAAATACTAGAAATTTTGTAACCGTTCCTATAGTTCGTAAAGTTCATTTTGGACGATTTTACTTTGCCGCAGCACCCCGTCTGTTTAACCTACTTCCAGATAATATGAGATGTGAAATAGTGAAAAATGTATTTCCTAATGATACGAGTATTAAAAAAATGGTACTGTCCCTTGACTACTCAGCTATAAATAGTTTATTTATTAATGAATTTTCTTCTTTGAATGTCTAATTATTTCTTTATATTTTGGTCTTTAAAATACTGTATCTAATATCTTTTGCTTTCATTTTGAATCTCCCCATCAATATCAATATTATATGTTTGTATATAGACTGATACATTCAACTCTTGTCACTTGGACAATAGATTGTACCTACTATTTCATATTTTTATTTTTTTTTTTAAACAATGAATTTGTAAAATTAAAGATTTGTTAATGAAAATGTGAAATAAAGCAACCTTTCGCAGCTAGCTACTTTTTAATTCATCATCGATTTCCATTTACGGATAGATTGGAGTCGTCGCTATCCACTTCTGGAAAAGATATCGATGTTCCAAGATCTAAAGTTGTATTTGAAGTTTCCGTTAAAGAAAGTTGCTTATCAGCATCCAGCTCATTCTTTTTATAGACGCTTAGGTGAATTGACTCGAAACCGAACCGAATCATGCCTTTAGTCTGCGCTAGAGGGTTAAGGGATTCCTTATTGACCACAATCAACGCGCATCTCTAGGAGCCCCTTATTTCTTCCAATTTCGCGACTTTCCCGTTATGAGTCGGAAGTGTCGGGTTGCTGAGCCTGATGATCTCCAGAATGCTTTCTGGGGAGGAGGGTTCGGTTGGGATCTAGGTTGGAGTTCTAGGTCTGCTAGAAATATCCTCCTTAGGCACGACCTCGAGTTTCTCCGGCCAAATCTCTCTTAATTCTCTCTTGGGAACTGGCACGGTTTCCTCAAACGATCTCTGGTGCTTGGAAGAGTCTTTTGTTGTTTTGGGAGCAATGGGTAATCCGTCTTTTAGTATGTTGTTAGCCCATTCAATCTTGCTCTTTTTGTCCGCACTTCTCGCAACCTCTGGAATGGATCCGAAAGCTTTATTATTGCGTAGTCCATTTCGGCGTAATATGTAGAGCGCCTTAGATGGAGCTTGCCGATGCGGCTGATCCCCTGATTTCTCCTTAGGGGGAGGAGTTTTAGTAGCAGTGACAGGTCCGGAAGGTGGGGGGAAGGAGAGGGGGAACATCCTTTAGTTTCAGGACTCGTCTTGAGAGCTTCTCGAGATTCATTGACCTTACTTAACCTCTACAAGTCGAAAAGTTTGATGCTCACAGTAGAGGAAAAGAAGTTTAAAAACATAACAAATTTATACAACAAAAAACACAGCCTACCAAACACCAGCATGACCATCTCCATCAACATCGGCAATTGAGTGCAAGCTTTCCTGTTAGCTAAACAAACGCGTCTTATTCGCTGCAGTAACTGGAATGTAGTCTCTTCCACCTCCGGCAAAAAAATACTCGAAAACTTCTTACATCACGTCAGCACCAGAGCCTATCGAAGAATGTTTTTGTTGTATGACGTTACATTTTCGTTGACATGAATGCGGCAGCCAGAATCCATTCCAACGTCAAGAAGACAAAGAAAACTCGTTCTATTTGTATTCCACCGCTGATGAATGGATTTTAGCAAGAGTTGTTATCTCCAGCTGTTTTGAAGTTTACTAAGCTAGGATCTAATCATGCTGTTACCGGGGATCACTCTTTTGTAGCGGGTGCAGTCACTGACCCTCGAACTTGGTCGTTGCGCTGCTGGTGCAATCCAGTCAGTCAGAGGTTTCCAATTAATCGCCGTGCAAATCCCATTCACTTCTTAGCACCTCTTGTTGCGTTAATAGAGCAATCTAAACATTCATAACACTCTCCTACTCTATATAATTTTTGTGAAACTTCCTCATTCAGTTAATTGCACAATGTGCTGAAAATCCTTAAACATTAATGCTGAATTTAAATCAACTTCAATTAAATAATACGCCATCTACCAACCGAGTACCAAGCCAACCCTTAGGGCAAATGATTTTCACTAATTTGAATTCCACAAGGCCTCTAAGCAAGTGTACGTGTATAGGAACGAAGTTGTACAAGATGGTAGGTATCGCTACCTAACATCACCTGCCGCAGCTCCAGCTCGTGTTCACCTTTTCAAATACACCATCAAGCACGTCGTTCTTGCGTTCTAATTAAACGCCGCCATTAACGGCCGTGCTAATTGCAATTAAATATTCAATATTGGCTATGTTCGCGGAGGGGGGAGTATGAAGATGGTACGAATCGGTTGACAGGTAGGTAACTAGGTAGGTTGGTTGTGTTCGTAATCAATCGCATTCAGCGCTTGGAGCAACAGCAGGAAACCACAAAATTCATTGCGAACACATCCACCAGCTTTTACTCGCCTAAGCTGATTTTCGAATCAAAATAATTGCTACACGAAAATAACGTATCCCATTTCCCACTGCCACCCAGTTTATGGCCCCTATCCTAGCGACTCCCGATAAGGGTTTGTTCTCCCCCAACGCGTACAGCAGTTTCAACTCGTACCAACGACTTTGTAGGTATACATTAGAGTGTGCTGGTACTCGTATCTGTATCTGTATCATGAGTACGAGCACGAGTATGAGAACTCGTATTTGATTGCTGGCTGGAGTTTTACATTTACGCTCTTAATTATTTTCACCCCCAGCACAGCCAGTAACCCTGTTACGGATACAGCACTCCGGAAATATCATGAAGCTCTATCTAATTCTTAACTAACCACCATCCAAATCCGTGCTCCGTAGCTGCTGTCTCACCTGCTGGGGAGCAAACAGTTAAAGTGCTAATTGCCATAAATGGCTGTCATTGTGGGGTAAATGACATTAGGAGTTTGCATCATTACCTATTTAGGTACTGTTAGGAATCACACGCAGCCACACACATATACACATATTTAGCCACTTGCCTCTATGAGTTACAAGATGTATATAAGGATAAGGAGAGAGGAAAAGATACATTTCCCCTGCGTTGCGAGAGCGCATGATTTTAAATTAAGACGGCAGGACTTCGACTCAACGGTAGGAATGCTCTCATTAATAAATATTCCACGCCCACTTTGTGCAACCAATCGGAACAAGGGGAAATGCTTTAAAAGCTTTTGTTATCCTTATAAGCGCATAATGGCGGCACTTTCGTATCCTGTTCTAGTGGATAGCCATCCTTTGCTGATTGACCTTATGTAATCCGTGGAACTTTTTTCGTATTCCTTTTTTCAACTTCTTTCTCGTTGGTATTGAGAGAAAATTGCCCGTTTTTACAAGAGTAAATTATGAAAATGGGATTTTTAGTCAGCTTCTACTGGTAAGGAGCTCCTTAAAATTTCACATTGTAAGCGTTTAATTCATTTCTCTTTCGGAATGTAGCCCTCTCACGGATTTGTTTCTGTTGGGAGGGGTAAGGAGCTGAAATAAACGATTCCTTAAGGTCCCTGTGTGTCTACATTTTCTCAAACACACACATAAATGTAGTAAAGAAAAAGTGAAAACATCTTTCGATTTGCATGTATCCAATATCAATTACAACGGATAAGTGCGGGTTAAATGGCTGTGAATTTACTTCTAAAACGGCCTTTCTTGAGGATTTCTTTTTGTAGGCGTGTTTTTTTTTTTTTTTGTTTTTGTAAATTGCTGTTGTTTACATGAAATGATCCTTTCCAAGTCACCTTTGTAAGAGATACTTGTACTTGGTCATTTATCCGCAGAAAATTATCACACACATCATGCTATTCACATCATACAGGAGAGGGATACTTTTTTTTTATCCTCATCCCCTTGTCTATGAGAAGGATGATGTGTTCATGTGTGTGGATGAGTAGATTGGATGATTAAATGTTTTCCTTTCAATTAATTGGATTAATTTAAAATTCTTGAACGTATTTGACGAAATTTCTGGGTTATGGTTGACGATAAGTGAGGGTTTCTTTTGGGAGATAAGGACAAGATTTTGGAATCCGATTCAGTAATGATTAAGGTGTGATACTCCTTTGTCCGGTGTTTGTGTCATTAATTTACTATTTGTGTTTTGACCTGATTTTTAATTTTTATTTGTTCATAAATTGCTTTCGACTGTTAGTTTTAGTGGAAGGGCAACCATTCGCCTTCTACCCCTTGTGTTGTTAGATATCTATATAATTGTGAGCACCTAAGTGAGCTCATAAACGATACAACCGAAAACCGAATAAGCCATCTTGTTGATCCCACTGGCTGAAGGATGCCAATGCCAGATAAAGAAATCCTTCAAAGTTTAATCTGTTAGTCAAAATAAGGGACACCTTTTAGGATATACTCAGATATGTACTTCGCGAGCTCGAACATAGTCAGGCTATGTCAAAAATAGACAGCAATTATAATTCTGAAATGATAATTTGTCACCAGTTGCCCCTTCTGTTGCAAGAACACTCGAAGAACGGTATGTTGAAATTTTCGCTGCGGAAAATAATTTGACCCAGCTTGTAATTGAGCCCACCCGAATACCAAATCTTTATAGTCATACCGAAAATACCCTAGACTTATTTTTAACTTCTTATCCTGATAAGCTCATAAGTTGATGTGCTCTCCCCATTTAGGCTCACCGGACCATTGTGTGATATCAGCTAATTTCTCATATACTGACCACCACACAGTTCTAGAAAAAATTCCTAAAAGAATCGATAGAGCCATTTGGAACGGATTTAAGGCCTTCTTAAGGAATTTTACCTGGTCGTTATGTTTCCTCGACAACCATGTGGATGCCGCTGCTGATATGATCACTGACACTATCCTCTTTGGAATGAGATCCTTCATTACTCATCCGAAGAAGAGTATCAAACAAATAGAAAAGATATGGCATGACTTGAGTTGTAAAAAGGCTGTCAGGGTTAGAGAAAATGTTTTTACGGTCCTACAAGACCAACCCAAAAGTGTGTGAAATTTCAATACGACCAAAAACTGCAACCAAAAACTGCATCAAAGGTAGAAAAAACTAAAAATTGTTAGTCCCTCGTTAAAAACATTAGAAAATCTGACTCGTTCCCCATCACAACGTTCATTTACAATGACAGCTGACCAGCTATCAGCTCTTTGGACAAGGCCAATCTGTTTGCTGAATACTTTGCGGGCAGCTCAATACTCCCAGATTATGCTCTGTCTCCGCCTACACTTGAGTGCGTCGAATATTCAATGAGACGAATCCACTTTCGCACTCGTGTAATAGCAAGAGTACTTAAAGATCTCAACATACATAAATCCGCTGGCCCAGATGGTATATCTCTCCTTCTTCTGAAGAGGTGTTCTTCCACGCTGGCAAAACCACTGCGTAAGCTTTTTCATCAGTCCTACACGTTATGACTATTTCGGAGGAGATGAAAACCAGCACCGCCGCTAAAACAGAGGAATCTTTTTCTCTCTTCTCCTATAGATTCATTGCACTTACGTCACTTCTTTCCAAAGTCATGGAAACGCTGATAAACCGTCAACTCATGAAATATCTCTGACAAAACTTTTCAATGACTGGCAATACAGTTTTCGTAGCAACCGGTCCACTGGTGATTTGATGGCATGTCTCACCGAAAAGTGGAACCAAGGCGTACATCAATCTGGCGAAAGCATGTGTGCAATGAGTGTCTCTTTGATCTTCCCTGCGAAGGAGATTTTGTGACATGCCATCGGTGTGATCGTAAAATGCACTTTGGATGCACCACGGTCTCCGAAATATCCGACTGAAAAATGTCCATGGCAAAGAAAAAGGAGTGGAGGTGTGCTACCTGCAGAAGCGAACTGCAAAATGCTGTAGTTGATGCTACATCAAAATCTGTATCGGCGGCAACAATCCCAAATCAACCACCACCGAAAAGAACGAAAAGCGCTAGTTCACTTGATGTTAATGAACATCAAAATGCACCAAACACCACTATCAAATCGTTTATCGAAGAAATAAAATTAATGAGAAAAGAAATGTCGGAAATAAAAACCAGCTGTGAATTTGTTGCAAGTTAATACGAACAAATTAACCAGCACATTACACAAAACAAAAACTCTCCGAAGAAATCAAAAAATTAAAAGAAAACAACCAAGAAAAAGATAAACAAATTATTTTGTTGGGAACTAAAGTTAATACAGTAGAGCAACAGATACTAAAAAACAATATAGAAATAAAAAATATTCCACCCACGATTGACGAAAACTTAACCGAAGTTGTTAAAGCAGTCGGAAAAACAATAAACTGTGAAATAAACACATCCGATATAATTGAAATTTACAGAACCAACAAACGAAACCCAAAAAAATCTTCGATAGTTGCATCTTTTACTAACTATGCGTGCAGAACAAATATAATTAAAAATGCAAAGTCTGCTCGCAAAATCGAATTAAAGAAAATTAGGAAAAATACCAACAACTATCAAAGTAGAGAGACAGAGAGTGAGGCACATGTATTCGTTAACAACCAACTGACTCCTACAAACAAACATTTACCCTGGCTGGCCAAAAACAAAACCACAGGGTGTAACTGGAGATTTGTGTGGGAGGCATCGTGCAAAATACTTGCAAAAAGAACTGAAAACGGCGAATCCATACACACAGGCTCTGTTAACGACATAAACAGAATCTCCATCTAACTTAACCAACAAAAGAAACGTTGTTAGAAAATCGAAAATAAAAAAAAGACATGATGGAAAACCAATATAATGGCGCTTACATCGATTTTAGGGTAATAACATACATGGTTCTACCGGTATTGATGCAGATCTTATTAAGAATATGAATTTTTGTATGTGTATGTTATACTATAAGGTCCATAAGGAAGAATTGGAGTGTTTTCGTAGAAGAAACAGAAGCTTTTGTTCATAACATTGAATGAAAATGAATGTTACCAATCAATCGACTCGGGTTAATATCACAGCCAATACCTCGACAATATATTGATCATATTTTTGTTAGCATTATGAAACAAGATATTGTATCGGTCGTTATTGAAACCGATATATCAGATCACTACGCAACATTGTATGCTACAAAAGACTATTCTGAGCAGACCTGTAAAGTACTTAAGTATTTCAGGACTTCAGTCGTCTTAAGTACAAGTACTAGGTACTGGTACTTGTACTTCAGTATCTTGGTACAGGTACTTGAAAAAAGGCAAGTACCAGTATTTTTCAAGTACTTGTGTACAAGTACCAAATATCAGGTACTTAAGTACCAAAGTACTTGAGCAGTAATTCAAGTACTTCCTAGCATATTGACTAAGCTTTGTTACTACGTCAATTTGTAAAGGAAAATTATTATGTATTTCATCAGGAGAAAGTGTTTCTTTGAGCAGCAGACTCGAAACTGTAAGTCCAGTTATTGTTATAGCAATCATAATCGAGCGGACTGCTGAAAATTAATGTATTCGAAATTTTAAAACCCTTGAGCCGCAGAGTGAAGGGAAGATTACTCAATTTCTGATTCCAAACAATTTTTCTGGTGATTCATTAATTTCTAGCCATTTATGTATGTATAAAAGCATTTATTTACTATTTATTCTACCTGAAGCAAATGATGCCATCATTGCAGCTGTTTTATGCCCAAAGATTAAGACTAAATGGTTTAAAGTATTTAGCGATATACCTCATCATCGTACCATCGATGACATTCATGCATTAGTACTGAGTAAAGCTGAGCAAGAGGTCAAGGTAACTGGAAGTTTAGAAGGCGATGACGTGATTTATACTGAAAGTTCGGCTGGCGGTGTTCCCCACAAAAAAGAAGATTTTTATGATTTTGATTAGTGTTGTGTGAATTAGAATAGTTTTGATGTCAATCCTTGTCAGATGATCAAACTTTGGAATGTGGTAGGTCATATACGAAAAAAAAAAAAAACAAATTGAACGGGGTTATACTTCCCTTAAAATTTGTTAAAACACTTTAAGGGTATCCTTGACACTTCGAACGCGGGCAAATTATAAAAAAAACACAATTTCAAAATTTAGTCATCCGAAATGGAATCACCTTGCAATTATATATTGGTCTATAATTCGTGCGGTTTGCTAAGCGATGGCGTAACTTGTAATATTCCATTGGAACATGCGTTGGAAAGCTACTGTCATTGTACGTCATTTCAGTATATGTCATTCATTTGAAGCGTAAACAACAATAATTTTTTTTCACTCAAATATGTCGAACTTTGTGCCTGAAAAACTGTTTTTGCGGTGAGCTCTTCTTCATTACTTTAATATGAAGAAAACTGCTGCCGAAAGTCATCGTGTTTTGGTGGAAGTTTATGGTGAACATGCGCTAGCTGAGTGAACGTGCCAAAAGTGGTTTGCACGATTTAAAAGTAGTGATTTTGGCTTGGAAGACGATGAACGTCCTGGGCAGCCAAAAAAGTTTGAAGATGAAGAACTAGAAGCATTAATCTATGAAGATTGTTGCCAAACACAAGAAGAGCTCGCAGAATCTTTGGATGTCACTCAAGCAGCCATTTCAAAACGTTTAAAAGCAGCTGGATATATTCAAAAGCAAGGAAATTGGGTTCCACATGAACTCAAGCCGAGAGACGTCGAAAGGCGGTTTTGCATGTCCGAAATGCTGCTGGAACAGCACAAAAGGTCACAAAAAGTCATTTTTGCATCGGATTGTTCCTGGTGATGAAAAATGGATCCACTACGACAACCCCAAGCGCAAAAAATCATATGTGAAACCCGGCCAACCAGCCAAATCAACGGCAAAGCTGAATATCCATGGCGCGAAGGTAATGCTCTGTATTTAGTGGGATCAGATGGGCGTGCTGTATTATGAGCTGCTAAAACTGGGTGAAACCATCAATGGACAACGCTACCGAACACAATTAATCCGTTTGAAGAGAACAGTGGCCGAAAAACGCCCGGAATATGCGACCAGACACGAGGCAATAATTTTCCATCATGACAACGCTCGGCCCCACGTTGCTATTCCGGTTAAGAAATATTTGAAAAACAGTGGATGGGAAGTCTTACCCCACCCGCCTCATAGCCCAGACCTTGCCGGTTCCGGTCGATGCAGAACGCCCTCACTGAAATACGGTTCACATCAGAGCAGAATATCAAAAATTGGCTTGATTCATTCTTGCCTGCGAAGCCGGCGCAATTCTTTTGGGATGGGGTCCACAAATTGCCAGAAAGATGGGAAAAAGTCATAGCTTCAGATGTGCAATACTTTGAATAATACTACTCGTATTGTACATGTTTTCCTTAAATAGACGTTCAAATGTAAAAAAAAACCGCACGAAGTTACCTACCAAATGATTTTTTTTTCAGATTCTAACTTCATTGCCAACTTCCACATCGAGTAGTAATTTGTCGTTGTCCAGAAAAATTGAGTATGAATACTCGACCTATATAAATGAACTCGGCTTTTCTAAAAAGTATAAACCAAAAACAATTTATAAAGAAAAATTTGAAAGAATTAAAAGTTGGACACAATGTTTTATCCTGAATTCGTCAAAAAATGTTAACATGACCAAAATAAAGTACTTTACATTGAAGAACTGAACAAGTACTTGAAAGTACTTTGCTACTTAAGTACGCGATACTTGGAACTTGTACACAAGTACTTGAAAAATACTGGTACTTGCCTTTTTTCAAGTACCAGTACCAAGATACTGAAGTACAAGTACAAGTCCCGGTACTGGGACTAGTACTGGAACTTGAAATTTTACAGCTTTGATTCTGAGTGACTAATCACAGAAGAAATCCCTGTAAAAATCAACCAATTTAGAGTTAATCAACTCATTAGGGAAACAAACTGGCAAACATTAGGTGAGGAAAATGACGTTGAGCTGTATAGTCGCTGTATATTTATATTTGTGAACAAAATGAACGATATATACACGCTGATTACGAATGCCTCAAGCAAAGTTCAATATCAAAACATCAAAATTTTACAACTTGTTTATTTAAACATTGGCAATTCGATCAAGACTAAATTCTCTAGCGAGGTAACCCCATGACTCGACTGTCTGGTTTAGTGGTTGCTACAAAAGTGCTCTCTAATGGTCTTGCAAAATTTGATCAAACAGCAATTGAACAAAATGGATATGATAAAAGAATTGCAGTAATCGATAATTGAACAATCAAAATTAACGGTTCGAGAGTGTGTGTGTGTCATTGCAGTGATATTGATGCATAAATTCAAATTTACTTTTCGTATTAGAGAAAATTTGATAAAGCCAAGAGAAATTGAAGCACATAAGGAATATGTTCGAGCCATAGGGTATTAACAAAATGTTTGGCAAAATTAAATGTACAAATTAAATTTACAAATATTTTAAGAAACAATTTAAAGAAATCGAATCAAATTATTAAATATAAAATTGTTAGAACAAAATATAATTCATTTCTCAACACACGCACTCAACAAAAATACACACACGCAAACAAAAAACATGGATGACTCCTGATGTAGCTAGAATATGCAAAAGAATAGACGAGCTCTACAGGAAATCGAAAAACAACCCACTAAACCGAGGATACGAAACTGAGTATAAACAATATAAAAATGTTGTGAATAAAAATATTCTAATAACTAAGACTAACTTCTACATACAAAGAAAGATTTTTGAACGGCAAAAATGACCCGAGAAAAATATGGAATGTGCTAAATGAACTTATGGGGCGAACAAAGAGATCGATAGAGGAGATAATTATGAAAAATTTTCCGGTGAATACGAAACTAACGAACTTAGTAGAGAAATTTGCGGAACAATTCTCTAGTCAAGCATCCAAGATAGGGCATAGATGCTCTCGCAAAACCTCTTCCCATGAAAATATACATCTCGCACAATCAATCTATGTAGATGAGGTCAGCGAAGTAGAAGTTTACGGAATGTTGTGCTGTTTAAAAACCGACAAGGGACCAGGAGCAGATAACATTAGACCGATCGATCTCAAACTAAATGCTTTATCTTTGACGCCAATAATTAGAACAATTATCAACCAAAGTATAAGTCAATCTTGTGTTCCCAAGTTATTAAAAACATCGATAATACGTCCTATATACAAGAGGGGAGTGAAAAACCAGATAGAGAATTGCAATTCTGCCTGTTATAGAAAAATGCCTTTAGGAAATAATAATACGAAGATTAATAAATTTCACAGAAAAGCATAGAGTTTTACTTCCAAACCAATGTGGCTTCCAAAAAAATAAGACCACGGGTTACTGTATGCCAAGAAAAGTAGAGTGTGTATGGTGTACCATAAGGTTAAGAACTGGACCCAATCATCTTGTATACTAACGAACTTCTTCGTGTGCTTAACAAAAGTACAGTCTTTGCATACGCCGATGACCTAGCAATAATTGTTAAACCCAAGTGTATTAATACTGCGATCTCGATAATGCAAGGTGAATTTAATAGCATATCAAAATGGTGTCACGATCAAGGACTTGTGATTAATGCTTACAACATTTTTACAAAACGAAACTGATGCACATACGCATGCCACACCAGTCCGAAATTTCCATCAGCATATACTACATACTAGATGGAGTGAAAAGTGATCTCCTTGACCGCCAGAATGCGTTGCTACTGCAAAAAAGGTTATGATGCCTTGAAGTCTGTTCATATTTTGGCAGACATGCCAAATTTCAGTGCGATACTGTCTTTAGTTTTGTTTTCACAGCTGATTGTTGTTGACGTGTTTGGCATCATGTTGAGTATGGACAAAAACGATTTTCGTTCTCTCATAAAACATTATTTTTTGAGAGGCAAAACGGCGAAGGAAACAAAAGAAAAGTTGGATAAATATTATGGGGCCCTCCAATGCGGTTACAGAGGACAATGTGAAAAAAATATATGAAATGGTGTTGGCTGACCGGAAAGTGAAGGTGCGCGAGTTAGCAGATACCACAAAGATTAGTACTGAGCGCATACGCCATATTTTGGGCAATATTCTGCATATGAAAAAGTTATCCTGCTACTTGGTGCCGCCAATGCTCACTCCTGACCAAAAACACGAACGCGAGAGCACTTTGAAAAAGTGTTTGGACTTGCTGATGCGGAATCGGGCGGACTTTTGGCGTCGATTGGTAACTGGATTTGGATCCCTCGGACTATTGTCTCTAACCAAACCTCAAAAGATGGCTCATCAATAAAATATTCTGCTCACGCGAGGAAATCATCGACGCCACAGAGGAGTTGCAGACCTTCCGAAAAATTACTTTTCGGACGGGATCAAGAAGTTGGAAAATCGCTGGAATAAGTGCATCAAACTAAAAGAGGACTATATTGAACAATATAAAAAAACATTTAAAAAAACTTTTTTTTTAATTCCCAAGGAGGTCACTTTTCACTCCATCTAGTATATCATCAAAACGAAGACTGCCCAACGACAACGAAAAGTGATGCTATGAAGCGTAAAGGTGCAGAAGCAAGTGTACCTTTCACTTGCTGAATCCCGTTTAAGATACGGAATATTAGCGTGGGGAAATGCGTCCAAAACACATATCGATAAAATATTATATCTTCAGCATCGATAAAATAAAATAATATACTAATAATTTTATTTTAAAGGTCCTTGATGTTAACGGTATATTTAACCTGCTCTTACGCTATTATGACGACCAATGCTATCAACAAAGAATACGTCATAATCAGAATACAAGAAGACGAGCTCAGGGACTTCTGGAAATTCCTGAAACTTTTAACAACTATGGGAGAAGACATCCAAACTACGCCATATCACAATTGATGAATGACCTACCAAGAAATATCCAAACGATTTAGAACCATTAACGCCTGATCATTTCCTAATTGGTACACCGTTAACATCAATAGTTGATGCTGACTACAAGGCAACAAATATAAAAAACATAGAAGAGACAAACTCACTCGAGTCGTTGACATTGAAACAGCTACCGGCGAGATAAGACGATTCATCTTCAAGATATGCCCGCTTAAAGGGCGTTTATACCCAACGCTGCAGAAAGGGAACAACATCATAAGAAGCGAAAAAATACAGATGCATCCTCTCTTCCAAAGCAGAAGGTGAATATTAATCCCGTCACTTCACTACTAATGACCTTCTTGGTTATGGGTACAACTTACGGACGACCAACAAACCAGAGCTCAGTAGAAATCCAACAATTGACTAACAACCCAGGCATTTTCTTCGATTGGTACCTGTGCGTCTACTCCAACATGTCAAATTATTGGCACGAATATCAGGGACTAAAGGAAAGCGTTAACCAACTAACACTCAAATATGAATCTCTACACACCCACACTCAACTTGAACATCGAAAGCCTTAATGAAATCTTTGCGCATCGAAATGGAAACGCAATGCGAAGAAAAAGATCGCCATTCGATTTTATTGGTACTGTTCGGAAGTACATTATTCATTTGAGTTTTATGTAATATGTAATTATTATATTTGACTTTGTTAAAACTGAACTTAATTCAAATGTTGAAACTTGAACTAAAATGTAAACAATTAAACGTAAAGTAAAGTTCTGATTTTGCTTTTATATGACACTTAGTGTAATAATTAAATATGGACATAATTTCCGGACGACGAAAAAAGAGTCTCTTTGCTGTTACACAAGATCAAGAAAGGACGTGTTTAATTTAACCTCGCAATTTTTCTTCCCCTTTTTACCCCGCACACTTCTAATAAAAAAGCGAACAAGGTTTTTGGCATCCTCGACCAAGACTACATATTCTAAGTTTATAAAAGAGAATATTCAAAATACACACAAAAATGAAAATCATCTTCTACAGTTAAACAAACATCAAACATCAATTATTGAGCCAACCACTAATGTATTAACCAAATCCATGGCGTCCATAAAATAACAATTCACAGTTATAAGCCACCACCTCGCATGAATCTGCAGCACTGTACGAAATCTCAGCGCAACTATGGATGAAGGTCAGAGGTTTAACTACGAGTACATTGCCATATACCACCTTGATCGAATTTATTTAGAAAATTGAAAATACAAGTTTATTCATCTAAATCTATATTGTCCCCTTCAAAGTAATCCCCATCGACTGCAAAACACTTATGCCAGCGCTTGACCCAATCCCCGAAACATTCTTTATATTCGGTTTTCGGTATGTCCATCAGTGCTTTCTGCGATTTTTCCATTACTTCCTCTCGGCTGCTGAAACGTGTTCCCCGTTGTGGTTTTTTAACAGAAAGAAGTCCAAGGGAGCCAAATCAGGTGAATTCGGTGACTGTTGGATGGTACGAGTATTTGTTGCATTTTTCGTCAAAAAATTACGAATAATGATGGCACTGTGCGACGATGCGTTATCGTGGTGCAAAATCCACGAGTTTTCTGCCCACAATTCTGGTCTCTTTGAGCGAATTGCTTCATGCGAACTTCTCATAACGCCCCAATACGAGTAATACTCTTTGTTTACTGTCTGGCCTTCTGGCAAAAATTCATGATGTACTCGTACTACACCGTTGTAATCCATGACAACCGTGAGCATTGCCTTCTTTTTTGACTGAAAACGACGTGGTGTTTTTGGTTTCGGCTCATTTGGTGAACGCCACTCACTTGCCTGATGTCTGGAATGCGTGTCGTACTCATAAACCCACGTCTCGTCTCCAGCAATGATCCTTTCGATGAATATGGGATCGGATTCAGCCTCGAAAATCATCTCTTTTGCGACGTCAACACGGTCAATATTCAAGTCCTCCGCTATCTCTCGGATGGTTAATTTGCGGTTATTGACCAGCATTTCTTTTACTTCATCAATGTTTTCGTCGGTTTTCGATGTCGTTGGTCTGCCACTGGCATCATCATCTTCGATTGACTCACGACCACTTTTGAGCCGCTTGTGCCACTGGTAAATGACCGTTTTCTGTAGAGAATCGTTGCCGAAACACTTTTCCAACATTTCCAACGTTCACGCACCATTAAATCCCTTTTTTACGCAAAGTTGAATGCAAGTTCGTTGTTGCAAATTTAAATCCATTTCTAAAATTCTAAAAAATCGCCAACACATACAAGGTTAGATGTACTCTTGGCTACGTAACTTTTGCAAATATCAAGCTATGATGCTAAGATTTAGAGGGAATGTCAACGACAGATTTACCAACTTAACAAAAAAACAGAACTCAAATCGGAACAATAGGAGCGCCACACGGTGGTGTGGTGTGGTGTGAGAACTTTTTGATCATGGTGGTGTATGTCTCAAATAATGGACAGTTTTCAGCGAACTCGACTGGTTATGGTAGTAGCCGTTACAGATACACATCAGTGAAGAATAATTTCATTACTCTTATCCCCAGAACAAATTCTGAAAGAATTCAGTGACATTCGGAAACATATACCTACAAGTCTAACATTACCTGGATACGATAAGCATAATCTACCAAAATTATACGAACTTTTAAGAGTAAAGGCGAGAGTAACGCCATCAGCCATCCTATTTCTCATCAAATTGCAACTACTAGGAAGTCAAGTATTTGAGATTTTCAAAATTATACCAATACTGGTTTATCATAATGGTTCTTTTATGTTCATCCTGCCTTCAACATCATATCTTGCGATAAGCCCATACCGAGATCAATACTTTTCATTATCCACAGACGAATATCAACAATGCCTAGAAATCGATGACCGGAAGTATTTGTGCAAACAGCGACACGCGATTTTCAAGACTCATTCAACAGAAAATCAATGGAAGTCCATCTTCTAAATCATAAAAAGGATTTATCAGCTTACTGCAACCTTAAAGGAACCAATCCGGTAAAAATGTGGATCCAACTTCATAACCCGAATCATTGGATATTTGCCTTTCAGCAAGAAGAAGTTTTCGCAATTGTTTGTGGATCAAGGATGCAAACAACTAAGCTTACGGGTGTTGGAAATTTTAAAACTAGCCCAGAACTGCGTCATTAAACAGCCGACAATGATGATCAACGCTCTTAGTTTCTACGTGTCGCAATCAGCTTTACCATTTATACCACCCTTCAATTTAAGCAAGCCAGCTTCTTACAAGAGCCACTGCCTGTTAATGACTTCCTCATTCGCGGAGATGATGACCTGACGTTACTGAAGAAAGGCATTAAAGACTTACAAACGCACCACGTGTTGCCGAACCCAATAACGCATCATGATGTTCATCAATATTCAATTGGGTACCTCACTCACGGCTACTGTAATAATTATCATCGTCCTGCTTTTAAGAAAAGGAAAAAATATGAAAAAACAACGCCCACACCAGGAAGAAGTATTTGAGCTCCAGGATCTCAAGGTCGGGGAGGATGTTTAAAGCACCAGACGTATTTTAAGTAAGATAGATTTCAGTATTTTCTTGTTTAACACATTGTATAAATAATTCATCTTCTTCCTGCCCTACTGTCCCAAAACTTTTTCCCACACGTCATAATATTCCTGTCAGTATTCCCACACTCTATTCCGCCGAATCAGCGAATATGAAACACTCCAATTCCAGACAGGTGCGTAAATGGAGACCTAGTATATGATTCCCATGCTAACTCCTATGCCAAATGACGGTCCCATTCCCACGATTTAAGTTTAGAAATTAGTATTTAAGCCAATTCAATTTTTCAATAAGTCACTTGTGCCAAGAAGTTGTGTTCAAGAAGATCAAAATTGAACTTTACAGCGATAAATGCGAATTAATCGATTTTCCGGAATTTTCTTTCTGCCAAAAACTTGAAATACAGCAACACAAACAAAACAAAAAAAGAATCAAGAAAATCGGCTCAGTGGTTATCGAATTATAACGTCATCGAGTTTCACCCCGAAGGAATTACTAGATTTACAATTTTTCAAAATTTTCTTTGCAACTAGATAGCACATTATGACAATCAGAGATCTAATTGAAGATGTTAGGTCAAACACTAGACTACTCGTAGATAACGCCACTTACTTCTCTCTGAGCACCTCAGTGGTTTCTTACCCCATAAGGTGTTGCAGATTAAAAAGACAGAGTCCGCACTATCTTAATGGAAACATTTTCCCTGAACAATTATATTTTATTGTGACTTTTCATCGAACAAAGGCTAACTGAAACAGTGACCCTTTTTTTCAAGAAAACGTTCTCAAAGTACCTGTTTCATTCTTTTTGTTGTTGGTGTCCCTTTTAACGGTCTTAAAACCTATTTAACCAGAATCTTCGTTGTACAACAGCTTCATAACGAGACAGGAAATCATTTTGAAAGAAAAATTTGAAAAAAAATCTGAAACCAATTAATTAGTTGGATTCTGAGCAGAGGCAGCAAGCCAGACGGGCGCATCCTGGCCGGATCATTAATTTTATCATTTTTGATGGGTGGGTGCTGAAATAATGAAAATTGCGAAAATAATTTTGTAAAACGCTTATAAATAGGTCTTGCAGTTTCGCCATCCTCTGATGTGCCCTGTCGAGGGGGGTGTTTGTGAATGTGTATTTGGAAAACTGATGGCACATTGTCGGTGGTAATGAGATTTTGTGAAAATATTTGGCATATTGTCAAACGCTTAATGAGTCTGTGACTAACTAAATGACCTCATTCATTACAGTGAGTGGCTTATACGAAGCATTTTTCATAATTATCTAATTTGAATGCAGACCATGTGGAAAGTGTTATTTGATTTAAATAATTAGTTGGTATTTAATTATCTAGTTAATTTAATAAGTCATCGATGACAATATTGTTATGATTGTTAAATTGTTGTTCGTGAATTGCATTTATTCCTAAAACTATGTGAATGTGAATTATCTTTTGGAAAACAGGATCGAAACAATACTTTATGTTAGTGCTTATAAATTGTATTGACTTGAACTGAATACGAACGTGGTAAGCTATAAAAAAATTCTGTTTTCTGTTTTTTGTCGGAACAGAGCACTTAGACAAAGAACTAGTTCATTGTAATCTTTGTAAAGTTCATTTTAATGAAATCTTTCAGTCTTAGGAAGAAAGATGAGTAAGTGCTTCAGTAATAAGGTGTCTACAGTACAAGCGTCCACCACGTCAGCACTGAGTACCTGCTGCCTGATGCGAGCGTAAGACGAACATTCACATAGATAGTGCCCCGAGGTGTTGTCATCATTTTCACAGCAAGCATCGCAGGATGTTGTGTCACTTACACCCAGGACATTTAAGTGCTTCGCAAAATTGTAATGCCCTGTCATGACGCCTGTAAGCAACCTGCAGTTTTTCCTGCTGAGTGAGAGCAGAAAGGCCGCTGAACTCCTAGAGACCTCGGGAAGTATTCGTTTGGTCTACCTGCATCCCAGGGAGCTGTATCATCTGCAGTCGTGCTCATATGTTATTAAAAGCCTTAACCGAGGACGCAGATAGACCCAACGTAGGTTCGGATCCTGAAAAACTCTCCTCTGAACCTTGCCTGGCAAGTTCATCGGCGATTTCATTTCCCGTGATCACATTGTGTCCTGAGACAAAGACAAGGGTCACTGAATTTAGACTTCCGACCGCGTTCAGTGATCTCTTGCATTCTTGAGGGTTCAGCAAAGGCTCTAGGTGCAGCTTGGCTGCCGCTACAGATGCAAATACTTCGTCCCTTCCACCGGTTATCCGCAATATAGTTCGCTACCATCTGGATTGCGTAAATCTATGCTTGGGAGATAGATTCAAGCTTTCCAAACGTAAAGTTAAATCTAACGTTGCCGTCCTTCCGAAAGACACCAGCGCCATATCCTATATTGGTTTTGGAGCCATCCGGAAAGACCCGACTACACTCCTTTCCTGGCTCAGATTGTGGCCGATACTGGTGCCGAGGACAGGGAAAGTCAATTTCGATTTTTTTCCGCAACAGGAATTCTGGTTTCATTGCATCGGACGCCATGTCCATGAGACCAGGTTCATAAGACAGCCGACGCGCAATGTCATCAAAGCTCCAGTGCGTGTTGTACCAAAGACCACTTCTTTTTAGACGGGAGATGGCTTTGAGAGTGCAACCCATGATATGAATATCAAGGGGAAGTCTCCGAGACAAAGGGTTCTTTGGAGTCAGGTGAAAGCAGCAATCACATATTTTTGCGAGAACTTATTCCACTAGACAACTGACGCATAATTGGCCTTATAATGTGTAGATACAAAGGTCCCTTTTGGGTGACAGGCCGTATGTTTTGCCGACAGCTCCTCTGCACCACCAGAAGACCGACAGTGCCTTAGATTCTTTCGACGTAGCATGTTTAGTCTAGAGAAGTTTGCTATCCAGGATGACATCCAAATACTGTGGTAATTTTACTGAAACATTATACGGTATAGTATTGTATAAAAAAAAAACACTGACAACAGCACATAAAACAACGCGTCTACTTTCTTACTTGATCAGATTACGAGGCTGTTCTTTATATTCGAGTTATTACCCTGACACCGGCAGCCAGATATTACACTAATTCATGTGAGTGTGTTTCATTTTACTTCTACAGTTGCCACAATACTAGATGGGTCAGACCAGGCAGCTTCCTCCTTCTCGTAAAGGGAACAACCTCAGTTTTGAGAGGATTGACTGAAAGCCCATTACTAGTGCACCAGTCATCGATCACGGCTAGGGCTGCCTGCGCTTAAGAGCAGAAAGTTGCTAGATACGCTCCAAAAGACAGTACAGCTACATCATCCGCGTATGTTTGTGGATAGACGTTAGAAATTTTGAGCACGTTGAGCTCAAGGGAGTCGATCAACATGCACCATAGCAGTGGAGAAAGAACGCGGCCTTGCGGGCAACCCTTGTTAACACCCACCATCACATATTGGCCGCAGCCAGCATCCGCAATTAATGTCCTATTCAGTCATAGACATGAGGAACAAAAAAGATGGACAATCAATGGGTAAAACCACCACTTTCACACCTTTACAATGCAATGAGTTCTCTCCAAAGCCTGAATTTTCCCCCTCCTCTTTTATTAGCCGTTGGAATATGGCACGCGTATAGTTACATCTACTTACGTTCTTATGCGATGCTATGTATATTTCTGCGTGAACTTCGGCCTCAACTGACAAGCCTATCCAGTTAGCCCTGTCTTTAACTGACTGCCTCAAGTTGCGCATTCCAAGTTGAAGGCATCTTCTACATGTGCGCTCCACCTAATTTGAGGTCTTCTTCTACGGCGTTTGTCCCTCCGAGTTATATTGGAAGACTCTGCGAGCCGGAACATTGGTGTCCATTCGCTGTTAAGGTCCGAGTCATCTCACGGAACTGATGCGCAGTTTTCCCACTAGATATAAGTCGCCATATTGCTAGTATAGTTAGTCGTTGAATCTCCTCTCTCAAAGTCCATCTACACGGAATATATAAGAAATTTTTTTCTAGAAACGACCGAGGTTATATTCAAGATAGGGCCTTGCTACTCTTAGCTCAAAGAAAGAGCGATTGGGAAGAGAGATTCTTCGTTATATTTCTGCTGAGGTGTTGTTAGCAGAATTATTAATTGAGTTTAGTTTAGTTTATGTTAAAGTTTATACTCGTATTTCGCATGACCAAACTTTGTATGCTTTCTGCGAAGACTTAATGGCTTTTCTGCAGAAGGTTAAAAAGTATTTAGAAATAATTCAAAAGGAACTCTTTAATCTTGTTCTTTCTGTATTTGAAATTTATTATACGAGTTTTTCTTAAATTTTCAAGTAATTCATCCAAAGTTATGATTCATTTTCATTTTTTCATTCGTTCCTGTATCCCCTTGAGGGTCCTAGGGCCACTACTATGACTACGCGCCACCGAGTGTGGTTTCTGGAAATGTGCCTCAGCTCTCCCCAACTTTTTCCCAGTTGCCGTGCTTCCTTATCAACTGTTCTGCTCCACGTACTCCTAGGACCGCTGCGCATCCCGCCATCCTGAATAAGCGGGTTCCATTGCATCGCTTGGTCGCTATGGACCTGTCATCCTTTCGAAGAGTGTGACCAATCCACTGCCACTTTCGTCGTCATATGGTTGTGTCTATGGGTTCATGGTCCGTTCTCTGATAAAGCTGTCCGTTAGAGATACGGCTTGGCCCGAATATCCTTAAGATGTGGCGTAGGCACCTATTGACAAACGTTTGCAGCTTCCTCGTGATAGTGGCGGTCACCCTCCGGATACCACATCCATATAGTAGCATGGATTCAACGTTGGAACGGAACAGTCGTAGCTTGGTGTTTAAGCTACGAGTAATTGCATTACTTCGCCAAACTGAGGATTGCATCCCAAACGCAGATTTTGCTTTGCCTATGCGGTTGGCTATATTCAGTTTGGTTCCGCCATCGGTTGACTCAATACTCCCAAGGTATTGGAACCTCTCTACTCTCTCAACCGTCTGTCCAGCAGTACATATATGAGCTGATGAGATTGGTCTTAGGCTGATCAATTTTCAGCCCAACGACGTCTGCTTCCCTCTACACATTTGTTGTCATTTGGTGAAGATCCATTATTCTGTGAGACCGAAGGCATACATCGTCAGCGTAGTCAAGGTGTTTCAGTTCAGATGTAAGAGTCCATCGAATTCCTCCATTTCCTGTTAATAGGCCGCATGCAGCACATCGTTAATCACCAATAGAAACAATATTGGTAAAAGTATACAGCCTTGCCTAACCCCGCTTTGGACTTTCAATTCCTCAGACAGTCTTCCTCTGTGTAAGACGTGACATGTGGACCCATCATATGTAGCCTTGATAATTGCTATTAATTTATCAGGAATGTCTCCTCTGCGCAAGACACAGCAGATAAATTCCCGATTGACACTATCAAACGCCTTTTCAAAATCGATGAACAGCAGTCGAAGTGGTGATCGGTACTCAACACACTGCTCAATGATGATCCGCAAGGCGTTGATGTGGTCGACACAGGAGGATCCAGAGCGGAAACCTACTTGTTCGGCCTCGAGGTGTTCTTTGCTTCGCTCCAGGATGATTTTAGCTATTATCTTGGCCACAGCAAGCAGCACGTGGATACCTCTCCAGTTATCGCACTGCATTAGATTGCCTTTTTTAGGGAGATTGACGATCATTAACTTCTTCCACTCCCCGGAAAACTCTTGGCTTCCCATGTTCTCCCGACAAGTGGGAACAGTAGCTCAACTGATGCCGTTGGGGCAGCTAGAAGCAGCTCCGCAGGTATGTCGTCAAGTCCTACCACCTTATTGGTTTTCAATCTTTTGATGGTGGCTATAATCTCTTCTTTACTGGGGGTTGTGATGCGAATTTGAGAATTTCTTTCTACGGACACTTTAATCTGACTTGGGTGTATATTGCTGGCGAATACTCGATTTAGAACCGAAGCAAAATGCTCCTTCCATTTCTGCGGTTTTCTGATTTCCGCGCCAGACTTGAGACTCCAGACTCGGCTCTGCGCCGAACTTAAAAAGGATGCCATTAATACCCAATCTAAAATCGAGTCTGATTCGCGACTTGATCGCCCGGAAAACTCGAGTTTTCACACGGACGAAGAAGAGCTAGTCCGAAAAACAGACTGGAAACTTAAAAAAAGACCAGATAAGAAACGCAAAGCTGATTCCTCGCCTAAAATTGTACAAAAAGAGACGGCAGCCAACTCTAATACTGTTGAGGTCAATAAACAAAAGCAACCCAAACAAAGACCGCTTCCGCCAATAAACGTCTTTGGAATCTCGCACTATAACAAGTTGCGCACAATCTTGAAATCACTGTGTTCAACCGATTACAGAGCAAGATGCCGTAATAACGATACATGGACTATCAATGTCCTTAATCCAGAGAATTACGGTTCGCTTTCGCAAAAATTAAATGTCGAGAAAGTTCACTGGCAGTTCCGCAAAAAAGCGGAAAAATCCATACGCGTGGTAGCTAGAGGCTTGCATGCCCCTTGCCCTAAAGAAAACACTTTATTTGACCTTAAAAATAAAGGCTTAAAAATAATCGTCGCCGTTAATATACTCGTTTTTGGGCTGACTTTTGGCAAAACCGAAAGCCTAGAAAGGATTTATTCTATAAATTCAATTTTGGGACTTGTTGTCAAAATTGAAAGTCCGCGTTGTCAAGGATTCAGCCATACTCAGGCCTACTGCCAGAAGGAGCCTCGCTGTGTGAAATGCTCCGGAAAACGTCTGAGGCGAGAGTGCTGTGCCGCGAAAGAGTCCCCAGCGATATGCATCACTGCAGGGGAAAACATCCAGCTAACTATCGAAGCTGCAAAGTCGCGAAAGAGTTGCAAAAACGACGGGATCAATACAAAATGGTGCCGTAGCAGCGGTCCAGTTCCAAAGCCTTTAAAGAAGGCAAAGATAGCAAACGTCGTGATGGCCGCTAAAATCACCAATAACAACAACGTCAAAAATAACAAGGCGCAAGTGAAAAGTGGGAAAATTACGTGCAAATAGCGGCACGAACAAAAACGACTAACTGTGAATCACGTGATCCTGTCCCAAATGTTTTCTTCAGTAATTCTCTAGAGACTAGAAGAACTGACTAAAATACATAAGGTAATAGTCGAACGGCTTCTCAACCTCGAAGCAGATCTGTGTAACTAATCATGACAAACTGAAGAAGAAACTAAAAGGTTACCGCGATTGCCACGCTCATCATCCATCGGGAAACGCAAGAGGCGGATCATCCCTATTTATAAAAGACTGCATTAAGCACTCTCTGGAAGCACAAATTCAACTAGACATATTTCAAATGATCGCGCACTCTGGTAATAAAAATAAAAATTACTTTTTAGTACTCGTATATCCTCGATTTATTGCCAATCGCGTTCCAAAATAGAAAAACATGAAATTATGGGCCTATTTAACTCTCTTAGACCAATCTTTATTATTGGTGGCGACCTTAATACGAAGCACACCGTTTGGGGCTCAAGGTTTGCTATAGCAGCTCTATCTTAGAAATGCCACCATAAGTGACTTGGAACAAATGCAGGAAGCTCTGGGGTTATGATGGAAAAGGGAAAACACTTCTGATTTTTATAATAATTAAATCAAACAATTTTATCCTTTTCTTATACGTTACAAAAATGTTCTTTGATCAGTGATTAGGAAGGCAACTTAACAGATCGACATCTGAATCACAAGTGAAAATGTAGGTATGCTGTGTACATATAATTCTGGACAGTTAATGAGTAATTAATGAGATTTGTCGTAATTTACAATAAAAATAAAAACTACAAAGGCTAGCTACATAAATTATAGGGTGCGTGTGCTACGAATTTCCTTTAGTTCATTTAGGTTTCTGAACAATAAGATTGGAGTATTTACCGCATCAGTGGAAAGTTGCCGAAACCCGGTAAACCGCTGACTGAAGTCAAGTCATACTCACCAATATCGCTCCTCCCGATTATATCGAAGGTCTTCGAGCTAATCTTACTCAATCGCCTTAAACCGATTATTGACACGCCTTTTGGCCGATCATCAGTTTGGTTTTAGAAGCCAACACTGTACGAGGGTTGCCTGAAAAATTTTCGACCGCAACGTGAAGATAGCGGCACTCGTTAATAAAAGATAGTGAATGCTAGTTGTGCATATTTTGACAGTTATTTACCGAAGTTTCAGTCATTTTTGAAGCGCAGTTTTTAGTTGACAGTCGTTTGAATGAGTCGATGTGAGTGTTTTTTTGTGAAAATGGAAAAAAACGCAAATCAAAAATGAGTTGGACTCTGTGTTTGAGGACTCTGTACAATCATTTACCACAGTGAAATTTTGGGCAGCTGATTTTAATCGTGGCCGTAAGAGCTTAACGATAACACTGCTAACGTTCACCAAATAGTTAGAGAGTTAGACGACTGCCGAATTAAAGTGAGAGAGATAGTAAAGGTTATGAAAATGTCCAAAGAACGTGCTGATTTTAGGCTTGAGAAGATGTCCGCGCTTTGGGTGCCACGTTTGCTTACGTTAGACCAAAAACGTGTTGGAATGAACATTCCCAACGCTCTGTTGGCGCAGTTTAGGCGAAATAAATCCGAGTTTTGGCGCCGATTAATTACTGTAGATGAAATTTGGATACACCATACGCCCGAAACAAAAATTTTGTCAAAACAGTGAACTGCAAAGGGCGAGCCGGCTCCAAAATAAGCAGAAATTGTTTTTCCGGCTGGGAAAGTGATGGCGACTATTTTTTTGATAGTAAAGGAGTTATCTTAATCGATTATCTTCAAAAAGGAAAAACTATTACAGGAGCGTACTACGCATCATTACTTGCCAAACTGAAGGCAGAAATTGCGGAAAAACGGCCAAATTCGCAGAAAAATAAAATCCTGTTTCACGAAGGCGACACGCCGTCTCACACCTCAGTGGTTGCTATGACGAAAATCCATGAATTACGGTTTGAACTGCTTGACCACCCGCCTTATTCACCAGATCTAGCCCCAAGTGACTTCTTTTTGTTTCTGCGCTCGGAGAACAGAGATTTTTGCCAAATGAGGCGGCAATCACCTTCGTGAACAATTATTTTGCAGGGAAAAACGCCAAGTACTATTTGGACGGATTAGAGGGATGTGAGCATCGCTGGGAGAAGTGTGTAGAGTTACAAGGAGACTATATAGAAAAAAAAAAATATTGGAAAAAAAATGTTTTTTACCATCGTTTGGTCGGAAACTTTTCAGACAACCCTCGTACTGTTGACCATGTGCATCGAATAACCGATCTAATTGAATGAGCAATCGAGTGTAAGTTAGTCTGTTTAAGCGCATTCCTTGACGTTTCGCAAGCTTTTGAAAAGGTATGGCACAAGGGCCTGAAATATAAACTTCGACAAGTCCTAGCCGAGCAATTGTTTCATATTTTAAGTTGATACATAGATGACCGACTCTTCCGTGTCTGACACATAAACGAATATTCCAATTTTAAGACAATAAAGACGGGGGTGCCGCAAGGAAGTGTACTTGGCCCTCTGTTATATTTGCTTTTTACTCGCGGCACACCGCAAATGGAAGATACTGAGCTAGCTACATTTGCTAATGACACTGCCATTTTGGGAACTGCTAAAACAGTCGAAGAAGCAACTGCTAAGTTGCAACGCGCTCTTTCATGAATTAACAATTGGACAAAGACTTAGCGAATCGCGCCTAATGAAAACAAGTCTGCCCAGTTGAACTTCACTTTCAAGAAAACTGTGTTTATCGACGCAGTACAAATTCTTTTCGCGAACGAGGCCAAATATCTTGGTATGACACTCGACGCTAAACTTAAACGGAGAGAACACGTTAAGAAAAAGCGTGAAGAACTTGAGATTAAGTATAGAGACATGTACTGGCTTCTTGGAAAGTATACCAAGCTCAGTTTACAAAACAAATTGCTCCTATACAAATAAGTGCTACAACTGGTCTAGGCGTATGGTAAACAGCTTTGGGGTTGCACCAAAATTAGTAACGTTAACGTCTTCCACACATTCCAAAACAAAGTTCTTCGAGGGTTTTTTAATGCACTGTGGTACATTAGAAACGATGATATCCACAGAGATCTAGGAATCGAAACCGTTCAGAACGAAATTAAAATGTTTGCGCGAAAACACAAAAATCGACTACAAGGACACACGAATATTTCTGATCCTTGACGAGACAATTTTATTGCGCCGTCTGAAAAGGACTAAGCCTTTCGATCTAGCGCGGTGATCAGCAGCGCTTAGTTCTTAAAGTATTAAATTTTATTAAAACAAAATAAAACGCGAAAGAAGAACTGCTTGTTGAGTGTGAACTCAGTCGTAATCTGTATAAGGGAGGTGTTTTTTAGTGAATAAGGATCTCACACTACTATAAGCACTGAAGCTTATAGCACAGAAGATTTCTCACCTACTCACGAAAAGAGAATTGATAATTCAGTCTGCTGGTTTAATGCGGAACCACACTGTTGGATATGGTTACATTCTGGTATTCCTAGGTGGTTAACTGACAACGTATGTATTATGTTAGTTGTTAGTTGTAAAAAGTGTTCAGAAAACTCGTGAGATATTTTTATTAAACAGTAGCACGGTTCTTCATGATAACCTTATCAACGTTAAGATTTCGTCTCCCTGTTACCTCCACTTTTTCCGTGGATCTGGTTTTAACTAGACAAATTTAATTCTATGTATAGTAATCAGACTTTTGCGGAGTTGTTGCCTTATTTAATTTATTTAGAAATATTTCATAGGTTGTATTCAGTCTGTTGTTTTGCCAGTTTCTGTTGATACCGTCTTTTAGATTTTGCATTGAGTTCAGAACACATCCACGAGTTCTTTTGCGCCTAAGCTTTAATATTCCCACATATGTATGTGGATTAAGAATATATCTCTTGAAGTTCGAGGGCTAACTTTTCATAAAGAGAAGCAGTATCACATTCATTTAAAATCCCATTCCAGTTTATTTCAGATATGAGTTTTGGGCCTTGTTTGCACTTATGTATGACGTAGTTACTGATTTGTCTATAATTGATTTCGTTGCTTCTTTGCTGTACAACGTTGGGTAGAGATCCGTTATATTAATAACAAATTGTTTAATTTGACTATCGACTTAACGTACAGATGAAATCGGGTGTATGAAAAAGAATATAAAATCTTCCGTAATAAAGAAATTTTCAAATAAGGAAATTTTCAGGTAAGAGAGTACCCTCATAAAACATGGACGTTAATAGACGAAATCATGCGGAAAAAGTACCAAATGTATGTTAGATGAAACTAATGTTAGAGACTTTCGGACATAAAAATGCCTAACAACACCGACCAATAAATGAGGCACACACTTCGCGGAACAAACATTGGTATAAGTTAGCACACGCGTGTGAGATAAGAATGTCAAACCATGTAGATTTTCAGCAATCAGACTCTATTTTTCTTTAAGAAACTAGCAACGAAGAGGTGTATAACATCCTAAAACTGTTCGATGCTCCCAAATCACTAGGAATTAACGGTATAAGCATGCGGGGAATGAAGGTTCAGATGGACTTATTTGCGCCTATCATTGCCACAATAATAAGTCGAAGTTGACTTGAAGCCAGCCTGCCAAAACGGCTTAATGTTGAAATAGTAAAACCGATTTATAAAGGTTTGACGCAGCGCCTATCCAACCGCCGGTTTAGCCGGTGCGGCGCACCGGGGCGCGCGAGCTCAAAATCTACTCACAAAAAAAAAAAAAAAAGAGTAGATACGCATTTTTACTAAAAATTACATCAAAACACGGCACGAGACTTCAGTATATAAAAGGGCAGTGCAAATGTTTAAATATAAAACCTTGATCAAAAGTTCCCGTACCACACTACGGTGTAGCGCTCCCATTGTTCCGATTTGAGTTCTATTTTTTTTTTGTTAAGTTGATAAATATGTTGTTGACATTCCCTCTAAATCTTAGCATCATAGCTTGATATATGCAAAAGTTACGTAGCCAAGAGTACATCTATCTATGTGTGTGTTGGCCATTTTTTTCCATTTTAGAAATGGATTTAAATTTGCAACAATGAACTTGTATTAAATTTTGCGTAAAAAACGGATTTAATGGTGCGCGAACGTTGGAAATGTTAGAAAAGGGTTTCGGCAACGATTCTCTAAAGAAAACGGTCGTTTACCAGTGGCACGAGCGGTTCAAAAGTGGTCGTGAGTCAATCGAAGATGATGAACGCAGTGGCAGACCATCGACATCGAAAACCGACGAAAACATTGATGAAGTAGAAGAAATGTCGGTCAATAACCGCAAATTAACCATCAGAGAGATAGCGGAGGACTTGAACATTGCCTATGGATCCGTCCAAGATGTTTTGGTTAATGATTTGGGTTTCCGTCGTGTAGCAGCAAAGTTGGTGCCAAAAGACCTCAATTTCATGTAAAAAAGAGACCGTGTTGAGGTCGCAAAAGAGATGATTTGCGAGGCAGAATCCGATCCCACATTCATCAAAAGGATCATTGCTGGAGACGAGACGTGGGTTTATGAATACGACACGCATTCCAGACATCAATCAAGTGAATGGCGTTCACCAAATGAGCCGAGACCAAAAAAACCGCGTCGTTTTTAGTCAAAAAAGAAGGCAATGCTCACGGTTTTCATGGATTACAACGGTGTAGTGCATCATGAATTTTTGTCAGAAGGCCAGACAGTAAACAAAGAGTATTACTCGTATTGGGGCGTTATGAAACGTTTGCGTGAAGCAATTCGCCGAAAGAGACCAGAATTGTGGGCAGAAAACTCGTGGATTTTGCACCATGATAACGCACCGTCGCTGTCGCATAGTGCCATAATTATTCGTAATTTTTTGACGAAAAATGCAACAAATACCATCCAACAGCCACCGAATTCACCTGATTTGGCTCCCTGTGACTTCTTTCTGTTCAATCGAGTTAAAAAACCACAACGGGCAACGTGTTTCAGCAGCCGAGAGGATGTAATGGAAAAATCGCAGGAAGCACTGATGGACATACCGAAAACCGAATAAAAAAAATGTTTCGAAGATTGGATCAAGAGCTGGCATAAGCGTGTTGCAGTTAATGGGGATTACTCTGAAGGGGACAATATATGTAGATTTAGATGAATAAACTTGTATTCCCAATTTTCTGAAAATAGTTGATCAAGGTGGTATTTGGTAATCATTTGAATGAGCGCTGAAATCGTATTTGAAAATTTAAAAAAAGGCGCTAGAAATACAACAGACACTCGACTAGTTTAGTAAAAGCGCAGCAAAATACACTCGTACACAGTGGATACCATTATTCACATTGCATTTGCAATGACAAACGAAATAGATAAAAGCATTAATCATTGTTTACAAAAATCAAATAAAATAGAATGAACAAGTAGAGAAGTGGTGTGTTTGTGTTGCATTTGCGTATTCAAATATTGCGAAGAAGAGTGTATACTGTGCGTGTAGTGCTCAGAAGTGGCTCTAACGGAAAAAACAGTGTCCACTGTGTTTTTAACTGTGAAAAAACCTACTTTTCAGAGTTCTAACAGTGTATCGCAAACAAAAAATTAATGGTTGTTTTCTGTTGAGCTATTTGGCTAAAATTGAATTTTATTTATCAGTGAAAAATGAATCGTTTTGACAAGCCAATCAAAAAGAAGCCTTCGGGTTCGGAATATAAGAGAAGGAGAGTTTAAAAGGAAGCTGAAGTAAAGAAAAATCCACAGAGCACAGAGTCGTGGTTAAAGAAATGTAACAATAATTTGAATATGAAATGATTGGACAATGAACGTTCTTTTATATTTTTTGTTTAATGTTCTAGAATCAAGTGAAATTTTGCCTCTTGAGGAGTCTGATGTTTGTGTGTTGAATGGAAAGGAATGTGTGCATCGTGATGATTCGCTCGACAATGTTGCAAGGTGTGAATCGAATGTTGTGTGTTGAAAATCGCTATTGAAAATTTTTCGTATTAGTTATCTGTTGTATAGTACTGTGTTGCAATTTTCAGAGCCGAGAGCATTTGAACAAAATAATCCTTTGTGTGATGAGAATGAAGAAATGAATGTTAACGCTGGTGTAGTTGACTTTGATATTAGCGATATTATGAATTATCTAGTCAATATTCCTCAAACCTTGCTCGAACACATCATTATTACTGGGCCGATATAAGTTGTAATTGCTTTTCCTTTAACCAATGGTCGCTCGTTTTCGGAATTGTATTACACAAAAAAAAATGTCAAACAGGAAAAATGTGAACCGCGAATGGTTGGTTTATTCAAAAGGTTTCGATTGTGTACACTGTTTTTTTTGCCGTATTTTCCAAAAAAAAAATCAAGCTGATACCGGTCTTGCTTCAATGAATGGAATTAAAGATTGGGGACATTTGACCGAACGGTTTAAAGAGCATGAATTTTCTAATCTGCACATCGAAAATTACACCAAATGGAAATCATTTTTAAAGCGAATTTCGGGAAAGAAGACAATCGATCCAGCAAGAAAAAGAGCGGATGAAACATGTCTTCAAGTGTTATTTTTTGCGAGTCAGAATATCGCATTCTCGGGCTCCACTTCAAAACTCCACGATTCAACTGGGCGAAATGGGAACTTTTAGCAGCTGTAGCTACATTCAATCCTGTTCTGAGAGAACCCATTGGGCGTGAAAAAAATACTAACTCTCACCCAAAACTCAGAACGAAATTATTGCGATTATTGGTGCAAAAGTGAAAAATCACAATTTGCATTGTGTTAATCAAAATAAATACTATTCACTTATCCTGGACGGCACGACTGACATCACGCATATCCAACAAATAACTGTCATTTTACGATATGTGTTCGAGAATCAAGCGACTCAGAGTTATGAGGTTAGAGAGAGTTTTATTGAATTTTTGAAAATGCACGAGAAAACCGGTCTGAGAATTAAGGAAATGACAATTCATAAGTTGGAATCATTCGTTTTAAATCGTGACGATTTAAGAGGTCAAGCCTACGACAATGGGGCATACATGAAAGGGAAGAACATCGGCCTACAGACCCTTATTTTAGAAAAATGCCCAAGAGCATATTTTGTGCCATGTTCAAACCACTCACTAAAACTCGTTATAAATAAAGTTTCTGCAGCATCAGGTGTAAATGTTATTTTTTTTTTTTTTGGTCGAAGATATTTATATATTTCTTTTGAGTTCTTCGAACCGGTGGGATGTTATGAAAAGCCACATCGCAACAACTTCCACATTCCACATTCCCCGAAAAACCTAAGCCCAACTCGATAGGTCGAATCGCTGCAATAAAACCACTTCGACTGAATCTTGGCAATATAATCGCTGCATTGGGTGAAATCAAGAATTCAACCGCTTTCAAAAATACAGTTCGTCATGAAGCTGGAGTAATTATCGACAAAATCGATTATCATTTCGTGTATGCAGTGTGCATGTTGTACGACGTTTTAAGTCAAGTTAACAGTTCTTCGAAAGCATTGCAATCAATTGATTCGGACTAACAGGCCGCTGTACTGTATTTGTGAAGTACTAAAACATTTTTGAATGAATACAGTTCAACTGGACCTGCAAAGGTTTGTAGTGATGCAAAAGAAATCTGTGAGAAAATGGTAATCGAAATAGGTTTTCCGAACTGTCGCAAACGTGTAGCAGCTGGACGCGAAATAAATTCGGAAGAAAGTTTCAAAAACAATTTTATTGATATTATCTTGAAAGTTGCAACTGATGCAGTCAAGGAGCGATTTGATGCATTAGAAAAGCACAGTGCAACTTTCTCCTTTCTCTATAATTTTACCGATTTCGATCAAAATAGACAAAATGGAAATTTGCTCAAGTCGTGTAAACCGCTTCAAACTGCGCTTTCAAAGGGCAACAATCCTAACATTGATGGCGACGAACTATTTTCAGAGATGACAGTGGTTGCAGAATTGGTGAAAAATCTAAATTTTGTTCGAGTCATCGACATACTAAACAGAATTTAGAGCAACGGCATGGAAAATCTAGTTCCGAACGCCGTCATCGCGTACAAATTTTTTTTAACAAGTCCTGTATCGGTCGCAACAGCTGAAAGATCATTTTCAAAGCTAAAGATAATTAAAAATTATTTAAGCAATTCGATGTTACTAGAGAGACTAAATGGCTCAGCCACAATAGCGATTGAATATGAAATTGCTGATTCAATTCAATATGAGAATATCATCGAACAATTTGCAGCTTCGAAAGCCAGAAAAGGTTCCTATTATTGAACATTCATGAAAATTCGCAATATTTAATATTGATAAAAACTAAAAAAATTTAAAATTTACAAAACAAATGTAAACAATCATTAAAAAATATAAATTCGTCTTCAAAAAAACACATATCAAATTTCAAGTTACTTCTGTTGAGAAAATTTTTGGGGCGCTTGTGTACGACTTGGTCGGGGCGCTATGAGCTGTCGGACAGGCACTGGTGGAACAAAAAGTATTCTAGGCAATTATAGGCCTATATCGATCCACTCGCTGGTTAAAAAGTGCTTAGAAGAAATTGTAACAAAACGGCCACTCAGATTTGTAGAAAAAAAGTCCATTATCAATAAAAGGCAATATGACTTTCGAAAAAATAAGAGCACGGCGCAACTATTAGGAGAATTCACCAACATAACAAACGAAAGCCTTAACAAGAACCACCATGTACTAGTGCTGTTCATGGATTTCAGCAAGGCATTCGACACACTGAATCACGACAAGCCATTACGAGCACTCAGCAAAATCAGAATCCGGGGAGATTTGTAAAATTGGCTTAGAAATTACCGTTGGTCTTTTCGGGTAAAAATTAATAACCATTATAGCAACGAAGAGGACTCACTATTTGGATTGCTATAAGGACCGAAACTTGGCCCAATTTTATTCATCTTGCTTACAAATGAATTACTTCGCGTCTTTGCAAAAAGCCATCCTTTTGCCTTCGCTGGCGATACGGCGATAATTTTCAGACATGGATGTTCTGCCACCACAATGCAGACACTTCAAGAGGAGTCTGACAAAGCATTTAGGTGGTGTCACGACAATGGTCTCATATTAAATGCCCCACATGAAACACATACGTGGCCCGCATCACAAGGTTACAGTTCAGCGAATCATTTTTTAAAAACCATCTGCCAAGTTACCGGACGGGTTATAGGAATGGTAAAGTCATACAAATACCTAGGAGTGATATTCAACAGCCGCCTTATATGGGATATACAAATCAATAAACTTCGTACGGACCTGAGAAAAACACTATTTGGCCTAGTACATCTATCATTCAACATCGCAGGTATAACAGCAAGTGTCCTTTGCTCTTGCGGAATCCAAATTAAGATATAGGATACTTGTATGGTCCTCATATCAATAAGCTGCAAGAACTTCAATCAAGCAAGTTTTTTGAAAAATGGGATAGAGAGAGAAAGAAAGATGTTTGAGCTCAATGGTTATTTCGCTCCCTGCGTGGCATCCAACATTGAATGGGGAGACTAAATTCTTAGTGGAAGTTGGCTTCATTAACTGAAAAAATGGATATCTAGTAGTAGTATTTTTATTTTCGTCATAAAAAGCTTATACATTTAAGTCGCACAATTTACAATATTCGATTCGATATACAAAAATATCTTTCTGCTATTACAAAATTTTACTTTTTTCTTTAAAGATTACAGTTCGAAAATATTTAGAAAAACAAAGGAAAAAACGAATAAAACCTTTATGTAAAAAAAAAAAAAAAAAAAATAATAATAATAATAATAATAATAATAATTGGTAATTATAATAAATAAATAAATAAATAATTAATTTTAATAATAAATAAATAAATTAATAATAGGTATTAACAATAAATAAATAAATAGTGTAATAAATGAATGAATAAATAAATAAATAAATGAATAAATAAGTAAAAACAATTAATACATTAATAAATAAAGAAAAGCCAGGAACAAAACAAAAAAAAAAAAAACGCAAAAGAAACAAAGAACTAAACACTGTCATGTTTCACTGATTGAGTTTCTTATTAGGGGATTATCATGTAAAACCACATTCCTAGCAAAAGATGCTTTTAATTTATAAGTTCTTTCGGAAATCATCTCAACATTTGATAACTTATGCAGGGCTCTAGTGGAGTGGGAACGATGTAGATTAAGCATCATCTTAAGAATTTTGTTTTGTATACGTTGAAGATTTTTTTTATGACATATTGCACAATCTCCCCAAACCTGGCATCCATAAAGCAGAATTGCCTGAAATTATACTTTGTATATTGTCATTTTGTTTTCAAAATTTAAACTCGATCTTCTGTTAATAAAAGGATACAACGTTTTTATTCCAATTTGAATTTTTCTACTGGTTTGTGCAAAGTGTTCCTTGAATGTTAACCTTTTATCCAAATAGATTCCCAAATACTTCACATGTGATTCCCATTGTATTACTTGACCTCTCACTTGAAGAGGGTTACACGGAAGATAACAAGGTTTTCTTTTTCGAGTAAAAAAGATTGCTTGAAACTTACCTGTGTTGACTTTAATTTTCCATTTCGTGTAATAATGTAACAATATTTCTAACGCATTTTGTAAATTTGTCTCGATGTTGAGACCAAGTCTATTCGAAGAAAATATTGCCACATCATCTGCATAGACTGCGTATTTACATAACGGAAGCTCAGGGAAATCGGATGTAAAGATATTATAAAGAATCAGACCAAGAACTGAACCTTGTGGTACGCCTGAGAAAATTTGTTTGAGTTCAGAAGGACAATTATTAACATGGACAATAAAACTTCTATTACGTAAAAAACTTTGTACAATTTTGACAAGATATACAGGGAAACCAAACGAAAGCATTTTGTGTATTAGTCCATCGTGCCAGACTGAATCGAATGCCTTTTCGCAGTCCAAAAGGACTAAACCGGTTGATTTACCAATAAGTCTTTTATTCTTAATGTACTGACAAATTCTGTTTGCTTGCTGACTTCTTAAACCAAATTGTTCATTGGGAAGAATACATTGGCTCTCAATACTGATAACAATTTGTTTTTGAGGACCCTTTTCAGAATTTTGCTTATAGCTAAGCGGATCTTCCAATGGCTTACACGGTTTGGAAATAGGAATCACTTTAGCCATCCGGAAAGTATTGCAATTTTAGGTACGAGTTTATAAGAAAAGTTAAAAATTTTATTGCTGACATCGGCAATTTTTTTAAATAAATATTTTTTATACCGTCAATGCTATCGCTTTTCTTAATTTTTAAGCTTTTTAGAACATCTTTAACATTTTCCAGAGAAACATACTCTACATCAGACAAACACACATTTTGTTGTGACAGACTGATGGACGAAGTATTCACCAAAGCACTTGTTATTGCATTACTGATATTTTGAGACACATTGTGGTTTTTAATGAAATTACAAGCAAGGGTATTGGCTTTTTCCTTTTCCATGTGGTAAACTTGACCATCACTTATAAGACTGGGAATAGGGTTTACACGCAATATATTCCAAAAAGGTTTGGCATTTTTTTCTAGAGTGCTCAGAGTTTTCCCCCATTTTCTGCTTCTGTAGCATTGGATTTCATCAGAGATCATTTTATTAAAATATTTCATCATTGCATAGTGAAAGGGCTGGCGATTTCTCTGCAATGAACGCCTATGAGAATTTCTGATTCGAATATATGAAAGAATATAGTCTGGAATTTTTAAGTATGCGCTATTGTTTTTATTATTAACCCTAGGTATACTTAGATTTGCAGAATGCAAAACGCTTTCTGAGAACACCTTAATATATGTGTCTATATTTCCTTTATACAAAGTATTTTCTAAGTCAACAGGTATATTGTTAAATTTATTATTTAATTCTCTTTTGAACATTTTCCAGTTGGCTTTTTTGTAATTAAGAGAATAACATTTATTTTCAAAGCAAGGCTGCGATAATTTACAAGTAACTGGATTATGATCAGAGTTTAATTCTTGAAAGGCGGTTGGATCAGACAGTAAATTCGCTACATTTGTTATAAACAGATCAAGAACAGATGGGACACCACGTGAACTACACAGAACATAAGATGGACTTGATGGAAACAAAACCGTAAACGGAAAATAGCTCGAAAGTTCCTTGAGAATATTTCCCCAGGAATTTGCCCTATTGCACCCCCAGCTTCTATGCTTACAATTAAGATCACCACCAATGACATATTTTTCTTTTCTGGAAAAAAGCAACCTCAAATCATTTTTAAACAATTTTACACGCTCTGCAGATCTGTTTTTTTTTCCAGGAAAGTAGGCACAGTAAATGTGTATACTAGTTAAGTCGTTGAGAAATATTTTAATTCCAACGTTTTCGACTAACTTTGTTCTTATAACAGGCAAAGCTTCATGCCGAATTGATTTCCTAATCAAAACAAGTAATGTCAGTAGATCTGTGATTCCCATTACAATTTGCACATTTTATTATCAAATTTCCATTGCAATCATTAGTTGAATGTGGTCCAGCGCAGTTAGAGCAAACATTTGACAGTTGTGGCATTGGGTCAACTTGTTCTTTTGTTTGCGTTGGAAGTTCCACTTAATTTGTGTGTGCATTATGGAGCGAACATTTTTCCTTAAATCTATTAACTTTACAGAACCACTTTCGAATGATATTAAATAGAATACGTCCGTGTAATGTTCATAGTTTTTTTTATGGTTTTCACTTGCAAACATTTTAAATCACGATTAAGGAGTTCATCTTTGAGTTCATTTTCGCAAACCGAACCTAGTCCATACAGAACGACTTTAAATGCTTTTTCTCCTCTCAGATCGTGGGAGAAGAACTGACAATTTTCTTGTTTTAAAAAATTTAACACTTTTTTGTATGTTTCGATTGACTCACATATTATTTTGATGCCTATGGACATCTTTTTTATGGAATAGTCTTTTAAATTTAATTTTGAAAACAGATTATGGACATATTCACTGGGTTTCTGTAACAGTTTGATTGGGGGAATGGACACAATTTGCTTTGACTTGGGCGAAATAATTTCGTCCATTTCTTCCTGGTCACTATCACCACAAATCTGAGTCTGCAAGGGACTCCAGTAATTTCTTCTGGAATCACTATTTTTCCCGCTCATTTTAGTAGAGCTAGATTTAGCCTTTTTCTCTGAGGACAGATAGTAGTCCTCAGATATATTAGGCGATCGCGCGCGTTTCGAAATTTTATGCAAGATTTTTACTAGCAGAGAGAAAATTTGACAACCGACGCCGTCAAAAGCTTACACTCGACTCGAAAAAATGGATATGTCTTTCGAGCAAATGCTTAAGAAAAAATGTTTTCGATTCGCGAATACGCCGATATAATTTTGGTTTATGGTTAATGGGGATGCAGGGTTAGCTAGATTAGAGTACTAACGGCGATATCCTAGACGGAGGATCCCTTCTAGACCAGCTTGTCACCGTCTTTCAACCGTCGGTTCAACATATGGTTTAAGAAGAGAAAGATTGTCTAACATAACAGCAGCAGAAGAGGAAGAAAGAATTTTAAATGCTGTAAGAATGCAGCCATCTATTAGCATCAGAAGGCTTGCAGCACAGTTGCAAACTCCTAGAACTACAATCAACAGAGTTCTTCAAGCCAACCGCGTTTATCCCTTTCATTATACGACTGTACAGGGACTTTTGCCAGGGGACTTCCAAAAAAGGATTGAATTGTTGCCAATGGCTGCTGCATTAACAAGATGAGAATGAGCAGCTTATTCAACTATTGGGCAGCGTCTAGTCCTCACTTAACAAGAACAACATCTTCTCAAATGTAAAAATTCAGTTGAAATGCAGATGTTTTTCTTAACTGTATACCATTTTATAGAAGGTTTAGCGTGAATGTCTGGGCGGGCATATTAGGTAATATTTTAATCAGGCCATTCATACTTCCACATGTCCTAAAGTCAACATTCTATTTAGAATTTTTAAGAGACCAGTTGCCGGAACTCCTGGAAAATGTTCCTCTTGCTCAGAGGCAAAGAATGGTTTTCCAACACGACGGAGCTCCTTGCCATTGTAGCAATAATATAACTTTGTTTTTAAATCAAAAATTTAATGGACGGTGGATTGGCCGATTTGGTCCTTTTCCCTGGCCACCAAGATCTCCTGACCTAATGCCAATGGAGTTTTTTTCTTGGGAGCCATAAAAGAAAGGGTTTATTCGACTGAGATTTCAAGTCGGGAAGAGCTCCAAAAGAGAATAAATACAGTGGCAGAGGAGTTAAGAGGCATTTTACCTAACATTAATTCGCAGTCTGAAATCATCAAACGCGCTAGAACGTGCATCCAAAGGCACGAGCAACATTTCAAAAATTTACATAAAAGCGTTTTGAAATCTTAAAGGATATTAAATTTATTTTGTGACCCATTTGCCTGAATAAAATAGTTGTTTGCAATAACTTCCGTTAGTCGTAGGTGGAAATGTCCTACACAAAAATCGTAGATACTGAAGAGAAGACAAAAGTTTTGATAAAAAAAGTTTACCTAAAAGTTGAAATTTCAAGATAAACGCATTTTTCTGATGAAATTGGTCCAACGATTTTTCAAAATGCCATAATTTTGGCTGGCGTTCATCAAACTCGACGAAATTTGTTGTGTTTTATACACATTGAAATTGTCTTTCAAAAATGTGTATAACGGTTTCTTAATCTGAATCCGTTACGGCCTATAACTTGAAGGGGGGTGAAAATAGACCCCCCCCCCCTACAATACAATTTTTTGGTTGCTATAATTTAAGGAATCTTCAGCTATCAGGACGAAAACCTAAACTGGGATACCCTGTATAGTAATCTCCTCGTGGGATACTAATATCTCAACCTGGAAGACACTGCTGTAGTCCGGCAGGCGACGTGAGCATTGTAAGCTCAACTGACCGCAGAAGATCCCGATGCCAGTTCTTATCTCCATCTTTGATCCATCCGTGTAGATGAATATCGAGTCACCTATCATTTGGTTTCTGTCCATTTCCTTTATGCTTGCGAAGATGCAGGCGAATGGTGTTTCAAAGTCGTGATGGTGTATTGGAGCGTATTGGAGCATAAACCCAATTCACTTATACGGCCTTTCGGGTTTGGTTTTAAAACCATTAGGCTGACTCAATCTTAGAGGGTTTTTTGCTGCAGATTTTTGCGTGTGTAGATCTAGGGACAAGAGACCAAGTACATTTTGTAGTCCTGCCGTTGGCATCGTTCTCATGGCATGAGTCGTACCATGCTAATTTTATTTGTGGATTACCACCATACTAAGAGACCGTAGATTAAGATAGGTCTGATGATAGCCGGTCTGACAGCTGAACCAGAGATATTTTTTCAGCAGGTTCGCAGGCAGGTGTTCAGAACCTTGTGCTGATGTAATGTCTGCTAATGTGGGAATATTTCGTTCACACAGTGCTGCACTTATTTGAAGGGATGCATGTCAACTCGTACATTAATAGGATGACCTTGGGGTTACGTCCCCACTTACGTCTCCCTAATATACGGTTGTAAGAGTGTATGGCGATTGTTGTTTTATTTACCGGGCTTTCGACATTGAGCTTCCAACTCACTTTACTATCTACTACGATATCTAGGTATTTCGCACTATTGGCATTATGGCTTGCGGCTAAATTATGGCATTATACTTTTATGTGTGAATAGAACAAGCTCTGTTGCGAGTTGATTCTCAGATCACAGAGCTCGGTACATTCTCTAAGGGTTCTAAAGGTATAGTTTAGAATTTTACTGATCGTGAGAAATAACTTGCCTGTGATCATAAGAACCACACCATCCGCATATGCAGTGTCCTTTATTCCCTCTGTTTTTAGGTTCAGAAGAATTTCGTCTAGGGTTGATGTTCCTGTTTTGGAGCAAACAGGTTATCAGGTTCGTTAATGCAGGATGAACTGCGGCATTTCCTAAGTTTCTATTTATAGCGGGAATCCTGATATTATTGAAGGCTCCTTCAATGGCAAGGAAGACTGCTAATGTGCACTTTTTGCCGTAAATATTTTTTTTTAATCGTGCTGATAACTTCATGTGGGGCCATTTTCGTGTACCTTTTGTATAGGCATGCTGCTTTGCGGCTAAGTCTTCCGGGCGCAGTTTTCAAGGAGCCAGAGAGTGGCTCTATAGTTTAGCTTATTTGGTTTGCTTTTAGTATTCCCTCGGAGGTTGTGTCTATATCCATAACTGATGCTGGAATAGAAGTGCATCGCGGAAAGTGGGTTTCTATCAAGTGTCTCAAAGCTTTAGTCTTAGATTTCACGTAAAAACCACTTGGTAGTTTTAGATTTCCGGCTACTGAAGATTCCTTAGATACGACTTTCCTGAGTCTAGGCATACTCTGTTGTGCTTTCAAATTCCATCCGGACTACTCCGTGGCCATTTTCAAGATATTGGCAACTTTGATTAGTGCATCAAAACATCTGTTACATTGAACACAGCCACTGGTATCATCAATGGACAATATTGCTTCGCATCAATTTCAATACTCTCCAATCTACTGGCGTCACCCAATCTATAGTAATACTTAAAAGAAAACCATCTGTTGTAGACTTTGTCCGGATTAGCATGGGAATATGTGTGCCAGATAGCTGCCATCCAAGCATAGTTGAGACTGTTCTACAAGCTGTAGCTGATTTTGCGTTTAATGGATCATTTTCTGGAATCAAAGTGAATGGTTGTCTAACAGCCGAGATGCCGCCATTCAAAGCCATCAGCACAATTGGCATGCAAGATCGAACTTCTAAGATTTGTATCATGTAAAGATATATCCTAATGTGTTCTCGTTTGCAGAGTCATATTATCCATTGTTGCTGCACTTATGCTTCTAAGTACTCTGTACGATGTTTATACAAAATACTCGTACTTTGAGAGTAAGTTTATTTCCTTCAAATGTTATTCTAGGATCTTAATATTTTGATACAATCTTATTATAGAACCAATAGTTCCGGTTTTATTGGCATTATCCGTGATCACAAATGTAAGGAAACTCTTCAAAATCAACATGATACCATCACCCAACTCGATCGAATGCCTCTCGGGCATCAGGGTACTTTCAATGTTTTGGGTGCTCCTAGGACACAGTTACACTATGACAGCGATGCTTCCACTCATTAACTTTATCGATCTTCTACCGGTAACTACGAGTATTTGTTGGCCCATTTATATAAAAACTTTGCTTATCGTTCCTCATATCGCATATTGTAATGGCGACAATGTCTGTTTATAAGTAGACTGCTTATTGCCTGGTTGAGTCTCCGCGAGCTGGATAAATGGATAAAACGTATTAGAATTGATGCGTGAATGTATCCGATATACTTACTGATCTGGGTTTAATGTGGTGCAAATGTATGTTCATCGTTATATTCGACTATCGCCAGCAGTGGCTGCCGTGATCCTGTTCGACATCAGCCTTTACGACGACATTGGCATAGGCCCTTATAAAAAAGTTTACGATCTTTTCATTGAATGCAATAGAAATTGGTGGGTGAATCTGCTGTATGTCCAAAACTATGTCCGGCCTGAAGAAATAGTGAGTCCTATCAAAAATTTCCAGATCATTTGTGAGTGTTTATTTGAACTTTCAATGTTTAGGTTAGTCTTGGTATTTACCTGTCTACACTCAACTTTACTTCCTTTCCCTATTGATATTGATTCCTCTATGGAAATGGGGTGGGAAATTTTTCCCTGTCATAGCCCTACTGTAATTCCTGTCAACAGGTTGTGTGATTGGGGTATACTATGCTGAAGGCTTCAACCAAGTACTAGGAATGCAATTCATACTAACTTATGGAATATTTTCCGTTTATATAGAGTAGCACAAGGTGACCAAGCTATAATGACATATTTCCCAACGCACACAAGGTACACTGTTTGGCTCATCGGTGTAGGAGTTGGATACTTTATGCACCAAAACAGAAACAACCCGATCATATCCTCTAAGGTACGTACATACTTTCTCATTTCCCATTATCCCAATGATAACTTAATCGTTTTTCAAAATATTTACTTCAGTCGGTGCAACTTTTGGGATGGCTATCGAGCTTTGTGGTTATTCTGGCTATTATTTATGGACCTTAATTTCCAATTAATACCGATCGAGTACGAGTCCTTGAGACGACCAGGATGGGCCATCGCACTACCTTGGATAGTTTATGCCTGTTATTCTGGATTTGGAGGACTCATAAACACATTTTTATCTCATCCTTACTGGCAACCATTGACACGTCTGACTTACTCCTTCTATTTGGTTCACATGGCAGTGTTGAGTATTAATCTAGGAAGAACTAAAACAGATGTGCATTTTCCAGACTACAGTGAGGTAAGTTTCCAGCTACAGAATAGATAGATATTTTATAGGTATAACTAATGTAACCTCATTTGGTGTCACTCTAGATACTCTACTTCTGGGACGCATTTGGAATTTCGTTCGTGGCAGCTACCGTACTAACATTGTCATTCGAATCCCCAATTCTTGTTCTGGAGAAGGGCCTACTAGATGGTGGAAAACCAAAGAGGTCGCAGCATCAAGAAATTGCTAGGAATAATAATTTATACGGAATTACTCAAAAGTCTGTTTAGACATAAAGAAAGTTTCTAGAGCATTTGTAAAATAAGCTGGCTATTTGATATTAATTTATTTTAAATTTCGTTATTTGTAAGTGAAAACAAAGACGTGTTTTTATATGGAATGAGCGGTTTTACAATGCCTTGCTTGTTCACTTAGATGGAGCAGTGCGGGTGGCCTGCCTGGACGTCATCAAAAAAGTATCTCAAGTTAGTACAGAGTTTGCCAATGCAAACAAGACCGAAGGTCCTTTGAATAATCTTGTGTTTAAGATGCTCATGTATGTCTTCATCCATATTAGCTAAAGTCCATGATTCTGCGCCATAGCGGTGGACTGGAGTGATATAGAGTCTCCTTAGTTTGGGGTTGCCCATTTCTCTAAAATTACTCTAAACGATGTTAAGGAAGTCACATGACAGTGCTTACTTGTCTTAATACATTACTGACATCAAAAGCTGTTAGGCGACCTGAGATTTGGGATTTTTTTTCTTCAAAGAACAAGGCAATTTAAACTGGATAGCTTAGTATACTAGGTGGGGTGAAAAGTAACCTCCTTGGGAATGAAATATTTTTTTTTTTAAATGTTTTTTTATATTATTCAATATATTCATCTTTCAGTTTGATGCACGTCCAACTTCATGATCCCGTCCGAAAAGCAATTTTTCGGAAGGTCTGCAAAATACTCGTCCGTGGCGTCGATGATTTCCACGCGTGAGCTGAATTTTTTATTGATGAGAGATAATAGTCCGAGGGAGCCAAATCGGGTGAATGCGGTGGATACGATAGCTATTGGAGCCGTAAGTCATTGATCGTGGTTGCGATGCTCTTGTGCTCCAGCGCATTGTCTTGCAAAAGCAAAATTTTTTTTTTGCTTTATGTGAGGCCGTTTTGCAGCGATTTCGGCCTTCAATCGCTCCAATAATGCACAGTAATACTCGCTTTTGATGGTTTTTCCTTTTTCGAGGTAGTCCACGAAGAATATGCCATGAAAATCCCAGAAAACCGACGCCATAACCTTTTCGAGCCATCGAGCCTCCCTCGGCCGCTTCGGAACACTCGTGCCGGCTTCAGTCCATTGCCGGGCACTCATTCTGTTCTCTGGTGTATAATAGTGGATCCAAGTTTCATCAACAGTTACCAATCGACGCCAAAAGTCCGCCCGATTCCGCATCAGCAAGTGCAAACACTCTTTCGAAGTGCTCTCGCGTTCGTGTTTTTGGTCAGGAGTGAGCATTCGCGGCACCAAGCGGCAGGATAACTTTTTCATATGCAGAATATTGCCCAAAATATGGCGTGTGCGCTCAGTACTAATCTCTGTGGTATCTGCTAGCTTGAGCACCTTCACTTTCCGGTCAGCCAACACCATTTCATGTATTTTTTGGCACTGTCCTCTGTCCCATCGGAGGGCCTGCCGCTGCGGACTTGATCGATAGTGGAGTTGCGGCCATTGAGGCCATCCAATGACGGAGCATTAGCCCCATAATATTTCCATAATATTTATCCAACTTTTCTTTTGTTTCCTTCGCCGTTTTGCCTCTCAAGAAATAATGTTTTATCAGAGAACGGAAATCGTTTTGGCCCATATTCAACATGATGCCAAACACGTCAACAACAACCAGCTGTCAAAACAAAACTAAAGACAGTATCGCACTGAAATTTGGCATGTCTGCCTAAATATGAACGGACTTCAAGGCATCATAACCTTTTTTGCAGTAGCAGCGCATTCTGGCGGTCACGGAGGTTACTTTTCACCCTACCTAGTAAATCCAACTTTCCTACATTTGCCATTTTTATATTCGGCATGATTCAGGCAGTACAACATATTCAATGTGCTTTAGATATATTGACCTCAGCAAGGAACGTCTAAGTCCCCTAATAAGGTTTACTTCATTCAACTCTCCCACCCACCGAAACACTCAGAAAAATTTCGAGCATACTGCCAACGCAATGGGAAATATAGGGTAAACCAATAAGAGCCAGGAATGATTGCAACGTCTTTCTCAAGCATGTGAAATTTCAATACGACCAAAAGTTAAGGCAAAAAATACTACAATGTCCCAAAAGTAGTAAAAGCTTTTGGTCATTTGTTAAAAACATTAGAAATTCTGCCTCATCCTCCATCCCAATGCTCATTTATAATGACAGCTCTTGGGACAAAGCCAATCTGCTTGCTGCACACTTTGCGGCTAGCTCAACACTCCCAGATTGTGCTTTGTCCCCGCCTACTCGTGTAGTAGCAAGAGTACTTAAAGATCTCAACATGCATAAATCCGTTGGTCCAGATGGTATATCTCTCCTTCTTCTGAAGAGGTGTTCTTCCACGCTGGCAAAACCACTGCGTAGGCTTTTTCGCCAATCCTATGCTTTAGGACTCTTTCCGAGAAGATGGAAAACAGCATTTGGAGCCCGTCGCTAAAAAAGGCGAATCTTCTTCTCTCTTCTCCTACAGACCCATTGCATTTACGTCCCTTCTCTCTAAGGTCATGGAAAGGCTGATAAACCGTCAGTTCATGAAATATATCGAAACACGAAAACTTCTCAATGACCGGCAACATGGTTTTCGTAGCAACAGGTCCACTGGTGATTTGATGGCATGTCTCACCGAAAAGTGGAACCAAGGCGTACATCAATCTGACGAAAGCAAGATAGTTACACTTGATATTTCTAAAGCATTTGACAGAGTTTGGCATAAGGCTCTTTTGTCGAAAATGCGTGCTTTTGAGATCGACTACTCTCTTCTTCAATGGATTAGAAATTACCTTTCGGAAGTTCAATTCAAGTTGTCTTGGATGGTTACAAGTCTGATATTCTTAAAATAAATGCTGGTGTGCCCAAAGGCTCCGTTTTGTCTCCGACATATCTTTTAATTTTTATCAATAATCTCTTGTTTGCCACTTCTAATCCAATATATTCCTTTGCTGACGACAGTACTCTCTGCTCACAATACTCGCTTCCGGACTCACGTCCCTGCTCTTCGGCTGTAGAACGGGAACGAGAGCGTATGTTTAGCTCATTAAATTTCGATATCAACAGCATAACCAATTGGCGATCCATCAAAAGAGTGGAATTTAATGCTTCGAAAACACGATGCTGTCTGCTGTCATTAAAGCGAAATTTAAATACGCAGCCATTATCCATGAATGGCACTTACATCGTCGAAACCGAAAAACTTTCCATTCTCGGTATGTGTGTCAATGACAAGTTACGTTGGAACGACCTCATATTCGATGTCGTCAAAAATGCTGCGAAATGTCTAGGCTTTCTCAAACCATGTAAGAAATACTTTTCCCTTCTGATCTGGTTTCAATACAAGGACCAAAATTGGAATATGATGCCCACATCTGCTCAGGTGCGCCTAAAACATCTTTGCATCTGCTAGACCGGATTCAAAACCGTGCGATAAAACTCATAGCTGATACCAATATCACTCAGGCAATTTACACACTCGAAGGCCGACGAAATTTCCCGTGTCTCACTTTGTTTTATCGCTATTTCTGCCACCAGTGCTCCATAGAAATCGCCAGTAGCATTCCGCCCATTTAAACCTTTAACCGTAGCACACGTCTCACTATGAATGCACGTCAGTGTTCCCTCAAGTCCACTTTTGGACGTACTCTGAAATATCGTGATTCGTTCCTATGCCGAACAACTCGCTTGTGGAATGGTCTGCCGAGCTCTCTATTTCCTAGCCATTGTAACATTCAGACATATAAAACCAACGTACGTCGGTACCTATCCTTCTTTCCTCGCTAAATTTCCGTTGCCAGCGCTGTGTGCAAGCATTTTAAGGGTACTTTAACCCCTTGAGCGCGCGCTGGTTTATAAAAAAAATAAAAATAAAAAACTTAAATTAATAGGAAAACGCACCATTTTCATGATAAGTGGTAACACTTTTTTTTAGTTTAAAGTGAGGTTAACACTGAAGTACAACTTTTGTCAAATATCTAGCATGAATCATTGGTGGAGCAAATTAAAGTCTAATTTTCGAGAAATTGTGGCATATTGCGCCGTTTTGCTGAAAATAAACATCGTCCACATCCATAGCATACATTTCAGGTAAAGAAAAATCAGTCAGCATCGTTCGGTAATGCATCCTATTAACTAAAACGACCGCACCAGCATCATTTTCGAAAAAATATAGTCGAATGACGCCGCCAGCCTAAAAACCGCACCAAACTGTCACTCGTTGTGGATAGAGAGGTTGTTCCACTATTTCTCTTGGGTTTTCGAAGCCCCAGATTCGATAGTTTTGTTTGTTTACGTACTCAGACAAATTTAAATGGGCCTCATCACTCAAAATAATTTTGTGTAAGAAAGCATGACCTTATTCATTCATTTCCAACACTCAATCAGCGAAAGTATGGCGTTGTGCGTGGTCCGCTGATATCATTGCTTGTGTCAGCTAGACCTTATAAGTTTTTATGTCAAGGTCTTTATGCGAAATTCGATGCAAAGTTGTTGCGGATGGGCCCAATTTCTGCGATTGTTTCGAAATGGACACATATGGGTTTACTGTCACACTCTCAGCTACGGCAGCGATATTTTGTTTCCGCAATATTTTTACCGTTTTTGTCTTGAACTTTCACTATTTCAACACACTGCAATGTTCAATAACTTCCTAGCTCTTACAATCAAAAGCCATTGGAATGATAGCTGAGTGTTGACAGTTCAACAATGGCGCGAAGTTTAAAATGACAACTCTTATTGCAAAATGAATAGGACATACTATATATTGGAATGCAACTGCGGTCTTAATATTTAATCCTCCAGAACTCGCGTCAAAATGTGGGACTTCGAAACTCGCGCGTGAGAATTTTACTCACACTATCTACGAGTATTTCCCATAAAAAATATTTCTAATTAAAATACTGTTCACTGAAACGCATTTTTATTTGTTTAAAACACAACATATTATACAAACTAAAAGTATTATTGAAATATTTATATGCAGGTATGTTTTTGTTATGAAATATTATTGTATTATATTATTTTTATTAACGTGGGACACAAAATGTTAAGAAACTTAGAAGCTGCACAAAAAAAAAACTAAGATCGTAACTAGGAAATAATGTTCCCACAATTTTTAACCATTTTACAATTTTTTTATATAAACTGTTGATTAAAAAGTTCTTCGGCACACGAAAAACATACAACTGAATAGTGTTCATTGCAAACTGTTTTCTTGCAATTCCTACAACTTCTTTTTGATTTTTTGTTTTTTCTTCTAGGACAATAGGCACAAAACTGTGATGGGATATTAAAACCAGAATTTGTTTTTACTTCTTCTACGCCAGCAATTCTTTTCATTCTGTTTCTTTCCAGTAGAGGCATGTTGGTCAACCGCGCGCGGTTCAAGAGGTGAGGTTTGATGAAATCCAAAGCTAGGCTATTGAGAAATGATCTTCTCTCTTCAATTACACCTGTATGAAGGTTGTATATTATTTTTCAATTATGGCTTCCAACATTCGAAAGAATGAAAAATACGGTTGGCGGGCATCTGCAGCTTACTCGGGAAATAGAATAATTTGATTTCATTTCGTCGACCACGTCCACCCCACCTTTTGTAAGGTTATAAAATGTTATAACTTCTGATTTTGCAACCTCATTTGTTGTCTCGTCTATTTTGTTGTCATTATGAAGAGTAGAGAAGCATAAAAAATTCTTATTGTTAGCTTGTTTTGGTTTAAATGACACCAAAATCCACTTTTTATTTACCAAAAAGCCAAATTTGCTGCTATATCTTTCTCTTCCTCTCAACTCTAAAAAATGTTTTGGAATTTGTCGTTTGTGTTTTTCTAATAGTGCCAACCATGGTTATTCTCTTTTCTAACAGTTCAGACGCTAGTGAAGAGAGGTAAGATAATTGTCCATAGTAATATTTCCCCCTGTACCAAGAATGGGCTGAGCTAAATGCATAACTACAGATTGGGCAGAATTGTGATATTTGTATGGACCATTAGGTTGTTTGCCAGGATAGATCTCCATATTGTGGGTGTAAAAGACTCTCGCATCCGCCATAAAATAAATTTTGGCCCCGTACTTTGCCGGCTTGTTACCGATGTATTGTCGAAATTTACATCTTCACCTAAATGCCTCAAGCATTTCATCCATGGTTATATATTCCCAAACTTGGTAATTATTTTTGCATCTCGTGTTGAAATTTTCAAACACTTCTCGAATTGGTGACAAATTATCAAAAAGCCTTTCTTATTCCTGGTGCTTACATCACCAAACCTCAAAGCTCTCAATCGTAAAAGAAATCTTTCCTTTGACACCGTTGCTCTAAAACATTCTGGAGCATTTCCGTCAGTACTCCATAATTCTTTCACATTATATACATATACAAGAGCCCTAGGAGAGCAAACAGTTCTGAAGGATTAGTTTCTCGACAATCGAGACTCCTACTGCATTGTTGTCATTCATTAAGTTCAGACGTGCTTAATTTCGCTCCGCTTATTTATTTTCATTTAATTTGTTCCTGCCTAATTTGCAATAATTCGCAAAAGCTATTTCTCGGTCATCGCCTTTGTTGTTTATTGTGTAAAAGTGCTTAATAACCCAATTTTCATTCACCGCCTTTTGCTTAAATTTTCAACTGACCTACCCTAACTTCATCGTCATCATGTCCGAATTATGTGGAAGTGCAAATTGCTCTTTAACAAGTGATCTAAATGCTGTTATGGTGATCTGCAGTGGTCTTTGCTGCAAGTCGTTCCACGCCCTATGCATTGGGTTGAGTAAGAGATCCGTCGCGTATTTAAGGGACTTTAAAAACAACTTTTTGTTCTATTGTGATGAGTGCAAGGACATCACTCCGTCCCACATCTTGCTTGCTATTAAGTGTCTCAGTGATTCGGTCAACAATTTTTAGGCGGAAAACAACCATGCACTGAAATCGATTCAAAATCAATTCACCAAATACGATGATATTTTAAAAACAGTTGAAGACTTATCAATTTCCCTCGAACAATCTGCAATCTATAATAAGAGTCAATTTAGAAACTTATCTATGCAGTTGGCTCAAAATAATGATTTAATTAAACGAAACGATAAACCCGAAATTAGTGAAGATTTAAAAAATTGTATATCCCACAGTGTTAAATCCATAATTAAATCGTACATCCCCACAATAACAGACTCTTTAAGTTCTCTACGGTCTTCCCTCGATTTTCATCTCCAAAGTACGTCCCGAAGTAGCGTTCCCTCTCCGTCAAATAATGATCAGTTGCTCATAAATATCATGTGCCAAATGAGTGATTTGAGCAACGAGATAACCGAATCACGCGCGCTTTTAAACGAAATTACTGATCAAATCCGGATAGTTTCCAGTAAAATCGACGATATACCGGTGCAATCCCAAGCTCTACCGACTGCACCATACAACACCTCGATTCTGACTGAGATGCTTGAATCTGCAATAATGGAACCACCAATAACTCCTGGGTCATCATCTCCTCCACCACAACCCGTTCCGGAAATTCATCCAAATACACCAACTCCTGAACCCACAATCTCACGACTTGGCACCTTATGGACACTTTCGGACTGGAACAATAGAATCAAAAAGTTGAACAATTCCAACAAAGCCGAAATGGTTGCGTTTTTAATAAGAGGTACACATCTCGATCGAGCCAGGCTAACTAGTCTCTTCAAATCTAAATTTAAAATTGATGTCATCAACTGCCGTAAGATCTCCACCAACACCCTTAAGGTAAGCATCCCATTAAAATATGAATGGATGTTCATCAACTCTGCTTCCGACGCCATCAATCTTGGTGGAATAACCATGGAAAGATTAAAACCAAATAGAGGAAACAACAAACATCGCAAGGATACTACCTTTAATTCAAACCCCACTAAACCTAGAAAACAGCAGTCTAACCCTTTACCAAAGCCCATCTCTCACAAAAAAAATCCAAAGCCTAACAAACAAGCTCCTGATCCAAACTGGAGTTTTAAAGTTGGGACATTCCCTTTCTTCACTCCTTCTTCACTTCATACTGCTAATTGCGTATACACAAAACGTTCCTCCACACCGTCTAACCCAATTCCCAAACGTGTATCTTTTAATCTTTATCCTCCTCTCAATCATTTAAAAAACCCAACAACTTCTCCTCATCCCACTCAAACTAAAACGACATACCCTAACTTTATTCGCTCCCATATTTTAAATCCCTCCCCATCTTCTAAGCTAGAGTCCCATCCTAATACCACACCAACTTCTGTTTTAGACCCCATACTTCCTCCAAAGGCAAAGTTAACCAAGCGCCTTACTGATTCAGGGGAAGATGGCCGGTCTCTCGATTAAGAGACCGCAGATTATACGACAATGTTCGTTTATATCTGGCATATCTACATGATAAGCCAGATTCTGTCTGTATAGACGGTATAACGAAAACCAATGCAATGGTTTCCATTCTGCAAGAAGGCCTTCCCACTAATCACAATGATCTGCGGCAACTTTTTATACGTTTTCATGAGCAATTAGATATGACTCCTGATGATGTGGCTAATGATCTCTCTTCTTTTGCGTCTCACGTAAGTTCCAAACGCATACTACACCTCCAGCGAACACGGTCTAGTTTCAAAAACTACCATCGTTCCTAACCCACCACTCAATTCTTTGCCGAATCCTCCCAAATATCTGTCCCTGTATTATCAAAATGTAAGAGGATTACGAACTAAGATTTCTGCTATATATCTTAATTCGCAGATTCTGCCCTACGACATTTTTGCCCTCACAGAAACCAATCTCACCCCTAATATTAAGAATAATGAATTATTTTCCCAAGACTTTGATTTACACCGTGACGACGGTCTAGATAAAGAGGAAAATTTATATGGCCGTGGGGTACTTCTAGCTATACACTCTCGTCTTGAGTCTAAACCCTTTAAAAAATCGTCCACTGCATTCTTTGAATTTGTATGCGCTAGAATTCCTATTTGCAAGCGCAACCTATATATTATGCTGCTGCTATATTCGCCCCTCTCAACCAATTCAAGGTTACCAGCTAGCTGTTGATGCAATCGACAGCATTTTTAATGCTGCTGATTCCAACGACGTAGTTATTTTTTTAGGTGATTTCAATCTACCTAAGCTTGTATGGGCTCAGACTGACCAGTCCTACTGTACTGCAACAAATCCCACCTCTGATAAAGAAAACCTTTTCATCGATTGCCTTACTGACTCTGGTCTGTATCAATTAAGTGGTGTCACCAATAACATTGGCAGACAACTCGACCTAGTCTTCGCCACTGATACAGATAACCGCATCATTTTAGAAAGCAGACATCTTCTTTCTAAGTTGGATAGTTACCACCCTCCCCTTTCTCTTACGTTAGCGTATGACAATGGTCTTAATCGCGTTTCTTATGAGTATTCTTACAGTTTTAATTTCCATAGGGCTAACTACGCCAAACTGAATAACCTCCTCAGTATGGCCAATTTTGATTTTCTTTACGATAATCCCAACCTCACGGTTAACGATGCTCTCGCATCCTTTTATACCGAAATTTTCAAATGTCTCTCCCAATCTGTACCTTTTTTAACCAAAAAGAATCCCTCATCATCACCACCCTGTTATAATAAAGAGCTGCGATCTCTTCGTAATAAGAGAAATAAGCTCTGGCGTACTTACTTAATATCGCGTTCCGACATCGATTTCTTTTACTACCAGTCTGCCCTAATTAATTTCTCTGTACTTTGTCAAACTCTATATGACAACTATTTAAACCAAATGGACCGCACACTCATTTCCGACCCCAAGCGATTCTTTCAGTTCATCAAAACTAAAAGTAAATCGGATAACTATCCATCATCTCTGAATTTTCTAGATAAGTCCTCGGAGGATCCCCAAATTATAGCAAATCTCTTCGCAACTTTTTTTAGCTAAGCGTTTGCCACCCATTCCCAAGAGCCAGACCACTCTTACTTTTCCTACTTAAATAGCTGCCCACAAACAACTTTGGAATATGTGTCTATTACTTTAGAGCACGTCAAAGATAAAATAATAAACCTCAAAGATGATTATTCCGCCAGCCCTGATGATCTTCCCTCTATACTTTTAAAGAAATGTGAAATGCACCTAGCCCAACCTCTTGCAACTCTCTTTCAGCTTTCTATCACCCAGGGATTATTTCCCTCGACCTGGAAAAGGTCTTTTATTATTCCCCTACATAAAAAAGGCCGAAAAGATGATATTTCCAACTATCGACCAATTGCTAAGCTGTCCTGCATACCTAAGCTTTTCGAGAGAATTATTTATGATATAATGCTTTTCCATTGTAAACCTATTGTTTCCCAAAACCAGCACGGATTTCTCAAAGGTAGATCTACGACCACCAACTTAACGGAAATCGTATCAAGCACTTTATGTGCACTGGAATCTGGAAATGAAGTTGATGTGATTGCCACCGATTTCAGCAAAGCCTTTGATAGGATTTCACATGATATAATCCTTCTGAAATTAAAAGCTCTTGGTTTCCAAATAAACTTTATAACATGGGTTCAATCATATTTAAATGAAAGACAATACTATGTTTTATTTAGGTCCATGATTTCTGACCCAATTAAAGCCTCCTCTGGTGTCCCTCAAGGCAGCCACCTTGGCCCCTTACTATTTATTCTGGTCATTAATGATGTTGATTGCATCATTAAAAATTCATACATATCTATTTACGCAGACGATATGAAAATCTTTAGATATATATCCTCTTCCTCAGACAGCCTACCACTGCAGGAAGATCTTGACAGATTTTGTACTTGGTGTCAGAAGAATTTTCTTGAGCTTAACGTTAATAAGTGTCAGGCTATAACGTATTCCCGTAAGCGGCCCCCTACTTCACCTCGCTGCTATCTAATCTTTAATCTGCCTGTTCCCTTAGTGAATGAGTTGCGTGATTTAGGTGTTATCTGTGATAAGGAACTCAATTTCCGTTCTCACATTGATAATATAATAAAGAAAGCCAACTCTGCCCTTGGCTTCATCAAGCGCTGGTCTAAGGAGTTTTCCAATCCTTATGTTACCAAATCTCTTTACATAACCTTTGTTAGGCCTCTTCTTGAATATGCAAGCCAAGTTTGGTCACCCTACTACAGAACACACATCCTCCGGATAGAAGCTGTTCAACGCAGGTTTTTACGATTCGCTTTACGTGGTCTTCCCTGGGATGATAGCCAAAACTTACCACCTTATACCGACCGGTTGAAACTTATAAATTTACAACCCCTTTCTATACGTCGAAAAGTTGCCGACATTCTCTTTATTCATCAAATTTTAGTTGGGAATATCGATTGTCCTTCTTTGCTTCGACTTATTTCTCATCTCACCAAACTCTCTCTTAAAAACACTCTTATTTCCACCTATGCCTCACATCCTAACTTTTTTTTAACCGCTCCCACCCTTTAGTTTCTATCTTTAGCTTTAAGTGAAAATTGTTTGTTCTAAGAATAAGCTTGCAATAAGCAATAATAAATCTGTCCGGGGTTGACCCAGGCCGCAAATCAAAGACGTTTGCAGTTTTCCAAGATAAATGATAGTACATTTTACAATATGGTTGATTAAATTATCAGGAAAGAAAAGCTTCCAACTTCCAAACAACTCTACCGTTGTTTTAGCATTTTTTGCAATCTGTTTGACACCAGGAAGATGAGTAATAATATTTTCACGCCCCCTTCTTACTCTGGTATTACTTACTGTCAATCTCCATCTCGTCGTTTTGTTTTTTCCAACAAAAACATTTGAAGGACTACTTGGACCATCATCAATTAATTCAAAATCTTATTCATCTGCAGACTGCTCTGAATCAGTGGCGTGAACACTGTGTTCGGATTCCGCATCATTTTCTAGATCATCTAATCTACCATCGTCATCTTGCAACGGTAATATCTCTTCTGCCTCAGGTTGAGGCGCCACCCAATAAGGATTTTGACTAAGTGCCAGTTATACCAACATTCTTCCTCGTGATATCATCCTACAATATCAGAATAAAACAATTTGTTAATTAAAATAATTAATTTATTTGTTTTGGTACATATTTGATTAATTATTTGATGAAACAAATTTAAAAAAAAAAAAAGGACTCGAGAAAAACACTCACACTCGACTACGCCGATAGGCAAAATACCTCCTGCAACTTTCAGACAAAGCCTGTTGATTGCACAACAAATTGGGCGGCAACAGAAGAATACAAAGAAAAGCTAAGTAAAGCATCAGCTTCATATAAGATGTAGGCTACTAGATATATAGAGTTCAGGAGGGTTAAGCTTGTTATTCAAAGGCTTTTATTGTATTCCTAAGATAAGCTGGAAGGATCTTCAGCTCTGAAATGTATCAGCCGAGGTACACTCTTCTAAAGGACATGAAAGTGAACTACTTAGACATTTGGAAGGCTGTAAGGTGTTCTCTCATTCGGATTACATTGCAAATTGCAGGAGGCCTAAAACAGGGGCACCAACCAGACTTTCAAGCTGAAATCGAAAATGATGCTTTGGCATTTATCTAAAATATGCATACAAATCTCCAATTACTCTTTCATCTCTACAACTAAAGTTTGTGGAACATTCAAGTTTTCTGGTAATGGTTCTGTACAACGATCTGAACCATAATAGAAGCCAAATATATAGCAACGTGCATTCAAAGTTGGGGACTAACATATACTAGTAACCTCAATATACGAGTACTTCGGCTTTACAATTCCATCGTCAGGCCTAGACAAATCTATGCTGTTGCAGTATGGTGGAGAGTCCTAAATAAGCAGATGAACTATTTCACATAATAAAAAATGGAAAGATCAATCTGACATGTTGCACTACCTGTTACCTAAAAGCTTCCACTTTGTGGACCAGTCTCCAAATATACGAGTATATGATTAAATGATTACCCACATACTTGAAAGCGAATTCAATACTACCCTACAGAGCAGGAATTACTGGATGGGTAATGTTTAGCTGAAGATAGAGTAGAAACGCCGGAATATGTCCTGTTGCGTCTCGTGGTCTCGTTTCCGTGTGTGTAAAATGATTGAGAGGAAAAGAAAACTATCTGTGATCGACATTCGGAAAAAGTTGTAAATGCGATCGGACGTGCGGGTCGATGCACGGCAGATTTTATATTTCCATTGTTCTACCATACAAACGAGTATATTATACACTGTTGACTTAAAAATGAATCAAGAGGTGGAAGGACCAACTCGCATTAAATATCCCTATTAGCCTTCCAAACTACTGTAGAATTACATATTTCAGATGAAAGGTCTGGCAATTACAGGAACTCTCTCTTGCCTAATATGTAAAGAGTATGACATTTTCGGGTAAATCATTTATTGTAAGGTACTGTCCAGAAAAAGGCTAAGTTAAAACTTTGCGGGAATTTTGAAAAAGTTACAATAGACTCCACTTAATTGATTAAATCATTTTCTAAGTTTTACAGCGAACTTGGCAAACTGAAAATCGTTGGTAGATTACGGAGAACAGCATAAAACATGGCATATTCGAAACGTTGCCAGAGGAGGAACTCATTCTTACGCCCGCTACTTTGAAACAAAGTGCAGTGGGCAACCACCCCTATCGGAAATTCCGAGGGAAACATTTTCCCGGGAACTAAATCTACCTATGAATTTCCCGGAATTTTCGAAAATGAGTTCGAATGTCTTGACAACGGACATCATAAAGTAAATAAAATATAGAAATTTGATTTGGAAATACAATTAAAAATAAATATTGATTTTTTAATAAAAAGCGAGAAAAATAATATTTTAAAATATGTTCAGAAGTGAGCATTTCGTCTTAGCGGAAGAAGAGCATGAGCAAATGGAGTGGACTCGACAAAGATCAATAAGAAGAAGTTTAAGGGATGTATCTACGAGGGTCTGAAAAGTTTCCGACCGCAACGTAAAGATAGCGTCAACAAAAGCTAGTGAATTCCAGTTGTGCAGCTTTTGGCAGTTACTTACTGAAGTTTCAGTCATTTTGGACGCGCAGTTTTTAGTTGACAGTCGTTTGAGTGAGTCAATGTGAGTGTTTTTTGTGAAAATGGGAAAAATTGAGTATCGAGCTGTTATTTAATTCTTATTTTTGAAAGGCAATATGCCTACGCAAACCCAAAATGGGTTGGACTCTGTGTATGGGGACTCTGCACCATCATTTACCATAGTGAAATTTTTGGCAGTTGAAATTAAACCTGGCCGTAAGAGCTTGGGAGATGATGAACTTTCGGGACGTCCAAAAACTGCAACCACTGACGATAACATTGCTACAGTTCACCAAATGGTGTTAGACGACCGCCGAATTAAAGTGAGAGAGATAGTAGAGGTTATGAAAATGTCCAAGGAGCGTGGTTGTTACATATTAAATCAAGATTTAGGCATGAGAAAGCTGTCCGCGCGTTGGGTGCCGCGTTTGCCTACGATAGACCAAAAACGTGTTCGAATGAACATTTCCAACGCTCTGTTGGCGCAATTTAGGCGCAATAAGTCCGAGTTTTGGCGCCGATTAATTACTGTAGATGAAACTTGGATACACCATTATACGCCCGAAACAAAAATTCAGTCAAAACAGTGGACTGCAAAGAGCGAGCCGGCTCCAAAAAAAACAAAAACTGTTTTTTCGGCTGGGAAAGTGATGGTGACTTGGGATAGTTTTTTGGGATAGTAAAGGAGTTATCTTAGTCGATTATTTTCAAAAAGGAAAAACCATTACAGGTGCATACTACGCATCATTACTTGCCAAGCTGAAGGCAGAAATTGCGGAAAAACGGCCACATTTGCAGAAAAAGAAAATCCTGTTTCACCAAGACAACGCGCCGTCTCAAACCTCAGCGGTTGCCATGGCGAAAATCCATGAAATACGGTTTGAACTGCTTGACCATCCGCCATATTCACCAGATCTAGCCCCAAGCGACTTCTTTTTGTTCCCTCATCTAAAAACTGCGCTCGGAGGACAGAGATTTTTATCAAATGAGGAGGCAATCATCTTCGTGAACAATTATTTTGCAGAGAAAAACGCCAAGTACTACGAGTATTTGCACGGGTTAGAGAGATGGGAGCATCGCTGGGAGAAGTGTGTAGAGTTACAAGGAGACTATGTAGAAAAAAAAAAATAAAAATTTGAGAAAAAATGTCTCGTATCATTGTTCGGAAAACCCCCGTAATCCTATAGACCTACTACAAGCACTGTAAGTGGAAATTAAAAACTTTTCGTTATATGCTTTTAACCAAAAATATTACCGAGTAAACAAGTCAATGTTTAAATACTTGTTTGAGTGGCTCGAAAATTCTTTGCCTCAAACCAAAAAATCTTTTGGAGTTTCCCCAGTAGTGAGGCTAAGCGCATGCCTGCGCTTTTTTCTGCAGAAGGTAGCTACCAGGTAGGAGTGGGAAAAGATCGCGAAGTTGGGTTAGCGCAATCATCATTCTCGGAAGTGCTGTCAAGTGTGTTAAACATATTTGAAAGTAAACTTTGTCCAATTTGTATAAATTTGGAAATGACGGCGGAAGAGAAAAGAAGAGTAAATCTTTATTTCTACGAAAAGTATAATTTGCCAGGAGTAATAGAGTGCATTCATGGTACCCATATTGAACTCATTTCCCCACCAGAAAATAAGCATTTATACTACAACAGAAAACGATTTTATAGTTTAAATGTTTTGCTTGTAAGTATGCTCTTGTTTGTTGCGTTCTTAACCATGTACCCAATTTTGCAGGTTTGCGATGACCAAATGCGAATTCGCTGCGTTGATGCTTCTCACCTTCGAGCGTCTCACGATTCCATGGTGTGGAAAGCGAGTAAATTGAGGTGGAGCAGGAATATGTAAGTGGTGAAAGGAATTCTTGGTTGTTGGGTAAGATTTTGATATCGATTTTATTAAATTTTGATTGATTCAGAACGGTGTTCTGAAAAACAGATGGAGGTGTTTGTTACTAGCCAGGGAATTACACTACCTACCAAGTAATGTTTGCTGTGCACTTCACAACATTTGTATACATTACAAGACCGATAGCGATAATACCATCACTATCCCAACAACTCCAATTCTTCTCGACAAAAACGGAAGTAGCAGAAATAGACCTGAAATCGTCACCACAAGCAATTCAGAGCACATGGTCCAAGCAAAGCGTATACGAAAAACATGAAAAAAGTAGAACGACAATAAAAAAAATTCACATACATATGTAAATAAATATCACTGAAGTTTTTTAATTTCTCCTCTTCTATTTCAAGAAGGCGCTGGTTGTGTTGTAGCTTTGCCGCTATTTCTTGTTTTCTCAGCTTTTCCATCTCTACATTGTGTCGCTGATTTTCTTCTATTTCATGACTTTTAAGATCTTTCATTTCATTATTATGGCGCCTTGTTTCCTGCAGAACCGGTTTTTGCTGATCATATAGCCGATCAATGAAACGATATATCTTTTTAACGTTCGCCTCCATTTCTACTTTGTGATTTTTGAAAATTAAAAGAACTTCATGAATCTGGTCACACATGTTACACTGCAGTTGAAGCTCTTTTTCTAAAAGATCATGGTGCTAGTTTTCTGCTCACCTTTTCCTTTTGTTTTATTAATGCTATTGGCCGAGTCATCTACAGTTCTTTTACCCGGCTGTGTGCAACCATCCACAGAATTCAAAACCCAGTCAGTTTGTATGCATTTTTATTTTCATTCATTAATTAATTCTTACATGCTAGACAAAAAAAACGCTTACAAATTAGCTTAATTAACTTAAAATTATCTTATTCTAACTTACTGGCCCCATGCGGGCACTCTAAGTTAGACCTAACACTTAAGCTATGTCTTTCGACGAATCTTACGTTATATGTTTATACTATCTCTATTCATTATTAAAACTAAGAAAACAATTTTTAACAAAAACTTAATTTTTTTACTTTATTATAAAACTTAAAACTAACACTTACATACTACCTAAGATCTAATCTACTTAGAATTCAAAACCAGTTCAGTTAAGTGTGGTTCGTCAACGTCTGAAGGTTGCTGATTGTCTTGTGAAGTGTTTTTGATTTGCGATAATCTTGCGGCAATATTGTCTTTTTTGTGGATCTTCCAATTCACGTCTTTTGTAACAAGAAGGCAATCCAAATCGCTTTGCATCCGATGAACCTCCAACCGACTCACTGATTGCACATATTTTGATGATTGCTTCTTCCAAGGCAGTAAATCTGTATTCTGTATAAGGTCCTCCTCCCGTTGCATTTTTTAACTTTAGATTCTCGGACATCTTCTTTCTGACGTATTTTTTTTTGTCACTCCAAATTTAAATTTTGTAATTTTTAAAATTAATGACTTTGTATACGAAGATGAAACTTACCGTTTTCCACTCAAATATAGACTTCATGGGTGGCCCTGGAATGTTGGCTTCCCTCTGCAAGAATCTCCAAAAACTGATTACTTCTTCCTTTTTTCTTTGTGTAAATCCATTTGCTATGTATGGATATATTTCCATTTGATTTACTATTATCTGTAGTTGTTTAGTATTTGTTGCGTTTGAGTTTCATTGAAACCGACAATATTAATTATTATTACAAAAATTTTATAGAAAAACACTTACATTGTTGCCCTTAAACTGAAGTTCCCACACAAAATGCCAGCGGAATATTCTGGAGGAAATTACGGTAATATTTCCATCGGAATTTTATTCACGATACCTACTATGGTGGACAAAAGCTTCCGGATCCTAATATCGCTTATCATTATTAACTGAGAGAAGTAGCGGTTTTGTATTGATTTTCAAAAGAAGGGAGCTATTTTTAGCTTTGAGAGCGCAAAAGATAACGGTGATTACTTCATGCGTTTCTTTTCTGTGCAATTCAGCATGTGAGATTATGCTTATTTGGCTGGACAAAAGTATTTTGACATTGCTTTCATTTTCATTTTCTTTGTTCCGCGTGCGATAGAAACAACGTTTTGCAATTGAAAAACTTATTTTTGCTTATAATTCGTATTTTTATTTGAATTTTGAGCTCAGGTTTCTTAAAATAATGGGTAAAATACGTGAATTAAATGAGATGGTTATGAGGTATACTAGATGGAGTGAAAAGTGACATCCTTGACCGCCAGAATGCGCTGCTACTGCCAAAAAGGTTATGATGCCTTGAAGTCAGTTCATATTTAGGCAGACATGCCAAATTTCAGTGCGATACTGTCTTTAGTTTTGTTTTGACAGCTGATTGTTGTTGACGTGTTTGGCATCATGTTGAGTATGGACAAAAACGATTTTCGTTCTCTCATACAACATTATTTTTTGAGAGACAAAACGGCGAAGGAAACAAAAGAAAAGTTGGATAAATATTATGGGGCTAATTCTCCGTCAGATTACACCGTCAAATATTGGTTTCGAGAGTTTCGTGGTGACCGCAACTCCACTACCGATCAAGTCCGCAGCGGCAGGCCCTCCGATGCGGTTACAGAGGACAATGTCAAAAAATACATGAAATGGTGTTGGCTGACCGGAAAGTGAAGGTGCGCCAGCTAGCAGATACCACAAAGTTTAGTACTGAGCGCACACGTCATATTTTGGGCAATATTCTGCAAATGAAAAAAATTATTAGAGCACTTCGAAAGAGTGCTTGGACTTTTGGCGTCGATTGGTAACTGGATTTCTCAAACCTCAAAAGATGGTTCATCAATAAAAAATTCAACTCACGCGAGGTAATCACGGAGGAGCATTTTGCAGACCTTCCGAAAAATTACTTTTCGGACGGGATCAAGAAGTTGGAAAATCGCTGGAATAAGTGTATCAAACTAAAAGGGGACTATATTGAATAATAAAATAATAAAAAAACATTTAAAATTTTTTTTTTTTAATTCCCAAGGAGGCCACTTTTCACTCCATCTAGTAATGCGGGTATGTCGGTAGCATACCTTAGCAAATTATACAAAGTGCCTCGTCAAACTATTTATTACCAAATTAATAAATATAAAAAAATTCAATCAACTAGATCAGGAAGACCACGCGAAGCAACTCCCAGAGAAGACCGCACCATTTTGGGCAAAGTTAAGGAAGATGTATTGATTACTCCTAAAGCTGTATCAGTTTCGATGAGTGAAGAATATAAAACATCTATCAGCAGAAAAACCGTTGAAAGACGTCTTAAAGAGTCCAGTCTTGTAACCTATATACCCCAGCCCCATTTATCACCAAAAAATAAGCTTAAGCGTTTGGCATTCGCTCAACAATTTGTAAGTAAGCCTCAATCGTTTTGTGAAAAAATATTATGGACTGATGAAAGTTCACTTGAATACTCGTATCATGGATCAAAAAAGAAAATTTTCTGCGGATTACCAAAGAAACTTGGAAAAAAAGTGGTGCCTGTATGTTATGTGAACGCAAACCCCATGGTGGAGGATCAGTTATGTTTTGTCGATGCATGTGCTTTAATGGCTTAGGCGATTTGGTACCAATCGATGACTAATCAGGCAAATATTTTACCGCCCTCAATGACCACGCATTTAGTTCTGGTGACAGACTAATAGGGTCGTCTTTTATATTGCAACAAGACAATTCGCCATGCCATAAAGCCTGAATAATCTAGAATTTCTTAAGAGACATGGAGGTAATTACTTTAGATTGGCCACCCCAGAGCCCTGATTTGAGTGTAGTCGAGAAGCTGTGGGCTTACATATATAAAAAGAAAAAGAAGCTCGTGCTTAACTAGAACGCGCGACGAGACAATTGCTGAGGTCGAAGGTCTCTGGAAGGATTTTTCACTAGATACCATTCAAAATTTGGTAAGATCGATTGCTGGACGCTTGCAAAAGTTCATCGACCTTAGGGGAGGATACATTTTTCATTAATTTTTGTTATTTTGCTGTATATATCGCACTAATATAATAGTAGTAATAAAAAACATCTTTTGTCAAAATACTTTTGTCCACCAATATTTTACAAAAAATAATTTTTTTTCCGTTAACAGTGAACCTGAACAAAACAAACAATTATTTTATGATTTCTGAAAAGCTTAATGTATCTTTGTAATCTGAAATTTGTTTCAGATTTTACTTATTGTCTCTAACCTAAGATACTTGAATGCGCCTTGCGAGGACTTGGCGATAGGTGAAGTATCTGGGGTTGGCATATTTATAAAGAACGGGTGTTTTATTACGCACAAAAATAGTAATTTTATAAGTTATTTTCGATCGGGTACATTTCATGTTTTTTGTTACTTTAGTTACTTTGGGCGCGTCTGGCAAGAACTTGGCCGCGCGCAAAACATCTGGCGTTCATATTTTTGTAATCTGGAAGAGTTGTACTATCTTTTGAGAGAAAAAAAAATGGTTATGTTAGTTATGCAAAAATGGAATATTGGCTTATTTTAACGGTGTCTGGCACTACCTTCAACGCACCGTAAACGTCTTGAAACCATATATTCATAATAATATAACTCTGTTCTATGTTTTATGTAAAATTGGCATGGTTACCTTAATTATGCAAAATTGGGCATAATTCAAACACTTTGATGGCGTCTGGCGTGGCCTTCGCCGCATCCTAACCGTCTGGCATAAATGAATCTAAAGCAACAAATCCTGCTCTATCGTTTTCAATAAAAATTAAATGGTTATCTCCCCTATTCCTTTTGGGCATAATTTCGCATTTTAAAAGTACTGTTATTTTCCTCGGCCGTCAGTGAGGACTGCCAGACTGCCTTATTTGAAATCACACTAATAAATACTACCTATGAATGTACATATTTTTTGGTTATCCTTCACTGCCAAATCTATACTGCGGGCTCTTGGTCTATATAGTATTTTGCGAAAAAGGGAAACATTTCGGGGGAAATATTATTCCCGATAGGGGTGAGTATGTCAGTTCTTGATTTAAAGTCTCTTTTAGAAGGTTCCATGGCGGATTAGATCAATGACAAACTGAAGAGTGTTGCAACCAAAGCTGATGTCGAAAATGTATCCATAGAGATCCAAACACTGAAAATGGACAACACAATACTATATCGCAAATTGCAGGTAAGGGATGCCTGTTATTCTTCATTGGAACGCAAAGTGGAGATACTAGAGAGAAAGACGATAGAAAGCAATGTGCTAGACGAGACCGGTGGCAAAGAAATTATGTCTGTAACTCCTGGGGAGCGGCGATTTATCACTAACATCTGATGTTTGGGCCTTGAAGTTAAATGACAACAATGCTATCGTACAAATGCAAAAGAATGACGTTGGACGCGTACTAAATTACACAGCAGCACATAAGGGCACCAAGGTCATTATTCACAGAGACTACATTGAAACTTCACGGAATCGAAGGAAACGCCTGCCATAGCGAGCGGACAAAAACTAGAATTAGTGGTAAAACGTTGTGTTTCAACTCTAGAAACAACCTTCGATGCAAGGACTACGACATCGAATGTAGAATGACCAGCAGCTAGTCGATGTCTGGTCTGCGGGGACAGGTGTCAGAAAAGTGAATGTTGATGGTGGAATAGCACGTGGTGGAAACACAAGTAGTAGTTCTTCTTGGATTCTCAGCCTAATATTTAATAGTAATTCCGTCTGCCGAAATAAAATTAAAGATAGATTTATATTTAACAGGAATGAGCAAAAACGAAGTACGAGTATTGAAATTTAAAACACTACATTGAAGACTGAGAATTAAGTATTTTTTTTTTTCGAACTTTTTTTTACTAAAGGGTGAGCCAACAGCTAGAGTGGAAGTTATTTTAAATTAAACACACATTTGTTGTGAAGTCAATGCAAAATTTTATTGATTAATAAAGTTGGGTCTAAGGCAATTATAAATGGAATACAAAATCGTTAATGTGATCACTACGGCTTCTGTTGCAAGTGACCATCACACTTTTTGGAAAATATGTGAGTCAAAGGACGCAATTTCAGTTCGGATGTTATGTTTGAGATCCTGAATTGTCGCTGGGTTGTTGACATAAATCTTACTCTTCAAATAATCCCACAAGAAGAAGTGTAAAGGCGTCAAATCGCATGAGCTTGGAGGCCAATCAACTTCTCCTCTAACCGAAATAATTTGATTTGTACGCAATAAATTGATTGATTGCTGGCTTATGTAGACGATAGCACCATCCTGTTGAACCAGATATTGTCCAGACCCAATTTATGCAATTTTGGAAAAAAAAAATAGCCAGTCAGCATGCTGCGGTAACCTTCTCCATTCACTTTAACTATCTCTCCAGCCTCATCTTCGAAAAAATACGGGCCAATAATGCCGCCAACCCATAATCCGCACAATACAGTGATTTTTTTGGGATGCATTGGTGTTTCGTAAACCTCGTATGGGTTTTCTGATCCCCATCCAAAAATGGGCCTCATCGGAAAAGATTAAATTGGATGACAAATTGTCCTGGCGATCCAGCATCCAGTTAACAAATTTTCGACGTCGTAGATGGTCCAAAGCCTTCAGTTATTATATAATTTGGATTTTATATGCGTGAAAATGAAGATCACCTTCTAAAATTCGCCGTAAAGTGCCATATGTGAGGCCCAATTGTTGACTTCGGCGACGAATTGAGGTGGCTGGTTTTTAACACTTTCGCTCACAGTGGTGATGTTTTGACGTGTACGTGCTGGCCGAACATATCAACTATGGAGTTTGACCCGATACAGAATCAGTTACCTGAAAACGCTTCACCCCTGCACGAATTCCGGAATCACTGGGGCGATTCTATTGACGGAAAAATTCACGAATTTTGCGAAATCTTACTTTTACAAACCGCCCATTTTGGTAATAAGATTGAATAACAAAAATGCGTTGTTGCATGTGTAGACTGAAAACCGATTTCGAGAGAAATAAAAATGCGTCCTTTCTGTTCAGTGGTTCGTCTTACTGCGTCTCTCTTTATTCTTTGTTCAAATATTTCATGTATGTAAAGAGAATACTTAAAATAGCGTATGACATGTATGTAAAGAGTGTGGTCTGTAAATTTGTTGCTACACATGGTAAACGAATCCATGACTAAGATTGTATGACATCTGTCAAGAAGATCTATCACATTGAATTCAGCAAATGACAGTAATTGTTAGCAAATGACAGTAATTGTCAGCCCCTATTCTCACTCCATTTCAAGTTACAGCCCATCAAAGTTGGAGACCTCTAATTTGGAGGTGTAACCACTTCAAACGATATAATTTCTAAACTAGTACAGGTACAAAAATAGTTTTGGACATTTTAGAAAGACAATTTAGTAATGCATACAAATCTTGAAAGCTTTGGGTACATCTGTGCAGCAACAAAAAAGTTATGGCTCGTTAAACTCAAAATTATGAAAATTTGCTTTTCCATTCTTAAAATTTTTACTTAATAAATTTTCTGAAATTTTTATTGTTGGAAAATTTCCTAAAAATTTATGTTTTATGTTTTATGTTTAGGTTAATTTGGAAGGACAGTTTCCGTGTTGTTTACCAAAATAATTTAAACACCGAGCTTTCGAGTCGGAGTGGACATTATACTGCTCGACAAATTGACGGCCTAACTCAAATTATTAAGATCTGATCCGTCTAATGTCAATGGAAGTCATATTGTAATCAGCAAATAGAAATGGTGCTATTTTGACTATCTTAAGACGAGAAATAGATCATTGGCACTGTTAAAGCGCTTAAGGGCATATAATGCTATTCGTTCCAAGGAACTGCACGCAGTGCTGAAGCAAACAAATATTTTAAACGGCTTTATACAGAAAAAAGGAAGTTTTATAACCAGCAGCTCATTGCAGATCCTGAACAGTGCAGGAAACCAGAAAATTTCTAAAGCGGTCACTTAAAATTAATTTGGAGGAAGACGAGAGTATTTACAGATCGAAACAAAAAGAATATTCGGATTTCGAAGTGAGCCTCTTATAAAGACGTTTGCGAAAATGTCGGTGAAACAAGCAGGTTGATCAAAGTCCTCAAAGGGGAAGATCAACCAGGCTGGAATCATTCAGTAATATGATGGCACCCACACTCAGTTGAAAGTAAAGACTCTCTGTCTCATTCTTGAGGTTCACTTTCCAGGTAACCTAATCCGAACGAGCACACAACTCTCCGTAGCTGGTATATCTCATCGGTTGTGGTGACGGATGAAGCCATTAAATTTGCTGTTGCTTCCCTTGATGGCTTCAAGTCGCCCGACACTAATGGCATGTACCTAGTTATGTTACAAAAGTGTAGAGATCAGCTGCTGGTAACTCTCTTCACTACCATACATACTCGTACACCCTGGAGAGGGTGAGAGTAGCCTTTACACCGAAAATCGAAAAGAGGACTACACTGTCGCCAAGTTTGACTCCCTTCATGTTGAAGATCATCTACTGTCTGCAACGCAACACGCTTACAAACTCGGGAAATCTTGCGTGAGTGCGTTTCAAAATCTTGTATGTAGAATTTAAGGCGCACTTGAGAAGAACGCAGACTGTTTTCATCGACGTTGATGTTTCTCTCGACAACGCAACTTGTGACCTCATGTGGAACTCGGCCTAGGTGAATCAATAGTTTTGAGGATAAAAGCAATGCTAGTGAATAGGACACTGATTGCGGATGCTGACCGTGGTCAATATATGATGGCGGGTGTAAACAGGGGTTGCCAGCGAGGCGGCGTTCCATCTCTATTTCTGTGGTCGATGTTGGTCGATTCACTGTTCAATGCGTTTTACAGTTCTGAAGTCTATGCACAAGCATAGGCGGATGATGTAGCCGTACTATCTGTTAGATTACGTCTAGCGATTGTCTACTCTAAACCGGAGGCAGCCCTAGATGCGATGGACGATTGGTGCGCTAGAAATGGGATTTCAGTCAATCCTGTTGGCCAAATAAACTAAGTATTTGGATGTAAAACTTCTATGGACTAAATATTTTACGTCGAAAGCCTCTAACGCCCATTCAGCCTTTTGGCAGTGCAAGGGAGTTATCGACAAGACATGGGGCCTGTTACAGAAGAGGGTCCTTTAAATCCATACAGCTATTATAAAGCCAATTATATCCTGTTGGAACAAGCTCTGACAAAAGTACGTGATTGCTGCTTTTACAAGACTCCAAAGAACGGTCTGTCTCGGCTGCATTGTGTTTTCCCTAGCAGGCATGGATCCTCTCTAATCGCATTAATGAATCTTCCCCTTCTTAATATTCATATCATGGACTGCACTTTTAAAGCCATTAGCCGTTTAAAAACAAGTGGTCTTTGGTACAACGCACACTGGATTTTTGATGACCTTGCACACCACCTGCCTTTTGACTCTGGCCTTATAGACATGCCATCTGATGAAATGACACCAGAACTACTGCTGCAGAATAAATACGAAATCGACTTTCCCTGTGCCCATGACTGGTCTCGGCCAGAATCTTCATGGGTGGCTCCAAAACCGATATAGGACGCGGCACTGTGTCCTTCTGGAGGACAGTAACGTTAAACTTCAGTCCTCGTTAGGATAACTTGCGTCGGTCTTCCAAGCGGAGATATGCGTAATTTTGATTGCAACTTGCGATATTGTGGTGAACTGGTGGAGAGGGCGAAGCATTCGCACCTGTATTGACAGCCAAGCTTCCCTCAGAGCCTTGCTGAATGACTTCGAGGAAATTTCAAGAATGTAAGGCTTCACTGTAAGCAGTCGGAATGCTAAATTCACAGAATATTTTGTTGGGCCCATTTCGCAATGGGAACATGGGAAATGAAATCGCAGATGAACTTCCCACTCAATGGTCGGTCAAAGAAGAGTTTTTCAGGACCCGAAGTTACGTCGAGTTTGCCTACGTCCTCGATTAGGGCTTTCATTGACAGTTGGGTTTCATATGAGTACAACTGAAGATGGCTAGCCGGAATACCAAACGAATACTTAAATGTGCTGGGAATAAGTGATACAAAATCCTGTGATGCTTGTTGTGAAAATGCTGACTACACCGCGGACCACTACATCTGTAAATGTATTTTTCCTCGAAAAACTCGAAGATTTCATTGGAAGGCGCACAATGAACTAGTTCTATGTCTGAGTGCTCTGCTCCGACAGAAACAAAAAATGAAAATACATTTATAATACCGAAAGATATGACTATGTTTCTGTACTATCTAGGACCTTATTGGGATTCACGCTTCAACAGTATATTAAGGCCAGAAATTGCACTTTTCTATTCAATATACTATAATTAAAACTAAATGATAAAAGGGAAAGGCAAAAACATTAAAACGTAATACACATAAGCTTCTCATCAGATTGTGTACTACGAATGTGAGCTTAAGGTGGCATGGTGATGTTTATTACTTAGCTTAGCTGTTATCTTGAAGACATCAATCAAGCGATTCCTTGTCCGGATGGAAACTCCTTAAAAATGCCCACCTTCTTCCTAGCAACATAAAATATAAATATTAATTTAATTAACTAAATATTTATTTAATTTCTAAATCATTCAGATGATCACAAGGGAACTTTTAATGAACAATTAAATTACAGAGTCTCGATCGTCAGGTTGAATATAAAACTTTTCTCTTAAATTACGAAACAAATAGGACTAATCGAACTTTAAATACTAAAAATCACATTTATGAAGTTTTTTGTGCAATTTCATCTAAATTCACACTTTCTGTAGCATCTCGCTCCAGAGTTTGCTTTGGCTTTTCATCATTTAATAGAATTTTACTCAGTGTTAGAAAAGGATACTCGAATGATAATGTTAAAACGATAGCTGCTACAAACGAAATTCCATATGTATTCCAGAAAAAGAGTATCTAAAATAAGTCTTTCATGAGTAACATATGTTAAGGTTAAGTTTTCTTTAACTCATACCTCGTCGTAGTCTGAGAAGTAGACATCCGTTCGAATGCTTCCGAAATTGATGGCCTGGACCGCCATATGAACTAGATAGAACGAGTAAGTCAACCGTGCCAAAGGCTGCCAATAAGGATGAGACAAAAATGAATTAATTATCCCGCCAAATCCAAAATGACATGCAAAGACAATCCATGCTACTGCGATACCCCACCCTGGCCGTTTTAGGGACTGATAAATCGCTGCTTCAAAAACGGATGTTCCACTTTCTGAATTCAATGGAAAGTATGGCCCATATATTGTGGCAAGAATAATTCCAAAACACATTATCCATCCAACGAGTTGTATCAACTAAAACATATAAGATTTTGGAAAGGATTAATTGGATAGTCAAGATTATGGGACCAACCTTTGAAGGCTTCATTGGGTTGTTTCTATTTTTGTGCATAAAATATCCGAATCCGATTCCGACTAACCAAACGGGGTATCTGACGTGAGTTGGAAAATATGTCAGCGAAGATTGTCCGCGTTCTGTCACTCTGAAAATATAGAGAATGTGTTATTATATCCAGATCCACTTTCTGAGTTCTTTGTTACCCTATGAATGTGGTGAAGCCTTTGTCATAGTACGTATAAATCATACTTCCAATCGAAAAAAGCGACAGTATAACCATGACGGGAGAAAATTTCTTACCCCATTTCCACAGCGGGATCACAACCAATGGCGAAAGGATATAGAGGTGAAAGTCAACAGCTAGATACCAAGACTGTATAATACACTGAAACAAGAAAAGATGTTCGTATGTTAAAACCAATATACCAACTTCTTGAATTAATACTTACGCATTTCGTTAATCTAAAGTAATTTTGCAAGTACAAAAGAGTTACCCACCAGTTGCTCTCACAATCGCCTGGTATAAATGAGAAGTACTTTTTGAATGGACCTGTTCCTACATAGTCGTAAATGGTGATATAGAAAAGCACCATACCCGCTACCGCTGGTGTAAGTCGGATGTACCGAGTAAGGTACATCAGTGGAAGATTCAATTTTCCATTTCTGAAAGCAATCATGATTGAGAAATTTTAAAGTGTTTATGTAGTGTAGTACGTTTTATCTAATTCACGAAATCCCAGCCAGGCAATTAGTAGGCCACTAACGAAGAAGAACGAGTCTACGGATACTTTTGCCATGGTAATGTGCATTGTAGATAGTGCCTTTGACCACTTAATCAGGGAGACAAGTTGAAATAAAATTCCGTTCAAATTGTTCAAAGTATACGTACTGGCATAATATCTAAGATATTAATAACTGGCAACAATGTCGTCAAAGTGTAGCAATGTCCCACGACTATCCAACACATTGAAAGGACTCGAATACCGTGAAGACAGTCTATTGAATCGGGTGATTTTATCTGGTTGATTTCGAAAAGCTTCCTGCCATTAGCGATTACAGAAAACGCAACCAATACTGGAACTTCGGGATCTGAAAACACACTAATCTAAGCACGAAGCTCATCTTAAAAAAAAAAAAAAAAACACTTACTTCCAGAGTGCTTCATGTAAACCTCATAACTAGTGCTAAGTACAATTAGCAACGAAATGATTGATAACACCACACTGTAAAAAAATCGAATGCATAAGGATATGAATTTTTAATAATCGTCGGAGTCTCTCTTACGTGCCAATAATTTTGGTCGCGTTAAATGGTGGTTTCTCGGCTGTCAAACAATCACTTACTTTGATTTCAGAAAGTGATATATTGAAAGCAGGATCTGCCTCGGATTGAAAAATCGTTGAAATTAGGTTTGGATCGCAGACATCAGGTACACATATTCCTATTCGGATTTTGATGTAGTTTCTCAAAGCCGGATTCCTTTCTATTCCCAGTTTTGGTGCCAACTCGAATTCAGAGTTTAGTGGAATAGAAGCGAAGCAATGCTGCCCCTTTACTAAGCCTGTCTCGTTGCTTAGAGTAATTGACGTCCGGATGCACTCATCGAAATTGCCTATATCGTGAAGTTGCCCATAAAGAAGTCCGGACGGTATATTACCCCATGAGTCTATAACTGAAAAAAAAGAAGTATTCTTTATTTATTTTCTAATTATTCGACGTACGCTAATAAATTAAAGAAGATGTATTCTGCGTACAGCTACCTACTCTCTAAATATATATAAGGTAATATCGGGGCAAGAGACACCGGTAGTAAGACAGAAAATTTTCTCTGAAGAACTAAATGCCACACCTGCAAACATATTAGGCAAAATAAGTCTAAAATTTTGGGCAAAATTTCACCCCCAGGATAACTACAGTAAGGTAACATTGAACTTGTATGGGAACTGCTCTTGCTGGGGTGATAAACCGAGTGAGTTATTAATACCAGCACAAGTGTGTCTCTGGTTGTAACCATGTGAGTACCTCGTTGACCTAATCGACTTTAACATGTGTCTCACAAAGAGAACGCTTTCAAGCCATATCGTGAGTAGAAAGTATCGACATTAATCCAGAAACAAAACACCGAACAAAAAGTGAAAACAACAACAGCTTCGGATAAGATTGATGGAAGTGATATCTAAAACCGATCAAGCTCTCAAAATTGAAACAGATTCCTCTATTTTCGTCCTAAACAGGGCCAATAGGAATAAAGTTGTTGGCACCCCTTTTGTTGATGGATTTTCCCACTCTCGATGCCGGAATGAAATGCGAGCTTTTCAGGCGAATAGGCGCGTCCCCAGGTGACGGATAGTTGAAGACCACGAAGTATGGTGGAGGTTCTCACACTTCCACGAACCAAGAGTTTAATTTCCCATGTGGTGCAGGGAATTGTAAAATGTGCATCGTAAGTGTAATGTCTCTATGAGATACCGCACGACCTCTTATAGTAACCAACCTTGAACATGCATGGGAACTTTGCAGGTGCGGAGTTTTAATTCTCACCTTACCCGTGGGGCAATATAAAAATAAGCCTTGCCTATGGACAATTTTAACGGAGTCAGAAGAGGAACCTCTGCTCCATTCACTAATTTATGTGATGGACACAGAAGAGACGATTCTTATCCCATCTCAAATGAATGCTACACGGCGTCCATCTGAAATCTCGGACAGAATAGATGCTCAAAAGTGAAATTGATCAAGCGTCGAGATGGTAGCGAATACCGACGTAAGCAATCCTCAGCAGAAATACGAACGCTTCCTTGGGGCCCAAAAGCTTCGAATTGTTGCTCTTATTAGGAATGGACTTGAACCCGAGGAGGTGAAGCGGCTGAAAGAGCCAGAGATGAATTAGTTCTCGCTCAGAGAAAAAACTAAAAAGAAGAAGTTGGCCCAGCACCAGCAACTGTGGTAGGTCCATAGATAGCTCTGATATGGCAGGAAAGGAGACAAAAATATAGACCACATATAGAACCACTTAAAAATACATGTGCAGATTCGTCTAAACGGCAAGAATCTGCTCACAAATCTCGCTCAGAAGCAGTAAAAAACTCAAGAGCAACCAAAATAAAAGGTAGCTTGCGTAAAAGGTCCGGTATTACACAGACAGCACAGGAGCGAACTAGCACATCAGGGCTATCCTACAGAGCAGATCCATACGGACCTAGAGATCAAGCTAGTGAGGAAGAGTTTGCTGGAAGAGATGGATAGATCCGACAAAAACTATATCATCCTAAGATTTATAGCTACATCAGCTAGAGATTGATGGTTGTCCATCACCTGGCATAAAACAGTAGACAAAAACCTGCCTGCGGCAGGCAGAATTAACCCATGTAAAAAACACAAATCTGCTCAGGGACATGATGTTCCCAAGTTTTGCACCTCCATTGCCTTTGTTCCAGAAACATAACTTTACTAAGGATGTTTTCCTAGCTCGAATAACTGAATAAAACTCCGGCGTATCCATAAAAAGTAGGCGGGACATCATGGTCACTAAGGAGAAGAGTGGAAGTGAAACCATAACATTCACAGTTGATCAGGTTTCCAAGGGTTATATACTCAGCCAAGGATGTGAGATTTTCCTCAACTTCTCGCGTATCCTGATTAGAATTAAAGGATCATGGAAACCAGTCCAGAATAAAGAATCTGAAGTCAAAACTGAGGACAAAGCCCAAGTCTATCCAAAGTTTAGCTCTCAGAAAAGACTGCTCGACGCGAAAAAGGGGATTATACTTGGTGCAGATAAGCCCCAAGAGAACTGCCATATAGCTGAACCCATCACATCTAGAACTAGCAGCTCAATGGAAATTGCTAAAGAGCCTCAAATGCTAAAGACTTCAAAAGACTTGTCCTCAAAGTCTAAGATCTCAAAACTCACACAGTCCGCTGGGGAAGTTAGAAATGCTAGCAGTTCTGCCATATCGACATCCCTACAATAGTTTTCATTATGGGATTGAGATGTATCTACAGCATGCAAAAGCCACCTCGGTGGCATTAAGTCATGTGCTTACTAAGGATCACCTGGAAGTAGCCTTTATTCTGAAGCCGTACACTTAGAAGGAAAACCCAGAGCTTGTATTATGTTAAATCAGAATATAACAGTTTTTCCAATTCCAAAATTCGCAAAGACATGGCGGGGCAATAGTTAAGTTACCCACTGAAATCGATGAGACACACGTAGTTATAAGCTCAACCTACTTGGAGAGTAATTTCTCCCAACTGGACTTTCTGCCCTTGCATGGGCACATGGAATACTGTGCTACTCGTAGAAGGAGATTCCAACTTATAACTGGATACAGATGCGAATGCCTACCATATAAACAACTAAAATATCAGCAAAAGAGGAGAGTCTCTTCTAAAATTTATTTGCAAAAATAATCTTGAAATTCAAAACTACGGAAATGGCCCTACCTCTATAAACAGAATTTCGGTAAGAAGTCCTTGAACTCACTATATGCAGCCCATTTATAAAAAAATCGCATTAGGAACTAGCATGTTTCAACTGAAACACGAATGTCTGATCATCGAAAAATCTGTTTCGAGACATTATAAGGCTCCAAAATTTCAGACAGCCTATAACTTATAGACTCCACGGCCAATTACTACAAAAATATAAGGGACATTGGCAGCCTATAACTTGGGTCTGAAAGTCTCAACGGTGCAATTAAATTTGCCTATCATTAGGTTTGCCCGCAGATAAAAAGTCAACCAACTGCTCTACTGGTGGTAAGAACGCATACCAGACAGCCTCTTAACAGAACAAAACGCTGGGCTGAGTACTTTGAAACACTCACAAAGTTGAGAAATTAGAAGAGCTAAAGGAAAAATTCTGCCTCGATCTCTCTGACATTCGAAGCACCGCTCGTATCCACAGAATTCTATTCAAACAGCACACAAATCGAATTAGACTAATGAGAAAACCGAATGGCACCTACATATGGAAAGCCGTCTGCAGACATTACAGCTCTTAGCCGAAACCCATTTCCCAAATTCCACTACCACATTCAATGCTCCCGATAATCTTCTCCATAGAAAGACCAATATACCAACCAGAGAAGGCTGGAAGTGGTCAAAGGAATTTTTTTATGAAGGCTAAATAAAGTGGCCTATTAATTGATTTGATTCATTCAAAGCCGCTAATGAAGTTGGAATCTTCCCAGCATTTCTCCAAAAGGGTATTACGTCAATAACTCCATTTCTGGTTAACGTAAGTAGAACCAGATCTGCATGAGGTTACATACCAAAGAGTTGGAGAGGTAATGGGTAAGTTTATACAGAAATCAGGTATGAGTCCAACTGATTTATTCAAATCATGCAGACCAATTAGCCTCACCTGGTTCCTAAAAACATTGGTAAAACTACTTGACCGACATATCAGGGATGGTCCACTATATAGGAATGCACTGCATAAAAACAAACAAGCCTATCAACCAGGAAAATCGGCAACGCATGATTTTCAGGAACTCACCACAAAGATTGAGAAATCCTTCAAAGACAAAAAAAATTGCGGTGGGCTGCTTCCCTGCCATCGAAGGCGCTTCGACAACCCCGTACACCCCTAGATGTATAGATGCATCCAAAGACAGGAGTAGATAATAGTAAATGCTTAATGGCATAAATATCAACACTACATAAGGCAGTGACAGCGCTACAGCTATAAAAGGTTGCACACAGTGTGGTATTCTCTCCCCCTGCTGTGGTCCATCGTAGTAAGTGAACTGGTAAATATGTTTCCCTTATCAGAGGAAAGTTCAAAGAAATTCCTCCAGAGGAAGTTGGAAGAAAGTAGGCCTACGTCAACTCCAAAAAGAAGAAGCCAGAATCACACTATGGACCAGCAAAAGTCTACTGGGTAAAAACTTTGGTCTTAACCCTAAAATGACACTGTTGATGTGTGTAGAAATGGTCACTTATGCATCTCAGAAATAGTGACATAAAACTAAACGAAAGTTTACACGGCGTGGACTAAGCAAACTTCATGTGTACTATGCATGCTTATGTAGTGTACTCCTACATGCTTGTAGTAGCTCAGTGGATGAGAATAATTCGAAAATAGTTCACCTCGAGCTTTTACTTGAACTTCAGGAGAAATCAACTGTTAGGAACTTCTCTTATAGACAACTGTCTGATAAAGTACGACTTCAACCATAACTTCTAGTTCACATTTCCTGATCGACAGAACTGGAAACCCCTGTTTATCACTGTTGTGATACACCAACGGATCCAAATTAGACGAAGAAGTTAGAGCAGGCATATATGGAGAAATTACCAACGCCAGTATGGACAGTTGCATCTCTGTACTTCAAGCTGAGATACACGCAGTAGAGCTCTGCTTTTATTCAAATTTCAGGCATCATTGGTGAGGTCTAACTTGAGAAAATCACAATAGCTATAATCTATAATCTACCGCGAGCATCGAGCTTATATTGTTGTAGAGGCTGATAAGGACAATGAATCTCGAGAAATTCCCCAGACGAGTTCTGAAACCAAAGGATGCTCCCCCCACTTCTTTTTCCACTACGCTTGATCAAGGTGTCATACGACCCGTGCTGAAGTTCAACCTGGCTGAGGGCGCAGCATCTCCAAAAATAGATTAGTCGCGAACGGAGTATAAGGATACCTGTTGACCTCCGGATTAGCTAGACTTATCTGTATACGGCGGATCTCTGTACAGATGGACTACCCTTTCTCCGCTACTCGTGGGACCACATAATGGAAGACTCATTAAACGAAACAAAACCCGAGGCCGGTACTCCTTTAATACCGTGCGGTAGAACAGTGACAGAACAGGCTCCTGCATTGTCGAGAGGAGGTAAAATTATGACAGATCATGATGCACCATCCCCTAAAGGCAAGCGCAACGAGCCTAAAAAGAAATCTTCAGGCAGTGTTAAGATTGTGGCAAACCATGATCCTATCACTTCCTCCACATCTAGCAGCAGCAAGTTTGTAGCAGGCCACGAACTTGCGGCTGCTACCTAACTCCTCTCCCAAGGAGGAATCAGCCGCATCGGCAAGCTCCATCTCAGGCGCTCTACCTAAGACGCCGAATTGTTTCACGCATCATCAAAACCTTCGGATTCATTCCGGAGGTTGAGAGAAGTGCGGACATAAAGAGCAAGATTCAGTGGGCTAACAACATCCTAAAAGACGGATTACCCACTACTTTCACTGCTCCCAAAACGCCTAAAGACTCCTTCAAGCGCTAAAGATCAATGGAGAAAACCATGCCGGTTCCCAAGAGGCCCAAAACTCGAAGCACCTGAGCCATTCAATAGCAAATCTCTGAGGTCTTTCAGCTAAGTCCTAAAGGACGCAACAATAACCGCGGTAATGGATAGGAACGATACCGACTTTTCTATAAGACCTGAACGGTGACAGCTGGTCAAGCTGAAGCTTTCGAGCAACTTCTTGGCTATCATGAGGGAAAACCCCGGACCACCTCGCGTCACAAGCGATGCTGGCTGGCACCCAGGCCACGTCAAGCTCATCGCATGTGCCAATCAGAGATATTTCGATCTCTTCACTAAAGCCAAAGATGGTTTAGGAGAGATTTGGCCAGGTGCAAAACTCGAAGTCGTGTCTAAGGAGGACATCTCCAGCAGACCTCAAACTCGTACCTGGATCCCAGTCGAACCCTCCTCCCCAGAAAGCATTCTGGAAATCGTCAGGCTCAGTAACCCGACCCTTCCGACTTATGACTGGAAAGTCGCGAAACTGGAGGAACTTAGGGGTTCTTATAGATGCGCGTTGATCGTGATCAAAAAGGAGTCCCTTAACCCTCTAGCGCAGACAAAAGGCATGATTCGGTTCGGATTCGAGTCTATACATCTAAGGGTCTACAAAAAGGATGAGCTGGATGCTGATAAGCAACCTCCTCCTCATTTAACGGAGACACCACCAAACACAACCTCATATCTTGGAGCTTCGATATCCTTTCCAGAAATGGATAGCGACGACTCCAATCTATCCGAGGTGAGTCGGTCTCCTCTTCTGACACCCTGTCGGAAATGGAAACCGATGACGAAGCAAAAAGAGGTCCTATACGATCAGAGGAAGAAGATGAGCTCTTGGGCATATCTTCAGAATCGGAGGACCTCAACAGCACCGTGGTAGAGGCTGCTCTGGAAAACTGTAGCAATGGTACGGTTTCTCCAGATTAATCTCCATCATTCAAAAAAGGCTTCGGCCGCACTCATTCTGCGTCTTTCCTTATCCAGGAACCATGTATTGTAGAAGGCGTGGTTCGTGGACTTAGGACACCCGTATACGCTCCGTTCTATACAAGGGATAAAGGTAAGATCAGAACTTGCATATGTATTAGTGAAACGTAGCCTTAATGCATTTCTACTTCCTAATCTCAGCGTCCCCGATTTAACTGTTGCCAGACTAGAGACTGCTCCTACTGGCTGGAATCGGCTTACCTTGGCCCCGATCATGTTGACCCCCTCCCTGGTGATGAGCTAGAAAGGGTGGTACTGGAAGCTGGAATGCAAAAAACTGGCCTTATCATCGGATGCGGTGCTAACGCTCATTACACGGTATGGGGCAGTACCGACATCAACGGTAGAGGTGAGTCTCTTTTTGATTATATTATAAGTACTAACCTCATAACCAATTTTATAACAAGAAACCGACAGGAAGTGCTAGATATCACTCTTGTCTCCGACATCACTCAAATGCTAACAAACTGGATGGTTTCATCTGAACACTCTTTTCAGACCACAGATACAGGTTGGCTCGTACCAGCCAACCAGCATTTCGGAACTACCGGAAAACTGATTGGCCAAAATACAGAGGAATACTGTCAGCAACAGTATCCTCTGACCTATCAAGTCCCCCGTGTGACCCCAATGAGCTTGACCAAGAAAAAGCCACATTGGTGGACACCAGCACTGGGACTGCTCAGAAACACTTGCAGAAAACTTTTCAACGCAGCCAAACGCACAAGAAAAGTGACTGACTGGGACTCATACTAATTATACAAAAAAAAAAAAAGAGGAAGGCAAAGCGACAATCCTGGAGATCATTTTGTAATAAAATCACGGAAACCTCTGAGGCATCGCGGCTAAGAAAAATTCTCTTTACAAATTCTATGATTCCTAGCTGTTTGAAAAAAAACCGATGGCTGTCAGACAACTTTAAGTGATGAATCACTCAACCTGCTACTGGATAACCATTTTCCAGGTAGCTCCCAATTCACGGCCAGTAGCAATCCAAACAGGCCTACTGTAACCAGGACCAAAATATAATAATACCTGCCGAGCTACCCTCCTCAGATATTATCCTGCCTGCGCTCGAAAATATTATGAGGAGCTGTGTAGAACTTATCCACATTCCACTGTCATGGAGAGAAGTCAATGTAGTTTTCATCCCCAAATCCGGAAAATGTTCACATGTTGTCCCAAAGGACCTCAGACCTATAAGTTTACCATCTTTCCTTCTGAAAACTCTAGAACGATTGATTGATATCCATATACGAGCTAAAATTGATCCTAGACTTCTGTCAACGGCTCAACATGCCTACTGTAAAGGGATGTCGTTGGAAACTGCTCTGCATTCATTGACCGCATCGAACAATCCCTACAATATCTTTAAAGAGTTGCTTTCTTGGACAAGAGGGTGCCTTTAACAACGTCAACACATCCGCTATCACGTCTGCACTGTCAACTCTGCAGGTACACGACTCACTTGGGGAGCTGATCAGTCTTATGCTAAAAAGCAGGATAATCAACTCCAAACTGGGTGAGACTTCTGCTAAAAGATGTACCAGTAGAGGTACACAGCAAGGCGGTGTCCTCTCTCCCATTTTCTGGAACTTAGTAGTTAATGAACTGCTGATATACCTGGAAGCGGGTGATAGCAGAGTAATTGCCTATGCGGATGACGTTGCTATAGCCGTCTCAGGTAAGCATCTTAATACCATTAAAGCACTTCTTCAAGTAAATCTACATAGATTAGCCCGTTGTGCAGAGCGCTGTGGATTGGGAATCAACCCCCATAAAACTGATCTTGTCTCCTTTCCAGGAAATATAAAATTCCAATTATAAACCCTCGTTCAGTAAACGGTGCCAGTTTAGTATTTTCCGATACAGTAAAATATCTAGGCCTTATTTTTGACAGTAAACTAAACTGGAAACTTAACATTCAAGGAGAGTCAATAAAGCTTTATTCTCTAACAAAAAAGGCATTGGGAATAAATGGGGCTTTCAACCTCGCATAACCGACTGGCTATATATCCCGGTCATAAGACCGACACTCACTTACGCGGTTAGACAATGCAGTCAACTGCAGTAAACGAAGTTAAGTTCAAAGAACAGCATGTATATTCATAAGCGGAGGCCTCCCTCTGCGGCATTAGATCTTCTGTTTCATTTGACACCTCTCGATATTTTTAGCAACGACTACACCGTGGACAAATAATTCATTCGGTCACGCTAACATTCTTCATACATTAGGAATCCAAACAGAGAACATCTATTAGATCATACCTGAACTTTGGTTTAACAAAAACTTCCATATAAGCCTCCCCTCTAGATCCTTCTGAGAAGAAGATGCTTTCACTGAGGACGAGTCAATCCATCCCTGCACAGATGGAACTAAAACCGATAGCGGAATTGGTGGCGGTGTTTTCTCAGATAAGCTAAATCTAAGCCTCTCTTACCGTTCTCCAAATCACTGTAGCGTGTTCCAGGTGGAAATTTTGACGATTAAAGGAGCTCTGTCCTGGCTGAAGAAAAACGTGATATCTGCAAAGGATATCCGCATCTTTTCGGATAGTCAGGCAGTTATCAAGTCCCTGGACTCGGTCTCATTAGATTCTAAAACCGCCTTGAATCTCTTATGGAGATGGCAGAGCAGTTCAACATTCATCTTTGTTGGGTGCCTGGCCACAGAGACATTCCAAGGAACTTTAGAGCCGATTAAGTCGCCAAAATTGGAACCACTCCACCTATTCTACCGGAAAAGGTTAGCATAGGTATACTAATCGCTACGTCCAAACTAACATTAAAGCTGGATGCCAATAAAAGAACAGACCTTAGGTGGACGGTTGGACCAACAAGTCTAGCGACCAAACGGATCTGGCCAAAACTGGATCTGAATCGCTATAAGTGGCTAAATAAGAAACATCTCATCACTATCATAGGTGTCATCACTGGACACTGCCTCATAGGCAAGCACGTAAGAAGGCGCGGCGCCTTTACAAATGACTTCTGTAGAAGCTGCATGGAAGAGGAAGAGGAAGAGGCAATGTTCCACCTACTCTGTACATGTCCAGCTCTCTCCCAGAGAAGAAAACTTTCTTCTACAATGACCTAAACGACCTAAAAATATAGACGTAAACAGTCACCTACGCTTCATCATAAGCTCAAACTGATTCCATTAGTAAGAGGATTCACATGGCATCACAATGGACCAATAGGCCTAAGTGGGTTGGTGTTTCCAATAGCCAGTCTTACCTACCCTACCCTATAATCTGGTACATAGTGCCACTTCCCCGCTTAATCGAATGTAATCTAACCCACAAAGATTCGATTCTAAATTCTAATAGACGGACGCCCAGGAATGATTGCGGTCAAAATGAGAGCTAAAAATGCAATGCATTCAGCTCCTTACAGTTGGAGGACGACAACTTTATATTTCATTTCATACAATGCTGATGACAATAACTTATATCGTAAGGAATCCCTGATGGGGAAGAGTATCTGCGTCTACAGCGAGAGCAAAGTCGTGCTTAAGATCCTGTTGAATCTCCTCACCACTTTCAATAAAAGGAGTCTTTAACGCAGTTAATTCCCTGAGCTTTGGTTAGGTCCCAGATCACAGAAATTTACCGCATCACAGGGAAGTGAGAATTCGGCAGGCAAGGTTCAGAAAAGATTTTGTCTGCACCTAATCCTGCGTTAGGACTGCTTGTATCCTTGGTAAGGGTAAGTAGTTGGATTTATTGTGATCATAACTGCAGATAGTATGATTTTACAGATTACCGGCATTGCAAGCGAATGTTTCCCGACGTCTCTCAGAGGTCAGCGACCTTTCTGCTGTCCCTCATTTGAAAAGACTATTAACCGCTTACTGACGACGTGATGGTATATTATGCTTGTGTTTATCATCAAATGTTACTGGGTATAAGTGGCGCAGCATCCTGCGATGCTTGCTGTGAGTGTGATGCTGACACTGTATAACACTGTAAGTACTCGTACGTCGCGTAAAGGAACATACAAGAAGTACACTGTACTAAATCTTTGTCCAAGTGCTCTGTGGAAGCAGCAAAAAATAAATTTACCTGAAACGTGAGGATTCTCAACAGACCTGGGGCTCTTGAATACAGAAGGCCTTTAAATTTGATATAACTGCTACAAAAAAATGCATTTGGATAGGTCGAATAAGAAAATGACCAGAAAGTGCAACATCTATGAAGACGATTGTAGTCCCACGCAACCAATATTTGGATTTTAACTTTGCGAGTACTAAAATGTCATGTGTTTTTTTACAAGGAAGACTTTTACGAAATCCTTGAGAAAACCTCTGAGCAGGGTCCCAAGTATTATGTTGAAATCATACCTTGATGGCAGAAAAGTAAGAAGGCACCTTTTGTAGCGCGGTGAACATGCGCAGCATGTATGGCCTCAGATCCAAAAATCAAAACTGGGATGCAGGTAGACGGTACATCGTCCCAAGTATGCATTTTTCTATGGAAATAAAATACATGAGAAGCCAGATTGATCGTTAATCATTGCGGTAGACGGGAAATGCATTATCCAGTATTGTGGACGTCCGTACATTTCGAGGTGTCCACTGCAGACAATTCCTAGTAGTAGGTAGGCTATTATTGGCAGTTTAGCGCCAGGAAAATACTGCTAAAATGTTTGATTTCGGATGGCTACAAATGCAATAGATCACCAGAGCTTTTGCTGACCACCTCTCCCTCTACATCTCTCATAGGCCAGGGTCATCATCATCAAGTTGTTCAAGGGAACCAATGTTTGAAGGAGGCCATCAGAAATGCCATCTCTGACGTGCCAAGCTTCACGATGCAACAACAAACCAGAAAGTATTGGTTCGACGATGAGTGCATGCGGTTTTACCGAAGGTAAACGTTTAAATTCGGAAATTGCAATGGCGAGGAGATCGAAAGATTCTACTGCAGAAGTGAGGTTTGGAGATCTTACTTGAAGACAAAACGGTTGTAAAGGCGCAGAATTTGGAGACTGTTGAGCTGCGAAGATGATAAAAATGTACATATAGGCAAGTAAATACTACTTAACCTGGACAAAGACCCTCAAACCTTGCCACCGTCAAGCTTTTTGAAGTTATAGGAAATGGTCCGCTAAGGCACATGCACAAGTTCATTTGTAAAGTTTGGTTGCAGTCTCAACATAGTCTGTCCGGCCCTAAAGAAGGGAGATCCCCTGAACTGTGTCAGCTAGAGGTCTGTTAACCTACAATACTAACTACGGCACAAAGAATCTTTACTACTGTGTAATGTATTGTACTTGTAATTGCTGATCGTAAAAAAACATTGTAGGCTATCAGTGCGCCTATAGAACTAGCAAGTTCAGAGTCGAACAAGCATTCACTATACGGTTGACCCGAATACTAAATCGACCACGTCTTTACCGATTTTGAGGATGCTTGTGATAGGCTCTGTAAAGAAGACCTATACAGAGCTACTTAGGTACAGCAGTGAACTCCACCGTGAAGTGAACTATAATTGTAGCGACATGAATCAAGACAGAAGGGCAGCGCCAAGGATGTTCGAATCCATCTCAGTGAGACAATGCAGTATGGGAAGACTTTGCCTAAAATGCTAATGAGAGAAGACCATAATCAACTCGGTGTGCGTAACTGAAAGCAACTAGCTACGGATCAAGCTGTTTGAAGAGGCATTCTGGTTAAGGCTTAGAGCCGCCGTGGCCTGTCACTTCTCATCAGAAATAAGTAAAGTTAAATAAATCTTCTGGCCTGCAGTAAGAACAGTAAACACCATTAAAGATATCCACATATACGAAGAGAGGACGGTTAAAAAAGTAGTAGATTGCCTTGAATAACTGTGTATATCTATTGACGACTGCTACCACGAACTGAAAAATCCCTTTTTTCGAAGTGGATTAGTCACTGGAGGCAACCGCAAGAAATTTTAAAATTCCGATATATGAACGAATGCGTAAAATAAAAATTGCCAATACAAATGTACATTTCGCTAATGCCCCTACAGAGGCGAAATAATGTTTAAATTGTTAGATAAGATATTCCAACCCAATGAAAACGTTTCTGTGGGTAAAGAGCATATCTATAACTGTGCATACAATAAAAACGTGCAGCCCATATATCACAGATTCAGGCTAATCAATTTCCTGGCCAGCTGAAATGTTTTCATGATAATCCAGCCTGAACTATTATTTTCGTGTTACTACTTAAGGTATGCATGCAATTATGACGAATAATCGGCCCAAATATTGAAAGCGACTGACTCCTTTGAAAAAGTATTTAATAAATGCCCATTCTGCCCCTGTTCCATCAATATCATCGTCACCGACAGAACAGTTCAATAACACCGAACGTATCCGGTTTTAAACATGAAAGGTGATTGGTACGATTGAGGAATTCGGCCGAAAAAAAACAGACAGTATTACTCAGGCACTAATTTTTAAGCTTTCGCTTTTTTTAATAACATATTTTTTGTTTTGGTAAATTTAATAAAACTGAATTGCTTTTAAAAGCCACTACAATATTATTGTATTTGCTAATCCGCAGTAGTTAAACCAGTTTGTCATCTAGAGTGGGCTATTGTTACAGCTGAGTTGGGCAAATTTGAACAAACAATAATCATACTAAGTGACCCTGTACAGAATACTGCTTAGAATGAATAGTCAAGTTGTATGTAACATAGGTAACGTATTAAAAGATCGATGTGGTTCCAAAATTTACTTACCTAATCACGTAGACAGCAAAACAGTGCGTTGATCCGCTTTATGATTGAGCAAGTCACGGGTTATAGTTTCTTTAGTATCTTTGGAGTTTCTAGGTCAGGTCACAGTGCTTATTTCCCATCCCATGGCAAAGGGCTCCAGGGAATAAATCCCAATGGAATAACCCCCCAAATGGAAAATGAAATAACCTCCTAAAATTAGGGACTAATTTCACAGTGAAATCGCAAAATAAGCCTCCAAAAAATTATGAAATAAGTTCTCTATTTTTTGGGTCATCTTTCATAGTTGAATTTGGGGACTTAATTTATCATGAAATAACCCCCCAATTTGAAATATAAAATAAGTTCCCAAAAACCCTTCAAATAAATCCCCAATTTTGGGGGTTTATTTCATATGAAAAAAATCCCCACTTTCATACAATTTTTGGGAGTTTATTTCATTTTCCATTTGAGGGGTTATTTTCTGGAGTCATGGCAAAAAAACAGTAATTGGCAAGTGTAACTCTTCGTCTGATTTCTTGTGCTACTTTGTTATCGAAGTACTCTGGAAAATGGCATCTCTGTCGTTGGTTTGCGTGCTTGAAGAAGTAACATTATAGCGAATCGCCTAATCTAAACTCTATCTTTACACTAAACCTTTCTAAATCTATGAAGGTGGGTTTCTTCCCATTTATGTGGAGTAGCAAATATCCTCCATAGTCATTCTGCAAAATCTGATGAGTTTGGTTGGGTTGAGCCATACTCATATGATCATTTGTTCTTAAAAATGCTGCTAGATATACTTCTAAGATCGATAAAGAGATGTATAAGTCAAAGTAAGAATATTCGGCCATTTGTTGACTTACCGGCCCAGGACCATCCCAATAGAAACTGAAAAGTGGCTTCAGACGTTCACACAATATCAGTTTATTGAGTATCCTTTCTTGTGGATCGGGCAATCGATGCTGAGATTTTACTCATCAGGTGTGCTTTAGACCGACCAAATCAAGAAAATGAGTTGGTGGGTGGTCTCTATAGTCAGTATCTCTGTTCTGTACAGAGGGACTCTAATAAGATTCTGTGAATTCAGTCCTCCGACTGCATTCATAGAAGCCTTAAATTCTCGAATAAGCTCGGAAGTGCTAAAACGGTTCAGTAAGGTACTAAGCGGGAGATCGGTTGTCGCTACAGACGCAGATACTTCCACCCTTCAACGGATTCATCACAACGTATGCATTTATTTTCCATCCTGATTGCGTCTTCTTGCTTGTCGGCGTTGCCGTCCTCTAAAAAGAATCACCAATGCCACATCCTAGATGGGTTCCGAATCCATCCGTGGTAACTATATTCCTTTCCTGGCTCAGAATCATTTCTGAGCTCAGACCAAGTCGATTTCGAAATTCCGAGAAATACCGTGCTTGTGCTCTAAGTTATCAGTAGATGGCCCTATCTGTAACTAGATAGTGTTGAGGGCTCTTGTGTATCAACGGGACTCTTATACCCCCAAAGAGGTTTATTGACAAGCGGTCATGGCCAGGTTGTTTTAGCTAAAGATTATGAGTGGGGAAATCGAAAAACCTACAGTGGCTTTCGAATCTACACAAGAATGTTCGGAATTTAGTGCAGTCCAACAACTAGTCGAGAGTCTAGACTACCACAATTCATATGTCATCCAGGAAATGCTGTGAGATTAGGCAGACAAAATGAGTCTGAAAAATGGTTAAATATTTTGCGGTGAGTTTTACGAAGAACGGAGCAGCAAGAAGGTTGCATCAAGTGCTGAATAAGAATGGCAACTATGCTAAGAAGACGTCAGAAATGCCGGAATGGTAGTGGTGCTTTTCACTTGACCTTCCACATTAAACAGTTGGTTTGTTGAAAAGTGCAGACAAGCACATATAGAAAAATAATTAGGTAATAAAAGAAGCATAAGAAGAATTTCGCCATGTCAACAGGATGTAACCTAAGGTTTCCGTTCAGTAGCAATATCAACAATTTTAATCTTCCAACTTATTCCACGTAGCGGAAGAGGACTTAGTATCCAGATTATTTCTAACACCAAGTCGAAAGAAATTATGTCTAATGATTGGAGTTCCAGCATGGTTTGCGCGATCCACAAGATCCTCTTAATTGCTCCAACTGAATACCACTCTCCTTAATATCGGGTACTAGATCCCATCTGACACATTCAGAAAACGCCAAAAACCATTATTTATTAATGACTGAATTGGTCCTGTTATTGCTTTGTTGAGTCTTCTAAGTTAACCACTGCCCAACTATTCACATTACCGCAAATCATAAAAAAAAATTGAGAAGGCCCAATTAATACCAACTAGCATCAAAGGAAATGAGCTATACAGAATTATTTCTTGCTTTGCATCCCTACCACACTCCTCAAATTATTTTTAAAGAACAGAAGCTATGGCAATAAGTCCCTTGATGTCCTTAGCATTATACTTGAGAAAATTGTACGAGACTCGCAAGTCAACTACGAAGACACAATTTTCTAAAACTCTCTGGAATCCCTTGCATATGCTTCTGGCATGATATCATTCAAAGAGCGCACTGATTTTCCACTGATACCCTTCCAAGTATTGAAACAGAAGCAACAAAAATGCATTTATCTGTGAATAAGGGTAAAAGTGTTCAAAAGTACTCGTACATCCTGTCATTATTTCAAGAAAAAAGGATGTACAGCATCGACGAATCTGTCACAATTGGTAGCTACTTATGTATGTCTAGCTTGGCTGCGTTGTTAACTCTTAAAGTAATTAATGGTTCTGTTTGCGTTAAGAGGCTTTGCAAGAGCTACAGCTATAGCTACAGCTACAGTATGCATCTGTTTGCTGAGGTAGCCAGGATATATGAACCATATGGAAATGCCCTCGTTTCGAAAAGTCTTCGATTCCTACTCGCCGGGACAATACAGTAGAAGAAGACCTCGCTTATAAGTAGGTGGTGAGTACAACTGGTGGGGAACCTCAACTATCCAGGAGTGCGCAAATGGCCAAAGACCTTGTTGCCTTTATAAGTATATTAGTTAAGGCTTAAGTCCTTCAAAGGCAAGAAAAGTAAGGAAGTGCTTTATTTACGTGCATCATATTTCCACGGTTACTTGTATAAATAAGGAAAATATTGGAAGTTTTTCAACCCACCATTCCCTCTTTAAATTAACTTGAACCACTCTTATCGTTCAGTAGCTTACAACTGATAAGCACCCATTGTCCTTATATACTCGCAATATACATACATATATACTCGTTAATGAACGTTACTTTGCTTGAATATGATTACCCTTATTCGTGGACCTGTACGGCGATTGATCGGGAAACTACTGACTGTCTTATAACTTGCATTGGGCCAGCAGGGTAATAATCAAGTTCGTACCAAAGTGCTTGCCTTATGCCCTAGTGGTGGTCCCAGGTAAGTGCATGAGTAAGGACATGCTCGACCAGTAATGTATCATTGGCCTACGCCGTCATAGGGCTCACAACCGTAAACCGAAGAGATTAAAAATATGAAACAAACGAACTAATGACCTCGGATAAAAATGAACTCACTGCTGATAACCCATGCAAACGCTTAAAAGACAACGACCTTCGGATCTGAAAGTGGAAAGTTCGGACACTTAACAGGCCACGTGCAGTCAAGCAATTATCAGAGGCCCTTGACTGCTATCACGCAGATACCACCTCCATTCAGGAAGTACGTTGGGATGGGCCGTACATAAGGTGGATGAAAAACTGAGATACGAGTACATACATATATACTCATTGCTACAGGGAAAAGAAACAGCGCTTATTTGCATGTAGATTTACAATATTCGGCAGACTTAGGCAAAAAGATTTGAGCTTCCGGCACGTGAGCGAGCATTTTATGACAACCCGCATCAAGGCTAAATATGCTAACATATACTCGCAAGCCTATGTCCATAAGAATGACAAGGACGACACCATCAAAGAATGTTTCTACGATCTCCTCGATAAGACATATGAGCAATGTCCGAAATATAACACTAAACTCGTACTAAGAGATTTTAACGCCAGCATAGGAAAGGAGGATATCTTTCATAGAACAGTTGGTAAGAATAGCCTCCACAACACCATGTCTGGCAACAGACTTAGGCTTATTGACGTTGCGGCAGGACGAAATATCCCTATAGCTAGTACACGGTTACCCCATCCCAATATATAGAAGGAGACATGGCGGCCTCTGGATCATCAAACGCTAAATTAATTTGATCAATTTGTGATAGACGTAAGGCATGCCTCGAATTTTCCGGGCAGCCAACATTGATTAGGATGATCATGCAGTCAAGATGCGAATGCGTATGTCCCAAGCGCTACAACAAAGAAGAACTGCTGTAAGGAGATATAACGTAGAAAATGCTATATCTCTTGTAATCGCCCGAATCTTCACCGAACGCGTATCCCAGAATCTCTCAACAACTCCTGTGCTGCTAGCATCAAACACCGAATACCAGTGTCAACATGTCAGTGGCGACGAAATTAGTTTTCTGGGTTTTACCCGACCACCACCAAGAAATTCCTGGTCTCATGAAGAATGCCAGAAAGCACACGCAGCTAAACAAGAAACCTAAAAAGCGGCGTTGCAACGAAGGACGAGAGCTACTTGTGAGCTCTACGAGAAAAGAACACGAAAAGCACACGATCGAAGATGTTTAGAAGTTGCACTACTTGAACAACTTGCGGAAGTTTTACCAACAGTTAAAAAGAATGTATCAAGACAAGAAGACCCACACAGTAGCCTGTGGAGATAAGGAAGAAAACCTTGTAGTACAGTCGCAGTCGGTGCTAAGAATATGGAAGAACTCTTTCTGAAGAATATACAACGGCGATGAAACCCAACATCCTGCCGTCAGGCAGAATAGACCAATCAACTTAGACGATGGTAGCCAAGCCGTCCATCTAACCAAAACGAAGTAAAAATAGCAATACCAGAGCTGAAATACAACATAGTAGCTGGACCAGATGGCTTACCCGCCGGGATATTCAAAGCATCTGGATATTACATTGATGAAAATAAGTGCTTAATGAATGGAGTCTCAGGATCGTTAGACCGACCCACAAAATAAGTGACCCCCTCAATTGAGCCAACTATAGCTCAACATCGCATACACGATCTTATCTGCTATATTGTGTGAAAGTCTCAAACCCTTCGTCAACAACCTGTTTGGCCCTCATCGTCGCGCTTTCAAACCTGGAAAATCGACAATCAACCAAATCTGCACACACCGACAGATCTTGAAAAAACTTAGGAAACCCAAATCTATACTCAGAATCTTTTCATTGACTTTAAGGCCGGATATGACAGCATTTACAGTAACGAGCTGCTTATGTATGTAGAGCCATGTCTAATTTTAACATCCCTGCCAAGCTCGTCCGTTTGTGCAGAAAGACGACTGAGAACTTAGCCGAGACTTTTGGTGTCAAAAAAAGATTTTAGATATGGTGACTCGCTGTCATGTGACTTCTTTAATAATTGTGCTGAACTCACAGGCGAACAACTACTAGCGTACGTAGATGATATCGACATAATTAGGAGAACCCAGGGAGCTGTCACCCGTGCGTTTGCTAGTATTGAACCGAAAGCTGCCAACATAGCAGGTTCTTTAGACTGAGAAGGCAATCGAGTGGTAAGGTCCTATCCCGAAAAACTAACAAGTCTCTACATAGAACCTTCATCATCCCAGTCTTACTTTACGGCGTTGAAACAGGAACTCTATCCAAAGCGAATGAGGATATCCCCAGCCGTTTCGATAGAAAAATACGTTCTACAATATTGGGTTTGTTTGCGCTAACGGGCTTTGGAGGAGAAGATTTAACGACGAACTATACGAGCTATACAGCGACATCGAGTTAGTCAGAAAACTGCGTATCAGTCGCCTGAGATGAATGGGACAGATAGAGCGAATAGAATCTTCGAATCTAACCCGTAGGGACAACGCAGTATAGAAAGACCTCACCTTAGGTGATTTGGAGTGCGCAACTGAAGTCAGTTCGCTAAAGACTGTAGTGCCACCTAAGTAAATAATTCAGTTATATACAGTGTGCGCTATCTTTTATTGTATGTAGGGTATGACTTGAGTAGACATACTTTTGGAACGTCAATTCAGTACAATTTTAACTATGAATAAAAACAACGCTCCAAAATAATGACCCTGTGACATTGAAAATAGTCGTTCAGTTGTGTTAACGAGCATATCGTCGAAAATATTTTGGCCAACAAGCACCGGACAACGTTCCAACTGGTTGGAGCGATAAGAGAGAGTGTTGCCGAGAACCCACATGTGTCTTATGGTCAGCTCACCCAGCATTTTGGTGTCAGTGGAACTACTTCTACGCGAAATCCATGTACCACCATTGCATGACCAAAAAGTGACTTTTTGGGCCGGCGTTTGCGCCAAAATCATTGGACCATTTTTCTTCAGAGAAGGCGAAACAGTCGATGGGAATCGATATCGATGGATGTTGGCTCATTATGTCTGCCCACAAATGTGTGGTTTTAACTAGACGGTGCGCCATGCCACACTGGAAACCAATCAATAAAGTTTCTGCAACGAAAATCCATTGGATGTGTGCTGTCAAAAAATGGCGACATTGACTAGCCATCCAGATCTACAGATTTGACCCCTGCGAAATTCTTTGTTAGGGTTATTGATGAGCTCAAAGCAAACGTGCCGAAATCATCGCGATACCGCCCGAGATGCTCGAAAAAGTGATGAAAAACGCAGCAAAAGGGGCACATTTTGCTTTGGTCAATAAAGGCGGCCACTTGATTAACATTTTGTTCAAAAACTAGTTCAAATAAGTTGTAAAGAACCAAATTACAATAAATAAAAATGCTTCACATGTGCAAATCGGTGTTTTTTTGTTTAAAGTAATTGTGGTGTTTTGTGATTGTCAATGGATTCTGTCTTTGCTAGTTGGTTTGAGACTTTGATAAATAGCTAAGTCACGGGTAGAGACAAGTGTGCTCTATAACGTAGGCACGGACTACTGTTTTTATGCGTCTAAAAAAGGACACATCACTCAAATATTTTAACAACAGTCCCACCTCAATTCAGAGTGCAGCTTTGAACAACGCCATGCCCATTGTCGAGTAAAAGGAATACGAGATCAGTAAATCTGTGACCTTCTATTCACACTATTTGCAATGACTCTTAGAGCCACATATTAGCCTTTCAGACAATTTCCTTACACCTTGCCCATCCTTTAATCACTGACCAATAAGCAACTACGCGAAAAAATGTCATGAAAACTTAATATCAAATAAATTGATGTGATCGAGACTACTAACGGATTGAAGAAGGGATTTGGTTTAGTAGACTGAAGAATGTATCTACATTCGGTAGATGGCCGGAAACTGTTATTGTAATCAAATCAAAACAGCTGTAAAGGAAAGTTACATATGTGTAAATTATCATTGACCCGGGAACACTTTCTAAGTTTAAATGGCGGCATCAAACAATTTAACGGCTTCCGAACCGATCTTATGTTATCACTAACGGCATGGGGTCTCTTGAAATGTGAGAGGGCTTAACATAAAATACATACATACATACATTGAGGAACCGTTGATTTTTTGTTCTAAGAAAAGCATATACCATATGTTCACGTAGGTAGAAAGATATATAGCAATGAAACTCTTCTAATCAGTAAAACAAAAATCCCCCCAATTGAAAGGGTTAAAACAAGTGCAACTCACATGGTAAAACGTCTAAAGCTGGAAACTGATTCACAATCTCTTCAAGACTCTGGACACATTTCAACGAATCATACTTTCCATCACTTTGCGCCGACACATTGACGAGAGTCTGAATGTTTTGAATTACTTTAAAAAAAATGTCAGTTAGTACATCACTTGGGACAGTCACATTGTTTACAACGGATAGCGCCTGGCTTCGGACAAAAATTACACTAAAGACTAGGACTACGAGGTACAAGCGTTCTGACATATTTACTCTAATAATTTGTTGTTATTTTTACAAAAATCGTCGGAATACGTATCTGAGCATCTCTTACGGGATATTATTCTTAAAAAAAAAAACGCGATATCAAGTTCTGATGAAGACCGACTGATTACTGTGTGCACCTTAACTTGTTCTTATCAAACGAGCAGACTGGTGGCAGGAACCGGTTCAACTTCGAACGTGATCATGGAGATTTTTCAGATGACATCGGATCTGTTTCATTTGTTTTTTTTTCTAATGTATGTACATATGCGTGTGTATGCAGATTCAACACGATATTAATTTGGCTCTCCTATGAAACCTGAAGTTATTAATGGGAGCCGATGACACATTTGGTATTCGATTTAAAGGCTGGTGACATATGGTTCCTCATAGAGAAAGCTCATTACGGAAGAGTTCGTCCATACAAACAAACAGTAACATTTGCTGTCAACTCGGCAAAAACCAAATAGATGCGTACGGGGTCAGGCCACCCTAGAGGCCGTAAAAAAAAGGTTTTCTGTAATTTTTTTTCAGGAAAAATATAAAATAAATTGAGTCTACAAAGTATAAGTTTGTTGTACATATGATTGACTGTAAAATATAATTTTTTTTAGAACAATTTATTTAAAAATGGCGGCTGTGCAGCGTTTCTTAGACGACCTCTCCTTTTGAAGAGGTATTGTACGATTTGTTTGATATATTGATTTTTGGCCGAATGGCGCAGTTCCAAAGTCAAATTTGCAAAATTCGCTGAATAATCGCCAGAAAATTGTTAGTAACAAATGAACTATGCCATAAAATATCCTACGTACTTATTTAGACAATATATTTTTAAAGATCTGGTTAAAACCTGAAGTGAATTGGTTGTAAGTTGTTCCTCTGGATTGCCTCTGGTCAATTCTTCGTAGACTGGCTTGATATCTTCATACACTTCACTTGGAAGAGCTGGCTTACGTTTCTACTTGTAGCTTTAGCACTATGAATCCTCTCCGATCGGACATTTATCGTGCTGCGGTTTTGCATCAATAGATAATTTATGATCGAGTGTAGCCCGTACTCGTATACTGCTTCTCATATTTTCAACTGAATCACAGTTTGTACGAATGGCTCATCCATAATAAATAGAGAGTTCATCTATTAGTTTCCTCGTCAATTTGCCCCTTCCACCGAGACCTTTTGTATTATTTTTCATATTACGTAGGAGGGTATCCATTCGCTTTTGAAAGTGATCTATAAAATCTTTTTGGAGCACTGTGGCATTCTCATAGGTCTCAGCATCAGTAATGCATTTAAAAATCTTAGAATCGTCGTCACCAATATAGTGGGTGTATCGCTGAGACATTTCAACAATTGCATCCACCTCCATTTTTCCTGCTGATCCCTCCTGATTCACATCGCACTTATGTTTATGATTTTGTGCCCATTCTTCCGGTACTGAAACGCCTTACAGAATTTTGATTTCACTGTGCAGTCTACAATTTTTGCACTAAGATTGCCAATAAGAGTCACTGAGCCAAATAAGGACGTAAACCGCGTTTTCTCCACGAACAATCGCTTGATACCATAATCTCATTTTTTCGTTTTGCAATAGAAATAGTTCTGTCATCTTTCGCTGCTTTTATCATACTGTTTTTGCAAACTAGTTTAATTGCAGCTGAAATTCTATTGACAACCTTATCGTAGAAGGAGTTAAACATAGACCGAGGTAATTCCATGAATGCACAAACCAATTCCAAGTAATCGGATGGAAATTACAATTCTGCGGTTTATTTCACAGCCTTTTTCAATAAATGAACTACTAGTTATCTGAGTTTGTACACATTTTTCACAGGACACTACTATTTTGAATCCTAAACCGCGCCTAACACTTTCCGTAAATTTCACTTGCGATTCGCATTCATTCCACTTGGCGCCTCTAGCTCATGTCGATTCAGCGGTCTTCTTCTAGATATTTTCGGTCTCTTGCTATATATACGTGTCTATCTTGCGCTTTTTTGTGAACAATACACATTGTCCTTCTTTATAAAAACGAAGCAATAACACTCACAAGACAAACAAAAAAGTTAGCACAAATATCGATAAAAAACCAACGTTCCTCAAATAGCGTCCTTCTCGAATGTTTCACTGTCCGAAACTGACTGAAACCGGCGTTTCTAAAGACGAAACAAGCAATAGTCTGAACACTTGGCAAATAGCTTCAAAATCATCTGCTGTATACCTATTTCCCCTAAAATGACGTCCCTCGTTTCGGTCATAAGAGGCTCGTTGCCTACCTGGCGGATAAGGCCATTTCATTTTTGAGGTGCTAAGGACCATTGAAAGCAATAAAAAAAAATCGAAAATCCTAGAGTGGCCCAACCTTTTAACACAGAGTGAATTTGGTCCATAGTCTGTACAAGCAGCCTGGTTTTTAGATAGATGCATCCAGTTCCACTCGTAATTCAGAGCTCTTTCAACTAACTCAAGCTACCTGAAGTGAAGTTATTTTTTGCTCCACTGTACAATCAATCTATTTGCAATTGAAGGACCTGACAACTGAAGCATGTTTCCCTATTCACCTTACATATCCTATAAACCATATTTTGTTTTTTGTTTTTTTTTTTGCCGTAGGTACAAAGAATAGTATCCCTGTATCCCCATAACGAAATCGTCATTACGGGCGATTTCAATACTGGTCGCTATGTTTCCTCGATAACGACGTGGATGCCGCTGCTGACATGATCACTGACACTATTCTCATTGGAATCAGATGCTTTATCCCTCATCGGATGAAGAGTATCAAATCAAAAGAAAAGACATGGTACGACTCGAGCTGTAAAGAGGCTGTCAGGGTTAGAGAATTGTTTTTTCGGTTATACAAGACCAACCCGACAGAGGAAAACCGAAAAAAGTTTAAACGAGCCAGAAATGACTGCAACGTCTTTCTCAAGAGTGTGAAATTCCAATACGACCAAAAACTGAGGCTAAAAATACTGCAATGTCTCAAAGGCAGTAAAGATTTTTGGTCATCCGTCAAAAACATTAGAAATTCTGCCTCATCCTCCATCCCAACGCTCATTTATAATGACATTCCAGCTGTCAGCTCTTTGGATAAGGCCAATCTGCTTGCTGCACACTTTGCGGCCAGCTCAACACTCAAAGATTGTGCTTTGTCTCCGCCTACACTTGAGTGCGTCGAATCTTCAATGGGACGAATCCGCTTACGCACTTGTGTAGTAGGAAGAGTACTTAAAGATCTCAACATACATAAATCCGCTGGTCCAGATGGTATATTTCCCCTTCTTCTGAAGAGGTGTTCTTCCACGTAAGCCTTGTCATCAACCCTACTCTTTAGGACTCTTTGCGAGCAAATGGAAAACAACATTTGCCCAGCCCGTCCCTAAAAAAGGCGAATCTTTTTCTGTCTCCTCTTACAGACCCATTGGACTTACGTCCCTTCTCTCCAAGGTCATGGAAAGGCTGATAAACCGTCAGCTCATGAAATATATCGAAACACGAAAACTTCTCAATGACCGGCAACATGGTTTTCGTAGCAACAGGTCCACTGGTGATTTGATGGCATGTCTCACCGAAAAGTGGAATCAAAGCGTACATGAATCGGGCGAAAGCAAGATAGTTGCACTTGATATTTCTAAGGTATTTGACAGAGTTTGGCATAAGGCTCTTTTGTCGAAAATGCGTGCTTTTGGAATCGATGACTCTCTTCTTCAATGGATTAGAAATTACCTTTCGGAACGTTCAATTCATGTTGTCTTGGATGGTTTCCAGCCCGATGTTCACAAAATAAATGCTGGTGTGCCCCAGGGCTCCGTTCTGTCTCCGACACTCTTTTTAATTTTCATCAACTATCTCTTGTCTGCTACTTCTAATCCAATATATTCCTTTGTTGATGACAGTACTCTCTGCTTTTCACATTCGTTCCCTGACGCATGTCCCTGCTCTTCTGCTACAGAACGGGAACGGCAGCGCCTGTTAAGCTCATTAAATGCCGATATTAACAGCATGACCAATTGGGGAACTATCAACCGAGTGGAATTTAATGCTTCCAAAACTAAATGATGTCTGCTGTCATTAAAGCGAAATTTAAATACCCAGCCATTATCTATGAATAGCACTTGCATCGTCGAAACCGATAAACTTTCCATTCTCGGTATATGTGTCAGTGACAACTTACGTTGGAATTCCCACATATTCGATGCCGTATACGAAATGTCTAGGTTTCCTCAAGCGATGTAAGAAATATTTTACCCCCTCTGATCTGGCCTCAACATATAAGGAATACATCGGCCTAAAATTGGAGTACCATGCCCACATTTCATCAGGTGCTCCTAAAATATCTCTGCACCTGCTAGAAAGGGTTCAAGACCGTGCAATAAAACTCATTGGTGATACTAATATCAGTCAATCAATTGACACCCTCGAACACCGACGTAATGCCTCCTGTCTCACTTTGTTTTATCGCTATTTCCACCACCAGTGCTCCATTGAAATCGCCAGTAGCATTCCGCCCATTCAAACTTTCAACCGTAGCACCCGTCTCGCTATGAATGCTCATCAATATACCCTCAAGCCCATTTTCGGACGTACTCCAAAATATCGTGATTCTTTCCTAAGCCGTCAAACTCGCTGATGAAATTCCCTCTCGATCTCTGTGTTTCCTGGTCGTTATAATTTACAAACATTTAAAAACAATGTACATTGGTACCTATCTTTTCTTCCTCCCTAAATTTCCTTCGCCCGCGCTGCGTATGAATGGTGAGAAATCTTCATAGACAGCTTCGGTGCTTAAAGTAGTGTGAGATAATTACTCACTGAAAACACCTCCCTTATACAGACTTCACACTCAACAAGCAGTTCTTGTTTCACCTTTTATTCTGCTTTAATAAGATATTTTGCAGACGATTTTCCATTGATCGATTTTAATTTCGTTCTGAACATTGTCGACTCCTAGGTCTCTGTGGATATCATCGTTTTTATTGTACCACGGTGCATTAAAACTCTCTCGAAGAATTGTGTTTTGGAATGTCAGTAAGACGTTGATGTTACTAATTTTGGTATAACCCCAAAGCTGCATACCATATGCCCAAACCAGTTTTAGCACTTGCTTGTATAGCAGCAATTTGTTTTCTAAACTGAGCTTGGAATACTTTTCAAGAAGCCAGTACATGTCACTATACTTCATCTCAAGCTCTTCAGGTTTTTTCTTAACGTATACTCTCCAGTTAAGTTTAGCGTCGAGTGTCACAACAAAATATTTGGCCTCGTTCGCAAAAGGAATTTCTACTGCGTTGATAAACACAGTTTTCTTGAGAGTGAAGTTCACCTGGGCAGACTTGTTTTCATTAGGCGCGATTCGCCAAGTCTTTGTCCAATTGTTAATTCATGAAAGAGCGCGTTGCAACTTAGCAGCTGCTTCTTCGACGGTTTTAGCAGTTAACAAAATGGCAGTGTCATTAGCAAATGTAGCTAGCTCAGTATCGTCCATTTGCGGTGTGTCGCGAGTAAAAAGCAAATATAGCAGAGGGCCAAGTACACTTCCTTGCGGCACCCCCGCCTTTATTGTCTTAAAATTGGAATATTCGTTTCCGTGTCTGACACGGAAGAGTCGGTCATCTAGGTATGAACTTAAAATATGAAACAATTGCTCAGCTAGGACTTGTCGAAGTTTATATTTCAGGCCCTTGTGCCATACCTTATCAAAAGCTTGCGAAACGTCAAGGAATGCGCTTAAACAGACTAACTTACACTCGATTGCTCGATCAGTTACATCGGTTATTCGATGCACTTGGTCAACAGTAGAGTGTTGGCTTCTATAGCCAAATTGATGATCGTGCAAGAGGCGATTTGTGCCAATAATCGGTTTAAGACGATTAAGTAAGATTCGCTCGAAGACCTTCGATATAATCGGGAGGAGCGATATCGGTTTGTTTGGCTTGACTTCAGTCAGCGGTTTACCGGGTTTCGGAACCATAATAACTTCGGCAACATTCCACTGATGCGGTACATACTCTAATCGTATGGTGGCATTTATAAGATAGAGCAGCTATAGCAAACCTTTTTTCGGTAGCGCTTTAAGTATCTCTCCCGTAAATAGGTTATATCCGGAGGTTTTATTGGACTTAAGCATGTCTATAACTAGTCTAGGTTCTCTAGTGTAACCTTTTCTATTGGAAGGTTCGCCGTCACGTCTAGCGTATTGACATTCTCTGGAAGTACCTCTCCGTCGAATGGTTTGAACGTTTCTGCAAGATGGTTGGCGAAAACGTTAGCTTTTCCTTTATCTCCTTTCGCCCAGTCATCCTGGTTTCTTCTTATTGGCGCCACGTGTATTTGGGGCTTTCGAAGATTTTATCGGCTCTCCATATGGAGTAATTGGTATCTTTTGTCTCTGTGAGGCTTTCTAGGTAGTTATTAATACCTTGGTTATTGAAGTCCTTGATCGATTTTTCCAACAAGTTTCAGAGCATATTAAAGGACGTTTTATCTTGTTGAGCCCGAGTTTCATGACACTTTTTCCGCGCTTATCGTTTCTTCCTTATCATTTCCCTGATTTCTGGCGGGTATCTTATCCCGATACTAGCAACTTCGCGTGGAGCGTTATTCCAGGTCGCTTGTTGTATAATTTCACAAAGCGTTCAACTTCTTTTTCAAGTTGATATGGCATTCTGAGCGGTACTTTTACTCTATTCGGGAATCTTCGCAGTGAGTTTTTTTGTTGGATAATCTGGGTGGTCTTTATTTCTTAACCAAGGATTCGTAAAATGAAAGGATAATTGGAGAATGATCGGAGGAAAGAGCGAAGCTTTCTTCGACTTTGACGTAACTAGCGTTTACTCGTTTTCCGATCGGTGCCCTGTGCCATTCCTCTATGCGTGAATTTGGTTAAATGACTCTTATCTAGTGTTGTCTGAATAATTCTTGTTCTGAGCATAGAGCCTATCCATTGACTAATACTTCCTCTATGTCCAGCTCGATCAGAGATTTGTGAATAGGTTCAGTGTGTACGTTATTATAGGTTTCCTTTGTATCTAGGAAGGAGGCTATGGTACATTCTTTGTAGTGAACGGATTTTCGTTCGCACTACCTCATGGAGAACCGTTTCCGTGGATCTTCCCATGCTGTGATTTGGATATAGCGATGATTCTTATAGAATGCTTTGAATGTGGGTGTCTATCCACTGCATCTCCTGAATCGCAGCAATATTTTCCTTGTTTAGCTTGAGGACACATCAAAGTTTTTGACCACAACCAAGTGTGTACAGTGCACATAGGATAAGTTCCACGTGCAAACTCTCAATTAATAGTCCTTGGACGTTCCGGACCGTGATATTAAATATTTATTATCCGGGACAAGGCTGCGGTAAGCCATGGTCTTATCACTTCCTTCACCACTAGAAGCAGCAAGTTTGTGGCACGTCATGGTCTTCCTGCCCCAACTAAAATCCTTCCTCCAAAAATAATCAGAGGCTTAGCCACATTGGAAAGCCCCATCCAAGGAGCTCTACATAACTCGCTGAAATATCCCACGCATTATCGAAACACTTGAATCCATACTGGAGGCTGAGAGAACGGAGGCCATGAGGAATACAATAGAGTGGACCAACAACATCCTAAAAGACGGATTATCCACTGTTTCCAAAACGTTGAAAGACTCCTCTAATATCAGAAATCGTTGTAGGAACCCTTTCGGTTCCTAAATGACCATCACTAAGAGCATCGAAACTCTTCCAGGGCCTTCCAACTTCACATCTCAGAGGTCTTTTAGCAAAATCCTAAAAGACACAAAAACGTTCGTGGTGATCGATTAAAGCGACGCTGATGGATCAATTACACCTGAATGGTGGCAGTTGGTCAAATTAAAGCGTTCGCACCTGAATCCTAGCTGAATCCACCCCCATAAGACATTTTGGGGATTATTAGGCTCAGAAACCCCACCCTTCTAACTCACGACTGAAAGTCGCGAAACTGGAAGAACTAAAATCCCTTAATAGATGCGTGTTAATTGTGATCAACAAAGAATCGCGTAATCCTGTGGCGCAGATTAGACATAATCCGGTTCGCATTCGAGTCTATAACTCTAAGAGTTTACAAAAAACGATTCAGTGGATGCTGACAAGCAACCTCCTCCTCCTTTAATTGAAATAGTTAATAGAGCCTCAGATCTTGGAGAGTCGACTTCCTTCATTCAAGTGAATAGCGACGACTCCAATCTAATCCGTCGGTCTCCTCCGGCGACGAATTAAAAAGCGATTCTTTACGATAACAGGATGCTCTTGGGCATACGAGTATGTTCAACATCGAAGGAATCGAATGACACCGTGGTGGAGGCTTCTCTGGTTGATTGCAGCAATAATGCTACGGTTTCCCCAGATGAACCTTTATCAATCCAAAAAGGTTTCGGCCGCATATAATCTGCTCCTATCCAAAGACGCAGATGATATAATACTAATCCAGGAACAGTGGACACCTGAATAAGTTCCGCTCTACACAAAAGTTAAGATCAGAACTTCTATGCTAGTGAAACGTATGATTAATGTACTCTGGGCGGTTTTGGCCAATGCAGTCAACTGCATCAAACTAACTAAATTCCAAATGACAACATGCCTGTGCATATTCTCTTTGCCTTGACACCCCTCCATATTTTCAGCATGCAAGTGGTTGCTAACGCAGCTATTCGCCTTAAAAAAACCACACAATGGACAAGTAAACTATTTGGCCACGCTCGTATTTTTAACACACCATAAATCCCATCAGAGAACATCGACTACATTATGCCCCAACATGGGTTTGGCAAAGACTTTCATGTAAGCATCACCTCTAAATTCTTCTGGAAGGAAGGTGCTTTCATGGACGACAAGTCCTTTCATTTATATATGTATAGGTGGTTGCAAACCTGATTGCGGAGTTGGTGGTGGTATTTTCTCAGTTAAGTTTAACCTAAGCCTTTCCTTCGGCCTTCCAAATCGTTGTAGCGTGTTCCAGATGCAAATTTTGACGACTAAAGTTCTGTTGTGGCTGAAGAAAGACCATGATATCTGCAAATATCCACATCATGCCGGATAGTCAGGCCGCTTGTTATGTATTCCAAATCCCTAGACTCAGTCTCACAAAATTTTAAAACCGTCCTTGGTTGCCGATCATCTTTCAGGGAGATGGTAGAGCTGTTCAACATTCACCTATACTGGGCGCCGGGTTATAGAGGTGGGATTGCAAGGCCGACGATATCGCTAAAATTGAAACCTCTCTACCTATCCTACCTAAAGAAGGTATCATTGGTATACCAATCATTACATATAAATTATTACTAAAGCTGGATGCTAATAAACGAACAAACCTTAGGTGGACTTTTGGATCAACGTGTCTGGAGACCAAACAGATTTGGGCAAAGCTGGATCTGAATCGCTCTAAGAGTCTGATTCGTCTAAATAGGAAACATCTCAGCGGCATCATAGGTGTCATTACTAGACATCGCCTTATAGGCAAGCATGCAAGAAGTCTTGACGATTTTATAAACAGCTCCTGCAGAACCTGCATGGACGAGAAGGGGAAGGAGACAATCCTTCACATGCCCGGCTCCACTCAGAAGCTTTCTTGTTTTGGGAGAGTGCTGGGCATGACTAAGCTTAGGAGACTGTTAATGTACACATTATTTAGATCGCTTAAGTCTTCGTAGAAGAAAACTGCACAATCTAAACTTAAGCTCAAGTTGGTTTCAAGAGTAGGAGGGTCACAGATCCAAGTGTCATCACCATGGGCCAATAGGCCTAAGTGGGTTGGTTTTTCCATCAGCCACTCTCACCTAATCTAACCTAACCCACCTTGTGTCTATCTTATAACTTGTTCTGTTTTATGTGGTTCGGAAGCTATCCCAACCTTAAGGATCAATTCCATTGTAGACACCGATATGACATGGGCCTTTTTACACCGATGTCAGTAACCTACTTTGGGGATAGTCTCTGGTTTTTAACGTAAACCACCTGTCATGTAGACTTATGTTTACGGGAGGCCCATACATCCATGGGAGCAAGGATACGCCTTGCCATTGCTCCCGCTCAATCCTTAGATACCAATTTGGAACTGTGTTGGAGGCACAAGTTCCACCCTTGGTATGAGTCGAGGCCGATGTAAAACCTCGTACTTCTCTTAGGGTCACAGCACCCAGTACTTATTTGCAACTCTACAATGGGTCAAACCAACAGGAAGACCCTTCCCGCGATTTGGGTTTAAACCACGGCCACCATGACGCTCCCGTAAGGGGGCCTACCTCAACAAGTCAGGCCCGGACCGAAATCCGGTGGGCTCCTGACTCAATTGGTACCGTGATTTAAGTCCTGGTAGGGACTACCGGTGGTCTTGCCGCCAACAAGACCTATGACTGGATATGTGCGCCCTGGCATACCTTCCCCAAGAACCTGACTTATTTGTGAAAATCTCTGTCGCCCTGAGGTCCGAATATGTCGAAGCAGGCCAGATAAGTGGTATTTTATTTCTGTTTGAAACTATGACACCACCGTTGAATCCACCTAAAGAATTCGTCCTCTATTGTGTTTATACTTATAGTGCTGTTAGTTTTGTATCTTGCACTTATAATTTCGACAGGTTGAGTTCGAATGAACACCAAGCAGTACCCGGTAGTTACAACTTGGAGATAAGATAGGCACGATTGATGTGTACAATAGTACAGCGGATGTAATTGAGTTTCACAAATCTTTTCTGGGTTCGCCCCACTACGGACGGCGCAATTTTGCTTGTTCACAAGCTCACAAGACAGGTAAGTGCGCGTTGTCACTAAACTCGTTTTTTTTCGCTAAGAATGAGAGTCAGCTTCGTGCTGCTCAAGAGACAAAAGCTCGAACTTCCACACAGCAACTATAACAGAAAGGGTGACATTGATACCTAGTGCACGTAAGTTTGGCTTTGTATCCAATTGCAAGGCTATTAACAACGGGAAGTTTGATGAATTTTTAGAGACATCAAGAAATTGTTTTTTTGCCTATAACCTTTTACCTACAGTTGCGCCTACCGAAAGTTTATTTACCATTTCAGTGAATAAGTTAACTTTTTACCGATTTGTAGGCCAGTGCTATGCTGGCAACAGCCTTTTTTCAGTATACCTGTATATGTTCAACAGATACCAGGAGATTTGAAGCTATCAAAGCGCAATAACGCAACTACTGGTTTTAACTCTCAGCACAGCCGATGACAAACACCAACTACGACGGATTATATATACTTCAACTTCATTACAATTCCATCGATGAGATATGAATGAAAACTGCTCATGATCTCAATATCTCGGAAGTGATCTGAAAATATGACTCAGTCTCTACACGCTATTCAGTGTACTCGTATTTTTTTTTTTTTTTTTTATAATTTACGCGCCCCTAATGGGTTATGAATACCCTTATACTGTTGCCTGGGCGCGGGCGGAAAGATAGAAGGAGGAGAAAGCAAAGTTTGTGATGAAGTGGTTTGAAACTCAGGTGTGTTTGGTTTCGATATTGACTCTCCAGGGGTGGGAGTCCGAATAGGACGGAGAGATTTTCTTCACTCCGAATGATTCCGGTTGTGAATTTTAACGGTTGATTTGTGCTTGAAAACCCTACAACAGCCAAATCCATGTCAGTGTTATGCCTTCACACGCAGATTTTTCTGACTGAGTTCCAATTACACAAATGAAAGCTTGTCGTGGCTAGGATTCGAACCTTGACCCTGCGAGTGAGAAGCGATTGCTAGTACCACTACACCATGGCCACCCCTCGTATGAACCATCAGAGGGTCTAGGACCAGTCCGTTGTTTTCATGGAAATTAGTTTAAGCGCTTAATTTAAAAGTTTTATGAGTTCTAGAGTACCTGCTCACCTGACACAATGAAACCTGCAATCTGACAGAACATGTCGTTCAAAACATTTCGTGAGGTCAAAGCAGACGGTAAGCCCTGTCGACTATTCAGGCTCTAAACTGGGCCATAGGTCATAGCAGCTATCAAATCTTCCAACATGATGGTTCAACGAACTTATTTTCCAGATTGCTCGTCATAATGTTGTATAAAACTCTTAAGAATCAGCAGCCACATGGATGGTATTTTCAACACAGAAAACCTAGAAACGTTGAAAATTTATCTTATTTACATTCATTTAAAAATTATGTTAAAATTTACCATTCCAAAGTGTACTCGTAGATAAGCGTATCAATTGTGCCTCGTCTTAATGACTTAATGAATTCATCTCTTATCTAGCTCAACTGATAGACCGTCAACCCTGATGGCCTTGAATTTTTAAGGTAGGTATAACTGTGGAGAATATTAACTGTTATCTGTCTGAGTAATAGATTTCAGTTTGCTGATAGATGAGTTTTGATCTTAGCCGCGAAAATTTGTATAAAATATACTCTGCAGCATCTGTGTCTCATGCATTCGCTTTGTTTATCTCGCCTTAAACTTTCTGCAATCGTCGGATCTAGCTAAAGTATATCCAGGTCCTTTACAACTCAATAAAAACCATGTGCTGAGCTATTTTTTATATCTGTATATTTCCTTGCAAACATACATATAATACAAAATAAATTAAGCCTAAAAAATTAGAAACAGCTTATTGCGCCAGACTAAGCAGACTTATGGGTGATAACGACAAAATCGCTGTTCTTCTCAGTTTCCTCTGGCTGAGCCTTCGGTTGCCTCTTGCCGCCAAGGATGCATTTCTCCAATACTAAAACCGGTGATTCAAATGATAATGTCAGGACGATAGCTACCATAAACGAAATTCCAAACACGTTCCAGAAATACAAGAACTACCATAGATAAGCAACATTTGGGTATGTACTCGTACGTACGTAAATAATTTTTTAAGTTATACCTCGTTATAGTCCGAAAAATACAACTCTGTCCTAGAGTTTCCAAAATGCAAACACTGAACCCCCATGTGAACCAAATAAAATGAGTAGGTAAGTCGTGTCAACGGTTGCCAGTAAGGATGCGACAAAAAGGTATTAATGACTCCACCAAATCCAAAGTGGCAGGCGAAAACAATCCACGCTAATGCTATACCCCAAGCTGGACGTCTCAAAGACTCATACATTGCAGCTTCAAGGACCGTCGTAGGACGATCAGCACTAATTGAAAAATACGGTCCATACACTATAGTGAGGATTATTCCAAAACAAACAAGCCATGCTACTATTTGTACCATCTGAAATAAGAAAGTGTTTGAAGGAATAACCCGCTGATCTACTTCTGTTTAATACCTTAGATGGCCGTATTTGATTGCCCTTATTCATGTGCAAAAAGTATCCAAAACCGACTCCGATCAGCCAAACTGCGCATCTAGTGTGAGTTGGATAGTATGTTAATTTTGGCTGACGAGGTTGCATTATTCTAAAGAGATAAATCAGAGACGGTTAAGTAAATTCATATGAATTTAGGCCTCTTACCCCACAAATGAGTCGTAATCCTCGGCATAGTACGTCCCAATGACGCATCCAATTGACAAAAACGTAATAATGATCATGACAGGAGAAAACTTTCTACCCCACTTCCACAGCGGAATCAAAATCAATGGAGAGAGGAGGTAAAGTTGTGTATCTACAGCAAGATACCATGATTGACCAACGCACTGCAGTACGAAAGCACTATTATCCAAAACTTACAACAGCATTACCTCTCATTTCTTACCAGATTCTTAATGTTGACATAGTTTTGAAGATGCAACAAGGTCACCCACCAATTTGACTCACAATTGCCAATTACTTTATCGAAGTTGTTTTTAAAAGGACCTATTCCGATGTAATCGTATACACTTACGTAGAAAAGGATGACGGCTGCTATTGCTGGTGTAACTCGAATATATCGGTGGATATACATTAGCGGTAAGTTAAGTTTTCCCTTTCTAAAAGCAAGAATGATTAAAAAATTCTATGGGATGGTTTAAAGCCTTCAAGGTACTACGTTTTGTCCAACTCACGGAATGCCAACCAAGCCACAAGGAGACCGCTTAAAAATAAGAAAGTATCAACAGATACTGTCGCCATGAGAATGTACATAGACGAGGCGGATTTAAGCCACTAAATTGGAGAATAATTATACAAATTTCAACTCACTTCACAGACACTTACTGTTAAACCATCCACGGGGTTGATGAGGGGGGCCAATGGTGTCAACAGGTAACAGTGCGCTATCATCACCCATAAGATTGAAAGTACCCGAATTCCTGATAGACAGTCGATTGTGTCGCTCGATTTATTCACGTTAATCTTGAAGAGCTTCGTCCCATTTGTGAGTATGGAAAATGCCAGAAAAACAGGAACTATGGGCTCTACGTTTTTGTTTTTGAAATTAGAGGCCATACTTTATTCTTTCAAAATACTTACTCTCAAAGAATTTAGTGTAAGCATCGTATAGGGTACTAAGCACCATCAGCGCTCCAATGATGGAAAATATAACTCTGAAATTAAAATTATTAAAATTTTGATAGACCATTTTAGATTAGAAAGATCTATCTTACATGCCAAGGATGTTAACTGCTTTAAATGGTGGCTTCTCAGCTGTTAAACATCCACTCACATTAATACCGGGAAGCAATCCATGAAAGGCAGCATCAACTGCATCCTGGAATATATTCTCAATTAGGCTCGGATCACATGTGTCAGGTACACAAATTCCAATGGCGATTTTGTTTCTTTGCGCTAACGAATTGTTTCCCGCTAGTCCATGCGTTGGTAATGCAGGAGGATCCGACTGCAGTGGGATAGATGCGATACAATGTTGCCCATTAGCTAACCCAACGTCCTCGTTGAAAGTGACGGATGTCCTGATGCATTGGTCAAAATTGCCAATATCCTGCATGTGGAAGTAGAGCAAACCAGACGGAATTTTACCCCATGAGTCTATAACTGTGGAAATGGTTAAACGAAAAAATGTTTTAATATGCTTAAAAGGACGAATGTTCATATTATTCTTTTGCTCGAATCGACATACTATAACTAATTGTCTCATGGCTGTTGTATTGTATATATTTGCCACTGTAATCCAATGCACAAATCTTAAGATTGCGTTACTGGGGTATCACTGTTAACGACACCGAAATCGCTCAATAATAAACGATCGATTTAACCTGGCGAGAGTGCAGCTGGGTATGAACATAATGTCAAGTGAATTGACGTGTTTTTAATTTACTCCTGATCCAAAGGGAAAAACTAATCGCCTTTTTATAATACTTCTCTAGCTGTTTTTATGTACAATAAAAAAAAATCTAAAGACTGATCACAATTCAAAATTTATATGAGCTGTTGGTACGGTAGTAGACCCTTCCAAAAAAGCGAGGTCATCTGATAAATGCTACACAGCCGCCATTTTTAAATAAATTATTCTATAAAAATTATGTTTTACAGTCAATCATATGTACAATAAACTTCTGCCTATGTAAACTCGATTTATTTTATATTTTTCCTGAACAAAAATCACAAAAAAGCGTATTTTCAATAGAGTGGCCGTTTCTTCGTTTCTGGCACAGATCTTTTCCTCTTCCAATAATTCGGTTAAGCTTACTAATTTTCTTTGTTATCCTCCCAAAGAAACCTGCTTCCACCAAACGTCCTTCTATTTTGGAATTCCCCCATTCCACTTTTTTGGTAGGTTGCCTCCCTTGTAGACTCTTGTTTCTGTGGTAAATATGTCTCTTTCGCCTTAGAGAGTGATGTGGTGATAATTTTGAGTTCCGGAAAAGGAGGTAGAAAACGCCTTGCTAAGGTTGTAGATCATGTGGGAGTAGGCTAGGTATACAGGTTGTCCCCTAATCCGTCAAGCATAATTTAGGAAATGGTTCTTGGGTATATTCTAAGGAAAAAACCGTTCTACAGTAAGGGTCTATCACCGATCATTTATCGGAGATTTTAGAAGAGGCTTACTGCGGTATACCCTCAACCATGTTAACTTAAATTTCTCTGTCAATACTATTGCTGGAAACTTCGTTTAGGACTTTATTTTTTGAAGAAATACCAGCTTTTGTTTCTGTGTTTAAATAACGTTCATACTTTATTTGAGTCTTCAGATATCCAATTTCTAAACCTGTTCCATTTTTCTTGCCCATGCTGATTTTTGATTTTGAGGTCACTTTTCTCCAGCAAATAACGCTTTACTACTTTTTTTCTTATAAATGTAACAATAATAATAAAAAAGATTATTAACAAGTTTGCAGAAAAACGCACAGATTTTATGTTACTTGGGAAAATCTGCAGCTGGTAAATTTATGATTTTTTACCTACGTTTCTAACACCAGTTGACAATAAGAGTAATTTTCCAATAAGTTTTTTTTAAATTGCATTGCTATTAAAAAGTTTTAAAGTGTGCTCCTTTATTTGACTACCTGTCAAAACCTTCATTTTCTTATCCTGTTCCTTACACATTCTCAGAAAGAATTATGTTTGGGGTATGGGGAGTATTTGGAAATACGTATTGAAGGCTTCGAGAAACGGGATCAGCTTCAAATACGACCAAACGCGGGAGCTTGTCAAGTTAAAAGAATACTGGAAGCTGTTTCAACATCAATCGGCATCAAAAGCTTAGCAATTAAATGTTTCCAGACATAAAATTTCTAATGTACTGCATGAAAATAATAAGAACTGCTTGCCAATGATTTTGAAAAGAGACTAGAGTTTTCTAACGAGTTTATAAGGAGAATCTCAATTTACAAGAGATGGGATCACAAATTTGCATAATCTTCATATATCGACTACGGACAATCCACGTACAAGGAGACATAAATCATTTCAACACAAATTCAGCGTCAATACGTGGGCAGGTGTAATTGGATCTGAAGTTTTTGCGAAATAATTTACCAGAACTATTGCAGGACATTACACTGATTCAATCTTGGGCTCCGTTCTGTCTCCGACACTCTTTTTAATTTTTATCAATGATCTCTTGTCTGCTACTTCTAATCCAATATATTCCTTTGCTGATGACAGTACTCTCTGCTTTTCATATTCGTTCCCAGACTCACGTCCCTGCTCTTCGGCTGTTGGCAGCCTATGTCAAGTTCATTAAATTCCGATATTGACAGCATAACCAATTGTGGAACTATCAACAGAGTGGAATTTAATGCTTCCAAAACCCAATGCTGTCTGCTGGCATTAAAACGAAATTTAAATACCCAGCCATTATCTATGGATGGCACTTGCACCGTCGAAACCGATAAACTTTCCATTCTCGGTATGCGTGTCAATGACAACTTACGTCCGAATGACCACATAATCGATGTCGTCAAAAATGCTGCGAAATGTAAAGGTTTTCTTAAGCGATGTGCGAAATATTTTATCCCCTCTGATCGGAGTACAATGCCCACATCTGGTCATGTGCTCTTCAAACATCTCTGTATCTGCTAGATAGGATTCAAAACCGTGCGATAAAACTCATTGGTGATACTAATATCAGTCAATCAATTGGCACCCTCGAACACCGACGTAATGTCTCCTGTCTCCATTGAAATCGAATTCCACCCATTCAAACTTTCAGCCGTAACACCCGTCTCGATATGAATGCTCATCAGTATAACCTCAAGCCCATTTTCGGACGTACTCTAAAATATCGTGATTCTTTCCTAAGCCGTACAACTCGCTTATGGAATGCCCTGCCGATCTCAGTGTTTCCTGGTCGCTATAACTTACAAACATTTAAAACCTATGTACATCGGTACCTCTCTTTTCATCCTCCCTAAATTTCCTTCGCCCGCGCTGTGTACGAATATTTTGAAGGTACAAAAACCCCTTGAGCGCGCACTAATTATAAAAAAAAAAAAAACTAGTTTATCATATTTCGTCGTGAGGTTAAAAATTGGCTAGATGAAGAGAACGATAATCGTTGGATAGGAAGAAATGCACCAGTTGTCTGACGTGCACAACCGAAGACGCCTAACCTGCGCTAGCTAGAGAAATGTATTTTTTGTTGCTTAGGTCAATCTTCAACTGAAGCGCTGTCCCAGTAAATAGGCAAGAGCATCGTGGCAAAAACAGCATCGACAGAAAATATAGTGATAGCATTGGAAGGTTAAGATTGTCCAGATATGTGAAGCATCGACAACCTAACCTCACCTAACATTTGTGATCACATGAAGACAGCGACAGAGATCACAAACTGGAAAAGGATGTTTGTATTTCCGACAACTAGGAAAACAACCCCAAATCACTTCTGCCACGGTGGAATGTACTCGTACTCGCTGATCATCTACGAACATCTACGTCAGGAAACCAAAAATCTTCCAAATATGGTAGTTAATTTAACACCAATTCTGAAGATATTTACAAAAAACCAATAAAGGAGGTTTATTCGGACTTTAAAATTGTGTCCTATATTAACTTTTTGGAAAAGATCGAAGTACTAGGTGAAACAGGTTAAAAATCTGATGGTCTCTACACTCGCAGATAGTCGCAGTGTCGTGATCGAAACGCACCTTCCAGTTAACCTTTCAGAAGCGAATTTATAAGTAGAACTACAAGTGAGCTAAGTATAGCATACAATCCAATGTAGGCGATACTTAATATCCTGGCACCGATATCATATCTCCTGTTATGATTCAAATCTGATCTTCTGTATTGAAAATGGGGACTCGCTTACGGCTTCAGACCTATAAATCTTACTTTTTTTTATAATTTCCACACGCATCATGAATTTTATGTACCCTTAAGATTTTTGCACATAGCGCTGGCGAAAGGAGAGAAGGAAAAAAAGAGAGATACCGATGTGCGTTAGTTTAAAATGTTTGCAAGTTACTTACATGGAGCCTTAAGAGAGTGATTAAGCGTTTTGTGAAATTTAGTAGACGTAATCGACTGTACACCCTACAAAAAGGTACTCGGCATTTTTATCGGCATTGAGTGCTCCCTCGACAATATAAACTCGACCAGGTCACACGGAGTAAGATAATTAGAAAGATACTATAAGTAAAATGTCCGAAGTCTTGGTTGCGGATGCTTTATGCGGTCAATATGTGATGGCAAGGCGGAATCTTGTCTCCATTGCTAGGGTGCACGTTGGTTGACTCACTGTTTAGCCTTTTTTATGGTACTAGTGTCTACTCTCAACTATGTATATACATATAAAACAAAACGCCTTGTTGTATAAGCTCTTTGGCATGGCATGGGTATGTCGCTAAAGTTTGGGCGGGTAATTGAAAGCCTATATGCGGATATCAAGGCGGCTGTGTGGAATCGTGTAGTATTACAACAGTGGTTGTGAAGGAATGTAAATACCTCCGAGTTTACTTTACGAGCAATCTCAATAATAGAGAGCCATCTACAATAAAAGAAAAACTGTCGAAGTCAAAGCTGTCATCAATTCTGCTTGGAGAAACTGTTTCACCTACAAATTGTTGTCCATAGCTGAGAATATTAAGTTTTTGAAGCTATTTCGGAATCCATTCTCTTCTACGCTGCGCAAATATGCGGAGAAAAACAATATGAGACAGTGGAAAAACTGCTTAGATTTTATACAAAGAAAGCACTTCAAATTATATGCTCATGTTGGAGACAGACATACCACTCTTTACTAAAACTAGAGTACGTGGTTAAAGTTCTGGACGTATCGGACTATGGGCTACCAAAGAAAGCAGCACTACAAACAGTACGAAGTAGGACGGGATGGTAAGAAGAGTAGCTGGAACTAGCTAGTTGTTGCATATCGCGCGTGTGGATGAGCAAACCAGAAACTATTAAGCTCTCCGCACAGAACAGTCTACTGCCGGCTATGCCATAATTTGAAGAACAGTAACTATTTTCGTGATAAAAGGAAACAGAGATGGTGGTATTAAGCGGAAATACCCCAAACAAAGTATATACCCCACAGGGATGATCTACCCATTGTCTGCACCATGTGAAATTTGGCAGAGAGAGAGGATGTTTCTCATTCCGCTGGCAGGTGCCCAATTTTTCGCAAAACAAGGAGATCTGTGTTTGGAAATTCTTATCGGAGAACCAAGTTCTTCAAATCTTTACTGAGATAAACCTTCCATTACTAACCAGCTATGGCAAAGCAGACCTCCGGTAAATAAAAACTTCTAAAAAGGAAGCAAAATAATAATAATAGGTAATTAATTCATTATAATATTTGCTTTGCTATTATCCTACATATATACAATAACACATACGTTTCAATCAACAAGGCAGACAGCAAGGCCATGCCAACTGATTTTTGTTTATATAGAAGTTTGTAAATATTCTAGCGTAAAAATAAAAATAAAACTCAGTCTAATCTAAACACAGGAGTTCCTTGGCATGATCGGCGGTTAGTGCACTAGAAATTGACTTTTAGTTAATCTTTCCAAAACTGAGGTAATTTACTTTATGAGAAGGCCGAAGTACTAAAAGGCAACACCATCCATTTTCCAATGAAACTAAGAATTATATTTGAGTGTCAATGGTTGACGGTTGTCTGCTGGAACGAACTTTCATGTAAATGTATCAATTCTGTTACTACAACACTCTAATGTGGTGTCTATCTACGTTAGGTCGTTCCCTAGGTCGCCTTGTTCTAGACGCACTGAAGAATCTTGCTCTTCTTAATATTCATATCATAGGTCGCACTCTCAAAGCCATCTTCAATTTAAAAACTTGTATTCTTTCCTAGATCACGAATTCGAGTTTTGATGGCCTTGGATACCCACTGTTTTTGACTGTGTTCTTTGGGGCATGCCCAAAATGACGTAATGACACCACAACTCTGGTTGCTACTCAGAAGAACAATGCAGTCAAATGTGCACCGATAGCTCTAAAACTGATTTGGGATGTGGCAATAGAGTCTTGTGGAGAGCGACGACATTAAACTTAACGACAAGTCAACCTAACTTGTGTTTGATATTGGTTTAGATTGTATTCAGGTTATAATGACAAGGAAATAAAGAACCCAGCCTTAGGAAAGAAGCACGATATTTCAGAGCACATAAGAAAGTGGGTGGACAGATGACCACTCATACCGGGACGCTCGTTACGGTGAATGATAACAGCAATTTCGAAGGAGAACTGGTAGTAAAAATAGTGGCAGAACAAAGTTAAGATAGCATTTTCGCTCAGTCGGAAATAAGTGGACATCTGTGCCAGAACGTTAGATTTTCATCTTTTATAAAATAAAGTGGTACGTGTGCTTGACGAGTGAGAATTTTAGGGTTCGTTACAAGTACCGTTATTTTTTCCTAGGAATTGTTTACCATGCTGTCAGCAGTTAAAATTCGAACCTTCTTACTTTACGAATTTAAACTGAGACATAATGCGTCATTGGGAATAAAAAATATTAATGACGCATATGAGAATGTAGCAGTAAACGAAAGCACTATACGACGTTGGTTTGGAAAGTCCCGTTGGGGAGGTTTCAGTCTCGAAAATGAACCAAGTGGGAAGCTGGAAACGTAAGTTGACGACGATGTTTTAAGAGCATCGGTGGTTGCGGATCCAACGAAATCGGTGCGGGAGGTTGCATGGCCTTGGGAGTATCCCCAATGACAATAAGTCGACATCTTTCTCTCATTGGAAAGGTAAAGAAACTCGAAAAGTGGGTACCCCATGAGCTGAACGAATCATAAAAACTATGTACGTTATGGTGACAATTTGGTGGGCATTGAAAGGAAAACGATAAACGCTATTAAATATTGTGAGGAAATCGACATACTGCATGCCAAATTCGCAGGAAAGCAACCTGCGTTGGTCAATAGGCACGGTCCGATCCTTTTGCATGACAATGCTAGACCCCATACCTCACAAGTAACGGTGTAAAAACTGTTGCAGTTGGGATTTGAAATTCTTCCGCATCCACCGTACAGTCCTGATACTTCCCCAACGGATTACCATCATTTCCGTAATCTGGATTCATTTTGCCGGCAGAAGGTCTTCCGGATCCGAGCAGAGGTCATAAAAGCCTTTGAAGATTTCATTGCCTCAAAAAGTCAGCACTTCTACGAAAAAGGTATATTTGATCTTATATCACGTTGGAAGAGTGTCATAAATGCCAACGGATCCTATTTTGATTGAATAAAAATTTACGGAAAAATAATATTGGCTTTCAAATTTTTACTATAAAATCGGACATTTCATGTGGTAGAACCCAATATTACGTCGTTGATCGAGCGTATGAACTGACAATATTGACGTCGCCTATGAGCTTTTTAGCCTTGTATATGACATCCACGCGAGGGCATAGGTAATCCAATTGACGATGAACTGTGTTGTGAGGAACAGGTGTAAAGTGAGAACCATTTGCGAATGTAGCTACAGCTGCACATCAGGCCTTACTGAACGCACTCACCACCTCCAAGCTGGAGAATAGAAAGTTTCCTTGACATAATTAGGGTTCAGGATCACAATGGGTTCGCAGAGAATATAAATTTTTTCAACACCTTTGATAAAAAAAAATTCTCAAAAATGTTTTAACAAGAAAATAAATTTTATCACTGACTACAAATACTGAATTGGAAAGTGAAAACAACTTAAATGTGCACAAAAATAACAGAGAATAAAAATATTTTTTTTAAATTATAAATTCAATCATATAGGAATTATTCTGATGGGAAACTCTGGTCGATTATATTTTCTCAAACGCTCTTAAAAATTCTTTAATATCATCATATGTACATATAACAGAACCGTATCTTGTTTATTGTATTTTTTTTTTTTCTAAATTATTTTATATTTGAGGTTTAACTAAATTTTTCTTCCTCAAATTGACAGCTTTTATAAAACCAATTCCAGCCAGCACTTGAATAATGCTAATAAGGATAATTCACTCACATGGGAGAACCTCCAGGCTTGGAAACCGATTAACAATTTCTTTAAGGGCAAGACTACATTTTACCGAATCATATTTGTTTTCATTGCGAACAATTACATCGAGTGGAATTGCATTACTTTTAATTTTTTTAAAGAACAGTTGAGTTAGAATGTCGTTTGGCACAGTCACATTACTTATTACGGTTAACGCGTGATTTGAAACCAGAAGGACACTTAATATTATGAGGATGAGGTAAAACCGATTTGCCATGATAAAATCACTTGTAGGAAACCGATCTACGTATAATATCGAAACAGGGTATCGCTCGATAAGTTTCTCCCAACTGAGCTCCTGTAAAATGTTAACATCACTTTTATTGTAGATATTTTGTCATTTTATTTGCTTCTTACGACCTCGTAGCTGGTCATGTACATACATATATACATACATAGTATTTCCAGCATGAGTGTGGTCTTGTGGTTTTATCTAACGGATTCCGCTTTGATTTTGTTTGAAATTTTTGGAAAAATCCTTATCTACTAATAAAGTATTGTAAATGTTGAAAGGAATAAAGATAAATTGCCTATAAATGCAATTTAGGAAATAACACGTTTGATGGATAAAAGTTGGCTTATTCTCTGTGGAAGATGTCAATGTCATAAAATATTAATGTAATAGTGGTTTTGCAATTTTGATAAGGAATTGCTCTCTGGACTGTGACAAAATAAAGCATGACAAATGGCTAATAGGTAGGTATTGAGTTTATGTACGAGTAAGTATACCGATAGTAATTTACGAATCTTTTATACAGAGGTTTCTTAGATTCATGTCTAATTGGCCTTTATTATGATTTTATTTATAATTGTGATAAAACATATACTACATTTGGTGTTAATCCTCTTTTAGGGCATACAGATAACACTGGTCAACAAAAAAAATATTTCTTTTTTACTCGGAGATAAAATTATGTGATTCGTAATCGGTGGACTTTATAGAATCAAGAAAACTATATAAAATAGCTAGGTCACATAGGGATTTTGTGAGAAAACGCTTTTTTGAATTTAAGAATTTAACCAAAAATATTGCCGAAAAATGTTATTTCTTGTAAAATTTTGTTGTTTTTTTTGGAAGCATCTGTATTATGTTTATAAGAACACCTCGGACTCTCTCTTATAAGCGACCAGCAGTAATCTGCCAGCATTGATGGCTCCCATTTTCCTTGGTACCGTTGCTCTATTGCAGCAATGTCTTGGTGGAATCTCTGGCCGTGCTCATCGCTTACATCACCCATATTTTCAGGAAAGAAATTGAGATGAGAATGCAAAAAATGAAGTTTTAGTGACATGTTGCATCCCATTTTATGATAAGCATCCAGCATTTTCTTTACGTCATCTACATAACCTGGAGTCTTATTGTTACCTAGGAAGTTTGCTGCTACTTTCACAAATGAACACCAGGCCTGTTTTTCTAATGAATCCAGAGTAGGAATAAAAGCTAGATCTTTTATAAGCTTTCTAATGTCTGGACCCACAAAAATACCTTCTTTAATTTTTGCTTCACTTAGTGATGGGAACTTTTGTTTTAAAAAATTGAAACCAGGTTGGTCTTTCTTCATCGCCTTTACAAAATTTTTTATAAGACCCAATTTGATATGTAATGGTGGTAGAATAACACGCTGTGGTTCGATCAATGCAGGATTCCTTATATTTTTTCTCCACAAATAAAGTTTGTTCTTATAGGCCAATCTACTCTCACAAAGTGCTCCGATCGTGCTCTACTATCCCACTCACATATAAAACAACAAAATTTGGTGTAACCTAATTGTAGTCCAAGAAGTAGAGCAACAACTTTTAAATCCGAACATATCGACCAGTTATATTTTTTATATTAAATTTTTTCCAATATAAATTTCATAACATCGTAGGTTTCTTTTAAATTCACACCATGCGCTAGAGGTATTGAAGGAAACTTATTACCATTATGAAGCAATACAGCTTTCAAGCTAGCCTTTGATGCGTTGATGAATAGCCGCCATTCTTCGGTTTTGTGCTCATAACCCAGTGACAGCATTAAGCCATTAATTTCGAAAAATAAGGAGCAAATTCACTTTGTCGCATACGGTACTCTGTAATTTTTACCTCAGGCTTGAGCAGATTCCACTGCTTTAGCCTTGGGCTCAGTATTTCAGACTTTTGTTTTGACAAATCCAAGTCTCTGACGAGGTCATTAAGCTCAATCTGACTGATGAGATGTGGTGCATCAGAAGATGTAGGGAGCTCAAATTCGGGATCATCCATGATTTCTTCTGAACAATATGAAGGTGGCTTTGGAACTGGCAGAATTTCTGTATGAGGTGCTGGTCGTGTTACAGAAGAGACATCTGCATATTTTATGGAATGCTTTGATCTTCGAGAAAATCCCTTCACACTGGTGCAACAAAAGCAACAATATGTGTGACTCTGGGGATCTCTCCATATCATAGGCATTCCAAAAGGCATTGCAGAAAATGACCAGTTAGCTGTTGGTGACACCTAAGGCAGCAAATGTGTGGTGCCCAGAGTTTATCCTAATGGTTTATTTTAAATTTAAAATAATGAAAGTAACACTTTTCAATAAATGGTTTTATTTTCTTTTTTCGGAAACTTGGTGTAAATTCTCCACAAATATGGCAGAATAATTCTGGACAATAAACACAAGATCGTGGCATTTTATCACTTTAATGCACTTCTATATAATATTCTTCTTACGAAAATTAGTTTATTTTTTTAAATTACTAACAGAAAAACCGATTTAAACGATGTGCAATTCTATTAGAACTGAGATCGTTCGATGAAGATGTAAAAGTATGTGCCGTTAGGTTACTGTACGTGACTTGAGCAAAATATTATTTTTCCCGTTATCTACAGGTCGAATACTATAAGAAACACTATTTAGTATGTCCGAATATTTTTCATTGTTGCCCAGTGTAATTAGTATTCGTGTAAAGTGATGTGGATGCATGGCAAGAATTTCCAACACTCAATCTTGTATCAAGGGACAAGGATATCGATTCGGACTTACTTATTACTGACCGTCCGGGGAGTAACGCATCATGTTATATAAATCGTGGGTGGCCGTGGCTCAAGTGGTAGTGTGTTGGCTTCCCAATAGGACGGTTCGGGGTTCAATACCAGCCGTAACAGACAGACTTTTTTTCAGGCAACTAAAATCTTGTGAGATGAATGGTTGCCTAAATATAACATCAAGTCCAATTTACACTAGTAATTTAGCCTCCCCATTAAATGTTGGATGCCACCCATGGAGCGAAATAACCACTGAGCCCAAAAATCTTTCTCTCTCTCTCTATCCAATTTTCCGAAAAACTTAACACGTGCTCCGGCATTTTAAGAGTAGTAATACCCTCTTGAGGGTTAAGTTCTTTTTTTTAAAAAAAAAAAAAAAATCATTATTTAAAGGTGTTTTCAATAGATGTCATATTTGTGTTTCAGAATGCTTACCATTTCATCATGAAAAATGCCAATCATCACGTTTCAACAATGCCAATGAATCATAATTATTTTATAAAAATTTGGGTTCAGTTATGACTACATTACGTGCATTAATTTAAATTTTCGGACGTTATATGGTAATAGTCCCGACGAGTGAGGATTAAGTGGAGAAGTTGGAATCGTGTTATTGACTTCATAATCTTGTTGCATCAATGAGATAGTTATTACCACAATTACTCGATTCCGAGCTGAACACCTCTCGTGGGTCCATCAGCATGTTGCCGAAAAGACTTGGCGTATAGGATTGTATTAGCCAAAGAACTAAAGCTAAATTACAGTCGTGCAGTCGGCCTAATAGAATATGGAAGAAAATCCAAATTTCCACCGAAAAATCATTCTCAGTGATGAGGCAGATTTTTGATTAATCGTTCTTGTTAATAATAAAAATTGCTGCATTTTGTCACATGAACAGCCAGGGGTGTTCCAAAGGTAACCATTGTACATATATGAAAAAATTTACTCTTCGGTTCTCATGCCGTTGGTGTCATTGGGCTGCACTTCTTCCAAGATGATACCTTCGAAAAAAAATTGGGGAGCACCTAATGAAAGAACTTGTAGATTTACTAAATTGTAAAGGCGAACCGCTTAGTAATGAAATTCTTGAAATATCATGCTCTTGAAATGCATACCTTGCATCGAAGTAAAACTGATCAATTGTCGAGGAATTTTGCCTACCACGACCGAACAACAATTGGTTTCTGTAGAGAGTGAAAGTTTTTGTAGACTGTGGATAAAATGCCTACTTCGACAACTAGGAAATGAGCTAATGCGATGCAGCTTAGGTATTTTGCTGATTAGGGTGATATGGTGGTCCGTCGTGGGTGAATTTGAGTTTCCAATAGGCAACAGCATTTTATTCTACTCAGAAAAATCTACAAATGTGTTTGAGCTTGGCCAAGGATTACTTTTGACGTCAAGTGCACGGCGTCAAAAGACGTCAAAAAACATCGCAAGAAAAATAGCATACCTAAAAGTAAGTTCCATAACAGATCTTAATATTAAGTTAGAAGAAATACTATAAAATGTAAATTTATTTGCTACATACGAGAATAATCAAAAGGAAGCTAAAAATACATTTTATGTATTAATAGTGACTACAATAAAATAGTTAGCAATCGGGAATTTGTCTAGGAATATAAAAGATATCTATGACCTCCATAGAATTAAAGACGTACTCTACAGCTATATATGATATGATGAAGGTAATATAGAAAGAGAGTTTAAGCCAAATAAACCACACATTAACTCAAACACTCATCAGAACACACAGACAAACCATGGACATATTCCCAGACGACAAAATTCACAAACTCACACCCAACAAAATAGACCAGGGTTAGCTCAGATAAACAGACACAATAATTTTAGAACAAGACAATCGGGACAGCATAGACAGAACAGTAGCAAAAATCATCACAACAACAACAACAGTAGGGAGAATCGAAACGTAGGCAACCAAACTTTTAACCCTTCAGAGCAGTTGAGAAATGCAAATTAATCCCCGACTTCTATGTCCATCGGGCAAATCTCTAATCAGAACACCGAACGCACTACCAATCCAGAAGAGATACATAACATCGAACCCGAGTTTTTTTCAAAATTAGGCCTCGGAGAAAAAAATTCTTTAAATCTGACTATTGATGAACAAAAATGTAAAGCATTAATTGATACTGGATCTACAACAAGTATTATAAATTCAAGCAAAATAGATTGTATAAAGTATAGAATTATAGAGCAAGCTACACTACGACTTCAAACAATAAACAACATAACTACAGAAAAAGAAGAAAGAATAATGATAATCATCCCAAAAGAGTTCAAATATGACGCAAGAGGTGCGTTTAAATGGTACATACGAGATTTAGGAGATAAACCTTATGATGGCCTCATCGGCATGGACATACTGAATAAAATTGTCAAAACTATTGATTTTGATAATAAATGTTTCTAACTAAATAAAGGTGCCAAAATACCCATTTATTCTTCCAATACCAAAACAGACGTCGATTGTCTTGAGCTCATCTCCGATGAAGAAGAGCTAGATTTAAGCTATTTGAAAAATGAAGAGAAAAAAGCAATACAAAACTTATTAAACCAATTCCAAAGTTTAATTTTTAAAGAGGTTGACCAATTAACCAATACTGAATCTACAGCACATGAGAGTAAAACCACAACTGAACTGCAAATTAAGGCTAAGTTATCTAGATTACCACCCAGGCATGAAGAGGAAATAAGAAAACATATAGAAGAAATGGAAATGCAGGGCATAATTAGAAGTCTAACAGCAGGTATGTATCTCCAATAGTAGTAGTTGCGAAAAAACTAGACAAATCCGGTCGTCAAAAATTCAGAATCTTTGTAGATTACAGAAAACTGAATGATATATCAATTGATGATAAACACCCGTTACCCAATATTGATAGCATCCTAGATAAACTGGAAAGAGCCCAGTATTTCACTTCATTAGACTTAGCAAAAGGGTATCACCAAATAAAGATTAACCCGAGAGACGTTCATAAAAGGGCGTTCGTTACATCCAACGGGTTGTAAGAATACCCTTCGGCTTGAAGAATGCGCGGGCAATCTTTCAAACGTTGATGAACGAGATACTTAGGGGTACCCCCTAAGTGTATTGTATCGTGTACTTAGAAGACATACTCGTACTTGTCTTCTTCACAAGCTTAAGTGAACATATAAACTCTGTAAAAGTGATTTTCAAAAAACTTTTAGAACATAATCTTAAATCACAATTCTCTAAATGCTCATTCCTGAAAAAAGATACTGCAGTCTTAGGTCGTGTTTTAACACCAGATAATATGAAACCGAATCCGAACAAAATAAAGTGTATCCAGGATTTTCCGTTATCTAAACCAGAAAGACAACTAAGAGGTTTTCTGAGAGTAACCGGGTATTAAGGACTGAAACGAATAAAATCTGTAAATTTTAATACGGGCTATATTTCCAATGCGTCAAAATTGCAATCCCATTTTGTACCCAAATTAGCCTGTATATTCTCTAGTTTCAGTTTGTTATTGATTTTAGTTCGGTGCGGTTTAAAATATTTTATAAAATATGAGTCAAGGGGAACGCCGTAAAAAGATCATCGACAAATGGCTCGAAAATACTTCGCGTCCAAACCATTTCATCGCAAAAAATTTAAACATAGCACGCAGTACAGTGGATTCTGTTATTAAACAATATTTGGAGACGTTGACAGTTAAGCGAAAACAGAAAAGTGGAGCACATGATACAAATTTGGACAGGAAAATAGTGGATACCATCGTAAAAACCCGGACTATGTCATCCAGAGATGTTGCTCGGAAATGTAATACCAAACAAACAATGGTACAAAGATCTAAAAAACGGTACAAAGTTCTAAGAACACGAAAAACACAAAAAATACCAAAAGTTAATGAAAAGCAAAACAAAGTCATAAAAACACGAGCCCGAAAGCTATATGAGTTGATCGGCAACAAGAAAGCGTGCTTGGTTTTGGATGACGAAACTTATGCCAAAGCCGACTTTACTGCTCTTCCAGGTGCGCAGTTTTACAACTCGTTTGAAGCTGAGATTCTTCCGCAATCAACAACATCGATTGGGATGGAAAAATTCGGGTCAAAATATCTCGTTTGGCAGGCCATTTGCCAATGTTGACACAGAATCTCATCGTTTATTACAACGGGAACAATTAACGGAGAAGTGTACATTAACGAGTGCCTAAAAAAATGGTTGATTCCTTTCTTAAACAAACACGAGGGTTAAACATTATTTTGGCCAGATTTAGCTTCAGCTCAATATGCTCATGCGACGTTGAGCTTTCTTGTTGCTAAAAATGTCGACTTTGTCCCAAAAGACATGAATCCACCCAATGTTCCACAGTGCCGTCCTGACAGTTACATACGTCATCTTTTTAGACGTTCTTTTCTATTTAGCAGTAAAATCTTTTACGTCCTTTGCACACTGCTCACTTTTCCTCAATTTAGCTTTGACCAAAGCCCAATACCTTTCAATGGGACGGCACTGTGGAACATTGGGTGGATTCATGTCTTTTGGGACAAAGTCGACATTTTTAGCAACAAGAAAGCTCAACGTCGCATGAGCATAGTGAGCTGAAGCTAAATCTGGCCAAAATATTGTTGAACCCTCGTGTTTGTTTAAGAAAGGAAACAATCGTTTGTTTTAGGCACTCGTTAATGTATTGTACACTTCTCCGTTAATGGGCTCCTGTGTCCACATTGGCAAAAGGCCTGCCAAACGAGATATTTTGACCCGAATTTTTCCATCCCAATCGATGTTGTTGATTGCGGAATAATCTCAGCTTCAAACGAGTTGTAAAACTGCTCGCCTGGAAGAGTAGTAAAGTCGGCTTTGGCATAAGTTTCGTCATCCAAAATCAAGCATGCTTTCTTGTTGCCGATCAACTCGTATAGCTTTCGGGCTCGTGTTTTTATGACTTTTTTTTGCTTGTCAGTTAGTTTTGGTATTTTTTGTGTTTTTCGTGTTCTTAGAACTTTGTAGCGTTTTTTAGATCTTTGTACCATTGTTTGGTTGGTATTACATTTCCGAGCAACATCTCTGGATGACATAGTCCGGGTTTTTACGATAGTACCCACTATTTTCCTGTCCAAATTTGTATCATGTGCTCCACTTTTAGCTCCACTTTTCTGTTTTCGCTTAACTGTCAACGTCTCCAAATATTGTTTAATAACAGAATCCACTGTACTGCGTGCTATGTTTAAATTTTTTGCGATGAAATGGTTTGGACGCGAAGTATTTTCGAGCCATTTGTCGATGATCTTTTTACGGCGTTCCTCTTGACTCATATTTTATAAATATTTTAAACCGCACCGAACTAAAATCAATAACAAACTGAAACTAGAGAATATACAGGCTAATTTGGGTACAAAATGGGATTGCAATTTTGACGCATTGGAAATATAGCCCGTATTAAAATTTACAGATTTTATTCATTTCAGTGCTTATTAATCGTTGGGCTACAGTCAAATGCCTTCAGCCAGGATCATTTTGCATTTGAAGATTTAAAAAATGTTATATTAATTTTTGATGAATTCGCAATACGCAGGGAACTACGATACAATCCACAATTGGATTTAGTAGATGGTTTTGAAGATTTGGGTTTTCTTAGATATAAACAAATTGGAAAACAAGTTTGTGTTTTTTATGATCATGGCATTGACCAATACTTTCAAATACGTTCTAAATTATTTTGTATCCAAAAGTGGGTTATCTGGAGAGACTTTAATGAGAATAGTTAAAGGAAATATAAGCATTCTTTCCGAAATTGGCGTTAATATCTGAGCTACTATTACTGGCGATCAAGGTCCGTCGAACAGGAAATGCTTCGCGTTACTAGGAGCTTCCGCAATTCGCCCATATTTGACTTTGGGAGAAAGTAAAATACATATTTTGTTTGTATGACTGTGCACATTTGATCAAGTCACTTAGAAATGTGTTATTAAAATCCAACCTAAGTAGTTCTGATGGTGTTGTTAGTTTTAAAATTGTTGAGGAGGTATGACTGTGAACTTCAGAAAAGTGGAAAAACAAAAAAGTCAACACATTTAGCCAAATAGTTTTGAAAAAATGTGAGTAAAACTGGCTACTCAAGTTTTTTGTAGAACTGTTGAAGCAACAATAAAAACAGTCATGGAAACTTGTGGTTTTAAGCATAGCATGGCCAATTTTATCTGTAAAGTGGACCAAATTTTCGACTGTATGAACAGTGCATCACTAAAGGGTGATAATTTGTATAGGTCAGATCTTCATATCAGCAATGTACCACATGACTTCATTAAAAGTTTTGTAAAATACGTCGAAGGATGGTCTTTTATTAACAAGTCAAAAACAGTTTACTTCATAGAAGGAATGAAGCAATCACAGATTTCAATAACTAAGCGACTCAATCAAGATCATTTAGAAAATTTGTTTTCCATTCTTCGACAAAAAGGTGGCAACAAAAATAATCCCTCTTTGGCAGAATTTGATACAATCATAGCCAAAATCATTTCAACAAATCGGAAAGTACATCACTGGTTAACTCTGAAGAAGATAGTGATATAATGCCTAATATAACAATATCAAAGGAAAATTTAGCAGATTTAAATGAGCTACCCGAACAACATTTGACGGAAGAAGATACTGTAATGGATTTATATGAGGTGTATCCAGAATATTTTATTGAAAACCATTTTAATAATGCTTCACAAATCAATATTGACCTTTTTTCGATGAGATATTTTTTGGGATACGTGGCATTCAAGGTACAATCAACGATTGATTGCGATACTTGTAGCGTTAGTATCAGAAAAGTTGATGAAATTTTATCATGCCCATCCATCGTGCTTAACTCCTAAAAAGACTATAGAAATTTGGAATTTTAAATGCTCCGTAAGATCTATTCTTTGACGTTGGTAAAAAACACATCTTAATATTTCATTCAGTCCTGAAATTCATTTATTCTAACAAAAAATAAATAAATAACTTTGTAGTAATTGAAAAGGGAATTTGGCAACGCCATAAATGAAAGTTCAAGATCATACTTGCATACAAAAGCTCGTACTAACAAAAGCTCATATTGCAACTAAAAGCTTTTACTTAGTTTATGATTCACACCCAAGTATTGCGTGGGATAAACATAAATCCGAAATGGATGACGTTGAAGCCTCCACTCAGGTTTGTCATCTCACAAACGACAGGTCGGGTTTTTCCATTAGTCTTGAAAGGTGCCACACTTGCGTGAGAAAATCCTGCGGTGATTTGTAAAACTGCAAAATTTGAGTATGATCGCTCCAACAGTCGGGTCATTTCCACTGCTTTAAGCACGCATACTCAAAGACCTTTTTAATTTAAATTTTTTTTATTTTCTTCCATTTAATTGTCTAAGTTTTTCTATTAAATTGACTACTCATTTGCTTAACTGCCTGTTCAGCGTATGCTGCGGTCTTCGGACAGCACAAAAACCGGCAAAGAGGGTAGCAAACAGCACTTTCAAAGGTCGTGTCCTTCGCTCACAACAAAATCGATTGAGGAACCTACGAGCCTGGGGCTATTGGAGAATATCACCCATACTACAACACCTGATTGTTTTTACTCCGATAGTTAATTCCATGAGCATATAATAAAAATTGCTGAAAAATTGCGGTTGAAAAAAAATGAACGTAAGTGAAGTAAAAAGGTTCAAATTTTAACCGACTAGACTAAAAATACATAAGTATATATATACCGATACAATTGCAACCTGTGTAAAGAAAAAATTAATTCCCACAAAATATATTGACCTTCATACCATTATATTTGATTTACTAAAAAAAAAAGATATTGATTGATTTACATTTAACTTAGAACTAACTTAGTCTAATTTTAAAATTTTACTTTACACCTTCGGCTTGCAAAGGTGTATCGTGAGAACGGATGTTTTCCAGACGCTAAATCATCAGTTTCCACGATTCACCTGTGCTTGATATTTGATTTTAGTTTGCAATTTATTAAAGTCTTGTGTTGAAAAGTGCTGATACTGAGTTATGTTGAACTTGTTGAAGTCAGTGCTGCTTTGTCATTGTTGTTGCTGTTGTTGATGTTCTTTTTTGTGTTAAGTTAACTCGCGTTAACACCTCCTCCCTTCAAATCGGACGTCCTCGTTCGATGATCTCGACTTTAGGAACTTTTTAATGTTATCGATTCCTATGGCAGTAGTGGTGGTGGATGTTGGAGTTCTTTCGGCAGGAATTGGAGATGTATTTGCTCTGCTTCAAGTTTATTGAATTTGGTTGAAAAATTGATGCCGAAATTAGTATGTTTGAAATAAGTCCAAAATTGATCGTTGTACTAAATTTATTTCTGCTTTCAAGTAATTAAATTTTTGATGTGCCCTTGTCGTAAATCTGCTTAAGCATTTCTAGCGAAAGGACTTCTACCGTTTTCCTTATAAGGGTTGCGGATTGCAGGACAGCAGGCATCGGTTGATGGAAAATTACTTCATTGTTTCTTATCTCCTTTCCTTGGATCTGAATCGTAGCGTTTGTGTGTCGAATAACGTATGTTCCACTATGTTCCAGTGTTTCAATGTTGGTTTTTACTGGACCTTTGTATTGGTTGAGTAGGAGTAATCCTGATGAAATTTCTTCTAGTATTGTTAATATGTGTTGATTGTTAATGATGGTGCAGTTGCCTTTTTGGCTTTAACTTCGGAATACAAATCGTTGAACTTAAATTTATAACATTATTTTCTAAGCTATAACTCTTACTTTTATTTATTACGCCGTATATTCTATTATTACGAGTACAACCTAGGATCGATTCGAATTCAATTTTATTAATTTTGTCATTTTGTTTAACAGGTTTAATTATCAAAAGGTTACATATATAGTGGACTCTTCCCAAGTCGAATTTCTCTCTAACTCGAATTTTTTCGGCATATTTTAGCATTTCTTTCAATTTTCCATACAAAAACGTGCTCTAAGTCAAACTACCTCTAACTCGTACGCATTCGCTCGACGCTTGGCCTCTTTTTTCACCCTTTAAGTCGAATTTTTTTTTGCATAAAAAAAAATAAAAAAAAATTACCCTCTCACAACTCGTATTTGGTTATATAACTATGACTACCTAAACATCAAGTGCCTACACACTTCAACACCCTAAAAATCAGTAGCATCGGGTAAGTGCATCCTGTTTCCACCTACCCATATCCAATACAGAATGCGTCTAGGTACCTACCTAAAAAGATACAATTTGTACAAAAATTGCAGAGCAATAAAAACAATGTTATACTTTTCCTTGTGTTGTTCGTTGGACTCAAAACAGTTTTTATTTGAAAGCAATGGAAATCTATCTAGAAAAAAAGATTTAGTGAAATTCCAGTTGGAATTCGAACATCAGTTGATTCTAGGCAGTTCAACAGAGCTGATGCAGTTATTCTCCGCAAGTTGGTAGTAAGATCAATTAAAAAAATTGTAAGTTACATGTTACGGAATTGCAAAGTAAATCGTGTGGTCAAAAGTTTTGTTTATTTAAAATTTATGGTTTTTAGCTTTTAGGCAATAAGGCGATTCTATATGTGAGGGAGCATCTATTTTTTTTACAAATGAATACGTGCAGACTTTTATAGATAAATTATGGCAAAAAGAAAATTGAAAACATTAGATGCTGGCACGAAAATTCGCCTTATTGAAGAAATTGAGAAGGGACTTAAAAACAAAACCCAAATTGTTGAAGATTTTGATATTCCCCGTAGTACACATTAATCGATATGGGGTGCAAGAGAAGAATTAAATCTGCGGCACGGTTGTGCTAATACAAGCGGTCAAGTAAAGCGGAACAAAGTCTGTGAGTATGAAAGTGTTGACAAAGCCGTTTTCAAGTGGTTTGAGAGTATTCGTGCCAATAATGTACCAGTAAGTGGTCCAATCATAAAAAAAACAAGCTCTGGAATTTGCAAGCGGCTTAGGTTTTCGTGACTTCAAGGCAAGTGAAGGTTGGCTGAGTAAATTTAAAACCAGCCACAGCATTCTTGGCAAAATTTTACAGGTCAGAGCGCTTTTGTTGATAAAACAAAAGCTGATGAATGGAAGCAACAGTTATCAGAGGTTGTCAGAGGATTTAAACCGGAAGACATTTCTAATGTCGATGAAACGGGAAGTTTTTTCAAATGTTTACCGAGAAGTACCTTGGCTTTTAATGGCGAAAAATTAATGGAGGCAAACACAGCAAAGAAAGAGTGACATGGCTTGTGACATAGAATCCAACATAATAGAATCAGAAAAACTAAAACTCTTAATTATCGACAAAAGCAAAAATCCACGCTTTTTCCAAAAAATAAAATCTTTGCCTGTGGATTATGTAGCCAACCAATGGTGTTGACGGCAGATCTTTTTACGAGCTGGCTTTTGAAGCTCGACGCAAAATTTGTAAGATCAAAGCGAAAGGTCTTATTTATCATCGATAACTGCCCAGCTCACCCTAAACAAGTTAAAGACAAATTAAAGTTTATTAAGGTAACTTCCCACCCAACATGACTTCAATGGTCCAGCCAATGGCCACGGGAATAATACAAAATTTAAAAGTACACTATAAGCGCCGTATGGGTACTAACAAAAACCTTAAGGATTTGAGAAACCAAAAAAGAAGATTACAAAATATCACTTCTAAGCTGTGTAGGGGAAATTTCAAGAGCATGGGTAGAAGATGTAACTCCGCAAACGATTGAAAATTATTTTAAAAAGGCCTGGTTTAGAGACGAGACATAGGACGAAGAAGATGAAATTCCGCTCAATTTACTTAGATCTGAGAACGAGGACGCCCACGAAATCGAGCAAATTTGGAACCAGTTAGCAGAAGCGAATTATAATGATGATGATGTTAATTGGAAGGATTTTATGGAAGTCAATGACGATATCGTTGCTACCTAAGTACCTAACAATCAGTCTGTTTTGGAGAAACTTGGACACCTTCCGAATGGCAACGTAGACTTGATAAGCTTGCTTCGAAGAATCAATTGGTCACTACGCTTCTTATCAAAGGCGCCCCCCCAAACGCTTATGTTAATTGGATCTCAAATTTCTTCCAAAAGAAATATGGCATTACCATTAGCCACTGCAATTTGCTTCCTACATCTCACCACAAAAACCAGCTTCAAGCTCAATCTTCCAACCAAGTACGAATGGTTATTCCATAATCCTGCCAGCAACAATTTCAATCTTGGAAATATGCGTGTCTGCAAATGGTTGGAAAATACGCCCAAGAAGCAGGATAAAGCCAAGCAGTCCGTTATACCTAAACCAACAAATAAGTTAGTAAATAAATCCAATTTGCCAAAACCCACCTCCTCTTCCCACAACAAACCCAGCTCCAATTGGAGTTTTAAAACAACAATTTTTCCTAATTTTAAGCCGCCCACCCAAACTACAACTCCCCCTATTCCACCCCAAATCAAGCCCCAACGTCAACGTGTCTCTTTCGACTTAACCCCTACAACTCAAACTCCTGCCACTCAAACTCCCACCACTCAACCCCTAACACACACGCCTTTCCCTAATTTCGACCTCAGAACTGGAGCTAAGTATCCCAATTTCATCAGTTGTCACATTTTAAACCCTATTTCAGAAAAACCAGCCGTTGCGACACCAAACTCATTAACCACTACCTCTTCTATTGACCCCCTTTCGCCACCCACTGTTAAATTAACACAGCAAACTAGCGATACCACCGAATGTCGCTATGCGCTCTCTAGGCTTAGAGATAAAAAGATATATGAGAATATACGTCTATATCTCGCCTATCTGCACGATAAATCCGACTCGGTGTGCTACGAGGGTAAAACAAAAACAAGCGTCATGGTTTCTATCCAGCAGGAAGGCCTCACTACAGACGTTACCAGTCTCAGGAAACTTTATATAAAGTATCACGAGATTTTCAATACGCCCCCCCAAAAAGTTGCCGACGATCTTGCCGCTCTTCGCCACTATGTACACTCTAAAAGAGTCTCACACCTTCAACGCAGTCGCCTTGACCATGATAAATTTTTTCGACCCTAAAAAGTCATGCAAAAACCTCCCTCTCACCTTCTATTACCAGAACGTAAGAGGACTCCGTTCTAAAACCCACGCTGTTTTCCGCCAATCTCATGTTCTCCCATTTGATATCTATGCTCTGATCGAAACTAATCTTATCCCCAACATAAAAAACCAGGAGTTATTCCCTCCTTCTTTTAATGTTTTTCGGGATGATGATCGCACACCCCTTGATTGAATCCCCTTGTCGAGGTGTCCTACTGGCTATTCACAACAGCTTGGACTCCTCTCTCGTTGCAACATCATCCTCTCCTAAGCTCGACTTTGTGTCGGTTAAAATAACCCTCACTCGTAGATGCTTGTACGTTATGTGTTGTTACATTCTTCCGGCGCAACCTATCGAATCCTACCAACTTGCTATTGCAGCAATTGACAATTTGATCGACTTATCAGAATCGCTTGATGATATCATTATCTTCGGCGATTTTAATCTGCCTCAGCTGAAGAGGACTGCCTCAGCTGAAGACCTATCTTTTTTCATCGCTTCCAATCCCATTTCTACTAAGGAATGCCTATTCTTAGATCGGCTAACAGACTCTAGTCTATGCCAAGTCAGTGGCGTTTCCAACTATATGGAAAGGCAATTAGACCTTATCTTCACAACTGATCCCATCAACTCCTCAGTATCGTGTTGTCCCCTATCTCTTCAACTATTGATAACTTTCATCCTCCACTTCTTCTCCCATTTTTCCACAACTCTCCCCTTCAGTCGCCTCCCCCCGCAGTTCTATTTTCTTACAATTTTCACAAAGCTAATTTTCGTAAAATTAATACCTATCTAAGCAGTGCTTCTTTTGAGTTTACCAATCTATCTCTGGTTGATGCCCTCTCCATTTTTTACAGAGAAATATTCAAATCCATCTCCCTTTATGTGCCTTACTCCCGCCATAAAACTTCTTCTACATCCCCTCCTTGGTATAATCGTAGACTTCGCTCTCTACGAAACAAAAGAAAGAAGTTATGGGCGGTATTCCTTCGCAACCACTCTTTTTCCGACTATTCAAATTATCTAGGTACATATCTTCATTTCATTGAACTCTATAACTCTCTCTATCAGCGCTACCTGAATAGTGCGCAAACCAATCTCATAAATGACCCCAAGTCCTTTTTTCAATTTGTCAGAAAGGATAACTGATGGATAATGATCTACCAAATTTCTCTATTGGTCCCTTTCTCACTCAAAATTTCGATCCTGCAGTTATTGAAGAAAGGTTACAAAATCTTAAGGATGAATTTGTACCTGGCCCAGACGGACTCCCCGCCATGTTTCTTAAGAAATGCTCTTCCAACCTGTCTCTACCCCTTTCCTACCTTTTTCATCTATCGCTTACACAGGGTGGATTTCCCCAGATTTGGAAGACCTCTTTTATAATCCCGATACACAAAAAGGGATCTAAGCATGAAGTTACCAATTATCGTTCCATTGCTAAACTCTCTCATATACCCAAACTCTTTGAAAGCATTTTATTCGAAGCGTTAAGCTTCAAATGCAAGCCTTTTATTTCACCCCGACAACATGGTTTTCTAATAGGTAGATCAACTACCACAAATCTAGTTGAATTCGTGTCTTTTGCACTCTCAGCCTTAGAAAATGGCAAAGAAATCGATGTTATCGCAACTGATTTCACTAAAGCATTTGATAAGATACTCGTATCTCATAAATTGATCCTTTTCAAATTGTCTGCTCTCGGCTTTGAGCCTCTGTTTTTAAAATGGATTTCTTCTTACCTGGTAAACCGATATTATAGTGTTCGGTTTAGATCCGCCCCCTCTGTTCCATTCCTGGCCTCATCTGGAGTTCCACAAGGCAGTCATCTTGGCCCTCTTCTCTTCATTCTTACTATCAACGATGTTGAGAGCGTCATTAAGCACTCCTCCCTCTACCTTTACGCTGACGACACAAAATTTTTTAGATCTATTTCCTCTCCCCATGACTCTGCCCTTCTTCAAGAAGACCTTGATCGGTTTTCAATCTGGTGCCTCAAAAACTGCCTAGAACTTAATATAGCCAATTGTCAATCTATAACCTTCTCACGTAAATGCAACCCGTCTCCTCCCCGACTTTATTTTCTCCATGGTCAACCAATTCCCCTGGTTCAGTCTTTCCAAGACCTTGGCATATTATTCGACTGTGAGCTTAATTTCCGTTCGCATATCGATAAGATGATCCTCAAAGCCAACTCATCACTTGGCTTTATTAAACGGTGGTCCAAGGAATTTTCCAACCCGTATACATACAGATCTCTCTATATTACCTTTGTTCGCCCCCTGCTTGAGTATGCCAGTCAAGCTTGGTCCCCCTTTCACCGGGTTCATGTTTCCCGAATCGAGGGTATTCAACGTCGATTCCTCCAATTTGCCCTCCGTGGCCTGCCATGGAACGACCCTTTAATCTTACCTCCCTATCAAGACCGCCTCAAACTTCTAAATATGAATTCGTTAGAAGAACGTAGGAATATTGCTGAAGTTCTTTTCATTCATCGTCTTCTCTCAGGTTTCATCGACTGTGCATCCATTTTGAACTCCATTTCCTTCAATACCAACCCCCGCAATCTACGTTGTGCTCGTCTCTTCTATCTACCGGTCCACCGCACCTCTTATGGCTCCAACGAACCTATCTCCCGAATGCTCCGAAAGGTCAACTCAAACCTCTCCCTTTTTCATTTAAACAAGATCTCCTCCATTACTTCCTTGGTCACTAACTCTTAAGTCTTTCTGTTAGTTTTTAAGTTAGATTAAGCTTGTATTAAGCCAATAAATGGGGGCCTCAGCCCCCACCAAAATTAAAAAATTAAATTAAATTCTAACAATGGTGCCTGTAGGTGGACTCAATGGCATATTACCACTGAAACACAAACGAAGCCACTGAACTTTGTGTACAATTGTTGTTGTAATTATGTTCAGATTCAACCACAACCACCCCATGACTTGCTTGCCCGATAGCTGTGGGCAGAATGATCATAAAATCACCATTCGCCATTACTGCTGGCTGTGTGCATTGAAAATAAGCTCATCAAAGCAGTGTTACCATTCTCAAATGTTAGCACATCGTTGCTGATTTTTCAGTGTTATTGTTACAGAGCTTATGGGGTTTGAAGCTTTTGAGAACACAGAAATGACTTTGTGTGTAATAATATGTGTGGTGGTGTTATCGTTTGCGTTTTTTTCTCCTGTTGTTGAGAAACCGTTAAAATGTAGTCAAATTTTATTCGCCCGCTATTTTAATGCATTGCAACAAAGCAGTGCAATAAGTGATCATTGTTGGACTATGTGCGTTGTAGTGATATTGTGTCAAATTAATAGTGATTAATTAGTTTTAAGCAACTGTGTTTTGGCTAAATAGAAAAATGTCTACAAAGTCTTCAAAGGAATTAAGTGCAGAAAAGAAACAACAAATTGTTAATGCAACTAACAAATTTTATGGCCTTCTTAAAAATAAAACGGAATCCGTGAGAAAAGCAGCTGATGTCTTTTCTGTTACGAAACGAACTGTCTATAGGCTTTTAAAGGAAAATGAAATTAAAGGCCACAATTCGCCTTCAAAGAAGAAAAATAATTTTGGTCGCAAAAGCAGGGTCAATGATTTTGACAAATGTGCCGTAAGGCGCATAGTCCATCAGTTTTTCATGGATAATGATTTACCAATGCTCGATAAGATATTGCATGAAGCCCAATAAAATGCAAATATTACAAAAATGAGCAGATCAACTTTACATACAACCTTAAAAGAAGTTCTTCAATTTAAATTCGTCAAACGTCAGCGTAAAAACTTGTTCTTAGAAAGAAGTGATATAATTTCATGGAGACGAAGGTATTTACGCGGAATAAAAAAAATTCGAGAAGAGAAAAGAAAAATATATTTTACTGATGAGACCTGGGTCAACGAGGGACATACTCGGGAGAAAGTGTGGGTGGATCCATCCATTACAACATCACGCCAAGCTTTTAATGAAGGGTTGTCAACTGGATTGCGATCACCATCTGGAAAAGGAAAGCGACTAATTATAACCCATATTGGAAGTTCTACAGGTTTCGTAGATGAAGAGCTGCTATGCTTTATTTCAGGAAAAACTGAAGACTACCACGAAGACATGAATGCCAAAGTTTACGAGAAATGGTTCAAAGATATTTTAACGCGCCTTTAACCCAACTCCGTAATAGTTTTGGAACAATGCTTCCTACCATTCGAGAAAGAAAAATAAAGCACCAACCACTTCTACTAGAAAAGATGACATAAAAAAGTGGCTGAGATCTAATGCTATAAGTTTTGAGGATGATATGTTTAAAACAGAGTTGCTTGAAATCGTTAAACGTTTCAAAGCCAAGTATGAAACCAATGTTGTGGATGAAATCGCTCAAGCTGCAGGAAATAAAGTGCTTCGCTTGCCGCCTTATCACTGCGATCTAAATCCAATAGAATTAATTTGGGCTCAAGTAAAAGGATTTGTAGCAAGCTAAAACAAGTCATTTAAAATGACACAAATTAAATTATTATTAACAACAGCACTTGCAAGAGTTGACAGTGAGAAATGGCACCAATGTGTGCAACACTTTAAACAGGTTGTTGAGCCAAAGATGTGGGATATGGACGTTTTCGTCGAGGAAGCAGTCGAAAGATTAGTAATAAATATAAATGACGATAATAGCAGCACTAACTTTTCATCAGACTAATAGATTTTAATATAATAATATCATGAAGTTATTTTTACTTTAAATTAAAGAAATTTTATATTTTTACATTATACTTTACTATATTTATTATGAATTATATTTTTGTTTACTATCATGAATAAATGAAAATACACATATTTTTTAGTTCTTTTTTCTGTTTTCGGAAACAATTTTTTTTTTTTAAGCAAACTAAAAAGGGGTTAGGCCTACTGGGGATACCCTTAAAAAAACGCGCCACCGCTTGGTGGTGAGGAAAAAGATAAATGAAATTTATATCGTTCAGCAATATTTTTGTTTGTTTATTTTAAATGGGGAGATGGCAGCCCTAGGCGAAATGTTTTTCTCTTTGTGGTGATTCATCATATACACCATGGCAACCCTATGAGAGCTTAAACGAGGGACACATTTATGCATGTTATTGCAACCAGACTAAGAGGCAAATGTCCTATCTTCCCTGTACTGACATTAATTCTTGGATAAACTATAGTGCTGAAAATAACGCAAACAAAAGTGCAGATGAAGAAGAACCCGGGTTAGTTAACATTGAGAACGCGATTGAAATTCTGTAATCTGCAGTAGATTCGACTGACCAATTACCGAATGAAGTTCATAACTATCTTTTATATCCTAGAGTCATTTTATGAAAAAACAAACACCAAACCTGTGATGATCCAATCAAAAATTACAGATTTTTTAAAGTAAAGTTACTTAAATAAGATTCTGTTCACATTTGCGCGGCCAGAAAGATTGTCCGAAAGAGAGGCAACGCTTTTTATTGAAGTGGGTTACTTGGACCGAAAATCCATTTCTAAAGTGGATTCTCGGGTGAAGCACATCGTTTTTTTCCATATCGTTCCATTTCTGGTACATTTTTTCATTTTGGTTTTGATCGTTGATGTGTTGCGCTTGTCAAAAAGTCTTTCAACACCATGAAAATGTGAACACGACGTTCATGGTGAGGACTTCCATCCCCTCGCCAATGCGAACAGCCACAAATATAACCGCACACAAGAAAAAACGAAAGCAAAAGAACAAAAACGACACGAGTTTCTGACGTTCTTTTTTCCCTCCCTTCTATTGTTTTGCCAAATGGTATTCAATACGAAAAAAAAAACCAAAAACTCTTTGAAGCTCTGAGAAGGAATGAACTTTTGAGAGCAAAAGTATTCTGAAAAGCTCTAACTTATTATACATAGACATATTTCCCCGCAAAATATTTGTATATGGCGTGCACTATCTTTGTATTACATGATCTTTGATAGAACTTAAGTACGCAGGAGCTTTTGCTGATAGTTAGCCCTGTGAAAGCAAAGAATGTTCAGTTAAGCAAAGATCAGTCAACTTGCTCCTTTGCGTGACAGGAGGAACTACTTCTGTTTCAAGATTGACATTAAGTCGGTTTCTAGTACACCACTTATCCACCAAGTAAAGGTCTACAGGCGCTTGGAAGCAGAGAGTCATTACGTAGCGAGATAGCTTGCTAGTATATCTAAATGTCCTTAGAAACCTGCGCATTAGCAGTGAAGATAGAAGTTCGACCTATGAATATAGTTCCTATACCACAATGCCCAGCATCCAATTGCCAGAATTCTTTTTTGGATTTATTAGACCTGCTGAGGCATCCGAAATATTCACTCTTTTCGTGTATTTATTTCGATACTTAACGGACTTCCGATCCATAAAAATCTTCGTTTTGTACACCGTAGTCTTCCATTCTTGGTTAACTAGACCACTCCCTGTTTATTCTCGTAGAAGTAGCCTTCTGGCATCCAGTCATCCTGTACTCTTCAAATTCTAAATTTTGTCCCCCTTATAAGTATTGTCTTACTTGTATATTGGGGATCCGGAAATATTTTTAATCGCTTGATGCGCTATTGCTTATAGTAGTCGCAGTTGTATCTTTTCGTCCATTTAACTTCACCATACACTGGACTAAGTCGAAAAAGTGCAGCTCTGCCTGCCTTCTTATGGCTCGACTCCATTCAGCAGAACCAACCTTTTGTAAATCATCATCTTTGCCTTTGATAAGCACATTTTTCTTATAACTAAAGTAGTTTCCAAGAATTAATCTTCGGCAAAATTTCTACTAAGGGCTATTATTGAAGTGATATCTACAACTAATCTACGCTGACGTTGTTCCGCATGTTCTCGACAAATTGATAACATATATACTATAACTTGGTCTAACCCTCCTTTACGCCGTTCTTCGTAAGCACCTCTACGCAGCGCGGTTGCTTTAAAGATTAAATAATGGTCTCCATCGACCGTTCCAGTTTGAAAGTTTTCTTCAAAAAAATATGGCCCGACAACTTAGCTTAATTAATCTTCTCACCACAGTATGACTCGAGTTCCGTCTCATAGAGTATCTCCGGGATAGAGTCACTCCATATTCGACAATTTTGCTTGTTTATATTGCCGTTCAAATCAATATAGGCCTTGTCAGGCATAAAAATGATTTTTAACTTGTTGTTATCCTCTTCCACCATTTGAATGATGTTCTGGAGAAATTCCAATCGATTCGGCAAGTCAGCTGGGTTCAGTTTGCTTGTAATTTAAACTTTTTTGGGAAATAAGTTCAAATGTTTGTGGGGAAGTGTGTATAGTGGCTGTCTGCTTATTTCCATTTATGCAGATAGATCCCGGCCTTAGATTGGCTTGTATGGCAGCAGCCACGGCAGCAATCGTATCCTGTATTCGAACTAAAGGCTCTCGGTGGTAATGCCTTCTTGGAATTGTTCTACGGTCGGTAAAAGAGTTTACTAGCCTCATAACGGTACATCGGTTCGGAGGACTGCAGCCAAATCTCTCTTTGGACGGAAATTACGGACCCCAAAGCATGATAGCTCCGCACTATCCAAATCCTACTTTCATCGTTTCAAGCGTCCATTATTACTAAATTTAATTACCAATTTGTGAAATACAAAAAAAAGAGAAAGCGAAAAAGGTTATTACGTTTCTCCTACCAAAGATATTTGGCGTTAAAGCCCCCTAAAACGATTTTAATGTCATAAGCGAACTTAGGCTTGATGTGGATTGTCATAAGACACTGTCGTATACTTCACAGTTTTCAATCCTTCTTACGTCCGAGCCACCTCATCGCACTTCCCGGATGGCGGTGATATCTACGTAGTTACCAGGGACTACCACAACTTGATTGTTGTGCTACTGGCCCAATCCGTCTTATAGGACATTCAGCAGTCTTCCGGTTAATTGCTGCGTGGGTCTCCACGCCTATCCAATTTAAAGTATTGGGTTTGCCCAGATCTATGCTCACGTGTTATTTCTGAGCTCCTTGTTTGATAACAATGTCCCTGAAGCAACAACCAAATCAATAAGAAAGAAAAACTCACCAGTTTATTTGAATGACTTCTACATTCTTTTTATTGTTGTCTTCTCGACGGCTTTAATAGACGAATGACCCACTGCGTATGTTGACGGTCCGGCCATCCTAAACTCATCATGTCCCCACGATCATATGGTAACGTCGTCATCATCACCACCCTTGTCACCAGACCGGATGGAAGCAACAGTTTCTGAGTCAGAGTTGGCTTCACCACCCTCAACTAAATAATTTTCGCCCTCTCTATTGAGACCCTCGTCTGGCAATTCACACTAGGATGTTAAGCGATCCATATCCGACGAACCGTCGGGCATGCTCCACCACCAAATCCCTTCAAGTTCGTTGTGTACAAAGTGTACGTCAAATTTGCAGCCTCTGCATCCGATCTACGCAGTGTTACGCAATCGCCACCAAGATCGATGAATGCTGTAATTGAGTACCCATTCACCTTTGTTGTCCTCAAGTATTCACTCCCGTCCTCCTTTACGACCATCTGCGTGTGCCCGCTTTTTATGTACTTGTTAGAACTTGCACTTTCTGCACCACTTCATTCTGAGGCAATTCTGCCGATAATGTCCAGTTTGTTGGCACTGAAAACACTACCGCAGTTTGAGTTTCTGGATCCTCTACCACTCTTACCTTGGGTTCTGCGTCTCGCTTTGACCTCGATTTCAATGCTCCAACCCAGCGGACTCTGTTAACCATTTCTTGAATGTTTCGTAGAGGTGATGCTCTGCACGCCTCCAAGAATTCCCCCTCTGCTATGCCTAAGTCGATATATTTGAGGACGGGTGAGTCTTCCAAACGAACCCTTGATGCAATTTTCTTCATCTCGGGTCGTTTGGATGCAATATTCCTCAATTTGCCGAAAGTTCACCTAGGAACTCCTCCAGAGATTCGTGAAACGATCCCTCACTCCATAATTTTGTGGCTCCAGCGAGTCTCTTCGTGACTGCCATCAACAAAAGTTTTTTTTTTATCTCGGCTATAAATCCGCCGTAGATCTCTTATTTTCCAGATCATCTCTGTTCTATCGCGCACTAGAAGCTGCTTCTTAAAGCGCTCTCGGTCGGTAGATGCACATTCGAAGTAGAAGCCGAAGCATTCGATGTCTCACTGTTGGCAGTAACTGAGCGCTCTACTTCAGACTTACGTTTCGACTTCAAATCCTGTTTCATACCTACGATTACTTTGCGTAGCTCTTCGATTTCAGCCGCTTGATTGCCACCGCTACCCTCTAGATGTTTCTGGCTTTCCATCGAAAAAGGTTCTGTCGCATCTAACAGCCGCCTGAATAACTCCACTTTTACATCGCCCTGGTCCAGGCCTCGCTTCCTCAGCTCTTCCCATAACTCGTCTCGTGATAACTCCGCATACTCCTTCTCACATAGCTTTCTGCTTTCCATTTTTCTAACCCAATAGACTAACATGATCGGCAAGCTGACCAATCGCCAGAATTCACCCACGAATTTCCCAAAATGAAGTAAACAAATCGTAATATCAATCACCAACTGAAAGCACTCACCAGCCAGAGGAAAAAAACTACTCTCCAGCACTTTGTTTCTGTTGTACTGTTTTTGGTTTCCTCTTTTTCAAAATGCGAACGATTTTTCCACCTAACATTGATTTTTCTTCTCATCCATCCACAACACGGTGTATTAACAGTTTTTCCTTTGTGCTTGTCTTCCGATTCCAAGATAACAGTGTTAACCGAGACCGAAGTTCAAGCAATGCAATATAACAAAAAAAAAGGGGAACCACACATGGAACGTGAATTTGTTTGCGCGTTAGTTTAATAATCCCACTTCTGATATGTTTGATAACAGTGTCCCTGAAGCAACAGCCAAACCAATAAGAGGCAATAAAACGCCCGTCTATTTGAATGACTTCTTCATTCTTTTTATTGTTGTCTTCTCAACGGTTAACGGACGAATGACCCACTGTGTATGTTAATGGAACGTCCATTATTACAACGTAATAAAAGCAACTGCTGAGCTATTTCTTGTATCTTTATTTTTTTCCTTGCAAACATACATATACGAGTAAAACAAAATAATTTAAGTCTAAAAAAATTTGAGACAGCTTATTACGTTTGACTAAGCAGACTTATGGGTGACAACGAACAAATCGCTGTTCTTTTCAGTTTCCTCTAGCTGAGTCTTCGGTTGCCGCTTGCCGCCAATGATGCATTTCTCCAATACCAAAATCGGTGACTCAACTGATAATGTCAAGACGATTGCTACCATGAATGAAATTCCAAACATGTTCCAGAAATACAAGAACTACCATAGATAAGCAACATTTGGTTATGTACGTACGTAAATAATTTTTTATGTTATACCTCGTTGTAATCCGAAAAATACAGCCCTGTCCTAAGGTTTCCAAACTGCAAACACTGAACCCCCATGTGAACCAAATAAAATGAGTAGGTAAGTCGTGTCAACGGTTGCCAGTAAGGATGCGACAAAAAGGTGTTAATGACTCCACCAAATCCAAAGTGGCAGGCGAAAACAATCCACGCTAATGCTATACCCCAAGCTGGACGTCTCAAAGACTCATACATTGCAGCTTCAAAGACCGTCGTAGGACGATCGGCACTAATTGGAAAATATGGTCCATACACTATAGCGAGGATTATTCCAAAACAAACTAGCCATGCTACCATTTGTATCATCTGAAATAAGAAAGTATTTGAAGGACTAACACTCTGATCTACTTGAATACCTTAGATGGCCGTATTTGATTGCCCTTCTTCATGTGCAAAAAGTATCCAAAGCCGACTCCGATCAGCCAAACTGCGCATCTTGTGTGAGTTGGAAAATATGATAGTTCCTGCTGGCGAGGTTGCGTTCCTCTAAAGAGATAAATCAGCGACGGTTAAGTAAATTCAGAAAAAGTCACGCTTTTTACCCCACAAATGAGTTATAGCCCTCAGCATAGTAGGTCCCAATGACGCATCCAATTGACAAAATCGAAAGCATGATCATAACCGGAGAAAACTTTCTACCCCACTTCCACAACGGAATCAAAACCAATGGAGAGAGGAGGTAAAGTTGTGTATCTACAGCAAGATACCAAGATTGACCTAAGCACTGCAGTACGAAGGCACTATTAACACAAAACCTACAAGAACATTACTACTCATTTCTTACCATATTCTTACTGTTGACATAATTTTGAAGATGCAACAAGGTCACCCACCAATTTGATTTACAATCGCCAAGCATATTATCGAAGTTGCTTTTAAAAGGACCAATTCCAATGTAATCGTATATACTTACATAGAAAAGGATCACGGCAGCTATCGCTGGTGTAACTCGAATATATCGGTGGATATACATTAGCGGTAAGTTAAGTTTTCCCTTTCTAAAAGCAAGAACGATTAAGAAATTCTATGGGATACTTCAAATCTTTGAAGGTAATACGTTTTTTCCAACTCATGGAATGCCAACCAAGCCACAAGAAGACCGCTCAGAAACATGAAAGTATCAACAGATACTGTCGCCATGAGAATGTACATAGACGACGCGGATTCAAGCCACTAAATAGGAGAATAATTACACGCATTTCAACTTACTTCACAGACACTTACTGGTAAACCATCCACGGGGTTGATGAGGGGGGCCAATGATGTCAACAGGTAACAATGCGCTATCATCACCCATAAGATAGAAAGTACCCGAATACCAGATAGACATTCGATAGTGTCGCGCGATTTATTCACGTTAATCTTGAAGAGCTTCGTCCCATTTGTGAGTATGGAAAATGCCAGAAAAACAGGAACTATGGGCTCTACATTTTTGTTTTTGAAATTAGAGGCCATACTTTATTCTTTCAAAATACTTACCCTCAAAGTATTTAGTGTATATTTCGTATAGGGTACTAAGCACCACCAGCGCTCCAATGATCGAAAATATTACTCTAAAATGAACATTATCAAAAGATCGATAGGCCATTTTGAAATAGAAAGATCTATCTTACATGCCAAGGATGTTAACTGCTTTAAATGGTGGCTTCTCAGCTGTTAAACATCCACTCACATTAATACCGGGAAGCAATCCATGAAAGGCAGCATCAGCTGCATCCTGGAATATATTCGCAATCATGCTCGGATCACATATATCAGGTACACATATTCCAATGGCGATTTTCATGTATTGCACCAAAAATTCGTCTCCTCCTAGTTCTAGCGCTGGTACCTCAGGAAGATCTAATTGCAGTGGGATAGATGCGAAACAATGTTGCCCGTTAATTAAGCCAATGTTCTCGTTGAAAGCGATTGATGTCCTGATGCATTGGTCAAAATTGCCAATGTCCTGCATGTGGAAGTAGAGCAAACCAGATGGAATCGTACCCCATGAGTCTATAACTATAAATGGTAAACACAAAAATGTTTTAATATGCTTAGAAGGACTAAAGTTCATATTATTTTTTTTTCTCTCTATACAATTTGGTACACTTCTCGAATCGATATATGTTATGCCATTATCGTCTCCTGACTGTTCCATATAATTGCCATGTAAAGCTGAATTCATAAGACCGCGTTACAGATGAATCTATGTAAGCGGAACCGAAATCCCGCAATGACAAACGATCGATTTAATGATGAAGATCAACGGTATGTGGCAACGAATTTGCGCCTAAGATAGGGAAACTTTCTACTTTACGAATATATGTAGACTGTATTAAATGCTGCCCAAAACGACTTTCGAAAGTCAAAACTAATATGTCTAAGTAATCTTGAGATTCACGACTATATATGGCTAGGTATTGTACTATTACAACAGGCACCGAACGGCATATACTTAACGATGCACGATGGTGCAAGTAAGTCTGCAAATCGACCGCGCTTATTTAATTTCCTCTTGGTAGTCGCAGGGTGCTGAAGTCCTTTAATCCGATTTGACTTAAAAACGCGAATATTGAGCAAAAAGAAATACCAATACTATAATGTCTTGTCAGAAATGACGAACCCATAAGAGGAGATCGTACGTCGGGAAAATTCATGTGATTGAGTCAACGATGGTGTCAACATTCACCATGACAGATTCCTTATGTGAGCTACGCCAACAAATTTGGAGTTGAAGTCAATACTGATATTCCAAGGCTATTTCGGGACCCGAAAATACAGAGAGTAATTGTAGAAAATACAGATATTCAAGGGGAATGCAGGGAAATGAGCTTCAAAATGCATCAACAGCAAGTGTTAGTGTTTCAAATGTTCAAACCACTGTTTCCCTACATAAGTAACGACAAAACCGAAATAGGTAAAATGGATGAGGTTTACGTATTTTGTAAAACTAGAAAATTACCTAATTTGGTAGTATGTATTATGTTAATGGTAAAGGAAAACTTCCACCCACGGCCGAAGTATCTGATCTCACCCGCACTCCAAAAATTTCCTTTAGAATGTGAGGGCATATAATCTTTTGGCGGAAGGAAACTTCATGCCGACCTTTTAAGTCCAAGGGCAAATATACCACCTCATCATAAACTCGCTCTCCCAAATAAGCAATCCAATCTTCGTGCAAATATACTTAAACTCAAAAGCGGATTAGATTTCTTTACGGCAAAATACGGCTCCAAATCTCAAAGGGCAAATCATACAATTACTTCAAGTTTTCCTAAATAACCAAATTGGGTATACGAGTACCTCTATTTCCAAGACGACTTTGGCACATACTCCTTCAAATATGTCTTTCCAATCATCGAGGTAGACCATAAACCTGCAAACGAATATCGTGGCCGTTTCAGTGCCCCAACATCAAAGAAATTTGGATGAACATAAAGGTCCCATTGTTTTGGATACAAGAGTTAGACACTTACACCGTGTTTTAAAGCTCCATCTATCATATAAAATACACTACAGTACCCACAAATGTTCAATCGCGGCAAAGCCGATTATCGCACAGGAGTTCCACAAATTTTAACTAGAACCGGGAATTCATTAAATTAAACACACACTTATTGTGAAATCAGTGTAGAATTTTATTCATTAATAAAGTTCGGTCTAATTAATACAAATTCGCTCGCGTGACCACCACAGCTTCTGTTGCAAGTGACCACCGCAAATCAAGCGAAGGTCAACATTATCGATGACTTTTTGAAAAATAAGTGGGTCAATAAAGGCAATTTCAGTTTGGATGTTATGCTTGAGATCCTGAATTGTTGCTGGATTATTACCTTACTTCTCCACTTCTCATGCAATTTTGGAAAAAAATAGTCGGTCAATAGGTTGCGGTAACGTTCTCCATTCACTGTAACTGTCTCTCCAGCCGATGCCGCCAACCCATAATCCATGGTACGACTCGAACTGTAAAGAGGCTATCAAGATTAGATAAATGTTTTTTCGGTCCTACAAGACCAACCCGACAGAGAAAACCGAAAAAGGTTTAAACGAACCAGAAATAACTGCAATGCTTTTTTTAAGCGTGTGAAATTCCAATACGATCAAATACTAATTACTGCAATGTTCGTCAAAACCTTTATAAATTCTGCCTCATCCTCCATCCCAACGCTCATTTGCAATGACATTCCAGATGTCAGCTCTTTGGACAAGGCCGATCTGCTTGCTGCACACTTTGCGGATAGCTCAACACTCCCAGATTGTGCTTTGTTCCCGCCTACACTTGAGTGGGTCCAATCTTCAATGGGACGAATCCACTTTCGCACTCGTGTAGTAGCAAGCGTACTTAAAGATCTTAACATACATAACTCCGCTGATCAAGATGATATATCTCTCCTTCTTCTGAAGTAACCTTCCTCGCTGGCAAAACCACTGCGTAAGCTTTTTCATCAATCCTACTCTTTAGCACTCTTTCCGAGCAGATGGAAAACAGCATTTATCCAGGCCGTCCCTAAAGAAGCCGAATCTTCCTATCTCTCCTCATACAGACCCATTGCATTTAGGGCTCTTATGAAAACGCTGATAAACCGTCAGCTAAAGAAATATCTCGAAACACGGAAACTTCCTAATGACCGGCAGAATGTTTTCATAGCAACTGTCCCACTGGTGATTTGTTGGCATGTCTCACCGAAAAGTGGAACCAAAGCGTACATCAATCGGGCGATAACAAGATAGTTGCACTTGATATTTCTAAGGCATTCGACAGCTTTTGGCGTCAGGCTTTTTTGTCGAAAATGCGTGCTTTTGGGTTCGATGACTGTCTTCTTCAATGGATTAGAAATTACCTTTTGGAACGTTCAATTCAAGTTGTCTTGGATGGTTTCAAGTCTGATATTCACAAAATAAATGTTACTTCTAATATAATATACCAAAAAGTTCCCGGAATAACCACCGTGTGGCGCTCCCATTGTTTCGATTTGAGCTTTGTTTATTTTGTTAAGTTGGTACATCTGTTGTTGGTACATCCCTCTAAATCTCAGCATCATAGCTTGACTTTTGCAAAAGTTACGTAGTGTGTGTTGGCGATTATTTAGAATTTTAGAAATGGATTTAAATTTGCAACAACGAACTTGTATTCCGAGTAAATTTTGCGTAAAAAACAGATAGCAGATCATCAACATCGAAAACCGACAAAAACATTGATGAAGTAAAAGAAATGTTGGTTAATAACCGCAAATTAACCATCAGAGAGATAGCGGAGGACTTGGACATTGCCTATGGATCGGTCCAAGACATTTTGGTTAATGATTTGGGTTTCCGTCGTGTAGCAGCAAAGTTGGTGCCAAAAGACCTCAATTTCATGCAAAAAAGAGACCGTATTGACGTCGCAAAAGAGATGATTTGCGAGGTTGAATCCGATCACACATTCATCACAAGGATCATTACTGGAGCCGAGACGTGGGTTTATGAGTACGATACGCAATCCAGACATCAGGCAAGTGAATGGCGTTCACCAAATGAGTCGAGACCAAAAAAACCATGTCGTTTTCAGCCAGAAAAGAAGGCAATGCTCACGATTTTCATGGATTACAAGGGTGTAGTGCATCATGGATTTTTGCCAGAAGGCCAGACAGTAAACAAAGAGTATTACGAGTATTTGGGCGTTTGGCTCCCTGTGACTTCCTTCTGTTCAATCGAATTAAAAAACCACTACGGGGAACGTGTTTCAGAAGCCAAGAGGAAATAATGGAAAAATCGCAGGAAGCACTGATGGACATACCGAAAACCGAATATAAAACATGTTTCGAGGATTGGATCAAGCGCTGGCATAAGTGTGTTGTAGTCGATGGGGATTACTTTGATGGGGATTACTTTGACGGGGACAATATAGATTTAGATGAATAAACTTGTACTTTTAATTTTCTGAATAAATTCCGGGAGTTGGTATTCCTTTGCTGATGACAGTACACTCTGCTTTTAATATTTGTTCCCGGACTCATCCCTGCTCTACGGCTCTAGAACGGGAACGGCAGCGTATTTTAAGCTCATTAAATTCCGATATTAACAGCATAACCAATTGGGGAACTATCAATCGAGTGGAATTTAATGCTACCAAAACTCAATGCTGTCTGCTGTCATTAGAGCAAAATTCAAATACCCAGCCATTATCCATGAATGGCGCTTGCATCGTCGAAACCGATAAACTTTCCATTCTTGGTATGTGTGTCAATGACAACTTACGTTGAATGACCACATATTCGATGTCGTCAAAAATGCTGCGAAATGTCCAGGTTTCCTCAAGCGATATAAGAAATATTTTACCCCCTCTGATCACGCCACAATATATAAGGCATTCATCCTCCCAAAATTGGAGTACAATGCCCATATGTGGTCAGGTGCTCCTAAAATATTTCTGCACCAGCTAGATAGGATTCAAAACTGTGCGATAAAAGTCATAGGTGATATTAGTATCAGTCAATCAATTGACACCCTCGAACACCAACGTGATGTCCCCTGTCTCACTTTGTTTTATCGGTAATTCCACAACTACTGCTCCATTAGCGTTCTGCCCACTTCAAACTTTTAACCGTAATACCCGTGTCGCTATGAATGCTCATCAGTATACCCCCAAGCCCATTTTCGGACGTACTCTAAAATATCATGATTCTTTCCTAAGCCTTACAACTCGCTTATGGAATGCCCTGCCAATCTCTGTGTTTCCTGGCCGTTATAATTTACAAACATTTAAAAACAATGTACATCGGTACCTGTCTTTTGTTCCTCCCTAAATTTCCTGCTCACGCGCTGTGTACAAACATTTTTAAGGGTACACAGGCCCCTTGAGCGCGCGCTCATTATAGCAGACAAAACAAAATATTATAATAATCCGCAACATGCAGCGACTTTTTTGGGATACATTCGTTTTTCGTAAATCTCGAATGGTCGGTCCCATGCAAAAATGGGCTTCATCGGAAAAGATCAAATTCAAAGACATATTTTCTGGCGATCCAGCATCCAGTTAGCAAATTGGCGACGTCGCAGATGGTCCAAAGGTTTCAATTGTTGTGTAATGTGGATTTTATATGCGTGAAAACGAAGATCAACTTTTAAAAAGTGCCATAAATGAGGCCCAGTTATTGACTTCGGCAACGAATGGGGTGCCTGTCTCGTTTTAAACACTTTCGCTCACAATGGTGATGTTTTGGCATGTACGTGCTGGCCGAGCATGTTGGGTATGTAGTTTGACCCGATACGAAACCAGTTTCTTCAAAACGCTTCACCAGGGCACGAATTTCGGAGTCACTACGGCGATTATGTTGACCGAATTTTGTTAAATGTGATTTTTATAAATCGGAAATTTTCGTAATATGATTGAGTAACAAAAGTGTATGGTGGCGTGCTAATTGACTCCATGATTAAAATTGCCAAAGATTGTGCGATATCTGTCAGAAAGATCAATCATATTGAATTCAGTATGTGATAGTAATTGAAAGCCAACATCCGCACAATCTGTTGGCTCACCCTTTATACATATACAATACAACTTAATCATGCAGCAAATTTTACGCATATAGTTAGATTAATAGTGAGGGACGGTGAGACAAATTGTTTGGATTTAGTTCGCTGTCTTTTGAATCAGTTTGTGGGGGCTATGACAGGCAATATAATAACAAACAGGCTTACTTTCATAAGGACTCATCCAAAGTTACTAGAAATCATGACAGAAAAGACATACATGGCGACCTTTATCCCCAAACTCCATGCGTAACGGAAAATGTTGCAAGCGATATCCACGCCCTCTGTATATACGAGTAACAAACTAACATGTGATGACGGATTTCCACAATATCGCCGACGTTCTTTTGAAAATGGTGGTAATGTTTGCTAGCTATCATAGGTAAAACGAAATAAATAATAGTTGGGTTATGACATATACTCCCATTTTAAGCAGATGCTTTTCTGAACACATCAACGTTGAGTATTGCCACTCTTTAAAAGCCATAAAGTATATTAACAAATATATAAACAGGGAAATGGTTAAGCTACATTTTCAGTAGAAAACGCTACTTAAGTACCTCAGTTTCCTATTCATAACCGTTTATCATTTGGCTGTCCACGAAGAAAATGGTCAACGAGTTTTCTTTAATGATATTAATTTTAAACTAATCGCGTAAAATCCACCACCAGTCATACGAACTGGCTTTAGTAAGCTTTGCGTTTTTAAGAATAACCAACGACAGCGGAAGTTTCTATGTTATTACAAATAAAAAATTATTTAACGTAAAAATGGAACCAATTTTGAAAATAGGTGACCATGAAACAGTTTCTGGTTATATCAACAGTTAAGTAGCAAAAATAAATTAATCGAAAAAGATAACATAAGTAGTGAAATTATTTAAATATAACAAAACCACTTATAAATACGACCTTCAACATAGTGCCATTAGAACAATAAATGGTATGGATGACAATAATAGAATGTGCAATATTTTTGTGAGTGAATTGTTCAAAATTACGTCCAAATATATTGTTAAGAGGCTTCGAAAATGCAGCGAAAATAAATGGTTCAATGGGTATCTCCAGAACATAAAACAAGAAAAAAAATAGACAAGCATGTGAAAGCGGTGTTAGCAAACTCGGTGGAGAACTGGAGGGAATATGTTCATTGTACATGGTAGCCAGAAATAATTATACTCAGGAAATAGGAAAGGCGAATAATAGAAATAGAATAGAAAAAGCTCAACAAATCAAAAAGAGATGTAATGAAATTTTTGAATTAAATACTGAAATTATTAATTACCTTAAGGTAATTGCCAACAAATTTAATAATTTTTTCATGAACACCACAGGGCAGATAAATAAATCGATCAATTTTAAAACGTTTGTAAATATTGTGAATGAAACATGTTCGAAATTTGGATTTCGATATAATTATAACCGCACACGATATTAGATTATTACTGACTCAAATGAAAAACAGATGGAATTCTTCATTTTTGTACCCAAAAATGTACTTTAGACAACCTCGAGATTCAAGGACCAGTGTTATAAGAAATTATAAACAAATCAATTCAATTTGATTTATTCATATTCTCCTAAACAAACTATGTTATTTAATTACTTAATCTACTCGTAAGTTATAAAATGGTTGGAGAATAGTTTGTGTAAATTAGAAAAAACATGTTCTTCGTTTAATGGTGATAACTTAATATATACATAGTATTTAATTGATATATGCATATATAGTAATATAGTAACATAGGTATAAATCTGTGTGCATGTTTATGTGCGAATGTATTAGGTATGTATATGGTAGATGCATATGTTGTGTGTGTTGGATAAATGAATTAGATATACGAGGGGCGTTCAAACTATTCTCGGTATCGGGGTGAAGCTGTGGTTGTATATATAAATTGACTTATTTATCAAGTAATACTATTATTTTAGTGCATTCATGTAAAATTTCATATAAATGTGATTATTAATTCGCGTTTTATCTCTAGTTAAACAGAATCATAATGGCAACTGAGACGATGATGGTGAAAATTGAGCATGGCGCTGTAATTAAATTTCTCACTAAGCAAGGAAAAAGTCAAAAAACTATTCATGAAGAGATGGTGGCTGTTTACCAGGGTTCCGCACCTTCATTATCAACTGTGCAAAAGTGGTCAAGTGAGTTCAAGAGAGGCAGAGAGAGCATTGAAGACGACCCCCGCTCCGGCGCCCCGGCTACTGCTTGTACGGGAGAAAGCATCAAAGAAGTCGAAAAACTTGTTCTTGAGGATGCCCGAATAAAGGTGAAAATGATGGGAGAGATCACCAAGCTTTCAATTGGTACCATTCACACTATTCTTCATGACCATCTTAACCTTTCAAAGGTCAGTGCAAGGTGGGTGCCACGAATGCTCACAGCGCCTCAGAAAAAAGTGAGAATCGCATGCTGTAGAGTGCTTTTGGAGATGTGTAGTGAGAACGCGGACGGTGTTATGGATCGAATTGTTACTGGGGACGAAACATGGGTCCACCACTATGACCCTGAAAGCAAACAAGAGTCCATGCAGTGGCATAAAAAAGGAACAGACCCCCCGAAGAAGTTCAAAGTCACTCCGTCTGCAGGGAAGCTCATGGCCACAGTTTTTTGGGACTCAAAGGGAATCTTGCTCATTGAGTTTTTCATGGTTCTCGGTCTTCCTCTTCCAATTTTAGGTGCATCAGTAATGCCATCTTCGCTACTTGTTTCAGATATTTGCCGCTTGTGGCATATATTTTCATTTGTAAAACTGGTCCCTTCATTTTTGTTCTCCTCGGCGGTTTCCTTTATCTTCTTTCGAGGCCTGATCCTTGCTGTTTTTCTGAGCTAGCTGTTGTTCCTCTTCTGGAGGAAGAAGGAGCAGTTTGTTCCATTGTCATCCTTTAGTTTGCCTGCTCTGTTCTCAATGACACTCATTTTTTCCTTACCGAACGGATCATATGCTTTTGAAGTAGTGGAATATCCGACCAACAGATATTCCTCCTCCTTTGGCTGAAATTTGGTCTTATTTAAGTAAGTGTCCAATGGTTGGCTTTCGCCATTCCACGCTTCTTCAGGTATACTGTTAGGAAGGATTTTAGTTGGACACCTGTTGTACACCGCCGTATTGACTGCTTTAGCCCATAAATACTCCTCAAGTCCAGATTGAAGCACCATGCACCTGGCCATCTCAACTATGGTCATATCGGTTCTTTCTGCCACGTCGTTCTGTTGAGGTGTATATGGTACTGCCACAATCTTGGAGAAAAGTTGAAAAAACTTTGCTAGTGTACTCGGAGCCATTATCACTGCGGATAGTCTTTATAGAGTTTCGCGCTCCACCTTAGCCTTGAACTCTTTAAATATATAGAACACTTTTAATGAAATAAATGAATATTTTTCGCGATTTATTGTCAATACATGTGAGGAAGTATCTTGCACCACCTAGGGATACTTTCCTTATAGGGCCGCACACAACTGTATGAACTAGTTCCAAGATCCTAGCTGACGGCCCTAGCTGTTCAAGCTGTATATTCTATTATTGTCAATGTTATTGAATTCGTTGTCAATAAACTTATAATAATAATAATAATTCCAAGATGTCATTCGACCTAGACTCAGATTCTTGGGGAAAAAGTTTTACATAAGCTAGAACATAAGCAAACTAAAGGATGACATGTCCATATCTCTCATGCCATTAGCTATGCTAATTATTCGTCGATTTGACGACCTGTACTAAAACACATCTTTTTATAGTTTTCTATAATACATGTAATTTTACTGTTATTTTCTAAAGCATTACAAAAGTGTTCTGTAATAAAAAAACGTAATTTTAACTAACAAATCCATATTTTTGATCATTTTTACAAAACACGGCATTTTTCATTCTAAAATGTGTTTTAACAATATTTAAAATAATAATAATAAAAAAACAACCATTTCTTCTTTGGTAATATAATAATAACAATAACATATGACAAAAAAAAATAAAGGAACTAATTTTTCTTTGCGCAAAATCCGCAGAAGTCAACTCGATTTTCACAACAAATTCCAATACTACATTTTGAGCAAACAGTCTTTGTCATCCGCCCTTTTTTTTATAAGAACACTCACCACACATTTTTCTTTTACAACTATGTGTCCTTGTAGATGGTCCTGGTTCCTCTTGACTAGTAGTAGACTGATCGACACATTGTTCTTTACGAGTGATACCTAAAATGTTGGAGATTGTGTCCTTAAGTCTTTTAGTCATGGTTTGTATTTCTGCACGTTTTCTTAGCCAAGGCTCCACAAGTTGCGAGTGTAATTTTTCATATAATCTCGTCTTGATAATACTCGTGTTCCCAATATATGTAGAATGATTGTGGCAGTAAATGATGTAACTGTTATACATGCTATATTTATCATGCCGTAAAAGAAACACATTGGCCACCGACTAGTTTTTCTGGTACATGTCATACTCGAACACATTTGATCAAAGGTATCGACTCCACCCTTGGTAGCGTTATAAAATTCGATCATGTTTGGCTTGTTGGATTATATTGACACCGTTCCATCTTCATCACAAAAAGATAATAAATAATCTATTTTTGATGGTTTCGGCTTGTACGAAAGAAGGGTTAAAGTACCATTGTAGCAGAATATACATAGATGTGCCGAAGTTTCTACCTCTCTCTGTATGTTAATTTCTCATTTCTTCCGGTATTTCTATTTTATTTGCGGGCAAAGTTCCAACTGTATTCAACCTATAGGGTTGTTATAATAATTGTTTAGCCAATGGTATAGAAGGGAACCAATCATCAATGATGACGTTTCTGTTTGATCCATATATACTTCGAGTAAGCTCTTTTACAAAATACTCACGCAAAGGTAAGCCGTCAGAATTAGTTCCTTTTCCGAGGTATGGCATAGCATTGATCATATACCTGGTGCCACTGTCGCACATTATTTCCAATTTTATTTCACATTTTGCTGGTTTATTAGGCATATAGATTTTAAACTTACACCTACCCCTCAACGCTAATAGCTGTTCGTCAACGGTGACATTGCCTCCAGGTTCGGAATTACTTCGACACTGAGCCATTAGCACCTCCCATATTTTTCTGATTGCTAGAAGAGGATCTGATTGCTGTCGATGTAATCTTAACATTTTATCATCGAAACGAAGGCGTCGCAATAAAAATTTAAATCTATCCTTGCTCATACAAGCTATATAACTTGTTCCCGACCACTTTGTATCAAATAGTTCATCGCAATTTAATTTTTTTTTTATATATACGAGTATAATCAGCGTGCGCGCAAGGGCTTTTGTACCCTTAAAAATGTTCGTAGACAGCGCGGGCGAAGGAAATCTAGGGAGGAAGAAAAGACAGGTACCGATGTACTTTGCTTTTAAAATTTTGTAAATTATAACGACCAGGAAATACAGAAATCGGCAGGGCATTCCATAAGCGATTTGTATGGCTTAGATCACGATGTTTTAGAGTACGTCCGAAAGTGGGCTTGAGGTTATACTGATGAGCATTCTTAGCGAGACGTGTGTTACGGTTAAAGGTTTGAAGGGGCGGAATGCTACTGGCGATTTCAATGGAGCACTGGTGGTGCAAATAGCGATAAAATAAAGTGAGACAAGAGATAATACGTCGGTGTTCGAGGGTGTCAGTTGATTGACTGATATTATGTAGTATCACCAATGAGTTTTATCGCAGGGTCTTGAACCCTATCTAGCAGGTGCAGAGATGTTTTAGGAGCACCTGATCAAATGTGGGCATGGTACTCAAATTTTGGGCAGGTGAATGCCTTATATATTGTGGCTAGATCAGAGGGGATAAAATATTTCGTACATCGTTCAAGAAAACCTTGACATTTCGCAGCATTTTTGACGACATCTAATATGTGGTCATTCCAACGTAAGTTGTCACTGACGCACATACCGAGAATGGAAAATTTATCGGTTTCGACGATGCAAGTGCCATTCATGGATAATTGCTGCGTATTTGAATTTCGCTTTAATGACAGCAGACAGCATTGAGTTTTGGAACCATTAAATTCCACTCTGTTGATAGTTCCCCAATTGGTTATGCTGTCAATATCGGAACTTAATGAACTTAACAACCGCTGCCGTTCCCGATCTACAGCCGAAAAGCAGGGACGTTACTCCGGGAACGAATATGAAAAGCAGAGAGTACTGTCGTCAGCAAAGGAACATATTGGATTAGAAGTAGCAGACAAGAGATAGTTGATGAAAATTAAAAAGAGTGTCGGAGACAGAATGGAGCCTTGGGGCACACCAGCATTTATTTTGTGAACGTTGGGCTTGAAAACATCCAAGACAACTTGAATTGAACGTTCCGAAAGGTAATTTCTAATCCATTGAAGAAGAGAGTCGTCGATCCTAAAAGCACGCGTTTTCAAAAAAAGAGCCTGATGACAAATTCTGTCAAATGCCTTAAAAATTTCAAGTGCAACTATCTTGCTTTCGATAGATTGATGTACGCTTTGGTTCCACTTTTCGGTGAGACATAACATCAGACCACCAGTGGACCTGTTGCTATGAAAACCATATTGCCGGTCATTAAAAAGTTTTCGTATTTCGAGATATTTCATTAGCTGACGGTTTATCAGCGTTTCCATGACCTTGGAAAAAAGGGACGTAAGTGCAATGGGTCTGAAGAAGATTCGCCTTTTTTAGGGACGGGCTGGACAAATGTTGTTTTCCATCTGCTCGCAAAGAGTCCTAAAGAGTAGGGTTGATGACAAGGCTTACGTGGAAGAACACCTCTTCAGAAGAAGGGGAGATATACCATCTGGACCAGCGGATTTATGTATGTTGAGATCTTTAAGTACTCTTCCTACTACACAAGTGCGTAAGCGGATTCGTCCCATTGAAGATTCGACGCACTCAAGTGTAGGCCGAGACAAAGCACAATCTGGGAGTGTTGAGCTAGCCGCATGTTGTGCAGCAAGCAGATTGGCCTCGTCCAAGGAGCTGACAGCTGGAATGTCAATGTAAAAGAGCGTTGGGATGGAGGATGAGGCCGAATTTCTAATGTTTTTGACGAACGACCAAACATTTTTGCTACTATTGGGACATTGTAGAATTTTTTGCATCAGTTTTTGGTCGTATTGGAATTTCGCGAGGTTAAGAAAGACGTTGTGGCATTTCTGGCTCGTTGAAACTTTTTTCGGTTTTCCTCTGTCGGGTTGGTCTTGTACCGAAAGAACATTTCTCTAACCCTGACAGCCTCTTTACAGCTCGAGTCCTGCCATGCCTTTTCTTTTGATTTGATGCTCTTCATCCGATGAGGGATAGAGTTTCTCATTCCAAAGACAATGGTGTCTGTGATCATATCAGCAGCGGCATCCATCTCGTTATGGAGGAAACATAACGACCAATTAAAATTCCTAAAGAAACTGTTAAGACCGCTCCAGTTGGATTTTTCGTATTGCCGTACTGTTCTTTTGGGATTCTTTTCTCTAAATGTGTGGTGGGTGCATGATAAATGACACAATGGTCCGACGAGCCTAGAGGGTGGAGCACATCAACGCAGTACTTGTCTGGTTGAGAAGTTAAAAACAAGCCCATGGTGTTGGCGGTATGACTATCAACGTCTCGTATTCGTGTGGGCTCATTAACAAGCTGGGTCAAGTTATTTTCCGCGGCGAAGATCTCAACACACCGCCCTTCGGGTGTTGTCTGTCCAGAATGTCGAAGCCATTCAGATTTGTATATGTACATATATTGAAATCGCCCGTAATCACGATTTCAGTATAAGGATACACGGATACAACTCTCTGTATGGAGTCAGACGCATCAAACTCGTTAAAGTAGAGTTACTGTCTAGTTTGGGGCTTTAGTAAATAAAGCAATAGTGCATAATTTGCATACATAGATGGAATTTTAACCACATGAAATTGAATTCCGGGTTGGAACCGGACTACATTGTTTTGGAATTTGGTAAGCTACATCACTACGCACGTAAATGGCGAGACCACGATGAGAAAAGAATAGTGGCACTAGTTTTTAGCCAGGTAGCTTCAGATCGGAGTGATCTGAGAGGTGTGGGCGGGGATCTACCTGTGTTTTACGAAATGCTAAAACTGCTGGTCTAAATTTGCGGAAGTGGACGTATGAAAAAAAGTGGTTACTTTTTAGCCCGCTTATATTTGCTATGCTCACTCTAAATTCCCGAATTATTACAAATTAATAAACACAAAAGGCACAAATACGGACGATGCTAAGCAAGGCTGCAGTGTGAAAATTCTGACGTTACTCGTAGTTTGCCGAATCAGATTGTTGTAGGTGTTATGCCCTTACAACAACATGAAATAGTGCTCCAACAGAATTCACACTATATCGCTCGCCGTTGACGGTGATGACCTGGCCAGCGTCATTTTCAAAGAAATATGGACCGATTACGCCGCCAGCCTAAAATTCACACCAAACAGTCACTTTTTCGGGATGCATTGGATGCTCTTGGATCATATGGGGATTGTAGCGTTCCATATTCGACAATTTTGTTTGTTGACGTACCCATTCATCCAGAAATGGGCATCATCGCTGAAGATAATTTTTCGTTGAAAATTATTGTCAGCTTCCAACCTGGTCATTTACATTCAGCTCCTGGGTCAGTTAAATTTAGTTGTGGTCTGTGAAAGGCCGAGTTCTTGTAAGCGACGAGAAATATCGACTGCCTCGGATTCTCCTGCACACTCTCACGGACAGCGGCGGATCTTGCGTTTCGTCGAGGTACAGGTGTTGGTTTATCGTTTACTGAACCAGTGGACTCAAATTTATCCCCTACATTGCGAATATTTCTCTCGGTAGGACGATTATGGCGACCGTAAATATGGGCGAAGCGACCATTTTGATAAAACAATTTTATCATTTGCACGAGTTGTTGAATGGTGATTTCGCAAAACAGACGGAATAAATGACAGCCAATTTGACAGGTGTAGCTTCAACAGTATAGCTGCTATCAACTTTCAAAATTCGGAAGTCCCTATTGCAAGGCCCTGTAGGTCTGAAGGTAAAATAGTTATTGGTGTAGCTTTCTCTTTCTCTCAAAGACACTCGAGCGGATATCATCGAAGCTTACCTTAAATCACCTTTTATTTTACAGCATATTCAAAGTCTTCGATTTCAAACTAATATGAGAGTACAGCTAACTAAAAATACTGACAATGCCGAGTTCACATCTCTTCTGCTAGGAAGTGGTGATGGAAAATATACGTTTTCAAGTACAGCGAATACAATTCAATTAGACGAGCGTTTCGGTAAAATCGTTCATAACGCGGGAGAACTCATTAATTATGTTTATGGAGATCTAAAACTTTGCAATCAAGATCATTTTCTTGTTTCTGCGAAAGAGTTTTAGTATCACCAAAAAATTGTTTTATGGATGAAATATTGTAAATAACTACGTGCTCCTGAGTTTAAAAACAAATTCACATCAATACAAAGCAATTGACAATGTAGTAAGTGAAAATGACAGTGTCAACTACTCTCAAGAATTTCCCAACAATTCTCTTAACCCAGCAGGTCTTTCTCTGTACCAATTAAGTTTGAAGTCGGCACATCAGCAATTCTAATAAGAAATCTGATTTAACCAAGCCCTTGAAATGGCACACGACTTCAAGTCTAGAAGTTAAAAAAAAACATTATTAGAGCTCTAATTCTTACTGGACCTGCAACACCGAAGGATGCCCTTATTCTTAGAATTCCAATGATATGAGTACCAACGGATCTCCATTCTCAGTTTAGATGGTTGCAGTTCCCAGATAAATCATGCTTCTGCATGACAATTAATAAGTCTCAGGGGCAGACATTTACATTTATTTGGATGGATCTCAGGGACAGTGTTTTTTTCCCACGGTCAGCCTTACCAAAAGTGGGCTCAAATAAACAACAGTGTTTTCTTTTTCCCAAAAACAATAAAAATTTGAATATTGTCTATCCCGAAGCGTTAGAATAAATGGAAAAATAATATGCATAAGTAAGAACTTCAACAATGCTCTTTTCTCACAATGATAGGTACGAGTATATTTAAATAGTTTTTTAATACTTTAGTCAACCACAGTTATTTTAGAACTTTGCGAAGCAACGCGAGCAAGGGTCTGCTAGTAATTATTATTGTAGCAAGAAAATACCATATATTTTATCACTAATTGCAAGTACTGAATTGAAAAAGAAAAACCAACTTAAATTTGCAAAAAATAACACTTTAAAAATAAAGATTTTTTTTTTTTTAAATAAAGATTATATCATATTGAAATTATTCAGATGGGAAACTCAGATCGTTTTTATTTTTTTACAGCGCTCTTAAAAATTCTTTAATGTCCTTCGATGTATAAAAGAGTCGTATCTTGATTGAGATTGTTTATTGTAATTTTTACCTAAATTATATTTAAGGTTTAGCAACATTTTTCTTCCTCAAATTGGCAGCTTTTATAAAACCAATTCCAGCCAGCATTTGAATAATTCTAATAAGGATAATTCACTCACATGGGAGAACCTCCAGGCTTGGGAACCGATTAACAATTTCTTTAAGGGCCAGACTACATTTTACCGAATTATATTTGTTTTCATTGCGAACAGTTACATCGAGTGAAATAGCAGTACTTTGAATTTCTTTAAAGAACAGTTGAGTTAGAATGTCATTTGGCACAGTGACATTATTTATTACGGTTAACGCATGATTTGAAACCAGAAGGACACTTAATATTATGAGGATGAGGCAAAACCGATTTGCCATGATAAATCACACTGAATCACTTGTCGGAAGCCGATCTAAGTATAATATTGAAAAAGCGTATCGCTCGATAAATTTTCCCCAACTGAGGTACTGTAAAACTTTAACAACACTTTTATTGTAGATATTTTGTCATTTTATTTGTTTCGTAAAGCAGATAAACAAGATCTTAGTTCTTTTTCACTGCCTTAGAACTACGTAACAACGGAGCTATTTATGTACATACATGCATAGTATTTCTAGCATGAGTGGGGTCTTGTAGTTTTATCTAATGGATTCCGCTCTGATTTTATTTGAACTTTTTGGAAAAATCCTTATCTAAAGCATTGTAGGTGTTGAAAGGAATAATGTAGATACCTTCGGATTGTTAGATAAACTGCCTTTAGATGAAGTTCAGAAAATAACAAGTCTGATGAATAAAAATCGGTTTATTCTCGCTGGAATAGGTCAACGTCATAAGATAAGGTGATAACGTATTTCTGTTTATCGTAATAGTGGTTTTGCAATTTCGATAGTTCAATTGTTCTTTGGGCAGTGACAAAATAAAAGATTATATATGCCTAATAGTTATTGAGCTTATGTAAGTATACCGATAGCTACTTAAGGGTTTTTTATAGAGGGATTTCTTAGATTTGCTCGTATTGCATACATTTTTAATCGGCGTTTTATTGTCATTTAATTTCAAATTATGATAATAATTTTTTTAATACAATGCAATTTAGGTCATCCAGATAATTGGTATTGCTGTAAGAAGATGTAGATGCCTGGCTATTATTACTATTTCTTGTTTCAGGGGACAAGGATTTCGATTTGGACTGACTTACTACTTACCGCCGAGGATCTTTTTATACGCTTCACAAGTAGTTCATTGTTTGATCTTGGGAAATTCCAACGGTTGTTTCTTATTTACCCTTTAATTTTATGATTTTCTGTTAAGAAAATATCCACCTGTTCTCAGGTAGTAAAAGTTTGCGTGTACAAAATTTCAAACAGATATAAAGAGTGAAAATCGATTGCAAAATGTATGACCTCATCCTAGTGATTGCTAGTGTATATACATACTTCTTCTGGCAGACTCCCCCAATCAGCTACCAATAATGATTGACAAGATAGAGAGATATTGCGAAACTTAGAATCTATCCGTAAATTCAAGTAAGATCCTTAGTATCGTCGGTGCTTGTGTTTACTATGTTTGTTTGTAGTTACGACTAGGGAATTCAGGGTGGACGTAGCTAAACATTCGACGTAGCGTCGACATTCTGGACAGACAACACCCGAAGGGCGGTGTGTTGAGATCTTCGCTGCGGAAAATAACTTGACCCAGCTTGTTAATGAGCCCACACAAATACGAGACGTTGATAGTCATACCGCCAACACCATGGGCTTGTTTTTAACTTCTCAACCAGTTAAGTACTGCGTTGATGTGCTCTCCCCTCTAGGCTCGTCGGACCATTGTATCATATTGGAGCGGACTTAACAACTTCTTTAGCAATTTTAACTGGTCGTTATGTTTCCTCGATAACGACGTGGATGCCGCTGCTGACATGAACACAGAAACTATTCTCTTTGGACTCAGATGCTTTATCCCTCATCGGATGAAGAGCATCAAATCAAAAGAAAAGGCATGGTACGACTCGAGCTGTCAGGGTTAGAGAAATGTTCTTTCGGTACAAGACCAACCCGACAGAGGGAAACCGGAAAAAGTTTAAATGAGCCAGGAATGACTGCAACGTCTTTCTTAAGCGTGTGAAATTTCAATACGACCAAAAGTTGAAGCAAACAATACTACAATGTCCCAAAGGCAGTAAAAATTGTTGGTCGTTCGTCAAAAACATTAGAAATTCGGCCTCATCCTCCATCCCAACGCTCATTTACATTGACATTCCAGCTGTCAGCTTCCTGGACGAGGCCAATATGCTTCCTGCACACTTTGCGGCTAACTCAATGCTCCCAGATTGTGCTTTGTCCCCACCTACACTTGAGTGCGTCGAATCGTCAATGGCGCGAATAAACTTTCGCACTCCTGTAGTAGCAAGGGTACTTAAAGATCTTAATATAAATAAATCCTCTGGTCCAGATGGTATATCTCCCCTTCTTCTGAAGAGGTATTCTTCCACGCTGGCAAAACCACTTCGTAAGCTTTTTTATCAATCCTAATCTTTAGGACTATTTCCGAGCAGATGGAAAACAGCATTTGTCCAGCCCGTCCCTAAACAAGGCGAATCTTCTTCAGACCCATTGCACTTACGTCCCTTTTTTCCAAGGTCATGGAAACGCTGATAAACCGTCAGCTAATGAAATATCTCGAAATACGAAAACTTTTTAATGACCGGCAATATGGTTTTCATAGCAACAGGTCCACTGGTGGTCTGATGTTATGTCTCACCGAAAAGTGGAACCAAAGCGTACATCAATCTATCGAAAGCAAGATAGTTGCACTTGAAATTTTTAAGGCATTTGACAGAATTTGTCATCAGGCTCTTTTTTTGAAAACGCGTGCTTTTAGGATCGACGACTCTCTTCTTCAATGGATTAGAAATTACCTTTCGGAACGTTCAATTCAAGTTGTCTTGGATGTTTTCAAGCCCAACGTTCACAAAATAAATGCTGGTGTGCCCCAAGGCTCCATTCTGTCTCCGACACTCTTTTTAATTTTCATCAACGATCTCTTGTTTGCTACTTCTAATCCAATATATTCCTTTGCTGACGACAGTACTCTCTGCTTTTCATATTCGTTCCCCGGGTTCACGTCCTTGCTCTTCGGCTGTAGAACGGGAACGGCAGCTTATGTTAAGCTCATCAAATTCCGATATCAACAGCATAACCAATTGGGGAACTATCAACGGAGTGGAATTTAATGCTTCCAAAACCCAATGGTGTCTGATATCATTAAAGCGAAATTTAAATACCCAGCCATTATCCATGAATGGCACTTACATCGTCGAAACTGAAAAACTTTTAATTATCGGTATGTGTGTACGTGGGAATGACCACATATTCGGTGTCGTCAAAATTGCTTCGAAACCTCTCCTCAAGCAAGTCTCCTCCTGAGGTTTCCTCAAGCAATGTAAGAAATATTTTACCCCCCTTGATCTGTCCTCATTGTATACGAGGGTCGGTTTCCGACCGAAGAATGATACAAGACTTTTTTTCTCAAAGTTGTTTTTTATTTTTCTACATAGTCTCCCTGTCTCCTTGTCTACACACTTTTCCCAGCGATGCTCCCATCTCTCTAGCCCGTCCAAATATGTAGTACTTGCCGATTTTCTCTGCAAAATAATTGTTCACGAAGGTGATTGCCTCCTCATTTGATGAAAATCTCTGGTGATCTGGTGAATAAGGCAGATGGTCAAATAATTCAAACCGTAATTCATGGATTTTCGCCATGACAACCGCTGAGGTGTGAGACGGCGCGTGAAACAGGATTTTCTTTTTGTGCAAATGTGGCCGTTTTTCCGCAATTTCTGCCTTCAGTTTGGCAAGTAATGATGCGTAGTACGCTCCTGTAATAGTTTTTCCTTTTTGAAGATAATCGATTAAGATAACTCCTTTACTATCAAAAAAATAGTCGCCATCACTTTCCCAGCCGGAAAAACAATTTCTGCTTATTTTGGAGCCGGCTCGCCCTTTGCAGTCCACTGTTGTGACTGAATGGGAACGGGCGTATAATAGTGTATCCAAGTTTCATCTACAGTAATTAAGCGGCGCCAAAACTCGGATTTATTGCGCCTAAGCTGCGCCAACAGAGAGTTGGAAATGTTCATTCGAACACGTTTTTGGTCTAACGTAAGCAAACGCGGCACCCAACGCGCGGACAGCTTTCTCATTTCAGTTCAGCTGCCCAAAATTTCAGTGTGGTAAATGATAGTGCAGGGTCCCAATACACAGAGTCAAACTCATTTTTGATTTGCATAGGCGTATTGCCTTTCAAAAACAAAAATTTAATAACAGCTCGATGCCCAATTTTTTCCATTTTCACAAAAAGCACTCACATCGACTCACTCAAACGACTGTCAACTAAAAACTGCGCGTCCAAAATGACTGAAACTTCGGTAAGTAACTGTCAAAAGATGCACAGCTAGCATTCACTAGCTTTTATTGACGAGTGCCGCTTTCTTGTTTACAAAACTTTAAATTTTGATTTTGCTATCATTTTTTTCGGAAAAATACCTTATTATCGCCAACTTCTTGCAGCTTTAAAACCTTTACTTAGTATTTACAAATAAAACAAAAAGCCGTTAGATAACTTCACCCCAAGTTAATATTGTGGTCGAACTACACATGCTGCTTTTAAGTTTCCGCTTGACCTAGCACGACCCCATATTATGCAACATATCGAAACAAAACAAGCTATACTATAAATACTCGTAGGACTCTACTAGACATCAGATTAAAGTTTGTCTGAAAAAATCTGTTTTGTGGCCTTCAATAGAAATTCTTAATCTTACAAAGAATATGAAAGTTTATCGGAAAGCTGTACAATTTTCAGATATTTTAATGAAGAGAGGAAACGGTGATTATCCATCAACAGATAATAAAAGGTGGGCCAAAAGCTAGCGTGGAATTTTTCTCTAAATTAAACATAAATTTATTACGAAATCAATGTAGAATTTTATTGATTAATAAAGTTCGGTCTATGGCAAACATAAACTGTATACAGCATTGTTCATATGACCACCACGGCTTCTGTTTCAAATGACCACCGAAGGTCAAGCGAGGTAAAAATTTTCGATGACTTTTTGAAAAATAAGGTCAATGGCCGCAATTTCAGTTTGGATGTTATGTTTGAGATCCTTAATTGTCGATGGATTATTCGCATAGACCTTACTTTTCAAATAACCCCACAGGAAGAAGTCTAAAGGTGTCAAATCGCATGACCTTGGGGGCCAATTAACTTCTCCTCTAACCGATATAATGCGATCTTCAAATTTCGTATGCAATAAATTGATTGACTGATGGATTGGACTAGAGATCGTCCAATTCCGATTCATTGAATTTTGGAAAAAAATAGCGAGTCAACTTACTGCGGTAACGTTCTCCATTCACTGCAACTGTCTCTCCAGCCTCATCTTCGAAATACGGGCGAATGATGCCGCCAGCCCTTAATCCGCACAATACAGTAACTTTTTTGGGATGCATTGATTTTTCGTGATTCTCGTATGGGTTTTCCGGTCCTCAGAAATGACAGTTTTGTGTATTTATGTACGCATCCATCTATCCATTCAATGACAAATTGTTCGGGCCATCCAGCATCCAGTTAATAAATCCGCGACGGCGTAGATGGTCCAAAGGCTTCAATTATTATATAATTTGTTTTTTATATGCGTGAAAATGAAAATCAACTTTTAAAATTAACCGTAAAGTGCCACAAGTGAGGACCAATTGTTAACTTCGGCGACGAATTGAGGTGTCTGGCTGGTTTTGAACACTTTCGCTCGAAGTGTTGATGTTCTGGCGTGTACGTGCTGGCCGAGAATGCAGTTTCTTCAAAACGTTTCACCATTGGACGAATTCCGGACTTACTAGGGCGATTATGTTGACCGAAAAATTCACGAATTTTACGAAATTTTACTTTTACCCCATTTTCATAATAAGATTGAATGCAGTAAATGACAGTAAATGACAGTAATTGACAGCCAACATCAACACCATCTGTTGGCTCATCCTATATAATTGTTGTCCCGGAAGAGTGACCACCGTCCAGGAACTGATAGTTAACATTTCTCCCGGAATTTCTCAAATACAGAATAAGGCTATAGAATGGTTTTGTGAACAAGCCATTTTAACTCAAAAAAACGATCAAGCTGCGTTCATTAATGAAATGTTGCAAAAATCCTTTGGTGGGAAAAAAATAGTCTACAAGTCGATATAGACTATCTGTAATTCATGATGAAGCAATTAACTATCCGATGGCGTTTTTAGATTCCCTTAATCCATCGGGTTATCCGTATCATAAGCTTAGTCGGCGGAAGGGCACATCCATAATGCTCCTTCGGAATTTAATACCACCGGTATTGACACTAAAACACAAGTCAAAGTGATGCATATAATTTAATCGAGACCATTTTTTTAACCGGTTGTGCTCAAGGACAAAAAGTATTCGTGCCACGCATTTCTCTAATACCCAATGACCTCCCGTCTGACTCTAAGACACTGCATACATAAAGTATGTTTCGCCATGACGATAAATATGTCTCAAGGCCAAACTTTAAAATTACGCTGGCGTAGATTTATGATGTTCATGAGTAAGTTTTCCCACTAGCCTGGTAATATAAGTTCTGCCCAATAAATAGAGGTAAACTTAAGTACAGTCCCAAGTGGACGAAGTCGCGGGTAAAGTCTAATAATAGAAATAAAAAAATATTTTCCTTCCACAGTTACAGTTGTCGAAATATTTTGAACATTTAAAAATTCATAGATTACACCTTCAAGGTTGGTAAAATAAGATAAGTGACCCCCTATCGACTTCTTATCTATCATAGCTTTCTTAAAACTGTGGAAACATTTTTTTTTAATTTTAATAAAATTTATTCATTAATTTTTTAACTAGTAAATAATACTCATAGTCATTTTTTTAGCGACAGTAATGGATCACTATCCCAAGTCCTGAGTATCCAGGTTACCTTATCACATCATCAACATGACAGCCGAAAACCGTCTAGCTTTTAGAATTGGCTAACATTGGTGATTCATGATTCCCACATTCATTAATCGATGTGAAACTCAGTCTGACTAACAGGTAGTACTAGATACAATATAAAATGCTTAGTGTGATTGATGAGCGTAGGTCAATTTGAGTCACTTGGTGTTAAAAGGTAATGATAGAGATCATATAAGAATTACCAAGTGAGCAACAAAATAAGGTCTAGTATATTAACAGCGTTTATATTATATCATAGTTTATGGATCAGTTTTGAAAATACTTATTTAATATGATAGATATGTGATACTTTCGATCATTCTGAAGGAAGATAATATGTTCAACCATACTCTTAAATGGCGCGAGATAATTCTTTTTGTCTTTTGGAACAGAGCAGTCAGGCAAGAAAATAGTCCATGTACTCCTCTTTCTTTTGAAGAAAGATGAAAAAGCGCTTCAGTGATAAATTGCCTACAGTACCAGCACTCACCACGTCATTGCCAAGTACCTGCAGCCTGATGCGAGCGCAATTCGAACATTCACAGAGGTAGTGCTCCGCGGTGTGGTCATCACTTTCACAGCAAGCATCGCAGGATGTTGTATCACTGATTGCCCAGTGCTTAGCAAAAGCACAGCCTACAATCTTTCCTACTGGGGGACAGCAGGAAGAACGCTAACCTCTAAGAGATGTCAAGTAGCATTCTGGTGAGTTATATTATCCGCAGTTGTGCTCATATGAAACCCAACTATCGATGGAAGCCATAGCCGAGAGCGCAGGTAGACTTATCCTAGGTTCGGATCCAGAAAAACTCCCGCCTGAACCTTGCCTTGGAAGTTCATCGGTGATTTCATTGTAACCTTTGAGTCCCACAGAAAGCCACCATGTCGACAGTGCCTCAGAATCTTTTGCCATGTTTCTTCCATAGATGTTTTTTTATTCAAGACGACACCTGAATACTGAGCGTTTTTGGAGAATTATATGGTGATACCTTTAAGATGAGTCAGATCAGAGATTTTCCTCCTTCTCGTAAAGAAAATCACCTCAAAGAGGATTGACTGAAAGCCCATTTCTTGTGCACCATTCATTGATCACATATTGGCCTACCTGCGCCGTAGAACAGAGAGTCGCCAGGCACAATCCAACAGACTGTACAGCTATGTATTGTACATGAGTTACATGCATATGCACAAATGTCAGAATTATTGAGAGCGTTGAGCAATGAATCGACCAATATGCACCATATCAGTGGAGACAGAACGCCGCCTTGCGGGTAACCCCTATTTATCCCCGCCATCACATATTGGTCACTGAAACTAGCGAAACGTCTACGCCGTCGTGTTTTCTGTTCGAGTTACATATGCCGTGAAAAGTTGGGTTGTCGAAAGCACCCTCAATGTCAATGAAAATAGTCAGCGTGTGTTTGTTTCTGGTCGAGTGCGCCTTCAATTATGCCTACCAGATTTTGGTGCAGACACAGGATGTATTCGCAAAGCTGTGCGCGCGCTTCCGATTTTCGGTATACGGGCTACTTTCACGGTGCGTCAGGGTTTCGGAATATATGCCAGTGAAACCGCTCTTCAGAATTATTGTACAAGCAGATGATCTACAATATATCTTTTTATGGCATAACATATATAACTGGGTATATGTCGTCGGTGAGAGGTGACTTGAGGTTATCAAAGGAAGCAGCAGCATGTTTAATGGTCAACATCACATTAGCCAGCGTGTTGTCTTATTCAGCTCACTAGGAGCTTCATTTATAGGGCTGATTGTGATCTGGTTCTGATTAAGTTACCTGACAAGTGAGCCTCAAACATGAGACGGAGAGTCTCTACTTTCGACTCAGTGTCTACTGTAAAGCGAACCTTTCTAAATCCATACTGCTGGTTTGAGAGTCCTCCGGCTTCATCAATTGACACCTCCAGTCGGTTGCATATTATTCGCTCCATCGGTTGCATATTATTACCCATCGTGTCTAGTAAGCATATGGGACGGTACGACGAGAGCTCATCTAGTGGTTTATTCTCTTTGGGCAGCAGCACAAGACGTTGCTTTTTCCATTGGCTGGAAAGACCCCTTCCGTTAAACACTTGTTATACATTTCCACGAATGCTTCTGTGTTTATTTTGACGGCTAGCTTAAGGACCTTATTTGGTTTGCCGTCCAATCCAGGTGATTTATTATTGCTAAATCATTTGCATACATCCAGAAGTTCCGCTTGCGTAACTGGTGGGATCTCACCTACTTCCTTCGGTGGTTCTATATGCTATGTTGCTTGCGGTAGAATTAATCTCGACACTATTTTTTGCATCAGCAAAGGGCATCAGCAATCAGTGGCCCATGCGTTGAAGTCGCCAGCTATGATTGACGCAGTACGACCTCTGGTACTGTTTGGTGATGGGAGTATTGGTTTGATTGGCCTGATAGAATGTGTCCGATGGCTCAATCAAGGCACCATTTTGAACAGCTTTTACACAACCAACTTTATATATGTAAATGTGTATGGTGAATGGTTCTTGCCTTCGTCTGAGGATTGCAATAAATTCTCACGCAAATAGATCTTACTTCTGTTCTCTATAGCAGTCACAGTAAGTATATTACACCATTTCTTCCTCCTTCCGACGCATCCAAACTGAATGATGGTAGTATTGACTTTATGACCGCTAAGATCTTCATTAGCTGCTCGCCTGTACGTGCGCAGTTCAAGATCCGAACGTTCTATATGAAGCTTGAAACTCAAGCTAGAATATGACTTGTTGATTTTTTTTTTCTGTGATAATTAGCGATATATTAAGAAAGCGAAGAAACCCATCGCGAATTACGCCATGCAATAAAATCCGCCTACATAGGCCGACAGAAGAGGGGTCCAACATAAGCAGTCGAGTCGCACATCAACAAAGAAGTAATCGACGAGGCATGAGAAAATTTGTAAAGAGATCTCTATTGAATCATCTGAACAAGTTGTCATAAGCTGGTATACTAGGCCATAACAGACAAAGCAGTTCATTTGTTCGTGCTGAAAGATTTTGTATGTTTTTTTTAGACTCCAACCTCTTTTTGCATTATTCTACACAAATATGTAAGTACTGCTACAACTTATCAGTTTGATTGACCTATGTACGATCCACCAGCCATATCTTCGCGCAAAATGAAATTCCATGGACTGCAGTGAATACGAGTATACAATATGTGAATCAGTCACCAATAAAACTGAAGTGTACGCTGCGTGAACTGTAAGTGTAACTTACTGCTGGGTATTAGAATACACATAGTTAGGGAAACGGAAGCAGAACAACGATTCGAAGCGTTTTAAACGAGAACGGAATCGTTTGGACAGGGAATATAGAAGTGGTGGCGGTGTTGCTGTGGTAATAAAACGTTCGATACGACATAATTTATCACCTATCCCAAGTACAAAATTAGTTGAAACAATTGGTGTCGAAGTTCCCTTTGTTAACGGGTTTTCATTGAAAATTTTAGTGCTTATTTTCTCCGCAAAAGCGTGCAGATCTTCACAATGATTTATTAAGTCTTATTAATATTAATGATTTATTTCTAATCGGTGGTGACAACTGGGGTTGTCTTAGGGCTAATGCGTGGGGTAACATCCTTGCAAATTTAAACTCAAGACATCCATTTGAAATACTCTACCCACCAAATCCTTCTTACATCCCATCGAGTAGGAACAGGAATCCCTCAACTTTAGATTTATTTTTAACAAACATACCTGATCTTTTTACCGATGCTAAAACCCTTAATGAACTTAGTTCCGATCATCTACCCGTATAATATAGTGTAATTCTTTCTCCAGTTCCTTGCACAAGCCAATTTTTTGATCTCAAAAATGCTAACTGGAAGTTATTCAGAAGGCTAATGCGCGCAAAACTGGAAAACATATCAGACCAAAATACTAGTCAATCTTTAGTTGATCAAAATAACATATAATCACTTTTACGAATGCCATTATTGAAAGCATTGATCAGTCAGTTCCAAAAAAAATGGTTTCTAGATATAAATCATTTATCCTTTCGCATTTCATTCTTGACATAATTAAGTTAAGGAATACTTGTAGATCCAGATGGAAACGTACGAGAAACGACTTATTATAAAAAAACGACGAATATAAAAAAATGAATTCTTTACTAAAATATGCAATCGCAAATTTTAGAAACCAATCATGGAGCGATAGACTCCAAGGGTTAGAGAAAGGTATCAAACCATTCTGGAAAATTGTTTAAATAATTGAAAAGGAACACACATACATTCCTCCACTTAAGGTTGGGAACTCTGTGTTGCATTCTTACTTGGAAAAAGCTAACCCCTTGGCAGATAATTTTGCAAATAATCATTTAAATTCTAGTCTGACACTGATAAGAAATGTCAATCTAATATCCTTAAGTGAACTAAGGGATACTATACAAAATTTAAAAACCAGAAAGTCATCCGGCTTTGATACGATCAAAAACGTATTTCTTAAAAATCTTCCAGATTCTTCTCTTAAATATTTGGTAAATACTTTCAATGGCTGTCTTAAGCTGGGATACTTCCCGAAAAACTGGAAAACTGCCAAGACAATTCCGATTTTGAAACCTGACAAAAGTGTAAACTTGCCCCCTAGTTACAGGCCAATAAGTCTGCTGAGCACCCTTAGTAAGTGCCTGGAGAAGATTATCAAAAAAAAGAATTATATCCTTCGTTGACGATAACGAAATATTACTTAAAGAGCAATTTGGATTTAGAGCTTTGCATATCACTACTCACCAAATGGATCGTATAACAAAATATATCAAAAGTAATCTTGCTAGAGGCTTAAGTACTGGCATGATAATTTTGGACGTAGAAAAGCTCTCGATACCGTTTGGCATGATGGTTTGGTATACAAGCTTCTAAGTTTCAATTTTCCGTTATACCTTATAAAAATTATTGAATCCTTTCTATCTTTTCGAAGTTTTATCGTGTGCTTAAATCAAACCCTCGCCAGTCTTATTTAATCTATATACCTCTGATTTTCCCACTTTGATTAACTGCAATATTGCTTTATTTGCTGATGATATTTGTATCTATTCGTCGGATGCAATTGGTTGCAGTATTGAAACTAATCTTCAATCTGCTTTAAATACTGTTCTAACATATTACCATAATTGGAACATTAATATAAATGCTTCTAAGACTCAAGCTATCTTTTTTACACGAAAAAGAAAAGCTTGCTTACTTCCACTCAACGGTGTTCCAATTGAGTGGAAATCTAGTGGAAAGTATCTTGGAATTTACTTAGATGAACAATTAACTTTCAAGCTACACATACAGGAAGTTATAAAAAAGATTAATGTTACGATCAAGATTCTCTATCAATTCATCTGCAGGAATTCAAAGCTGGACAATGATAATAAGGTATTGATTTTCAAGGCTATTTTCCAAGCGATCATGTTCTATAGGTCTCCTGTCTGCGGCACTTGCGCAAAAAGTCATCTTCGTAGACTCCAGACAACACAAAATAAATTATTAAAAATGATCCTAAATTTGCCCAGGTTTTTCTCGACAGAAGAATTATATAACATAGCTGGCATCGAAATGGTTTCAACTAGAATTCAGAAACTTCATAGTCAATACAACTTATCTTGTCTGGCTTCAGACAACGATTTGATTTCAATCCTAGTTACATAATGTGCAATTCTAACCTTATTCTTATATATTTTTCCTTTCATTGTTATTTATTTATTAATTTACTTATTTATTTGTTTTAATAATACAACATACGAGGGTCGTTCAACACATTCTCGGTATCGGGGTGAAGCTGTGGTTGTATATATAAATTTTAGTGCATTCATGTAAAATTTCATATAAATGTGATTATTAATTCGCGTTTTATCTCTAGTTAAACAGAATCATAATGGCAACTGAGACGATGATGGTGAAAATTGAGCATCGCGCTGTAATTAATTTTCTCACTAAGCAAGGAAAAAGTCAAAAAACTATTCATGAAGAGATGGTGGCTGTTTGTCAGGGCTCCGCACCTTCATTATCAACTGTGCAAAAGTGGTCAAGTGAGTTCAAGAGAGGCAGAGAGAGCATTGAAGGCGACCCCCGCTCTGGCGCCCCGGCTACTGCTTGTACGGGAGAAAGCATCAAAGAAGTCCAAAAACTTGTTCTTGAGGATGCCCGAATAAAGGTGAAAATGATGGCAGAGATCACCAAGCTTTCAATTGGTACCATTCACACCATTCTCCATGACCACCTTAACCTTTCAAAGGTCAGTGCAAGGTGGGTGCCACGAATGCTCACAGCGCCTCAGAAAAAAGTGAGAATCGCATGCTGTAGAGAGCTTTTGGAGATGTGTTGTGAGAACGCGGATGGTGTTATGGATCGAATTGTTACTGGGGACGAAACATGGGTCCACCACTATGACCCTGAAAGCAAACAAGAGTCCATGCAGTGGCATAAAAAAGGAACAGACCCCCCGAAGGAGTTCAAAGTCACTCCGTCTGCCGGGAAGCTCATGGCCACAGTTTTTTTTTGACTCAAAGGGAATCTTGCTCATTGAGTACAAAAAAAAGGTGTAACCATCAACGCCACATCCTACGCCTCCACTTTGCATAATTTTCGGGAGGAAATTAAAAAGAAAAGACGGGGTAAACTCGCAGCGGGTGTGTTGCTTCTTCATGACAACGATCCTGTTCACACGGCGCGAGTTTCCAAGGCTGCTGCGCGAGATTGTGGTTTCGAAGAAACCCAACACCCACCCTATAGTCCAGACCTTGCCCCTAGTGATTATTTCCTGTTTCCGGATTTGAAAAAATGGATTCGTGGAAAAAGATTTTCGGCTGATAAAGAACTCAAGTCGGTATTTTGCAGAGAAAGAGGAAATTTATTATTTTGAGGGTTTAAAAAAGCTTATCTCAAGATGTACCAAATGCATTGATGTTAAGGGAGATTATATTGAAAAATAAAAAGAATTTAAATTGAATTCGCATTTTCTTTCATATCGATACCGAGAATATATTGAACGTAGTTTTCCAAACATCTGATTGTGTATGCACGTTAGTATCCAATCTAATAGGCGAATATATGTTGATCGAAAATTCAAGACCCCTTCAGATAACATTTCAGATAAATTAATAACCCGGACCAAAATCAAAACAGTATCACTTATGAATCGGCATTACCAGATAACAATTCCGAGCATTTACCTTTATTTTCGCCCAATCCGGAGCGCTAATCAGTGATAAATTCAAAATCGACGTGTTGCCTTATCTTTGTTAACGATTCGCAAGTTGTCCGGGACCACAATAAAAGCCTCGTAAAACCTTTACTATCAGTTAGTTGATTTTAATTACCCATTGTTACCTGAAGTTTTCCAAACTGACAATCTCCTTTGAGTTTCACGTGTTTTTTTTTCACAAAAAAAAAAAAAAGTTAAGAAAATGACGAAGAAGTTGCACTTTATACTAGTGACTTTGTGCGTGTTTTTGGGACAAACAAACGCTTTGTCATTTTTAAATAACATCACAGTTCACAGTGATATCTTGGCAACAATGTTTTTTGATGAAGTTCAAAGTGGTTCGGATTTTTTAAATATTTCAGTATCAAACACTAGGTCCTACGAGTACTCGTACAACACAAAAAAGTGTATTTCTCAACTGCAGGCGATTGTGAATAAGCTGCCAAGTCGTGATGTGTTGCCATGTAAGTATTATTGAATGACTTCATAATTTACTATGGTGCATCTGTGCTTATATGGATATGTGCCTTTAGGGGCATAACAAATCTTAAGGATCATACGCAATTTTCATTCCATAAGCAAACAAAAAGGTTAATAGTTTAGAAATGGGTTATGTATACATAGATGTTAAAAAAAACCAGCAGCTATTTTGGCCTCTCACTAACGTAACTTGACATCTTGACTTTTTTTACAAAGTTCGCTCAATCATTTTGCTGAAGCTGTTGATTTGCCCTTAACTAACGAAGGGCAACGACCTCAACCATTTGAAAAGTTTCGCACCTATAAGGCTTTTCAAAAAAAAATTTTACTGGCCGTATGCGTGCATTCTAAGTAAATCATTAATGCTTAAACTATGCTGAAGGACCTTTATTTCCTAACAGTAGAAATGTGCTTAAGTTTTCTTTCACTAAAAGCTGGTCATAGGTTAAGTAGCAATCATACTGTTACTGGCCTCTTGGGCTAACCCCCTATTCATTCCAAAGATACAAGAACGGACTTTTCTCTCTTTCACTAAGCCAGCAAATTGCAGAGTGCTGCTGACAACATCCCTCTTATCGCGGATTTCTACCGCCCTAATGAACCGGATATGATCCGCATTGAATTGTGTAACGTCCCTGTCATAATTGACTCGCCTGTCAGCAGCTCTTCCAGTGGCATGAAAAATACATAAGCGGCACCGCTAGTCTAATCTAGAGTAGAAATTTCGCTTATTCAGAAAGACAAACTCTTTTGGTGGAATAAAGATGTTAAAGCGAAAACCGTGCGAGTACATATGATTAGGGTAATATGCTCTGGAGATTAAGTTGTTTATCTACGAAGCAATATCATTGTAAGGGCAAAATCACCTTTGATTCTGCCTAAAGCAATATCCATATATTTGTTAAAATATAGTTATTAATCTAGCCAGATTCCAAAATGTGGGTGGCCGTGGTTCAAGTGGCAGTGTATTTGCTTCCAAATCGGACGACTCGGGGTTCAATACCAAATCACGTAAGATGAACGGTTGCATAGAGTATAACAACAAGTCCAATTACCCTAATAATTTAGTCTCCCCATTAAGTGTGGCGCCCAAAAACTTTCCTTCTCTCTCTGTCTGATTTTTCTAAGAACTTAACACGTGCTCATGCACTTTAAGTGCACGCACTTGAGTGTTAAGTTCTGTTTTTTGTATCTAACTATATTTCAACAAGCCAGAGGTTGTGTTGTTCCACAAACGAAAACTTTCCACCGTTCTTTCTAGTACCCAAAGAGGCCATAGGAGGAAATCGAATGGTTTTCGACTTCTGAAAGTTAACCGTCAACTGACCTTCAACTTTCAATCATCGAACTATCGCTTAATCTTATCGATATAACGTTGCCAGAGTATGTCAATGTACTTAATCTTTGAACTTAATCTGTACACAATCTAGTCGATTGCGTACGTCACGGCTAGGTGACGTGAGTTCACAAGACTGCGTACGAAGATGTTCAAGAATGTCTTCAGCCACGGTTTGGCTATGCAAAGCTTGTTTAAGCAGAAGAATAGTTCTTCTAACTATACGGTGTGTAATGGCTTCTCCAATTCAATCAGGAAAACGACGGACACCATATTTACCCCACCAATTGAGAAGAAGGTTCCCTCTATTAGGAGTATTTGGCGCATTATTTCTTCAAATTTTATTTTGGGATCTCCGCCAGTTGTGAAATAATTTTCTTTCGACTTCAGCCTTAGACATCGAAAACGTATCTCTAGTATATGCGTTGTTTCTTTTTTTTTTGTTATAAACTAGCGCGCGCTCAAGGGGTTAAGGTACCCTTAAAGTGTTTGCTTACAAATATGTCTGAATGTTATATTGACTAGAAAATAGAGAGCTCGGTAGGGCAGTCCACAAGCGAGTTGTTCGGCTTAGGAATGAATCACGATATTTTAGAGTAGACCGAAAGTGGGCTTGACGGTATACTGATGAGCATTCATAGCGAGTCGTGTGTTACGGTTAAAGGTTTGAAGGGGCGGAATGCTACCGGCGATTTCTATGGAGCACTGGTGGTGGCGATAGCGATAAAACAAAATGAGATACGAGACTTTTCGTCGGTGTTTGAGGGTGTCTATTGCCTGAGTGATATTGGTATCAGCTATGAGTTTTATCGCACGGTTTTGAATACGGTCTAGCAAATGCAGAGATGTTTTAGGCGCACCTGACTAGATGTGAGCATTGTACTCCAATTTTGGGCGGATGAATGCCTTATGTATTCAGGCCAGTTCAGAAGGGGAAAAGTATTTCTTACATCGCTTGAGAAATCCTAGACAAATCCTAGGCATTTTTGGCGACATTGAATATGTGGTCATTCCAACGTAAGTTGTCATTGACACACGTACCGAGAATGGAAAGTTTTTCGGTTTCGACGATGTAAGTGCCATTCATGGGTAATGGCTGGGCGTTTAAATTTTGCTTTAATGACAGCAGACAGAATTGAGTTTTATTTGGAAGCATTAAATTCCACTCGGTTGATAATTCCCCAATTGGTTATGCTGTTGATATCGGAATTTAATGAGCTTAACATCCGCTGCCATTCCCGTTCTACAGCCAAAGAGCAGAGATGTGAGTCCGGGAATGAATCTGAAAAGTAGAAGGTACTGTCGTCAGCGAAAGACTGTATAGCAGACAAGAGATCATCATGAAAATTAAAAAGAGTGTCGGAGACACACCAGCATTTATTCTGTGAATATCAGACTTGAAATCGTCCAAAACAACTTGAATTGAAAGTTCCGAAAGGTTATTTCTAATCCATTGAAGAAGAGAGTCGTCGATCCCAAAAGCACGCATTTTCGACAAAAGAGTGTGATGACAAATTCTGTCAAATGCCTTAGAAATTTCAAGTGCAACTATCTTGCTTTCGCCAGATTGATATACGCTTTGCTTCTACTTTTCGATGAGACATCCCAACAATTCATTAGTGGACCTGTTGCCACGAAAACCGTACTGCCGGTCATTAAGAAGTTTTAGTGTTTCGAGATTTTTCATTAGCTGACGGTTTATCAGCGTTTCCATGACCTTGGAGGGAAGGGACGTAAGTGCAATGGGTCTGTATGAGGATTCGAATTTTTCTAGAGACGGGCTGGGCAAATGCTGTTTTCCATCTGCTCGGAAAGAGTTCTAAAGTGTAGGATTGATAAAAAAGCTTACGCAGTGGTTATGTCAGCGAGAAAGAACGCCTATTCAGAAGAAGGGGAGATGATACGCGTAACATCTGGACCAGCGGATTTATATATATTAAGATCTTTAAGTACTCTTGCTACTATACGAGTGCGAAAGTGGATTCCTCCCATTGAAGATTCGACGCACTAAAATGCAGGCAGGCAAAAAGCACAATCTGGGAGTGTTGAGCTAGCCGCAAAGCAGAGTTCAGCATGCAGATTGGCCTTCTCCAAAGAGCTGACAGCTGGAATGTCATTGTATATGAGCGTTGGAATTTAGGATGAGTCTGAACGAACGACCAAAAATTGTTACTGCCTTTGGGACATTGCAGTATTTTTTGCCTCAGTTTTTGGTCGTATTGAAATTTCGCACGCTTCATGGTGCCGACAAAACGCAATTTTGGCAAATGAAGTTGTTCGGCTGTGAACGGGTTCCTTGCTGTTATTTAAACTTGATTATAAGGTGGACTGTAAATCTGTTAAAGTAACGTAAATATAAAAACACCACTTTCAATGCAATTCAAAATGAGTAGAAGCGATTTTTATTCTTCTGTCATTTTCGTTTTTTTGTTTACATCTGTTTTGGGGAGCATTGTTGTATGGGAGCGTGGGTGCGTGGGTGCGTGGGTGCGTGGGTGCGTGGGTGCGTGGGTGCGTGAGTGCGTGGGTGCGTGGGTGGGTTGCCAGAGTGTGAATCCTAATTATGTGCCAACGTCATCTGCCAACAGAAGCAAGGAGAAAATATGATTACGAATGATTACTCTCAAATATAGGCTACACCTTTTACTTGACTTTTCATGACTGTTGGTAGTTTGAAAGTGGCTTAAGGGTTCCGAAATCCTTTACCCAACACACGTGTAGGTACTTTGTACAGCAAAAGCTCAAAGCAATATACATATATTATAGACAAATTCGTTTATCTCCGTTTCGAAGTCATTCCCTTAGAAGCAAAGTCAAAGGTTGTCGGATTTCGAAATTATCCAAATAAAGGATCGCTTAAAAAACCATGCCTACAGAAACTAAATCTCGGTAAATAAATTACTTAAGTTTATGGGTTGGAAGTAGTCCTGATACAATAAAAAAAAAACATTCGGTTCTTTGGAGAGACTCGTAATCAAATGTCTGCCATCTTAAGTGTCCTATAGTTACTAGTGCAAAGTCCTAGGTCTTATTCTTTTACGCCCTTTCTCTGTATTAACTTTGAAATTCATTAGAGCGCTCTCGCCGGGTCTAATTTGCATGTGTCCCGGCTATATGAGCCGCTGTAGTTATGGCATTCTAAAGATAATGGAAGCAGTAAGCAACCGGTAGGAATTTAAATCTAAATCTAATACTATCTCAACGATTTTTCTTTTATTAAAAAACAAACCTGCTTTCATCCGACCACTCTGAGTTGTATGCATGTGTCATCTACAAACTCAGCTGTTACTAAAGTAACTATTTTGTTTGCAGACATTGATGCTTGGGGTAAAATGCCATCCGGAATATTGGTAGGCAACTTACACGACTTGGGTAATTACGAACAGTGTCTAAGAGCCTTCGTAGATTTCAGTCAACCAATTGGCCTAGTACGTCCTCAGTATTGTTATGCATCTATACCACTGATATCTCCAACAACATCTTCACTGTCGATCGTTGCCGAGATGCAGACTAGGGGCTTTCCAGATATGGCCGCCCTTGCGAAAATCTTCGTAGGAATATGTGTACCCGACAGTTGTGATCCAATTGTACTTAAAATCATTTTCCAAAAAGCAGCAGACAAGGCTTTCAACGGAGCCCTCGCTGGAATCGGTGTCGACAATTGTTCGACAAACCACAAACCAGTTTATGAGGCTGTCAATATTGCCGGCTTGTAAGTAAAATATTGTTTTTCAAATCAAACTGAGTTTTTCAATATCTTATGGTTATATCCTACAGAGTGATATTCTCATTCATTGGCTTGCTAATGGTTTCTAGCACAACTTACGATGTCATCACTGAGCATCTTGGAGGTGAGTTTACCAAAGTTTTAAAAAACTCTCTTCATTTGCTAATTTTTCGTTAATATAGTGTCTCCAATTCCTGTGCTTTTGGCGTTCTCTGTCATATCAAATGGAAGGAAATTATTTGCCATCAATACTAAGAAAAACCCAAACAATATCGACTGTCTGACTGGCATTCGGATATTTTCAATGGCGTGGGTCATAATGTGCCATGGCTTTTCTGTAACTCCAATGTCACCGTTGATCAATCTTTTCGATCTGAAACCGGTAAGATCTACCAAGTGCAGTTCTTTAAAATTCCTAATTCCTCTATCTAATCATTCCGAATTCCAGTGGCTAAAAGAAGCATCTTCAATGTTCGTGGTAATGGGAAATATCTGCGTCGACTCGTTCCTGTTTATGAGTGGCCTGCTTGTAGCCTGGCTTGGCTTCCGGGAACTGGAAAAAAAGTTTGTGCCAAGAATCTTCTTATCACTTTATGACGAAAATTGTTTCCTTTAACGTTTAGAAAAGGACTGAACATACCACTGATGTACCTTCATCGATTTATTCGTCTCACACCAGCTGTGGCCGCAGTTATTCTGTTCTACGTTAGTCTCAATCAGTACTTTGGCAACGGACCTGTTTGGAATATCTACAAAACCTTCCATGATGACTGCAAGACATACTGGTGGAGTGCATTAATCTATGTCCAGAATTATGTGAACCCGAACAATGTCGTAAGTTGAAATAGCCGAAAGCTAAAAGGAATTAAAAAGAACTTCAACAATATTTTTGTAGTGCATAGCTCAATCCTGGTATCTGTCAGTTGATACTCAACTTTATGTCCTTTCACCACTGATCCTGATACCACTTTGGAAATGGGGAAAGAAATTTGCTCCTGTCGTAGTTATACTTGGCCTATTGTCAACTGGATGTGTGATCGCCACTTATTTCAAGGAAGGCTACACTACATTCATGGGGTAAGGCGTTATCAATATTATTTCCCAAACGATCATCTTAACATGTCACTTTAGGATGCTCGGCAATGATCAGGGTCGATTCACCTATATGCCAACTCATACAAGGTATCCAGTCTGGCTAATTGGCGTTGGCCTAGGCTACTTTATGTTCATAAACAAAAGGAAGTCCATGCGTCCTCCACAGGTGAATTAAAAATCGTTGGTCGTCCATGCACCAGGTTTTAATTTTTTTTTCTCAATTTCAGTGTTTACAGCTTATTGGGTGGATTTGCTGTTTTCTATTGATTTTCGTGTGTATCTATGCACCCTATTTCACCCTCAATTCAGGCCATCCTACCACCGTCTTGCAGGCTGCAATGTTTGAAGCTCTAAGACGTCCAGCATGGGGAATCGCTCTGTCGTGGATAGTATTCGCATGTCATTTTGGATTCGGCGGAGTGGTTAACACATTTTTATCCCATCCTTTCTGGCAACCATTAGGACGACTGACTTACTCTTTGTATCTTGTGCATATGGGAGTGCAGATAATTAATTTTGGAATAACTCGTACAGAAGTCTACTTTTCCAATTATCGTGAGGTAAGGGATTAACTATGTGATGTTCATTCTGAGATTTATATTTTATTTTGGATAGATTCTCTCTTGGTGGAGTACTTTCGGTATAGCTCTGATGGTAGCTATTATTTTGACCTTGGCATTTGAATCGCCAATACTCGTGCTAGAGAAAGCGCTTCTTGGTTGCTGTTTGAGGGAGGAGATTCCAACACAAGAAGTGCAGAATCGAGAAAGTTATGCGGAAACAAGACAAGAAGCAAAGAAAGTGGAATCAGACAACAAATCTGTATAATTTTATTCAATTACTATATAGCTCATAGCTAGATCAATTAAGAATACTTTCTTAATTTATTTATTTAAAATATTTTGATTAACAAGGTTGTATTATCAAAATAGTTGCTCCATTTGATAATGACATAAAATTTAAGACTGCAGTGATCATGCACTCCACTCCGTCCATACTCAAAATATCATAGAAAGTAGAGGAAGTTATAGAAAACCGATAAAATATAAATCTCCCATAATATTGCGTGTTATATTTATTCATTAAACAAAAACAATAAATATAGGAATCAAAGCACCTGAAGCAGGTTTACTTATTATATTAATTTTTATTTTTTTATTTCCCAATAATATACGAGGGTTGTCTGAAAAGTTTCCGACCGAAGAATGATACAAGACATTTTTTCTCAAATTTTTTTTTTATTTTTCTACATAGTCTCCTTGTAACTCTACACACTTCTCCCAGCGATGCTCCCATCTCTTTAACCCGTCCAAATAGTACTTGGCGTTTTTCTCTGCAAAATAATTTCATCTACAGTAATTAATCGGCGCCAAAACTTGGATTTATTGCGCCTAAACTGCGCCAACAGAGCGTTGGAAATGTTCATTCGAACACGTTTTTGGTCTAACGTAAGCAAACGCGGCACCCAACGCGGACAGCTTTCTCATGCCTAAATCCTGATTTAATTTGTAACAAACACGTTCCTTGGACATTTTCATAACCTCTACTATCTCTCTCACTTTAATTCGGCAGTCGTCTAACACCATTTGGCGAACCTTATCATTGTTATCGTCAGTGGTTGCAGTTTTTGGACGTCCCGAACGTTCATCATCTCCCAAACTCTTACGGCCACGTTGAAATTCAGCTGCCCAAAATTTTACTGTGGTAAATGATGGTGCAGAGTCCCCATGCACAGAGTCCAACTCATTTTTGATTTGCGTAGGCGTATTGTCTTTCAAAAAAAAGAATTTAATAACAGCTCGATGCTCAATTTTTTCCATTTTCACAAAAAACACTCACATCGACTCACTCAAACGACTGTCAACTGAAAACTGCGCGTCCAAAATGACTGAAATTTCGGTAAGTAACTGTTAAAAGATGCACAACTAGCATTCACTAGCTTGTATTGACGAGTGCCGCCATTTTTACATTACGGAAACTTTTCAGACAACCCTTCTGTGCTGTTCTTCGTTTAATTGCTGGAATATCGTAAACACTCAAAGCTTACGTGGTGTTGCCAGATACTTGATCCTACAAATCGGCCATCCTTTGGTTCAACGGCTCGGTGAACCCAACTCATATTAAGTTTTCATATTCGTAGTTATTTCATATAGAAACACCGTCAAGGTCATCTCAATATAGCTCATCTTAATATAAATCATCTCAATAAACGTCATCTCAATATAACCCATCTGAAGAATTTGTTATCATCTCAGGTTAATCCCAAAATCATCTCAGGCCGGTACAGATTTTGTAGTCATCTTAAGTTGTTTCGTCGTAAGTTATATCAGTGAAAATTTCTCTCGGATTTTGTCTTTTAAGTCATCTAGATACCTTACTCGTAGTCATCTCAGGTAACATTTGGAGCCTTAATCTTTTTTTTTTATAATTTACGCGCGCCCAAGGAGTTATGAATACCCTTATACTGTTGCCAGGTGGTGGCCGGAAAGATAGAAGGAGGAGAAAGGAAAGTTTGTGATATTGTGGTTTGAAACTCAGGTGTGTTTGGTTTCGATATTGACTCTCCAGGGGTGGGAGTCCGAATAGGACGGAGAGATTTTCTTCTCTCGGAATGGTGAGGTTGTGAATTTTAACGGTTGTTTTGTGTTTGAAAACCCTACAACAGCCAAATCTACATATCAGTGTTATGCCTTCACATGCAGATTTTTCTGACTGAGTTCCAATTACACAAATGAAAGCTTGTCGTGGCTAGGATTCGAACCTTGACCCTCCGAGTGAGAAGCGATTGCTAGTACCACTACACCACGGCCACCCCTCTTCTTCTCGTTTTCTTCTTCATCTGAACTGTCATCATATGGGATCCAAGGCTTCCTGTTTTCAACGCTGCTGCTGATCTTCTTGGGGCCTTCAGACTCTCCAACTTTCTCCACATCATAGCGATCATTGAAGTCAACATTCGTTACTTTATAATGACCAAAAAATTTATTATGGATTTTTATAAGGTTACCAAACTGCGTCCGGCGTATATGCAGTAACATGATTCGCCTATATTGTAAGTCTTAGCGGGTTTTCTCTTCCGATTAAAGGTTTTAGAGTTCTCTTTTTTAATTTTATTGATATTTCCTCGGGCCTTCTCTCGTATGTTGTCACGTTCTTCGTCGAAAATTTCCAGAAATTCCTCCGCTAAAACTTCAGCAACCCTTAAGTTTTCTGTGTTGCGCATTTTCACGCCAAACATTACTTCAAAAGGACGTCTTTGGGTACTTCTATTGATAGTAGAATTTAAGAACTCTTGGACTTTATTAGTGCATTTGTACCAATCTTTAGGATTTCCCAAAGACAATTTAGTTAAAATTGGTATAATAGTTCTATTTATCCTTTCAACCTGTTTGTTGTCCCTGGGAATTCCCTTTGTTCTTCCGACGATACTCATCAAAGCTATTAGAAGTAAAAGCGGATCCCTTATCCGTGATTACTCTTTGTGGGTTACCAAAAACAGAACTTTGTTGACGAAGCTTACTCAAAACCTCAGATGTACATAATATTTTCGTCAGGTACATCCAAACAAATTTGCTAAAACCATCTACAACTACACAAATGTACTTATATTTCTTCCTAGTAGTCGAAAGGGTTCCTAAATGATCTAAGTGATAGGTGTGTAAGGGACGGTCCTCCTTCGGTATAGGATACAGAAAGCCTTCCTGATTTCTTTGCTTTTTTTCCGCCAGAATTCACTCTATGCAGCTTGGCCGACATCTCTCGATTTTTTCGCGGGGGTTTGGAATTGAATATTCTCTCCCTCGTATCTCTTTGACTTTCTTCACGGAAAAATGGCCTTGGTCGTGCGACCTCTTTATGAATTCTTTTTCCATATATGTTGGAACACACATCAATCGCTCTCCTTGGTCATTTACTTCATATAAAATTTCATTATCTGACACAAAATTTTTATAGATCCCTTGTTCTAAAATTTTCAAAATTAGAGTAATCCTCTCACGCTTCCTATGTCCTCCCTTTATCCTGTGAACGACCTCACTATTCACGCTCATCACTAGTGGATTACGACTAAGTGCATCTACATGCGTCATCTAACTTCCTGCTCGATGCTCTAACTTGTAGTTGTAATCCTGCAATAACATAGCCCAACCAGCTATCCTAGGAGCCAAGTCTTTTTTCTCCATTGTCATTTTGAATGCTGAACAGTCGGTTACTATTTTGAAACATAACCCTAGCAGATAAACTCTAAATTTCTTAAGAGCGGCAACAATTATTAAAACTTCCTTGCTAAATTTTTCTTGTTGTGGATTGGTTTTGCGGCAAAAATATGTTAGTGTACCGGATGAAACATTTTATCTTCACTACATCTTTGCAAGAGAATGACTCCGAAACCAATTTTCGATGCATCAGTATTTAATTCGGTTTCAGCTTCGGGATTGTATGTAGATCATAATTGTTGGTTGCTGTGATAAAGTTTCTTTAATTTTTTCAAAAGCTGCTCTTTGCTCATCTCTGAACCTTAATTTGACATCTTTTCTTAATAGGTCACTTAAAGGTTTTGCTAGGACTCCATAATTATGAACAAATTTTCTAAAATAACCTGACACAACTAGGAAGCTTTGGACATTCTTAATGCTTTTGGGTTCCGGGAAAAACTTTATTGCTTTAACTTTTAGCGATGATGGACTTATGCGCCCATTTGAGATTTCGTAACCCAAGTACTCTATCTTTGTGCACAAGAAATTACATTTGGCCCACTTAGCATAAATCGAAGACCGTGCTGCCTGGCAATCTCAAAAGCTCTTCTTCGATTTTCAATAGTATTTGTGTAGTTTTTTGCAGTTATTATAAAGTCATCCATGTAAGTAATAATTATTTTTTCCGCGATAAGTGATTGGAAAATTGAAATTATATACTTTTAGAAAATAGTCTGTACATGTACATAGACCAAAAGGCATTCGCAAGAATTCGTACTGGTCGTTTGGTGTCACGTAGGAGGAAAACTTTCTGCAGCCGTTCTCAAGGTCCAACGTACTAAATATCGTGAGAAATCTATCTGAAATAACATGAATTTCATCCTGGAAAATGTTCCCATCAAATGAGATTTTGTCTACAAAACTTCCAAGAGTCTCTACACCACTCTCTACTAAGCCTCGTAACGGTATTCTTTGTCCCGTCAAAGTTGGTGAACCCAGCTGGATAAATTCTTCCGATCGGAGTAGCGAAACCTCACTTCCAGTATCAAGGAGTGCTTTCAATAAGTAGTCACTATCGATAAAAGTAAACACCTTGTGAAAAGAACTACCACAAATTAGCGAAACATTAGTTGCTTTTACATTTTATGCTAGTTGGGTTTTAGGATACTGTGGAGCCTTCTGGCCAAACTCCTTACAATTGAAACATTTAGGCCCATCTGAAAGCTTGTGACATTCGGCTGAACAATGCCCTTTCGCTCCACAATTAAAACAAGTCATACTCAAATTTAGCCCTTTTGCCATGCGTGTAGAACTACCTTGCTTTTTTTCCATCTGCAAGTTGGACTTGAAGTTCGACGCTTGATTCCTCTCTGAAAATGTCCTATAGACCTCTATTTTTTGTTTAAAATCTTTGAAACTATTTGCTCCGTAGAGTAAAGATTTGTTATGGCGTGTGGCTTTAACGCCATTAATCACATACTGGACAATTGCAAGCTCATCAATTTTCGCACGTGATCCTATCTCCTTCATCTTATGAAAATACTGTAACACTGTTTCTCCTTCTTGTTGCTTACGTGTCATTAGTTTCTTATCGATTTCGGCGCTTAAAAAATGTTCACTAAATTCGCCTATTAAGAAGGTTTTCAATTCTGTTCACGAATTTAAATCTGACTCTGAATGAACAGCCATTTTAGCAGACCCTGACAAAAACCTCCAAAGGTGACCAATTCATAAGCTTCGCCCCATTCTCAACTTCTGCAACTCAACATAGAACACTAAACTCATCATCGCCACTAAACTCTCGAATGGAACTCGCAACATCTTGGAATTAAATAATACCTCTATATTTATTCTGTAAATGCGACAATTCACCTTGCATCATTGACATCTCGACATCCCTTCTAATACTATTTTATTTCCCCTCGAGATTTTTTTTGCGAATCTCTAGCTGCTTACTTATTTTATCTAACTCTGCCATTGCTATCGAAGTGTCCAAGTTGTCTTGTCTCGCTCCAATGCTGTTTCTATTACGCCTTCCCATCTTGTCTGATAAGCAACTAATCTATCAATTTACTAGGTGTTAATTAGGAAAATAGAATAATTAAGAATTTCGAATTGTTTGTCTAATCAAATCAAGAAGAGGACATGCGCATGGTGCTGTCACCACTGTAATGCAATTGATACCGCTGCTTCCTTCTTCTTCCTTTTTAAGTGTGAACTCTCGATAAGTGGAAAAATGTTTTGTTTCTGTTTTTAACGATTTTACCAACCCGCCGGGCTTGTTTTGTAGTAGGCACTTCACGGCAACTTTTTCCCTCGATAGTTTAAGGCAAAATAATATACGTATATATTTTTCTAGTTATATGCAAAAGCAAAACATTTTTACATTGCAAACAGTTTGATAGTTTACGACAAATTATGTCATTTATGTAAACTGGAGGTCAAATGGCCTGAGTCTTTTCAGTCGTCTTCCTGAATTAGCCTCTTGCTGTGGCAGATTTTGAATTTCGTTGTTTGTATGACTTGATATGGTTCTGTAGGTGCTTTTTACTGAATATTTTTATTTCGTCCCTGACACCGGGTATCTTTAAGTCACGGTGTATGTCTTCGTTCGTAATATACCAGGAAGCATCGACAGTCGTCCGGAGTATTTTTGATTGAAGTCGTTGAATGTGTTCAATATTTTTTTTGGCTGCTGCTCCCCAAATTTGGATGCCGTAAGTCCATATTGGTTTTATTGTTGTTTTATATACCAAAAAGTTCCCGGAATTTAAAAATACAAGTTTATTCATCTAAATCTATACTGTCCCCTTCAAAGTAATCCTCATTGACTGCAACACACTTATGCCAGCGCTTGATCCAATCCTTGAAACATTTTTTATATTCGGTTTTCGGTATGTCCATCAGTGCTTCCCGCGATTTTTCCAAAACTTCCTCTCGGCTGCTGAAACGCATTCCGCGTAGTGGTTTTTTAACTCGATTGAAGAGAAAGAAGTCACAGTGAGCCAAATCAAGTGAATTCGGTGGCTGTTGGATTATATTTGTTGCATTTTTCGTCAAAAAATTACGAATAATGATGGCACTGTGCCACAGCGACGGTGCGTTATCATGATGCAAAATCCACGAGTTTTCAGCCCGCAATTCTGGTCTCTTTCGGCGAATTGCTTCACGCAAACGTCACATAACGCCCAAACACTCGTAATACTCTTTGCTTAGTGTCTGGCCTTCTGGCAAAAAATTAATGATGCACTACACAGTTGTAATCCATAAAAACCGTGAGCATTGCCTTCTTTTTTGACTGAAAACGACGTGGTTTTTTTGGCCTCGGCTCAATTGATGAACGCCATTCACTTGCCTGATGTCTGGATTGCGTGTAGTACTCATAAGTTCACGTCTTCAGTAATGATCCTTTTGATGAATGTGGGATCGGATTCAGCCTCGCAAATCATCTCTTTTGCGACGTCCACACGGTCTCTTTTTTGTATGAAATTGAGGTCTTTTGGCACCAACTTTGCTGCTACACGACGGAAATCCAAATCATTAACCAAAATGTCTTGGACGGATCCATAGGCCATTTTCAAGTCCTCCGCTATCTCTCTGATAGTTAATTCGCGGTTATTGAGCAACATTTCTTCTACTTCATCAATGTTTTCGTCGGTTTTCGATGTCGATGGTCTGCCACTGCGTTTATCATCTTCGATTGACTCACGACCACTTTTGAACCGCTCGCGTTCGTGCCACTGGTAAACGACCGTTTTTTTTAGAGAATCGTTGCCAAATCACTTTTCCAACATTTCCAACGTTCGCGCACCACTAAATTCGTTTTTTACGCAAATTGAATACAAGTTCGTTGTTGCAAATTTAAATCCATTTCTAAAATTGTAAAAAACTGGCCAACACACACAAAAATAGCCAAGAGCTACGTAACTTTTGCAAATATCTAGCTAGGATGCTAAGATTTAGAGGGAATGTTAGCAACAGATTTACCAACTTAACAAAAAAAAAACAGAACTCAAATCGGAACAATGGGAGCGGCACACGGTGGTGTCCCCCGGGAACTTTTTGACCAATTTGGTAGTTTCCTTCCTTAGTGAATTTTCCTAGTTTCTTATATTTTGGCTTGTTTTTTACGACAGTCCTATTTTTTACTATATTTTCACAGAAATCTAAACAGTTATCGTTGTCCTTATTTCGTTTATTTATTCCAATTTTCTTATCGTTTTTAAATTTGAATGATAAGCTGTCTATGTCTTCTCTGATCAAGTTTTTGTTAATAAAATCTATTGGTTTTAGTCTCATCGTTGGGTGTACTATATTGTGTTATTATATGTACATATATTGAATAACTTTTTGTTCCAGTCCGAATGGTCTTTTAAAACACTTGTTATTCTTAGGTGTTCGTTTAATGTTCCATGTAATCGCACAATGTCAGAGTTTCCTGTCTTCAATCAACCTGTGGTCTTATGGAATAGGGTGTTATTCTCGTTTAAAAACTGCTCTACTGCTGAATGAATAATACATGTCTCCCCGTCAGATATGATTTTGTTGGGCTTTCCTAGGAACGGAAATCCTTGCCTTATCGCTCCAAGAATAGCTATCCACTTAGTCTTACTATCGTCCAAGATATGTAACTATTGTTACGTATTTCGAGAACTTATTGATGGTTGTTAAGTACATTTTGTTTCGCTCGGGAAACCAAATATCTATGTGCAGTATATTATTGAAATATAATGGTCCCCGATCGTGTTCAGTTGTTGACAAATTTTTGTATCTCGTTTTGAAGATTTGGAAAAAAATACGTCTTTTTGAGCTTGAAAAACATGTCAGCGATTCCACCTTTACTGCTAACTACCTCGTTGTTAAGTAGGTATATGCCCTAAAGATGATTTTTTGTTATAGTTTGCCACATTTTCGTATTTAAACCTTCGACCAATAGGTAACTGAGACTATCTGCCACGCAATTTTCTGTTCCTTTCTGGTCGAAATCATATTCATTGAGAGGAATTTTCCACCGTTGAAGCTTGATATTTAATACCATTCAACCAAACGATTGGCTTATGGACTGTACGAACTGTCCGTACAAGTATGTCCTAAAATACTTTATGTACCAGACCACAGCCAGTAGTTCCTTCTCAATTGTGGAATAATTCAACTCATGATCATTCAGGGTACGAGGAGCGTAACAACTAGGATGGTTATTTTGCTTAATACGGCTCCTAAAGCGAATCCTGATGCATAAGTAGTAAGTACGAAAGGCGCACTAAATTCTGGGTTCCCGAAAATGGTTTCACTAGTTAGTAACATCTTTAATTTGTCGAACGCTTTGATGTATTGGGGATCTGACAGATTTACCTTCTCTACCTTTTTTAGGTATTTAATAAGTGGATAAACCAATAGCGCAATCTTTTACAAATTTCCGATGATAACCGGTTATTCCTAATTGACTTCACTTTTTTTTTTTAAATGGCGCGTGCTCAATGGATTTAAGTACCCTTAAAATGCTTGCACACAGCGCGGGCGAAGAAAAATCAGGGAGGATAGAAAAAGAGGAACTGGTGAATGTTGATTTTAAATGTTTGATGGTTATAAAGACTGCAAAATAAAGAGCAGGGCAGGGCATTCCATAAGCGTGTCGTACGGCTTAGGAACGAATCATGATATTTTAGAGTACGTCCGAAAGTGGGCTTGAGGGTATACTGATGAGCATTCATAGCGAGACGGGTGTTACGGCTAAACGTTTGAATGGCCGGAATGCTACTGGCGATAGCGATAAAACAGAGTGAGTCACGAGACATTACGTCGGTGTTCGAGGGCGTCCATTGTTTGGGTGATATTAGTATCACCTATGAATCATATCTAGTAGGTGCAAAGATGTTTTGGGAGCAGCCGACCAGATGTGGGAATTGCACTCCAATTTCGGGCGTATAAACGCCTTATATATTGAGGCCACATCAGAGGGGGTGAAATATTTCCTACATCGCTTGAGGACACCTAGACATTTCGCAGTGTTTTTGCCGACACCGATTATGTGATCATTCCAAGGTAAGTTTTCATTGACACACATACCGAGAATCGAAAGTTTATCGGTTTCGACGATGCAAGTGCCATTTATGGATAACGGCTGGGTGTTTAAATTTCGCTTTAACGACAGCAGACAGCATTGTATTTTGGAAGCAATAATTTCTACTCTGTTAGTGGTTCCCCAATTAGTTATGCTGTTAATATTAGAATTTAATGAGCTGAATATACGCTGCTGTTCCCGTTCTACAGCCGAAGAGCAAGGACGTGAACCCGGGAACGAATATGAAAAGCAGAGAGTACTGTCGTCAGCAAAGGAATATACTGGATTAGAAGTAGCAAACAAGTGATCGTTGATGAAAATTAAAAAGAGTGTCGGAGACAGAACGGAGCCCTGGGGCACGCTAGCATTTATTTTGTGAATATCAGTCTTGAAACCATCCAAGACAACTTGAATTGAACTTTCCAAAAGGTAATTTCTAATCCATTGAAGAAGAGAGTCGTCGATCCCAAGTGCACGCATTTTCGACAAAACAGTCCCGCACTAGTGCGGGAATGCATTTGTCCCATTGAAGATTTGACGCACTCAAGTGTAGTGGGGGACAAAGCACAATTTGGGAGTGTTGAGCAAGCCGCAAATTGTGCGGCAAGCAGATTGGCCTTGTCCAAAGAGCTGACAGCTGGAGTGTCATTGTGAATGAGCGTTGGGATGTAGGATGAGACTGAATTTCTGATATTTTTTAAGAACGACCAAAAATTTTTGCTACCATTGGGACATTGTAGTATTTTCTGCCTCAGTTTTTGGTCGTATTGGAATTTTGCACGTTTAAGAAAGGCGTTGCAGTCATTTCTGGCTCGTTTAAATTTTTTTCGGTTTTTCTCTGTCGGGCTGGTCTGGAAGGATTGAAAAAACATTTCTCTAACCCTGACAGCCTCTTTCCAGCTGGATTGATACTCTTCCTTCATCCGATGAGGGATAAGTTTCTCATTCCAAAGAAAATGGTGTCTGTGATCATATCAGCAGCGGCATCCACGTCGTTATCGAGGAAATATAACGACCAGTTAAAATTCCTAACGAAACTGTTAAGACCGCTCCAGTTGGGTTTCTCGTATTGCCATACGGTTGTGTTAGAAATCTTTTCTCTAACTGTGGGGTGGGTGTACGAGATATTAGCTGATATAACACAATGGTCCGACGAGCCTAGAGGGGAGAGCACAACAACGCAGTACTTGTCTGGTTGGGAAGTTAAAAACAAGTCCTGGGTGTTGGCAGTATGACTATCAACGTCTGCTATTCGCGTGGGCTGCGTTATGTTGTTTTCCGCAACACACCGTAATTCGGGTGTTGTCTGTCCAGAATGTCGAAGCCACCCAGAATTGAGTACATATATGGAAATCGCCCGTAATCACGATTTCAGTATGAGGATACAGGGATACAATTCTTTGAATGGAGTCAGACAGCGCATCAAGCTCATTAAAAGTCGAATTGCTGTCTAGTTTGGGGCTTCTGTAAACAAAGCAGTAGTGGATTATTTGCTTACGGAGATGGAATTTTAACCACATAAAATTGAATTCCGGATTGGAACAGGGACTACATTGTGGTGCAGTTTGGTAAGCTACATCACTACGCACGTAAATGGCGATACCGCGGTGAGAGAAGAATAATGGCACTAGATCGTAGCCAGGTAGCTTCAGATCGGAGTGATCTGATAGGTGTGGGCGGGGATCTACCTGTGTTTCACTAAGTGCCAAAACAGCTGGTCTATATTTATAGACGTGGACGTACGCAGAAAAGTGATTACATTTTAGCCCGCGTATATTGGCAATATCCACTCTGAATTCCCGAGCCATTATGAAGAGAGACAAACACAAAAAACACTAAGCACAGCTGTGAAGTAAAAAGTCAGAGTTGGTTTATCGAATCAAATTATTGTAGGTGTTATGCCCTTACAACAATGGGAACCAGCACACCAACAAAATTCAAACTCACAGTCCGCTATCCATGATAACGTAATACAGTAACGGCAGTGACCGAGTGCATTTTTTTGATTTTTGGTGGGAGCGAAAGCCCCCATTTATTCGGCTTAATACAAGCTATAACTTAAAATTAAACTTAAACTAAAACTTAAAACTAAGGTTGGTTATTGTGGTGAAGGAGAACGGATTTGAGGTTGGAAGTGGTGCGGTGGAAGTCAAAGACGCTAGGGTTTGAATTAGTTTTTCGTAGCATACGGGAGATTGGTTCGTTCGCGCCATAGGTGGTGTGGTGGGTTGGGAGATAGAAGAGACGAGGGGTACGTAGATTACGAGGGTTAGTGTTGAGGAAAATAGAGTTGTGAAGGGACGCGCATTCAACCTGACCTGAAAGAAGTCGATGAATGAAGAGAAAGTCGGCTGCATCTCTGCGTTCCTCAAGGGTGTTTAGGTTAATAAGGTTGAGACGGTTTTGATAGGGGGCAGAGTAAAAGGATCATCCCAGGGCAAACCTCGAAGAGCGAATCGAAGAAAACGGCGCTGGATGCTTTCGATTCTCGAGATATGAACGCGATGATATGGGGACCATACTTGACTGGCGTACTCTAGGAGGGGACGAACAAAGGTAATATAGAGGGACCTGGTCACGTATGGGTTGGTGAATTCTTTGGACCATCGTTTTACAAAACCTAGTGCAGAATTGGCTTTAAGGATTATCCCATCCATATGCAAACGGAGGTTGAGGAGAGATTCAACGGAGGAGATAGGTTGGTTGTGGAGAAGGTAGAATCGGGGAGGAGATTTGAGCCGCTTATGTGAAAAGGTGATGGATTTGGTGATATTAAGTTCCAAACAATTTTTGAGGCACCAGATCGAAAAACTATCAAGGTCTTGTTGAAGAAGGAAGGAGTCATGGGGAGAGGAAATAGTTTTGAAAAATTTGCTATCGTCGGCATAAAGAGAGACGGACGAGTGTTGAGGTCATCTATGGTTAATATAAAGAGAAGGGGACCGAGATGGCTACCTTGCGGAACTCCAGAGGTGGCCAAAAAAAAACGGTTTTCGAGGTAAGAGGATATCCATTTTAACAGTATGGGTTCAAAGCCGAGGGCAGACAATTTGAAGAGTATTGATCGATGAGAGATTTTATCGAAGGCTTTGCTAAAATCGGTTGCAACTACATCGACTTCGTTGCCGTTCTCTAGGGCAGAGATGGCAAAGGATACGAATTCAACGAGATTTGTGGTGGTTGACGTACCCTTTAGGAAGCCATGTTATCTAGAGGAAATAAGTGATTTGCATTGGAAGCTTAGAGCTTCATACAAATTACTTTCGAGGAGTTTGGGTATATGGGAGAGTTTAGCGATTGGACGATAGTTTGTTATTTCGTTCTTTGATCCCTTTTTGTGGATCGGGGTTATAAAGGAGGTTTTCCAAACCTGAGGAAATTCTCTTGTGAAAGGTATAGACGAAAGTGATCAGAAGGGGCAAGGGAAAGAGACGAAGAACATTTTTTAAGAAATATGGTAGGGAGGCCATCTGGACCGGGTGTAAATTCGTCATTGAGTTGGTGTAATTTATATTCGATATAGGAGGGGTCCAAGATCTGAGAGAGAAGTGGGCCATTGGAGAAGTCCAGTAGATAACGAAAATAGGATTGATCTGGTACAAAGGAGTCGTTGGTGAAGGATTGTTTAAAGAAGCTGCCAAATAGGTTGGCAATGGTGAGTGGATCGGTTGATGACTTGTTGCTGAAAGAGAGGGAAGGAGGGTAACCATCGGACTTTCTTTTGTAGTTAGCAAATTGGTAAAATGACTTAGGGTCATTTTTAAGGTAGATTTGCGCATTATTAAGGTAACGCTGGTAAAGGGAATCGTAAAGTTCTGTGAAATGAAGATAAGCACCAAGATAGTTGGAATAGTCGGACAAGGATCTGGTACGCAGGAAAACAGCCCGTAACTTGTTTCTCTTGTTTCGTAAGGAACGAAGCTTGCGATTATACCAAGGAGGACTAGTAGATGATGTTTTAAGGCGGGAAAACGGAACGTAAAAGCTAAAAGAATTAAAATTTTTTTTAAAAGAAATGGATAAGGCATCATTTACGTTTAGATTGTGAAAGTTAAAGGGGGATCTGCTAAGATAGTCACTGATTTTGTGAAAGTTTGCTTTATGAAAGTCGTAGGATGAAAGAGTTGTGGGAGGAGTGGACTGGAAAGAAGAGTTATGAAAAAATTAATATAGAGGACAAAGTGAGACTGAGGAGTTAATTGAATCTGCTGTGAAAATAAGGTCCAATTGCCTGCCCATATAAGTCTGTTAAGCGATCTAAGAAGAGACATTCCTTAGCTGAGTTAGCATTTGAAGCGATGAAGAACGATTGATCGTCTGATGGAAGATTAAAGTCGCCGAAAATAAAGATATCGTCAGTAGAGTCAGACAGGTCAATTAAATAGTCGATCGCATCGACAACAAGTTGGTAAGATTCGGTAGGTTGAGCTGGCAGGATGTAGTAACATAAAACGTAAATGGACTTGAAGGGGAGTGATATTTTTATAGCGACAAAGTCGACTTTAGAGGATGAAGAGATGGTAATGGGAGAAGAGTTAAGGCTGTTGTGGATCGCCAGTAGGACGCCTCGAGAAGGGGAATCATCATGTGGGCGGGTAGGATCGTCGTCGCGAAAAACATTAAAAGTAGGGGGGAACAATTCCTGGCTATTTATGTCGGGAATCAAATTGGTTTCAGTCAAGGCGTAAATATCAAAGGGAAGAGAATGCGATTGACGTAGGACAGCATTGGTTTTAGAGCGAAGACCTCTTACATTCTGGTAGTAAAATGTAAGAGGGATGTTGTGGGGTGGAGATGTATGGCGGGATGGTTTAAGTGCTGACGAGGAAGACACGTTATGGACGAAAAAATTTATCGTGGTCAGCTCGGCTTCGCTGTAGGTGTGAGACTCGTTTAGAGTGAACGTAATGGCCGAATGCAGCAAGGTCGTCTGCTACTTTCTGAGGGGACATGCTAAAAATTTCATGGTACCTGACATAAAGTTTCCTGAGACTGATAGGGTCGGTAGGGAGGCCTTCCTGCTGGATGGATACCATGACGCTGGTTTTGGTCTTCCCTTCGTAGCAGACCGAGTCCGATTTGTCATGTAGATAGGCGAGAAAGAGACGAATGTTTTCATACATCTTTCTCTCTCTAAGCCTAGAGAGTTCATAGCGACTTTCTGTAGTTCCATTGGTTTGCTGATTTAGTTTAACTGTGGGGGGAAAAAGAGGATCAGGAATAGGGGTAGTGGAGGAGGGAGATGGAGATTCGTGGTTGGATATGGAGTTGGCCGACGGATGAGATGTTGGGTTTAGGGTATGGGAGTTAATAAAATTAAGGTACTTAGCTCCACTTTGTAGGTCGAAGTTAGGAAATGAGTTGTTAGCTGGGATCGGTGGTGTAGAAGATTGAGAAGAGATAATATGGGTGGTTGGGGTTAAGTTGAAAGAGACGCATTGGCGCGGGGGCTTGGGTGGAACATTGGGAATTAGCGGATTAGAGGATTGGTGTGTAAGGGCTTTGTGTCGGATAAGTGAAGAGGGGGGACTAAAATCGGGGAACAAGTTCGTTTTGAAGCTCTAGTTGGGATCGTTTTAGTTGGAAGGGGGTTTGGGAGCGGTCTTTTTTTAAGCTTATCGTTACGTTTATTTTTAAAATTTTGGTTTTCGTCGACACGTGGGTTTTCTCGTTCCTCAGAGCATTTGGTGATACTTATCTTCCTAGGTTTAGTGGCCTTACCAGGGGAAGTGGGGAACAACCATGAATATTTGGTTGGGATGCTGATTTTGAAGCTGCATATGGCATATAGCTGTGATGGCATAATTTCGGTGAAAAAAATTCCGCACCCAACTAACATCAGCGTGTTGAGGAGCCCCTTCAACGTAGAATGCTGTATGGTTTCCCTCTTTCAGCTTTTCGAGTCGGCTTTTCCATTCGGAGGGGGTCCATGAAGTTCCGAATTGTTTGAGCAGTTTGCGTGGGGCGGGGGCGGGCGGGAGGAGTATTTGAAAATGACTCCGTGTCTACTAATTCATTATGAATTGAGACATTGTACGGGGAACTAGCTTGGAATTGAATTTGATCGGGGATTCCATCCATTTTGTGGGAAGCCAATCTCACTTCTTTACCGATTTCGGCAACGGTCAACCGAGTTGCTATGAGTTCCTCGCTGACGTCTATTATTTTCAGGGTTAAGTCATCGAGCGTAGAGTCTGATGGATGCGGGGTGGGATGTATTGTTTTGGAGGAGGATTGAAAAAGCAAGTCGAGATCAGTACGGAGAAGATTGATAGAGTCGTTTATGTGTGTGAGTACGTTGGATTTAAGGAGGTTGGCAAAATTTGTTTTGAGGAATGCTTTTAATCCATCCAAGTGATATTTGATCACTTCGCTCTCGTTGTCGTGACGAGATTGATTTTTGGACAGATTGTGGATCGCTGTCAGTTGCTTTTCTATCATTCTTCCTGTGGACTTGTAAGCGTCCACATTACTGTCAATGCAGTTTACTGAGTTTTCAATCTTCTCTATTCTGTCGAGAATAGTTCTGCTAATATGATTGTTCTCGGTTAGCATCCCATTGATAGACTCGTTATTGCATTTAATTGCCAGCATAACGTGAGCCAAGGTGATCTCTTTGCACTCGTCGCAGTAAAAATTGAAGAGACTGCAATACTCCTTGAGGTAAGTAATGGATATCCGGGTAAGTCCGATGCATATGACATGGAAAGATTTTCCACAGAGACCATTGCAGGCTACCCATTCCGCGTTGGGGTCAACAATTGAGCACAAAACACTAGCACAGCACTTTTCCATTGTTTTTTTTTTTTTTATTATTTGGGCTACGAACACTTATTGACACAATTAATTTTTGTTAGGGTTATTTTTTTTTTCTTTTTTGGGGTACAAAACTGGCACAGGTGAAACTAGGTCGACTGGAAATATACTGAAATTTACTGATTCGGCAATTTACGGGGCTTTGAAGGAAAGCAGAAAAGTAACTGAATACGGTATACAAGAGAAAACACGTCCGCACAGGTTGACAGTCAAACTGCAAACTGCAAGTAACAGTACTTGTGACCAGGGGCAGGAAGGATGTGATGCCCGCACTGTGGATTTTGGTTTCACTGCGCGTTGTTTTTGTTGTTTTTTTGCCCGCACAGTGAACTTTGTTTTTTTTTGCACTCACGCGCGATTTTTTTTTTTTTTTCTTCCCCGCACAGTGCACTTGTGCGTGCGCACTAGTCAATGGTCAGCTCAGCACTTGCTGTTTTAAGTAAGTATTATACTTAAACGGTTTTCGTCCGATCTTCTATGTTCATTTATCTCCGAAGGAATGTCCTTGTTGATTGTTTCCGTCTTTTGGACAATACGATTCAATAATTGTTAACTAACTATATAATACCTTAATCCTCCTATGTAAATCTAGTCAATCTAGGTCCTCAGGTTGTGTTTACGAATGGCTACAAAAATAAGGCACACAAAAATCAAATAAATGTGATGACTCTCTTTTGCTTAATTGAAAAATTGTTGGAGATATTTGAATATAATTCCCGGCATATGCGCACCCCGATTAAGTTCTGCAAATGATTCAAATTTTTGAATAATTTTTTGTTATCCACTCCTAAGATCTCAGAGATGAATTGACAGCTCTATTTCCAGAAATTATCTTTTTTCGAAAATTCTAATTTCAATAAGCCGATAGTTTGAGTTGTTTTATGACACCTATTCGTAGCATCATTCTGTTGAAAGCACATCTCGTCGGGATTAATATCATCAATATCGTGAAAGAAATTTTTTTTGAGATCAAAAATAATCCTAGACAAAACTCAAGCACATTTTCGGATTTTTCTGAGTAAAATACGATGATGTTGTCTATTGGAGATTCAAAGTTACCCACGTCGGGCCACCATATCGCGCTAACTAGTAAAACATCTAATCTGCAACGCATAAACTCATTTTCTAGTTGTTTAAAGAGGCATTGCGAAGATCTTTTCAGCTACAGTTTTCATAAACATTCACTCTCCAGAAATCAATCTTTATCCAGTTGTGATAGGCAGAAGTAGTTGATCAGTTCCTCCTCGAGGAATTGTACATACTTCAAAAGCTCAATATTTGGTTAACATGGAATCTTAGCCCACAAAACCTACTCAAGAAATTCGTTAATTATCCGTACGCCTTTACAATTTAAGAAATGTACAAGTTTTTTTTTTTAATTAAAAAAAATTTGTTTAAATGATACATCATTGACATCATTCAAATGTCTTTCATAGAACTGCTTGCATGAACGCTGAATTCAATTTTTTTGCATAATTCGGCCAATATTCCAGCAATTTCATGTCGAATATTCACATATTTTTCAAGCCTTTCAGCTCCAAATTATCACAAAAATGAAGTTAAGATGGTTTTCTATTGAATGTAAGCGATTGCAAGGTATCATATAGGAAGAAGTGAAGCACAATGTCACCTCTGCCATGAGAACCGAAGGGTCAATTTCCTCGGATATAATTGTTTCATATACACCCTTGGCTCTTCACGCGACCAAATGCCACAATTTTTCTTATTAACAAGAACGTCTAATGGAAAACGTGCCTCGTCACTAAGAATGATCTTTTTCCATATTCAATAAAATCCAATCAGCGAAATTTCGACGTGCACTATGATCATTTGGCCTTAGCTCTTGATTGGATACGATCTCATATGAAAGTACAGCCACACCATTTCGTGAAATACGCCACATAGACGTTTGAAAGATGTCGAGCTCTTGAGAATGGCACAGAATCGATTGATTGCGGTCTTGATTTACCGACTCGCTCACAGTCGCTTTTCGATTCGATTTTGTTTTTACTAAACTCTCAATTGGCTACTAAATGAAACGCTTATACCATAGTAGTCAAAAATTGGAGCTAAGTAGTGCACTAGTGTAGTATTAACGGGCCGCTAATGTTGATCAAAAATATGGATGATTAGAAATCGTTGTTGAAGGATATACCTTGTCATGAAAAAATTGTAGATAATCTGGAACACAAAAATGGAATGAATGAGTTCAGAGAAATCTAATTGGAGAATCTAAATGAGACATACCAACGAAAAACTCTTTATTTAAGTATTTAATCATAGTGATGAAATACTTGTTCTAGTTGTGCTCCCAGAAGTCAGTAGTTACGAGTACTCAGTCCAAATCGAAATTCTTTTTGCCTGAAGTAAGGTATGTGGGTATGCTAGTCACTCATCCACATCATTCTACACCAATACCAATTATCTGGATGACCTAAAGACAGTTATCACCAAATGTGGTAAACAGGTATTATCATAATTTGTAATAAAATGACAATAAAACGCCGATTAAAAATTGATGCAAGGAATATATAAAAGACTCGTAAATTGCTATCGGTATACTTACATAATCTCAATACATATTAGGCATTTGTAATCTTTAATTTTTCACAGTATACAGAGCAATCCCTTATTGAAATTACAAAATCACTATTGCGCTATACAGAAACACGGTATGGCTTTATCTTATGACGTTGACCTCTTCTACGGAGAATAACCAAACCTTTATTCACCTGAGCAATTTTTTTTCTAAAATTCATCTAAAGGCTATTTATGTAACGAATCGAAGATATCTACTTATTCCTTTCAACATTCTCAACACTTTATTAGTAGATAAGGATTTTTCCAAAAAGTTCGAATAAAATCAAAGCGGAATCCATTAGATAAAACTACAAGACCCCACTCATGCTGGAAATACTATGTATATACATAGCTATCCACGAAGGCCGTGAAAAGCACTAAGATTTGGTTTATCTGTATTACGAAACAAATAAAATGACAAAATATCTACAATAAAAGTGTTGTTAAAATTTTACAGGAGTTCAGTTGGGAAAAACTTAGCAAGCGATACGCTATACTTAGACAGGCTTCTTATAAGTGATTCTGTGAAATAAAAATGGCAAATCCATTTTGCCTCATCCTCATAATACTAAGCGTGCTTCTGGTTTCAAATCACGCGTTAACCGTAATAAATAATGTGACTGTGCCAAACGACATTCTAACTCAACTGTTCTTTAAAAAAATTAAAAGTAATGCAATTCCACTCGATTTAATTGTTCGCAATGAAAACAAATATAATTCGGTAAAATGTAGTCAGGCACTTGAAGAAATTGTTAGTCGGTTCCCAAGCCTGGAGGTTCTCCCATGTGAGTGAATTATCCTTACTAGAATTATTCAAGCGCTGGCTGCAATCCGTTTGAGGAAGTTCACAAAAAACTGCCAATTTGATGATGAAAAATTTAGTTAAACCTTATATATGAAATAATTTAGAAAAAAATTACAATAAACCATCTTACTCCAGTTATGGTTCTATTATACCTATAAATTTGACGACATTAACATTTTTTAAGGGCTTTAGAGAAAATACAAATGACCTGATTTTCTCATCCCATTTAATTTTTAATTTAAAAAAAAAATATTTTTATTCTCTGTTATTTTTGTACAAATAGTTTGTTGTTGTTTTCTTTTTTCAATTCAGTATTTGCAGTCAGTAATAATATTTACTTTCTTGTTAAAACATTTTTGAGACTTTTTTTTTTATCAAAGGTGTTGATAAAATTCACATTATCTGCGAACCCATTGTGATCTGGAACCCTAACTACGTCAAAGAAACTTTCTATTCTCCAGCTTGGAGGTAGTGAGTGCGTTCAGTAAGGCCTGATGTGCAGCTGTAGCTACATTCGCAAATGGTTCTCACTTTACACCTGTTCCTCACAACACAGTTCATCGTCAATAGGATTACCTATGCCCTCGCGTGGATGTGATCTACAAGGCTAAAGAGCCCATAGGCGACGCCAATATTGTCAGTTCATACCCTCGATCAATGACGTAATATTGGGTTCTACCACATGAAATGTCCGATTTTATAGTAAAAATTTGAAAGCCAATATTATTTTTCCGTAAATTTTTATTCAATCAAAATAGGATCCGTTGGGATCTATGACATTCTCCCAACGTGATATAAGATCAAATATACCTTTTTCGTAAAAGTGCTGACTTTTTGAGGCAATGCAATCTTCAAAGGCTTTTATGACCTCTGCTCGGATCCGGAAGACCTTCTGCCGGCAAAATGAATCCAGATTGCGGAAATGATGGTAATCCGTTGGGGAAGTATCAGGACTGTACGGTGGATGCGGAAGAATTTCAAATCCCAACTGCAACAGTTTTTACACCGTTACTTGTGAGGTATGGGGTCTAGCATTGTCATGCAAAAGGATCGGACCGTGCCTATTGACCAACGCAGGTTGCTTTCCTGCGAATTTGGCATGCAGTATGTCGATTTCCTCACAATATTTAATAGCGTTTATCGTTTTCCTTTCGATGCCCACCAAATTGTCACCATAACGTACATAGTTTTTATGATTCGTTCAGCTCATGGGGTACCCACTTATCGAGTTTCCTTACCATTCCTATGTCGACTTATTGTCATTGGGGATACTCCCAAGGCCATGCAACCTCCCGCACCGATTACGTTGGATCCGCAGCCACCGATGCTCTTAAAACATCGTCGTCAACTTACGTTTCCAGCTTCCCACTTGGTTCATTTTTGAGACTAAAATCTCCCGAACGGAACTTTCCAAACCAACGTCGTATAGTGCTTTCGTTTACTGCTACATTCTCATATGCGTCATTAATATTTTTTATTCCCAATGACGCATTATGTCTCAGTTTAAATTCGTAAAGTAAGAAGGTTCGAATTTTAACTGCTGACAGCATGGTAAACAATTCCTAGGAAAAAATAACGGTACTTGTAACGAACCCTAAAATTCTCACTCGTCAAGCACACGTACCACTTTATTTTATAAAAGATGAAAATCTAACGTTCTGGCACAGATGTCCACTTATTTCCGACTGAGCGAAAATGCTATCTTAACTTTGTTCTGCCACTATTTTTACTACCAGTTCTCCTTCGAAATTGCTGTTATCATTCACCGTAACGAGCGTCCCGGTATGAGTGGTCATCTGTCCACCCACTTTCTTATGTGCTCTGAAATATCGTGCTTCTTTTCTAAGGCTGGGTTCTTTATTTCCTTGTCAGTATAACCTGAATACAATCTAAACCAATATCAAACACAAGTTAGGTTGACTAGTCGTTAAGTTTAATGTAGTCGCTCTCCACAAGACTCTATTGCCAAATCAGTTTTAGAGTTATCGGTGCACATTTGACTGCATTGTTCTTCTGAGTAGCAACCAGAGTTGTGGTGTCATTGCATCATTTTGGGCATGCCCCAAAGAACACAGTTAAAAACAGTGGGATATCCAAGGCCATCAAAACTCGAACTCGTGACCTAGGAAAGACCACAGGTTTTTAAATAGAAGATGGCTTTGAGAGTGCAGCCTATGATATGAATATTAAACACAGTAAGATTCTTCAGTGCATCTAGAATGAGGCGACCTAGCGAACGACCTAACCTAGCCGAGACCGACATCACATTAGAGCGTGGCAATCATCGAAGTGATGAATTTACTTGAAAATTCGTTCCCGCAGACAACCGTCAACCATTGACAATCAAATATAATTCTTAGCTTCATTGGGAAATGGATGGTGTTGCCCTTCAGTACTTCCTCATTTTCATAAAGAGAATTACGTCAGTTTTGGAAAGATTAACTAAAAGTCGATTTTAAGTGCACTAACCGTCGATCACGACTAGAAGCTCTTGTGTTTTAGAATAGACAGTCTCCAGGCAGGATCTAACACCTACAGATTAGATTTAGACTGAATTTGATTTTTATTTTTATACTAGAATATTTACAAACTGTTATAAAAATAAAAATCAGTTGGCATTGCATTGCTGTCTGCCTGATTGACAAAAACGTGTAGTTTAGCAAAGTACTGCATATAATGAATTAATTCTTATTATTATTTTGCTTTTTTTTCCTCCTTTTTAGAAGCTTTTATTTAATTGTCTCTATACTGTATGTCAGTTTTGCAATAGCTGGTTAGTAATGGAAAGTTAATCTCATTAAGGATTTGAAGGACTTGTGTCCGCGATAAGATTTTCCAAATACAGATCTCCTTATTTCCCGATTATTGGGTCCCTGCAAATGAAATGAAAAACATCCTTTCTCTCTGCCAAATTGCGCATGCAGCAGACTATCAGTAGATCATTCCTGTGGGATATGTAATTCAGCTTAAGGAGCTCCTTCAGCACCATCGCTATTTCCTTTATGTTCCGTTCATTACGAAAATGGTTACTGTGCTCCAAATTGTGGCACAACCGGCAGTAGACTGCTATTTGGGGTGACTCTAATTCTTCCTCTCGCAACCCTTCCCTGGTTTACTCATCCATACGCGCGACCGACTAGCTAAATCTAGACACTCTTTATATCATCACGTCCTACGTCGTATTGTTTGTAGAGCTGCTTTGTTTGGTAGGCGACAGTTCAGTATGTTCAGAACTTTAAACACGTACTCTAACTGTAGTTTTCGGGTTTTAGTAAAAAGTGGTATGTCTGTCTTCGAAATGAGCTTATAGTTTGACGTATTCTGTGGAACATGAAATGCTCTCTTCATAGAAGAGAGGAAGCAGTTTTCCACTGTCTCCGCATACTTGAGCAGCGTGGAAGAGAATGGATTCCAAAACAGCTTCAACAACTTTATATTTGCAGCTATGTATTTATTGGTGAAACAGTTTCTCCAAGCAGAATTGATGGCTGGTTTGACTTTGACAGTTTTTCTTTTACAATAGATGCCCTCTCTACATTGAGATTGCTCGTAAAGTAAACTCGGAGGTATTTACATTCCTTCACAACCACTCTTGTAACACAACACGATTCCACACAGTCGCCTTGATATCCGCATATAGGCTTTCTATCACCCGTCCGAACTTTAGCGACATACCCATGCCATGACAAAGATCTAATATAACAAGGTTCTTCGGTCTGCTTTTGATAATAAAGCGTGTCAACTAGTAGCATCATACCTCATAAATCGCAACCAAGCTGTATTTTATTGTGATCGAATATCATCGAGTTTGCCGGTATCGTGTGAGATGCCTCAAGGATCTGTTCTTGGCCCTCTTTTGTTCACAATGTTTATAAATGATATATATAAAAGGATAATCCACTGCGATTATCATATCTATGCGGATGATGTGCAGTTATACATAAAAATACCCCCATCTGCAGTGTCTTCTAGTGTTGAAAACCTTAACACAGACATCGATTCCATATTTGTTTGGTCAAAAAAAAACTGTCTTAGCCTTAACCCGCCAAAGACTAAGTCACTGCTGATTGGTAGCAGCAATCGGGAAACAGTGATTTTGCCGCTTGTTATAAATAATGATGTTATTGAGTCTGTTACTAAAATTAAAAATTTGGGAATCTATTTTAACAAACAACTTAACTGGACCGATCACATAAGCCTCGTTATCTCGAAAATATATGGCGTTCTAAGGAGATTGAGCCCGACAAATCGGTACCTGCCTGTTAAAGTCAATATGAAACTTATAAAATCTTTCGTCCTGCCCATTATTCTATACGGATGCGAAATCTTCGCATGCTTAGATTCTTCGTCCTTGGGAAAACTAACAGCTAACAACTAAGATAATTTTTGTAAATGAGTGTGTAACACAAATTTTAAGTGCTATAAGTTTTTAAACTTAAATATGCGCAGAGATGCTTAATTTAATAAATACAAAATACAAATACATACATATACATAGTTGAGAGTAGCATAGCAGTGGAGATAGGATGCCGCCTTGCCATCACATATTGACCGCATAGATTATCTGCAACCAAGACTTCGTTTATTGTAGTATCTTACTAATTATCTTACTCCGTGTGGCCTGGACGAGTTTATGTTGTCGAGGGCGCACTTAATAAAAATGCCGGTTTCCGTTTTGCAGTGTGTATAGTCGATTATGCCTATCAAATTTCACAAAACGCCCAATCACTCTCTTAACTCTCCAAGGAAGTATTATTTGTAGGTCTGAAGCCCTAAGCGAGCCCCCATTTTCGGTTATGTAGTCTAGAGGACTATTTCTGGAGTTGACGGCTGCTGATCTATTGTATGCCATAGCTGGAAATATGATATCGGTGGTACGCGATTTGTGGACGCATAAAGGCACTTTAAGAATTAATTTGCTATCACAACCGATACCAAGTATCGCCTATGTTGGATTGTATTTCTTAGCTTACTTGTAGCTCTAGTGATAAAGCTGCTTCTGAAATGTTAACTGGAAAGTGTGTTTCGATCATAACACTGAGAGTCTCTGCTTTCCACTCAGTGTAGGGACCATACAGATTTTGACCAGTTTCACCAAGATCTAACTTGGTATCCTGTATCCATACAGGATAGGCATTTGTTGCTCGGTAAGAGTGGTATCTTTGAAGTGAGGCAGCACGCTATTTAAGAGCGCTAACCCATACCCAGGTTTTGTGTGCAAACGTGGCACCATTTCTAAAGACGTCGTTGGCATTGCAGAAATCAACAAATATTTTGAAATTGTCGCTTTGCTGTTTGCTCATAACATATTTCGTTCATGGTTGTCGATGCTTCTCATATCTGGACAATCTTAACGTTTCAGTACTATCTTTCGATGCTGTTTTTGCCACGATGCTCTTGCTTATTTGCTTGGACAGCACTTCAGTTCGAGGTTGACCTGGGCATCAAAAAATATCTCGAGCTAGGATAGGCTTTTGCTAGTCGTCTTCGGTTATGCACTTCAAAATGACTGAGGTCGCTTCTTCTATTGTGCACGTGCTAACGTTATTAACCAGATGGATTCCAACATACAGTTCCTCGGATTTGCTGTTAAACGTATCTCTTTTCAGAGCATGTCAACGGAGAATATCGCTAACGTTCATGTCCTGCGCCAAAAAGTAGGACTTCAGTAAGTGGAGTATTTTTGATTTGTTCTAAAAGTCATTGGGTTTTTTTCATTTCATTTCAGGTGTGTTTGTTTAATATACGTAGTAAACCACTGATCAGTGATGTATTGGCTGTTTTGTTCGATGACCGTCTGCCATCTCTTGGGCAACTTCGTAATACAGCGTTCATAAGACTTTCAACCTTTCTCTGCAAGAAACTTGTCACGAGGCTCATTAATGAGGGCTTCAAAAGCGAATGTTCTAGCATTGAAAAAGTTTTCCAGGACCGGAATAAGCAGAGGTCTGGGCTATATGGATGTCGATGAGGCAACAAATCTCAATCCAGCTGCAACAATTTTTGCCGAGTGGCCCAACTGGTGTTGGTCTCGCAATGGTTGTGGTGAAACACCACACCCTTACGATTGATTAGCTCGAGATTTTTAAGTGCGATAGCATCTCTTAATTTCTGTAGCTTCTCACATTCACATCGGAATTAATTGCTTTGTTCTTTGGAAGCAGATCAATTCTCCCACATTGATAGCATCACCTTTTTTTGGTGGATAGCTGCATTTGGTTGTCTCTCCGGTGCTCCATCTCGCCTACTGAAATCTTTTTTCGTCCAACATTGTTGTACAATAGACATGCCCATTTTTCGTCGCCGGTGATCATATGCTTCAAGGCTGGATAGTTTTCTTCGCGTTTGGTGAGTTGATCGGAGAGGTTTCTGCGCTTGATCAGACTAATCTTCGTCAACCGCGCAAACATTTGACTTGTATATGTTACGCTCAGCTATAAATAAACGCGACAAATCCATTTTGTCTTCCTAGGCCAAAGAAACAGAGGTTCTACAATCTAACAGTCTTTTGAAAATTATACCTTAGGTATTGGCTTACGATCACGGTTACAAAAACAAGACATAGCAGACATGCTTTGATTAGCTCGTCCCTTTTGATGCTGCCCCCTTTGGCTTTCATCAAAATCTGCCATAGTAAAAATACCAAATCTTAAGCCGCACTGAAAGGAGCCAACTAGATCAGTGGTAATTGGTTTCACAAAATCCTGCATTCAAAATATTGCACCAGAAGCTAAGACATTTCTGTCTGTTAGATTAAGCAAACGATGCTGAGATCCCATTCATCAGGCATACTTTCATCCGAATAAATTTTGAATACGAATGGGTAAAAGCTTTGATGCTACCTTAAGATCACCTTGGTCAGGTGGACACGGACAGTCTTGCTTTCATTGCTAAATTGAATGGTTACTTTTGTCTGACAACATATTAAATAGCCTGCAAAAGTAGTTTTCATATCCTCAACGCCATATGCTGCTTTGCTAACAACTTTCAGCACTCATCTGTGCAGGATTATGTCGGGATCTCTATAATACCGGAGTAGTTCCTTGCGCTGCCACTGGCACCCTAATAAATATGGTTAAGTGAGTAAAGGAAACCGTCAGAGGAGGAAACAGTGAATATCGGCGATGAGAATATCTCTTATACCAGCCTAGATTGTCCGCTAGTTGTTCGGCTGCACCTGTCCTATTCATTCCATGTGCAGATCCGAACATTGTTGTCCGTATTCTGTTTTGATGGAATGTCAAAACGGCATCAACTCATATAAGGCAATTCTGGCTCCTTCGCAACAATTAGAGTACACAATGTTCGGGTGCTTTCAGCACCGGGTACAAGCCCAAATCTAAAGAGCGAGCATCCTTCTTTTTTGTTTTTTTTTTTTTATAATAACCGCGCGCTCAAGGGGTTTGCGTACCCTTAAAATGTTTGTACACAACGCGGGCGAAGGAAATTTAAGAAGGAAGAAATTACAGGTACCGATGTACATTGTTTTTAAATACATGCAAGTTATAACGACCAGGAAACATAGAGATCGGCAGGGCATTCCATAAGCGAGTTGTACGGCTTAGGAAAGAATCGCGATATTTTAGAGTACGTCCGAAAGTGAGCTTGAATGTATACTGATGAGCATTCATATGGAGAACAAAGTGAGACAGGGGACATTACATCGGTGTTCTAGGGTGTCAATTGATTGACTGACATTAGTATCACCCATAAGTTTTATGGCACGATTTTGAATCCTATCTATCCAGTGCAGATATGTTTTGGGCGCACCCGACCAGATGTGAGTATTGTACTCCAATTTTGGGCGGATGAATATCTTATATATTAGGGCCAGACCAGAGGGGGTAAAATATTTCTGATATCGCTTGAGGAAACCTAGACATTTCGCAGCATTTTTGACGACATAGAATATGTGGTCATTCCAACGTAAGATGTCACTGACACACATACCGAGAATGGAAAGTTTATCGGTTTCGAAGATGCAAGTGCCATTCATGGACAATGGCTGGGTATTTAAATTTCGCTTTAATGACAGCAGACATCATTTAGTTTTGGAAGCATTAACTTCCACTCGGTTGATAGTTCCCCAATTGGTCATGCTGTTAATATCGGCATTTAATGAGCTTAACAGGCGCTGCCGTTCCCGTTCTGCAGCAGAAGAGCAGGGATGTGAGTCCGGAAACGAATATAAAAAGCAGAAAGCACTGTCATCAGCAAAGGAATACCACCTTGATCAAAAACTTTCCGAAATTTATTCAGAAAATTAGAAATACTCGTACAAGTTTATTCATTATATCTATATTATCTCCTTCAAAGTAATCCCCATCGACTGCAATACACTTATGCCAGCGCTTGATCCAATCCTCGAAACATTTTTTATATTCGGTTTTCGGTATGTCCATCAGTGCTTCCCGCGATTTTTCCATTACTTCCTCTCGGCTGTTGAAACGCGTTCCCCGTAGTGGTTTTTTAACTCGATTGAACAGAAAGAAGTCACAGGGAGCCAAATCAAGTGAATTCGGTGGCTGTTGGATTACATTTGTTGCATTTTTCGTCAAAAAATTACGAATAATGATGGCACTGTGCCACAGCGATGGTGCGTTATCATGATGCAAAATCCACGAGTTTTCTGCCCGCAATTCTGGTCTCTTTCGGCGAATTGCTTCACGCAAACGTCACATAACGCCCAAACACTCGTAATACTCTTTGCTTACTGTCTGGCCTTCTGGCAAAAAATTAATGATGCACTACACAGTTGTAATCCATAAAAACCGTGAGCATTGCCTTCTTTTTTGACTGAAAACGACGTGGCTTTTTTGGTCTCGGCTCATTTGATGAACGCCATTCACTTGCCTGATGTCTGGATTGCGTGTCGTACTTATAAGCTCACGTCTTCAGTAATGATCCTTTTGATGAATGTGGGATCGGATTCAGCCTCGCAAATCATCTCTTTAGCGACGTCAACACGGTCTCTTTTTTGCATGAAATGGAGGTCTTTTGGCACCATCTATGCTGCTACACGACGGAAATCCAAATCATTAACCAAAATGTCTTGGACGGATCGATAGGCAATGTTCAAGTCCTCCGCTATCTCTCTGATGGTTAATTTGCGGTTATTGACCAGCATTTCTTTTACTTCATCAATGTTTTCGTCGGTTTTCGATGTCGATGGTCTGCCACTGCGTTCATCATCTTCGATTGACTCACGACCACTTTTGAACCGCTCGCGTTCGTGCCACTGGAAAACGACCGTTTTCTTTAGAGAATCGTTGCCGAAACACTTTTCCAACATCTCCAACGTTCGCGCACCACTAAATTCGTTTTTTACGCAAATTTAATACAAGTTCGTTGTTGCAAATTTAAATCCATTTCTAAAATTGTAAAAAATCGCCAACACACACGGAGTTAGTTGCACTCTTGGCTACGTAACTTTTGCAAATCTCAAGCTATTGCGCTTATGTTTAAAGGGCATGTCAACAACGGATTTAGCAACTTAACAAAAAAAACATAACTCAAATCGGAACAATGGGAGCGCCACACGGTGGTGTCCCCCGGTGTCAAGGTGGTATATTGGATTAGAAGTAGCAGACAAGTGATCATTAAAAAGAGCGTCGGAGACAGAACGGAGCCCTGGGGCACGCTAGCATTTATTTTGTGAATATCAGACTTGAAGCCATCCAAGGCAACTTGAATTGAACGTTCCGAAAGGTAATTTCTAATCCATTGAAGAAGAGAGTCGTCGATCCCAAGTGCACGCATTTTCGGCAAAAGAGCCCTGCACTAGTGCGGGAATACATTTGTCCCATTGAAGATTTGACGCACTCAAGTGTAGTGGGGGACAAAGCACAATTTGGGAGTGTTGAGCTAGCCGCAAAGTGTGCGGCAAGCAGACTGGCCTTGTCCAAAGAGCTGACAGCTGGAATGTCATTGTAAATGAGCGTCGAGATGGAGGATGAGGCACAATTTCTAATATTTTTGACGAACGACATAAATTGTTGCTGCCTTTGGAACGTTACAGTATTTTTTTCCACAGTTTTTGGTCGTATTGGAATTTCACACACTCAAGTAAGACGTTGCAGTCATTACTGGCTCGTTTAAACTTTTTTCGGATTTCCTCTGTGAGGTTGGTCTTGTAAGACCGAAGAAATATTTCTGACCTGACAGCCTCTTTACAGCTCGAGTCCTGCCATGCCTTTTCTTTTGGTTTTATACTCTTCATCCGATGAGGGATAGAGTTTCTCATTCCAAAGAGAATGGTGTCTGTGATCATATCAGCAGCGGCATCCACCTCGTTATGGAGGAAACATAACGACCAATTAAAATTCCTAAAGAAACTGTTAAGACCGCTCCAGTTGGGTTTTTCGTATTGCCATACGGTTTTTTTGGGATTCTTTTCTCTAAATGTGTGGTGGGTGTACGATAAATTAGCTGATATGACATAATGGTCCGACGAGCCTAGAGGGTGGAGCATATCAACGCAGTACTTGTCTGATTGAGAAGTTAAAAACAAGTCCATGGTGTTGGCGGTATGATTATCAACGCCTGGTATTCGTGTGTGCTCATTTACAAGCTGCGTTAAATTATTTTCCATAGCGAAGATCTCAACACACCGTCCTTCGGGTGTTGTCTGTCCAGAATGTCGAAGCCAGCCAGAATTGTGTATATTGAAATCGCTCGTAATCATGATTTCAGTATGAGGATACTGAATAGAGTCAGACAGCGCATCAAACTCGTTAAAAGTCGAGGTTGCTGTCCAGTTTGGGGCTTCTGTAAATAAAGCAGTAGTGGATAATTTTCTTACGGAAATGGAATTTCAACCACATGGAATTGAATTCGGGATTGAAACATGAATGACATTGTGGTGGAATTTGGTAAGCTAAAGATACTCGTAAATGCAGCAACGGTAGTGACCGAGTTCAAGCTACAGTACTTCGACCAGGAGCGGGAGAGTTGGGATACCCGCACTGTATGATGCTTTTTTTATTTTTATTTCACTGCACTGCACTATTGTTTTTTTTGTTTTACGCTCGCGCGCGATGGTCTTGGTTTTTTTTAACGCTACGCGGTTATTTTTTTTTTCTTTTTCGTTGTGCAGGACACGAGAAATTACGAGTCCACTGGTTGACGTGTGCACACGTCAGCTCGGTACCTGGGACTATTTGGTAAAAATGAACATACAATTCCAGAGTAACCTAGCAGATAAGTACCACTCCATTACTATCTATATTTTCGGCCTCTTGACTAGCTTTTCAAATTTTGTTAAGGTTTTAAAAGGAATCTGCCATACCGACTATTGACAATATCTTCATTTACGTTAATTTACCCGCCGTACGATCTCCTCTTAGGGTTTCGTCATTTCTGACAGGATATTATAGTGTTGGTATTTCTTTCTGCTCAATATTCATGCTTTCAAGTCAAATCACGTTAGATGGCGCCAGTACTCTGCGACTACCAAGAGGAGATTGAATAAGCACGGCCGATTTGTAGCCTTAGATGCACCATTTGGTATCGTCAAGTTGATGCTGATCGGTGCGTGTTTTAATAGTACAATATCCAACAATATTAAAGAGACTCAGAAGGTTATATAAAAGATTCGGTTATACAATTTTATTGAATATTGACTTTCTAAGGCCGTTTTGGGCAGCATTTGATACATTCTATATTTGTGCCAACACTCAGCTTAGAGTAAAACATCTGAAGCGCAAATTCATTGCCACATTTTGTTGATGTGAGTCGTATTGGCTAAGATTATAGAGCCAATCTTAATCCGAGAAAGGTGTAAAAAATTCTTCATCTTTAAATGGATGCTTTGCAGTTAACAGGGATTTCTCAGCAACGCAGTCTTAGGATTTGTGCATTAGGCTGTTATATTCAACAGCCAGTATACAACGATAACATTGTATTGATTCGAAGAGTGTGCTAAAATGCATAGAGAACAGTAGAATATGAACATTCGTCCTTCTAAAGATATTAAAACATTTTTTCTTTTAACCATTCCCACAGTTATAGACTCCTGGGGTAAAATTCCGTCCGGTTTGCTGTACGGCAACATGCAGGACATTGGCAATTTTGACCAGTGCATCAGGACATCAGTCACTTTCAAAGAGGTCGGTGGATTAACTAATGGGCAACATTGTTTCGCATCTATCCCACTGCAATCGGATTTTCCTGAGGTACAAACGCTAAGACTATCAGGAGACGAATTGTTGCAGCAAGTCACCAAAATCGCTATTGGAATATGTGTGCCTGATGTATGTGATCCGAGCCTAATTGCAAGTATACTCCAGGATGCAGCTGATACAGCCTTTAATGGACTGCTTTCGGGTATTAATGTGAGTAGATGTTTAACAGCTGAGAAGCCACCATTTAAACCAGTTAATATCCTTGGCATGTAAGATAGATCTTTGTAATCCAAAATGGCCTATCGATTTTTTGATAACGTTCATTTTAGAGTTATATTTTCGATTATTGGAGTGCTGATGGTACTTAGCACCCTATACGAAGTTTACACTAAATACTTTGAGAGTAAGTATTTTGAAAGGATAAACTATGGAATTTAAATTAAAAATAAAAATGTAGAAGCCATAGTTCCTGTTTTGCTGGCATTTTCCGTACTCACTAATGGCAGGAAACTCTTCAAGATTAACGTGAATAAATCGCGCGATGCAATCGATTGTCTTTCCGGCATTCGGGTACTTTCAATGTTGTGGGTGTTGCTAGGGCATTGTTACCTGTTGACCCCATTGGCCCCCCTCATCAACCCCGTGGATGGTTTAACAGTAAGTGTCTGTGAAGTGTGTTGAAATTTGTATAATTATTCTCCAATTTAGTGGCTTAAATCTGCCTCGTCTATGTACATTCTCATGGCTACAGTATCTGTTGATACTTTCATGTTTTTGAGCGGTATTCTTGTGGCTTGGTTGGCATTCCGTGAGTTGGACAAAACGTAGTACCTTGAAGGCTTTAAACCATCCCATAGAATTTCTTAATCGTTCTTTCTTTTAGAAAGGGAAAACTTAACTTACCGCTTATGTATATCCACCGATATATTCGAATTACACCACCAATGGCTGCCGTGATCCTTTTCTATGTAAGTATATACGATTACATCGAAATTGGTCCTTTTAAAAGCAACTTTGACGATATGCTTGGCGATTGTAAATCAAATTGGTGGGTGACTTTGTTGCATCTTCAAAACTATGTCAACATTAAGAATATGGTAAGAAATGAGTTGCAATGGTGCTGTAAGTTTTGGTTGAAAAAGCTTTCGTACTGCAGTGCGTTAGTCAATCATGGTATCTTGGTGTAGATACTCAACTTTACTTCCTCTCTCCATTGGTTTTAATTCCGCTGTGGAAGTGGGGTAGAAAGTTTTTTCCTGTCATGATCATTATTTCGTTTTTGTCAATTGGATGCGTCATTGGGATATACTATGCCGAAGGCTACAACTCATTTGTGGGGTAATAAGTGTAAACTTTTCAAAATTTACTTAACCGTCTCTGATTTATCTCTTTAGATTAACACAACCTCGTCAAAAGGAACTATCATATTTTCCAACTCACACTAGATGCGCAGTTTGGCTGATCGGAGTCGGTTTTGGATACTTTTTGCACATAAATAAGGGCAACAATATACGGCTATCTAAGGTATTAAACAGAAGTATGTCAGGCTGTTAATGCTTCAAATACTTTCTTACTTCAGATGGTACAAATGGTAGCATGGCTAGTTTGTTTTGGAATGATCATTGCAATAGTGTATGGACCGTATTTTCCAATTAGTGCTGACCGTACTGCGACGGTCTTTGAAGCGGCAATGTTTGAGTCTTTGAGGCGTCCAGCTTGGGGTATAGCATTAGCGTGGATTGTTTTCGCCTGTCACTTTGGGTTTGGTGGAGTCATTAACACCTTTTTATCGCATCCGTACTGGCAACCGTTGACACGACTTACCTACTCATTTTATTTGGTTCACATGGGGGTTCAGTGTTTGCATTTTGGAAACTCTAGGACAGAGTTGTATTTTTCGGACTATAACGAGGTATAACTTAAAAAATTATTTACGTACGTATATACCCAAATGTTGCTTATCTATGGTAGTTCTTGTATTTCTGGAACGTGTTTGGAATTTCGTTTATGGTAGCTATCGTCCTGACATTATCATTTGAATCACCGGTTTTAGTATTGGAGAAATGCATCCTTGGCGGAAAGAGGCAATCGAAGACTCAGCCAGAGGACAATAAAAAGAATAGCGATCTGTTCGTTATCAGCCATAAGTCTGCTTAGTCAAACGGAATATGCCGTCTTTAAGTTTTTTTAGACTTAATTTATTTTTGTGTTATAAATTTGCAAGAAAAAAATTAAGAATTAATTAAAAATTAAATTAAGAAATAGCTCAGCACTTGCTTTTATTGTATTGTGAAGGATCTGGACATGCTTTAGCTATCCGATGATTGTAGAGCCTTTCCATTCTGGAAGGGTTCAAAAATGTACAGCATTTCGAATTTTTGTACAGCATTTCGAATTTTCATGTTATAATAATTCGCTACAGAGTAACAGACGAGAATTGCGAAGTATAAGTATAGACTGTGTAAAGCCATTTACCAGCAACTTATGGCCAAACACATGAGTAACTAAGGCGTGAGCCTGAATATCCCGGAGATAAGTTAGAATATGTTCTGATCAAGTCTTCCACAACATTTCGACGAGTCATATGCTGTTTTCATCAAACACCGAAGAATAGTGGCAAAGTTGTCAGAAAACCATTAGAGCTGAACAATCTGGTGTGCTTTGACCAAGAGTGTTGACAAGGCGCGACTCTGCAAGGAAGAACTAGACCTCCTTATAAATGTTATGAGCAAATGAGTGAGAGGGACATTGGCTTCTCAGAAAAAAAATAAACAAGGATCGTCGCCATGAAGGACGTGCTTCTGTTCAGAAGTATTGTACTGTCAAAATGTGTGGAGAACTTCTCAAGAAACCGTAGCATGAAAAGATTTTCATGGGAACGTATTAGTAGAGTGATAGTCGATGATAAAAATTTGGAAGGATTAACTCTCCAGACAAATTGCCTGCTGTGAAGCAGTATGAACCGTTAAAAGTGGACAATTATCGACAACAACTTGGTTCGTACGACCACGAAGAGGTCTACATAGCTACATAATATATCTAACATCATCGACAAAGCTGCCGGCTCTGACAGCGGGACTTAATTTGGTAAGAAATATGGACCATGTCATCTATAAAATATGCTCGGCTGAAAGTATGCCCTTGGGGCCTGCGCGGCGATTGACCGGGAATCTACTGGCTCTCCTATAACTCAAATTGGTCTAGCAGCACAACAATCAAGTTTGTAGCGAAGTTTCTTCCAGTGGTGGTCCCTGATAATTATATGGGTAAACCTTTACTCATGCAAGATAAAATAGCATGGGCATGCTCTGTCAGTAGCAAAATACTGACCTATGCCGTCAGAAGATCGTTTTCGGATCTTCATGTGGAATATTCGGACACTTAACAGGTCACCTGCAGTAATTAGCAGAGGCCCTTGACCCCTATTGTGCAGATATCACCACTATCCAAGAAGTACGACAGTATGAACGCACATAAGAAAAATGAAAAAATAGGGGAAGAGAGGAAAAAAACATCGCTTATTCCGGTGTGGATTTGCCATATGCGGCAGACTTAAGCAAGAAGTCTTGAGCTCCGAAAAGTGAGAGAGCATGTTATGGCAATCCGCATCAAAGCTAAAATCGCTAACGTAAGTCTAATATGCGCAAATACCCGAAGAAAAGGATGACGCCACAAAGAATGTTTCGACGAGCTGTTCGGCAAGACATATGGGCAATGCCCGAAGTATGACGTTAAGATCGCTTAGCACACCCAGATAGGATAGGAAGACGGAGGACATCTTTGGTAGGACAGTTGGACACCACATCTGGAAAAGAACTTAGGCTTATTGACTTTGTGGCGAGGCAAGATGTTACTGAAGCAAGCACATGGTTTTTTCATCTCAATATACATAAGCGGACATGGCGGTCTCCGTCTAATGAAATCCTAAATCAAATTGATTATTTTGCGATATTTTGGGCATCCGAAAATTCTGGGCAAACAACGTTGATTCGGATTTCCCATGCTCCACAACAACGAAGAACTACTGTAAGAAGATATAAAGCAGAAAAGCTGCAATCCCAACAGACCGGCAGAATCTTTGCTTGCGGAACGGGTATCGAGAAATCTCTCAACGACTCCTATGCCGCCCGCATCAAGTACCGAATACCAGTGGCAACGCTGTCAACGTGCCATCAGAGACGCCGCAATTGCCGTTCTGGGTTTCAGCCGACCACCACTAAGAAAACACTGGTTTGATGAAGAATACTCGACATCACATGCGTACAAAGCAGCGCTGTAACGAAGGACGAGAGCTGACCGTAAGCTCTTCGAGCAGAAGAGATGGGAATAACATCGGTCTCTCCTAATAGAAAAAAGAGCACAGGCATAAAGAACGTTTCAAGACAAGACGACCCGTACAAAAACCTATAGGGATGAACAAGGAAACCTTTTAGCAGAGTTGCAGTCGGTGCTGAGAATATGGAAAAATATATTCTGCAGACTATATTACGGCGACGGAGGAGAAGATCCAGCCGTTACGCAGAATAGACCATCCAACTTAGACGATGACGGCCTAAACTTCCGTCAAATGAAGTAAAGTTCGCGATACCCAAACTGAAGTTCAACAAAGCACGTGGACTTGACGGATTATAATTTCGAAGTACATAGTAAGGAACTTTGCCTGCCTTGGCTCTGCTATATTTTAAAACAACCTCGGGAGGAATACGATAACTCTTGTCAATCGTTCTTTCTTTGCGTTAAGAACGTAATTGAGTAGCAATGTCCTACCCCGAAAAACCAATGAGACTCTATGGCGCCGAAGCAGAGTCTATACTTGAAAGCAAATGAAGATATCCTCTGTCGTTTCCAGAGAAAAATCCTTCTAAAAATATTCGGTCCCGTTTGCGTTGACGCTTGCCTTGGAGGAGAAGATTCAACGACGAACTATACGAGCTGCACAGCGACATCTACCTAATGAAAAAGCTGCTCATGAGTCACCTTAAATGGTTAGGACTTATAGAGCGAATAGACACCAATGCTCCGGTTCGCAGAGACTTTGAATATAACCCGAAGGAATAACATTGTGTAGGAATACCTCAACTTATATGGGTGGTGCGTATAAGTAGAAGCGGACCTCAACCGACTTGGATTTTGCAACTGGAGACAGCTAAAGACCGAGCTGACTGGAGAGGCCTGTTAGTTGAGATCGTGGTTCATCCCGAACTCTAGCGCCATCTAAGTGCATAAGTAAGTAAGTAGATTAGACATTATCTTTTTAATTTGTCTTCTTGCTGATTCTCATATACTATTATATCTTTTGCTACTGTCGAGGTAGTCAGAGACCTAGTTCGTTGTATTTCCTATTTAAAATTCATAACTTTCCGTTCAGTGATATATCCTAATCGTCACAGCAAACCAATAGGTACAGGTTCTTGCCGCCACTATATCATGGCCTATAATCTACAGTCGAATCTAAGCGTTAGCCGGAAAACCTTGAGGAAATTTTCCGAAATGTTCGGCAATCTCACAAAAAGAACCGCAGAAGGTGGTCTCGCGCAGCTTAAATGTAAATGGTTTTTTTTTCAGAATTTTACAAATTCAATCTGAAATAAAATACTTGAAACTAATGGCAATGACTATGATAGTACCTTTATTTCACAGAAAATTTTGCCATTAGTGCTTAAATATGACACCGGGAATATGCGCACCATGGCTAGCTCGAATGAAGCACAATCGTGAAGTCTAATTTTCGACAACTTTATCGAGCAACTGGGGCCGTATATCAGCAATAACACAGCGAATGTTGACTTCCAAATCGTCCAACGTATCTGGTTTATCGGCATAGACTAGTGATTTCACATAACCCTAAAGAAACTAATCTAAAGGTGTGAGATCACAGGGTCGTGAAGGCCAGTTCGAAGGTCCATTACGCGAAATTATGTGTTCAGCAAATGTCTCCCGGAATAAATTGATGGTGTCGCGCGCCGTGTGGCATGTTGCGCCATCTTGTTGAGACCAAAGTTCTGTCATATCAATGTCATTTAACTGAGGAACGAAGAATTAAGAAATCATGTTTCTATACCGCTCTCCATTGACGGTAACATTCCGGCCGACATCGTCCTTAAAGAAATAAAGCACATCAAAGCACATCAACCAGTGAGTTTTAATGGTTATAAGGGCGTCTCGACAAAAGCGGCTGGGTTTTCTCCACTTCACATTTGGCAATTTTGCTTGTTTACATATCCATTTCACCAAAAATTGGCCTCATCGGCTAACAAAATTTTGCGTTGAAAATGAAGTTCAAGCTGAATCATGTTTTCGGCCCATTCACCGAACCTACGACGCGTGTACTCGTAATGGTCACGCATTTTCAGCTCTTGGACAAGCTGGATTTTATAAGCTTTTAAACCGATTTTTCGGTAAAATCTTCCACAAAGTGGATGGCCATAGCTCCAATTGCTGTGCACGAAGCGAATCGACTCATTCGGATTCTCCTCAACACTGCGTTCCGCAACAGCAATAACTTCATCTGTTCGTACTATTTGTCTTCTTTATGGATGCGTATTATCTACTAGAGTGTACGTGCTGCAAAAAAGATTCATCGTGTTCCGAATAATCTGGTCAGATAGACGATTATGTCGACCGAACCTCGAAATGGAAGTAGCGCACAATAAGTTTGGCGAATCGAACCATGGTTCTTAAAATAAGTTCGCACGAATTGTTCTGGCGGTAATCTATTTATTGTAAAATGGCAAAATGTACTAACCACAAATCAACTTTGAACTGCCAAATTGACAGTCTTTAGAAACAGTGTTGCCAGTTTGAAAAGTAATACCCTAAAAGAAAACACCCATTATAACAATATCAGGTGCAATACAAGTGGTTATACTCGTATAATGTGGCCGTCAAACCCTATTTTGAATTATATACGAGTACCAGCCTTCTATATTTACTCGTATGTTACCTTACACAGAAAACCAGACTGATACACCTCAATTGCACATATGTTAAACAGACTAAATTCGCTATATATTAACAAGCGACTTTTCATGATGACAATGATTTATGTACAAAAACAAATAAAATAAAGCATGGAATTTGCAAGAAATGCATACATATATACGAACCAGCGTTCTTGAGAGAAGAATCGTCCCATACAATCTTCGCAAGGCGGAAGGCTTTAACATTCTGCTATCGAGAACATTTCAAACACAAGCCAGCCTAGTTCTATGTGGGCCTTCAATTGTTCAATAGCCTGCCTTCATCCTCTCTGGTGGGATTTTAATACAGCTGTTTCTCGATAATATAAAATGATGTTCCTAATGCTCTTAATATTTTTAGAATTGCAAAAAGAATTATATGTAAAAACGCTAAGAAATTGCAATTGCAAACATATATCTGTCCATCTATCTAAAAGACAAAGTGGACGTTTAAACTAAACACACGCTAAGGGCTGGAAACACTAAACATGTTTTTCGAAACATTACCCCAAACTCCTTTTTATTATAATTGCAAATTCGTCTGAAGTAACCCCAGAATTTGACAATGTCTAAGCACATTTGTTGTTATTTTTTTCGATTTTGATTACAGACTTGTGACTGGCAAACAGACGCCTGACTTGATGGCCAGATATCTTCAATCATTCAAAAGCTGATCAGCATGATTTGATTTTATGTGGTATGGCATTGATAAACGTTATCGTACGTTCAATTCCTTGTTTTCTTTGTGGTACTCATAATTAGGGTTCTTGTTATGTTAGCATTATCTCATGGATTGTATTCAAATAGTCGTGATAGTACATATATTCCGAATTAACTTACTCAGGACGAATAAATATGATAACGGCATAAAATCAGTCGAAATCGCCGTAATTTCAAAACATTTGTAGAAGAATTCATTTTGAGCAAATTTGATAGAAATACTTGGAAAAGGTTGTACTCGTATGTTATTTCTGTTCGGATGCTTCGTTATACAGCAATTTTCAGGTTTTTCTTTTAAAAAGAAATACAAATCACTCCATCGATTTCCTTGAGCATGACCTATGTAAATCGAGGCATAACTTGGCGCTGTTTACCCCAAGGATTTCGGGTCAAAAGTTTCGTCTCTACCATCATTATGCGTAGCAATCTTAGACTTCCCGTTTTGCAGCTTGCAAATTCATAGTAAATCATTTGTTTGGTATCTTGGCCCCCGGGTAGCTCGCATTTTTTCCTTTAGTTGTAACGAAGTTACAATGTGGAAAATCTGGTTGGACAGTTTGCTAATTGTGCGATTATGCTGTCACTTTAAGGATGAGGGAAAAGCCACCTCCGTATCCAGTGGCCTATCTATGAGGATCCATACGTGGTCTCTCTGACACCACTTTGAATTGGGATGATTGGCAATGACAATCATGCGAACGACGCTGAGTGAAAACACTGACCAGCTGTGAAAACTAGCTAAAGCTGAGGTTGTGTCCATCTAATCTAGGCTCTACACGTAATAATTTTTAATAGCTAGGAAACTGTATAATAAACATCTCCTCAGGCTACCGAGAGATGTGTTAATTCGCCTTCATACCCAGAACCCTCGACTAGACATTGAAAAATGGAAAATCTGTTCTCACAGGGAGAGCAGTAAGGAATAGTGGAAACACTAACGAGTTCTGAGCTAAGACAAAGCTTGTATTGAGACTATTAAAGCTAGGTATACCTCGCCACCCAATCTGCACCGTGCAAGAGTTAATTTCCACTTTACTTGCGGAAATAAGCTACAAAACGAATGGAAAATCGTACAAATTCGATGTTGCGTCAACTCATTTTCAATATGATTGCGTACTATCGCCACCATCAAAAGGGATTAGCGGCATTGAATACTGTGGTTCCAGGAAGATGGGACTTATCATATGCTGCGATGCTAATGGTCAGAATACTTTTTGGACCAGTACCAAACGCAATGTGAGGGCAATCATCTCCTGGATTCTATAGTATCTACTGACCACATTGCCAACAATGCTGTTGTCACAACATCGCGATAAAAGTAAGACAAAAAGTCATCAGATGGCCTTAAGAAGATACGCTAAAGAGAATATCGGTGGGACAGTAATTTTTAAATCAGATACTATGAAGATCGATTCCAGAATCGGCTTTCAGGAATAGATCGGCAAATCTGCTAATCCGCCTCCAAAGCTCAGCACGAAATAAAAGCTAGTGCAAGCTGTTCGGTGTGCTCAACAAGTTGGAAACAATCTTGCATATCGCCCCTTCCATGCTGAAACGCAGGACTACGGAAGGAGACGAAAACTTCTAAGCAAATCATTTAAGACTAATTTGGAGATAGAAAGGAATCTTTACAGGTCGATGCAAAAAGAATATAAGAAGATAATACGGATTTCGCCTCTTATAAAGATTTTTGCGAAAAGATCAAAACAGTCGGTGAAACTAGCAAGGTAGTCAAAGCCCTCAAAAGGCGGAAATCAGCCAAACCAGAATTACTCAGAAAACCTTACGGCACAGTGTAGGTGCCGAAAGCCGATACCCTCAAATACGATAATGTTTCCTTAAATTGTTTTATCGATGAAATATATCGAGCTATGTTACAAAAATATAATAGACCACCTGTTGGTAACTCTAAAGCGAATTGTCACTACTAACCTGGCACTGGCATATATACCAATACGTTGGTGAACAGTGAAGGTAGCCTCTATACTGAAAATCGGAGAAGGTGACTACACGCTCGCCAAGAGCTTCAGACCTATCAGTGACAGATAACTTTCATGTTAAAGAGTATGGAGTAAATGGTAGAGCTTCGTGTTCGCAAAACTACTTTGCGAATGCATCTTTTGTCTGAGATGCAACATACCAACGTGGAAGAATGCAACTTTTGATGCTCGGCCAGACAAGACGACGTGCACGAACCACTAGTTTCGTGGATCAAAGTAATGCTAGTCTAGTGAATAGGACACTGATTGCGGATGCTGACTGTGGCCAATATGTGATGACGGTGGTAAACAGGGGTTGACAGCAAGGCGCGTTCTGTCCCCACTGTTATGGTACATATTGGTCGATTCACTGCTCCACGCGCTTAATAATTCTGATGTTTCTACACATGCATGTAACTGATGTATGTATTTAGATGTACTGTCTGCTGGATTGTGTCTAGCGATTTTCTGCTATACGGCGCAGACAGGCCTACTCGTAGATGCGATCGGCGATTGGTGTACTGGAAATGGGCTTTCAGTTATTCCTCTCAAAACTGAAGTTGTCTCCGTTATGAGAGGGAGGAAGCTGACTGGTCAGACATATCCAGTACTTAAAGGTATAACCATCGGTTCCTCCAACGAAGCTAAGTATTTGAGTGTAATCTTGGGTAACAAACTTATTTGAACTGAACATGTCAAGTCGAAAACCTCCAAGAAGCCTTCGGCTTTCTCTCATTATAAACAAACTTTCGGCAAGACTAGGCTTTTCAAAGGGAAAGATCCTTTGGATCAACACCGCTATGACAAAACTTGCTATTTCAGATTGCCTGGTGGATCAAGCTTTTACAAAAATATTTCGCTGCTACTTTTACCAGAAATGGTAGAAAATGGTTTGTCCGGACTGCATGGAAGCTTCTTCTAGCTTGACTGGCTCTGCTACAGACGCATTTAAGAATCTCCCTCTTCTTGAATTTCATGTCATTTTGCACTCTCTTTCGAAAAAGAAGAAGTGGTATTTGGTAAAATACGAACTGAAGTTTTGGTGAGCTTTCTCGCCGACTGTCCTACAGACTTTCCGTCTGATAATGAATGACACCACAATTCCTATTGTTGGAAAAAAAAAATGAAGCCGACTTTCCTTACATCCAAAAATGGTTTCGGCTAAAGTCTCAGTCAGTCTAAGTTAGATTTCTCTCCTCGTTGCAAAAACTTGCGTCTGTCTTCTAAACGGACACATACGCAATATTGTGAAGATTGGGTGGAGTAGGCGAAGCATCTGCATCTGCAGCGATTGCCAAGCTGCGCCTTAGGGCTTTTTGGGCCCTCTCACGACTTTAAAGCTAGTTTGATGATACCAAACTTTACTGAACGAAGTCGGAAGGATGAATTTACACAGTATTGTTTGGGTCCCCGGTTACAATGGCATGACGAGAAATGACGTTGTCGATGAACTTGCTAGGAAAGGCTCAGTGGAGAGTTTTTAAAGAACCGAACCTAAGTGGGAATTGCCTGCATCCTCGGTTAGGGCTTCCGTTGACAGTTGAATATGAGCATTACTGCAGATATCATGACTCTCACCAGGTTATTGATAGACCAAACGAATGCTACCGATGTTTGGTTAAGATGAAAAAGTCAGCATCTTTTCTGCTGTCCCCCATTATGCTTTTACTAAGTACCTAAGTATGCTAAGCATAAGTGAAATTGAAGGCGATATCTCAGAGAGCTACCTCTGTAAGGGACCGGCCTACATTCGCATCACGTTGTACATACTCTGCGCTGATGTAATGTTTGCAGCTACTGTAAGCACTTTCTGGTGGCTCGATTGCTCACCTCTCTAGGTTGAGGTTGTTATGAACTGTCAGAAAAGGGACCTTATTATTAGGCGTGTTTTTATTATTATTCTTCTTTTACACAATTTCATCTCCCCCATAATTTCCCTTCTTCGCTTATTTTTGGCTATCAGTGCCGACAATTATATGACAACATTGTTCCAGGATTATGTACGAGAGTGTCCATTTTATACCTAAACACCTTTTTAATATATTACTAAGTAACCTAAAATTAACTCGGCATTAGATTGCGAATGTAGAAATTTAAACCGAATTCTGATTTGACTCGGTCAAATTTTGTTTATCTATCTCCACAAGTGGCGGGGCTATGACTTTCTTTGCGGAACCACGAAGCAGCGCTTTCTCGAGCACAAGTACTGGTGATTCAAATGCCAGAGTCCACCCTATTGCCGCCATAGTTGCTACACCGAAAGTGCTCCAAAATAATAAAATCTGTAGATGAAAACATGTCAGAAAAACTAATAAAATGAAAATGAATAATTTGTACCTCGTTATAATTTGAAAAATATACATCTGTTCGCAAGCTGCCGAAATTAACCAACTGAACACACATGTGCACTAGATATAAAGAATAAGTCAATCGCGCTAGGGGCTGCCAGAAGGGATGTGACAAAAATGTGTTAACAATACCACCGAATCCAAAGTGACATGCAAAAACCATCCACCCCAGAGCAATTCCCCATGCTGGACGCCTTAGTGCCTCAAACAGTGCGGCTTCTAATATGGTCGTCTTCCGATTGGAATTTATTGTAAAATATGGTCCATAAAGTATAGCGATGAGTGATACAAGGCAGACGATCCATCCGATAAGTTGGACCAGCTTTGACGGATGCACTGGGTTTCGTCGATTTTTGTACATAAAATAGCCAAGGCCTACCCCAATCAACCAAACCGAGTATCTGGTATGGGTTGGTTGATATGTACGTCGAGTTTGATCTACACCATCAGTTCTAACAAAAGTTAATGTAAATTTTGAAAAAAAAAAAAATTCCAAGAAAGGAAGTGTATCCTTCGGTGAAGTATGTCGAAATGACGCAACCAATTGATAGGAAGGAAAGTAATATCATGACAGGAGCAAATTTTCGCCCCCACTTCCAAAGAGGGATCAGAATGAGAGGTGAAAGTATATACAATTGCATGTCCACAGCTAAGTACCAACTTTGTGCAACACACTGTAAATTTCATTGTTTTAGAATTGGCTAAGGCTAACCTGAGATATTGAGATCTTACCGGAGTATTGGGGTTGACGTAATTGTGAACGGATAAGAGGGTAGACCACCACTTATCTTGACACATGTCGTTAAATCTTTTGAACATATCCCAATGTGGCCCACTTCCTACGTATTGATACAAACTCACATAGAACAATACAACTGCTGCTACAGGAGGTGTCAGTCGAATATATCGATGGAAATACATGAGCAATACATTGAGTTTTCCGTTCCTTAAAAAGAGCAGGTATTTTCGGTTATATTTTGAGAGAATACTTTTATGGAATTTACGTCTTATCTAACTCTCGTAGTCCAATCCATGCAACCAGTAAGCCACCCATAAAAATGAACGAGTCAACTGACACAGTTGCCATTAAAATGTGCATCGATGATGCAGCTTTACTCCACTAAAATATTGAAAAGAAGAAGCTCAGTCTACTTTGTTACATAAGCGGGACAAACTTACTTGCACCAAATCCCGTAGATTGATCAATGTCAACATTGGCGTTACTGAGTAGTTATGAGACATGAGAACCCATGCCATCGAAAAGACGCGAATGCCATTCAGACAATCAATATTGTTGGCTGTCCTAACCGTATTGATCGCGAATAGTTTCCTTCCATTTGCGATAGCTGAAAATGATAACAGTACTGGTGATGGAGGTTCTGAAAAAAAAAAACTAAACAAAATTCTGAACTTGGTCATCAAAATGGAAGCTTACTCTTGGTGTAATCCGTGAAGACATCATATCCCGTGCTCAAAACCATCAATACTCCAACAATGGAAAATATCACACTAAAATACAAAACAAAAAGTGAGTCATGTTCATATCTAACGACAAACAGTTCTTATCATATGTTCATACATGCCAAGAACAGTGACCGAATCGAAAGGAGGTGTTACTGCCGTTGTACAATGGCTCACTGTGATACCAGATAGTGATCCATTGAAAATGTTATCAGCGGCCGATTGAAATATGGTATTAAGTACTTCAGGATGACAAGTATCGGGAACACAAATTCCAATGATGATTTTAGCTAGACCCTCCAAAAGTTGACTTTCCATTTGCGGACTTTGATCTATCTCAGACACACTTTGAGTCATCTGACTGAACAGTGGTATATCAGCGAAACAGTACTGTCCATTTACTGTACCGAGGGATTTGTTTAAATAAACTGATGTTCCAATGCACTGATCGAAATTACCCAAGTCCCTCAAATGACCGTAGAGTATGCCGGCTGGAAATTTTCCCCACGAGTCCAAAACTAAAAAAAAATTACGAAATTGTATACTTGAGCCTTGAAATAGGAACCTATGAACGAGCACTGCATCATAATGCACCGGTTAGTTAGGTCAATAGGAATCTTTAACAAAAAAAAGAGTCTGTTCTTTAATTTGAACACATGTGATGTACTACTCGTAAAAGTTACAATTCGGGAGTTGAAATTATCGTTTCTTTGCGTCTATAGATTTAATGAGTCTTCGTCAATTAACATGTTTTATGAGGAGTTGGAAGACTTATTGTCTGATGTTTCTAATGACGTCATTCTTCTGGGAGATATTAATTTAGATATCTTACAAAACACAACCTTGGTGGATAATTATTTGTTTTTGTTATCAACTTTCGGTTTTGAGTCGTGTATTAATAGACCAACGCGTATTTCTGTCTCTTCTAGTACTTGTATTGATCACACATTCCAAACCCCAAAATGTAGGAATTTGTAGCTCTGTTGTTGATTTACAAGTCTCTGATCATTGTTTCACGTGTCTTAGTTTAAAATATTCTTGTTCCCCTACAATTAAAAAGCTTCCAAATGGTGATGTTTTTGTTAAAACCGATTTTGCCTTTCTTAATAATCTCCTTAGGTTTGAACATTAGGAAAATGTATTGAATGAATGTAATCCTTCCACTGCCTTCTCTAAGTTTATCAAAAACACTAGAACACCATATCCTTCAATGTTCCAAAAAAATAGTAAAAAAGAAGAACAAGTTAAAAAAACTCAAGCCTTGGATATCTTTTAATTTATTGAGAAAAATCAAGAATAAAAATAAATTATACAAAAAGAAAATTAATAATCCTGACAATGACAATATCAAGACTAAGTATAAAAAAATGTGTAAAGATATCTGTAAAGATGTTTTTCTAAAAACAATTACTATCTTAACAAATTTAGTGAGGCCCATGGTAACTCCAAAAAAGAATGGGAATTAGTTAAAGATATATTAAATGGATCAAATCGAAAAGAACAGCTCCTGAGTATAAAAGAAAATAATGCTCTTATATCAGACTCTAATACATTAGTAGACACATTTAATAAGTTCTTTTGCTCGATAGGTGCTAAGGTAGTTTCCGATTGTACTGATTCATTCTCTACCTGTAATTGCTTAGCTCAGGAAGGCTCATGTCCTAAGAGTTTTTTCTTTGACACTATAACCTCTTACGAAGTATATAAAGTTATTAACGTCTGATGGATTTTCAAACAACTTCGTTAAAAAAATAGCTTTAAACATCTGTGATATTCTATGTTTTATGTTTAACAGAAGCGTTTTATGTGGTGTGTTTCCAAATTATTTAAAAATAGCTGAAGTGATACCTTTGTATAAGAAAGGCTATAAAACCTTAATAAACAACTATAGGCCTATCTCGTTACTGTCGGTTTTCTCGAAAATTTTTGAAAAAGCTGTTAAAATAAGAATTGTCAGTTCATAGACATAACTAAAGCCTTTGATACTGTAGATCATGATATACTTCTGAGTAAACTCTACAAATGTGGTTTTAGAGGTATTATCCATGATTGGTTTCGATCCTACATTTCCAATAGAGTGCAAAGAGTAAAAATTAGTGACGTCTTTAGTTCCTTACGTTCTGTCCCTGTCGGTGTTCCTCAAGGTTCTGTTCTTGGTCCTATTCTATTTCTTATATTTATTAACTCATTATTCTTATAAAAATATTAAAGCAAAGTCACTGCATTTGCGGACGATATGGCGTGTGTTTTCACAAACAATTCAGCATTAAATCTTTGTGCTCATATCAATCATGATATTGAAACTCTAAGTCATTGGTTCAAAATGCATAAAATGGTTATTAGTAACAAAACAAGAATTATGATGTTTAATCAGAGTGGAATAGAAGTAGACTATGGACCTTTCGTGTTTCATAGTAGCAACTGTAATAGATATAAGCATAGTATGACTGTTTGTAATTCTGATGTAAATTCACAGACGTATTTTGATAAAAAATTTTGCTCTGACAAATGTTTTGGTATAGTTAAAGTTAATCAGTTCAAATATCTTGGAGTTCTGCTTGACTAGAAGATGAATTGGTCGGCACACACAACAGCGCTTAAGAAGTATCTGATGGCAGCTATTAGACAAATATATTTTGTAAAGTCTTACTGCTCACAGGATCTTCTAAAGCGTATTTATTATGGTTTAATGCATTCTAAACTGGAATATGGTTTATCTTCCTGGGTTGGCACTCACCTTATTAAAATGCATCCTCTCCTCATAACACAAAAACATGTTATTCGTCTTATTTGTAACAAAAACCGACGGTATAATAGCTTAGTGCTTTTTAAAAACCTTAACATTTTACCTTTGAAACATTTATATTGCTATAAAGACTTAAAAATATTCTTCAAAAGATCTGGTTATTTATTAAATAGACGCTCATCTAACTACCGACTTAGAATAAATGAACTAAATCTCGTCCAAGTACGTCATCACAATGTGCAAATCTTTTTTAATTTTTTTACAACAACCGTTCCTAGACTTTTTAACAAGCTACCTTATACGTATACGTAATGAATCCAGTTTCCTCAAACAAATTAAATCACGGCTACTAGACTTAAACTACAGAGATGTTATTGAACTGCTTTGTATATTGACATTTGTAATTTAATTGTTAATCGTTTTTGCCTGTGAATCTGCTCTCGCTTTTAGTTCCTTAAGAACTATAGATTGCAGATACTTTTTTCTTCTTAATACATTTTTTCTATTTGTATATACTGTTCCTTGTACTTCCTGTTTATAACGTATTTGTAAAAAAGTATTAAATAAAAATAATAAAAAAAAAAAAGTTCTCACTTTCTCTATCAGCCATCAGAAAGCCATGGTCCTTGTCCGAATACAAAGAAAATCTTTATTGTTAAGGCCAAAGACCCAATAAAGATGGTTATGATTGTCAAGCATCATATCAATAGTCAAGCAAGTTGGCCAAAGTGGATTTGATCCACTGATCTGAACATCTAACAATAAACTCTTCTTTGGCCAACTTCCTACCAAAATGGCAGAGTCCCTTTCTATTTGTACGCACCATTTTGGAAAAGGTTGCTCCTTCGGGTAAAATCGAAAACCCTCCGTTGATATTCATTCGCCCTACAAGTTCTAGTCATATCATACAACTGATACGCACTTTTTTGACCAGGCAGATGATGCTGTATAGCGTAATGAAGAGCTCACATCAGTAGCGCATATAAGCCTCTTTCTGTTTCACCAAGATTGCACCCGACCTTGTGACCCACCGAGCGGTTTCCATTGTCATTCTCCACAATCTGATGAGTTTGGCAGGTTTCCCAAAACCAGAGGGGACTCATCATTGTGGACACTCTCACAAGCGGCCCTAAAATCGATAAAAAATATTTCTGAGCGTATCTATGTATTTCGAGTCCTCGGGCTTTTTCTATGAATTGCCTTAGTGTGAATTGTGGAATTAAGATGGAGAAAATTACCTTGACCATTAACAAAAGGTTTCAGGCGTTCACACAATACTTGTGCAATATCAGGAGGACTGCGTCTACTGTTGGATCGCAAACGATTATAAGATTTCAACATCAGTATTCTTTCCTCCACTAAATCTTGGAAAACAATTAGCCATCAGTTGTTTAAGTTAGTTCCATCTCTAGACGGTTCAGTTCTTCTTATGTTAATGTTCGTGTATGTCATATATCATTGCTTCGTTTTGTATGAATGGAAATCCTCGTATTTATCGTCCAGGTTGAATGATTCTTCTGGCTGGGTCTTGTTGCGTCTCTGGCTGGGTCTTGTTGCGTTGACACGTTATTTTTACGTATAAGGGAAACTTCATAAGTTTGTGTCTCTATTTCCTCGATCGCACGCTTCTTACTCTCCCTTTTATCTTGGAACGAAGTAACCACCGATTCTATTCTCTCCTTTTCTACTTTAAAAGCGCATGTGATGGTCTTATCCTTCTACCCAGTGCCACAGGAATGTTTATGTACAGGTCCATTACGCGAAATTATGCGCTCAGCAAATGTTTCCCGCAAGAAATTGACAGTGTCGCCCGCATTGTGGCATGTTGAATTATCTTGTTGAGACCAAAACCCTGTCACGTCAATGCCATTCAACTGAGGAACGAAGAAGCCCAAAATCATGTTTCTATAGTGCTCTCCATTGACGGTAACATTCTGGCCGGCATCGTCCAGAAATATGGGCCGGTAAATTCACCAGCCCATAAACCACATCAAACAGTGAGTTTTAATGGTTGTAAGTGCGTTTCGACAAAAGCGGCTGGGTTTTCTCAATGTTGGCAATTTTGCTTGTTTACATATCCATTTAACCAAAAATGGACCTCATCACAAAATTTTGAGTTGAAAATGAAAATCAAGCTGAATCATGTTTTCGGCCCATTCACCGAACCTACGACGCGTGTACTCGTAATGGTCACGCATTTTTAGCTCTTGGACAAGCTGGATTTTATAAGCTTTTAAGCCATGATCTCTCCGTATAATCTTCCACAAAGTGGATGAGCATAGCTCCAATTGTTGTGCACGATGGCGAATCGACTCATTTGGATTCTCCTCAGTACTGCGCTCCAAAACGGCAATAACTTCCTCTGTTCGCACTGTTTGTCGTCTTTGGAGATGCGTAATTTATACTACACACACCGAGGTTTGCCAAAAAAAAATATTTTTATTTATCCCAAACCGATTAGCTCTTACACAATTTTCTTACTAACTACTGGTGACCATTCGTCACTCCCTTATATTAATTCTCACATTGCCATCTCAGCTATCTTCGATGCAGTGCGTGTGAACTTTTGCGATATTGGACACTTCCTTTGCAACATTGTTCCCGATATTAGATTGCCGTGCTCGCGGAAAATGTGGGAAAATACTTTTTATTGGAATTATTTCGAAAAAGAAAAAATGGATGATGTATCAGATAGTACATAACCTCTCCCCCGTTGGATTTTAAATTCTCCTGAATTTTTGGGATTATATTTGGAATGGAAATTTTAACACCTTTGTTTTTCTTGTAGGATAAAGCAAATTACAAAGAACTACGAATACGAATATAATAGCTGAGAAAGCAGTATAAGTTACTTTTTTATGAAATTCCAGTACTCGTATCTTTATATTTTTTAGATTTTCAAAATTTTTTATAACAATGTCTTCAAAGTTTAATGATCTTGTCAAATTGTATGTTACATCTTCATTATAATGAAATCTATCTATAAATTAAAAATTTTTGTTACTAAAATTCTTATTTAATATTTCGATTGAACAATTGTTAATAATAATTAAGTAATTTCCAAGATAACTTTATTTTTCTGTCATCAGAATAATTTATAACTGAAGTATTTCTTAAATTCTTACAAATTAAAGTGCTGTCATCTAGTTTTTTTATTTCTAAAATTACATCTACAGCTTACATCTATTTTCTGTAATATAATTATTTATGTGTTCTAGGTCACTTACATATTGAATTTTATTGCTATTGTATTTATACTTTGTTTTATTGATTTCTATTACATATTGATCATATATCATAACTTCCATCATATCTTTACTTGGAATAGGTGTGATAAAGTTATAATTTACAAGTTTATATGAAAATTGTACCCTTAATGCCAATATTATTGTATCTTTTGTGTCATATTTCAGTAATCCTGCATTAAATTTTGAAGTTTATGAAAGTCAAGTTCTGTCTCGCTGATTTCTGTTATGGTCACCATGCTAGAGTGTATTATTCCATGTTTTACTGACGCTTTGTTATCAGTTATCTGGTCTATCTTTTCTTCTAACATTCCAAGTCTCAATAATTGGCCTAATTTAAGTTGCTGTAATATAACCTTTTTTTATTTGCTATTAATTCTGTAAAAGTTTTAGTTAATTCTTTCCTATTTAGTTCTATTACCTTTTTTAAGCAAAATATTGGGTCTACAAGTAAGTTTCCAGCGTTTGTCAGAGATGGCGCCACCAGTGGATCCCGGGCAGAAATGTCAGACACCATGTGTTTTATTTGTAGGTTTTGTATCTGTAAACAACTTTGCAGCGTTATATTTGAGCAGTTCTATCGGTGTCGTACATTTTATCGAGCAAAATCATGGCAAGTTTCCAGCCAAATAAACGTCATTTGCGAGAAGCGCTGCTTTTATTCTTTAATATGAAGAAAAGTGCGGCTGAGGCATATCGTTTGCTTTCGGAAACTTATGGGGCGGAATGTATTGGTGAATCGACGTGCCGCGAGTGGTTCAAACGGTTCAAAAGTGGTGATTTTGGAGTTGAAGACAAAGATCGCCCCGGAAAACCGAAAAGTTTTGAAAACGAGGAATTGGACGCTTTACTGTATGAGGATCCGTGTAAGATTCAAGAAGAACTTGCTGCATCAATGGGCGTCACGCAACAAGCCGTTTCCCTGCGCCTAAAAGTACTGGGATTCATTCAAAAGGTTGAAAACTGGGTGCCGTACGAATTTAAGCTAAAAGACGTCGAACGGCGATTTTGCATGTCCGAAATGTTACTGCAGCGGTATAAAAATAAATCATTTTTGCATCGTATTGTCACTGGTGATGAGAAATGGATTTATTATGATAATCCTAAACGCAGAAAATCGTATACAAAGCCCGGCGAGCCCGCCCAATCGACGCCGAAACGAAATATTCACGTGAATAAGGTCATGCTCTGCATGTGGTGGGATCAAAAGGGTGTCGTATACTACGAACTGCTTCCGAGTGGTGAAACCATCAAAGGACCATTATATCGAACCCAACTAATTCGTTTGAAGCGGGCATTAAAAGAAAAACGGCCAGAATATGAGACCAGGCATGAGTCCGTCATTTTTCATCACGACAACGTTCGGCCACATGTTGCGGTTTCGGTGAAAAACTATTTGGAAAATAGTGGATGGGAAATTCTGCCTCACCCGCCTTATAGTCCAGACTTGGCACCATCTGACTACCACTTGTTTCGTTCGATGCAGAACGCTCTTACGGGAATACGCTTCAGCTCAGTAGAGGAAATCAAAAATTCGCTCGATACGTTCTTGGGCTCGAAAGACGAGAAATTTTTTTGGTCCGGAATTCATAAATTGCCAGAAAGATGGGGAAAGTTATAGCTTCCGATGAACGATACTTTGAATAAAGCATTGTAACTATGTTTTCATAATAAAACTTCAAATTTTGGAAAAAAAAAACGCTGGAAACTTACTTGTAGACCCAATATATTTTCGTTAAAGTGCGAATTGATTTTTACCGGTTTGTCTAGATTACCTATTGCATTTTGATTATTTTTGATAAGCCCCCGCTTGTTTATTTGGTTCAATTGTTGTTAACTTGGCATAAAGGGTTCATAATTCATTTCTTATTGTTGGGTCACCAAAAGTTGTAGTTTTTGCTCGATCAGCTTAAATGTCTGTCTTATTTCTCTAGTATTGATGATGTGTAAAATTGTTTTCGTATCTTGCACTGTTTCAGTTTGTCCCATATTAATTTCTACGTATCCGTTGTCTGTTGTTATTCTGTAGATCGTTAATGTTGCTATTGTTTTTCTCGTCAGTATGAGAAACGCTGATGTCATCATCTGCGAATTTACGAGGTGGTTTAATATTTACTGGGTGTTCTTTATCCATTGTCTTTAATCTACATCTAGGTTCATTTTTATAATAATTTCTCTTATAATTTTTAACTGGTCCTATTTTCTTTATACTCTTACCAATCCTCATTGAGTTTACTAATATATTTTTCATTTTGAAGTTTTATTCTATTAGCAAGTGTTGCGAAATCCGCAAACATTGCTTATTGTTGAATGGTATCTATTGTTGTAATTGTTTACTGCCCTATGCATTTTTTGAATTAATTTTAAATCCTCGTTCCTTATTGTTACTAATTTTTCCAGAAGGGTTGAGTGAAACTTTTCAATGTCGCTATTCCCTGTTAAGTGTATGTCTACCTTGTGTAGCTAATTTTCAAGGTTTTCCAAATTTTGAGAAGTGTTCTTCTAAAATTTAAATTTTTTTTATCCAATTTCTATTAGCTAAATTATAAACGCATGCTTTCTTGGTTAATTTATCTATCAAGGTTAGAAATGCTTGCCTCGTGAAATATTAAACGACCATGTGCAGGATTTCGTTTGGTCTGCAAGGTGTTTCGTTAACTTCATATTTCAGTTTAATTGGCTTTCTTTCATACTGTCGACCACCGACGAGTGCAGACGTCACCCACTGCACTCGCCATTTCTTTTGTGTTGCAAAAAAAAAAACCCATAATGGCGGTGGTCATGTTTGTGCAAAACACACAAAAAAAAACAAAAAACCTATAAACAGTGCGGGTATCCCACCTCTCCCGCTCCTGGTCATAGTACTGTTGCTTGCACTCGGTCACTACCGTTAATGTATTTATCATACGGTACGGGCAGCGACTGAGTGTATGTAACAACTGATGGATAGCGGGTTATGTGTGAAAATTTTGTTGGTGCACTGTTTCATTGCTGTAAGGGCATAACACCTACAGCAATTTGATTCGGTATACCATCGTCAGAATTTTCACTTCGCAGCCTTGCTTAGTATCGTCGGTGTTTGTGTTTACTGTGTTTGTTTATAATTATGACTAGGGAATTCAGGGTGGACGTAGCCAATATAAGTGGGCTAAAAAGTAATCACTTTTCTTCGTATCCACGTCTGTAAGTACCGACCAGCTGTTTTGGCACTTAGGGAAACACAGGTAGATCCCCGCCAACACCTCTCAGATCACTCCGATCTGATGCTACCTGGCTACGAACTAGTGCCATTATTCTTCTCTCACCGCGGTATCGCCATTTATGTGCGTAGTGATGTAGCTTTCCAAATTCCACCACAATGTAGTCCCAGTTCCAATCCGAAATTCAATTTCATGTGGTTAAAATTTAATCTCCGTAAGCAAATTATCCACTACTGCTTTATTTACAGAAGCCCCAAACTGGACAGCAACTCGACCTTTCACGAGCTTGATGCGCTGTCTGACTCCATTCAAAGAATTGTATCCCTGTATCCTCATACTGAAATCGTGATTACGGGCGATTTCAATATACACAATTCTGGTTGGCTTCGAAATTCTGGACAGACAACACCCGAAGGACGGTGTGTTAAGATCTTCGCTGCGGAAAATAATTTAACCCAGCTTATAAATGAGCCCACACGAATGGCAGACGTTGATAGTCATACCGCCAACACACTGGACTTGATTTTAACTTCTCAGTCTGACAAGTACATCGTTAATGTGCTCTCCCCTCTAAGCTCATCGGACCGTTGTGTCATATCAGCTAAATTCTCATACACCCACTACACAGTTAGAGAAAAGATTCCTAAAAGAAACGTATGGCAATACGAGAAAGCCAATTGTAGTGGACTTAACAACTTCTTTAGGAATTTTAACTGGTCGTTATTTTTCCTCGATAACGACGTGGATGCCGCTGATGATATTTTCACGGACACTATTCTCTTTGGAACACCGACGTAATGTCTCCTGTCTCACTTTGTTTTATTGCTATTTCCACCACCAGTGCTCCATTTAAAACGCTAATAGCAATCCGCCCATTCAAACTTTCAACCGTAACACCCGTTTCGCTATGAATGCTCATCAGTATACCCTCAAGCCCATTTTCGGACGTACTCTAAAATATCGTGATTCTTTCCTAATCCGTTCAACTCAGTTTAAGGAATGCCCTGCCTATCTCTGTATTTCCTGATCGTTATAACTTAAAAACATTTAAAAACAATATATTGGGTATATACCTTAATTCATGCGTTTGTTTTTTTAAAATTTGTACGTTTATTTAAGAAAAACATGTACAATAGTATTATTCAAATTATTGCCCATCTGAAGCTATGACTTTTTCCCATCTTTCTGACAATTTGTGGATCCCATCTCAAAAGAACTGCGTCGGCTTGGCAGCCAAGAATGAATCAAGCCAATTTTTGATATTCTGCTCTGATGTGAACCGTATTTCAGTGAGGGCGTCCTGCGTCGACCGGAACAAATTGTAGTCAGAAGGGACAAGGTCTGGGCTATAAGGCGGGTGCGGTAAGACTTCCCATCCACTGTTTTCCAAATAGTTCTTAACCGGAATAGCAACGTAGGGCCGAGCGTTGTCATGATGGAAAATTATTGCCTCGTGTCTGGTCGCATATTCCGGGCGTTTTTCGGCCACTGGTCTCTTCAAACGGATTAATTGTGTTCGGTAGCGTTGTCCATTGATGGTTTCACCCGATTTTAGCAGCTCATTATACAGCACACCCATCTGATCCCACCAAATACAGAGCATTGCCTTCGCGCCATGGATATTCGGCTTTGCCGTTGATTTGGCTGGTTGGCCGGGTTTCACATATGATTTTTTGCGCTTGGGATTGTCGTAATGGATCCATTTTTCAACACCAGTAACAATCCGATGCAAAAAAGACTTCCTTTTGTGGCGTTCCAGCAGCATTTCGGACATGCAAAACCGCCTTTCAACGTCTCTCGGCTTGAGTTCATGTGGAACCCAATTTCCTTGCTTTTGAATATATCCAGCTGCTTTTAAACGTTTTGAAATGGCTGCTTGAGTGACACCCAAAGATTCTGCGATCTCCATAGAGTAATGCTTCCAGTTTTTTCATCTTCAAACTTTTTTGGCTGCCCAGGACGTTCATCGTCTTCCAAGCCAAAATCACTACTTTTAAATCGTGCAAACCACTTTTGGCACGTTCGCTCAGCTTGCGCATGTTCACCGTAAACTTCCACCAAAATACGATGACTTTCGGCAGCAGTTTTCTTCATATTAAAGTAATGAAGAAGAACTCCCCGCAAAAACACTTCAGGCACAAAGTTCGTCATATTTGAGTGAAAAAAATTATTGTTGTTTACGCTTCAAATGAATGACATATACTGAAATGACGTACAATGACTGTAGTTTTCCAACGCGTGTTCCAATGGAATAATACAATTTACGCCATCTGTTAGCAAACCGCACGAGTTAAGTTATAGACCCAATACATCCGTACCTGTCTTTTCTTCCTCCCTAAATTTCCTTCGCCCGCGCTGTGTATGAACATTTAAAGGGTACAAAAATTCCTTGAGCGCGCGCTGATTATAAAAAAAAAAGAAAAAAACTTGACTTCAAGACAAGTCTTACAATTATTTATAATCTTTGTGATTTCTGTAACTAACATGGGCTAATAAATTTAGTTTTTTAAACTGTGGTATGTTTCAATAATACCATTATGTAAATTTTTTTTCGTGTGATAAAATGAAATTTATTTATTGGTTTCCTCCAAAGTACCTATTTCCCTGGCCCTGAGAGTTATTTTCAAGAATTTTATTTTTTTTACCATGGCTGAAAAGTTCAATTAGAAGTTGTTGCATTTTATTAAATTCGTCATATGAAAGTTCAGTGTAAATTCCTTCGATACCTGGCTTAATATATCGTTCTACCGTCATGTCTATGTAAATTATCCTTTTACGAGTATTATTTACCACTTCTATTTCTTTGTTAGTGTCGTTTGTAAGTATAAGTTGAGTTTTAGAAATGTTGACTATTGCTTCTTTATCGGGATATAATCTAGCTGTTGTTAATCTTGCGAATGTACTGTTGAATTGTCTGACATATTATTTATTAATAGGTTTTCTGTATTGTTATTTGCATTATCTTCATTATTACGTTCTGGAATTCGGCTTAAGATATCAAACTGTAACCGTAGTTTAAGTAACCATTGTTGGTTTCTTTGACTAAACTCTGTTTATTAAGCACTTTATGTGTAGATGATTGGTTATTATTTTAAATCTTTTTCCCCATAAGTATGGCCTAAAATATGATACTGCCCATATTATCTCCAAGAATTCTTTGGTCGTTTAAAGACTGTGAGGTGTAACAGACCGGTTGTCCTTCTTGCATTAACACCACATGCAAGAAGGGAGTCTGTAGCTGTCAACAGATCCCCTTCATGGTAAATTAGCTTCTTATATTGATTAAGGAGAGTTTCCATTTCTCCAACAAATTAAGCCTTATTAAGATGGCTTAAATCAATCTCATTTTTGCTGGGATTAAGTTCGAAACAATGAAGAGCTGTTTCGTTCCCTACCGAATAAATCGGTATAACCGTTCCATTCTTTAAAATGATGGTTTTATCATTGAAATTAATTGTTTTAACGATTTTACTTAGCAAATCCATCCCCATTAAGGCTTGTCGCCTAACTTCCTTGTGTATCACCGTGTTGCTGAATTTTTGTCATAGTTAAATTCTGTCGGTATACTTGTAATGACTCCGTCGATTATTTCTGTCGTTACACTATTTATTGTTTGCAGTTTTAATTTAACTTTTTTGTGAATTTTAAATTTACTGCAGTCTACCCTACTAGAGTTAATAATGCTCATTGTTGCCCGTGTCAATGAGTAATGTGTATGTTCGTTTGTCAATTGTCAAGTCAGTAAATGTTTTTATTCATTATCATTATCATTATAGGTTATTTGCCCTACCTCCATTTGTGGCAGGTTCTGTTGTGCGTTCCTGAACTGGCCTGATCTGTTAAATACTGGTTGTGGGTTTTGATTTGACCTTTGATTGTTATTATTGTATTGCTTAGCTTGCTTCCTATTATTGTTGTTCGAGTGAGAGTTTTTATGTTGGTCGTGAGAATGCTGACTATTTTGTTGAGCACTACTAGTCTTATTGTCCTGTTTCTGAGTTTTGTTTTTCGCCGGTTGTGGTCTATTGTGAACTATAAAATTCCTGTCTAAATTATTAAAATCAAATCCTATATAACTGTATAAAGTTTCTTTAACTTCATGTAGTACAAATTTATCTCTTAACTCCAGGGATAAATTGCCCGCAACAATTTGATTTTTTCCTATCGACTAACTCTATGTAGAACGTATTTTTGGTTTCTATTGATTTATTCTCATACGTTTCAAATATGTTGATATCTTTGATTATTTTTTCTATCTGATAATTTCAATCTGATATTGAACTTACCCTTAAACTGCTTATTCTCCTTGACTCCTTTATATGACCTTGTGGTTTACCGATGGTTGGAAAAGTTGTCGCAGAAGCTGCTTGGCCTCGTCCCAGTCTCTTGGTATGTTGTTAGGAAGTAACTCTTTCGCTGGTCCGCAAATTTAGGTATTCTGGATCGTCTGCCATAACTCGTTTTTCGTATTTTCGTCGAAGCTGTCTAGGTGTAGTTGGACTCCCGTAATAAAATGGGTTAGTTGTTCTTGTTCGCCACTGCTGGCTGCTGTTAGTCTTTCTGCTAAAACTGCATCCATCTCTTCTTGTTCATTTTGTCATTTAAAGAACTTAGAAATATTGTCTTTTTGACGAATTTCGGATGGTTTTTTTTCTGTGTTAGTGATTTAATGTTCTAGCTGATTTTAAGCTAGTTTTTTCTTTGGTAACGACTTAGTGAGTTAGTGTTCTAGCTGATTTTAAGCTATTTTTTTTTTCTAAGTGCCGAGTTTGTGTGAAGTATTAATTCTTATTTTAGTTACACTTTCACTATTTTTGAAAACTTTTTTTTTGTTTTTTTTTTTTTGGGTTCGATGTAGAGCTTTCTAATTTTAAGATACACTTCTACACGTCTACACTTATTAACACTTTCAAAGACTTATTTTTCTCGTGCGTATTTGGATTCTTACGGATTCAAACAATTTATTTGAATCCTACCGACTGCGCCATTTATACTACTCGTACCGGGGTTTGCTTAAAAAAAATATTTTTATTTATTCCAAACCGATTAGCTCTTAGAAAGTTTTCTTACTAACTACTGGTGACCATTCGCCACTCCCTTATATTAATTCACACATTGCTATTTCAGCTATCTTTTGCGACACTGGACACTTCTTTTACAACATTGTTGCTGCCGTGCTAGTGGAAAGTGTGGGAAAATACTTTATATTGAAGTTATTTAGAAAAAGAAAAAATGGATGATGTATCAGATTTTATGGGGTGCATAACCCGTATTATCCACTAGAGTGAATGCGGTGGGAAAACGATTCATCGTGTTCCGACTAACATGCTCAGATGGACGATGGAGGTAGCGCACTATAAGTTTGGCGAACCGAACCATGGTTTTCAAAATAAGTTTGCACAATTTGCACGCGTTGTTCTGGCATTAATCTATTCATCGAAAAATGGCAAAATGTTCTTTCAACTTCCAACTGTCTAATTGGCAATCTGTGGAAACAGTGTTGCCAATTTAAAAACCAAACCTCTAAAAAAAAGCATCCTTTACAAATGTCACTACATGTTCTAAAGTCAAATATTGTTAAAAATAGATTTAGTAAAGACATTTTGTTAAATAAAGAATATGGTATTGAAAAAAAATAAAAATAACGCCGCACATATTGGACCGAGTCATCAAAAATTGGACCGATCGCATGAAGCACTGCCAGCGAAGCTGAGGCGGCCATTTGAATGATGTGCTATACCACACTTAATGACATGAACGTAACTTCAAAATAAACCCAGAATCAATTTTATATCTCACACCGTTGTTGTTTTATTTATTTATTTTTTTTAGCATTTTTATTTGGTCATGCTATATAATGCAGAAAGAAGTTGCTCTTTTCAATGCTTTTACCATTGAGCTCACTTTTATTTCTAAGTACCATACTTACTCGTAGGTTTAGAAATTGATTACAATATGAATTGGATAGCACACACTACTGCGCTAATAAGCTATTTATTGAAGACCACCGAAATAATGTACCAGCTTAGGCTACTTTGTTTTAGAAATCTCCTGGAAACAGTATACTTTGCTTGGGCGGAACCTACCATAATAAAATTCAGCCTTTGATTACTTTTCAAAAATATGTTATTAGAATAATTTGGGAAATATTTTTTTTAGTTTTTGCCAACTCAAAGATTCTTCCTCTTAAACACTTGTATTTTTACAAAATTCTAAAAACAAATTTTTAATATAAATCCCGTCTTGCGTCTCGACTCTATAATATTTTACCGCTTAAGGGGTCAGACCACTCTAGAGGCCGTAAAAATAGGTTTTTTTGTGATTTTTTTTCAGGAGTTTACAAAGGTAGAAGTTTATTGTACATATGATTATCTGTGAAACATAATTTTTATAGAATAATTTATTTAAAAATGGCGGTTGTGATGCGTTTCCCACAAGGCCTCTCTTTTTTGGAAGGGTCAACGGCCATACCAACAGCATCTATAAATTTTGAATTATGATGAGTCACTAAATTTTTTTTATGGTACATAAAAGAGCCAGAGAAGTACGTAGGATTTTTTTGATATATTGATTTTTGGGCGAATGGCGTACTTTCAAAATCAAACTTGCGAAATTCGCTGAAAAATAGCCAGAAAATTGTTAATAAGAAATGAACTATGCCATGTAATAAAAGTCATACGTACTTATTTTTAATTTTTAATTTATTTTTAAAGATCTAGTTAAAATTTGAAGTGCATTGATTGAAAATTGTTCAAGTTATGTGTGCGGCCAACTTGAAAAATGCAGTTTTGAGATAAACGCTTTTAAAATTGTAAGTTATAGATGGACTACCTGTCGGCCTTGCTCGATACTTTGAAAAACAAGTACTGGGAGATATTTAGGCCCTAAGGGGCCATTGAAAGCAATAAAAAAAATCATTTTTTTTAAAATCCTAGAGTGGCCTAGCCCCTTAATCTCCATAGAGTTAGGAATAGTATCTTATTCCTTAAAGAAGTTAAAAAATGGCTTTTTGGTTTTGATCTAAATGAGACAAATGTTATAATCAACGTCTTAGCTTAACTTTTTTCAGTACAATAAATACCAGTATGTTGTCCGATATGTATAAGTATTTCGATCAACGACAATTTTTGTACTCTACAACTCCTAATCCACACTTACACCTATTATTGCAAAGCAAATATTTATATGTAAATTTTGCAATTTAAAAGGGTGCATTCGACACTAGGTAGTTTACTAGCTACAAAATGTATCTTTTATTTTTCAATTGTCACACATATTAAAAAAAAAATACCTCTTCATATTTCTTTAACGAATTATTTAAATCGTTTTGCGCACATGAAATTCAGCTTGTTTCATGATCTTCAACATGTAGGAAGTCAAACTAATAGGTATGCAGCTCTTGGCAATCGAGTGGTCATCTTTTCCGAATGTCGGCTTAAAGGCTACTTTTACTTTTCGGCAGGAGTTCGGAAGGTATGCCAGGCCAGGCTTGCAGTAAAGATTCTCTTCAGAGTTGCATGCGAAAGGTCCTTACCTTTTTGTACCTGAATATATACCATCGGTGAGGCCACTAAAGGAAGCAATAGCGTATTTAATAGTCTTACCCGTTACCACAGCTAATGACAGATACCCGTTGTGTTTCTCAGCTTCCTTGCAGCTACGGTGATTGGAGTTGGAGCAGATCTCATATTCGGTTAACCGTAACAAGCTATTAAACCGATTTTCCACTATAATTAAACTAATTATTTAATTGTTTACTATCTATCTTATGGGGGAAACCGTTTTCGAGTATGATGTACTCGTATATGTATGTAAGCTTCGTTTACGTACATTGAAACTTGCAAGCAAAATTATATTGTAGAATTGTCACTTAGATAACTTGCTAATTCCACAATACTTAAGCACTTTGTTCTTGTTGTCACTGGAAAATATATAATGAAAGTTAAGATGAGTAGCAGTACGTCAACTTCTCAAAACTAAAATAACTTCGCTACATATTTGCAAGCTCGTACAAAGTCATTGAAATAGCCAAGGAAAAAGAATAAAAGTTTCCAGTTTAATTATAGAATTAATTAGATAGGATTTAGCTTAACTTACAAGGCAATACACTTAGACTTGGTAGTTGATTAAGAATTGCTTTTAGACCAAGTATACATTTCTCCGAATTGTATCTTCCAGAATTTTGAATTAAGATACTTATATTTATTAAGTCCGGACTATTTTTAATTTTATTGTAAAATATCGTTGTCAAAATATCACTCGGCACAGATGCATTATTCACAAAAGTGAAAGCGGAAATTTGAACTACGAGTAATAACACACTTAAGACTATCACCAGCAAGCATACTTTCCTAATCATTTTTTACTGTATTATTTAACATTTATTTCAATATATATAGATAAACTTTAGCACTCGAATAGGTGGGAATGATAAATGGATCCTTACTGGGTGATGAGAGCAATTTCCGACGCTTTTATTGCGACTTTTGTCATTTTGATATAACTTTCACAGTAACTGCGTAAACTTTAACTGATTTTAACAAAATCGATTGCGCAAGATTATGACAAGATTGATACTTGTAGATAAGCCTTATATGGTTACCATATATAACACTTCACGGAGCGCTTTGCCTATTTACATTGGACATCAGCATGCTTTAAGTTAAAATCCTTATAAGGTCTTCATATACACATCTGATTCATTGTACTTATAAACATAACATTAATTAAGATAGTGTGGCTTCTATAAAAAGTAATAAAACTTAAAAAAAAAAACCAATTATAATGTCTCATGGTTAACATCAGTCATTTTTGCGGTAGTATCGTATCAGAAAGCGCAAGCCACATGTATCCTTTTTAACCAGCACAAAGTTACCAGCTATCGGCAGATGCGTTGGGCTCTATGTTTAGCCTTAACGACTCTAGTGACGTCGACGTTATTTGGGGCAATTTTAGTTGATTTACGTTCAAATGGGTTCAGATTAATCAAATACATTATACACCTTCTAATGTGACATTTCAGAAAGAAATTATCTTCAACGAATGACTCTGGCTTTTTCCAATTAACTAATATCACCAACAATTTTTGAGGACAGCTTGACCTTTCTCTTCTTTTTATAATAAAACTGTTAGCCGTTTATCACCATCTTTCCCACTTTTTTTTATAATGGGAGCGCGTTCAAGGGGTTTAAGTACCCTTAACATGTTTGTACTTTGAACACTGCGCCGACGAAAGAAACATTGGTTTTAAATGTTTGCGAGATATAACGACTAGGAAATAGAGAGCTTGGCGGAACATTCCATAAGCGACATGTATGACTTTGAAACAAATCACCATATTTTAGAGTACGTCCGAAAGTAGTCTTGAGTGTATACCGATGAGCATCTATAGCGAGACGGGAGTTACGGCTGAAGGTTTAAAGCGGGGGAATGCTATCGATGATTTAAATTGAGCGCTTATGGTGGAAATAGCGATAAAACAAAGTGAGACAGGAGACGTTAAGTCAGTGTTCGAGGGTGATAATTGACTGTCTGATTTTAGTATCACCTATGAGTTTCATCACACGCTTTTGAATCTTAAACAGGAGCTGAAGAGATGTTTTAGGAGCACCTGATCAGATGTGGGAATAGTACTCCAATTTTGGGCTGATGAATACCTTACAACAACTTGATCAAAACGCTCCCGGGGGACACCACCGTGTGACGCTCCCATTGTTTCGATTTGAGTTCTGTTTTTTTTTTGTTAAGTTGGTTAATCTGTTATTGACACTCCCTCTAAATCTTAGCATCATAGCTTGATATTTGCAAAAGTAACGTAGCCAAGAGTGCATCTGCCTCTGTGTGTGATGGCGATTTTTTTACAATTTTAGAAATGGATTTAAATTTGCAACAACGAACTTGTATTAAATTTTGCGTAAAAAACGGGTTTAATGGTGCGCGAACATTGAAAATGTTGGAAAAGTGTTTCGGCAACGATTGTCTAAAGAAAACGGTCGTTTACCAGTGGCACGAACGCGAGCAGTTCAAAAGTGGTCGTGAGTCAATCGAAGATGATGAACGCAGTGGCAGACCATCGACATCGAAAACCGACGAAAACATTGATGAATATGAGTAAAAGAAATGTTGGTCAATAGCCGCAAACTAACCATCAGAGAGATAGCGGAGGACTTGAACATTGCCAGTGGATCCGTTCAAGACATTTTAGTTAATGATTTGGGTTTCCATCATGTTGCAGCAAAGTTGGTGCCAAAAGACCTCAATTTCATGCAAAAAAGAGACCGTGTTGACGTCGCAAAAGAGATGATTTGCGAGGCTGAATCCGATCCCACATTCATCAAAAAGATCATTACTAGAGACGAGACGTGAGTCTATGAGTACGACACGCAATCCAGACATCAGGCAAGTGAATGGCGTTCATCAAATGAGCCGAGACCAAAAAAACCACGCCGTTTTCAGTCAAAAAAGAAGGCAATGCTCACGGTTTTCATGGATTACAACGGTGTAGTGCATCATGAATTTTTGCCAGAAGGCCAGACAGTAAACAAAGAGTATTATGAGTATTTGGGCGTTATGGGACGTTTGCGTGAAGCAAGTCGCGGAAAGAGACCAGAATTGTGGGCAGAAAACTCGTGGATTTTGCACCATGGTAACGCACCGTCGCTGTGGCACAGTGCCATCATTATTCGTAATTTTTTGACGAAAAATGCAACAAATATAATCCAACAGCCACCGAATTCACTTGATTTGGCTCCCTGTGACTTCTTTCTGTTCAATCGTGTTAAAAAACCAGTACGGAGAACGCGTTTCAGTAGCCGAGATGAAATGGAAAAATCGCACTGATGGACATACCGAAAACCGAATATAAAAAATGTTTCGAGGATTGGATCAAGAGCTGGCATAAGTGTGTTGCAGTCGATGGAGATTTCTTTAAAGGGGAAAATATACATAGGTTTAGATGAATAAACATGTATTTTTAATTTTCTGAATAAATTCCGGAACAGAGTGGTATTTGAATATTTCTAAATTACGATGCTAATATTCCTGGATACTGCTACGTAGCTTATCTCCTGGGCGATCTTGCCATTTTTACCATTTCTTTGTATCTATTTTAGCAGATTTGTAATACTCAACTTTCTTCTTCTCACAAATATTTTCATGCTTTTTATTTGCCTTGGTGTATTGTAATCCGCTCTATTTATTGGGCTCGTTGTTTTTATAAAAAGCTTTAAGGCCTTAAACGGCTTTCTTCTCCCTATGGAACACTATGATGCTTTACCATCATAGACCTAGACAACCTGCTCCATTCCTCCACACATGTATTACATATCTATGGCAACACACTGAATTTCTGTACTCTGTTAAGTTCACTATCGAACAGATTATCATCAAAGTGAAAAGGACCCTGACAAGAACCAGACTGCAGCGTTTTGACCTTATACGCCCCACCAAAGCAACAGCCGAAGAATATTTCTCATTCTCCACAAAACCACATTTGATGTGATTTTAACTCCACAATGAGAAAACGTAACATTTTTGGTAGTACAGGTGGAAAGTATCACCTACACGAATGCAAGCAAGCACAAGTAGCAAAAGAACTCGATTCTGAAGAGGAACTGCACGGAAGAATAATGGAGGCTCATGCACTCTAAGACCAGAGAAGTATTATCTTAAAGAAATTCCTCATCGATGATATGAAAAGATGGCGCGTAAGTTGTGCAGAATGGTAAACAGATCTCTTGTACAGATGAGTAAAGCAATTAAGCAGACTCTACTGAGGGTATGGGAAGATGAATTCTGCAGGCGAATTATTTTTCGTATCAAGTTGCGGCTGCCAAGGATCAAAAATTCCTGCCCCACGAAGGTCAAAGAGTCTGGAATTTCAGCGTGGAAATAACGTTGATGGATAACGAGAAGGGTATTTCCCTCCTAAGGCCAATGAACAAATGATTTTCGGAACATTTGTTAATAGGTTAGATCCAAACTGTGCAATCTTAGTAATTAGTAGAGGTACAAATAATATGCTAGAAGAATCAGGAATAATGTATAACAAAAATAACAAGCCGCAGTCAAGTTCCAATATAAAAATAACAATTACCATAAGTTAAAACATTCTAACCACCAACATAGTCAGAATAATCATAAGAATAGTTCAGGTCAGGTTAGGAATAATCCAAATCATTCAGGGCAGTAAAGAAACTGTTGGGCTGGACAGAAACAGTTCAACTAAGCATAGACAAAACAATAATCCAGTGACACCAATGGACTATGATCATATGGTGGGTGATTTTTTAAGCGTTTGTTTTTTAATTGCGAAAAAACAAACATAGGGGTATTAGAAAGGTGTATAAAATTGTTATTTGAGTTGATAACTCAATGCTTGCCATTTATTGTACCATCAGATTTAGCTCGTGCATTTTGGGCAATAAAAAAAGCTCGGAATCCTTGAACGAAAGCAGGTGGCATTGACGATAATGTTGTTTTCACGGACATCTTTGAAAAAATACGGGCCAATGATTCGGCTGGATCATAAACCGCACCAAGAAGTGCAAATTCCCATTTGTATTTATTTTTGTCGAGTAAGTGAGGAGCGAGGACTAAAACTGGGGAAGATGTTTGATTTGAAGCTCCAGTTAGGGTGGAGATTAGACCTTTGCTTTTGATAACATGTTTTTTTTATTACTCCAGCAAGGCAGTTGGAGAGGGGTCTTTTATTAAGCTAAATGGGGTAGTCTCATGTTCGATCTTCAAAAAATAGATTTTTTTTTATTGCATATTTTCAAAGTTTAATAAGTTGAGAATATACTGTGAAAATTTCAGACCGATTCACTAGGTCATTTTAAAGTTATAGCGTACCCTGCATTTTCTTTTCTTGTCCAAACTTTAAACGCATTTTTCTCGAAAATACTTTTTATCCGTCGTCGGCCCAGATGATTAAAAAAAAACTATTGGACCGTCTCGTCTGAAATTTTAAAACAATATTCTACACATGAATGGTTCTGCCCAGTATCAGAATTACTCGTAGAATTTTTTATCCACTTTTTTTTTTTAAATTGAAATTTTTTTTACAAGGCCGATATTTTGTTATTTTTCACTCAAATCTTTTAAATCTGCCACGGAACAGAATGACAACCCTACTGAATAATAATCTTTTTAGGAGTTTGATTTCAGGTGATTACAAAAGGTGCAATCAGGGGGTCCAGCCAACTACTTTTTTTTTTGAAGCGACCTACTTTTTTTATTTAACAAAAATTTTATTGTGTTATTCAATAGCTAAATAACAACATTTAATTATCATATTGTAAGAAAATTGTATTTCATTTTCCGCAAAAAAAAATCCTTAAAAACCTTCAAAATTTAACCTCGGACATGAGACTACCACCTTAATATTAAAACTACTCTTATTTTAGGAACTGCGATTATGGTCGAGATGTAGATATTCTCGTTCTTCGTGCGATTCACTTGGTGATACTTTGTATCTGCCCAGGTTTAATGACCTAACCAGGGCAAGTCGGGAACAACCAGGAAGATTTAGATGGGCTGTTGATTTTGAAGCTATTGGGACTGTTGGAGTCCGCAGAGGAATTCATCTGACACTCACTAATGGTGATAGCATAATTTCGGTGAAAGAAGTTGCGCACTCAAGAAACAACAGGGTGTTGATATTTGATCACTTCACTCTCCTTGCCATGATCAGCGTGCTTTTGGATAGATTTTGGATAGCTGCAAATTGTTTTTCGATGTTTCTTGCTGTGGACTTGTAAGCGTGCACTGTGCTATCAATGCAGTTTACTGAGTCCTCAATTTTGTCTATTCTATCAAGAATTAACACATTGGCTGAAAAGTCCGTGCTGTTTTATAGTAAAACACAAAATTTTTGCAAAATTTAACTTTATTTATCAATATAGTTGCCTTCGAGGGCGATACACTGATCTTTCGATACCAGTTTTGTAGAACGATTTCGGTTTAGCCTCAAAATAGACCTCTGTTTCGGCGATTACTTCTTCATCGGTCTTAAATCTCTTTCCGGCGAGCATTCTTTTGAGGTCTGCGAACAGGAAATAGTCACCGGGAGCCAAATCTGGAGAATACGGTGGGTGGGGAAGCAATTCGTAGCCGAATTCTTTCAATTTTGCCATCGTTTTCATCGACTTGTGACACGGTGCATTGTCTTGATGAAATAGCACTTTCTTTTTCTTCAAATGCGGCGGTTTTTCTGCGATTTCGTCCTTCAAACGCTCCAACAACGCAATGTAATAGTCGCTGTTGATAGTCTGCCCCTTTTAGAGATAGTCGATGAAAATTATTCCATGTGCATCTCAAAATACAGATCCCAAAACCTTGCGAGCCGAGAACGAGGTTCGTCGCCTGCTCGCCACTCAGCTGACTGCCGACTTGACTCTGGAGTGAAGTGATGGAGCCAAGTTTCATCCATTGTCACATACCGACGCAAAAATTCGGCTTTATTGCGGTTGAACAGCTTTAAACACTCCTCTGAATCATCAACACGTTGTTGTTTTTTGAACACAGCTTTCGCATGTCCAAATGTCCACGCTCTTTTGATATCTTCAGAGCCTCAGCTATCTCGATCAACTTCACTTTACGGTCATTCGTAATCATTTTGTGGGCTTTTTTAATGTTTTCATCTGAAACAGCCTCTTTTGGACGTCCACTGCGTGCATCTATTAATTTTTTCAGTAAAGAGAAATCAAATAAGATAAGTAGTTGACTAGAAATCAACCTCAAGGCAACATCCACAAAGAATTTAGTCTCTACTGAGCCCAAACATCTTTCTTTCTCTCTGTATCCCATTTCGCAAATAATATAAGACTCGCGCGTTAAGTTCGTTTAAAAAACAAAAAAAAAAACAAGGTCCGCACAGGTTATGACGGTGCCGTGAAATAACGCCGAATTGCAAAATTCGCAATGACAAAGTGAAATAACGCCGAACACTGTTTGTGATTTGTGAAATAAAGCCGAATTCAGAGAGAAGGCAAAAGGATTTGCAAAGCCAAATGTACTTGTTAGAAAAATAAGTAAACTTTACCATAATTAATGTTTGTTGGTTGCAACTCGATGTTGTAGGTAAGGAGAGGGGGGGGGGGGGGGGCATGATGCACCGGCGTTATTTCATTGCACCGATTATGACAAACACTGGCGGATACAGCGGCAATATTTTCCTCTGTACGCATTTGAGTAGGTGGCTTGATGTCCAATATCGTGAAATTGGTGCGAAATTTGTGAAGTATAACTTGAATTGTTTGCTTATTAGGTCGGTTATCAAGACCGTAAAATGCGCTAAAAACATTTTTCACAGAGCACGAATTTTGATAATAAAATTCAATAATTTGTAAGCGTTGTTCGGGTGTAAGTGTTTCCATGATGAAATGGCAATTCTAACTGAGCATACTTCACTTCGACACATATTGTGAATCACGAGTGAGCTGTCAAAAATAGAAAATTGGAAAACCAAACAGCAAAAACATCACCCTTTATAAATGAAACTTGACGTAAAAGAAAATATTAGTTGAACATGAATGAAATTAAGCCTTGCTATAGTTTAATTTCAAACAGTTACCTTTGCTTCATTTCTGACAATAAAACGTAAAGTATGGCCTTCCATCACCTCGATTAAGAAATTTGTTTTAGCAGATAGCTGAACTTGCATCCTTTAACAGCCAGTCGTTTTTAACACAATATTTTTAGTGTAGTTGTTAGTCCCGTTCGCATTGATAAACTTTGTAGAAAGAACTATGACCGGGAACAGTCCCAGCTGTAGTGTGACATCAATCTGGCCTGTAAAATCCTGGACAAACGATTGAGATAACTGGAACATCTTGAGCGAATTTGTGTATGTAAATGTTCCCAATGGGAGAGTCTTCGATTTATATCTGAATGACCGACGTAACAGAGAGAGACCCTTTCTTAGGTGGTGTGCATAAGTGGAAGTGGAACTTGGGTAATCTTAGAGCCCGGAAATGACACAAGCCCACGCTAACAGTGAGGTTTATTATTTGAGGATTAGTTTCGTCTCATACTAAGTAAGTAAGTCAGCTAAGTAAGTATGAGTACTCCCAGATGTATCCGACCTAACAAAGAAAACACAAAAAATTCGGGAAAAAATATCTTTATTTCTCTACGTAGTCTCCTTTTAGGCCAACACACTTTTCCCAGCGATGTTCAATAGCTTCGATACCCTGTTTATAGTGAGAATCATTGAGTTCCTTAAAATAGTTATCAGCCGCAGACTCCACCTCTTTACTGTTGGCAGATCTTTTACCACCGAGCCATTTTTTCAAGGCTAAATCTGACGAATATTGTACATCAGGAAGCAAGTCGAACTTTTACTCATTGATTTTGGCCATCGCAATGACGGATGGGTGAACTGGTGCATTGTTTTGATTTCATCTTTCGAACGTTGCAATAAGTTCGCATAATACACAGGCCGTTGATTGTTTTTCCTTTCTGAAGATAATCAATGAAAATTATCCAACGCGCATCCCATTGCCTGCAGATGGAACTTCCTTCGCCTTCTTTGGAGCTGATTCTCCCCTTTGAGTCCATTGTTTTGAATGTTCCTTCGTCTCGGGTGTGAAGTGATGGACCCATGTTTCATCATAGTTCTGAATCGAGGCACAAACTCGGCTTTATTGCTGTGAAACACGGAACCCATCTTACGCACATCTTTCTCGTGTCCAAATTTTCAGTCAACATGCGATGTACAACGATTTTTGAAATGCTTACCATATCTACATTTTTGGTGAACTCACCTCATTTGGTCGACCACGGCGATCTTCTTCTTGGCAACTCGTACGGCCTTGCTTTGTTTCTGCCACCTAATATTTTGTTGTTATAAACGAAGGAGGAGACTCCCCTAGAGTAGAATCCAGTTCCGTTTTGATGTTGGTTGGATTGAGGCCTTTCAAATGAAAGTACTGTATGACATGACGATGACCAATTTTTATCCATATATAAAAATTCTTTGAGAACATTCAGTATTGATGGCTGCCGAACAAATACTAAACAACTAAGCAACATAGCGTTGTCAAGCTTCAAATTTAAGCTTTGTAAAGTTTGTGTCTTCTACACTTGTAATTTTTTTTACAGCAACAGCCATCTATTTATTAGGTCGGGACTACAATCGTATTTACGCAGTTATGAGGCAAGATAGAAAGTAAAATTCAATTATGTGTCGTAAATGTTTATACAAGGTGGAGCAAAATTAATCACCCTATCGGAAGATGATCTAATTTTCGCAAATGGCGTCGTACGTCAATCACATTTGACTTTTGTGAACTAAACAGCTGCAGTATACAAACAAATAAGCAATGGAGTGCTATACTCCGCAAGAGCGTGGAATAATTGTGTCGATGTTTTTGACTAATAATCGGTCGGTGGTGTTAGTGCAGCGTGAATTTCGACGTCGATTTCCTAATCGTGTCACGCCAACTGGGCTAACATTCCGGCGCTTAGCTACTCGACTCGAACAGAGTGGAACCACAGGAGACCATGCGGGGCGTGTTCGCCATCGGACTGGTCGTTAGGCCGAGAATATCGCGGCTATATCTGCCGATATCGCTGAGAACGAAGAAACATCACCCAGACGACGGGCATCATCAGACGGACCCTACAGCGAATTTTAGTGAAAGACTTATACATGTTCCCATACAAAGTGCAAACAGTGCATCAGTTAATGCGTCCTGACCATCAGTGGCGTGTGAATTACTGTAAAGCCATCCTCAATCATCATGAGCGACGAGGCGCATTTCCACTTAAGCGGTTACGTCAATAAGCAAAATTTTCATTTCTGGGGCATTCAAAAACCGCGTGTGATACACGAAGAGCCATTACATCCACTCAAAGCCATTGTGTGGTGTGGCGTTCACACGGGAGGAGTGATTGGGCCGTATGTTTTTGATGACGCCATCGGCAATACGGTCAATGTTATTGGCGAACGCTACAGGCCATGGTAAACGACTTCTTACTGCCTGAATAGGATGACCGGGGCTTGGTGAACATGTGGTTTCAACAAGACGGTGCAACCGCACATTCAACACAGCACGAGCCACAATGTATATTGTGAAGGAAGCGTTTTCTGGCAGCCTAGTATCCCGTTTTGGCGATTTGGCATAACCAGCAAGATCGCCCGATTTAATCATCCCAGACTTCTTTCTTTGGGGCTACTTGAAGTTGCGGGTTTATACGAACAAGCCTCAGGCAATCGTAGTCCTTAAGGAGAATATTCGACAGACATGGAAAATGCGACAAAACGGGCACAAATGTGTGTCAACACTGGCGGCAGCCACTTGTTGGATATCATATTTTGCACTTAACGGAAATAATTATAAGGCTCCAAATAAAGATTTCCATTACTCCAAATCATTTTTCTTTTATTTAGTAAAAAAGTAATTCAAAAACAAAATTGGATGATTAATTTTGCGTCACCTTGTTTATACAAATATTCTTGATAATTTATAATGCAAAATAAAAGAAAATATATAACAAGCAACTGGGCGGGCTATGCAGTTGCTTTTAGATGAACTGAGCTTACCCCAGCCATCTCGGAACAATGCGATGAAAGAAGATCTTGCTTTAAGTGAGCAATTTACGGTGATGGTGTCTTAAACCTGATTGAGTGCATTCTCTAAAGCGATGAGAAAAAAACTCTTGCGAAGTAGAACAATCTGTTGTTTGATGCCGAGGTGGATAATACGGCCCAAAGATATAGAGAATTTCATGCGATAGTACATTTAAATAACATAGAAATACTTTCTAATGCACGCATACAGCCATCGCAATGTTGAGTTCCTTACCTGTGGTCTACTGCCTTCTCTCCTTTGTGATGAATGTTTTTCAAATGCTTATAATCCTGCATAAAGTATAAAGACTGTTGTTAAAGAAGCATACGTATTTAAAGAACAGGAGTTATATGTAGAACATTTTCTAAAGGGAATATCACATAGACACTCAGGTAACAATATTCGTATATTTGTACTCGCAGAACCGCTGAACTCAGACGTTGCACAAAAATCAAAGATAATGGTTTGATTTATTTTGTTTTCGTTTATTTCTACTTTTTCCCTTTTTGTAAATAAATACTTAAAAATAAATACTGTACTGCTAATTAAATCCTAAATTACTTAATGAGAAATTATCTTCACACTGACTTCTGAGTTGGTTCTTGCACTAAATCTTTCTTCTTTGATTCTCCAAGCAGTGTCTTTTCAAGGACAAGAATCGGCGATTCAAATGACAAAGTCAGTAAAATAGCCACCATCAAAGATACGCCAAACGTACTCCAGAAATACAAAACCTGAAGTAATAAAAATTGTTGGTTAAGGATATTGAAGACCGTATATCTGAGTTATAATTTACCTGAGTATAATCAGAGAAATACACGTCTGTTCGGATGCTGCCAAAATTAATGGTCTGTACTCCCATATGCACCAAATATAGGGAAAAGGTCAACCGTCCGATTGGTTGCCAAAACGGATGAGATAATAACGTATTGATAAATCCCCCGAATCCAAAGTGACACGCATAAACGATCCAAGATAGTGCTATGCCCCAACCAGGACGTCTAAAGGCCTCGAACATTGCAGCTTCAAAAACGGTAGTACTCTCAACTGAATTGATTTTAAAGTAAGGTCCATAAATCATTGCCAAGATGGATGCAAAACATAGAAGCCATCCGATCAGTTGAACAAACTTTGATGGAATCAATGGCTTTTGTTTAATTCTATGCATAAAATAGCCCAGACCTACGCCAACTAGCCAAACTGAATATCTTGTGTGAGTTGGGAAGTAGGTTAGCCGGCCTTGATCCGCACCTGTGGAGCCTGTAAATGTGTTGAAGCCCTCCTTGAAATATGTTGCAATGACACATCCAATCGATAAGAGTGAAAGTAAGACCAAAACAGGTGAGAATTTTCTCCCCCATTTCCAAAGAGGTATCAGAATTAAAGGTGACAATATATACAACTGCATATCTACAGCTAGATACCAAGTTTGTCCAACGCACTGTAAAAATTATTAAAATTTTAAATTTGTATAAAAGTATCTTTTCAAAGAGTAACTTACAATATTGTCGGGGTTAACATAGTTTTGAACATATAACAAAGTGGACCACCAGTTCTTGTCGCAAGCATAATTTATAACCTTATAGGAGTTCCAATATGGACCGCTGCCTATGTACCGGAAAACACTCACATAGAACAATATGACTGCTGCGACTGCTGGCGTTAATCGAATATATCGGTGGAAATACATCAACAAGATATTCAGTTTTCCTTTCCTAAAATGGGTAGAAATATGTATTAGAATACTTTTCACTTTGACACCCTTTAACAGAATCGTACGTTTTGTCCAATTCGCGGAATGCTATCCAGGCTACAAGCAGCCCACTCATAAACATGAAGGAGTCCACTGAAACGGTTGCCATCATGATATGCATCGACGAAGCAGCCTTAATCCACTGAGGGATGAAAACTTCTTATTACATATTTATGTTAGAAAAATTATGTGCAACTTACCGGAAGCAGATCAATAAGGTTAATTATTGACATCAATGCGGTGAATATGTAATTATGACACATTAACACCCATGCCATTGAGAATACCCGAATTCCTATCAAACATTCAATATTATTTGGCGATTTTTTAGTATTAATGGCGAACAACTTCCTTCCATTAGCGATGACTGAGAATGCCAACAGAATCGAAACTGGAGTTTCTAAAAATAATTTATAAATCCATTCAAATCCAATTAAATTTGAATATTTTAAAATTTAATGCTCTGAACTCACTCTTTGTGCAGTCTGTGTAGACATCGTAGAAAGTACTCAACACCATCAGCCCTCCAACAATCGAAAATATCACTCTGCAGGTCAACAAAACAAAATGAAGTTTGTAGAACGAGTATCTGAATGCAGGAGAATTTATGACTTACATCCCTAGAATGGCAACTCCATCGAATTCGGGCTTTTCAGCTGTTGTACAACTCTTCACAGTAATGCCAGAGAGTGATCCATTGAAGATATTATTCGCAGCTGTTTGAAAGACGATTGTGAGGAAATCTGGTTCACAAATGTCTGGCACACAAATTCCAATACTGAGTTTGATGAAATTTTCCAAGGCTCTGCTTTGAATTTGTGGATCATCGGTTATAATTGGAATATCCTGAGCAGGATTTGATAGAAGGGGCACTGAAGCTGTACAGTACTGTCCATTTACCGTGCCTACTAGGCTGCTTAACGTCTTAGATATTCTCACACATTGATCGAAATTTCCGAGGTCCTTCAAGTGACCGTACAGGATACCAGACGGAAATTTTCCCCACGAGTCTAGGACTTTAAACCAAATAAGAAAAAGATAGAATAAAATATTTAGTATTCAATTCAAATTAATTAAACACATTTTGTTTTGTCAATTATTTGCGGCCGCTCAAGGGATATCCTTAAAATATTTGCACATAGCACGAACGAAGCGATATTAGGGAGGACAGAAAGCGAAATAATGCAATGCAAGTTACAGTGACTAGAAAATAAAGAGCTTTGAAGGACATTCCTCAGATAGGTTATTTTAAACTTGTTAGATGAAAAACTAAACTGATAGGCATTTCTAATGAGAAGAGTGTTACCATAAAAGATTCGAAGGGAGGATATTCTACTTTCTATTTCAATGCTAAGTGTTATCATTGTACTACAATTTCGGGCGGATAAATTCCTGTAGGATATTGAGCCTTATCAGACCTTGTAAGATGTTTCTAATATCACTTGAGAAAACTCAGACATTTCAGCATCTCAACATCGCAAAAAAAAAAATACACTAGATTTCAAGTAGCAGACAAAAAATCACTAATGAAAATCAAAACGAATGTCGGAGTCAGAACGGAGCCCTGAGGCACACCAGCATAATTTTGTGGTTCTCAGTCTTAAAACTGTGCCGAACAAATTAAATTTAACATTCAGAAAGATAATTTCTAGTCCATTGAAAAAGAAATTCATCGATTACAAATGCGCATTTACATGCATCAAATCAAAAGTGGACAGTGGAGAACCGAACCCGTACAGGCGGTTATTAAGAAGTTTTCGCGTCTAGAGACATTTCATGAGCTGATGAGGGCTCATCGTCGGTTGGGATCAAAAAAGATTCGATTTTTGTAGGGACGGGCTAGGAAAGTACTGTTTCACACCTACCTGGAACGAGTCCTAGAGAGTAAGGTTGATGAAAAGTTGAAGCTGTGGGTTTTGCCAAAGTGGAGATCACCTCTTCACCTGGACCATTCTTACTACTTATCACATATCACACTGAAGATTCGGCTCTCTCAAGTACAGGAGGAGACATGGCATAATCTCGAAGCACCGAAGATTTGGAAACACCTTTTTACATCTTTAATATAGTCACCGTTTAAGAAAAAACAGTTCTACTTTTGCCTTCACAGATGCATAGCTGGCAAGATATACCATATACCCTCAGAATAAGGAAATCCTGAAATTCTGGATTGAGAATGTGTTTACTTAAATAGTTAGTCTAGGACCGTCTTGTAGCTTCGGATGATACATATGCTCGGTTGCATTGCGGCAAGCTTTCGACTTCACTGACTTACTTCATGTTGAAGATAAATTATTGAGCTTTGTGTGTGTAAAACAGCTTTCCGAATGCATCCTCTGTATAAGATGCAACAGACGTACAAAGGCCGGATGATCCTGCGGAAGAAGAAATATGTGTTAAAAATTTCCATTGGTTTCGACAATGGAGTATGTAACTAGGCCCGACAAAACTGCGAATCATTAGTTTTGTGGTTAAGTGCAATGCTGGTGAATAGAACCTTGATTGCAGATGCTGATAGCAGAAAATATGTAATGGCAGGGGTAAGCAGAGTTTCCCGCAGTCCCGAGTTCTGTCTCAACTGACTAACGCTTTCAATAGCCCTGTCGCTTACGCTCAGGCATATGCAAATGTATAAGTAGTTGTACACTTTGTTGGATCATACCTAGCAACTTAATGCTGCAAAGTACTGTTACCTATAGCTGTAATAATCCGAATCTGTAGTGTGAAAAGGCGTCTCAAAGCATGTCGCGTCGAAAACCTCAAAGGAATAGTCGACTTTTTGACAGTGTAATGGTGCTTTCAGTAAGATATGGGCACTATGCGCACTAAAATTCTGATGACCTGGTCTTTTGATTCTAGTGTTACTGGCATGCGGTCCAATGCAAATGCAACTAGAATTCCTACTGCTGCGAAAGTACGAAATTGACGTTCTCTCAGCTCAGGAATAGTTTCGGACAGAACTTTACGGATGGCTCCAAATCCGATATAGGACGCTGCGTTAGTGCCTTTCAACATTAGATTTAACTCCTCGTTAGCAAAACTTGCGTCTGTCTTCCCAACGGAGATATACGCAATCCTGAATGCAACGAACAATATATGTAGTATTGTGAAAAATCGGTGGAGGAGAAGGCCAAGCTGCGCTTAGATCCTTGGTTGAACATCGTGTTGGTTCGTGAATACAAAACCTCACTGAACGCAGTCGGATGGCTAAATTCACTGCATGTTGCCTGGGTCCAAGGGTCACAATGGGGTCACAGGAAATGAAATCGCATCAAAGTGATACTCACACAACATCCTAGACGGTTACTGTGAAAGAGATGACTACACCTCGGAGCATTATTGTTGTGAACATCCGGTTTACGCTCTCATCAGGCTGCAGGTACTCGGGATTGACGTGGTGTGTTCTGGTACAGTACATTTGAGCCTTTGGATTTAGCAATGAGTTGTTGTAGAAAGTTGAAGAGATATAGGTACTTATCTCATTTTAACATATTTTTCGAAGATTTAACCTTTTCAGCTGACCGATCAGTTTAACCAATCACATGACAGATTATTTTACACATGATTGATACTTGAAATGATATTTGGATTTACTCCTTTGCAAACGAACACTACAAAATTCCTAACTATGAATCTTATTCTTTTTATTCCTAATCTGTGAGAGGGGTAGGAGTATTTGCTAAGGATTGTTACGAGCCTGATATTGATGTTATTAGCTTCAAAAGTGCTGATGTCCTTAAATCATCAATATTGCAAGTGTAGCTTTTAATGTACATAGTTCGTGTTTGTAGATGGATTTTAAATTTTTTTAAGTAACGAAAAAGCAGCTAAACATATTATTATAGGAGATCTTAATATATTAATATATAAAACATATATATTCTATGTCCAAATGTTGCTGTGGATATGTATGAATCCTTGTAGGCTGAACAGGTGTTGGTTTCATTTATCATTCTGTAGCATATGAATTAGTTTCAAAAACTTTAGCAAACCTCATTGATTCATCTAGTGTTTCCATAGTAAAAAGTAAATCTCAAGTGAATCTCAAGCCCTAGATGAAAGTTTCGCTTCTCCAGCAATTTAAATTTAAGCATAAGCTTAGTAGTAAGTCTTGCAAACTTCTATTTGATCTAACTTTTAAACTACGTTACACCAGCATATGCATGGTATGTTTGTCAACAAATGAAAAGCTAAATTAAATCTTATCGTAATAGATATTATACTTTCAAAGTCAATTAAGAAGTGCACAAGGAAATCCTAAAAAATAATGTTACATTATACGCTACTTAGTTAACCGTCAAAATATGAATCATTTTAAAGCCATTACGCTTTAAATTGATAAAGTTAACATTACAGACCGAGTTATCGTTGCAAACCAATTTAATCAGTACTGTGCCTCAGTAGCGCAGACGTTTTGTGTTGGCTTTTCAATGCCCTGCAACGGTTGCTCAACTCTTGGACCGTACAATTTAAAATAACAGCTCTGTCTTCATGCCCATTTCGGGATTTGGACGGCTTAACATAATTAACACTTTTGAACTCTCGCATTTTTGTGATGATGACTGAATTTCCAGTTCTACTTTGAAAAAAATACTTTAAATGTGGTAGATGTTTTGGCCGTCCTTCTCACTTTATCCATTTTGTCGGAGACCTTCCCAGAATTGTTAAAACAGGCGAATAAACATGATTCTAATTTTTAAAAATGCAAGCATAAAAGAAAAAGCTAACTAGAGTCCGATTTCCTTGATGCCTGTAATATTTTACGTCTTCGAAGAAGGTGTAAAATATAGAGTTCTTACATTTTTTAATACAATACATATAATAAAATTAACTTTTTAAGTGTAAATCAATTTGTTTTCAGAGGAAAACAGTCTACTCAAGATGATCTTCTGGATGTTTTCCAAGATGACTTGTTTGATGACAAGAAATGCTGCTCTGGACTCTTTGTAAACATAACTAAGCCTTCAATATGGTAGGTCATAATGTGTATTCAAATGGAAGGAAGGCATTTCGAACAATTGCTATTAACATTCCATAAACTGTTCCAAAAAGGTCCTCCTCAGGACCACATAAAAATATCTAAGCGATTTTATGAGTAATTCAATAGGTACACTTCTTTTACTACAAAATCTGTTGATCGTTAAAAAGTTTCTAAACATAATTTTTAGGAAGTTTTGCAAGGATAGAAAAACTTGTATGCACTACTAAATCATCTTTCCAAAATGTCCAAAACTATTTTTGTACCTGTACTGGTTTAGAAATTATAGCGTTTAAAGTGGTTACATCTCCACTTTGTATGGGCTGTAGCTTGAAATGGAGTGAGAATAGACCCCAGTGCCATACAATTTCTTGTTCGGCGGAACTTCGGGAATATGCTCTTAAAGGATTATACTGCTTAACTGGGATATTGGTTTGCATCTTATCTTAAAAATACAAAGCAAAAATTAAAAATTGAGAATTTAAAATTGCGTTCAGAAAGTTCTAGCGTAGGTCCCTTGTTGGCAAACTAAAGGCTTTTGCGAATGACTTCGCGCTTGCGTATAGCTCAAACTATCGCTTCAACCTCGTTGCTGAAATCAACCAAGATATTCACTTCTTGAGACTCTGCTTTGCGATTCACAAATTGATAACTAACCGTAAGACTAAGCTCAAGTATGCACTTCAGTTTTGCCGCTGAAGAGTGACATGGGTTGAAAACTTTCATAAAATTAATTTTCCCGAAGTTTCAAGTCAATCGGAGTATAACTCCAGGAGAGAGAGAGCCTTTGGAATTTCTTTCAGTAGGCTCAATCAGCCAGGTGCGCCGCAGGTACTCGTATATCGAGGCAGTTACTTAGCTATTGTCTATGGGTTTTTCTCACTTTCTAAGGATCGATTCACCTTTATATGTGAGACTTGGAAGAAACAATTATAAACGGCAGAGTTTAAAGAACGGCATGAGTGTCATTTAGAAAAAAAAAAACGAATGCCGTTCCTTGATAACCAGCTGGAAATATATTGTAGAAGTTTCATTCACTCTCTACTACTATTACTCTACTTTTGAAGTCGATGGACACAGATAGGATGGTCTAGTGATAGAAGGAAGGTTGTTTTTTTTTTCTTTGACTACAACTTATTTTACAAGGCAATATATGGTGACTCTGCCAAAAATTCAAACTCAAATTTTTTTTAAATCCTTCGTTCACTCACGAGCTATACTCACCTACTACCAGAAAATATTCGGTTTTTTGATTTTAGATAAAACTATCAGGAATTATTTTGACCATTGCGAGAACTTTTTCTAAGCGGCCTCCGAAAAGCAGGTTCTACCGGTTCAAAACATTGCTAAAATGTTGTTCTTTTATATGGTTCAAAGGTTGACAAAAAACAATTCTTTTATTATATCAAAAAAAAATAGAGAAAATTAAGTGGAACATCCAATTATTTCTATTTTGAAGCAATATTTGTTATCCATTCAACGAAATTTTTATCGGTTTCAAAAGTAAGTACTTACTGCTCTACAAGGATCTCTTGAAAAATATTTATTTTGAGATTATCTATTCCAGACCAGAATATGGTATTATCGTTGCTTATTTACTGGTACTTACTTTAATAAAATATAACAACTAATTGTATTACAATAAACTGTGATAAGAGAAATGTCCTATTCGTGTCGTATAGTCAACTTTTAAATGTTATTTAATAAATTGAAAATTCTGCTTGTAAGGCACTTGTACTATTACAAAGTCCTAAAAACTTTCTTCACTAGAGGTGGCTACCATCAGAGTGCCAACAACACAAGTACCAGGGATATGATTCCACCTTTTCGCACATTGAGCTTGAGAAACTTTTTAAGTGCTTAATTCTGCAAACTAGTCAAAACTCATCCCGAACATATACGGACCCTGACGACTTTAAATAAATTTCTAATTAATGTAAAATTGTGGTTTCATCATCTGTATGTATAAAATTGCTATTTAAATAAAAAATTTTTTTCTCATTACTATTTTATTTCCTCCTTTACCCTTGAAAATCAAAACAATTACGCTTATAATTAATTTTTTTTAAATTTGTATTTATGTACAATGTTTTCCACTCCTCAAAATGATGTGTTATTTATGACTATTCCTAACTGAGTACTAGCTGCCACACTTAATTAATTGTAAAATAAGAATTGTATTGTAATAAAATTACCAATAAGAGTAGACATATATTGATTTTTGCGAATAGTGAATGAAAACAACAAAACATTTTCGGTGTTCTAGTAGGTGTTCTCTGGATCAGGAAGACCCCTAACCGATCAAAAACTGTCAACGCACCGTGATTAAATCCAAAATTAGCTCAACAAACTTTCAACTCTTTAAATAATTCAATTTTTTGAAACCTTAATCGGTCTCTACTTTTAATTTATATTTAGTCACAAAGTTTTAGTGATTTTAGTAAATAAAATATGGAAGAACAAGTTCATGTAAATGGTTATAAATTAAATGAAAAAAACATAAATAAGAATCACTTTTACTCACATGGAAGTACATTTAGACTTGGAAATTGCTTCATAATTTCCCTTAATGCAAGGATACATTTGCCTGAGTTTATGGAACCGGTGCCGGGAATAGACACATTCACTAAATTTGGATTATTTTGAATTTCGTCGAAGAAAATTGTCGACAGGATATCACTGGGTACCGTTTCATTATTCACAGATGACAGAGCGGAAGTTTGGACTAAGAACACACTAAAAGCTAGTACAACTAGGCACACTTTTCGAGACATGATTTCTTTTTTTTTAAATTTAGTTTTAGCATACATTTACGGCTGATGAATTAATCCTAAACTGAAGAATAGTTGCCGTTGTTCGACGCTTTTATTGTCTTAATGTGACTTCTGGTCACTTGAGAGGGTAGATAAGCCAAAACTGTAGGTAGGGCTTAAGGAACGGATATAAGTAATAACAATGTGATAATGGCCAGACATACTGTGGCTTATCTGTGTTCGTAGAAAAAGCTTATTTTAACTTATTTCGCTTAGATTTCATTTGAGTTAGAAGTAACAATGATTACAAGGCCAAAATTGTTATCATAGGTTATTGGGAAAAAGGCTTTAGTCATTAGGAGGCGCAGGTTGACGTGAAAAACGCTTTCAATTTATATTTCTTATATTGTATATGAATAAATGTTGGTGCTGTGTTTATTGTATGATTAAATAATGATTAACTCAGCAAAAAAATGGATTTATTATGCACTGTTAGTGAAAGTGATGAAATGTTGTTGAGAAAAGCCAGAATCATTTTTATACCAGACAGCACTGACTGGACATATGCTTTAGAGGGAGAGCCAGGTCACAGTAACGTAAAATTGTTGCAAGTCATACTGATAAATGACAACTAACTGATAGGCTTTTAACTATTGTAATATATACTCTTCTAAGAGTTTGTAATACGAGAAAATTTAGTTTTGAGGGAAAATATCAATGGAATTCTGTAATAACTTGATATGTTATAACTTGTAACAGTAACAGAGAGTTTAGTCATGAGTGAGTGGTCTCAAGGTAACTGAAATCGCATCATCACTTCCAGCGGACGAGACCGGTGCACCCAACTCTGCGCTATGGAAAACTAAAATCTTGGATTCAAGTACGCCACGCAGAAAACTCTTAAATGGCTAAGCCAACGAAGCTAAGTCTGTAACGAATCTCCGTTGAAAAACAACACTTTCGAAGTTTTCATGCCATCAAAACTCGCGTCATCTTCTGAGTTAAGGAGGAATTTAGGGAAATTCTATGATGAGCTGATGCGCCTTCGTACTTCGAACCCGGGACTCCAAACAATACTACGACTGCAACGTATTGTTTACTAATGGTGCTCTAAATTTATGTACATCAGTACTTTTCATATTTAGCCACCTCTTTTCTACTTTACTTTTATGAGGAGTAGTTGACTGAAAGCAACCTCTCAGTAAAGGAATTCCCAGAGAGGTCACTCGTCCATTAAAATCGGCCAACATATTGATTCTATCTCCCAGCTTAGTGGGTGGGTGGCTCAAGTTTTACTCGCTTGCCAATTGGACGGTTCGGGATTCCATATCAGCCGTGTCCGAAAGACTTTTTTTTGGGCAACTAAAATTTCGTGAGATAAATTGTTGCCTAAATACAATAACAAATCAATATACACTAATAATTTAGTCTCCCCATTAAACGTTGGATGCCACCCATTGAGCGAAGTAACCACTGAGCCCAAACATTTTTCTCTCTCTCTCTTCGAAAAAACTTAATACGTGCTCCGGCATATAAAGATATAGAGATATTCGAGCAATCTGTAAACCAGAAGAACTTTCTGGCTTGCATAAAATTAGATATCAATTAAATCCCTAAGGTTACAGGAATGCCATGCGCTATATGTGAACTCATCCTCAATTAGGAAGCGACAGATACTTATGTTCGGAGTGAACTGGCCTCAACTAACAAGGCTCTCCATTATAGAATAATACTTATGCGCGCCACCTATGTAAGTTGAAGGATTCCTCTACTGAGTTGTTCCTCCGGGTTAGATTCGAAGACTCTAAGGGCCGGAACATTGGTGCCTATTGGCTCTACATTTTCTAGCTATTTCATGCGACTGATGCGCAGCTTTCTGACTATTTTGATGCCGCTGTATAGCCCGTATAGTTCGTCCTCTCCTCCAAAGCCTTGTAAACGGGACCGTATAATTTGTAAAGAATTTTTTTCTCGAAACGACATAGGTTATCTTCATCCGCTTTCAATAGAGTGCAAATTTCAGAGCCATAAAGCTGGACTGAGATGATGAAGGAGACTCTACTTCTTATTTTTTGGGGATAGGGCCTTACTACATAGTTGCCTCCTTAATTTAAAGAAGCAGCGATTTCAAGAGTGATTCTACGTTTTATTTCTGCCGACGTGTTCTTGGCAGAATTTATCGTAGAGCCAAGGCAGAAAAGTCCTTTTCTACCTCGAAATTGTAGATGCCGACTATGATGTTCTGCCCAAATCGTCAACGTTTTATGTCCCTTCTTCTTGGCAGTACATAGGACACTTAGTTTTGCTCTCTTCTACCGCTGAACCCATTTTGGCAGCTTCCATTTCAATACTAGCAAACGCCCCGCTTATGCCGATATTATCGACGTACGCTGGTAGTTGCACTGACTTTTGAAAGATTATATCCCCAAATCGTTTTTGGCATCAGAGGTATGGAGCGGCAAGCGTTCGCCTTCATCATTCTGTACAGACGGACGAACTTGGTATATATTGCTCGTCCCTGTAAATGCTATCATATGCGGCCTTACAATCGTTGAAATGATAGTGGGTATCAATTTGGACTTCTTGAGTGTTTTCCAGGATCTTCCGTAGTGTGAAGATTTGGTCAATTGTGGACTTTACTGTCCTAAAACTTTTTGTTCAGCTTGACGGTAGTTTTGGTTATCGTCATTTAAGTTGAATTGTATACCTAGACCACTTTGCAAGCGAGAAATATGCCCAATAAAAAATTGTCGAAAGCTACGAACAGCAATCTGACCAGACTTATTTGGCATAATCTGGATCTGAGACATAAAAAGTGTCCCATATCTACACCCTGACTGACTCGAACTGCAACCAACTTCAGACTGCTATAATTTGCAAACCGTTCATGGCAGTGAGCTCAAATTTTGACACATGACAGATAATTTTATTATTTACAAGCCTTTTAAACGATTTGCGTCTCAGTTGTGTTGAAAAATTTTTATCCGCGATGGAATTCAAACGTGATAGTGTGATTGCTCTATATTTGCTCCAGCACCTCAAGTTGAATAAATCATTTGTGTCTCGAACTATAGCTCGTTACCGTGATACTAGCAGCGTTGCAAAACGCCATGGAGGTGGTCATAAAAAAACAGCAACATCGGCAGAAATGGTTCGGAAAGTGAAGGCTCGAATTGAGCGAAATCCGCGTCGAAGTGGAAGAAAAATGGCTCGTGAGCTCAACATATCGTTAGAACGGATGCAACATATACTGAAAAATGAGCTTGGGCTCAAGCCATTGAAGTTCCAAAAAGCACACGATCTTACACCGCAACAGAAAACAGTTAGAGTCGAAAGAGCGAAGGAGTTGCTACGCATGCACGAAAGTGGTGAGTTGCCGAATTTAGTTTTTTTCGATGAGTCGCCATTTGTTATCGAGCAATATGTCAACAAAAAAAATGACCGAGTTTACTTGCCAGAGAGGTCCGTCGAAAATTTACACCTTCGGGCGACCACCAGAAAGCAGGCACCAGATGGTTTGGGCCGCCATAACCGCCGATGGTCGCTCTCCGCTCGCATTTTTGGACCGTGGCGTCAAAATTAATGCGATCGTATACCGTGAAACTGCCTTAGAGGCAGTACTGAAGCCTTGGGCAAGCAATCATTTCAGTGGGAGACCGTGGACATTTCAACAAGACTCGGCACTGTCTCACAAAGCGCGCGTCAACCAAGATTGGTTAAAAAACAATGTTCCACACTTCATTTCTTCGACACAATGGATTGCAAATTCTCGGGATGCAAATCCGTTGGATTTCTCTGTCTGGGTTATTTTGAAGGCGAAGGTTGGCACTAAAAAATACCAAAGTTTGGACCACCGCAAACGAGCACTTCGCCGGGAATGGGCCAAAATACCGCAGAGCCACTTGCGTGCAGCGTGCGAGGCTTTCTTCGTCAGTCTCAAGGCCATGATTCGCTTCAAAAGTGGACATATTGAAAACTACTGATACAATTTGAAAATTGATGTATTTTCCAACATTTTTTGCTTTGGCACAATAAAATTTATCAAAAAATAAAAAATTATAGCATTTTAAAAAAGTTACAGTTCCAGTAAGTCACCCTGTAGTGGGCATCATCACAGACTTTTTGGCAATTGGCAGGCTTAGCAATGGACTCAACCTCTCCTTTAATGATTAATAAAACTATATAGTATTCAGATACTTCCTTCTATCCACCGGAAAAAAAAAGTCGTCTCGATGATTTATTCTTTGATAATCTTCAAGCTATGTCCAAATCAACTATCAGCAGGCTACTCGATTCTGATCAAAGCATTAAATGATTCGTTCTTTAGTAAATCTAATTAACTTTTTTAGATCCTGTGGTACCGCAAATGGCCTTGCTCAAGGTTACTCGTTGATCTAAAATAAACTTAGATATTTCTGTAAACAAACATTACCACTACTATGATTGCACGGTCAGTATAAAAAGAACCAGAAAATCTAATACATATAGTACGCAGACTGTTACCAACAAGAAAAGCACTTATATGGACGTGCTGGTATATGCCCTCTACAAAGTCATTTCCCATGGGCTAACATAAATCGCTAGTAAAATCGTTCGGTCCAGCCTTGCTATTCTGAAATTTAGATATTACTAGTCGTATCTCCACTTTATTTTGGTATGATAAATGGAAATCTTGACTTTTGTTGCCCAAGTTAAATGTCCCGTTCTATCTGGCAATGGAATATGGCTTGCCTCCACAGTTGACCAGTACCCAAAACAAGTCTCTCCATATCCTTATCACAGCCTATTACTAAATTTCCTATCTCAACTCTATCGATTTCTGTTCGGTTGGTATAGGTTTGTTAGATCGTGCGGGCGCTTGAGCCAATCTCTTCTTTCTATGCAGCACCAGGTAAATAATAACTTGATGGAGAGGTATAACTTTCTTGGATGACTGATGATATCACTAACGATAGGCAGAAATATTACATGTCAATGCGTTTCTGCAATACCTATACAGAAATGCTAACCTCTTTGTTGGTTAGGAAAAATTTTCATCACAATCGCGGACAATGAAATGCGAAAATAAAAGTGGAGCCAGTATCGGAATTCAACATCAAGTAATATTAATACCACACCACAAATCTTTTAATTGCATCTCTTAGCCACTGAAACGTGCTATGAATCATCGTGTACAACACTAGTAAATGCCAGTTTCCCAAGAAGGCCAGCTATCAGAAAACCGTAAGCAGTTATTATCATGACTATGAAAAAATATTAAAAATCATCCTCCATACACAAGTAGTAAAATACAATCGGTAAAAAGACCAATATTATGTAGACTCATATTAGACAACCTAATACGGTACCTTCATCAACTTGACCAAAGTCCTAACACGCGGATATCCCCGTAGAATTATTCCATAGCTCAGGTAAACAAACGTTATCGATCAAGAAATTTTGATAGAAGATAAATCAGAAAGATAACAACGGCTTTATCGACCATTGCTTATCGACTTCAGTGTAACTCTGAATTTAATTTCATGTCAATAATGTAAGATTTGCTTCGACGTGCTTCGTGCTCGAACAACTTTTGTTGGAATTGGTTCGTCTTGAAAGACCCACACGGTCGGCTGCTGGTTAGTTTCAGGCTCATATTTATAGGTATATTCACGATTCAACGCCTGTCACGATCTTATAGATATCTTTTGAAGCACCGCGATCGAATATTTTTCAACATTTCTGTTATGCGCCTTTTTTTGAGCGGTTGTCAAAATTTTGCAATAACTATTCATCATGAAGACATCTTTTCTACGGCCAAATATTCAATTCAATTCAATTCAATTTATTATAAAAAACATTGTACAAATAAAACCTAGTTTTTTATAGTATATAAAGTAGCGGATGGACTACAATATGAATTATTAATTAACTAAATTTAATATAAACATTAGTGATAATTACTTAAAAGTAAAAATATTGGAAAAGGAAGGGTTGTGGAGAGAAGGATATTGAAAAGATTTAAATAATAGTGCAGAAAATAGATAAAAGATAAAAGATAAAAAATTTCAAGAGAGTAGTTATGTGTTGCTTATTCAATGTCTACCAATACGGCACTTTTGAATTTACTTGCTGTTTGCTTTGTTGTTGTCGAAAGTTGGTTCCAGAGCCTGGTGATATACACAAAGAAGAGACGCGACGAGTTCAAATAGTTGAAAGAGGGCGTTATAATATTAGATGTTCTGGACGACTGAGCAAATTTAAGTTTATCAAAAAAATACTTGGGGGGGATCTGCTGTTCATGACCTTGTGCATGAACACAAGACATCAAATTTTTAGGAACTGCTGAAACGAACAACCAAGAACCAGCTTGTGACAGTGTGAAATGTGTTCATACCGACGGAGATCATACACGTACCTAATCATATCATTAAGTCACAAGCAACTTGTGCTGAGAAAGGGAGTCGAGCTTGTAGTAAACAACAGTGGCATAATGAATAATCGACATAAATAACGTTTTTATTAACCTTAGCTTAGTGTCAACTGGAGTAAAATTAGAAGACAACTGAAGTTTACGTAGCCCAGTACAGATTCGTCCAATAACATAGTTTGTATGATCAACGGCATAGAGAGAACAATTTAATTTGAAGCCGAGATTTGTGACAGCATCCACAAATTTGAGTTGCTTATTGTTCAAGCTTACTGGCGGCAGCAGATCAGTATCGTAATGCTTCTTAGAAATAAGAATAAGCTGGGATTTGTTAGGATTCAGATTGAGACCATTACATAGTGACCAATTGTATACTGCTGACATGTCTTCATTTATTCTATCAAAAAGATCCTCAATAAGCCCAATCGGTCGTTACAAGTGTATCTGAGCATCATCAGCGTAGATATGTGTGTTAACATTCAGGTATACTTTGTAGGTCATACTCGGTAGGTCATTAATAAAAATACAGAAAAGTATTCGTCCTAATATTGATCCCTGCGATACTCCTGCCGTTAAGATTTTAAACTGTGATTTTTTTCCCTCAATAACAACCCTTTGAAAACGATTTTTTAAATAGTTACTTATCAGGCCCACCGATCTTGCACGAAAACCAAAATATAGCCTGAACTTGTGACATAGTACTTTGTGATCCACGCTGTCAAGGGCCTTGGAAAAATCTAACAAACAAAGCACCGTTATTTCTCCTGCATCATATTTGACCCTTATATCGGAGAGAATTTTAATCATAGCTGTCGAACAGCTATGATGTGCTCGAAAACCAGACTGTACAGAGGATAGCAAGCAGTGTTGGTTTAGGTAGCTTGAAATCTGGCGAGCAAGAATTTTCTCTAAGACCTTTGACAAACAAGACAAAGTACTTATTGGGCGAAAGTCAGAAGCTGCAGATGGCTGAGGTTTTTTCGGAACCGAAATAACCTTAGCCAACATCCAACTATCAGGGAAGGTAGAGCACGTAATGCAAAAATTGATTATGTGTGTAAGAGAGATTATGATATGCGGTAATATCATCTTCACAAAGCGATTGAGTACACCATCCTCACCTATAGCATTAGACTTAAGAGAACGAATGGTATTTACGACAACTTCAAAGTCAAATTCAGAGCTAAAACACGCTTGGCTATCTGGAGTAAAGCACGGACTATTTGGAGAACTTGAAAGAAATGCCTCGTGAAGGTCGTTTGCATTCGGAATGTTATCGACAACAGCCTTTTTTCCTACACCAATGGATCGTAGATTGCTCCATAGCTTCGGTTTGGTCGGTGCTCAGTTTCGATAGAAAATAGCTTTTTTTGGCATTTCGGATCACAAAAGTGGGTCACAAGAGTGGAGCACGACAAAAAAAAAACTCCCAATTAAGACTTGTGGGCCTAAGCCTCCATCTAGCGTACAACTTGTTACGAACTTTCATGGCATTGTGAACCTCAGTTATGAACCATGGGCAGTTTGTATTTTTCATAGCAACTGTTTTTAGAGGAACGTGCCTGTTAAAAAGGTCCACGAGCAGGGTTTGCAAGAGGTCTATTTTTCATTGACATTCGTGGCATAATAGCAATCATTCCAAGGGAGGAGACTAGCATTTAGTAGTAATATACTGTTATCGATAGAGGAAAAGTCTCTAAATTGAAAAGATGATGGTTTAGAGGAACGAGATAAGTCAACATTGTACGTACAATATATTAAATCATGATCAGAAATTCCGGCTAGAGATAGCTGATCCTGGAGTAGCAAGTTTGACCGATCTGAAACCATGATAACGTCGAGAAGACTAGGAGGAACCCCGGGTAGGATGGGTGTTACCAATAGTCAGCCCGGTTGAAGCCGCAACATCTAAGAGTCTACGTGCTCTGCTCTCGTTTTTAACAAGCGTTGAGATCGCCAGAGATAATAATATCGTCATATAGAGCAGTGAACTCAATAATTGCCGAAAACGGTGGCTCTGGAGAGTGACATTGATTTAGTTTGTTCGCATCACCAATCAGACATTTTGAGTTGCAGTCACTAACTTCGAGTAGGAGATATTCAACAGCGCTACCTTCAGATTTCCTTAGTATGTTGTACTTAAGTGAGGAGCTGCAGTACACCGCAACTCCTCCACCACTGGTGTCGGTCACTCTATCATTTCGAATGAGTTTATAACCCGGAATGTCATATATATCGGGAACTTTATCTTTATCGTTTGGACCTGGACTCAGCCAAATCTCAGTAACATAAAAAATATCAACCGCTGAGTCATTAAAAGTATATCTCAAGTAATCTAATTTAGATAGGCTTAAACTTCGAGCATTCAGATAGCATATTTTAATACCCTGAGATGCAGAAGATAAAATGTTGATCACTGATCGCACTACAGCTCCAGTAAAATCACCAGATGAGTTTAAACATTTTGTAACCATCACCATGACATCAAATAAACAAACAATGGAAGTATAGCATAATTAAATAAAAAACAAATCATAGCATAAAAAGTAGCAACAACTACAAATACTATACATGAGAATAGTTAGGAGGAAAAGTGAAAGATGTTAAGTAAGGAGTGAAAAAAGAGAAGAAAAGTAGAAAGTAGTAATATAGTAGATAACAATAGAATGTAGTTTGCTAACATGTTTAAGGTGATTAAATAAATATATATCCATTCCAATATGAATTATGAATTATGCTCCAGACCAAACTATTGTTCATCAGAACAGCGAGTAAAGTTGAGGTATAAAAACAGGTTAAGTTCTTAAGAGAGTTTTGTCGTGGAAAGAATTTTTGTCTCAGTGTCATTTCTACTCTTCTTCACGTAGACCAAACCATTGCGCGTTCTTGCAGAGAACAGTAAGCCTTCTCGGCGCAACTGTAGCGAATGTCTTAATAAAGAGCCGTTTTCTTGCGTTAAGCTCTCGTTGATATGCACGCGTGAGGCAGAAGAGGAACGATCATCAGGCAGCAGCGGTTGCGATAAGTTGTCCAGTTGTTGTAGTGACAGGCCTTTATTGGCGCGAAAAGCTGCCAGTAATGCACTTTGCTCTATATGCGAGGAGAGTCTCACAAGCAGCGGTACGTGGCCATCGGTGGATTTGGTGCTCAGACGAAATGCATCGAAGTGCGGGGAATTGTGGTGACCCAGCTTTGCAGCAATTTTTCTTACAACCTCAGTAAGGTTTTCGTTGGGTGTCAATGGGATGCCGCACACAATTAAGGACTGAAAAGAATAAAATCTGTAAATTTTAATACGGGCTATACTTCCAATGCGTCAAAATTGCAATCCCATTTTGTACCCAAATTAGCCTGTATATTCTCTAGTTTCAATTTGTTATTGATTTTAGTTCGGTGCGGCTTAAAATATTTATAAAATTTGAGTCAAGAGGAACGCCGTAAAAAGATCATCGACAAGTGGCTCAAAAATACTTCGCGTCCAAACCATTTCAACGCCAAAAATTTAAACATAGCACGTAGTACAGTAGATTCTGTTATTAAACGATATTTAGAGACGTTGACAGTTAAGCGAAAATAGAAAAGTGGAGCTAAAAGTGGAGCACATGATACAAATTTAGACAGGAAAATAGTGGGTACCATCGTCAAAAAAACTTGTCTATGTCATCCAGAGATGTTGCTCGGAAATATAATACCAACCAAACAATGGTACAAAGATCTAAAAAACGTAACGGTCTAAAAACACGAAAAAAAAACAAAAAATACCAAAAGTTATTGAAAAGCAAAAAAAAGTCATAAAAACACCGGCCCGAAAGCTATACGAGTTGATCGGCAACGAGAAAGCGTGCTTGGTTTTGGATGACGAAACTTATGTCAAAGCCGACTTTACTACTCTTCCTGGTGCGCAGTTTTACAACTCGTTTGAAGCTGAGATTCTTCCGCAATCAACAACATCGGTTGGGATGGAAAAATTCGGGTCAAAATATCTCGTTTGGCAGGCCATTTGCCAATGTGAACACAGAAGCTCATCGTCATCGTCATCGTCAACGGGAACAATTAACAGAGAAGTGTACATTAACGAGTGCCTAAAAGAACGGTTGATTCCTTTCTTAAACAAACACGAGGGTTCAACATTATTTTGGCCAGATTTAGCTTCAGCTCACTATGCTCATGCGACGTTGAGCTTTCTTGTTGCTAAAAAGGTTGACTTTGTCCCAATTGACATGAATCCTCCCAATGTTTCACAGTGCCGTCCCATTTAATGGTATTGGGCTTTGGTCAAGGTTAAATTGAGGAAAAGTGAGCAGTGTACAAAGGACGTAAACGATTTTAGTGCTAAATGGAAAAGAGCGTCCAAAAAGATCACGGATGCAACTGTCACCAACCTTATGAAGGACATTCGAAAGAAGTTGAGGAAAGAATGGGAACCCAAATAATTTTTTTTATTATGTAATTGTGAATGAATTTAATAAAAACAGAGTTTTAAAGCAAATAAAAACAAATTACATGAATTATGAAAATATTTTTTTTTTTTACTTTGAAGTTTTCAAATTTTATTCGTTTCAGTCCTCACGCCACACAGTCTCTCCTTACGTCGTATGTCCGCTATTTCCTCACTTAGCTTTCGATTTTCATTTTGAAGATCGGATAAGTTGCTTTCAAAGAGTTGAACTTTTTTTTCGAGAGAAGCAATGGCATCGCACACTTTTTTATTAAAATCAGATTCAAGTTCAGAAAGTAGCAATTGGAATTTGTTCGTTAGGCTTGATTCAAGATCGCGGAGCTGGTCGGATATAGCTGTTTTTTTTTATCAGAAGATTTATCTAGAGTTGATGCTGGGGTATTTTTAGCTTTCTCTTTGAGCGCTTGCTGATGTGTTGTGGTAGACATAGTGATGAACAAAGGAAGCAATAGCAGGTACAAAGGAAATAATTTGTTTTACTGACGAAAAATGCAACTAATACTCGTACCATCCAACAGATACCGAATTCACCTGATTTGGCTCCCTGTGACTTTTTTCTGTTCAATCGAGTTAAAAAACCATTACGGTGAAAGCGTTACAGCAGGAAGTAGTGGAAAAAGCGCAGGAAGCAGTGACGGACATACCGAAAACCGAATATAAAAAATGTTTCGAGGATTGGATCAAGTGCTGGCATAAGTGTGTTGCAGTCGATGGGGATTACTTTGAAGGGGACAATATAGATTTAAATGAATAAACTTGTATTTTTAATTTTCTGAATAAATTCCGGATACTTTTTGGTGATTGTCGTATCCGATTTTTTTCACGTACAATTCGACACAGTGTGGCTCGTTAAGAACATAAGTTGTCCTGTGATCATTCTGACGAAAAAGGTGTGCAGATCTTAATTGATACGGGTTGGTATTGAATGGGATTTGGGAGAGAATTGTGGGACAGTCGACAGAGAATATCGGCGGACTCCCGACGTTTTTCCAAAGATAGGAGACCAATTAGTTTGAGTCGATTAACATAGGGGGATAGAATAATGTGGTCACACCATAGTAGCCCGCGTAATGCGAGTCATAGAAATCTCCGTTGGACAGCTTTAATGCGCAGAATATGTAAATCATAGTAAGCGGACCATATCTCCCTGACATAGTCGATAAGTGGACGAACAAATGTTATGAACGAACAAACGATGTAAAATCGTTTAACGAATCCGAGAGCGCAGTTAGCTTTGCTAAAAGCGGAGTCAATATGAGTGCGAAAACTGAGCTGTGTAACACAAATGACACCAAAGTCCTGCAGCTGTTCTTTGATTTGATTAATAATGGATGCAGGTTGGAAGTATCAAACGTCTAAGGGAGTAAGAAATGGCTTGATATTTTTCTATCTTGAACTCGAGAAAGTTTTTATGGCACCATATCGAGAACCTATTAAGATAATCTTATAAATGTTGAGAGTCAGAGAGGCTTGGAAGCTGTCTAAAGATTTTCATAACATCGGCATAGATACGAGTAGATATGTGGGAGTGCTTTATGACGTTAACAACATCGTTTGTAGTCAAGATAAAAATGAATGGACCAAGATTACTGCCTTGTGGAACACCCGAAGTGGCGAGAATCGGGTCAGAAAAAAGGGAACGAAAATGGACAAGATAGTAGGGTTTTTTGATCTAGGAATTAATCCAAGAGATCAGTCTAGATTCGAAACCAAGAGCTTTGAGTTTGAATAGAATTAACTTCTACGAGATTTTATCAAATACCTTACTGAAGTTCGTGGTGATTACATCAATTTCTTTCCCTTGCTATAGGACGCACATTGTACTAGAGACAAACTCAATGAGGTTGGTGATCATTGATCTGCCTTTGAGAAAACCATGTTGGTTGCAAATATAGATTTACATTGAAAATACGGTGCATCTTAAACAATACTTTCAAAAACCTTGGGGATGCAGAATAATTCAGCCATGGGGCGATAATTGGTGATATCATGCTTTGGACCCTTTTTTGTGAGTAGGGTTTAGAAAAGCGCTTTTCCAGAGATACGGAAAGAATCCTTCAGATTAGAACTGTTTGAAAATACTAGTTAGGGGATGAATTAGATTATCAGCACATTTTTTTTAAGATAACTACGGGCAATCTATCAGGACCTGGAACAAATCATCTTTCAGTCTATGTATTTTCTCTATTGTAGTAACTGCGCTGAAGTAATTTCAACTGTTGAGGGTACTTAAAAGAATTGTGCGAAATTCAGAAGCGAACACGGGAGGCATAATCTTTCAAAAGCCTGTGGAACTACTAGTATACGACGATGATATTAGCAGAACTTAGCGGGCTGTAACCGGTGCATCTGTTTAGTTGTAAATGAGGACAAAACCAAGTATGTTCTATTAACAAGGGACACACCACATTGACGAATTGAACAGAACTTCATCGTCTATGCAGGGTCTTCGAATCTAACCCGGAGTGACAATGCCGTGAAAGTAGTAGTAGAAGGGGACCTCTATCGACTGAGGAATCCGCAACTGGAGGCAGTTAGCTCAAGACTGGTCTAACTGGAGAGATTTGTTAGTTGATACCCAAGTTCACGCCTAACAGTAGCGCCACCTAAGTAAGTTAGTAAAAAAAAATATAAATTATTTGAAAAGTGCAAAAAGTGCAACGTAATTTTCTTTTCAAGTGAACTCTAAATTGAACAATCCTATTATATACAAAATACGAAGACAACCAAACCCAACGATTTTTTGTCGCTTTACAAAAAGCTAACAACTCTATAAGACTTACGTTTAGTATCTATGTTACATGTGTATATCCATTTTTTCCTTTCAGTTAATTCAACTAATTGTTTGAAATATTCACTTTGAAAATCCACTGAATCTCACCACACAAAGACAGGACTTAATTAAAATCCCAAATATACAGCTTTTCTTTCTGAGGTATTTACGAGTACTTACTTAGTGGTGGTAAAAAATAAAATCATCACAGTCGAATATTCAAAAAAATTATCCTGGTCAAACAATGCAGTCACAGGGACTACAGTGCAATGATTAATTTTTCAGAATAATTACAAAGGTAGCTTTACTAACGGAGGTCCAACAAGTGGTTGGGACACCAAAAATGGGTTACTTGCTTTGGAATTAGGTTAACACTTAGAGGCATTAAAGTAATTTTGAATTTTTAAAAGGCTCCCCTGAAATTTCTTTAAATTTTCTATTTTTCACGTAAGATATATTCATCAACCGTACAACAGAACCAAGGACGAGATCTTTCAAAGATGTGTTCCTACGTAAGCCGGCTCTATGCCCGGTTCGCACTTGGAAGGAATTGATGTGCTTTCTGCTCCCTGTACTCATGTACTATTCCTGATGTACCTGTCTGAAGTTACTCGTTTGGAGAAAGCTAAGGAATAAGTAATTCTACTTGCGATACCTTTATACGCTGGTGCCACTATTGTTATGAGTTGTAGTATGCATCTCTTTCTCTGAAGATCGGGTCGCCATCGATTTAACTTTTCGAATATTTACTGTCATTTGTGTTAGCAGAAGCAGAGACACAATCCAGCTGGAAGGACTATTCGGTCACGGTTTGTATAGCCCTTTCTGTTTTTGTTCATCAGAACTAACAATAAACTGCAACACCGTGTCGTCTTCCAAGCAATCCAATCCAATATGTTTATTCTTGTAATGGCAATTCTTGCCAAAGATATTAATAGTCAAGTGTCAGATAAAACCTACATGCGATTCATTGTGGAAATAAACATGGTGGCAGCGGTCGTCACAAAAGTGTGTGATTCGAAACAAATAATTATATTAAAATTAAAAAGAAATAAACTTGACAAACAAACGAAAAAAAACAAGTAGAAAAAATGTAGCAATAATAAATAATTAAAATGATGGAGGAAAAATCAAGTAAATCAATAGCACTTGTGGAGAAGCAATTGCCACACACGTTGTCCTCAATCCACCAGGAGAATTTTCTTTTATTCCGTCCGATTGGGAAAGATTAATTCCGCGTTTTAGCAGATAAAGGATGAGTTACGGATTAAGTGAGGCTAGTGAAGAAAACCCAATCACCACACTAATCTACTGCATGAGAGAAAAGGCGGAGGAAATCTTTGAGACGTTTCAGCCATGTCCTCGCACATACAAGTATTGAAAATTTCAGCTCATACTTTATTCCGAAAAAGAACATAATTTATGAAAGAGCAAAGTTTCTTAAAATAAAGCAAGGCGAGGAAACTGCCGAGAAATTTATAAGCTCGGTGAATGCTCTTGCAAAAAACTGCAACTGGGGTTCATTGCAGGATGAGATGATCCTTCTCACATTAATCGTGGGAACGAAGAATGGAAATTTAAGTGATAAACTTCAACTTGACCCGAATCTTTCTCTCGAAAAGGCGACCACGGCATTGCGGCAAGTGGAGAAATTATAGTATAACGACAAAAAAAAGATCTTGCCGTAATCTCAAATATATTTAAAGTTGTATGTTTTGAAAGGGCTAAGAATATGCGGAACAATCCGGAAAAGAAATATAGCAAGGGGAACAGAAATGAAAAGGGCTTAGCGTTGTTTGGGAGGCGTAGGTGTTTCCGATGCGGATTTAAGTATCATAGTTTCAACAACTGTCCAGCAAAAAATCAAAATTGTAAAAAATAGAATAGGGCACTTTGCAAAACAATGTAAAACTAAAGAAGTAAAGGAGGTAAATCAAGATCAAGATTATTTTGTTGGATCTGTATGTGAAAAATGGTCAGTAGATTTATGACTTAATAATATAAAGTATATACAGGGGCGGATGTGTCATTGATTCCGTGGGCTATTGCGAGGAATACTAAAAATATCAATATATTGGGTCTACAAGTAAGTTTCCAGCGTTTTTTTCCAAAATTTGAAGTTTTATTATGAAAACATAGTTGCAATGCTTTATTCAAAGTATCGTCCATCGGAAGCTTCAACTTTCCCCCATCTTTCTGGCAATTTATGAATTCCGGACCAAAAAAAATTCTCGTCTTTCGAGCCCAAGAACGTATCGAGCCAATTTTTGATTTCCTCTACTGAGCTGAAGCGTATTCCCGTAAGAGCGTTCTGCAGCGAACGAAACAAGTGATAGTCAGATGGTGCCAAGTCTGGACTGTAAGGCGGGTGAGGCAGAATTTACCATCCACTATTTTCCAAATAGTTTTTCACCGAAACCGCAACATGTGGCCGAGCGTTGTCGTGATGAAAAATGACGGACTCATGCCTGGTCTCATATTCTGGCCGTTTTTCTTTTAATGCTCACTTCAAACGAATTAGTTGGTTTCGATATAATGGTCCTTTGATGGTTTCACCACTCGGAAGCAGTTCGTAGTATACGACACCCTTTTGATCCCACCATATGCAGATCATGACCTTATTCACGTGAATATTTCGTTTCGGCGTCGATTGGGCGGGCTCGCCGGGCTTTGTATACGATTTTCTGCGTTTAGGATTATCATAATAAATCCATTTCTCATCACCAGTGACAATACGATGCAAAAATGATTTATTTTTATACCGCTGCAGTAACATTTCGGACGTGCAAAATCGCCGTTCGACGTCTCTTGGCTTCAATTCGTACGGCACCCAGTTTCCAACCTTTTGAATGAATCCCAGTGCTTTTAGGCGCAGGGAAACGGCTTGTTGCGTGACGCCCATTGATGCAGCAAGTTCTTCTTGAATCTTACACGGATCCTCGTACAGTAAAGCGTCCAATTCCTCGTTTTCAAAACTTTTCGGTTTTCCGGGGCGATCTTTGTCTTCAACTCCAAAATCACCACTTTTGAACCGTTTGAACCACTCGTGGCGCGTCGATTCACCAAGACATTCCGCCCTATAAGTTTCCGAAAGCAAACGATAGGCCTCAGCCGCACTTTTCTTCATATTAAAGAATAAAAGCAGCGCTTCCCGCAAATGACGTTTATTTGGCTGGAAACTTGCCATGATTTTGCTCGATAAAATGTACGACACCGATAGAACTGCTCAAATATAACGCTGCAAAGTTGTTGACAGATACAAAACCTACAAATAAAACACATGGGGTCTGACATTTCTGCCCGGGATCCACTGGTGGCGCCGGGAAAACGCTGGAAATTTACTTGTAGACCCAATAGATCAAACAGGTACAAAATTATACAGTGTGAATAAGGTAATAAAGATTATTGGGAAAGCGGTTATGAGCTTGAGATATAAAAATAAAAACGTCTTAGAGGCAATCTTCATAACAAAAGATAGAATAACACCACTTCTGGGTAAAACAGGAATGGAAAGTCTAGGCCTCCTGGAAAGGATTTTCGGAGTGTCTGAAGACGGTTGGGCTTTTAAATTTAAAGATGTTTTTGAAGAATTGGGCACATGCAAGGGAAAGTATAAAATAGAATTAAAGGATAATGCCAAACCGTATGCTATATTCACGCCTAGAATTAATCCCATTCACCTGAAGCAGAAGGTTTAAAAAGAATTCGATAAAATGGAGAGGAACGGGTTTATACAAAGAGCGGAAGAAGCAACACAAAAAGGTGGCACAAGTGTAAGGATTTGCGTGGTTCTGACCGAACTGAACAAAGGAGTAAAAAGACAAGTACACCCAATAGCCCGAATCGATTATTCCCTTTCCCAGGTATCAGGTGCAAAGATATTTTCAAAATTAGATGCCAACAGCGGATTTTGGCAAATTCCTCTTTCGGAAGAGTCTCAAGCTTTGGCCACGGTTCTCACACCTTTCGAAAGATTCAAGTTTCTGCGCCTTCCTTTCGGAATAACATCTGCTCCGGAGTTTTTCCAAAAGACAATGAGGCTGGCAGGCTTAAAAAATTGTATAATACATATGGATGATGTTTTGGTATGAGGTTGTAATAAAGAGGAACATGACAAATGCCTAAAAGAAGTCATGGATAAAATTAGAGAAAGCGGAATGACATTAAATAAAACAAAGTCAGTATTTGGGAAAAAAGAAATATGTTTTTGGGTCATTTAATCTCAGATAGAGTAATTAAAGTCGATAGTGAAAAAACAAAAGCGCTTCGAAAGAAGGAATTACCAATCAACATAAAGGAGGTCCAGAGATTTCTGGGAATGCTTAATTTTGTTAGCAAATACATACCTGATAGAGCTACAATTATTGAGCCCTTTATACGCCTTTTAAGTAATAAAAACGAGTTCATTTGGGGGCAGATCCAACAAGATGCATTCCATAAGATAAAAAGTTTGTTGACAACACCTTGGTGGTGACCCAAGTAAGAAGACGACGGTGTCATGCGATGCTTCAAGTTTCGGATTGGAAGCAGTACTCTTGGAAAGAAAATAATCCAGTTGCATACATTTTGAGAAGCTTGACAACGAGAGAAAAAAATTATGCAAGCATTAGCAATTACCTGGGAATGCGAAAAGTTGAAGAACTACCAAATAGGAAAACAATTCACTATAGAAACAAATCATAAGGCCCTACTACAAATTTTAAAAAGCAAACATCTAGATGACCTCACTCCACGACTTCAAAGATTACGGATGAGAATGATGAAATTTGATTATTGCCTGCTGTATATAGCAGGAAAAAACCTTTATGTCGCAGATCATTTTTCACGAACCCCACTGGAAACTCTTCCAAGCAAAGATGAACTCGAACTTGAGTAAGAAATAGATGCCTTTATACACGTAATTGCATTGAAAGAAATTCATACAAGAGACGAGAATATATTACAAGTCATAAACTCGCAATTAGCAAATCCGACATGCCAAGAAATATCTAACTATGTGAAAACAAAATGGCCAAGTAAAGATTCTCTCAGCCCACAGGTAAAATTATTTTATCCAGTCAAAAATGAAAAAATATAATATAGTAGACTATAATACTACGCAAAAATAGAATGATTATCCCAAACTAACTCAGAAGACTTATGTCTTCCAAGCTACACGAAGGTCACTTAGGTATCACAAAAAACCAGACAAAGAGCGCTAAAAACAATGTGGCCTGGTATTTCCAAAGAAATAGAAGAAAACATAAAACAATGCCCAATTTGCATTCAACACACGACATGAGTCTTTAATACCGTCAGATTTCCCCGCATATCCGTGGCAAATGATATCCATGGATCTACATATTTAAAACGAACAGCAGATATTTTGAAATTATTGAGCTAAGCCGAATGCGTATGAGCGACATAATACAAGCATGCACATCTACAGTCGTAAGGGATTGGACAATACGTCTATACCGACAGAAGAACGCAGTTCCAAAACCTTAATTCTTCTGATTGTCGTAAATTCGCCAAAGAATGGTCCTTTGAGGTTGTTACTAGCAGTCCGCAATTCCAGCAGGCGAACGACGCCGCGGAAGCGGCTGTAAAAATAGCCAAAACACTGATCAAAAAAAATCCACAAAAACTGGAAAAATCTCTACTGTCATACAGAAATACGCCACTAGCAAACGGGTTTAGCCCTGCTGAACTCTTATTCGGGAAGACAAATTCCTCGAAACATGTAATACGAGTATCTTTATATATATAATTCTACTGTACGTGTGTATGTCATTGAACTCCTCCTAAACGGCTGGACCGATTTGAATGAATTTTTTTGTATGCGTTTGGGTGGTGCCCTGGATGGTTTAGATTCACAAATCAGCCCGGCAGATGGCGCTACAGTCGGTATCTAGATTATTTAAAATGTCCGACCTGCATATTCCGGGAAGCGCAATGAAAGGGCTGCAACGTTGGCTTAGGTAAAAAATATCGATATATCAAAATATTGATATTTTTCAGAACATATATAAACTTGCGGTCATAAAACCGCACCATATCAAAATGGTTGAAAAATTGTTAATAACTACGATAGTTTATAAGTTAGTTTATAAGTATTTCTATCTAATTTCCATCTGTTTATTGAATGTTTGAAAAAAGATATTAACAAAGAAAGAAAAACTAGTTACTTTTCTTATTTCTTTAAAACATTTTAATACAGTCATTGGTTAACAAAATCAAACGATACATTTTTTATGTATGTGTAAATAAGATGTTTAGATATGCCAATTTTACCAAAAAATTATCAATACCGAGTTGCTCCTCCTTTGGCGGTTATAACCGCTTTTATTCTGGAAGGCATCGAGTTTACTAGAAGTAATCAGTAATATCCCTTGAAATTTCAGTATTCCATACATGTTCCATATAAACCTATCTCCCGTAGCCGTCGGCGTATGGTTTCGGCGGTTAGATCAACTTGATGAAATTCACTCAGCTCTGCTCTTATACGGACAGCACTTTTAAAGCGATCTTTCATGCTAATTCGTTGTAATACATTGTCCGTCTTCTGGGTTGTTTTACGTTTTCGTGCCGAGCCTTTTTTCCTTTCCAGTGGATCCAAATTTTCTTTTTTCTTCATCAGTCGTACGATAGTTGAATGACAGCATCCTATTTTAACCGCAATCTCACGATAGCCAAGCCCTTCTTCGACTAAAGTCAATATTTGAACTTTTTCGTCCCGGGTCGGTAGATGATATTTACCAGACATTTCACTTTTTTTTATTCGCCACCGTCACAATTCAATTCAAACTGATTTTTTTTTGTGTGTGAATGCATTCAATTTTTTTGTACGCTGTGTTTTAATGTTAATGTATCGCATTTACGTAAATATTGAGCGTATTATATTCAGATATATTTATTTTTCGACATTTTAATTTGAGTGTATTATATTAAGTGTGTTTCGTTATTTTGACATTTTAATTTTTTTGTACGATATATACGGTGCCGCATTTCAGTGAATATTAAGTGTATTATAAGTTACGTACAAAAAACAATGCCACGTCTTCGTGGACGAGGAGGAAATATTGGTCGACGGACTCGGAATTCACAATTAGTCCAGAACCGTCGGTTTAATAGATCGGCAGAAGATCAATTGACGGACAATGAAAATTTAAGAAACCAGGCTGAAATCACATGTTGACTGGCCCGTCAACGAGTCACCGGCACATTCAGAACACGTGAATAACAGCGTTTGCAAGTGTATCGCGCATTGACACGTGCATCACTTCTTCGTCTTGCGTTTGAATATGAGTCGGACATCGACTATTCGTCACATTCACAAATTGTAATCGGTGCTATGAACAAACAATGCCAACACTGTCATGCACTCAAATACAAAGGTGAATCGGCCGATTTCTGCTACTCGCCTGGAAAAGTTGTATTGCCACCATTGAATTCGCCGCCAGAACCATTGAAAGCACATCTCAATCTAAATTGTTTTTGCGTAAAATTCGCAAATTCAATTCGTGCTTTCAAATGACATCATTTGGAGTAACAAAAATCGTTCAGAATGAGGATGGTGGCAATTTTCAATCAACGTTTAAGATTCAGTGTATCATCAAATTGGTTCTTTAATGCCGATGCCTGATACCGATTCAAAATTTCTGCAAATCTACTTCATCGGTGATGAGGAGCAGCAAATAAACGCACGCTGCCAGTACAACCACATCGAGCAGATGGAGGAGCGAGAAATTGTGGGTATTTTAGAACCGTTTTTACAGAATCACAGCCAGTTGGTCCAGTTGCTCAATACCGTTTCAAACAGACTGCAAAACGATAACTATACGATCGTCATCAAAGCAGACAAAGTACCATTTGGGCAGCACGCGGGCCGATATAATGCACCGACCATTAATGAAGTTGCAGTTGTTATGGTTGGCGACGCATTTGAACGTCGAAATATACGAATCAAATGCCATTATTGATTATAACGAATTGTATTTAGAAAAATTGATGTTATTTCAAAATAAAGAATAATGAAATTATTATATTATTTGTCTTTCATTTCATACTTTGTTTAATCTACCCTAACCGCTTGAAATATCATGCAGGACAACGTCTGTCGGGTCCGCTAGTATGTATATAAAATTAGATCTATTGTATCTATCTATTGCGAAATTTAGTAAACAACTTCTTAATTCTTTGCAGCGAATTGTACCCTAAATGTGAATAATCTCTGATTAATTTATATAGACATGTATTAAGTAATAGATTTTTATTCATTATTTTGAAAGATTTTATCTTTTATGTTTAATGAATTATTTGTTTTGATTATTATTGAATTCTTTTATGTAAATATTAAAATTGTAATTGTAATATCTCAGAGGGGATGTTGTAATGGCAACTCTTGCCAAAGTTGTCAAATAAAACCTACATATGATTCATTGTGGAAATAGAACATATATTTTACAGAAATGCTGATTAAATTAATGTTACGTACGCATATGTATATGTTATGTATGCGAATCAGATACCTAAAACCGTTATTTCATGTTATTAGAACATATGACCAGAATATAAAATGTTGGTTGACAAATCAATGTTCGAAGAAATCAGTTTCAAATTAAATCTGATACGAGTGAGCACATGACTCAGTTATTGTTTTATAGATTGTCTAATTTGCGATTGGATTAATAGATCGTTTAACTGTCACAATGCAAAGCATAATCTCTTGATTTCAAGTGGCCCACATGAATAGCAAAGTCAATAAATCTGATTAAAAAATATCAAGTGTCAACAACACGCACTGATAAATACTATTCAATTAAAAATGTTTTTAAGAGTACATATTCTATAGCCGTTTATAGTATTATATACAATATATAGTTTATACATACAGTCATACATACATATATGTCAAATATTGCTGCTGGCGCCACCAACTGGCCGTGGTTAAATTTTTCGTGAAGGCATCGCCTTTATCTGCTGATGTCCTTGCGTTGTACGCTGTCAGCACTATTCGAAAGATGACATATAAATCGTAGCGTAGGAAAGAGAATGGAATCATGTTTCAGCTGGTCGAGCTCCACTTCGGTACTCAAAGCAGAACGTGATACTTAATAGCTGCACATTTAACATATTAAGGCAACCAACATCTATAACATCTTGCGCCTACGATATTTTCTTTCTATTTGCCGAAATATTGCTGAAATGTAAAATATTGCTGAAGAGAGGAGCACTCGTAGATCCATGAAATTGCGTAAATTCCAAAGCAGGCCAACATATATTTCTTTGGCCGAGTAATTATTTCCAAAATCAACTACCAAGCTGTAGGTTTGCCGGTAGAACCTTTAAATTACCACATATATCTATTGGCGCCCAATTATTTTGAGATCTGAAATGTGAATTTTTCCTCATGATGTCTGGTTTAACAGTAAATAAAATTCGGACTCGGAAATAGATGATCGAAGAAATAAAGCGTCAAAAGAATAACGAATTTCCATAATTCATTCTTTTTTTTTTTGATAATTAGCGCGCGCTTAAGGGAATTGTGTACCCTTAAAATGTTTGTACACAGCACAGGTGAATGAAACATTGTTCTTAAATGTTTGCAAGCTATAACGACCAGAAAATAGAGTGCTCGGTAGGGCATACTATAAGCGAGTTGTACGGCTTATGAACGAATCACGATATTTTAGGACACGTACGAAAGTGAACTTGAGGGTATCCTGATGTGCAGGTTTGAAGGGACGGAATGCTACTGGCGATTTCAATGGACCACAGGTGGTGGAAATAGCGATAAAATAAAGTGAGACAGGAGATATTATGTCGGTGTTCGATTGTCAATTGACAGACTGATATTAGTATCACTTGTGAGTTTTATCGCACGGTTTTGAATCCTATCTAGCAGGTGCAGTTATATTTTAGGAGCACCTGATCAGATCCAGATCAGTGGGGGTGAAATATTTCTTACATCGTTTGATGAAAATTCCAGTCTATTGATAGTTCACCAATTGGTTATGCTGTTAATATCGAAATTTAGTGAGTTAAAATACGCTACCGTTCCCGTTCTATAGCCGAATGGCAGGGACGTGAGTCCGGGAACGAATATGAAAAGCAGACAGTACTGTCGTCAACGAAAGAATTTAATGGATTAGAGATAGAAGACAACAGATTCTTGATGAAAATTAAAAAGTGTGTAGGAGACAGAACGGAGCCCTGGGGCACACCAGCATTTATTTTGTGAATATCAGACTTGAAACCATCCATGACAACTTAAATTGAACGTTCCAAAAGATATTTTCTAATCCACTGAAGAAGCGGATCTAGATTAGAAAGCAATTCTCTGTCGTTTTCAGAAATAATTGTATGAACAAGGCCTCAAATAGACCTTATCTATACGATCCTGTTTGAAAAGTCTGCGGCGCCACAATAATGCCTGATATGCTGAATATCTAAAATAAATCTAAAGATATTAGCACTAAATTCAAGTATAAGAAAAACCAATCTGTCTAATCTGTAGACTGTAGATCAGGGTAGTCTAGATGTTTTATTATGTAAATACTTGTGCCATATGGCTTATACGAACATAGCAGCATATGTTCTGCGAGTTGGAAAGCATTATATTTTAAATATGAAGTTGATTTCAAATTAACGGATTGCACAATTAAAAACTAAGCTCTTTTACAAGCACATATTTCATGATAAATTGAGGGTATTAAATTGTAAAATTAAATACAAAAAATATATGTAAATATAATCTAAATATGGAATATAAATATAATAAGGTCGGTCGTGAGACGTGTTTTGGCATTGTTGATCTGATTTATCATAGTCCGTTTACCTCCACCAATATATGCGACTAGTAGCGTCTAATACTTTTAAGGATCTCATATCCTCGACAAGTAAAATGTCGCGCCGGGGTAATTATTTTGTGCCTCTTCAATCCCACCGTAATATGGATGATGGAGAAGATCTATCTGCTAATGGTGATCAAGTTGAAAAAAAAACAATTCGGCCAAATATTGCATAAAAACTGTGAATTTGTTCATCAATTCCTTAAAGAATTAAAAATTACTGATTACTCTATTCGAAATATTTCAATAAATATTAATGTTTTTTGGTGAATCTGTCCTCAGTGCGTTAAAATTAAAAAAGTGCCAATTTTTCTCTCATGACCTCAAAAGCGAAAGATCATTTAAGGTTATTCTTTTCGGTCTAGATGAATACTCTACCGACGCTCTTAAATCGGAAATAATTACTCTTGGATTAAAGTGCAAAGAAGTAAAAATTATTAAAAAACCACATGAAACAACATATTGAATTCCTTTATGTTATCTATTTTGATAACGGTTCAATTCGTTTAGCCGATCTTCGTAAAAATAGTAAATCGATCATCCGCACGCAAGTCCAATGGGAATACCAAAGACGCGCCAAAAACAATCTCACACAGTGTCATTACTGCCAAATGTGGGGACATAGTGAAAAGCACTGTGATGTAAAAACCTTCTGTGCAAATTGCTCAGGTAGTCACAAAACAAACACCTGCATTTCTACCGCAATCTCCAAATGTTCGAACTGCGGAGGTAGCCAGAAGCCAATAGACCAAGCATGCAAAAGTCACACGGGATACGAGTACATCCAAATAATCTCAAAAGCAAATCAGAAGCCAACAGTGTTTTTTTTGTGTTAAATATATCTTTGTGTGTTTTGTTTCAATACTGTGTCGCGTGTTTCAAATTGTGAGTGCTTTTATGTGTTTTAAGAGTGTGACCACCAGTGGCTCACATGGTGGTCACATGGCCCCTTATATTAAGTGTTTGTGTTAAGTGCGACGTGACCCACCAGTGATCACATCTTTTTTTCGTTTGTTTTTATTTCAGCTTATTTTGTTTTTCACTTGATCGCAACACCATGGATAGAGATAACAATTACACTATTAGACCTAATTTATTTTATGGAAACGCACGTCGATACCAGAATTCTGATAATGAGGATGATGATTTCCAGGTTTCTGAATGAGATGAATATTTTCCATCAGATGTTGATTCAAGTGATTCCAATGAAAATATGCAGATGGAGAACTTTGAGTCAGAAACTGAAAATGAGGATGTTCTTCCTTCTACAGTATCCTCAAATAAATGGGCACGGGTTACAAAAATATCACTGAAGCCATTTAATTTATAACCAGCTGAACTCAACATAACGCAAAACATAAATTTTTCCCAAATGAAGCCTATTGTTTCTTAAGTCGAATGGTAACGGAAGATGTATATCAATTAATTGTTACCGAAACTAATTTGAACGCCAAAAAGTACATGAAAAACAATACAATTACTCGAAATTCTAGAACTAAAGATTGGAAGGACACTGAAGTATCGGAAACAAAAGTTTCTGGGTATAGTTATGTACATGGATGTTGTGAATTACCCATCTATGTGAGGACAACTTCTATAAAAATACATTTATCCCGGAAATATTGTCCCGGAATAGATTCCAATTGCTTTTGAAATTCATACATTTTGCGAACAATTCAGCAAACGAAAGCAACCGTTTGGGAAAAATAAGTGGCTTTTTGGAAATATTTAAGAAAAATTTTGTTAAGGCTAAGACCCCAGGAGAAGTACTGTCTGTAGACGAGTCAATGATTCCCTGGTGTGAAAGACTTAACTTTCGCCAATACGATCCGGGAAAGTCCCACAAATACGGAGTCAAGGTTCATAAACTTTGTGACCCGAATGGTTATACATACACTAGCTGTATTTACGCCGGGAAAACCAACATCTTCAACTTCGCACAGCACTCAAATTTTCGTAGATCTAACAGAAAGGTATTTGGACAAGGGCAGAACAATTGCTACACACAATTTATATTGTGTCCTGTATCCCTTGCAAAATTGTTGCTCAACCACATCTTATTCGAACTCATCGCAAAAACAGAGCTGGCAATCCGAAAGATGTTGTTGTAGCTAAGCTTCGCAAACACGAAAATATTGGCTGGGAGTGCGCTGCTGTGATTGTTTCCAAATGGAGAGATAAACGCAATGTTTAGATGTTGAGCACAAAACATGGTCTGGAAGAACGTTCAACTGGAAAAACAACTCGTGATGGCCAGGATATAAAAAAGCTTGAAGTGATCTTAGAGTACAACCAAGCCAAACAAGGAATTGATGTGTCTGACCAAATGGCTAGATATTTCTCGCCATTACGAAAAACAATCCGCTGGTACTATAAGATTGTTTTTGAGTTGTAAATGCCTTGGTTGTTTACAAAAAGCACAAAAACATACAAATTGGCCAGTTTAGACAGTCCATTTGTGAAAGTCTTTGTGGGGTAGGGGTTGAAGAAATTCAATCAGTACAAATCAGAAAACACCAATTGAAGGAATTTGAAACCGTGGATAAAACGAACAGAAAAACGAGAAAAAGATGTGTCAACTGCTACAATGAGCTAAGCAAAAACGAAGGAAGAGCAGCCGCTACAAAAAAGAACTAAGAAAGTGTCAACTTATTGTAATTTTTTTTTCAAATTATCTTTTCTTACTTGTTTCTTTTGCTATTGAAGTCAATTTATTATTTTTCTTTTATTTATGTGTAAAATTAAGCTAAAAGTTACAAAAAAATCATTGCAAGAAATAGGCCAATAAAAACCAGAGTTTTTCTGAAATCGTAAAATTCGCCTTTTGTACGATCAAGAACGGACTTTCCACTAGGTGCCAAAGAAGAAAAAAATTAATGTTACTAGCAAGCCACATAAAAGACATACATTCAGAAATGTACTGACTGTGACCACCGGTGGGTCACATGGCAGTCAACGTGTTAAGCTTTTATGCTGGGATGCAAGAGGCATTCGCAACAAGTGCATTGAGTTTCTCAATTTCCTGACCCATCTGGATGTTGATGTATGTCTTTTATGTGAAACCGCCATCTAGGTTCATTTGCAAGTAGCAATTATAAATGTTATAGGCAAGATCGTATAAATAGAAATTTAAACTGCCAACTTTATGTACAAAAGTAATAGAAAATATTAAAATCGACATTACACTCACAAGTAATACTTATTTAAAAAATTGTTTTGTCAATTTTCCAGATTAGATGACCCAATCTCGACAAAGCACAATGTTTGCGAAGCGACTTAAGAAAACTATGCAGCGGTGATCATTTTATTATTGGCCGTGACCTCGACTGCAGGCATCACAATTGGGGTTGTTTAAGAACAAATTCTTGGAGTAATGTGCTTTACGGCATACCAATATGGCACGACCTTACAATTGTGTACCCTTCTAGTGCTACCTACTTTTTTTTTTTTAACAAATATGCCTACTTTCCTTACTAACCCCCTCGTACACAATGCTTTGAGTTCAGACCATCTGCCTGTCAGCTGTGATATATTACCTACTTCAATCTTAAACAAAGTATAAATAACTTTGTTGGTAGTTTTAGTAGCAAAGTAAACAAAAGCATCCATGCTTCGGTCCCACTAAAATCAATTTCCTAAGGAACAATTATACTTCCTCGTCATATACTAAATCTAATCAAAGTAAGAAACTACTATAGAAGGCATTGGCAAAGGAATAGATTAGTGAATGATTTCAAAAATATTTTAAACCGTATTATTAAAGAACAAATTTTAGAATACAGAAATTTCTCGTGGGACAAAAAAATGAAAGTCGCTTGCACCCAATTCTAAGCTTTTTGGAATATTGCCAAAATATTAAAAAAGAAAAATACTTACATTCCGAGTTTTGATGTGAATGGGTCCCTACTACAATAACATCCGAAAGTAAAGCTGAAATATTAGCAGAAACTTACATAACCACAATGTCTCGCAAAATAATATCCAGTCCTCTTTGGAGAGAGATATTGACAATGGTCTCTCCACACATGACAATAAATTTATAATTTCCGATCTGAAAAATCGAAAATCACCAGGATTGAATAATATTAACAATCGAGTCATCAAAAATCTCTCGAAAAAAGCCCTCGTATTCCTTACGTTTATTACAAACCCTTGTCTGAAACGATAGTACTTTCTCATGAAATGGAAAAACGCTAAGGTTATTCCCATCTTAAGACGTGTGTTGTGGAATTACAACGCGAAAAATATTGAACTCAATTCATATAATAAAAGTATTGTAACCGGGGAAGAATAACCACAAAAAAGCAAAACCAATCAAAAAAAGTGAAAAAGGATATACTCCAGTTGACAGATAGGCGATAAGCGGTGCAATCAGTGACAACCATACGCTGAACTATGTGGTAGCTTTGTATGCTCGTCGTGTGTGTTCGTTATGTCGTTCAGGGTTCTAATATTATACATCACGTCCGGTCGAACCACCAGGTTCGAAAGGCTACAGTAATCGGCACAGTTTTTGTACTGTCCGGGTACAAACTCCAGTTGCAGTCTTCAAAGTGGCGTTCCGAATCAGTCCATCGCTACCCGGGTGCACTTGAGAAACTCGGCCCAATCGCCAGTGGGTGGGCGGTAGGTTCTCGTGTCGGATTAATACGATGTCATCAACTCGAATGTCTTCTAGGCGCCGCTGCCATTTGTTCATCGTTTGCAATGCACACAGGTGCTCGTCACTCCAACGTTGCCAAGACTGTTGATGGATCTTGCGCAGCCATTCCCATTGCTTGAGACGATTAGTGGGCACATCAATGAGACTTGGCTCTGGAACTAGTGGGGCCCCAACTAGGAAGTCTCCAGGGGTCAAATCAAATTTTTCATCGAGATCATCGTGCAATGGTATGAGGGAGCGAGAATTGAAGCGACGAACCAAATTTCCCTTTGCAGACTTCACAGCAGCCTCCCATAGTCCACCTTGATGTGGAGAGCTGGGTGTGGTGAAATGCCACCTTGTACCTTTATTAGCTAGTGCCTGTCGTTCCTCCTCAGTAGCCCAAGTCGCCAAGTCTTCTTGAAGAATGCGATTTGCACCCACGAAATCTGTGCCATTGTGCCTATATAGGTTTTGACAGGGTCCACATCGGCCAGTAAAGCGAATCGGCCAAAAATGCTTGTGATGAAAGGTCATCCACCACCTCAATATGTACCGCCTTCGTAGCCATACATACAAAGACAGCAATGTAGGTTTTGACTGTCGCGCGGTATCTCTTCGCTCCGAGACGAAGGGTAAATGGTCCGCAGTAGTTGACCCCTGAGGGCGAGAATAGTCGATTTTCAACCACCCTGTACCTATGCAGCGACACCATCTGTTGAGTAAGAATCGCTCCACGGTGACGCCGACAAACAACAGAGTTATGTAGGCAACTCCTCACCGCTTATCTTCGGTAGGATGATTGGAAAGCGATACTCATGTGGAACCGATGCTTTGTCAGTGCGGCCACCAACCCGCAAAATGCAATTTTCATCCAGGCAAGGATTTATTGGTAACAATCGGCTGGAATTGGGCAAGCTAGATTGGTTGCGTAGTTGATGAATGTCACCCAAAAATGCATTCCTTTGCTCAATGCGCAGAAAGACCCGCAATGCGTCGTTCAGTTCAGCAGCACTGATGCGAAAGTGTCGATGGCCTGCCAACCAACGCAAGATAAATACCAACGTGCGAAGAAGGCTTAGAATAGAACTGGAGCGCTCGTTCAGTGGAATGATTTGACCGTCTCGAGTCCTGGTTGTAAGTTCAAGTCCCACTGTGACCACAACTGCTCGGAAAGATACCTTCTTTTCATCCTGCACGGTAAGTTCTTCTTCTGCCCTGAGACTGTTGCCATCTTCTGAAGTGTATGAGTCGTCCATCAATCAATCTGGTCCATGTAACCACAACTTATGTTTCATATGCCGCCAATGCCGCGACTGGTGCAGTCAGCTGGATTCTAGGCCGACCAAACATGATGCCATCGGTCGGGTGATGTAAGATCCTGAATTTGCCGAACTCGGTTTGCTACGTATTGCCTTACCACCGTGGGATTTGTACGTAGCCAACACAGTACGATGTGTATAAGCCGTTTGAGAGCTACTGCACCTTCCATCACATGTCGTTCCACCATTAGTACCACTGTCATTGTGCGCTGTCTGTTCGTTTGTGTCATCCGAAAGTACTTGCTGAATCAATAACAAACCATCCTCATGATCAGACGTCAGTTTCCCACCACTATCAAAATAAATTTTTTTTTCCTTTATTTAAAGAGTTTCGACTCATATTTGACCTTTTATACCCTTGTTTCGTGAAATTATGTCGGTTTTTAGCTTATTTTATTACGTTTTGCGTTCTCTTGCTGCCGATGGATAATCCTTGTGGGAAGAAGTGCCAGTGTTGGGCAATTTGAATTTAGGTCGAACCACACCAACAACATCTTCATGGACGGCTATTTCCACAATCACATTTGTAGTTCTACTCCCAGAGCTTATTTGACGTGCTGCATTTATTTTAGAGCTCATTCGTTTGAGAGAGATCCAAGCAAATCGTTTGGTTTTTTCTCCCGTATTTTGGGGATTATCTGCAGGTTGCAAATAGATAACCAGATTCTTCTCATTGGCTTTTTTTTCAAGAAACTCCACTTGTCTTTTGAGCAAGATACATCGAGATAAATATAGTGCCTTCCGTGTTGACACCTGCCCTGTACGCTATTTGCTCCAGAACAAAATTGAAGAAGTCACATGATACGGGTGGCTCATCTCCTTGCCTAAATCCGGTGCACGTTTGAAATACCTCGGAGAAGCTACTTCCAAATTGCACATTATAGCGCGTGTTTTCCAGCGTCACGCAACACATCTGGATCAGTTTTGTCGGGATCCCGAATTCGGTCATCGTCATATAGAGCTCCTGACGATGAATACCATACTATCATATGCGGCTTTGAAGTCAGTGAATAGGTGGTGAGCCTCGACCTGAAATTCGTTGATCTTTTCCAGGATTCGTCTTAGTGTGAAAATGTGGTCTATAGTCGATCTGCCTGTCCGGAAGCCACACCGGTACGTACCAATTATGTAGTGCATTGCAGATCGGTTTGGGACGTTCACACAGGACATTGGATAAGATCTTGTATGCGACATTAAGCAGGGATAGATATGCCTCGACAGTGCTTTTTAGTAGATGGGGCATATGGAGCTGATAGTTCAGTCATGTATGCTTTCTTCCTCAGTTGATGATTTGGTGCATGCGCCTTTCTTTCCAAAGCATTGCCACCGTTGTTCTTAAGCTTTTTTATAGCTAAGCCGACTTCTTCTATACTGGGTGGAGAAACTGGTTCTTCATTGACTGGAAGCGGGTTCTCTTCTTGCCCTATCACTTTCACTACATGATGCCCATTTAGGAGCTGCTGGAAATACTGCTTACACACATCTAATATCCACTATTCTTTGGTGACTATGTTTCCTTCGCAGGTCTTGAAGTCAGCCGCCGGTTGCTGGGCCTTCTTGTAAATCATCCGGATGTTGTTTCGATCGCGGGACTCTTCAATTTTGTGAGGCTGCGTAGGCCCTCTTCTTCCTCCTCAGGATCTTCTCCTGGCTCGATACTCTTCTCTCGCTGCAGTTGTTTTGCCCTGCAGCGTTTTGTTATGTGCATTCATCACGCATTCATCAGCTATATGTAGACTCTGGCTACTTCAAGTTTTCCCAGGCGTTCAACGTTGAATTTCTTCTTCTGAGCAATTCGCAGCTTCTTTTCGTTTGACAGTCGTGCTCTGAATTTAAGCGCAATAAGAAAACGGTCAGATTCGACTTTTACCCCTCGGAATGTGTGCACGTCGAAGATGTTCAATGCGTGCCTAACATCGATTAGCACATGATCGATTTGGTTGGCGGTTCGACCGTCTGGATAGCGCCAGGTTGCTGTGTGGATCCTTAGCCTTGGAAACCTAGTGCTACTTATCACCGTATTTCGATCTACAGCAAAATCGTCTAGTCGGTAGCCATTGTCTGTTGTGGTCCTGTGCATTCTGTACTTACCAAATAACCCGCCAAAGATGTTTTCCTTTCCGACTTAAGCATTGAAGTTCCCGAGCTCAATTTTGTCATAATACTCCGAACAGTCTCTGTAGTCCCCATCCACGAGGTCATAAAACTCCTCCTTGGTACGCTCTTCAGCCTCATCGGTACGTGCGTGTTCACATATTAGGCTTATGTTTTGTAAGGTGCCTTTAATGCGGATCACAACCAGGCTTATCGGCTTGAAGTTCATGACTTTTTCCCTAAGCTTATTTCCCTCGACGAACCCGCATCCTAATACATGCAATTTTTCCTTTTCATCTTATCTGGTCCTATCCATCGGATCTCCAGGATCGCGGTAATACTTGTCTTGTACCGCGTGAGGACAGATTAAAGCTTTTGATTAGCACTTGTGCTGTACACTGTTCGTACATTCCAGCTACATACTCTCAAATAGTAGTCCATTGACTTTCTGGGTCTAGTTGCCATTCGAGGAGATTTATTAATCGTAGCTGGTTGTGCCCCTCTTATAACTACGTTTTTTGACATGGTCGGGAAGTTACCCCGACGGCATAATCCCTAACTTGGAAGATCAAACCCTGTCCGTAGGCCGGATATTCCTGTGACTAAGATCGCGTAACTCGTATGAGCGATGCCGTTGATCCATTAAGGGTTTATGCACCACCAACTCTCTTCCAACCCCCTGGCTCAGTATCCCTATAGATCTGGTATCCAGATATGTCGAAGAAGCTCATATAGGGATTCCACTTAGTAATTCAGACTAACTAGAACTATAGACGCCACCGTTGATTCTATTTAGATAATTCGTTTGCTACCGCCTGGAACAAGAAGAAGTGAGAAGTGCCTAAATGAGAAGCCTCCCCCCCCCCCCACCGCTTCCCACCACTTCCACCAAAGGAAGTACCCAATCTCCAGTCTCGATACGGGCGCACACCAGTCACCAATGTGGAGTTGAGAGTAGGAGTTGGTACTAAGAGGCTAAATGAGAACGCTTGTGTACTCATGGCATCGCATCACTACCTTTAACTATCAACATTATTTTGCATCCAGAAAAACATAGTGATCTATTTAAACAGGGTGTCCCATAATTTGTCAAAGATAATTTGGAAAAAGAATTGTGGGTACATTCTAAGAAAAAATTCTCTACAGCAAGAGTCTATCTCCAATGTTGACGTGATTTATCGAGGATTTAAGAAATGGCTTACTTTGGTGTACCCTGACCCATGTTAACGCAAAGAGATCTGTTAATACTAATGGTAGGAACTTCGTTTGCGTTTTGAAGACAGGTCACTTGCTTACCCCGGGTATTACGTACATTCGCAAACATTATTGCGCTTATAAAAGTCGACTATGCTCTCCATCTTCTGAAAATGTTCGATAAGTACATATACGAGTATGTAAGTCACAGCTGTGAAGATTCTGGAAATTGGCGCAGGCGCAAGATAATGATACGTATCATACTTAGTTAAAATGGTCTCGACAGAAGCTTTGTCTAGGCCCACAACAAGAGAGATCCGTCTTATTTGTTCGATTCTTGCTCTCCTCAGTGACCATTCAAGAGTTATGGGTATGAAGACGTAATATACACATTTTCCGTTTTCCTAAGTTGTCCCGGAGCCTCGAAATTGCACCACGTCACCTTCGGTGGTCTGAAAATCTATGCTTTCTGAAGAAACCTGCCAAGCCATTCAAGAGCTTGCTGCGTGAAGCCCTTCACCCTAACAGTTCAATTTTCCATACCGTGTCATCCGCGAAGTCGCAAACATTCTCTACTTTAGCTAGCCCTCAAGTTGAACAACGGAGAGCTAGTCATTCAGACTGTTAGTTGTTGCTAGCCTTACGATTTCGAAGCGTGGAATAAGAGATAGCAGTATACTTATGGGCAAGCCGGTCTCGAAGATTATCGCGTCTTGGGATTTTCTAGGAAGCGGATTTTTCCGCAAAATCTAAATTACATTCAAACCCAGGGATGGGTGTGACCGCATCGGCCGATTTCCATCCATCAGAATTACGACTTTTCCTGCTGATAAAGGCATCGCAATTCATCTGCAAATCTGGAGTTTATGCGAAATGACTGAGCAGAACTTTTGGATTCAACTAGCTTCATCACATTTCCAACAGGATGATGCTCCAGCCCAAGGAGGACACTTTGAAAACCTGTTATAACTACTCGTATTTTAGTACATACATAAAATAAAAGTTATCTACAACCACACAAAATAATTTTTTTTTCATAGTGTTTGGAGCGTAAAGCAAAAGGGTTTTTCTACAAACTTGTTGATGATTTTTTTTTATTATTATTACGTTCATAAGAAAGTATAACGTTATGCTTATCGCGCATTTTCTGAAGAAAAGTTACCTCGAAGTCAAAAATGAACATGGGTAAGAAAAATGGAACAGGCTTAGAAATTGTATATCTGAAGACTCTAACTTTATTTCAGCTTTATTTAAACGCAGTGACAAAGGCTAGTATTTCTTCGAAAAAATAAAGTCCTAAGTGAAATTTCTACCATTAGTATTAACAGAGCAATTTCCTCTACCATGGGTCAGGGTACACCAAAATAAGCCTTTAATAAAATACTCGATAAATGATGTCTACATTAGAGATAGACCATTACTGTAGAACGACGTTTTTCTTAGAATATACCCAAAAATTATTTCTCAAATTATCCTTGACGAATTAGGGGACACACTATGTACATATATAAACAAGAGATAGTAAAAGGATTAATTTTGAATAATATACCAAAATGAAATGAGTGTGAAGTCAGTTACAAAGGAAAGTTATGTAGTCCAACTAAACAGGATTCGAAGTCAACAAGTTTTAGAAATTATCCAAACAGATATTTGGGGGTCAATGAGAACCACTTCATTCGGGGGCGTATTATTTGTTGACGATTTTAGTCGAAAAGTGTTTTCCTACTTTCTTACTTTCCGATGTGTTTGACGTAATCAAAACATTCAAGGCTGTGGTTGAGGGTGACTCTTCTTGCAAAATGAAATTCATTAGAAGTGGTAATGGACGTGACTACGTCAATGCCGATTTTACAAAATATCTAGCTGCCGAGGGAATAAAGAAACAGTTGCGTGTGGAGTATGTAAAATGGTAAACACTGCCGTATACTTGCGAAATCGCCCTCCAACCAAATTGCTCGGTTCCAAGACCTCATATGAAACCTCGTGAGGCGTTGTTGACATTTTTAAAAAGAAGTAACTTCTTTTCAGAAGCACAGTATGGTTTTAGACCTGGGAGATCCAAGGAGGATGCAATCTTAAAAGCCTGCTGCCATTTGTTCAGTGGAGTTAAGAAAAGCCGTCCTATTATGGCTCTTTACATTGATATGACCAAAGCATTCGATATGGTGGGCCTAAATGTAATCTTAACAAAATTATATAAGGCTGGTTTCAGAGGAATGACATACAATTGGTTTAAGTCTTATTTATTGGAAACGGAACATTGGCCAATGGCTTTTACACTTAAGCTTAGAAATGGCGTTCCGCAAGGTCCTGTGCTAGGCCTAATACTATTCCTTGTATACATAAACTCACTTTTCATCCAGAGCTTTTACGGCAATCAAAGCGCATTTGCAGATGACATCACGTACACTGACGCTTCGCTCCATGAATGCGTTGCGAAAGTTAACAACAACCTTCATTTACTTAGAATTTGGTTTACCTTTCAGAAACTTATTATTAGTGAAAAAACAAAAATAATGAACTTTAAACTGAGCCAAAATAACTTAGAAAGCTTTGGGTTTGTTTTTCATTCAAGCGATTGCCAAAAATTCTGTTTACCACTACACACCTGTGGGAAGCAAAGCTTCAGCGTTTTTGGTAATTGTTCCACAGGCTGCTTTAATATTGAAGCCGTCGAGTCTTTCAAATATCTCGGAGTTCTCATTGATAGCAAACTAAATTGGAAGGCACAAGCCCTACAGTTAAAATCATATAAGTATGACTCTATTAACACGGAAAATGTATCTTCTGAAGCCATACTGCTCGCAAAGAATACTTTCAATGCTTCAATATGGGATTGTTAGTTGGGGATGTACCTATCTTACTATACGGAGAGTTGGCCACTTTTTACAAGCCTTCAGATATTGCCACTCAGGAATCTATACGTTTTCAAGGTACTCAAAGAGTTCTTTAAACGGAGCGGAAATGTTCCTCAACTTATAACTTGCGAGTAAACAACATGGTACTTTTTGACATACCACACATGCACAAAACACATTTTATGAATTTTTATACACATAGTTACTTCGCGTAGAATGTTTAACAAACTCCCTATGTCTATACGATCCAAATAAACCTCCCATAATTTTTTTAAAATCACTTAAGGACAGGCTTTTTACTACGGCCCCTTTAAGCTTGGAGCTACTTTTGAAAATTATAACATACTCGTAGTTTAAAATAAAAAAAAATGCAAAAAGATCCTTTCCTCCTTCCTTTTTAGCTCTCAATGAAATTATCATTTTTTTTTCTTTCCGGTTTAATACTCTGATGGTACCCCACGTCAGTTATTCTTATTTCCATGGATCTATCAACACAAACCTAGGTTTTAGAATGATCTTTAATTTGTTCATAATTTTTAACTAGTAAAGTAAATTTTTTCTATCCTAAATTACAGAATTATCTATTGTTACCTAGTTTTAAGGTCATAAGGTATAAAGTAAATAAATAAAGAAGCCATATGTTATTCCTCAAATAATAGTGAGCAATCTCTCATCGGTGGAGATCGGCAGGTAAATGCTGCAGATGAAAATGGTGTGGATTAGGATGACTGCGATAAGGATTATGAAAATACGATAGCTGAGGCAAGAAGTCTTAGGCCACTATTAAAAAAAGTCGAATACAACTATGTACAATACTTCATAAATGACTTACCTTTATTGATCGTGCCCGGATAAAAAAAACACAAGTCATAAATTGTGATTAAATGAACTTTATTGGACAGAGCTTAATCAAACTCCCAATCTATACGAGTATTATTATGGTAGCTACGTGTATACTTTACTTTCTGCCAAAATACATTTTTCTTCTTCACCTGTTTTATTCACATTTTCAGTGCCTGTTGTTTACTCGAATTCCTACGAATTATGCTGCACAAATCGCAGACATAGTGTCAGCGATTTTAGAGAGAAATTTATTTTGCTCAAAATTCTTTTTGAATATTACTGATAAGCACATCGTGCTTATCAGGTTTTTGTGTCGTGACATTATATGTAACTCACGTGCTGTCAAAAGTTGAGATACAAACAAATTGAGACGCTATCGTAGCGAGTAGTCGCGGTCGCTTTAGTACAAGTTGGGCAATTCTTAACGTCAGTCGCGAGACGAGGCTTTATAAGTAATTAAGGGATGAGCAGCAAATCAAAAAATTTACAGAACTGATTGAACAATATGAAATGTTGTGGAATTTATTACATCTGCTTTATAAAAATTTAAAGAAAAAACAGTCATATGGAAAAAAAACAGGGGACGAGATTGGTGTATCTTGTAAGTTTTGGTGTAATTTTTGGATTAGAAACAATATTTTTGTTTGTTTTTTTTTTTTTTCGCGATAGATGATGTAGCAAGAGTTAAGTGGAAAAATCTGAGAAATACATACTCCAGAGGTCTAAAAATATGAGTTTCGGGATAAGCAGCAGGGGACTAAGAATTGACCCGGAAGTATACCAAGACTATGGACTTTTTAAAGGAGCACATAAGGCCAAGTAGGTAGTAGTTGCAGAACCATCCGCTGCTACTCATGGATTTCTGCAGCACCGATTGCAGTAGAAGCAGGAGTATCAGTAAGCCCATGCTAGTCTTCTGGTGCTGGACAGTTTATAACCAGTGATTTAAACGTTGGTCCAGCTTCTGAATATTCATTGACTTCCGATTTCAATTCATGCGAAAGAGATGAAGCTGTATGGGGAACGAGTACTCCAGAATAAACTCGTATTACTTAGTCTGGCGCTTCAATCTTATTAAGGGCATCAAAAACAAATTGTCCAACAATTCAGCAGACGCTGCTTTCTGCAACGGAATCCATGCGAGAAACAGTGACACCACTTTCTTTTTCTTCTACAGTCACCTCTGAGGATGAACTCTTTTGCCGCAGTATACTGGAGAGGCTGAGCACATTTCCCATAGAGCTCCGAAATAAAGCAAATCTAGAAATGATGCGTTATTTGTCTTTGCTTCAATCGCAGCTCTCTTGTTCCAAAAAATAACAGAACCAATAATAATTGATATGAATTGTTTTTCCACATTCCACATATTGAGTCTCTTGTAGGCGTTTATTGCACGACAGGTCTTTTAGTTACCATTTCTAAGAGCAAGACCAGAAAAAAGTCCACCAGAGTAGACCTAGTAAATTATTGGTGATTATTCTCAAACATAATCTCGTATGTGAGTTTTTGGAAGATGTCTATACATGCCAAAATGCCTCCACTTCCTTTACAATCTTTACTCAATGCTTTAGAAAACATATTTTTAGTTGCTTCTCATCTTTGCATTCGAAAAGGGGTTGCAAAAAAGCTTAAACCTTGAATCTCTAGTTACTTATTGAATAAAATCAAAGGAAAACACAAACTCAGAATCAAATGTAATAAGCACCCTAGAAATATGTTGTTAAACAACAAATATAAAAAATTGTGCTCTGGACTAAAACAAGAAATTCCAATCTCTCGGGCTAACTACTCTCGTATTCAATTTGGGCTTGCTAAAGGAAATTTAAAGAATGAATGGAAAATAGTTAATAGCATGCTCAACAAATCCAGATAAGAATGATAGGAACAACAATTTAAATAAAACAAAAACGGTGTGAGATATAAAATTGACTCTGACTTTATTTTGAAGCTACGTTCATGTCATTATGTTGGAATAGCACATCATTCAATTGGCCGCCTCGGATTCGCTGGCAGTGCTTCAAGCGGTCGGTCCAAGTCTTGATGACTCGGTCCAATATGTCCGCCGACCAATTGATGAACGCTCGCCCTTGAGATGATCCACAAGCTTTACAACTTCGAGCGTTGCGTTGCTTGTATGACATGTAGCGCCGTCTTGTTGGAACCACAGCTCGGATATATCGATGTTGTCGAGCTCTGACTGCAGAAAGTCGGTTAAGGGGTGAGGCCACTCTAGAGGCCGTAAAAATAGGCTTTTCTGTGATTTTTTTCGGGAAAAATGTAAAATCAATCGAGTTTACAAAGGTAGAAGTTTATTGTACATATGACTGTGAAACGTACCAACAGCTCCAGTAAAACTGAATTAAGTGACTAAATTTTTTTTAATGTACATAGCAACAGCTAGAGAAGTACGTAGGACGCGACTTATGGACTATGCTAAACTGTAACCTCTGTGCCCACTACAAACCACAAGGAAATCTGACCGTAGACAAACAGCTTTTTCCGTAACGGTGTCGAACGAAATTTACACAGTAGATACCGTCCAAACCCGCCAAATACGGGATAAAATTATTTTGGAGAGCAGACTCGAAACAGCTTACCTATATCAAGGCATTATATATACAGGTAATTTTTGAACACAGATACTGGAAGCCTGTTTACTGAAATACTATGTCGTTGTGTATTTTTATCATAGGAAAAAAAGCAAGCGAGGAACGGCAAACAAATATCGGCGAAAAAGTAGTGATGAAATGGAGTGAACACTACAAGGGCTCATGGAGAAATATCACCACAGATAAGTTTTTACTTCATTTCCATTGGCTAGGTATCTCAGAGCTAATGGCTTTACATTAGTTGGGACGGTCAGGAATAATAAGGCTTGTATTTCCAAAGAGTTGCTTCTTTCTAAGGATAGAAGCATGTTCAGCACAATTTTTGCCTTCCATGATCAAGCAACGTTATGCTTCTATGTTCCAACGAGAAAAAAGGCTGTGATATTGTTGTCGAATATGCATCCGGGGTCGACCAAATGGATCTAATGCTTTCACAATACTCAACTAAGTAAGAGGAGAACAAATCGTTGGCCGCTAGCATTGTTTTATAATATTTTGGATGTATCATGCTTCGCAACATACTCGTACGTTATTCATTTTGAGAATAATCCGCATATTGCTCAAAGAACAGATCAGAGAAAATTATTTAAAAAAAAAAAACTGGGAAAAGAGTTATGCCTTTATTTACCAAAGATACCAGGATACCATTGGTGGCGCGGTTCTACTCGTACTTTAGTAAGACTGCTATGGAGGCCGTATTGGGTTAAACTGCATTCTGCACCAACGCCGCAAACACCCACTCAGGACCGCTATAGCACTGGACGAAGAAAGTGTACGGGATATTGTCAGATGTGCAAATGTGCAGACGAGAAACGTAGATGGAATTCAAGAAAAAGCTGTACAAAATGCTATTTTCCAACATGCGATGAGCATACCAACCCCGCACCTGTTGTTTGCCAGGATTACTTCAAGTGGTCTTTTGTGTAAGAAATGTTATTTATCTGCATGGGTATTCTATTTTTTTTATGTTTGTATACTCTTTTTTATAAATGAATTATATAATGAACACGTACCGAAAAATTTTTTTGAAAATTGCATACATAGTTGAGTACCCGGGTAAGCCCTGTGGGTGACAGAGGATGTGTTTTAGAAACGGGAACAAAACAGATAGTATAATATTAAATTTATTGACCAATTGATATTTTTATTTCCTTAAACAGTTTTTTTGAAGATGTTCCAAAATTTCAGAAAAATATATAAAAAAGTAAAAAAGTTATGATGCTTCAAATTCAAAAAGGTATCCGCGTACTCTGTATGGCATTACAAGGGTTAATATATTGATTCGCAAAAAAATCGCAAGAAAATTGTTAATAACAAATGAAATTGATTGAAAATTCTTCAAGTTAATTTTAAGTTATAAAAAGCCAACCTGGCGGCCTTATACGAGTACTATACCTTGAAAAACAAGTGCTTCGAGATATTTCCAGCCATAATCTTTTGGGATATCATTTTTGGGGTCCTATGGGACCATTGAAGGCAATAAAAAACTCGATTTTTTGAAAATCCTAGTGTGGCCTAACCCCTTAACATCGCTCTATACCTGAGACCATTTCACCATTAATGGTGTCTCCTTCCCTATTTCGTAAGAAAAAAGGTCCGATTATGCCGCCATGCCATAAACCGCACCAAACTGTTAATATTTGTGGATGTATTGATGTTTGTCTGAACACTTGTCGATTATGTTCGCTACAGTAACAGCAATTTTTCTTGTTGACATAGCCGCCGAGCCAAAATTGGGTCTCGTTCGAGAAGATTATTTTTTGGCCAAAATCCGGTTCTCCTGCCAACATTGCCTGTGCCCAATTAGCGAACTCACTGCATTGTCTATTGTCGTCCGGCTTCAACTCTTGCATCAGAACAATTTTTTACAGATGCAAGCCCAAATCTAGCTGCAAAATAAGCCGGGTTGACTCTCTGGTGATGCCCAATTCACCTGATCCGCGCCGCAACGACATTTCTGGGTCAAAAGCGTGTACTCACGCTCAAATTTTTCCACGGTGCGACGAATTGCCTGCACACTGAAGCCATGATTACGGCCGATCTCACGACGAAATTCACATTGCGTATTTACAACTTTTAATAATTCACGTTCGGCAAGCGTAAAGTGATGCTTAATGAAATGGCAAACCTTACTGAATATTTTAACAGCCGGATGTCATTTGTAACTTCGACAGCTGCTGAAACATAACAATTGGAAAAACCATCATTCCTATCTGGTCACCCGTTATTTTAAATAAACCAATTGCTATACGTGTTGATGGCTGTGACGCTTCCGATGAAATTGAAATTGTTAATGCGTTTAGTAGATATTTTACTAATGTAATCAATAGTCTGCAACGTGCAACCAAATGAAATCATTCACTCTGCTCGTTTTTTCAGTCGATGGTATATATTGAACCATTTCATAGAAACAGTGTAAGTATACCCATAACTCCCCTTGAGGTGTTAAAAGTTATTAATACCTTAAAAATTGAATTCCAGTGGTGATTATGGTTTCGAGTTTCAGTCTTAAAAAAATTGCTTTGAAATATATCGTTGGTCGTTGAGTATTTGCAAGAGTCTTCCCAGAAGCTTGAAAATGTGCAGAGGTTATGCCTTTGCTACGGCTGAAATCGTTTATTATATGCCCAGCTTACTTCTTCCACTTTTGAATAAGATCTTTGAAATATCGATGAAAAAGAGAGTAGTTTTTTTTTAATGAAACGGCGTTTTTTACTAAAATTCAATTTGCACTTCTCCAGCTTTGTGCTCAGATTATGTTAAACTCTGATTGGAAAAAATACACAGCCGGTCTATTCACAGATATTAGCAACGCTTTTGATATGGTAAACCACAATGTCCTGTTCAGGAAATTGGAAAGGGCAGGATTTCGTGGCTTCGTATTAAATTGGTTTAAGTCTTACCTTGAGAATAGATCGCAAAGAGTGAAGTTCGATGAGTTCAGTAGCGAAATTCAGTTCTTCCACCTGAATGGGACCAGTACTAAAACTCACTGTGCTCACTTCATTTTAAACGATCACGTACTGCTTTTGCTGATGGTGTTGGTTTTTCGTAAGGCTTGAATAGTCAATTGAATTTAGTTTCAAATTGGGATTTGTATTTATTCAGTAACTGAAAATTAAATCTGTCAATGTGCAATTGTCCATCTAGTTCCGCCCTACCCACTTTTTCACTAATCACTTTTCAACGTATGTCCACGTAAGTTTGACACTTAGTGAAACGCTCAGATCACTCTGATCAGAAACTACCTGGCTACGAATTATTATCACTTCTCTCACGGCAGTCTCGCCATTTACGTTCGCAGTAATTTAGCTTACCAAACTCCACCACAATGTAAACCTTGAAGCAATCCGGAATTTAATTTCATGTAGTTAAAATTCCATATCCGTTAGCAAACTTTATTTATTGCTTTATTTATAGAAGCCCCAAAGTGGATAGCAATTCGACTTTTAACGAATTCGGTGCGCTGTCTGACTCCATTCAAAGAATTGTATTCCTGTATCCTCATACTGAAATCATTATTACGGGCGATTTCATTATACACAATTCTGGGTGACTTTGACATTCTGCACAGACAACACCCGAAGGACGGTGTGGTGAGACCTTCGCTGCGGTAAACAGCATGATGCAGCTTGTAAATGAGCACACGCGAATACCAGAACTTGATAGTCATACTTCCAACACCCTGAACTTGTTTTAAACTTCTAACACTGATAAGTTTGTTTGTCTGACCACACAGTAAGAGAAAGATTTCTAAATGAACCAAATGGCAATACGACAAAGACAATTGCAGCGTAATTAACAGGTTCTTTAGGAATTTTAGCTGATCGTTATGTTTCCTCGATAACGACATGGATTCCGCTGCTGATATGATCACATACACTATTCTCTTTGGAATTAGATGCTTTATCCCTCATCGGATGAAGAGTATTAGACCAAAAGAAAAGGCATGCTACGATTCGATCTGAAAAGAGGCTGTCAGGATTAGAGAAATGCTTTTTTCGGTCCAACAAGACCAATGTGACAAAGGAAAACTGAACACATTCCAAACGAGCCATAAATGACTATGACGTCTTTCTGTGAAATTTCAATACTACAAAAAACTGAGGCAAAAAATACAACAATGTCGCAAAGGTACTCGTAGTAACAATTTTTGGTCGTTCATCAAAAATATTAGAAATTCTGCCTTATCCTACATAGCAACATTCATTTCGGTGCGTTTAAGGCTATACATGGATTTATTGTCACCACCAGCACGAAATTGTTTAGTATCTTGAAGTTACTTTTACTTTCATAAATGCTGGCCCACTATACGAGTATTATCTATCACTATGTCAAGTTGCACTAGAATTCTTGCAGAGACTTTCACGTGATGTGTGTACAGACAGAAAGACGTCTATCTCTCTTAAGTATTATTATACTCGTATGTAGTAACGAAGATATGGGAGTTCAAGTTAAGATCTCATAGATTCAAAGACATTTAACTCCATCCTATTTATGTTATTCAGAAGCACAATTCTGGCTTCTTCGAGGCCGTTGTTTAGATAGAGCGAGTTTCTATTGTAGGTAGAAACATAAGATAGCTGAGACAAACGTACTATCATAAATTGGGCATAAACACCAAAGAAATTGCAAGGAGGTAGAAAAGACCTCAACAACACAACAAATGAGTAAATGCAACAAATCCGGTTGCAGTAACAGCAACAATAGTAGCTAAAACCAAGACAACAACGTAAGTTTCAGATGATTGCACCAGCCCAAGTTACAATCAAAACAGCTCAAAAAATAGATGCAACAGAACAGAGAACAACAGCTGCAACAATAGTAGCAAGAACAACAGCAGCAGAAATAGCAGAGAATTATTAAAAAAAGTCATGCCACCAATTAACATAATGTCATATGTATGTAAATTAAATTAAATGCTACTTTAATTTGTTAAAGGAATATTTTTGTATTACTGCTTCGTTACACGGTGACTTAAGATCTAAGCTAACAATTTCTATAAACTTAAAAGTAACCTCGCATTTCTGTATACAGACTCCCAGATTCAGAAATTATCTCGGGAATGTGGCTGCTTGTGCAAAGTGTTATGTGACTGCAACTTCCTATGGGAACTTATCACATCAGATTGTAGAAGTGTTTAATTAGAATGTTTCAATTGCAAATAACAAATGAGGGACTGAATTTAAATTTGGGTGTGGACCACGAATCGAGGTATTTAAAGTATACCAAATGGATTGAAAAAGAAAATGAGAGATGATGAACTATTAGCAATGAACTGAAATTAAGTGTGTCTATTTGAACATACAAAGCCTCACCAATAATTTGAATGGATTAGAAATATTGACGTTTGATATTCATTGCCGAAACTCATCTAACGAACAATTTTGAAAATAGTGAAATAAAACATAAGAGCTGCAATATAATAAGATGTAATGTACTCGTATTAGTATATCGGCATACATCGGTTGTGTTGCTATTTACCATTACAAACTGTGTTTGCACCGTGCTTGCGAGCAGGAAAATAAACTGATCCATTGGGCAAAGCTCTGTTAGAATATCCGTAAAAAGGGGAAGCCATTAGGAGGGAACCATATCGCCACTTCTGTTTGATCTGGTTATCAACGACATCCTCAAAAAGCTTAGTACAAGGGTATAGTGTCATGGCATAAGCAGATGACGTGCACTATTATGCAGGGCAAATACTTAAATATTTTAAGCGATATTGTGGAGATGCCACTGAAGACGATCAGCTCTTGTGCAAGAAGCTATGGTCTCTATGCTAACCGTTCCAAAACCGAACTGGTTCATTTTACCAAAAAGTACAAGATTCCGCAATTCAAACTCTGTGATTCTGGACAAAAAACTGAATTGGAATCGTAATATACTCGTAGCTTCAAAGAACTAAAAAGGCATATAATGCTCTTTCTATCTGCAATAGAACCGTAGGAAAAATTTAGACCTTAAAACCTGCTACTTACATACGGCGCACTAATATGGTGAAAAGCAAGAAACAAGAAAACGATTTACGGAAAATTAGCGGCAGTTCAAAGAATGGCTCCCATGGCCATTACAGATGCGCTCCGTACCACCCCTACTACAGCATTGGACACCTTTTCGCACCAACACCGCTTGATTTACTGTTGTTACGACTCGCTAGTCTGAGTTGCTTTAAGAGTTTCGGACATGGCACGGTCTAATAGAGCTACTACCAGGTAATCCAATCCTAACGGATGAAATTCCTTGCTTTGTCGACTTCGACATCCCGTGTGATATAATGTGTCCGGATAGGGAGGACTCGCAATAATAATGCAATAATCAGGTCGAATGAAATTGCAATTTTCATAGATGGCTCAAAAACAGAGGAAAAAACAGGTTCTGGTATCTTCTCAGAATATCCAGAACTAAGCGTGTCTATAAGACTACAGGACGCAAGCAGTAATTTCAAATCAGGGGTTCTGGCTGTCTTCAGGGCGGCTGAGCTAATGCCGATGAAATCTGTATCCGAAAGAAATATCGCTATCTACTTCGATAGTCAGGCCGCACTCAAGGCAATGTTATCACACAACGTCAACTCTGATACAGTCAGAGGCTGTCACACAGTGCCCAAGACACTATGCAATCAGAGCCGAATAAGACTGTGCTGGGTACCAGGACACTGCGGTATTAAATGCAATGAACAAGCGGACGATCTTATAAGAAAATGAGGGCTACTCGACAATAGTGAGGTTGCCTACATCAAACCATTCCATTTGCATAGTGAGGGGCACTATCGAGGAAAAAATCACAAAGACTGCCAACCTAAGGTGGTCAAGTCCTGAAGGACACATTGTACCCAAGGCTCTTTGGCCGCTTTTTGACGGCAAAAGATCTAGGAAGTTAATAAAATTAAACAGGGATAAGCTTCGGACAGTAATAGGAATTCTGACAGGACACTGTCTCCTGCGGAAACACGCAGAGAATCGAATTGTCAGATACGGATATTTGCAGATTCTGCAGTGATCTGCAAGCTGTTGAGAACATAACATCCATACTGTGTGAATACGAAAAAATTTTTAGGGAAATAAACTTCAAAGGCCTTCTTTGCTTTTGGAGGGATATTGGATGTTTCACCAGGGCGATTGTTTAGGTTTTTGTCATTTGAAGATAAATTCAACTGGTGCCACAGGGATCGCGATGGGCCAGTTTTTGCGTCTGGTGTTTTTGTGATGGCAATATCCATCATACCACTGTTTAAACTAACCTAACCTACCTTTAAAAGAGTTATAACTTTTCATTATTAAAAATTAACAAATTGAAATGAATGTATGGGTGCTTGTAGTTGGAGTGAGTCAGAGGGGCATCTCCCTATTGCATATGCTGCAATTTATATATGGATCAGCCAGCTTTTCAGATAACCATTTCATGATTTTTTTAATGAATTTATGTATGATTTTTCGTGGAATAATGTAGTTATAGTAGCTGATTTTAAACTTAACTGGTTGAATAATAATATTTATAAAAAGGAGATTGAGTGCGCTTCAAAGGGAAGGAGATGCTCAAAGTGTCGTCCTTGGTTCTGTATGCATGCTAGAACCCGTTTTTGGAACTCAGTGCGAAAGTTTATTGATGCTGACTGCTGACTCACATTTGATGACGCTTCGACAATGCTCTCTTCCAATTCAATTAAAGTTGCTATTTCCGTTGAATAAATAATTTCTTTCTTTCTTGCCCATACAAAAAACATCCAATACGGAGATGTTGCTGGCCAGTGAACTGGTCCGTTTCCTCCTATCCAACGGTTACCGTCCTCTTCATCTACATAGCCAATTCTTATCCTCACGACCATAGTGGGCTGGAGCACCGTCCTGTTGAAAACATGAAGAAGCTAGTTGAATCAGTGGAGTGTCCTCCAATAGTTCCGGCAAATGATTCGCAAAAACTCCAAATAGTTTGTAGAGTTCAGCCTTGGTGATAGTTTGAAGAGAACGATTAACTTGTTTCCAAGTACACCTGCCAACACATTGACGCTGAATTTGTGTGGACATGATTTATGTCACCTTCTATGTTGATTATCCGCAGCCCATGTATGAAGATTATGAAAATTTGTGATCCCATCTCTTGTAAAGTGAGATTGGTCCGTCCAAAGAATTCTGCTAATAAACTGGTTGTCACCCAAGCTCCGCTCCAGCAACCAGTTCGAAAACTCAAATCTCTTTTCCAAATCATTGGGAAGCAGTTCTTGTACAGGATGTATTTTTGTATTTTTCATGCAGTACATTAGAAATTTTATTTTTGGAAACATTGAACTGTAAAGCTAAGCGTCTGATGCTGATTGATGGATCAGTTGTTACAGCTTCCAGGATTTCTTCATCAGCCGAAATCCTTCTTACTTGTGGAGCTCCCGCATTCGGTCGTGTATTTGAAACTGATCCTGTTCCTCGAAGCCTTCAATACGTATTTTCAAAGACTCCTTAACTAGGAAGTCGTCGGTTAAGATAAAGTTCATGGTATCTTTGTGCCGCATAAGTTGTTCTTCAATTGCACTGCCCATAAACGCAAATAATGTCGGCGTAGTACTTATTTGTAAATGCAGAGAGACAGCCAGCGACTGTAACCTTGGCGTAAAAAATTTAACTGGTGAATTAGTTTTCTTTTTCTTATCTTTTATGCCATTTTTGTTTTGTAAATTTTCCACATAGGCCTTCATATCCCAAACCTAACTCTTTCTGAGAACTTTTAAGGTACAGGGTATGGAATAGAGGGTTTTGACAGGTAGTCAAATAAATGAGAACACTTTAAAATTCTTTAATAGCTATGTAATTTTTAAAAAATATTGGAAAATTAGTAATTCTTTGAAAATCACTCTTACGAGTATGTAAGTATTGTCATCTGATGTTAGAAACGTTGGTAAAAACTCATAAATTCCTTTTTTTACCTGTTGCAGGGTTTTCCAAGTATCATAAAATCTGTGGGTTGTAGTGCAAACTTGATGATAAATTTTTGCTTTACTATTGTCACTTTCATAAGAAATAAATAATAAACGTTATGTTAATTATGCATTTTCTGGAGAAAAGTAACATCAAATCAAAAATAAACATGCGCAATGAAAATGGAACCGGCTTAGAAATTGGATATCTAAAGACTCAAACAAGATATCAACTTTATTTAAGCCCCGCTACAAAGGCTATTATTTTTTCTAAAAACAAAGCCCTAAACGATGTTTCTACCATTAGCATTAGCAGAACAATTTCCATTAACATGGGCCAGAGTAAACCAAAATAAGCCTTTTCTTAAATCCTCGATAAATGACGTCAACATTGGAGATAGGCCCTTACTGTGGAACGATTTTTTTCTTAGAATATGCCCAGGAATCATTTCCCAAATTATCGTCAACGAATTAGGGGACACCCTGTATATTGGAAGCTGTAAAATGATGGTTAAGTATTAAACAAAGAATAATAAAGCTTGTGTTTATAATTGTATTTAAGATAAAACACAATTCCCCTAAATAAATGGTACAAAATTACAATCTAATTAACAAGATTTCGCTGTCTTGTTTTACTAGTGATAGTGACAAGGATAGCTACCGATGTACGTTGGTTTTAAATGTCTGAATGTTATAATGACTAGGAAATAGAAAGCTCGGCAGGGCATTCCACAAGCGACTTTTCCGGCTTAGGAATGGATCATGATATTTGACAGTACGTCCGAAAGAGGGCTTGAGGGTACACTGATTAATATTCATAGCGAAACGGGTATTACGGTTAAAGGTTTGAAGGGGCGGAATGCTGCTGGCAATTTTAATGTGGCACTGGTGGTATAAATAGCGATAAAATAAAGTGAGATACGCATCATTTCCTCGGTGTTCGAGGGTGTCTATTGACTGAATGATATTGTTATCAGCTGTTAGTTTTATCGCACGGTTTTGAATCCGGTCTTGCAAACTTGACCAGATGTGAGCATTGTATTCCAATTTTGGTCGGATGAATGCCTTATAGATTAAGGCCAGATTAGAGGGAGAAAAGTATTTCTAACACCGTATGAGGAAACCTAGACATTTCGCAGCATTTTTGGCGGCATCGAATATGTGGTCATTCCAACGTAAATTGTCACTGACACACATACTGAGAATTGAAAGTTTTTCGGTTTCGACGATGTAAGTGCCATTCATGGATAATGGGTGGGTATTTAAATTTCGCTTTAATGACAGCAGACATCATTTAGTTTTGGAAGCATTAAATTCCACTCGGTTGATAGTTCCCCAATTGGTCATGCTGTTAATATCGGCATTTAATGAGCTTAACAGGCGCTGCCGTTCCCGTTCTGCAGCAGAAGAGCAGGGATGTGAGTCCGGAAACGAATATGAAAACCAAAGAGTAAGTACTGTCGTCAGCAAAGGCATATATTGGATTAGAAGTGGCAGACAAGAGATCATTGATAAAAATTAAAAAGAATGTCGGACAGAGAACGGAGCCCTGAAGCACACCAGCATTTATTTTGTGAATATCTGACTTGAAACCATCCAAGACAACTTCAATAGAATGTTCCTAAAGGTAATTTCAAATCCGTTGAAGAAGAGTGTCATCGATCCCAAAAGCACGCATTTTCGACAAAAAAGCCTGATGCCAAACTCTGTTAAATTCCTTAGAAATATCAAGTGCAACTATCTTGCTTTCGCCAGATTGATGTACGATTTGTTTCCAATTTTCGGTGAGACATGCCATCAGATTGTCAGTGGAACTGTTGCTACGAAAACCGTATAGATATTTCATGAGCTGACGGTTTCTGACTGCAATGGGTCTGTAGGAGAAGAGAGAGAAAGACTCGGTTTTTTGGACAGGCTGGACAAATGCTGTTTTCAATCTGCTCGGAAAGAGTCAGGAAGTGTTTTTGCCCGCGGAACACCACTTCAAAAGAAGGGGAGATATACCATCTGGACCAGCGGATTTGTGAATGTTAAGATCTTTTAAAACTCTTGCTACTACGCGAGTGCGTAAGTGGATTTGAACCATTGAAGCACTCAAGTGTAGGCGGAGACAAAGCACAATCTGGGAGTGTTGAGTTGGCCACAAAATATGCAGCAAGCAGATTGGCCTTGTTCAAAGAGCTGACATCTCGAATGTCATTGTAAATAAGCGTTGGGATGGAGGATGATGCAGAATTTCTGATGTTTTTGACAAACGACTAAAAGCTTTTACTGCCTTTGGGACATTGCAGTATTTTTTGCCTCAGCTGCTAGTCGTATTGAAATTTCACGCGCTTGAGAAAGACGTTGGAGTCATTCCTGGCTCATTTAAACTCTTTTCGGTTTTCCTCTGTCGGATTGGTCTTGAAGCACCGAAAAAGCAGCGATGTTAAGCAAAGTCAAGGTGACTGTCTGTGAAAGTGCTAATCTGGTGGTTAGAGAGTGCATGATATTTTGAGATAAAGCAAGGATTCCCACAAAGGCATTTCTTAACTGCGTATAGAAACTTGTCGATTTATGCCTTTAAAAGAATGAAAACAGAGGAAGATATAATAAGAATAAGTCGGTTAAAGGTTCTAAATGATACTGCTGAAAGGGCTGTCAAATAAATGCAAGATTTTCACGGATTTACCACTGCTGGAAAAGAGAAAAACCAATTCCTGATGCATTGTGTTCAGGAACATAGAAATTTGTATCCGAACTGTAAAAAACATACCCTGAGGAGAAGTTACCCTGACTGATTATTGTTATTTTAAGTGTTAAATAAGGTAAACATTTGTCTTATTTCATTTTGGCTTTTATTTACTTCAATTAGTGTTATAGGAGGACGAACTATTCGGACACAAAACGATTTTTGTTAAATTTTGTGGCTCGGTTGGCACGGGTTGCAATCAGGCTGGAAAGTTAAAATTTCATATTTGAGTATTGTTTTGCATTTGTAAAAAATATGGATGGTATGCACTTCGAAATTAAAAAAATAAAATTAAATGGTGAGCAAACAGCCAGTGTGGAAGTTTTCATTAAATTAAACACACATTTATTCTTAAATCAATATAAAATTTTATTGATTAATAATATTCGGTCTATGGCAATAATGAATAAAGCACAACATGGTTTATTTGATCACCATGACTTCTGTTGCAAGCTACCATCCCATAGTCAAAATTAACGATGACTTATGTGGATCAGTGGACGCAATTTCAGTTTGCATGTTATGTTTGAGATACTGAATTGTCGCTGGGTTATTGGCAACCTCACAGGAAGAAGTATAAAGGAGTCAAATCGCATAACCTTGGAGGCCAATCAACCGAAATATTGCGATCTTCAAATTTCCTGGCAATCCAACATCTAGTTATATCGTCGATGGTCCAAAGGCTTCAATAGTTTTGTAATGTGTATTTTATAGGCGTGCAAATAACGATCAACTTTTAAAATTCGCCGTAAAGTGCCATAAATGACGCTCAATTGTTGACTTCTTCAACGAATTGAGTGATCTGGCTGGTTTTGAACGTTTTCGCTCACAATGGTAATGTTTTGGCGTGCACGTGCTGGCCGAGCATGCTGATTGGGAGTTTGACCCCATACTGAACCAGTTTCTTCAAAACGCTGCACCATTGCACGAATTCTGGACTCACTACGGCGGTTATGTTGACCGGAAAATTCACAAATTTTACGAAATGTTACTTTAACAGATCGCCCATTTTCGTAATAAGACTGAATAACAAATATGCGTTGTTGCATTGTAAACGACTCCATGACAAAAATTGAAAAAGATTGTATGACAAAGATCAATCCCATTCAGTAAATGACAGTAATTGACAGGCAACATCCACACTATCTTTGTGTATATGTAACATATTTTATTCATATGAAAAATGAAACCAATTTAAATAAGTCCAATAGCAAGGTAGTTTCATATGCGAGAACCAATTGTAAAACATAAATGCTTATAAGCTTAAAACTGAATTTATTTAGCACAAGTATTTGTGTTAGAAACTTCCTCTTCGTTCCAATCAATCCACATGTCACTAGCATAACCAAATATGAGCCATTAAACCGACGTATTCCCCAGTCTTATCATTTGGTATAAACAAACTTTCGAATTTATATTGTAGTATTCTTATCTATCCTTGTCTCGATCTTAACCACTTTTTTTATACTCTAATTAGTGTTTAACCAGATACTATAAAATTGTATGCGATTGGTGACTGTAAATCGATAACGATCACATTAGGTAGCTGCTGATTCATGCTACTAGAAAATATAATTGGATTCCTTATCTGTAACTTGTTTAAAATACTCACGTTTGATAGTAACAATTAAAAGTGTGACTAACCATAAATGCATTTTAGAGCCCCTGAATTTGGATTTATGATTGCTTTTGAAGGTGTTGACTCAGTCTCGTGTCTTTGACTGCGTAGTGAAACTGAATAACCATTGAGTAAACCCAGTAGTATGTTAGCTTAGTAGTCCAAGGTAAGGTAAGACCAATATATGTATATTTTATAACTCCAATATAAATAGACAATCAATTTTCTAACAGTCGATTAATTTTTATATTTTATTTTAGATTAGATAAGCATGCGGTTCATTTCTTCTATAAGATTTATTGTAGTATTCAGCGGTGGAGTTGGGTTGGGGGAGAAAATCCCAAAGTCATGGTGCTGTTTGAAAAAGATTCGCCAACTGATCCGGAGGAGATCATTGCACTGTTGAAAGAAAAACAATACGATGAGCTCATGTTCGCACGACACTAGCTACTCATCTCAACTCGAGCCAAATTCAAAAAGTTAAAACTAGCAGGTGGGCTAATTTTGAAAAAATTTTAACTTTTATTGGGTTTAACTTTTATCAATTTCTCTTGCAGACTGTAAGCAACTATATGAAAATGGCTACATACGTAGTACAAGGATAGGTTCAAATTATTGAATTTCATTATGTTTCGCAACGATCTTGTCTTTCATAAACAGCATCCACGGCTCTTGTCAATTTGAGCTATTATACTTTGTGCACATCCCCATTTAGAGCTACTTCAGCAAAGCCCAAGTCTACTGGGCACCTCCATAGTTGTGTCAAGACGCTAGAGTAGAGATGGTGACACAAGAAACCTGAATAGGCCAAACGCCATTTAGCCAGCTACTTTGCCCAAGGGTTTTATTCGGGACCTCGTCATGCCTGGTAGGGTAACTCTCCCACCGTCAAAAAATAAATCCAGAACAACCGGATATATGTATTACTGATGAACTGAACAAACGTTTTGAGGGCAAGGATTTCAGCTTAGCAGGTGGAATGTTAAGACCCTTAACAGACTATATCCTGCCGAACATCTCGTTTAGTCCGTATACTGCTACAAAGCAGATATTACCGCAAGCCGAGAAGTGCGATAGGATGGGCCGGGCAAAGCGCGTATGAAAAACTATAATATCAACGGCCTTCTAAACTGGAAAATATATTTAGTGCCGCAGCTATTCCTCGTGTTCGGCCGTCAGCATTCCCCCAACATTCTGGATGTCAGATATTTCCGAGGAGATATCATTACCTTGTTGCAGTCAAGGTGCGAATGCGAACATCACGGAAACAAGTAAGATCACCAAAGTTCGAAGTTCAAAGTCACAAGAAACTGCTGGAAATTTTGGCTACCGCGTTTCCTTCATGCTCTCTCAAAATCCCAGCACCCACACAAACCATGCAAAACCTGCTTCTGATGTTATTGATTTTAAAGAACCGCCACAATAAACCGCTGGCTTATAATTGTTAATGTAGACAGCACATAAAGCTGCGCTGCATCAAAGGACAAGAGTTGCTTCTAAGCTCTACGAGCAGAAAAGAACGGAAAGTACTGGCTTAATAGCACGAGAAGCGTGCCATCGAGAAACGAGAAATATCGTTCGAAATTTTAATCAGAGAATATAACGAACATGCCAGGGCTACAATGCCACAAAGAAAGCCTGCAAAGATGAACATGAATTACTAGTAGTAGAGTAGCAGTCGGTGTTGAGAAGCTTTTGGAGACTCTAAAACGGCGATGATAGACAAAATATCGCTCCCAGACCCATTCAAGGTAGCAGTATCGAAGCTTTTAATACTGCTGGTGTAGACAGGCTAACTACTGCGTAATTAGCAGCTTCAGATGATCTTGTTTGGAACATGCACCTGCAAGATATGGTCAAAAGAAAACATACTCAAACCATGAAATCTTAGCATCGTCCAGGTTTAGGCTACGGAAGTCCACCATCGATCAAATGTTCACACTTCGGCAGATTTTTGAAATGACTCAAGATTTTCAGACCGACATTTGTAATTTATTTTTCGATTTCATAGAGTGCATAAACATAAGCTGTACAGGCCCATGTATAATTTTGACAGCCCTGCTAAGCTCGTCAGATTGTGCAGGACGACTTAAATGGCAAGAAAAGTTTTAGGCAAGTCAAAGCATTGTTATGTGATTTTTTTAACATCGACCTTGAAAAAATCGTGCAATACTTATGGCCAATAAAAGAGGCACGATCGTACAAGGTCGGCACAATTACTTCCTTACACGGATGACATTGATGTGATTTGTGCTACTCAGCGAACCATGAATGAAGCCTTGGTAAATAATGAGACGGAAGAGGCTAATATGGGTCTAACTTCAAACGAGGGCAAAATAGAGTACAAGCTGTCATCAGAAAAGGAAGCACTCCACCGATGGCATAGCCAGAACGTCACAACTCACACTTGTAACTTCGAGATATGTAAGGACTACGTCTACCTTGGATCCTGAGTTAGAAACAGCAACGTCATCAGCACAGAAATTAAATGCAGCATTACTCTTACAATTCGCTGTTTCATTTGGCCAAGGATTAAATTGAACAAGAGAGCCCCGCCTCGTAAAATCAAGTTAACTTTGTACACGATCTTTTTCATCCCGATCCCATTCAATGGCGCAGAGAATAAACTAATAAAGAAACACTTGGATTTTTTGAGAGAAAAATGGAATGGGGGGAGGAAATTCAACCACTAACTGTACATAATCTAGTCAGACGTCTAGGTCATGGTGAGTTAATGGAGGAGGAAATTCAACGAATTACTATATATGCTGTACAGCGACATCGGTCTAGTGAAGCGAGTACGGATACAACGTCTGAGCACCGGTCCAAGGAGTCGTCGCGTCGAAGGGTGGCGCAGCAAATATTCGGTATAATTTGTAACCTTTTATCTTCAATCGCCTTTATCTGATTATTAAGAGTTGGACTGATTCTGTGCAAATATGCAGTTCCTGACATTGATATGTTCTTGAAGCAATTCACCCAGTAGGCTCTTACAGTAAACAGAAATGTGGTCGTGTCTGAGGAGACTATAAACATACCGAACTGCGACATTAAAAGCAACTTTACAATTTACGATTGGATAAAGAATCAAGATTACAATATACAATCTAGGCATATCTGATGAGAGATAGTACCAAAGTGATAAATAACTGTCGGCGTATTTCAAGGAGAGTAAACTAGGCACCCATAGATACGACCATCGATTATATTGATGTGCTTGCAACCGACAAGTTGCAATTCAATACAAAACTGAGACTAGTAGCATACTCTACCGGTTTGATTTTATTGCCTGTAACCCATATATTGGGTAATAGGGTGTGTCGGATTGCTTCTTTGAGATAGGAATAACTTGGAGCTTTTTAAGGTTTAATTTGGAGCTATTTGCATCAGAACACTTGTGTATTTATTGAAAGTCCTCATTGACCATAGGCGCATGTTCGTTTAAATTTTTAAAAGGTCTTGCAGAGTGGAGCCTAGCATCGTCAGCATAGAGGTGAACAGAGATAATATACATATAAAAACACAACACAATAGCGGTCCCTGTATTGATTCCTGGGCACACCTTGTGCGATTATTTTTAGGGAAGAAACCAAATTTTGAAATCTCCCTGACAGAAAACTAGGATTCTTAGTTTCCAACAGAGAATTTGATAATTATACGAGTGCGGGTCAATAAGTCCGTGACTTTTGGACTAAAACACAGATTTTTTGATAAAAAAATAATTTTATTTTTCAACGTAGTCTCCCTTGAGCTCTATACAGTTTGTCCAACGCTTCTATAATTTTGTTATCCCTTCCAAAAAAAATGATTTGTCGAGGTCCTCAAAATAGGCCTTTGTTTGCGAGATGACTTCATCATTGGAGTCAAATCTTTTTCCACCAAGCCATTTCTTCAGGTTTGGGAACAAGAAGTAGTCGCTCGTAGCCAAATCTGGAGAATAGGGTGAATGAGGGAGCAATTCATAGCCCAATTCATGGATTTTTGCCATGGCAACTGCACATGTGTGCACCCTTGCATTGTCTTGGTGGAAAAGAACTTTTTTCTTGGCCAAATGAGGTCGTTTTTTTTTCAAATCGTCATTGAATCGGTCCAATAAGTTGGCATAATATTCCCCATTGATTGTTCTTCCCTTTTGAAGGTAGTCAATGTGGATTATCCCGCGTGCATCCTAAAAAACAGTCGCCATAACTTTATTGGCTGACAAACCCACCTTGGCCTTCTTTGGCGCCGATTCACCCTTAGAAACCCACTGTTTTGACTGTTGTTTGTTCTCTGGTGTGTTGTGATGGATCCATGTTTCGTCCACGGTTACAAAACGGCGCAAAAACTCCTCCATATTGCGATTAAACAACGCCAAACCTTCCTGTGAAGTTGTTACACGATTGCGTTTGTGGTCGACTGTGAGCAAACGCGGCACCCATCTTGCGGAAAGCTTTCTCATGCCCAAGTGATCATTCAAAATTGAAACCACTGAGCCATGCGAGATCCCTACGGCTTCCACAATCTCTCGCACTTTCAATCTTCGGTCGGCCAACACCATATCGTGAATTTTTTCGATTGTTTCGGGTGTAGAGACCTCAACTGGGCGTCCAGGAGGTTCGGCATCTTCAGTGCTTGTACGGCCACAACGAAATTCAGTAAACCACTTTTTTACCATTGAAATCGATGGTGCAGTATTTATCAAGCTTAGCCTTGGTCTCGATAATGGTTTTTTTTCGCAAGAAATAATGCTTAATAAGCACACGAAATTCACTTTTTTCCATTTTCTCCTCAAATTAGTGAGTAGACTGATAAAAATAGCTGTCAAACACAAACTAACTGACGCAGCAAGTTTAAATTTTGACAGGAGTCAACTGACAAATGCCTGTTGACAGGAGCAGTGTTGCTGTTTCAGTAAAGAGGTCAGAAATGCACGGACTTATTGACCCGCCCTCGTACTACAATTGAAGCAACAAACTCTAGGTATGTAAACATTTTTTCTTCTTTAGATTGAAGCTGCTGATACTTTGGCCAAAATTGCCTGATTTTTATCAACAGGTCCCTAAATGAAAGATTAAATAAGTTAATCGATTCACTAAGAAAGTCGCTCAGATTGCCTGTCTGTACAAATTGATTATTTGTCTGTCTGGGTCCTTTTGAGTATTCTTCATTGGATGCCATTTTTGCTACGTCAGCAAAGGAAACGTGTGGCCTTATAAGTTGATTAACGTTCTCATGTACATCTCTTATGTTGGTTACTTTTCTCAGCTTTGCAGTATGAGACAAGGCTTCCCTTCTTTCCTTATATTTTATATATGAAGGACAGCTTATATCACTAGCTGCATGCCCAGATTTATTGCAGTTAATGCATTTAAGTTCTGGAACTTCCTGATTTATTTCCCTACATTTTTTGTGCGACTCAATGCAAGACTCAGAATCATGACCTTCTCCACAGAGAAGACAGCGACTACTATAGGCACAACAGTCTCCAGTGTAACCAAACCGTTGGCAGCGGTAACACCTAATAACCACCCCATTACTTTTCCTTTCCCAGTACACCCTTTGGTGCAATAGAAATCTAATATTTATTAAATCTTTGATGGACTCCCAAACCTCTAATTGAATAACAAATATATTCAATTTAATATTTTGGGCTTTTGTTCTAGCTGTAAAGAACTGGCTTATTTTACAAACCTTCACATTTGGTGCAGATTTCTCCAGAGCTATACGAATGCTGTCAATAGGTGAATCCCCATCAATACCTTTCAGTAGTTTAGAAGCCTTTTTTGTCTCTTTGGGAGAGAAAGAATATGCGCCTATACCAGTCTCGCGAAGTCTATTTATAATTAGCCCATGCACACTCGCACTATTCCAATATACCTTGGTCTTATGATAACTTAAATTAACGAACTTATACTGGATATTAGAAATATTACATTCGGCTGCTGCCAATTTAATTAAGTTAGTTAGTAATGTACAATTAGCACCAAAGATATATAGGTGGGCAAAATATAATTTTGTTTGATCTATTCGACTCAGTATTTGTTATTGTAGGCTCTGTTTGCCTCTTAGTATTGTATAATTTCTTCGAGTATCATTCACATCGTTCACTAGGGAACAGTTGTCCATGTTGTCCAGGTCTGCTAGCGGGGAGAAGGGATTGTTATCCAAAGTAGATTTCTGATGACCAACGCCGTCTCCATTTATTTTTTCCTTTTTCCGATATTCGCGTTGTAGGTGCTTGCAGATCGTTTCAGGTTTCCAATGACTGCTGTCCACTCAGTCACATTTGAGTTGTTATTGACTTCTCCCATATTTCTATGATGGAGAGCAGAGATTCCTCGCATGTTTGTTGTGATTCTCTAAGTACGAGTATTTACCGAGAGATTATTACTTGCGAAGGAGCTGACATTAGGTTGCACGTGTTTGATTTTATCACCAATTGATGCACTTGCAGTAGAATTAATTTAATTCTCCAACTGAGCTGGAGATTTTTAATCATTTTTTCACTTTCCACTTTTATGAGTCTCTGTCTCTTTAAGGAAAATATATGTTAAGTATAACTACTTGCGTTTGAACCGTCGATATAATGAGGCAAAATTGTTTAACTATTGTGTCACACGTCTGTTCACTCGTATCGACCGACCATTTACCACGCTGCTTTTGCTCTCCGTCGAATCTTCAATGTGACGAATCCACTTCGCACCCGTATAGTAGCAAGAGTACTTAAAGATCTTAACATTCACAAATCCGCTGGTTCAGATGGTATATCTCGCCTTCTTCTGAAGGGGTGTTCTTCCACGCTGGCAAAACTACTGCGTAAGCTTTCTCATCAATCCTACTCTTTAGGACTCTTTACGAGAAGATGGAAAACAGTATTTGTCCAGCCCTTCCCTAAAAAAGGCGAATCTTCTTCTCTCCTCCTACAGACCCATTGCACTTACGTCCCTTCTCTCATGAAAACGCTGATAAACCGTCAGCTGATGAAATATCTTGAAACCCGAAAACTTCTCAATGACCGGCAATATTGTTTTCGTAGCAACAGGTCCACTGATGATCTTATAGCATGTCTCACCGAAAAGTGGAGCCAAAGCGTAAATCAATCTGGCGAAAGGAAGATAGTTGCACCTGATATTTCTAAGGCATTTGACAAAGTTTTGCATCAAGCTCTTATGGATTAGAAAGTGCCTTTCGGAACATTCAATTCAAGTTGCCTTAGATGGTTTCAAGTCCGATATCCACAAAATAAATGCTAATAAATGCTAGGGCTCAGTTCTGTCTCCGACAGTTCTGTCTGAAACTTCTAATCCAATATACTCCTTTGCTGATGACAGTACTCTCTTCGCATTCGTTCCCGGACTCACATCCCTGCTCTTCGGCTGTAGAACGGGTACGGCAGCGTATGAGCTCATTAAATTCCGATATTAACAGCATAACCAATTGGGGAACTATCAAAAAAGTGGAATTTAATGCTTCCAAAACACAATGCTGTCTGGTGTCATTAAAGCGAAATTTAAACACCCAGCCATTATCCATAAATGGCACTTACATCGTCGAAACCGAAAAACTTTCCATTCTCGGTATGTATGTCAATGACAACTTACGATGGTATGAAAACACATTCGATGTCGCCAAAAATGTTGCCAAATGTCTAGGCTTTCTCAAACGATGTAAGAAATACTTTTTCCCTTCTGATCTGGCCTCAATATATGTATAAGGCATTCATCCACCCAAAATTGGAGTACATTGCCCACATCTGGTCAGGTGCTGCTAAAGCATCTCTGCCCCTGCTAGACAGGATTCAAAACCGTGCGACAAAACTCATAGCTGATACCAATATCACTCAGGAAGTGGCCCCCCTGAACACCGACGAAATCTCTCGTGTCTCACTTTGTTTTATCGCTATTTCAACCACCAGTGCTTCATAGAAATCGCCAGTATGCCCTCAAGCCCGCTTTCGGACGTACTCTAAAATATCATGATTGGTTCCTAAGCCGAACAACTCGCTTGTGGAATGCTCTGCCGAGATCTCTATTTCCTAGTCATTATAACATTCAGACATATAAAACCAACGTACATCGGTACCTATCCTTCTTTCCTGCCTAAATTTCTGTCGCCTGCGTTGTGTGCAAACATTTTAACATTAATGAGCTGTAGTAATAGAGTTAGTGGATACCTACAAATACCTCGGTACCACTATAGATAGCAATTTCCTCTGGGAACCACATATCAATCATTTACGTAACAAGCTGCGGAGTACTCTGTTGGCATTAGCTTGCTTACACGTATATCACGCTCTTGTGGAGTCTAGGTTGCGGTATGGGGTCCTGTTGAGAATTAAAAACAACCACTGAATGGAGTGAAAAGTGACCTCCTTGACCGCCACAATGCGCTGCTACTGCAAAAGAGGTTATGGTGCCTTAAAGTTCGTTCATATTTAGGCAGACATGCCAAATTTCAGTGTGATACTGTCTTTAGTTTTGTTTTGACAGCTGATTGTTGTTGACATACTTGGCATCATGTTGAGTATGGACAAAAACGATTTTCGTTCTCTCATAAAACATTATTTTTTCAGAGGTAAAACGGCGAAGGAAACAAAAGAAAACTTGGATAAATATTATGGGGCTAATGCTCCGTCAGATTACACCGTCAAATACTGGTTTCCAGAGTTTCGTGGTGGCCGCAACTCCACTACCGATGCGGTTGCAGAGGACAGTGTCAAATAAATACATGAAATGGTGTTGGCTGACCGGAAAGTGAAGGTGCGCCAGCTAGCAGATGCCACAAAGATTAGTACTGAGCGCACACGCCATATTTTGGGCAATATTCTACATATGAAAAGTTATCCAGCCGCTGGGTGCCGTGAATGACCAAACACACGAACGCGAGAGCACTTCGAAAGAGTGTTTGGACTTGCTGATGCGGAATCGGGCGGACTTTTGGCGTCGATTGGTAACTGGATTTGGATCCCTCGGAGTATTATATCTTCCCAAACTACAAAAAATGGCTCATCAATAAAAAATTCAGCTCACGCGAGGAAATAATCGACGCCACGGAGGGGTATTTTGCAGGCCTTCCGAAAAATTACTTTTCGGACGGGATCAAGAAGTTGGAAAATCGCTTAAATAAGTGTACCAAACTAAAAGAGGACTAACATATATTGAATAATATAACAAAAACATTTAAAAAAAAAAATGTTAATTCCCAAGGAGGTTACTTTTCACTCCATCTAGTATATAGAAATTTTCCATATCTTTATTTTTATCCTTATTTTTCTTGCTTTTGCTGTGTACATAACGTTCATTTTTGTTGATGGATAAATAGTAAACAACAAATGCATAAATAATCTCCCGCACATAAGCCTCTAAAAAAAGCTTAGCAGGTTATGAAATAAATCAAATAAAAACCAACCAATCAATATTGACCGTAGATTTTTCGTTCACAGTGTAACCATGTAAATGTTAATACAACATTCATTTGGTGAAAATGAGAAAAAGTGCAAAGCTATTAGATAGACATCAAATAGTAGAAAAGAGAGGGAAAGAGACCAATAATATAGGTTACAACAGATTTACAATTGCTAAAGGCTTGTTTTTGTGATGAAGATCAATGTTGTGTTGTTGTGCCAGCAAGCGTATCTTCGGTGCTTTCAATGAGAACGCTATTTCCTCTCGCCGAATTCTACACGAGTCCATATTTTATATAGACAGTAAACAGTTGTTTTTTTTCTTTCTAAGCCAAAGAGAGGATATTTAGGATGTAACAATACATGCCACGAAGTTAATCTAGGCAAAACAATCAACACCGAAACAATTTACCCTAAACCCACAATTGCACAGCGTCAGGCTAATGAAATAATTTTTACTGTAATTTATTTCTAATAAGAAAAATTTTATAAGAACTTTTAATTTGTTATTATATAATTCAATATTATGATGAATGTTTGCCGTATTTAAGTTATGCCGAGTAAGCAATAATTTTGTACATACAATTAGATAAGTTTGAAGCAATAGAACACTTAGAAGAGCAAGTCGTATTTAGTTATTCGTTTATCTAAGGTAAGGTGACTAATTTTCAACTACTGATATATTCTTACAATTGACACATTCCATATGCACCACGGGAACAGAGGATTTCTGTTGTATAAGGCGAAATGAAGCGGACATAAAAGTGTTTCAAGGATTTTTATTATATTGTAATATCAGTGGGATTGCAACAAGTATTTACAAATAAGGTTGCAGTAGTTTTCATTTAATAGATAAAAATAATATAACAGAAATAGTACAAATAAATTAACACTTATTCTATGTGCTTAAACATTGCTAAGCAGATCTTTGCTCCGGCTGTTCAATGTCGGGTTTTACTTCAACAGGTATCGCAGTCTTTGCCTCTCTGGAGCCGCCTAGTAGTGCCTTCTCAATCACAAGTACTGGTGCTTCAAATGCCAGTGATAAAACAATGGCTGCCATCAGAGAAATACCAAAAATACTCCAAAAGTTAAGTATCTGCAACAAATAAAATTAAATCAATTTCAAGTAGAAAATAAGTTGAATAAGATTTCTTCAGCACTAACCATATTATAGTCAGAAAAATAACTTTCAGTCCGTTGGCTACCAAAAGTTATATCCTCAATGAACATGTGAACCAGATACAAACAAAATGTCAGTCGTCCTAAGGGCTGCCAAAATGGATGTGATAGAAACGAATTTACGATCCCTCCAAATCCGAAGTGACATGCAAAAACAATCCATCCTAATGCTATTCCCCATGCAGGACGCTTTAAAGACTCATATAATCCTGCTTCCAAGACGGTGACCTTCTGATCGGATTTAGATCGAAAATAGGGTGAGTAAACGATTGCAAGGATTGTAACAAAACACACAATCCATCCTATAAGCTGGACACACTTTGGTGGACGGATTGATTTTTGCCGATTTTTGTGCATAAAGTAACCGAGTCCTACACCGATTAGCCAAACCGAATACCTAGTATGGGTCGGCTGATATGTATGCTTATGCTGTTCAGTACCGAGCAATCTAGAAAGATTGATGTAATGATGTAAACGTGTATATGAGACCTTGACATAACGAGTATCCCTTACCCCATTAATTGGGTGTAGCCTTGTTGATAGTATTCTCCTATGACACATCCAATCGATATTAGAGACAGCAATACCAGAACTGGTGCGCATTTCCTACCCCATTTCCAGAGGGAGATCAGAATAAGTGGTGATATAATATAGAGTTGAGTATCAACAGATAGATACCATGTTTGTCCGATGCACTGTTAATAAAACGCAATGTCACATGAGAGTTCAAATTTCCCTATTTTTTAAGAAATAAACGCACAGATTCCAATGGATTGACATAATTTTGAACATATAGCAGAGCTGACCACCAGTACTTCTTGCAATTACTACCAGATCTGTCGGCGGTATTCCAAAGTGGACCATTACCACAGTATTGTAGTAAACTCACATTGAACAATATAGCTGCTGCTACTGGCGGAGTAAGTCGCAAATATCGATGCAAGTACATCTTTAAAATATTAAGCCTCCCCTCCCTGAAAATATTTAGGTGCATCTTATCAATGCAATCTCACTACTCTTTGTCTTACGTTTTATCTAACTCACGAAATCCGATCCAGGCAATCAGCAGGCCGCTCATAAACAAGAAGGAATCGACTGAAACTGTAGCCAGCAGGACGTGATTAGATTTTGCGCTGTTATACCACTAAAATTCGAAAATCAACAAAAAGACATAAATAAATCGGCATGGTTCAGTCAAAGGATTCAATTGAACATACCGCAATTATATCAATAGGATTGACCATCCCATTTGCCAGAGCTAAGAAATTGTGACAGTATAAAACCCAGGATATCGAGAATACTCGAATACCCATCAGGCAGTCAATATTGTTGGGTAATTTTGTAATATTGATGGCAAATAATTTCCTTCCATTTGTGATGACCGAAAAGGCCAAAAGTATTGGAACTGGCGATTCTGAAAGAATACAAATGCATTATTAATCACGAAAGTAGTATTACTCGAAAATCTAGCTCTCACTCTTGAAATAGTCGACATAGACATCATAAGCTGTACTCAACACCATCAGTCCACCAATTATGGAGAATATAACTCTAGTTAAGAATCAACAATAGAAAATCATCATTATCATGGAGCTTTTACTCAATAAAGACTGTCTTACATTCCAACAATATTGGTGGCTTCAAAATCGGGCTGTACAGCCGTTACGCAATTATTCAGTTGAATATCCGTGAATGAGTCGTTTAAAATGCTCTGCGCCCCGGATTTGAAAACTGATGTTATGAACTTTGGTTCACAAATATCTGGTATGCACACTCCTATGGTAAATTTTACAGCAGTTTGTTGCACCATACCATCACGTGAACTCTTTTCTAATGGGGGCATATTTAGGCCCCCTAATGGAGATAGAGTAGCATGGCAGTATTGCCCATGTACTGTACCAACTGATTTACTCAATTCAACTGATGTTCCAATACATTGATCGAAATTACCAATGGCTTTCAAGTTACCGTATAGAATTCCAGAAGGCAGTTTCCCCCATGAGTCCAGAACTATAATTATAGAAAACGGGAACATATTCTCAATTTTAAAGTAATTATACAATTTTTTGCGTCACCCTAAGCCGTAACGATACTAGTACTTAAACTAAAAAGAGCTTTCAAAATGGTGAATATAACTAACTTGTTGTCACCTTGAAATATGAGATATTCGAAAGGTGATCCTAAGAACAGCAGCCTGAAAAGCGCAAGTCCCTCTCCCGAAAAAAGTGGCCAAGAAACTTTTACGTGGCCCTCAAAAATAACGCGGGAGGAAATTTTTTTTCAATTTATTCATTCTGCTGTGGCTCAAAAGACAACCGTAGCAACCCCACCATTTCCACATTCACAACGAGACCTCTCCTAATAAACGATCTACCAGCCAAAGCGACTACATTACGAAAAACAATTCAACAAGATTTTTTATTATTCATCCAACTACAACATACAAATACACACAGAGTTGAAGGACTTAAAACCTGTCAACCTCGTACTCGAAAAGTGTAATGATGCCACGAAAACGAGATCAGAAATAACAGCGGTGACGATGACATTCTAAATTCCATACGACCGATATAACCATATACGTTCGACTTTGAATGCCTGTCATTCAGCAATGGCTAATAGACTATTGCCACTGTTACGTAGCTCATCTGTCGCCATATGGTGGAAAACCACATCTTGGCACATTAGCACTTAAGATGAGCCTGAAGCGAATTAACATTAATTGCGAATATTCGCAATGTAAAAGTCAAATATACAATACATCTACACATTCCCGTACACTAATGCCACGCGAATGAAAGAAGTGTAGCGCCAAAGTACGGCATTCACTTCCATAACGGATATGAACATACCACATATGTCGGGCACTTCTTTCCGGACAGCGAAAGGATGGTATTGAAGCAAATATAATTTTTCGTACTAGAGCTCGATGGTTTCCCGGAAAGCCGGCGCAATGACGGGAAAAAGTTTCAAACTAGAAAACGTATTACAGCATCGTAAAATCGATATAATTCGGAAGACAAGCAAGGCAATGTTGGAAACAATTGTTAATTGAAAGCACTCAAAATGTATTATTAGGGAACGGGACGGAGTTGTCATCATCATCAAAGCTTTACTCCTAAATACGATCATAACCACAGATTAGCTGCCAAATAACTGATAAATACATAAGAAACTTGGAATATTGATAGCGCCTAGGTACATAAAATAGTGAGCAATCGGAAAAATAAATAAATGAGCACAACTTTAAAGACCTTTCAAAGGGATACGAGTACGAGGACTGCAATTGAAAAACGATTTCAAAACGAGAAACACAGCGGGAGAAGGTATACTAGATGCCTGCAAAGCACACGATTTAACTACGTTACAATATTTCTCAAGCAGGACCGGCATTTGATTGCAAATTGCAGCACGTACATTAGACCTAGAAAGAGATAGCAAAAAAAGAGATATTATTCAAACAATCAGAAAATGAGAACCGACTTTTGCTGACAGAATTCTTGGTGCAAAAATTATAAAAAAAAAAAAAAAGAAAGACCAGCATCTTATTTACGTACTTAGATGGCGCTACAGTCCGGGGTGAACCTGGGCGACAACTAATAGGTCTCACCTTGTGAGCTCCACAAAAGACGAGATTGCCCTTGTTTTTCCGGGTTAGAATCAAAGACTGGAGTCCTTGTGTTCATTCATTCTAAAATTCGTAGCAATCATAGGCGGTTTTACCGCTCGTAGAGTTTGGCATTAAGCCTCCTGCTCCAAGCACCATCAAGGCAAATGAGGACAACAATTATTCGAAGAATTTTGATTTAAAATGGCCGAGGATATCTTAATCCTTCTTCGCCAACGTCCATACTTCTGTACCATAAAGCAGGACTCTGATGATGAGGATAAAATATAGAGTAATCTAAGTGTTTTTGTCAATGCCTTATTACTCACTTCTTAGTCCGAAGAAACAGCTATTGGAAAGAGTAACTGTTCGTTTAATTACTGATGAAATTTTATTACCAGGTATCGGGGAGCCAAGGTGTACAAAGTCCCAGACAGCCTCAAACTTATCGGTTTCTACTGCGACATTCTCTCCGACTCGTCGATGTTGTGTGCCCCTGCTTGCTGACAGCATATACATATGTAAGTACTGTTACCTACATTCACGATTAAGCCCATGTTTGCATCCTCTGTTCTAATACTTGCGAATGCATTCGCGAATGCCCGCTGAGTTCTGTTTAAAAATCAAAAGGTTTCGGAGAGATTGTTATCGACCTTTACGGAGCAGCGACCATTCTAAATCGTCATTTTGTCCAATCTGACGAGTTTGACAGGGATACCAACACATTTCTCTGTATTGCTGATCTCTATAGATGAAATCATATGCGGCCTTAAGATCGATAAAGAGGTGATGCGTATCGATACCAGGATATCTAAAACCGTGCAGGTGTTCCCACAAGAGGGTAGATAAAATCTTATATGTGATGTTAAGGAAAATCACTGAAACTCTTGTGGTTCTGGCAAACTGTGCTAGGGTTCCATTCTTCAGGCAGGTGTTCTGGCGGCTAAATCTTGGAAATAAGTTACTGCATGCTCTCTATAAAGTGATCTCCCATAACTCGGTAGGTACGCTGTCCGGGTTCAACAGCCCTGTTGTACATACTTAGTCTTGGATATTGCTGTCATCATTCGGACGGATATCTTGACTTTCACCATTCAGGTTAAATTGTTCGTTCTTCCTGATATCGGGATTTTTGGTTGTTCTTGGCGTTAAACAGTCTGCAGAAGAAATTTTTCCATATCCTCAATAGCGACTGTGGCTTTACTACTAAGCTTCCTTGTTCATCTCTACAGGCCTCTGTTGCCTTACGCATTTTTTTTACTTTTTGGGGAACCGATGATATATACGAGTACATATATCCTACATTGTACTTCGAAATCCACCAATAAATAGAGGTGGAGATACAAAAATGTCCTATTCGGCGAATCCTTCGTTGATAAGGCTCCTTCCGAATATCAATAGAATCCACACAAGTGTATTGAAGACACAAATATAGTTCCGGATAATCAGTTCTTTCGGATTTCAAACATACCGCGCCTGAAATGACATCTGATACCTAGTCGAACAAAAGCCAGAAGCAATGTACGGGTTTGTCTGCTGATTGACTAGGAGAAGGCCTGCGACATCATAATGCTAGAGAGACACCTTTTCAAGCTAAACAGACTGTTTGTAAGTATACCACTGCCGTGGTAAGCTCGTGAAGAATGGCGATGTCACTTCTACTGGAATATTTGACAGTACAAATGGTCTGCAACAAGGTGGGACTAATTCGCTGATCCTTTTCAATATCTACGCAAGCAATCTTGTAGGATCAATTTACCATTCCATAGCGTACGCCGACGACTTGTCTTCGTACAGATCAGGTTCAAAAATTGAGATCATTATTATCCTATATCAACGTGACTACGATAAGATGAAACGATATTGCGATAGCTGCAAGTTCAATTTTCAGATGTCGGAAACTATTTTTTTAGGACGCCTTTGTTTGTCGAAATGAAGTCAGATACTTTGGCCTCTGGCTTGATCAATATCGATATTCTAATAACCATATTGATGTTGCTCTGGTTAGAGCAAAAAGTGCTTTTGCCTTCAAAAAGAGACTTTCTTATACAATACTTAGCAGCCAGCTCGATACGATGGTAAAGCTACAGTATCAGCTATAAATCCCTTACGCAGCCTTTGCTTGTACTTGAGTGTCTAGCGTGATTAACATGAGAGAAAATATATTAGAATGGATGCTGGTGCTTGTGCGGGTTTGTCTAAACTTTAAGCATTTCGCTGTCTTGATAGCATGTCAATTTCAAAGACTGAATAAGTGGATTTGATTTCTTTCTATGAGCGGGACAAAAAGAGGGTGGATACCTGCGACACTGTGGTTATTATCGAAGAGAAAAGCAGGGCCAATTTGGATGCGGATTTGTTGTTAGGGGCAGAGTTGGCAAGAAGTCTTAAGTTACCGGGATGTCAACATGGTGACGACACCATAGATACTCGTAGCTTTTCAAGATAGCTTGGTCAAGACCTACGAGCAGTACAGTGATACTAAAATTGTCCCCATCGATTTTATTGCAAAACTAGGTGGAGCGGGTATCTTTGGTAGTACTATCGGAAAATATAGCCTGTACACAACCTCTAATCACGGATTGAGACTAATCAGATTTGCCGCGGGGCGATGCGATTCCCGCATCTCGGTATTCATCAGCAGACTTAGAGATCTCCTGATTAATCAACTGTCAGTCAGATTGAGCAGATTTTTGGTCCATGTGTGGCACTCCTTCAATATTATGGATTTCCGAACCTTCTGTGTGGCCAAAATCGACTAGAAATCATTGTTTGACGGCTACAATGGCAAGAGTTCGCCAAATTCTGATAGAGTTTCCCTTAATATCTTAAGAGGTCCTATGCCGCCAGCGTCTAGTATCGAAGAAGAGGGGCAATATTGCCAAAAAGCCATCAGAGATGTCGGCTTTGATGTGCTAGGTTTTATAACAATTTGCCTATTTTCACGAAGAGTGCCGGCAGGCACATGCAACTAAGATGCATACAAAGTGGTGCTGCGTAAAAAGACTGGAGCTGCGTAAAAAGATATGTGCGAGGAAAAGAGGAGACACGAACATCTTCTCAGGAGCTGTTAAGCGCATAAAAAGCGCACAGTCGATGTAATTGAGAGATGCTATTCCTGGAATAAGATTCGGAAATTTTATGAAAAGGTAAGGAAAACATGCCACTGAAACAAACCCCGAACCGAAGCCTGTAGAGAAGAACAAGGGAACATAGTAGTAGAGTCGCAGTCAATGCTGAGGATTTGGAAGGATCATTTCCATAAACTGTATAACGGCGATTATGAACCAAATACCGTTGTTAGGCAGAACGAACTTTTCAACCTGGATGATGCAGACCAACAACTTTATCCACAAGACTCTAAGCTTAAGTCCAACAAGGCTGATTTAGCGAACGGGGTGACGCGGTAAGGAGCACACACCAACTCCGATGCCCGATGAATGGAACATCGGCATTGTTTGTCCGATTCTCAAGAAATGAGACCCTCTAAACTGCACCAACTACACAGACATTAGTCTTGTTCATATCGCCTACAAAATTCTATCTTCCGTATTATGACAGCATTTCGTATTATCATCAACAACCTGATTGGTCCATATCAGTGGCCATCAACCAAATATTCACACTATGGCAGATCGTAGAAGAAACCTATGAGCTCAAAATCGATACACACCACCTATTCATCGATTTTAAAGCCGCGTATGATAGCATCTATACTATAGAGACGGTCTATACAGAGCAATGGGTAGTCTTGGCATCTCTTTATGATCCTGGAAAAAATAGTGAAAAACTGACGCCCTAACACCAGAGGCACTATCTTTCAAAAGCCCCCCTAATTGTTTGCAGACGTCAATGATATTGACATAATCGGAAGAAAGCAGTCGCCACTGACAGAACCGGCGAAGATGGGTTCAACGTTCAATGAAGGCAAGACCACGTATATATATGCTGTGAAAAGGAAAGGACGTGTTCTCGCACAGAACCCTCGACAGGTATAACTTTCAGGTAGTTAAAGACCTTGTCTGGCAAGGATCCGTTATCAATTCAAACAACCACACTAGCGCAGCATTGAGATCAAACGAAGAAGAACTCTTGCCAATCGCTGCTCTTTTTGCTAAGAAGACAATTGTGTAGCAATTTTCAGAGACTAAAGACTCTCTCGAACAATAAAAGTGTCCCTATAGAATACACTGATAATCTCAGTCCTATCCTATGGCGCAGGGGCATGGACTTTAACAAAAATGGATTAGGGTACTCTTGGCTGCTTTGAGAGGAAAGTTCTTCGCCTGATGTTCGGTCCCACCTGCATACAGGCTGTACAGCGCCATCGCCTTAGCCAGAAGAATGAAGGTTCTACGAATGAGAAGGCTAGGTCATATAGAGCGGATGGACACCGATGTTCCGGTACGAAAAATCTTCAACTTTGACACCGAGGGATAGCGCAGGAGAGGAAGAACGCGCTTCTGGTGGCGTACACAAGGGGAAGGTAACCTCAATCAACTGAGCGTGTGAAGCTGGAGGCAGCTGGCTAAGGATTGAGCTGGCTAGAAACGCTTGTTGGTTGAGGCCCAGGTCCATCCCGGATTTGAATAAGTTGTAGGCTTATACATGTCCTTGATTAAAGGGTATAAAAACTGGAACAAACTTTGATATCTGTCAAAAGATAATATGCGTGAGTTTATAGAATCCCTATTGGGAAAATATAATTAATTAAAAATAATTAAACCAAATTAGTCTCTATTAAATATAAAAAAAAAGTTCAAACTAAATAAATCACAGTTCAATTGCTCAGTTGAAAACCCAATTCTCTAACCGACGCACGGATAGATATTTCCATTGTTCTTTTACGAAGTTCATATTTCGAAAACAGTGACTTCTGTTTGGAAAGAAGCCTGCTTGGATCTAGATTTCCACTAAAGGAACTTCTTTACACAGTACTACCAAATTATATCAAAATTGTAAAAAAAGTAAAATTGTACTAATAAATCCTTTAAAAGTTACTGTTTGTCATGTCCCGTTGTGTTGGAAATATTGAATTCTTTAGAAGACAGAAATTGTAATCCTTGTACCAGTTGTCGAGTAAATTAATTCTAAGGAAAACACGGATATTTTAAATTAATTTTAAAGTGTCTTAAAAAAAAATAAAGATGGTACGACGCTTCAACTTACACGGCAAGACGTCAAGTGCTGGCAACCGTTGAAAAATCTCTTGCACTGCGGCAACACATTTTGCCGACGAATCATCTACTCCATCATTTGGAATAGCAGTGTTCAGTAAATTTGGATAATTTTTGATTTCACCATAAAATATATTCTCCAGGATGTCACTAGGCACTGATATATCATTCACAAAAGACACTGCATTGACCGAAACAGCAAAGAAACTTAAAACTATAAACAGCGGACACGATTTTCCCGACATTTTCTATAAAACAGGGTCTGTAGAAGAGGCTTTTCTTAAATTAAATTACTCGTAAATTACAAATACAAATAGTGCGGATGAAGGGCCGCCTCTTACTGATAGGTGGTCAACTTACTACCTGGTCTTTTTATAGCGGCTTTGATAAGCGAACGATCAGATAAGACACATCATTGGAGGCACTAACATAAATATTTGCAAATGGCCAATTTCTTCATCGATTTCAAACAAGTTAGTCTTTTGATAAAAAAAGCAAAGCTTTCCTTTTGTTTTGAAAATAGAATTATAACCTGGGCATATTACGAGGTCCAGACAATGTGCTAAAAAATCTTAAAATCCATTTTACGAGTACGCTTTACACAAGAGTCTTTCGGTCAGTTTCCCTCACGATTTTGTTCAGTTGCCTCTCTAAAATCGCACGGACTGATTACATTACATAGACACTACGTTTGTGGTTTCAATCTACTCGACGAACAAATACCCTTTTGAGCCTCACAATACAGTAGTTATGATAGATGTCTTGACTTTAAATTTTTAAAAGAGGTCTGCAAACTTCGGATGGCATTGCATGGGCTCCTGATTGCTTTCACGATCATAGTGATGAGCCAATGCTTTCTTTCGTTGAAAATGCAAATCTTCCCAATCAACAAAGTAGTGACGGAAATTGTACGAAACTTGGTATTTATACTTTCAGATAATGTCATTACGTAACTACAACAAATAACAAAACTACTTTCCTACATACGAGTAGACACAATATATGTACATTTACATATTTGTTAATAACGCCTTTGCCGGGAATGCACTAACTATGTATGTACACGTAAACAAAAACAATTTTTGTTTACCAGGAAATTCTGCTCCACTCTAAGAAGCCACTCATACCCCTCCTGACTCATCCGATTAAGGCTTTGAAGTTTTATTGTAAGCACATTTTCATAACAATTGTTAACTATAGCACTTCATCTGATAGTCGTGCGGCTAAGTGCTGAACACTATGTAAATCATTTTGTGAATGACTCATTTTAATCTAGTGCAATGAGTAATAATATACATATGTACTATACATACATCTGTGTTTGTGAAGAGGCACACTCTGAAATACTAACATCTAAGTAGCAGTTGAAGAGGAACAGAAGACGTGAAACGTGTTTTCGAAGGCGCGAGTGGTAGAAGTTTCGCTTCTCCAGCAGTAACGATGCTCGGATGAAACCAAAGATCCGGCTGATCCGGCTGATCCGGCCAAGCTGATGGAAACTTTACTGAACTGAAAGCAGAGAATCCCAATCTCATACCTTAGACCCACTTCCCAAGTAACTTGATCAGAACCGGATTAGAACCAACTCAATCATTGAATCTACAAATGACGGATGAGGCCTTCCAAAAAAACTGTTGCTTCTAAGTATTGGCGACTTCAAGTCATCTGGTACGGATGGCCTATATCAAGTTATAGTACAAAAAGGTATAGACCAGCTGTTGGTAACTCTAAAGAGAATCTTTACTGCTAACCTGACACTGGCTTACATACCGAAAACCTTGCGAACAGTGAGAGTAGCTTTTATATCGAAAATCGGAAGAGATGACTACAGGCTCGCCAACAGATTCAGAGGGTTCTTTGGTTCTTCGTTGTTGTATGGTATGGTGGAAAAAGCTTTCAGTGCAGTGGCACTAAAATTGTCCTCGTCGATCTTATTGCAAAGCTAGGAGGAGAGAGTAGCTTTGGTTGTGCTGTCGGAAAATGTAGCCTGCATGACACAACCTCTAATAACGCATTCAGGCTAATCAGCTTCCCACATCTTGGTATTCATCAGCAGACTTGGAGATCTCCTGACTAATCAACTGTCATTCAGATTGACCAGATTTTTGGCCGATGTGAGGCACTCCTCCAATATTATGGATTTCCGAACCTTCTGAGTGGCCAAATTATGTCACCGCTGCCTTTACCAGGCTCCAAAGAATGGTCTGTCTCAGCTACATATGGGTTATCCCTAGCACACCTGGCCCTGCTCTAGGTGCACTGATGAGTCTCTCTCCTCTTTATAATCATACTATGGGCCACACTCTTCTGTTTAAAAAGAAGTGGTACAACGCAACGACAGTCTTTGTACATATAGTCTAGTGCAATGATAATAAAACTCTTTTTGAGGAACAAATACAAAATTGACTCTCCCTGTGCCCAGGAAGAGTTTCGGCCAGAATCTGAGCTAAGAAAAAATGGCTCCACAACTGGATTAAGATGCGGCGCTGGTGTCTTTCTGGAGGACGACAAAATTAGATTTCAATCGACATTTGGAAAGTTGTGTCTGTCTTCCGAGCGGAGTTGTACGCAATCCTGAGCGCAAAAACCATATTGTGAAGAATCGGCCAACGGAGTAAAGCATTTACATCTGTAGCGACAGCCCCGCTGCACTAACCCCCTTGTTGGTCGCTCTTGCGACTATCAAGCTAGTTCGAAAATACAAGAGTTTACTAATCGGAAGGCTGCATTTATTGAGTTTTGTCTGGGTCCACCTTTGCAATGATATCAGAGGAAATGAAATCGATGATGAACTTGCTAAGCATGGCTCAGAGGAGAGTTTTTCAAGACTTGATCCTACGTTAGATATGCTTGCATCCTCTTTTAGGGCAGTTGGGTCTTAGACTAACATACGAGTAACTGCAAATCTGGGAAATACAATGTATGATATGGTCTGTTCCCAGTGTGGTGGTTTCACAATAGTAATGCCCCAGGCACACAAATAACACACCAGGTGGACATAGCCACAACAATAATGTTATCACCACAACTCCATTTTGAGCGTGAGCTGTCACGTTGTCGTTTTCCGGTTTTCGCATTTCGGTCTTTGGATTGTTCTTTCTGGTGGCAGCTGTGTTTGGGATTTTGTTAATAAACTCATATTTGAATAAGTAAAATTCTTTACATTGGTGACCCCGAAAAGAATTCGTTGCATTTTTTTTTTGTTTTTTGTTTTTTGTTTTTTTCTAAACAAATAATATATTTGTTTGCTTTAAATCATCCACCGCGACGTCGTTTACGCATTTCGATGAACATGCCAAGTTAATCAGCATCCATTCCACTCCCACATGACCGACAACCAAGAATAAAGGATAACAACAACGCATGCGGGCAGCGGACCAACAGAACCAGATGAAGAAAATATTTATCCAGTCATGAAAAAGTCAAGTGTCTCAGGTCTATCAGTTGCTGCGCGATTACCCCAGTTTTGGCGAGACCGTCCATCGTTGTGGTTTGAGCAAATCGCAAGATACACCACTGTAGAAACAAGACTCATGCAAGTCTATGAAGAGAGCCAAGAACGACGACTACAGCGACTGGTTGAATGTATCGACTTGGGAGACTCACAGCCCTCGCTGCTACTCCGCCGAATAAGACACCTCTCTGTTTCTTTTGGTACAGGACGCAGTACTTCTAGTTCTTTGGCTATCGAAACTTCCGTCTTACGTACTTTCAGCAGACACTGGCGACCTAATAACCTCGCGCAAATTGCTGACAAAGCTATCGGCCACTCTCACTCAACGAGCACACTAGCAGCCATACATCAGTCATCTTCGGGGTCAGGAGCAAAGTTATTGGTTAGCGATGATGTGCTGCTTAGTATACAACGCAGATTGGACTTACCAAAACGAGAAACACGACAGCGTCGTCAATCCAGAAGGAGCCGTTCTAACAGCCGTTTACGTCAAGCGAGTCGAGATCGTGGAGACCAACCGAGAAACAACGGAAGCCACTGGTATCACAAAGCCTCTGGTCTTGGGGCTTGTAAATGCCCGGCACATTGCACATTCGTACAGGGAAACGACAGCCGGCAACATTAGTGGAGGTGTCTTCCGTTGGTAAGTCTTGTCGTCTCTTTATTTATGACAACGTTACTGGCCATCCCTTTTTAGTTGACAGCGACGTTACAATTTCGGTTCTATCCGTCAAACCTACCTCCAGTCTACAGCAACATCCGTACGTGCTATATGCGGTCGCCCATTTGCCAGAGAACTGGATTCAAGCACTTCCATCCGTGCTACTGGGTCTCCGTTCGATGGTAAACGTGTCTGGTACATCACCAGCCCAATTAGCTTATGGAACTAAACTTCGACTACCAGGAGATCTTTTGCCAGCTATATTAAAGAACTTATCCCCTTTCTCCAAGACTTGGGAGAGGCGCTTCAACGAACATCACCTACTTTCACCACACACCAAACGAAGTCAATTTTCATCCCGAAGGATCATATACTGTATCGCAGGTGTATGTGCGCACCGACAGCACCACGCGACAGTTGCAGCCAGCTTACACGAGATCGTATTCTGTCTTGGACCATGGGCCACACGCCTACAAATTGGCAATGCCGAGTAAGGATGCATACGTGTCCATCCAACGCTTCAAACCAGCTTACCAGCTTACCAGCTTCTGGACCAAAGAGCAGCACCACTTCTATCGGCAATTGTACCACCTTCAACTGATCCGGGGGTTCCCGAGACCACAGTTACTACGCGCTCTGGCCGGACTATCAAACCCCCCCTTCGTTTTATTACCCCAAAAGGGTGGAGTCTTTTAGTGGTTTCACAATAGTAATTCCCCAGAAACACAAATAACATACCAGGCGGACATAGCCACAACAATAACGTTATAACCACAACTCCATTTTGAACGCGAGCTGTCACTTTGTCGTTTTCCGGTTTTCGCATCTCTTTGTTCCTTCTGGTGGCAGCCGAGTTTGGGATCGGACATACTCGTACATACAATATTTCTTCGTAATTTTTTTGTTAATAAACTCATATTTGAATAAGTAAAATTATTTACACCAGAAAAAAACGGGATAAAAGCCTAGTATCACAAACGTATGTATTTAACAAGATAAGACTAAAATCAGGAGCCAGGCAAGTATGGGTGATCTCCTTAGTTCACCCAAAAGTTTTTAAATTTCCCACACGCCATCGACACTGTGTGGCTAACGAAGGCAAGATGCTTGGTATGTAGACTCTAGATCTTGTGACCTTAGATTGCTGAAACTCCACCAAAAGCATCAACTCGTGAAGTAGCTTTGCATTCAGTCAATTTGACAGGAACGTGCCATTTCAGCTTAAAAAACTGAACACTAGGAGAAGAAGACGAATTAGGGAACATCCATCTGGCCGTCTCTGATTCCAACATCCAATGTGATGATGCGCTCTGACGTATACGCAAACATACGAGTACATACATGGACATGTGAATCTATTGCCATTGGATGTGGAATATTCATTGATATTGGTATTTCGTTCTACTCGCATGCACCATTCTCAAGTGATGATGCTCCTGGACCACGCGCATACGTGCTAAGCCCTGCACATCTTTGCATTCGTTAACCACTTTCCCCGTGTAACAGCTGTGCTCTCGTTGCCCATGGTTTAATGGCAGGATCTAGCTTGTGAGTCCATCCGCCTATTGTGGAGCTATCCTACTTTTCATGTCACTCAATGCTGCCCTTTCTGCCTCTTTCACTATTTTGAGCTCAGGCTGGTTCGAAATACGTCTAAGCTACACCCTCATTCATCTTATTCGCAGTGATGTCGAAAACTGTCATTTCGGCTAACGGATATGCTGCTGCCTCCGAGATTATTCGAAAGTTTGCGCAGAGTTTGTGCACTGAAAACATCTGGCTATTTTAGACAGCAGAACCCTGCGGGCGTATTGAGAGCCTCCGATGTCAAAAAACTCCCAAGAAAGTGTTATCTGCATCGGAGATGCCATCTTGCTGGCATACTCGACGTGGCATTTAACCGCAGTCTGTATGGAGATATTCTTATGACCCGATTGTTTGGTATCCGGCTCGAAGCTTGCATAGCTTTGTGGCTACTTGTCCAATCAATCCCTGGTCATCGAAACAGCCTCATCCGAGGCGTGATCTATCTTATGGATGTGCTTGGCTGCAGTGACCACGGCGATGTTTCAGCGAATCCGATTACTCTAACACCTTCGAACAGTGTCTGTCGCAGAATTCAATCACGCAATATGTTCCAAAGGGGAGGTCAGAAAACTGACCCTTGAGGGACTTAATGGAACCGCTTTTGTATTTGGCACCATCGTCAGTATGACATTATAATAATACATATATCGGGGAGCACTGACAGCAGAACCTATCACCACACACAACAACCAGCCTGAATTAATATTAATGATGTAAATTAATAAAAAAGTACGCTGTTGCTCACGTAATCTGAGTGGAAAATCAGCGTTTTACTGAAGAATTCTCTTCACAATATTTTAGCGTCCCTGTTACGGAAGTGTATGCCATGTGACTGTTGATAGTATAACGTTTCAGTGCTGGCTAAGAAGCTTTTAATGTAGGACATACTCACCGTATTAAAGGCATTCTTAAAGTCAAGCGTTATCCCTCATTTCCATCTTTTCACCAGTATTGCTTCAGCTGCTGGATTTACTACTGCTTTTATGATATCGACGTTAGAATGTGATTTTCTAAAGCCTTACCAATGGCCTAACAGAGCTCCATCTTCCTCTACCGCCGCAAGCAACCCGCCACATTTGATGCATTCCAGAGTATATTATGAAGCAATACTCGTATGACGAATGTTCTTCAGGTGTTTTGTTAAAAAGACCCCCTCTTCTAGGCACCTTTGTATCGTGCTTTGGAGGTGTTCGCCCTCGTCTTCGCAGCATATGTGATGCTGTAAACCTGCAATTGTTAAGATAATCACCAACATTTTGCCAGTATGCTGAGTCTAAGTGCGCGAATATTACAGTAACCTCGGACATTCGCAATCCCCACCCAAATCATAACACAGACGCGACTAGGTGGAGGAGGAATGCCGAAGATAAGGTCAACGACGATATTAGTGCAAATCCACTGAGTTATGACAATACTTCGACATAATCAGAGCTCATCTAGCCAGGTTGTTGACAAAGAGTTGCCTAAACATGGACGAGGCCAGTACTACAACGTTTCAAGTTGGTGTCAAGGATTTGGTTTATATCTTCGTGAAAGTGTCAAAAAAGGCATGCTTAAATCTTTAAAATAGCAAATACGAGCCAGGATCCACCACTGAGATCCCAAATGGGATCAATGATGTTGTCTGTATTCAGCCTCTTGTCCTAGTGATCCTGATGCCAACGATTCTGAAGAAGATATGGTGGCTGAAAAACTCAAAATTGATAAACGATAGTAAACGAGGCGATGAGTCTTCGTACAGGGCTACTGGTACCAGTGTAGCCGGCCATAAGTAGTGTTGCAAAGGGCCAGGCCGCCCTGGTTGGCAGTTTTTCAACGAGTCATCTCCCAATGTGTGTATGGTTAAGAAACAACTGAAAACCTCGGATCAAAAAAGGCACGCGAATGTAAAGACGCCTATAAGGTAGACCTTACCAAACCAAGAAATTGAACGGGTGTAAGAAGGATGAAAAACTGCAAATAGACAAATAGCTGCTATTTGGACGCGGATTTGCCATTAAAAGTAGATTTAGACAAGTAGTATTAAGTTTTAAGTGTGGGATGCAGCATCTTGCGACAATTTGCATCAGGATTACATTCGCTAACATCAGCCTATTAGGCGCTAACTTGCCAATGAAGATGAAAGGCGATGGCACCAAGGACTGTTTTTTGATCTCCTTGACTAGACAATAGACATATGCTCAATATCCAATATCGTCCTGTGATTTTATCATAAAGCTAGGAAAGGAGGACATCTTAAGTAGTACTTTTAACACATGATTCAGGATAATCGAATTTGGGGTAAAATATTGCCGTGGCGGTTCGCGCATCCCGATATTTAAAAGGAAATTTGGCAGTCTCCTGGTCAATCTATCACCAACCAAATTGATAACATTGCAATTGAAACACAGCATATTTCCAGTATTCTGGATGTCCGAGTGTTCTGAGGGGCCACTACATTGCTGTGGGTTAGGTACGAATGTGGTCTTTAACGCCGTTAAGAAGGAGAAACACTCTAAATAATTTTGACGTTGGAAGGAAGAAACCACTTTTAACGAATAAGTGTCCCCTAACCTCACTCAGAGTCTTATGCCGTCAGCATTTTCTACCGAAACCCAGTGGTAAAACTGACAACAGAGGATATCAGGGATATCGCGTCTGATGTGCCATGGTTTGACGATGAATGCGAGCCGGCACATTCAGAGATACGGAAACCATAAAAACCGGATCGCTGCAAAAAGAGGACAAGAGCAGCTCGTGAACTCTACCAGTATCAACGGCTTTTCAGAAGGAAGAACAAGGAAGACAAGAAGCACTAGGTCGAGGCGAATGATACAAGTATTGGGTTGTACTAAATGAAATGTAAATTTTATAGTAAAAATTTAAAAGCCGATATTATTTTTCCGTAAACTTTTATTCAATCAGAATAGGGTCCGTTGGCATTTATGACATTCTTCCAACGTGATACAAGGTCAAATATTCCTCTTTCGTGGAAGTGCTGTCTTTTTGAGGCAATGAAATCTTCAAAGGCTTTTATGACCGCTGCTCAAAATGAATCCAAATTGCGGAAAATATGGTAATCTTTTAGGAAAATATCAGAAGATTACGGTGGATGCGGAAGAATTTCGAATCCCAACTGTAACAGTTTTTGCACCGTTACTTGTGAGGTATGGGGTCTAGCATTGTCATGCAAAAGGATTGGACCATGCCAATTAACCAACGCTGGTTGCTTTTCAGCAAATTTAGCATGCAATATGTCGGTTTCGTCACAATATTTGATAGCCTTGAAGAATTGGATTGGTCCTTTCGATGTCCACCAAATTGTCACTATAAACTTTTTTGATTGAAGATCGGGCTTGGGCGTGTGGTTTGGTTTTTCATCTGCATCCAAACACTGCTCAGATCTTTTACGACTATCATACTTTTTATCACAGGTGACTATCCGGTGCAAAAACGGTTCAGTTTGGCTTCTTAATACGATAATTTAAGCGATGAGCAGATTTCCAGGCGCAGTAGTTTTTGGGATTCGTTCAGTTCATGGGGTACCCACTTATCGAGTTTTTACCTTTCTTATGAGAGAAAGCTGTCAACTTATTGTCATTGGAGATATTCCCTTGCTTTGTACAATTTAACGCACCGATTTCGTTGGGTTCGCATCCACCGTTGCTCTTAAAACATGTATTCCACTGTCGTGTAGCACGCACTATTCAAACTGGTCGAAGAAATGTTCCAGACGGCAAAAGATGACTTTATAAAAACCAGGTACCAAATCATTCCCGAAATAAAATCGAACGAAAGTAGGCCAGACAAATTGATCTTCAGAGTTCTATGTCTCCGATCGTTAAAAAATAGGATACCTTCGAGTACACGCCAACTATAGAGGCACATGTCTCTCTCAATATTCGTTATAAAATCTTTTCTGCCATACTATGTAATCGCCTAAGAGCTTTTGTTATTTAACTAATTGGTCCGTTCTAGTGTCGTTTCAGGACTCGAAGTGACGTCATTGACCAGATTTTCTGAAAATACATTCGAAGCCCAAATCGATCCACACCACCTGTGATAACATACATCGGAGAAAAATCATACATACGTCCGGTATTGTTATTCCTGCTAAAATTTTCCGGCAAGATGATAATGGAGGAAGTACATAAGTTGTCTCTTGAGGGTCCGTAATATTGAAAAAGCCTTCTGACAGGCAATCCACTATCATTCGATTTGTGCAAAATTCGTAAGCTAATGGAAGAGGGACGATCTTTCAAAAATCTGTGCAACTACGAGTACTTGCCTAGGCGTATGTCAGACAATATCGGCCGAACACATTGGCATGTTTATGAGTCATGAGCAAGTATTAAAGCAGATGGGCCGGAGATGAGCATGGTGGTATGCGAGGGATAAACTTAGTAGATACTATCATCGAAAAAGGACCCAAAATACTGACGACTGGGACACAATGTCACAAACCTTAGGGACTTGATCCACCCAGGCTCCGCTGTAATATAAACAAGAACACTACGTTAGAGATCATTCGAGGAGTAACTCTTGTCAGTCGATGTATTACGGTTTCATTAAACAATTGAGCAGCAGAGCCCTTTCTCAGGCAAACAAAATAGCACTTTATAAAACATTGACCATTCCAGTTGTACTCTATAGCGCAAAAGATTCGGCTTTATTAAAAAAAGGACGAAGAGGTGTTTGGTCATTTAGAAGGCAAAATTTTAGGATGATCTACGCAATATCTGCAGCGAGGGGCAGTGGAGCAGGAAAATTAACAAGAAACTGTACGGGATAAAAAGGTACAGGTTAGGTTACGTAATAGGGGATGTGCTAATCTCAAAGAGACAAACATACACGGTGGCCTAATATGATGGTGTCCTTATTGTATAAAATTATTATTATTATTATTTTTGTTAAGTTGGGTCCTACCAAATTCGGTAGGTAACAAATCTAATGAAATCCATAAGTTTCATTTTGATTACCACCTCAAGTTCTCCAAAACGTCTGCATGCCAAGTGTTTTGGCACGGCCTATTTGGAAGTTAGGGCAGTCGCACAGTAAACGTATGTTAGTCTATATTTCCTCTTTGTTCCAACAGCTTCTACAATAATCTTGAGAAGGAGCTCCCATTCTGGTGATCCGATGAAGACACGTGTTCTTCCGCTGTCTAGGTTTGGCCAAAGGGAGCATCAGATGACACAGTCACTTCTGGAAATCCATGCTTTGTTGGATAATTTTATGGCTATAAGCACCCCCTCTTGCTAGTTCCACTTGCTCATTCCCTTTCACTTCTGCGTGTACAGAAAATATCCACTCGCAGACTCTACTTAGTGTTTGACGATATTTTTGTAAATCTATTGCTTGACTGCTAGACTGTCCAAAAAGGGACCAAGCTCCGTGAATAGTACAGCTTGTGCAGCTTTACGAATTGGCAAATATTTGTGCCTGAAGAATATTACATTCGTTCGAAACCTTGAAAAATTCTGTATCTGCAGCATTTTAAAGTAGACTCCGGCCTCAGTACCTTTCTACATTTTGGAGCCGTCCGTATGGAGGTGGATTTTTCCATTGTTGGTGACAGTGTTAAATAACCAGTCATATCTGCTTGGAAGAGATGTGGAGAAACTCCTATCAAAGTCCGCCCTTGGCTCGATGTAGTCACTAAACTTCGTCAGTTTTGATGGTTTGTTCTCCCGTATTATAGACGTGCTTGCTAAAGAGTGGCGTGTCCATTGTCTTGATTCTTTTAGTTTGATCGAGCCTTTGAAAACCGTACATTTAATGAATTTGTCTAAGGATGGAGGTTGGGCATTATCTCTAGTGCAGCTTGAGGAGTAAACCTTACCGCTCGTAGTACTGCGACACACGATAGTCTTTGAAGTTGTGTGAGTGTTTTGAAATTACAAGTGCTTTCCGCGACTTTTCACCATACCAGCGTACCATAGATAAGAATGGGTCTAACTATGGCCATGTACATCTAATGTATTATATACCTATGATCTTAGTTCCCAATGTTTACCAAAGGTTCTTTGGCATGTGTGGAATGATCCCAATGCTTTTTTGGTTCTTTCTCCATGTTACACTTCCAACTGAGCTTACTCTCTAAGGTGTTTCCTATTGTAGATATTTGGACTTTTCTAGCTTCCTTTTTTTGTTTGTGAATATCACTAGTTCGGTTTTTGATGGATTACGGATAAACCGTTTTGTGTTGTCCATTTTGCGAGTGTTTTACTCCCACCAGAATGAATTTTTCTACGGCGTAAGCTACTGTTCGAAACATGGAAGACCATCGTTTACAACAGGAGGGGAGAAATCACTCTTGCAACCGTTTTCCTGACTGTGTTTCTACCAAATTCTGAATTGATAATTCTGCTCTTTAGCATGTTCTCAATCTATTGAGCTATCATTGTTTCTACACGGAGCTTGGCCAAGACCATCCTTGTACACTTGATGTTTACGTTAATAAATACTCCTTCCATATCTAGGAACGCGGTCTTTGTGTGCTATATGTAATGCATATTCTTTTCTATGGTAGCTACAATCTAATGTAGTGCCATCTCCACTCATTTTCCTTTAAGGTAAACGTGTTGAGAACCGCATAGTTTGTTCAGTTTTTGTCTTATATGTTGATCTAGGATTCTCTTCAGTGTTTTTAACAGAAACGAGAAGGGTTTTAAGTGTTGAACTATTTGATCGCCCATGTTATTCTATTCTCTGTGGTCAGAGAAGTTGATGTTGGAAGTTGATGTTGTGGTGCCTGTTAATAGCTGTCCATCAATATCCTTTACAGCCCGGGAAGTCAGTTTTCATAAGAAGCAATAGTGATTCCCGACTATTCGTTGTTCAAACTTCATTCAGATATCACTGGATCTTTGGATAGGACTTTGCTTAACCTAGCTCATTCGTTGGTACTTTCTACCGCTTCGCAAAAAGAGCCCAACATTGTTTCTTGGCCATTCTTACGTTTCTAGTGTAGGAATTGTTTTCAGACATAGATTCGGTCCAATATTCCTCTTTTCAAGTTTATTTGGCTTCTCTATGAAGTTTTCTGACCTCTGCTCTGCATTTTTTAAGTGCGATAGTCCACCAAGGAGGTTTGGGGGTTTTGCGATGACTAGAGGTGGGTCTGTTCTTAATGAAGGCTTTCTTTACGTCTGAAGATACTTTGTATACGACAGAGTCAATGGATAAGCGATCAGGAAGGTACATACCTGAGGGCGGTTTCATATGTTCGCTTATCCAATTGAAGTATGCCATCCAGTTAGTTTTATTGGGATTTCCCAATTTATTTTATATGGTCGGGTCACTGTCTACGAAAAGAATTCTAGATCGGAGAAGGATTCCTTCCTAAATACTCTTCTGTTATTGACACACGTGTGAGCATGTATGTCTGTGATTGTTAAGTTGAGAATTTCTTCTCTGTTTGAAAAGTGGGGTGGTTTCCACTGCTACATACAGCAAGTTTGTAAGAAATAATAAACTCGAAAATTAACACACTCCTGTCTGTGCTTGCCTCATTGAATGTGGCTTGCGTTGGCATCGCAGCCGATTATCAGACCAGTCTTTCTGGATCCGCCGTATATCACCAGTTCACAAACGCCCTGCGTGTCTCTTGTAAGCTAAGACTATGATTATATTCTTCACCTTGTTCTCCAAGCTTCCTGCCATCTTATCTCCATCGCTGTGTCTAAACAAAAATAACAAATTAAGTGATTTTTTTGGACAGAGTACAGCTACTGGTATCCAGAGTTATTGGATTAAAGTCACGTCAATGTTCGCATCAGACATGAATAGCATCAGACTAAAGCTGGCTGCTTTATAGGCGTTCAAGTTGATTGGCACCACTTTCAGCTTCTTTGACGCTTATGCCATCATCGGCTAGTTTTCCTTTTAGACAACCTATCCCGTATTTTATCGCGCCCGACTTTTCCTTTAGAATCTGCGTGGACTGCTTGTCTACGGCAAAGAGTAGATTTCTTCCTTCTTTGTTGTGGCTCTTTCTAGAGTTGAGTAATACCCACTACGTTACAGCAAGATCTTGGTTTAGTATTGCGATTAGTTTCACGATATTGGCTTCCTCGCGAGTTGCAGGTGGAGGAAACAATTATTTTATGTGATGGCGAAGAGGAAGGTCGGTTTTGGGAATAATTATCAAAGAGGTTCCCTTCTAGAGATCTCCAGCTGTGGAGATGGTCTTTTTGTGGAAACTCAGAAATACATAACTCATTCTCGCAACCAGCCACCTTAACGCTATTTTGCCAGCCCGCTCTGTCGAAGCGAATTCATCCTCGTAGCTGGTTTCAACGATGTTTATGAGTAGTATGAGGTCATAGAGTTTGCGTCGATTCTCTTGTTTAATTTTGGGTATTTTTGAAAGTCGATGAGGGCTACCTTCAGCTTCACGGGAGTATTCTCGAAACTAGTCGCTCCCTTTGGTATCATCTCCTAACTTCAGCCGTTTTGCTAATAGTCCTGAATTTGATGGGAAATTCAGGAGGATAAGTTGTCCTATTTTTTGATCTTTTGAGACTCGTACAGCTTTGGTCTGGTTTTGATCCGTGGGATTCACCATCATTTCCCTTGTGTCTATTGGTTCAGAGATATCAGTCTTTAGGCGCTCGTACGCTTTTACCGTCTTGTTATGCATTCGTATCAGTGCACTGTCTCGTTCGTCGAGAGTGCTGGGATCCATTTCGTCATCGCAGTCAGAAACCTTTGCGAGGCAAGTGTGCTTAAACTTCTACTTCCGGCTGGTTTCTGAGTTAATTTCTCTGAGTCCGAGTATAGCAGTTCTAAGTCAGCCTCTGAACCTATCTTGTCGGGTGCCTGAGGGGGAAGAGGTGTCCGCCTTACATTCTTGGCAAAGGTTTTATACATTAAATGCTCTCACTCCGCCACTCAAGTCGGGTACCTTGTTGAGGGATTTAAAATATTGTACATACATATGTACATACTCGTACAAGCTACATTGTGAAACTAGTTCGCACTCAAGCAAAGCGGTTGACGCTTTTTCGCTTTCTATACCTATATAAACATTTACAGTTATTCTAACATACCTCATCCGTTGGTCAAAGAACTAGTCGCGGGGGTTAAACGATTGGAGTTTAAGCAATTTGCAGTCTTGTTTTCTGGCCTTAGCTAATCACCGTCAATAGCGCATGACAGCTGTAGTGGTTATTTCGGGCTGGCACCCATGTGGAGGATTAGGATTAGAACAGGGACAAGAACTACGCTAAAAAAGTCAGAATTCATCAACTTAGATTGCTGGGACATGAAGAGCCATCGCACATCAGCGCGTCAGCTTGGAAAGTCTTCGAATCCATTACCAAGGGTTTACGCAACAGAGGAAGGCGACAGCTTAACCAATTTCACGTAAAAAATTGAATGCAGCTTTCAAACAGGGCTAACTGGTGCCGCAAGCTAATTGCGCCACCTAAATTAACAAGCTAGTATCTCCGAAAACTCATAGGTGACATTCATTCGCCTATTTTGCTAGCAATAGAGAGTTTTATTGAAGGGGAAATCAAATTACTTGCGCTCACACTATAAATGGTGCAAAAAGGTCGTTCAACTCCTAATCAAGTTATTAGATATCAGGGCAGGTGTAAAATAATATTTTATTTGACTTGAACCATTTTTGTTTATAAGTTAGCTTCCTTCAAAGTCATGTTGCTCTCAAGATTTGTGACTTCACTTATGTTTGCAACCTTTTATTTAATTTCTATTTAGATTTTCAGCATAGCGTGCCCTTCAAAATATTCGACAAGCCAGGTCATAACTTCAGTACAGAGATTTGACAAACAGTCCTTGCAGGTTAAGCGTATTTTTAAAATCTTTTTCGCTACTTCCGGGCCCGAACGTCTAACGACTCCCTGATGTTACAGGTGCTTGCGGCCTTCAGTTGTTGGCTTAGTTGTTATTGAAAAGTTTTCGAATAAGTTGTTCTTTCTGCAGATGTCACATCTCGCATAGTGTGGGACTCATTTACTTATCATAATAACTTTCTTAACATAGTATGCACATCAAAGCAAAACTACAATACTCGTATTTACTGAAGCCGAAAATACACTCAGTGAAGCCTAATTAAAAACTGATAAATTATGGCCCATTATAATTGCTGTTCGACATTGCTTATCAAGATCGACAAGTCAAAAATATTATCTGGGAGAACTGACGATATCAGCACCCTAGGCGCTTAGAATTTCTGATAAAGAAACGGAAATGCCTTTGAACAGGCGACATTGTTTTTGCAGTCAGATACTAGTTCAGTTGTTCTCGGAATAATGGATGTAACTGGAATTGTTTCCTGTTTTCGACAACTGGCTAACGGAAGAAGCCAGTATTGGATGATAATTGAAAGAAAAGTAATAGTTTTCGTAAAATTAGGGCCTGTTTAAAAAAATTAGCTTCAACTAATAACGTGTCCATCCCTAGCTTACGACAAACTTTGGCATGGAGGAGCTCCGGGCAGTTGAAATACCTTACAAATAAACATGCTTTCTTTTGTTGCCTTATGGTGACAGGAAGGCATCGAACTACGAACCAAAAGACGTCTATACTGAGATGATCTCAAACCACTGTATTCCAGGTGGTGTTCGCAATAGCGACAACCCAGCCGTAGTTTTTCCGACCATGGCCAGGACACGAATTCTTGAGGCCCCAAAGAGTATACTTAACAAATCCTCCACAGATTTAGAGGCTGACTCAGGAGTTGGTAGATCGCTAGGTTCCGATGACTCCTGTGGCTCTTTCTACAACACGTTCGGTAAATTTGACTGAAACCGTGCAGGGAGTACCGGAGAGGTACTCTCCTTTGTTGCGAGAAACCGAGATGGCCGAAGGGCAATTGTTATCGAAGGCGCGAGTGCCAAAATTCTCACTCGTACAGTGGCCACAGGGAAAAGAAATAAATCTGCTATCCGTTCCGATTAAGTAGGACGAAAGCCTCTGGCACTTCCTCTATCGATGAATTTTTCTACGCACGATGCCGGGATTAAACCAGTGCTGCAACCAACAAGAGCTGCAGTTCCAGTGGACTGAAATCGTATGAAGCGGCCAAACCTATTGACAAAAACAAAACCAACGGTGCTTCAACTTTCACATGATGTTCGGATAAGAACGGTGCTATAACACTCTTCAATACATTGGCTGCCAAGGCATTTAAGCGATTTGGGTCCTGGAGGCCAATATATTTTTTTTATTTTCGTGCCTCTCAGTACCCAAAAAGTCTCCATCACTTCCGATATTTTATTTGTCCTAATTGTGAAGTTATAACGGCTTTTGTGTGTTACAGGAGATAAAACATCTACTGAGGCTACGTCATACGAAAACGTGCGACGGTCATTTCTTGTGCTTTTTGTATTTGGTGACTTATTTTTTCACGGTTTTTGTTTGATTTCGATTTGATATTCACAGAATATGGAACGAAGAAACGTAACAGACGAAGAGGTTGTACGAGTGTTTCGAGCGGCGGAGGGTGAGGATAGTGATGAAGATTTTTCCAGCGATGACTACGACGTTGACCGCAATTGGCAGCCAACGGGCGGCCAGATTTTGGATTGCGACTATAAGGTCAATAATGTCAATGTTTTCGATGCGGTAGCTTACAGCAGTGATGAAGAACAAGCAGATTCCGAAAATGCAGACACATCAGATGCCAATAATGATGGGCCAAATAGGACCGAGATGTCACCAAGAAAAAGCTTTTGTTTTTACAGGCAGATCTGGTTTCCTCATAGATGTTGCAAACAGTATAAGTTGCCTTGCCTTCTTATCGACAAAGAAAAAGTCACTCTTACAACAGCATCGCGGAAAAAATATGGAGACCTACAACCAGTCTAAAAATTATAAAGTTCCTTGGACTTTTATTATAAGGGTAAGGGTTAGAAGTCTGGAAGACTATTGGTCTAAATACTGCCGCAAAAGCAATGTCCCGCAATCATTTTCAGGTTTTGCTGAATTTTCTCCATTTTGTCGACAACGATTCCATTATTCTAGGCGATAGAATTGGCAAATTTAAGCCTCTTTAGACACGCTGTATACAGAATTTCAGAGAGTCTTCATGCCTGGAGAGGATATAGTAATTGATAAAACCATAATTCCTTGGAGAGGTGGACTAGCTTTCCACATATATATATGTATATCCCAAACAAAGCTCATACATATGGGCTTAAATTATTCAAGCTATGCACGACAGAAGGATTTACATGGTCATGACTCCCATGGTACCGTGATTTAAGTCCTGGTATGGACTTCCGGTGGTCCAGCCGCCAACAAGACCTATGACCGGCAACTTGTAACTGGTCAAATCGTAGCAACCATTCAAAGGCTGTAATCTGAAGATGTTTACGATAAGACCAGTAAGGATAATCTGCCCCCGCTTTTTATTAGACAACGTCATTGATGGGCGAAGCCTTGATAATTGTGCGGGGCCCAGAAATCTTTACAGATCGAAGCAAAGTGAATATGAGAAGGCAATTCGGATGGTGCCACTTATAAAGACAATTGTCAAAAGGTCGAAACAGTTATCGAGGCCAGCAAGCTAGTTAAAATCCTTAAAAGGGAAAAATCAGACAGAATGGAACCACTCAGATAATCTGATGGCACCTACATTGAGTGGAAGGCAGAATCCCTACGTCTCATGCTTATACAGTACCTGGTATATCGCATTGGTTGTGTTGTGGATTAAAGCAATGCTGGCGAATATTCGTAGGACACTGATTGTATATGCTGACTGCGGCCAATATGTGGTTGAGCGGGTAAACATAGCTTGCCCGCAAGACGGCATCCTGTCACCATTGCTATGGTAAATGTTGGTCGCCTCGCTTCTTAACGCTCTCGATAGTTCTTATGGCTATGCACAAGCCAATGCGGCTGAGGTGGCTGTATTGTCTATTGGATTGTCTGCTGTTAAGGCTAAGCAGCCATAGACATAATCGACGTTGGGGTTTCAGTCAATCCTCCCACGAAAGTTTTCTTTACGAAAAGTTGGAAGCTGATCAGTCTCACTCATCTAGTGGTCAAAGGCATCACCATGCAGTTCATCCTGGTAAGACATGGGGCCTGTTACCGAGAAGGGTCCTGTGGATCTACAGGACTATGATATATCCTGTGCGTCGGTTGTTTGGTGGAACAAGCTCTCAGGAAAGACGTCATTGCTGCTTTAACAAGACTCCAAAAATAGTCGCAAAGGGCCTATCCCTAGCACACCTGGCTCTCCTCTATGTCCTGAATGTCCCTCCCCTTGATTCATATCATGGACTATAGTCTAAGAGACATCTTCCGTTGCGGGAGACGTAGTCTTTGGTATAACACGTACAGGAGTTTTGATACTCTAGCAAACCGACTGTCTTTTGACTCCGGCCTTATAAACATGCCGCCTGATGTAATGACTCCAAAACTGTTATTGAGGAGAAAATATGAAAAACGACTTTTCCTGTGGCCAGGAATGGATTTGGCAAGAATCTGTCGCGTCTTCACGAATGGCTAAAAAAACAGTTTAGGATGCGACACCGATGTCTTTCTGGAGGACGAAAACGTTAGATGTCGTGGCGAAGCATGTGCATCTGTATCGATATCTAAGCTGTGGTTAAAGTTTTACTGACCTATCTCACAACTCTCCAGCTGGTTTGACTCCACCGATCGCAGTCGGAAAGCTGCATTCGCTCAGTTTTGTTTGGGTCCCAGGTCACAATGGGATCAGGCAAGGCTTAGAGGAGACCTTTTCGTAACCCAAACTTACATAAGGAATGCCTGCATCCTCGGATACGGCTTCTATTCATCGCTGGATTTTCTGTAGGCATAACTGCAGATGTCATGACACTCTAAGTCTCTAAGAGGCCAGCGTACTGCTCACTGCCCTCGTGACGGGGCACTACGCGTCTGCTAAGTACTTAGGTGTGCTGGGAACGACATTCTGCGCTGCTTTCTGTGTATGATGACCACACCGCGGAGTTCTACCTCTATCATTGTCCAGTAAGAGCTTGTTCATCTTACTATGAAAGACTGAGAAGGTGTAGTAAATGAAATATACAAGGAGTACATTGAACTTGGCCTTGTCTAAATGCTGTGTTTCGATAGAAAGAAAAATAAACAACAGGGTCTTCATATTTTGGTATTTTTTTTTTTTTTGTTTGACAAGTTGGTGTCACTTATAGAATTCGCGATTGAAGATTCATTTTTCTGCTGTTCTCCTTCAAGATGCCTTTTATATGAAACTTATCAGTCACGGTATTACTACCAACTAACTACTCATTTGAAAGCCCGGTTAAGTTGTTTTCCTCATCGAACATCTCAATATATCGCCCTTCTATCGAGAATGTCGAGGCCATTCAGAATTGGATATATGTATTGGAATCGCCCTCTGGATACAGGGATACAAGTCTTTGTTTGGAGTTAGAAAGCACATTAAACTCGTTAGAACATGGATTGCTATCCAGTTAGGGCTTCTGTAAAAATGTTTTTAGTGCCGATTTTGACCTCTTGTAGTACACAAGTACAATTTTGATATTATACAGCGGACAGACTTTAAAGGTCCCATCCAAGAGGTAGTTAAAGTCCTCTTTGAACTGTGTGCACTAAATAAGCCTATGGTAAAAAATTTGGATCTTATTCATAGTGCAGCTCATAAATGATATATCCATAATATCCATCGCAACATTTACAGTCATTTATGGCCTCAAAAGGCACCCCTAATCAAGACTCCTTGCGAACCAGCCGTCAATCAAGTATAAATCATACTCAAATTAAAATATTTTTTATTCAACTGCAAGCTTCTAAGTCGTTATTTTTAATTAATAAGGTACGAGTAAAATGTTAAAGCTAAACCGGAATTCATTAGAGACTTCTGTCACATTTGTTTCTACTATTTGATAGAGTGGACACACTCGTATGAACATATTTATCTGTACTTACTATAGATAGTCATATTTTCATGTTCCGCCTTCCTTGTAGTATTAGACAAATTAACTGGATTGGACATTATTACAAGCATATAGATATCTACTGTGATTTCTCTTATATCACTTGATATCACCTTTCTGATTGTGTTCCATTAGTCTTCAATTTGGGAAGAACTGAAATTAATAGCCACCAATAATAAACGCCAAAACTTTTGTAATTTGGAGAGCTTAACAACACGGCTTGCAACAATTTCGGTTCGCTAGCATATACAATACCAAGAGTACTAACCTTTGTTTTACTAGAAACACTAAACCGTTTTAGACTCGCCATTTCAGCGAGTTACCAAGGTAACCAGGAGGGGTTAAAGCTAAAGTTCAATTATGAACTTGATTATTGAGGCACTGTATAAATGCTTATATTGAGAAAATATATGCAGAATGATCTACAGACGTGAGCAATTGATGACCCCAGATTACAGCTAACATATCAGTTTGGAGAAGGGAACTAAACTCCTATATCGGCTGAGGATGAGAGGAGTACGATGTGCGAATTAGTGAAGCAGTAAGGAGTAGTAATAGTAGAACCGTTTGCAGAATCAAGGAGCTGGCAGTGGTCAACGTTCTAGCGAAAACCAGGTAAAGCCTCACAAGGCGCCCAACTCATATCTATTGTTGAAAAAAAACATTTCGCCTTGGTTCTCAATCGCATATTCGTCTGCGATATGCACATAATTTGAATTGATCTGCCCGAAGCAACAATCACCTGGATTTGCAGCTGAAAACTTAGTAAAGTTGAGACCACTTCCACTAAGGCAGTAGAATATGATGGCGTTTCCGCGAAGCTTTAACAGAAAACATTAAGCAGAGTGTCCCCATCCACTTGACACAGAGTAACATTCATCAACACCCTACGAACCATCAATGTATTGCAGATTGCAGGAGTGAAGGTATCACATATTACAATACAATACATACAGGAAGCAAATATGGGGAATTTAAGTGGGCTAAGACAAGGTCGCGTACTCTCACCGAAATTTTTTTTTGGTAGCAAGCTATGCGTGTCGTGGAACGAATACCTTGATGGCGGCAAACAGAAAAAATTGATTTAAAAATCACAGCGGGTAAAATATCGTCTCCGTCCAATATTGCTATTCTCACGGAGCTTTGATTGATTGAAAGGTCTTCATCTGGGTTGAATGGTGTGTCCCGCCTGACAGCAATGTATTCATTGCCTTTGTCGTTTAGTAATCTGCAGAAGTGGTTCCTCCAAAGTTTCAGCAGTGACTTCACTTCTACTCGTAATAAGGCAGTCCCGTCGTCATCCTTGCAAGCTTTGGTTCAAGTTTTGCTGCCCAGACATTTATCTTTATACCTTTCGGAAGACTTTTGGAACCTCGAAAGTAGTATTTTTCAGATTATTTTTTCTTTCGGAGAAGTTTGTGTTTAGCTTTTTCTTCGTCGATATGCCTTTCTTGTGGCTTCAAGTGTCGTCAATTATATCCCAACTATGGGTTCCTTGTTAGTTTGCGGTTGACTAACAAAATCTAGTACATTAAATGCGTCGCTTTTTATGTCCTTCTGGCACCATCGTCAATAGTCATATGTAATTGATGTGATTTATAATTTTAATAGATTTCTGTAGCGATTCGATGTTGAGCCTTCTGAAACAACTTCTCGGCACTGTACCGCTCTTGATATTCACATTCTAAGTTATCGATGGTAGTTAATGTAAAAAAAATCTAACTTTTTTTTAAGGGGATCTGATCAGGAAAGTGAGGTGACCTTTGTGTCACAAAATCGGAATTAGAAAGCTATGACAAGCTCAACTCAGAAATTGACAATCCGTCTCTGAGGAATTGTCGTCTCCTTAAAGCACTTAGAGCCATGCATTAATATAAATTGTGTTTCGTACGTTCACCGTCTTCCATGCAAAGAGGGCATTCAATTTCCTGAATAAGACCTATTTTGTGTAGGTGGTATCGAAGGTGGAATTGTCGGGTTAGAAATTTTTTGAATCATCAATCATTTGGGATTTTTGCTCAATGGGATATACACATTTTGTTCTCCCAACTCTTTATTGTGGAGCTAATCGCTGAATTCAGAATATTACAGAACGGTTCAGGGCCGTCGAAAGACTCAGCCGAATCGTTTCCAGCCAGTTCTTCGGCTATTTTATTTCCGTCCGTGCCTATCTTACTAGATGGTGCAAAAGTCATCACCCTATCGAAAGACGCTATAATTTTTGCCAATTGCGGCAAATGTCAATTTTACTTCGACATTTGTGAAGTAATCGATGCAAAATACATGCCAGCAACACATAAATCGCTATACTCCTACGATCAAGCCATCCTGAATCAGGACCACGAGGGAGACAACTTTTCATCCAAAATCATCATGAGCGACTAGGCCTATTTTCATCTCTGTGGATATGTGAAAAAGCAAAATCATCGCCTCTGGGGCACCGAAAATCCGCGTATAACCCACGAAAAGCCATTATACCCGGTCAAAGTTACTGCAGGGTGTGCTGTTTACGCTGGGATCGTCACCGGCCTTATTTTTTCGAAAAAAACTGCGGGCCAAACGACTACTGTGACGGCGAGCGCTACAGTGCCATGTTTAACGACTTTCTCTTTCCTTTGGATCAATTGGGACTGGACAACGTGTGCACGGGCCACAACCGAAATTCTGAGGGCTGCACTTCCGGGTCGCCTAATCTCCCGTTTTGGCGATTTGCACTGACCGGCAAGATCGCCTGATTTAACCGTTCCAGACTTCTTTTTGTCGAGTTTTTTGAAGCCACGAGTCTATGTCAACACGCCTCAGACCCTTGAAGCCCTCAAAGAGAATATCCGTCAAGAATGCGAGGACCTATCGCCGGAAGTTCTGTCAAGAGTGATGGAAAATTCCACAAATCGGGCCCGAAAGGTCATCAATTTTGGCGGCGACCACTTAACCGCTATCATTTTCTTGACTTAATAGATAAAAAACTAAGATATCAAGTCAACATAAACCAAAAGCAAAACCAACGTTTTTTATTCACAAGAAAAATTACAACAAACAATATCGGATGACAACTTTTGCGCCACCTCGTATATGACCATGCACTTACCAAAGTTTTGCTTTGTTTTTATAGGAAAGATCTTGTAGTGTGTTGAAGCAGTGGAAGACTGATTTGTCCGTCCGTTAGTATATGGATGAGGATGGCATTCATTCCCTTCACGAGGATGAGATTTGCGCATACCTGAATGGCATGTATTTCCACTTGAAATACGCTGGGACTTTATCCCATTGGTAGCGAAATTCTGGTGTTTTGACCAAATATATCAGCACCCATCTTTGATCCATCCATATGCCAATTGATACCTATGAGGTTTGAGGTGAAGTTTTTGTAGTCCCATGGCTCTCGGCTTAGGATTACTATGGTATATTAAACCTTGGTCTTAGGTAGACGGTCGTTTACCGCTCGGAGATTTCAGAGAAGAAATTCATCTGATCCATGTGACCTGTGTGATTAATCTCCCCTGTTTTTAGTAGTCTGGTCGTGTTGTGAATTGCCATCATTCTTATGAATTGTGTTACAAGATTTAGTAGACCACCTATCGTGGATTTTTCTTTCCTGTATGCATCTTTTTGAGGGTGCAGAGGTGAATCACTGTTAAGTCTTTCCATGGTTTTAAAAAAAACATTATTCGATAAGATTTAGGTAGTTCACTAGATTTATCTGGTTTGGGGATAAAAACTACGTTTAACTCGTGGGATGTATCCCCAGTTGAAGCTATATCTAAATAAGGTGGTTAGAGTGGAAAGAATTTAAACTAGACCTCTTTCAATCGGTACTGGGAAGATTCTGTCTGATGCAGGTGTCTTATATGATTTACATAAGCTTATGACCCATTATTCTAAAACCGCCCTTGGATGCCAATCACCTCTTATGGAGATGGCAGAGCAGTTGGACCTTCGCCTTTGTTGGGTGCCGGGCCACAGAGACATTCCAGGGAACTGTAAAGCCGATGAACTCACCAAAATTGGAACCACTCTTCCTATTCTACCGGAAAAATGTACCCAATCGCTGCGTATATCAATCGTTGCGTACAAACTAACATTAAAGCTGGATGTCAATAAAAGAACAGACCTTAGGTGGACTGTTGGACCAAAATATCTAGCGACCAAACAGATCTGGCCAAAACTGGATCTGAATCGCTCTAAGTGTCTGATCCTTCTAAATAAGAAACATATCAGCGCCATCATAGGTGTCATCACTGGACACTGCCTCATAGGCAAGCAAGCAAGAAGGCTTGGCGCCTTTACAAACGATTTCTGCAGAAGCTGCAAGGATGAAGAAGAGGAGGAGACAATCCTCCACCTACTCTGTACATGTCCAGCTCTCTCCCAGAGAAGAAAACTTCACTTAGAAGCTTTCTTCTACAACGACCTAAACGATCTAAAAAATATACATAGACGTAAACAGTCTCCTACGCTTCACCATAAGTTCAAACTGGTTCCATCAGTAAGAGCATCATAGATCCACGTGGCATCACAATGGGACAATAGGCCTAAGTGGGTTGGTATTTCCAACAGCCACTCTTACCTACCTACCTACCTTATGACCCATTCAATTTTGTCTATGTTGGGCATATTTCCAGATACGCTGTTGTTGTAGGATAAGGTTGTGGTTCCAGAATTGGCATACTGTGTGTTGTTTAAAAGGGTCAAGTCTAGGAAATGAACCTTACGTATCATTTTTATAATCTCCGCTCGACCGTGTGCGAAAATACCAACTTGTTGTTGTTGTCGCTGCTACCCCATCCAAGAAGGAGATGCCAATTACGATAGTGGCAAATCCTGTAGAACAGGAGGCTAAGGCGCACACGAATCTAGTATTAAACCCCGGAATGAGAAGATATTTAATTTTGGAATTGAATAATAAATTAGCCCTCGGTCTGAAATTACCTCGGCCAAATTATATTTTTCGCTCGTTGTTGAGGCCAAATAACTTACCTTCAGTAGCTCAAGGTTCTTGAATTAGTCCTAGGGCAATGTTCTCTCTTGCGCATCGTCAGTTAAAGGTGTACGGGACACCTGTAGCAAGGCACAGGTTTCCCTGCTTAGCTTTGAATGTAACTATCATCGTTTTGCGGCTATACACGAGGTTCCGTATGCGGCTCGGTTTGTTATCGCCGTATGAGAACCTCACCAAGGGAGTAGTCTTTTAGCCTACCGCTTGACTCCTCGGTAGAGGTTCAGGAACTCTATTTTTGGCTTTATTCGTAGCAGCTGGTTCTTGTGTTAATCGGCTAATTCAGGCGAGTTCCAATGATCTATCACCCTCAGCCGCACCCATATTACCGGTGTGGTTTTGTAGCCTCCTTGACAGACTACTGGTGTTGGTTTTGGTGGAACCAGCTAGAGTTTTGTCTGAGCTCTTTATAATGAGCCTCAACTTACCGAAACTGTACGCAACCTTCTAGGACGTTTAGCCATTTCATAGCCGTACCGGATGGTACACATAAATCATGCGATAGCATGCTAATTGTGTCTTCACATGTCAAAGTTAGCAGCATACGTCCGATCGGCAGTTTCTGCTGCAGGGATCACAGATTCGATACTTTTAAAGAAGCATCAGTCTCTAAAGTTAAAACTTTTGTTGGACCGATTTTGATTCCCACGAGTAATCGGGATATAAAGGTCGCCTAGCAGCAGAATCCGTTTTGGTGAGAGAAAGGCTTAGGATTTATTGTAAATCGGAGGTAGCCCGGAAGATTTAAGATTGGAAAAAACCAACATTCCTTTCCTTTAAAGCGAAATGATCTACGGTATAACGCGCACCGGAACTGCGATGACCTTGCGCACTAATTTTCCTTTGATTCTGGCCTTATAAACATAGATACTGTCTTACGTAATCATATCAGAACTTCGGTTCCGAAATTAGTTTTTCTCTAGCCGACTACCATCGGCTAAGGAACTTCACCGATGACTCTAAAACTAATCTACAATAGCATGAGCTCTAGGGACTTGGAGAAGGACGACAACAAAAGACTTCATTCCTTGTTTGGCTAACCTCCATTTGTCCTCTAAGCGGATTAATACATAAATCCGATGACACTAAGCCATATTTTTAAGATTGTGTAGAATGGGTAAAGAAAACGCGGCTCTTTTTTGAACCCAGTCGGTAGTTCAATTAAGTCTTTTCTGGATTCTACATACACTACAAATAAATTCTAAAATGCCTTATCTATTATTCAGTATGAATACCTTCAATATTTACACTCACCCTAATTAAAAGTGGATCCAAGTACTGTCGTTAAGCAACGAGGAGATAACCCTTAATAATGGAAATAAATGGATCTAAACAAACAAAGCGGGACCTATTCGAAGTCACAATGAACCGATCCCATCAAAGGCCATCACAATACAACCGCCAGGCACCACAATTTCGAAAGATAAATCAACATAATGACAGGAAGCTGACACTCAGGTGGGACTATAAAATTTCCCCCAGCAATCAAGTAGCCACAGATTCTTCAAACAGGATCTGAAGTTGATAAGTTTGTGGAAATGACTTTTTTTTCAAATTCTTCAACTATTTACAGCCGAAAACCCGGTCTTTTCGTGCTTGATATTTTTTTCGAATACACTGCTCAACACAGCGTTTAGAAGGCTGTATATGTAATTAGTTAGTTAAATAATACTACAGTCCGAAATGGACCTGGTACCCAAACAATAAAGATCTTGAATTACCGTGGCCTTTGGTCAATTGCATGGAGGTTGAGGTGCCTTTACAGATGTGCAGGCCACGTTAGTCAAGATTTTCCTTTACTACACTCTAGGGCAGCAAACGTAGACTCTTCGGGTGGGAGCCTAAAACCTATTCCAAAAATGTTGATGTCCCAATCATGCCAGTTTCTCGACCAGGTCGATGACACCGTACAACCCCTACAATCGGCTGTTATACCGCCTTATCAAAGGAAATCACTAGAAGAATCTTGCCTTCAAAACGACTAAGGATATCTTCCTACCAGGATCAAGGGTCAAACGAATCATTGATATATGGTTTCAGGTGTACATACCATACGGCAAATAAAATCCTGTAAACGATGTTAAGCAGATTACGCCTTGTAATTATAGTTTAAAGTGTCTAATTACTCATGGTTCTGGGAAATAATGCAGAGGTTCTTCCTCCAACCAAGTCTTTGAAATGAGAAGGTGTATCTTTTCCACTAATAAAATTAAATAGCTCGGTACGTATGTCGTTGAGTTCATACAGTCTCGTTTAAATATTCCGATATCTGTTTCATTTTTGACGTGTGAACGGCCTTTCCCTGCACTGCTTCTACTACAGGGGAATAAGCCTCCTCAACATCGCATATAAAATCCTATTATATGATCACCTAAGACACTCCATAAACAGTCTAACCGGCCCTTATCAGTGTGGTTTTAGGCCATAGAGTCCATAGATAAAATGTTCAGATAACTTCAGATCTTGCAAAAAAAAAACACCAAGAATTCCAAATTAATACACACTACCTCTTCATCGATTTCACATATAGCATATATAGAGATTAACTATACAGAGCCATAACTAGTTTTTACATCCCTGCTAAGCTTATTCCCAAGAGGCACCATCTGAGAAGAACACAGCGAGCTTTCTATGGAGCGTTTGCGGCTATAGATTTAAAAGCGGCAGTGAAAGAAAAACAAAGTATGTGCTGTTCACAGAGAGGGACTTATAACATGGGCACCTAAGACAAAACATCGCGATAGGGTGCTACAACTTTTAGGCTTTATCTACCTCGTCTCCGCTATCAACTCCGATAATAACACCAGGGCGGAAAACATGCGAAGAATCACATTTGTTTGTCGCCGTTTCCGTGGGCTTAGAAGACAATTGCGTTGCTTCTCTATCAAGCTACCAAAATTACTTAATATAAGACACTGATCATACCTACCCTACTTTACAGCACAGAAGTTTGGAAATGCTCTAGGGCGCTTCGAGAGAAAAGTTGTTCAAGTAATTCTCTGCTGCATCTGCTTCAAACATATGGACGAGACCTTTCAACAGCAAACTGTATGTCGTTTACAGTGATACCGACCTCGTCAGAAAAGCTCGGCACGTATGTTGAGACCCTGGTCCACCCCGGACTGTAGCGTCATCTAAGTTAGTAAATAAATAAGGACGACCTTTCATCTGTCTGTCAGCGGAATTTTGGTCATCCCCGCTGGTTAAAACTCTGCAGACTCTGCAGTGACTCTACTACTAAATTCCCTTGCTTATTTATACAAATTTCTGTTCAAATTTTGTTGGCTTCGCCGCTCCTTTCTAACATACAACGTCTTCAAAAATGTAGACACCTGCGGTGTTGCCTTATTTTACTGAGCGCCTACGCACATAGCCGGATTGAGGTACGTCAATCACCATACTAATCTACAATGGGGAATAATCTCCATTCTCGATCAATTGATCGTCCTGAGGATACCCTATTCAGATCAGTACCAATTCGAAGACATCTTGTAGGCCAGACTTCTCATTTGGTCGAGGTTGATGCCTACTAAAAACATCCGCCCGTATTAGGGTATTGGCAAACCTTCTCACATTTTTCGGGCAATCCAACAACAGCCAGAAAAAAAACCCTTGCGTTTTTAGGTATGTTCCCGGAATGTATTCAGAAAATTGGAAATGCTAGTTTATTCATCTAAATCCATATTGTCCCCTTTAAAGCAATCCCCATCGACTGCAACACACTTATGCCAGCGCTTGATCCAATCCTCAGAACATTTTTTATAATCGGTTCCTGCGATTTTTCCATTACTTCCTCTCGGCTGCTGAAACGCGTTCGCCGTAGTAATTTTTTAACTCGATTCAACAGAAAGAAGTCACAGTTTTCCACGAGTTTTCTGTCCACAATTCAGGGGTCTTTCGCCGAATTGCTTCACGCAAACGTCTCATAACGAACAAATAATACTCCTTGTTTACTGTCTGGCCTTGCGGCAAAAATTCATGATGCACTACATCATTGTAATCCATGAAAACCGTGAGCATTGCCTCCTTTTTTGACTGAAAACGACGTGGCTTTTTTGGTCTCACCTCATTTGATGAACGGCATTCACTTGCCTGATGTCTGGATTGCATGTCGTACTCATAAACCCACGTCTCGTCTTCAGTAATGTTCCTTTTGATGAATGTGGGATCGGGTTCAGCTTCGCAAATCATCTTTTTTGAGACGTCAACACGGTCTCTTTTTGCATAAAATTGAGGTCTTTTGGCACCAACTTTGCTGCTACACGACGGCAACCCAAATCATTAACCAAAATGTCTTGAACGGATCCACAGGCAATGTTCAAGTCCTCCGCTATCTCTCTGATGGTTAATTTGCTGTTATTGACCAACATTTCTTTTACTTCATCAATGTTTTCGTCGGTTTTCGATGTCGATGGTCTGCCACTACGTTCATCATCTTCGCGCACCATTAAATCTATTCGTTGTTCGGTGGATAGTTACCACCCTCCCCTTTCTCTTACGTTAGTGTATGACAATGGTCTTAATCGCGTTTCTTATGAATATTCTTACAGTTTTAATTTTCATAGGGCTAATTACGCCAAACTGAATAACCTCCTCAGTATGGCCAATTTTGAATTTCTTTACGATAATCCCAACCTCACGGTTAACGATGCTCTCGCATCCTTTTATACCGAAATTTTCAAATGTGTCTCCCAATCTGTACCTTTTTTAACCAAAAAGAATCCCTCATCATCATCACCCTGGTATAATAAAGAACTGCGATCTCTTCGTAATAAGAGAAATAAGCTCTGGCGTACTTACTTAATATCGCGTTCCGACATCGATTTCTTTTACTACCAGTCTGCCCTAATAAATTTATCTGTACTTTGTCAAACTCTATGTGACAACTATTTAAACCAAATGGACCGCACACTCATTTCCGACTCCAAGCGATTCTTTCAGTTTATCAAAACTAAAAGTAAATCGGATAACTATCCATCATCTCTGAATTTTCTAGATAAGTCCTCGGGGGATCCCCAAATTATAGCAAATCTCTTCGCAACTTTTTTTAGCCAAGCGTTCGCCACCCATTCCCAAGAGCCAGACCACTCTTACTTTTCCTACTTAAATAGCTGCCCACAAACAACTTTAGAATATGTGTCTATAACTTTAGAGCAAGTCAAAGATAAAATAATAAACCTCAAAGATGATTATTCCGCCGGCCCTGATGATCTTCCCCCTATATTTTTAAAGAAATGTGAAATGCACCTAGCCCAACCTCTTACAACTCTCTTTCAGCTTTCTATCACCCAGGGATTATTTCCCTCGACCTGGAAAAGGTCATTTATTATTCCCCTACATAAAAAAGGCCGAAAAGATGATATTTCCAACTATCGACCAATTGCTAAGCTGTCCTGCATACCTAAGCTTTTCGAGAGAATTATTTATGATATAATGCTTTTCCATTGTAAACCTATTGTTTCCCAAAACCAGCACGGATTTCTCAAAGGTAGATCTACGACCACCAACTTAACGGAAATCGTATCAAGCACTTTATGTGCACTGGAATCTGGAAATGAAGTTGATGTGATTGCCACCGATTTCAGCAAAGCCTTTGATAGGATTTCACATGATATAATCCCTCTGAAATTAAAAGCTCTTGGTTTCCAAATAAACTTTATAACATATGTTCAATCATATTTAAATGAAAGACAATACTATGTTTTATTTAGGTCCATGATTTCTGACCCAATTAAAGCCTCCTCTGGTGTCCCTCAAGGCAGCCACCTTGGCCCCTTACTATTTATTCTGGCCATTAATGATGTTGATTGCATCATTAAAAATTCATACATATCTGTTTACGCAGACGATATGAAAATCTTTAGATATATAACCTCTTCCTCAGACAGCCTACCACTGCAGGAAGATCTTGACAGATTTTGTACTTGGTGTCAGAAGAATTTTCTTGAGCTTAACGTCAATAAGTGTCAGGCTATAACGTATTCCCGTAAGCGGCCCCCTACTTCACCTCGCTGCTATCTAATCTTTAATCTGCCTGTTCCCTTAGTGAATGAGTTGCGTGATTTAGGTGTTATCTGTGATAAGGAACTCAATTTCCGTTCTCACATTGATAATATAATAAAGAAAGCCAACTCTGCCCTTGGCTTCATCAAGCGCTGGTCTAAGGAGTTTTCCAATCCTTATGTTACCAAATCTCTTTACATAACCTTTGTTAGGCCTCTTCTTGAATATGCAAGCCAAGTTTGGTCACCCTACTACAGAACACACATCCTCCGGATAGAAGCTGTTCAACGTAGGTTTTTACGATTCGCTTTACGTGGTCTCCTTACCACCTTATACCGACCGGCTGAAACTTATAAATTTACAACCCCTTTCTATACGTCGAAATGTTGCCGACATTCTCTTTATTCATCAAATTTTAGTTGGGAATATCGATTGTCGTTCTTTACTTCGACTTATTTCTTTTAATACCAACCCACGCAATCTTAGGTCTGTGTCACTTTTCCGGCTCAATCTTCACCGAACGAATTACGGACGCTTGGAGCCAATGTCTAGAATGCTTCGTGAAGTTAACGATATTCTGCCTCTCTTCGACTACCATCTCACCAAACTCTCTCTTAAAAACACTCTTATTTCCACCTATGCGTCACATCCTAACTTTTTTTTAACCGCTCCCACCCTTTAGTTTTTATCTTTAGCTTTAAGTGAAAATTGTTAGTTCTAAGAATAAGCTTGCAATAAGCAATAATAAATCTGTCCGGGGTTGACCCGGGCCGCAAATCAAATCAAATTTAAATCCATTTCTAAAATTGTAAAAAATCGCCAACACATACAGAGATAGATATACTCTTGGCTACGTAACTTCTGCTAATGTCAAGGTTTGACGCTAAGATTTAGAGGGAATGTCAACGGCAGATTTACGAACTTAACAAAGAAAACAGAACTCAAATCGGAACAATGGGAGCGCCACACGGTGGTGTAGTCGGAAACTTTTTGATCAAGGTGGTAAGCCACAGCCACCACAAGGGCGCCTACCCCTTTCAAACCTGGGCTATCAGGCAGACTTCTACACATCTCATATAGTGACTGGCACCTAGTTCTGGAAGTTGACACAGCTTTCTTTGAATACTTTGTAGCAGTTCATACTCGTACAATATTGAGAATCTACCATATCGAAAGTTGTAAGGACATCATAACTTTCACGCTTTTTTCCTGCAGAACACTCGCGCTCATAAGCTAAGTAAGAAAAGTTCAGTTGGACGAAACCATCAGCACCGGGAAAGATAAGCACAAATGATGTGGATTCATAGCTACAGAACTGGGTATCTAAAAAAATTGACTCCATACAACATCCAGCCTCCAGGAGGAGACTATACATATATGGGTGCATATAATATCAACCCAATCTAGCTATTGCTCATGAAGTGAATGCTTCCCCTGCTTCCTTCTAGCGGAACGCTTACTAATGCCTGGATTCATAAATAGCTTTCTTTTAAAGTGTATATTCGCATGATTCCTAAAAATAATATACAATCCGTAATACAGGTTAAATAACTTGGTACTGCAGGGCTATGCTCATAGTTATCCCTGATAACTAAACTTAACTTCGAAACTTCAGATCCTGATGTTTACTAAGATCAATGTCTCTATTGGGCATTGCTGACCTCCCAAGTCAATAAACCCTTTTCCAAATGCACCTACACCTCTTGAAATATTCTCGAAAACTACGATTCGACACTAAAAAATTGCAGTAAAAATGCCAAAATATGCTCAAACAACATAAAACCACTGAAGGTTAAAGGCTCTCAATGTGAAGCCCCCATAAAATGTGTTAGAACACACGACATAAAATTCACCGCGAGAAGTCCAGCAAAAACGCCTTCCATCAAACTAGTTGATCCTATAGCTGCATCTTTTATGCAAACATCCAGGTGGAGAGAACCCCAAAAAATGTGTTATTTTCTAACAAAGTACTAAAACAACTTAAACCTGTACCGCCGATTCCGACCTGTTCTATTCTAAATTACATAATTCACGTCAAAAAAAAACAAAATAGAAAACAAAATATTTTACCTTCCAACTGTTGGCCAAACTGTCAGATACCCCACAAGTGTCCAACATCGTTGTGACAATCTAGTAGCTTTAGACTAACCTATTCCATTACTATTGCCATAGCACAACAACGCAATCATTTTTCTGGTGAAAAATAAAAAATTCACCTACTCTCACGCGGCGCTTAGATTGCTAAATGAATATTTGATGCGGTGCTCTTTGCTGCATTCGTCAACAATTCGCTGTGGCTAGAAATTCCCATCCACTAGACATCATCGGAATCGTCGGGACCAGCGTTGCCATTGAAATACTTAAGTCGCCATTTAGAACTTTCTGAATGGTTAGAAAAAGAGCGTTGTAGTTGTAGCATGAGATACTCTTTTAAGATGTTGTTTTCTAAAAAGTACACAAGTAAAAATCTTCAATTCAGCGCAAGCGGAAAGGCGGAAAGATACATTCAAATTAAATTGTGCATACTCACACATCTTGTAACAGAAAGAGATATTAACCCTCTTCTTGACTAAAGTTGACTAGTCTATGCCCTACAAGGACCTACTCATGTTGAAGGCTTTTAAATTCAAAAGGAAATGCCCCGAGCTGTGTTTATATTGAAGATTTTGGCCATTGACGTATGCGGACTCGTACCACAATGAAGCTTAGCACTTGGGTGTCATCCTTTTATCCAGGACTAAACATATTACGCCAAAAGCCTCTCAGACGCTGTTGGCCTACTGATAGTGTAAAGGACCAAGACATGGGACCTGTCAACGAAGTGGGTTCTCTGGATCTACATATTGCAAAAAACTGTCTCTCTCTGCATGGGGCTTTAACACTTGGTCTTGCTCTGAACGCACTGATAAATCTGCCTTCCATGGTTATTCATGTCTTATGAACATGCCATTGGAGGCAGTGACACCAGAACTCGGATGCGGGGCTGTTTAGATATCACTCCTTTTTATGAAAACTTGTATCTGTGAAGATATACGGATTCTTAATGCCAATCGGTGGGGTGGCGAGGAGTACCTCTTTATTTGAGTGCTCTATTCCGATAGCGAATAAGTTCCTGAACAAAAATTGTGGTGGTAAGAATTTTTATGCCAACAAGCGAAAAAATCGTACCTTACGAAAAATATAACAGACTTTGATATGAATGATTCTTTGTGATAGAAAGCAATGAAAAAAAGTGAGTTAAAACCCAACAATTTTCGATCTACACTCAAGAAGTTAGGATTCTTCACATCCCATATTCAACCAAACCATTAACTGTGGACATAGACTGTTATGAGAGAAACGTTCCCAATATAAGGCTTATGTGAGTCCTAAGAAAGTAAAGCAGGAACATGGTGTCTGTTCTATAGATCACTTTTACCATAAACAATGCATTAACTCATTGTTGCATTAACGTAGAGTAGGAGGACATCATACCCATATCGGAAAGCAAGGGTTGCACAAAACTTCCGAAAATAAGCAGAGGCTCATCAGACAAAGAGTTTGTAGCCTCCGATAATAGGTAAAACAAATTAACAACACGATAAATTCCCAATACTCAAGACGTATGTGCGAACGTTTCGCAGAACTTACATTACCTCGGACTACTGCTCTTACTTCAATGAGGATACGAATATGAAATTCTCGGACAGTGCTAAGGCACATAATTTGCACGAAATGTCCGGAGCAAATCCAGAAAACCAGTGGCAACATTGCTCATGAGCTATTTACATAAAAAAAAAATTATTTTGGGGCTCTTCAAACCCTTAAGCCATGTTAGTCATTTCTGTTTCAGTACTTACAAACGCACTAGTGACAGCTCGCTGCGTTCTGCCATGATATCAAGTCACAAGTATATGTTATTCATGTAGTTACGCAGATTTTCGGAAAATTGTGCGTCTGGTATTGACTTGCGAGATACGCACAATTTTTTCAAGTAACCGCCTGACATCTAGTCTCGGTAGGATTTCCTGCGTGCTTCACCGATCCAGTGAGCGACCGCCATCAACATATAAACGCTATCATATGTGGCCTTAAAATCATTGAAGAGGTAGTCAGTATTGATCTGAACTTCTGACGTTTTCTCTAAGATCTGATGTAGAGTGAATTTTCAATCAAATTTGGATTCGTCCGGCTGCACAGATAGTCCTTATCAGATCAAGCAGATCGTTGAAGATAGCTTCAGGCATTCACACAAAACGGCAGACAAGTCCTGCACGCAATGTTAAGGACACGGATGTCTCTGTAGTAAGTTATTTTTTGTGAATGTCCGAGTTCCGAACAGGTAATGTCCGTATTCAGATCCGAACGCCGTTGCATTTTTCCGTTCTTCCTCGTCGTCATAGGTGAATATAGCCTACAGGATAGCACGCTCCGACAACGGACTTAGTACTTGCAGTATCATTATATCAAGCACACGTTTTCCTTATCAAAGTATATACAATGGCGATCTCCGGATCATGGAACGCTTAACCAAACTAATTATTCTGCCATCGAAGTTGAGGACGTATCCAGTATCCTGGACGTCGTAACATTCCGGGTAGGCAACATTGACTCGGATTACTACCTTGTTGCAGCCAAAGTACGAATACGGATTGCCCAGCGCTACAACAAAGAAGAACTACTGTGAGAAGATATGACGTAGAAAATTTGCAATCGCAAGAGACTGTAAAAATCTTCGCGGAACGCGTATCCCGGAATCCAACAATTCCTGTGCCACCATCATCAAGTACCGAAGACCAGTGGCAACGCTCAAACGTGCCATCAGAGGCGCCACAACTGATGTGCTGGATTTCACCCGACCATTACCAGAAATCCCTGATTCGATGAATAATGTTGGCAAGTACATGCAGCTAAACAAATAGTCTATAAAGTGGCGCTACAACGAAGGTCGAGAGCCACTCGTAACTACGAACTGAGGAGATGAGAATAAGATCGACTTCTCCAGAAGAGGAAAAAAGAGAAAGAGAAGTATGCGATGGAAGGTGTTGAGAGTTTGTACTCCAGGAATAACGTACGGATGTTTTACGAATACGTAAAAAGAACATGTCAAGGCAAGAAGACCAATACAGAAGCCTCTAAAGGTGAAGAAAGAAAAATTGTAGTAAAGTCACAGTTAGTACTGAGAATATGGAAAAGCTTCTTCTGCAGACTATATAATGAGTTTGTGGATCTCATCTCATTTCTCAGATCTTGTCACAAGAAGATATGCCTGGAGAAAAGAATTTCAGTATCGTTTTCCCTATACACAAAATAAAAATCGCCTTAACCGAGCAAGCTATAGATGTATAGGTCTCCTCAACATCGCATACCAGATCTTATCTGTCATATTGTGTCAACATCTGAAACCTTTCGTCAACAATCTGATTGGCCTCTATCACTGCGATTTCAGACCAGGAAAGTCCACAATTGACCAGATACATTCCGGTATGCCCTGGAAAAAACTCAAGTAGTCAAAAAATCGATACCCACCATCTTTTCATCGATTTTAAGTTCGCATACGACAGCATTTATGGAGACGAGCTGTAGAGAGCCACACGTCTTTTTGGTATACCTGCCAATCTCGTCCTTCTGTGTAGAATGACGAATGAGAGACCTTTGATATCTAAAATGGTTTTAGATAAGGTAGTGGGCTGTCAAGTGATTTCTTTAACATCATACTTCTAAGAATTGTGTGGAATTTGCAGGCGAACGCTGGAACATAATTTTTCAAGAGTCTGTGCAACTACTAGCGTGTGTCGATAATATGGCATAATAGGCAGAACTCAGCGGCTGAGAGCGCACATACCATATTGTGCGTTCGCTAGTATTGGAACTGAAAGCTGCCAAAATGTGTTGAGCGATAATTGAGGACAAAACCGACGCACATATATGCTGTCAACAAGAAGGGACACACAAAATCGACGAATTTCACATAACGTCATAGTTGACAGTTACTTATTTAGAGAATAATTAAATGTTGAACATGAAACGTACGAGTACAACACTTTAAAACACAAATTGGAGAATGCTCAGCTATGTGAAGGGTCGTCAATAGTATGTTCGTCCATAAGACAGGTTATTGGCTGCAAATATTTCATAGTTCACAAAATAGGTCTATAGGCGTGAAATGGAGATGTAAGTGGGTAAATTTTAGGTGCAAGAGACAGTGATGGACCAAGCCTTCTGCTCTTTTAGCCACATCCATCACACTATCTGGAGCAGCTCAAACATAAACAAACGAGGTGAGTCGGTACTAGAATTTATTATTTGAAACAATTTACAAATTCTAAATCATAAAGTACTCTCTAAGCAGCACAATAATCCTATCAGGTCAATGAAAAACCTGATGGCTCATTTGCCGAAAACGGACTAAGGGCTGTTCAGATCTTAGCCAAACGAGGCAAACTGTGTGAAGTACCAAAATCATATAGATCAATCAGCCTTACTTCCTTTTTCTTCAAAACTATGGAAAAAATCCTCGACAGTCATATCGGGACACTTCAAATGAACCCTCTTCAATAGTATCAATATGCCTACCAACCTGGAATATCAACCACAAGGATTGAAAAATATCTCAGAAATGAAGAGGTGAACGGTCGGTTGTTTCCTCTATATAGAAGGAGCATTTCACAGCTTAGTATTCTCCTAGATATATAGAGGCATTCAAAACATGTGAGTTGAAGACATCTCATGTAAATGGATAAAATGTATGCTAGAGGATATAACAATAAAAACCTCATTAAGCAGTAATAAGCTCAGTATGATATCTATGAACGGATACTCTCAGGGAGGAGTACTACCACCTTAACTATGATCCATCGTAGTTAATGAACTACCGATTATACTCATCAATGATAGCTTCTACGAGTATGTCCAAGGATATGCAGACAACTTGCTATCGTAATCAGAGGTAAACTGGAGGATACAATCTCCGATCGCCTCCAGAGCCTTTAAACTTATTTGCTGAAGGGTGAACCAAAGTTATCCTCAAAGCCAATCTCAGGAAAAGCTCCATTGTTAAATTCACCAAGAATTCACAAGAAGAAGGCGAGAAGGACTTAGAAATGCCACTCTCTTCCGAGAAACTATAGAGTTCTCAACGGAAAAGCTAGAAATCACACTTGATGAAAAACTTACGTGGAACGCTCATCTTATGGTATAAAGCAATGCCAAAGCAAAGGTCAGCACAGGCCAAACTCAAGAAAATACAGAGACTAGCCTGTGTTTGTGCAACTGGTCCAATGAAAACCGCACCAACAGCTGTACTTGAAGTTATCCTAAACATACCACCATTTCATTTAGAACTCATAAAAGAATCAATGGTAAATGCTCACATGCTCATCACAGAAGATGAATCTAATTTCAAACAAGTTCATATAGCAATTCTTCATGAATTCACGAAAAACGAACTACTTGGAACACACTTAATAGACAAATGTCTACCACAATATAACTTTCGGCACAATTTTAAGGTTGCATTTTCAGGCCGTCTTAACTGGGAACATGAAAAACTAACATTTGCCAAGGACTTACATGTATGGTGCACAGACGGATCCAAAACAAATGAAGGAGTTGGAGCCGGAGTATACGGTCCTCGCAGTAAGCCATCCATACATGCCAGTATGGATACAAGCAGCTCCGTATTTCAGGCTGAAATCCATTCAATAGAGCTTTGCATTCGAGAGAATCTAAACAGGCATATAACATACAAAAACATTCATATTCTCTCCGACAACAGAACAGCCCTACTTACAATTAACGCCTTTAAAATAAAATCAAAACTGATCTGGGATTGCCTTCAACTCGTACAACTACTGGCCATAACAAATAAAGTCCATCTGATTTGGGTGCCAGGACACAGCGCACATGAAGGCAATGAAAAAGCAGACGAACTAGCCAGGAAAGGATCCGCATCTGAATTCATGATGCCAAGACCATTCTGTGGGCTATCAATTAACACAATAAAAGGACGTGAAAACAGCAGAACACACACTAAGTATATGACTGCATTGGTTTAACCTTGAAGCGGTAGATATAGCTGCTAGCTCACCTAAAGACAGAGCCACCTTCCTAACAAATTACGGCATCATGGATGAGCCGTAAATGGAGGATATCACAATAGGCCCATCTGTGGCCGCAGAAATCTGGGATTTTTTATACCACCTTCCACATCAATCTAAATCTAATCTAGCCACAGAATAGCTTTCATATGTAGACAAGTCGAAAGTAGAACACAGCTTGAGAGCCATTCTTTCTAGGCAATATATTCGTATATATTGTACTTTGTACTTACAAGCAGCCATTGAAGTCTTCATTTCGAACATTGTTAGATTCAAGTTGATAATGCAATGCCTGAAGAAGATATCTCCCAATTGCAGAGTCTCTGTGCTAGGTTTCAAGTTACAGAGATATGATGGGTACCACAACGAAGTGAAAAAAAATTCTAGGGGCGGCATTACATGTTTCTTTATTCCCTTTACTCAGTGGACCTACACGAAGAAATAGTCTCAGTACCAACATTCAATACAGAAATCGGTACAAATTTCCTACCAAAAAAATGTGTATTTTCTAGGACTTTTCGGGTAGACCCTAACATTTCAAGGGCTTATTGCATAACCAATTGCTGTTGTTTTTTTACAATTCTAATATATTACAGTTTTTATTTATTTAAGTAATTTAACAAAATTGATTTTGGGCATATGTGCTACCCGCAAAGCGAATGGCTTCTCTGAATTGCTATTAGATTTCGCTGAGTTGATTGCCGAAACTACATTTTGCAACTGCTTGCATATTGCTAACCCCTCATGCTGTCTATACTTTTTTGGTTCACTTGCTCCACAATCTTCAATCTACAGCTCTATATGGGAATACCAGAAAACCACTAATACGAGTAGTTATAATGTCGACTAAATGGGATTTCGTTGTACGAGGTATTAGAATTTTTTAGAGGTTTAGACTTTTTGTTTAATTAAAATATAAAGAAATGAATTTTATGACAATTTATTAAATTCATTTGAAAGATTATTTCATACCACTTAATATTTGAAATCAGTTTCGGGCATAGTATGTCCACCACGCGCATTCATGAGGTCAAGTTTTCGAATGTTTTTTCAAGCAGTTAAGGGCGTGTATCGCGTATTACTCAAACAATGTTTTCCTCGAAAGTGTCAAGCGTTGCTGGATTATCGGCATAAACTAGTAATTTTACGTAGCCCCATGAAAAATAATCCAATGGCATTAAATCGGGCGATCTTAGTGGCTAACTGACAGGTCCATTTCTTGAAATGATCTCATTGCCAAATCGTGTTTTCAATGAACCGATGTTTTCTTTGATAGTATGGGGTGGATCACTAACCGGTTGGAACCATAATCCTTCCACATTGATGTTACTGAAGTATGCGAACAAATAATCGTTGATCAACGTATTGCACCGGTGTCTATTGAAACAAGGTACTGCTCCGGCCTTATTTTTGAGGTAATAAGGACCAATGATGCCACCGTCGTATAATCCGCACAACATGGCAATCTAGTGAACTTCTGAACGATTGTCCTCACTTCAAATATGGAAATTCTGCTTAAGAATAAGCAATTTATCTATGCCTTAAATAACAACTGTCATCAACTTTCATGCTTTTTCCTTCCTCTTCCCTTTTTAAACTGAATTCGAAGCAAAAGCAAGTCCCAATAAAGTAATCTGAAATTATAAATAAAATCGTTCATTTTTTTAACAGGTTATTAGCCCAAGATATTGAAACATCCAATTTCTATATCGAGGATTTGATATTTTGCAAGATCTTCCATCAGGAATATTCTGCTCTTGGTTTTTCCCTCAACGTGACGTACATTCTCGGTCGCATCCAACTTTTCAAGGGAGAAAATTTTTCTTCATGGAAACCTCAAATGGAAGCAAAATCTTCATAAAACTAGGCTAACTGGTTATGTTGCAGGCGAGCAGCCAAATTGGGACGACAAAGATATGGACGCTAGGACGGAATTGCTTTTGGCGCTAGAGCCAAATATTGTATCTAAGGCCCAGTTGTTATCTAAAGAAATTTGGGACTTCTTTAGTACAATCTAGGATCGCAAAGGACCCAGACAGAAGGCGAAAGAGTTCAGGCGGCTCATCAACATGAAAATGGAAGTCAACCAGAGCATGGAGGGATACATCAGGGAGTTCAAGACGGCAACTACAGGAAATGGGAGCGACAATTGATAAGGATTTGTCGGTGGTTGTTCTCCTTGATGTCTAGTCTGATGAATTTAAAGACGTGCAGGCTGCATTTGATGCTCAAAGCTCGTACCCAGAGGTAGACATCGTATGCACCAGACTTTTGGAAGTTGGCGATAGCAAAAAGGACGCGACAGAACAACAGAGCACAGCGTTATACACAAAGACGAAACATAAACCGAGAAGAACATAAAACTTCAACAACAGGGATAATTCCTTTCCATTTAACTGCTGCGTTTGTGAGAAGAAAGGGCATAAGGCCAAAGATTGCTATCAAAATAAAGAAAAGGCAAAGACAGCACAGTTGAGTAGCAGAGAAGAAACGTAATATGGTTTTATCGTAAAAGAGGAATCCACATTTCGAGTTTCAGCAGACGAAATAACATTGTGTCTTAATTCTGGCGCTATTTCGCGAAGTCCCTTTTAGAAAAATTTGGACAGAAGATGCCTTCGTGACCTTAGCAAACGCACAGCGAGTTAAAATAGCTGGAATGGGAACGACAAAACTGCCGTCACATCTTAACAGAATTGGAGAAGACATTCAATTGTTTTCCACTCTATACATACCACACTTAACAGAAAACTTGATCTCGGTAAGCAAAGTGGCAAGTAGCGGCATCATGGTCGTATTCGAAGGCGATCAAGCTAAATTATTCAGCAAGACTGGCACACTATTGCTCACAGCCAACCAAAAGCGTGGTTTGTATATAGTTTCTAGAACTGACCGAGTCCTTGCCACACATCAAAACGACAACTCGCTGAGCTTGTTGCACCGAATAATGGGCCTTCTAAACATAACCTCGCTTAAGCAACTTCAGTCAACAGGAATGGTGACTTGTCTACCAGAAAAGTTTAGAAACGATGAAAGCAGTTGTGTTTCGTGCATTTGGAAAACCTGAAAACAAAAGAAGGACAAAAAGACTAGAATTGGTCCATTCCGATTTGTGTGGTCCCATGAGAACTCAATCTCTGAGCAAATCACTGTATTTCATTACCTTCATCGACGATTATTCCCGACGAATTTGTGTGTATTTCATGCAAAAGAAATGCGAAGCTTTAGATAATTTCAAAATTCTTAAGGCAATGTCTGTAAAACAAAAAGGGGAATCACTAAAATCGCTGAGAGCGAATAATGGGACGAAGTACACACATGCAAAATTTGAAGAATTTTTGGAACGAAATGGAATCGACCATCAGCTTTCTGCCCCAAATACGCCCCAACAAAACGGAATAGCAGAGATGGCCAACCGGACTCTACTTGAAATGGCGACGTGCATAAAGCTGGAAGCGAAGTTACCTGACGTTTTGTGGGCAGAACTCATCTGCACTGCAGCCTTTATCCTGAATGGCCAAGTAACTCCGGGGGAACTCTGGACAGGTAACAAACCGAACGTGTCATCATTCATGTGCATTGGTACAACGGCGTATGTATTGGACAAAGGAAAGGATCTCGGGAAATTTGAGGGGAAAAGCAATGCACATGTTGTTGTTGGATATAGCAGTGAGCATGGCACCTATCGACTATGGAAACCTGGAACCCGCATAGTTATCAGCAGCAAAGATGTTCGATTTTTAGATGAAGAGCCTAATGATGAAGAAAATGAAGAAGCGTTCCAGCCAAATTACTATGTTTGTAGTTATAAACAGCCTGAAAGGAAAGCTCCTAATTTCGATCAACCATCTAGCCAATCTAAGCAAGAGCAGCATCTGGAGGAACATTCTAAAGAAGAAGGCGTAAATACTATCGCACAAGTACCACGTGATGATGGAGAAGTTCACAGCGTTGGAGTCGAACCTGTGAACGTTAAACAGCTGCAAAGCAATGAATATCAGGAAGAATGGTATAAAGTCATACAAGAAGAGTATGAGTCCCTTATACGGAACGAAACTTGGGTGTTGGTGGACAGGCCAATAGAGCGACAGGTAATTAAATCGAAATGGGTTTTCAAAACTAAATATCTTCCAGATGGCACAGTATTGAGCGAAGAAAAGCCAGACTGGCCAAAGGTTTCGACCAGATTCATGGGGTCGACTACACTGAAACCTATTCGCCGGTGGCAAACATATACTCCATTCGACTTACATTAGCTATTGCAGCAGAGCATAACCTGAAGTTATACCACCTTGACGTTTTCGCAGCATATTTAAATGGCGATCTCGACACCGTTATCTTTATGGAGCAGCCAGAGGTTTTCAGCAACGACGCGGCTAATAAAGTATGTACGAGTATGTTGAAAAAGGCAATATACGGCCTTAAACAATCTGGCCGGGAGTGGAACTTTAAGTCGCGTAAACCTTGAAAGATTTCAATTTCAATCAGTCATCATATGAAATCAAGACAAAATCTATAGCAATCATAACCGTCTACGTCGATGACCTTCTTTTGGCAGCAAATAGTAGTGAAGAGTACTCATCGATGCAGAGTTTGATATCCGTGATATGAGTGAACCAAAGTTGTGTGTAGGGCTAGAAATCATGAGGAAAAACAGTGATTTCAGTTTTAGACAAAGGGGCTACATGAACAGTCGTATTACATCATACATTTTAAATGAAGCCGAACCGTCATGTTTACCTTCACAGTTCATCACTCAGAAGGAACCGAACGTCAAAATCGACAACTAATGGGGCGCTTGTTTTATCTGGCCAATTTCAGCAGAACAGACATATCGCACATTGTGAATGTTGTTTCTCAATATGTTGTGGATACTAGGCGTCAGCATTGGAACGTAACTCTAAACATCATCAGGTACCTGATCGGAACCAAAACAGCAAAAATAGTCTGCCGCAGAAAAGATCAACTGCTTCAAGCCTTTTCGGCCTCTACTTGGGCAGCAGATACCAATCATCGGCAATCACAGTCCAGTTTCGTGTTTCTTTACGCTGGTGGAGCAGTTCATTGTTACCACATCTATGTAGTACGGAGGCCGAGTATATCACACTTTCATCAGTGGAAAAGGATGTAACATACTTTCGTAACATCTTACTCGAGCTGCAACTACCAAAGTTCGAAACACATCGCAATTGATCAGTCGAATCAGAGAAGAACCAAGAATATTTATGTGCGCTACCACTATATTCGGGAAACAGTTGCAAAAAAGTTCCCAAAATCTGAAGATATAAAAGCTGACGCATTTCCGAAACAACTACCAACGTGTGACTTCGTTGGTTTTCATTTAACTGAGATGGGTATGAGTTTTTGAAAAAGTAAACTTTGATAATGTTTAAATAAATTATAAAATATATTCTTGAAGGTCTAAAATTTAACTTTAAACTTTTATAACGTAATTTTTAAATGTTGACTACTTAAGATATTGTAAACATCTCCTATAACAATTATGAATTTGAGCGTGGGTGTTGGATACTTTAAGAATAAGCAATGTATCTATGTCTTAAATAACAACTGTCAACTTCATCCATTGTCATTTCTCTTTCTTAATGTTAAACTTTTATACTTTTTCCTTCCTCTTCCCTTTTTGAACTGAACTCAAAGCAGAAGGAAGTCCCAATAAAGTAATCTGAACAGCTTCAAATTTAGAAATAAATTTCATTGGAATTGTATTGGCAGCTCGATGGGACATCAAATTTAGCATTCAATCTCTATTGAAAAATTTTAAACTGGAAAATAAAAACATATAGGTAGCATTAGAACATCAAAAATTCTACGTAACTATCCTCTGATTAAAACTTAGGACCACAAATTTATCAAAACACGGTCGATAGAAGATACGCAGCTAGTATTTTAGACGCCTATCATGTGCAAGTCAGCCAATCTTCTGTCATATTGCGGCAAAAGTTGGGATGTCTGAGCTCAAGTCCAAGAATGCTGTGAAAGTTTGAAGCCACAACTTGATAGTTAAAGGCTCCACCTCAAATAGTTTATTTGGGCGAATAAAAATATGTTTGCAGATAATGATTTTGATTTTCTAGATTGATAACAACTTTCTTAAAAGTGGCCAAATTTCTTATAATAAGCATTAATTCTATAGATAGGTCCTTTTGAGTACGCTCCTCATGCTTTCTGCATCTAAGAATTGTTAAGTAAATTTACATTCACCTTACGCCAGTATGCGTTTCTAAGAAATAATGACCACCGTAAGACTTCGGGGCTGCTTATTGGCTCATTCTTAGTGTATTGCAGTGGCAACTCTACTTAAAGCCACCACGGCCACCGGGGCCACCAGGACAACTACCGCCATCATCATCATCATCATCATCAGCAACAAGAGTGCTACCAACAAATCACCAGCCATTTGGTACAACACCATATTCGTGCCATTGGTGGTTGTGTGGTTGGTTATACTCGTACATACCCGGCCGCCGCCGACCATATCCCAGAATCCGAGGAACCCCTTGGAATAATTTTTCATTTATTTATTCCCTAGTAAGTGGATCTGTGAACGAGTGTGTATTTTTTTTTATGCTTTTCTAACACACACAAATGGTTGGTTCCACCTCTAAGCCCGTTGGCTAATCCAGGAGTCAGCGTACTCTCCTGTTGACCTATAAATAATTAAGCATCCGCTCATAAATATGCGAAAGGAATTTTTGACGGTCTTTTCCGGAAAAGATGATGATGATGATGGGAGTTTTTTGGAGGGAGGGGTAAGGGAGTAAATCAAATAACAAATCGAATACATTTTTGAAGTGACGAGATTGAGGATGATTTATGGACTTATCACGAATCAGTCTTAGTTGGGACTGAGCAAAGGAGTACCAATTTCCCACCTATCACTAAGGCACACACTCTGCTGAATCAATTATTAATGAGCAATCGAATTGCACTACATAAATGATGATCTTTGGAGAATTTAATACTGATTTACCAAATAAAACCCACTCCGGGTTGCATGTGTTCCATTTGATGAGATGTAGATACTCGTATGAGTACAATCATACAACTGGGAGAATCGTCTAGCAAGGAAGTATCCATATACTCGTATATTGAGATTCGACGGAATTGCGATAAATTTGAAACAATGCTGATTCAGTTTTTTTTTTTATCTTTTATTGAATGCAGCATTAGACAGATAGTTACGAATACCGCTTACCTATTAATTGTTGACATGTGTAATGATTTTTGGAACTTAGAATCATATACATACTATATGTATGTATGTAGGTCTTCATTATCAGATGTTGCCGTAAAACCGATAACATAGGTATGCGTGTGCAAGCTTCAAGTTATTTTTGAACAATCTTTACCAAATTTTGAAGTGAAAAGCGGAATGTTATGTGTCTTAACAGACCATGAACAACTCGCGAGGGCCTTAGACTGCTATAAAGCAAATGTAATCGTTATGCAAGAAGTGGTGCGGTAAAATGAATCGAGTGTAAGAAGCATGGAAAACTGCGACATACTTTGCTTATAATACGGTGATTGCTATTATATTAATAGGTTACGACTGACAGTTTAAGATTATTAAAAATGTAGCGCTACACGAAGAATAACGCGTTTTCGTTGTTGAGCAATATTTTCAAAATATAGTAATGAAGGTTTGGCAGCTACAGTTCGCGATTTTCATAGAAAATATAGTCGGAATAGTTAATGAACTATCTACATCAACTGGGAGGAGATTAATTCAAATATTCAGGGAGACTGGATCAATTAGTGATCTTAAACACTGTGGCAGCCCTTCAAGAATCAGTTCGTGAGCGTGGTCAAGAATTGCCCATTATAGTACAGCGTAGGTATTTTCACGAAAGATTTGCACCTTTATAAAAAGTGCAATTGACTCAAAAACTGAAGCCTACTAACCACCCACAGCGAAGAGAGCTCGTTGAATGGATTATAAACAACAACAAGTGGATGCTGATTTTTCCAACAAAATCATCTTAAGCGATGGAGCTTACTTTCATCTTGATGGCTTTGTTAATCGTCTAAATTGCCGAATTCGAGCTGAAAAAATCCGCCCAGATGGATGGTAATTCGTTACACCGTGTGCTGTTGACAAAAAAATGCCACATGGGACTTTGCCGGGCTTTACAAATTTCTATGTATCGTCCTTTGAAAAATAAATAAATGAATAAATAAAATCCATGAGTTACTGCTGGGAAACAAATGCATCCGTACCATTGCTTGGTACGGATTTTGGGTTGGAGGCATCGTCGGACCATTCTTCTTTGGAAATGCGGCTGGTCAGGTAGGGGCAATAAGAATTAGTGGCGCTCGCTATCGCGACATGATAATCCAATAGTATCTACAATATACAATTGCAAAGATATGGATGCGGACGGCATGTGGTTTCAACAAGACAGCGCCACATACTAAACAGTCCCAGGACCAACCCAATTGCTGCCTGAGTCATTTCCTGGTTGTGTAATTTCCCGTTTCGGTAATCAGAATTGGACCGCCCAGATTATACGATTTAATGCCGTTGGAAATTTTTTCTTTGGGATTGTTCGAGGTCTATGGTTTATCCCAACGACCACCCATGCCTTAAAGGAGCCATTTGAGCGGTATATCCATGAAATTCAGCCACTTCTATGACAAACAGTCATGGAAAATTTTGACCAAAGAGTGCGTATGTACCAGCAAAACCACGTAAGCCATTTACCGGATATGATATTGCATACATAACCCTATACTGTATACTTTATGAATCGATAAAAAGTTTACAATTTTTTATTTTATATTTTTTAATTTTATATTAAAATTATTTCTTACCTTAATTTCGGGTGATCTTTTATAAGTGTATACTGCAATTGAGGTGACAGTACTAACAACAGTTTTGTCAATTTACTATCAAGCTCAATACTTATTAATGTACTTAAGCGGTCCTAGAGTCCGCGGTAAGCCGGGTCTTCAACAAATAAACGTCCCTTGTTAGCAAGATATTCGGTCAACTGCCTAAAATTGTACACTCCAAGATGGTTAAAGTTACTTTTCGCTTGTGCTCCCTTAAGTCAAGACAAGATCTTTTTTCTACTGCGTTGTCCGTCGGGGTATGAATCAAAGAGTCTTCGCGCTGAAGTGTTAATATTCATTCGCTCTTCATGACTTTACCACCTCTGTAGACGAACTTGCTCAAATCTAATCAAGTCTATATTGCTGTCTGGCTCGTGTAGTTTCTTTTCTCAGGGTGCACCATCTAGACTTTCGGTGTAGAAATGTTTGCTTCAAAAATACTATTGTTTGGCACGCAGTGTGGCATGATGAACGGTCTTATTAAGATCAGAAATCTTGTAGACCTTTTCCACCCATATGCGGACACACATCGACACATCGCGTCTTTCCAACTTTAAAGAAAAATGGCCCAATGATGGATTTGGAATAAATACCAGCCCAAATAGCCACTTTCTCATCGTGTTATTAGGTAAGAATTATCGGTTCGCCAAAAACAAATATTTTGTTTGTTTAGTCCGCCAGAGAGAGTGAAATGAGTCTCGTCGGTCATCAGAATTTGCTCTCAAAAACTCGACAAAAAGCGTCACCATTTCGACGCATTCCTTCGGTGTAAAATTATTCATAGTTGAAATTGTACTACGAGTAAATAGACGTTTCCAAATTGTGCTTACTGAAACCGATCGGTTGGGAAATGTCAAAGTTATTAAACATTTTTTACAGAAGCTCCAACTGGTGCATTCGCATTATTTTATACTACATGTATTCTTTTTCAAATTCCATCAAACTGCTAGGAGCAGTGCCCCAGCTATGACATTAAAATCGTCCTCGGCGTTCTTAATGCAAAACTAGGAAGTAGTCCTGGTAGCACTGTCTGAAGCTACAGTCTACACGACAACACCTCTAATAACGGATTCAAGCTAATCGGCTTTGCGATATGGCAAAAAACTTTTTCGTAGCTTGTACGCGGTTGCCATATCTCGATATTCACAAGGGGACTTGGAGAAATTCTGTTTAATCGTCAAAGAGATTAACCGCACTGCGATCAACTCAAGACATTTGTCACTACCTTGTTAGGAAATTTGCCGCCGCCAAATCCGTTTTCGATCGAGTCTCCCTCAATTAAGAAGTCCCATGCCGCCAGCATAACTTATCGAAGACCAGTGTCAGCATTGCCAAAAAGCCATCAGAAATGCCGCCTCTGATGTGCTGGGCTATACTCAGCCGACCGCCGGCAAGTATATGCAGCTAAGTAAGATGCATACAAAGCAGCGCTGCATAGAAGGCCTAGAGGACTAGAGCTGCTTGCAAGCAGAAGAGGAGAGACGAACACCGGCAGGAGTAAGAATAAGAAGCATGAGAAGCGCGCAGTCAAGGAATTTGAGAGATGCTATCCGAGATCGGAAGTTTTACCAAAATATACCACAGACACAAACCCCGAGCCGAAGCCTGTAGAGACGAACAAGGGAACTTCGTGGTACGGCTGTAGCCCATGCTGAGGATTTGGAAAGAGCATTACTGTAGACTGTACAACACCATTGACGAACCAAGTACCGTTATCAGGCTGTCCACCGGACCTGGATGAAGTGAATATACATAACTACTCGTATATCTAAGCTTAAGTTCAAAAAAGCTGCTGGAGCGAACGGCCTGACTGCCGAGCTCTTTAAAGCGTCTGGCGATGACCTGGTAAGGAGCATACATCAATTGTTCAGTAAAATATGGTAGAAGAAAGTACCTATGCGAAATGAACGGAATCTCTGCATTGTTTGTAGAGCTGCGCCAACTACAGCGGCATATTTCATATTTCATATTTATTTAAAAATTTATCTCTGTACAGGTAAGCTTACAGCTAATATTAATTATGCACAGGTTGAAGATGTATTTAACAATTATTTTTTGGTAAAATAAGAACTATAAATGATAGGAAAAGGTGAAAGAAAGAAAACAATAGGGAAGGAAGAGAAAGATAGAGAAAGATGAAAATAGAAAAGAAGAATTCTAAGATAATGAAGTCTAGTCATCTTTAGTATCGGAAACTTCAGTTTGCATCCAGGTAGTATTGAAAAGCCAGTTTTTTAAATTGATTCGCATTAGCACGTTTAATGTCTATCGGAAGTTGGTTCCATAGGCGAATTGAATGGACGAAAAACTGTCTAGAACTAACTAAATATTTATGGCGAGGTGGTTTAATTTGCAAAGATCTTTGAGATCGTGTAAAATCTAAAATGTAAGATAGATAATTTGGCGCCTTATTCTCGAGGATCCCATGCAATGCTACAACAGTGCGATATTTTAGGAGCGAATTCAGTGAGAGCCCGGCTATTTTCTGCGTATATGCTGAAACGTGATCATATCGATTAAGGTTGAAAATGTATCTGGCACAACTGTTGTATGCAACATTTAATTTTTTTTCAGAGCAATAGTCCAATTTACAAAAAAGCTCACACCCATATAAAATCGAAGGAAGAACATATGACTTGACAAGCTGGAGCTTAACTTTAGTTGGCAAAAAGCGTGCAGTTGGACTAAGACCACGGAGAATGCCGTAAATTTTGCCTACTATACTATTAATATGATCATGCCAGGTCATATTGCTGTTAATATATATGCCTAAGTTTTTAATTTTCGACACGAAATCTATTTTTAAACCATTAAGAAAAAGTTCTGGTGGTATTTGGTCTGTTTTGTTTCTACTGATTGTCAATGCTTTAGTTTTTTTAGGATTAAGGGCAAGTTGGTTTTGTTGGGACCATTGATGCAATGAGTCTAGATCCTCGTTTATGCCTGCTACTGCTTCTGATTCGTCAGACTTTTTGAACAATTTATAAATTTGCAAGTCATCAGCATAAATGTGGTGATAGCAGTTTTTAATACATTTTGAAACGTCATTTATAAAAAGCACAAATAGCAAAGGACCAAGAACGGATCCCTGAGGTACACCCGAACATATTGGCAAGTATGATGATTGTCTATTCTCAGAAAAAACAGCCTGAAGACGACCCTGTAAATATGAAGCTATTAGTTTACTTGCTGTAGTTTCAAAGCCAAATTGATTTGTAAGTTTTTCAATAAGTATTTGGTGGTTTACAGTATCAAATGCTTTAGAAAAATCCAGCAGCACAACTAAGCCATTTTTGTTGTCATCTATTCCACAGCGTACGTCTTCAGTGACTTTCATAAGTGCCGTTATGCAGTTGTGTTTTCCCCGAAATCCAGATTGGTACCTTGTTATTAAGTTCTGTTTCTCTAAGTACCCTTTAACCTGATTGCTTATAACAGATTCAAGAACCTTGCTCATAAACGAGATAACTGCAATAGGCCTGTACTCAGGATTTGTTGGCGAAGAACTCTTTGCAAGTGGAATTATTTTTGCAACTTTCCATTTATCCGGATATACACACGTGGTGAGGACGGTATTCAGAATATGTGTAATATGTTTAAGGATATAAGGGAGCAGAATTTTTATGAAATCAGGATGGATGCCGTCTAGTCCTACAGCCCTAGATTTTATTTTAAAAATTACTTCTCGAACATCCGTCATATGTACATTTTTAAGGTTAAAAGAACTACTCATGCCCTGACTAACGCTTGAAAAACTAGAGCCTGATGTACTGTTAAAGGATTGTGTGGATTGCACAGATTTTTCATTAAGGTCATCTAAATTAACACCGTGTAAAGAAGGAGAATTATTTGTGTTCAAACCTATCTGACGAATGTTTTTCCAAAATACAGCAGAAGACGATATGTTGGAGAACTTATTTTGAAAAAATGTACTTTTAGACTTGCGGACAAGGTTTGCCGTCATATTTCTGCAAACCCTAAACTCTTTCAAGATACTCTCGCATCCATACCTTCGCCATCTTTTATAAAGTAAATTGCGTTTGCAAATGGCTTGTCTTATTTCTGGGGTAAGCCATTCTATGCCACGGGGTTTACTTTTTTTTGTACATATGGGAACATATTTATCAAAAAGGTATAGTATATTATTTTCCAATGTTACGACTTGTTCATTGACGTCAGAAGTACAGTAAACAGGAGACCAATTAAGCAATTGGCATTCGTTGATTAGCGAATGAGTGTTTATTCTCGAAAAATTGCGATATGTAACAAAAGTATCTGCAGAACCTGCAGCAAACATATTAACGGTTAAAAATATAGTATCGTGATGTGAAAAAGCAGGAGATTGTATTTGATCATAATGACCTATAAGTTCAGTGTTAGAAACTAAGAAAACATCAATAAGGGAAGGAGTTTTATTAGGCATAAAATGAGTAGGCGTTTGACGGTTAACAAAATCAAAACTTGTTGATTTCATAACATCAAACAACTCTTTGTTTTTGTTGTTTAAAATATCGAGGTTTAAGTCACCTGCAACTACAATTTTTGCGTATAAGGGAGTTATTTCCTGCAGAACGTTTCTAATTTTATTTTGACTCGCTACATCAGGAGCCATGTAATCGGATCCTATCAGCAATTTATCATTGCTTAAAGTAATTTCTAAGAAGATAAACTCATGGTCATCAACTTCTGTGGATTGAATAATAACCTTGGCCTTCAAACCATGTTTTATATAAATGGCAGCGCCCCCACATTCTTTTCTACACCTATCAGCTCGATACAATTTGTAGCCTACTAGTTTAAATAAACTATTGGGCATATCAGGTTTCAGCCAGGTTTCAGAAATGCAAACAATGTCAACATGAGAGTCCTCGAAAATCAAGCGCAAATCATCTATCTTGTTTACCATGCTTTGTGCATTCAAGTGGCAAATGTGCAGCCCTTTTTTAAAGTTGCACATTATATTAAGCAATGTTCTTGATTCGTCAATGCAACTCGCCCATGAGGAACAATTACTGGTCATTGATTAAGGGAACAATGAAAGAGACACTAAACGTACGTTTAAGCAAAAAAATTGGTTTTCATTTACATACCTTTGAAGTTTCTTCAGCATTATGTTGATGACGGATGTTGTAAAAGCTTTACTTAAAATATGTACAATATGGATTAGCAAAATTAAAATTAACAAAAAAATTTCAGTAAATATGAATAGAAGAAATACAACAAAAGGGACAACATTATTAAAGAGCAATATAGAGAGAAGAAAATGAAAAGAAAACGAAGTTTGAAAAGAAAAATAAGAGAGAGGGATAAAGAGAAGAAGAAGAAAAAGAGACATTTGTAATGTTTTGATGAAAGTTGAGTTGAGCTTTTGTGGATGACAGATTACTCCGAGAAATTTCTCAAGTCGTCGATGCATCTAATCAGCATGGAATCCCCGCCCGGTGTTTTGCGTACAAAAACTTGTCCATTTAATGTGTACACAGTTGACACGATCTTCTGTTGTTTTAATTTGAGTGCATTGCGTTGAATAGTGTAATTGGTTTTCGTCAGGCTTTCATTTAAATAAATTCTTTTGTGTGATTCTTGAAAACCAATGTCGTTTAGGGATAAACCAGTGCCTCTATCCTTGAAGAGCCCTAGGCAGCCCTTAAGCACTTTATTTTTGTCGTAACAATCGGCAAATTTTATTATGATTGCACCGTCGTTTGCGCCAGTGTTCAGCTTAGAGTGCGATGATTTTACTCTGAAAATTTTTTTGAGTGGTGGTGCGCTTACTTTTATTTTGCTGCAGATTGTTTTAAAAGTATTCTCCAAATTTTCGTTTTCGATTTGAGGAACACCAATCAGAACGGCATCACTGCTCACTTTTTCTCGTTCAAGATGGTCGATTCGAGATTCAAGCTGCATGCAGTGGCTTTGGAGTTCTTGAATTTTGCATGTGAGATTTTTTTCGATTTGGTTGACCTTGGCTAAAATTGTTTCGTCGATCGATGTCAGTTTGGAAAATTTGGACGTGACTTCTTCCGTGAGAACCGCAAGCCTTTTCTCAATTCGTGCCCACAATTCAGCGGCATCGAGGGACTTTGTCGGTGTATTTTGTTGTTGGGCCAGCTTGTTTCTTGTAGAAGACGACATTTCCTTTGTTTGAAGAGTTCTCAAAGTTAATTAAGTTGATTTATTTAGACCACAAGGGGGAACTAGTTAACGATTATAAAAAAGAAAAATTGTCAAATTGGGAGTTTATGTACTTTATGTCACAGAACTAGGATTTGATTAAAGGATTGTCGATCAAAAACTTAAAAAGATCCGGAGTAAAAAATTTAACTACTGCTCGCTTTGACACATTATTGCTGTGTGATCATCAGTCTTCTTAACATCGCCTACGATACTGCCGTATTATGTGAACGATCGTCAACAACCAGATTGGTCCATATCAGTGTAGATTCAGGCTAGGAAAGTCCACCATCGACCACTACGGCATCTCTTGGAAAAAACCCAAGAACTCCAAATCGATACACACCATCTCTTCATCGATTTTAAGGCCACGTATGACAGTATCTATAGAGACGAACTATACAGAGCAATGTCTAGCTTTGGCATCACTGCCAACTCGCCTTTTTGTGTAAGATGAAGATGGAGAATGCACGCTACTCCATCAAAGTCGGTAAAGAGCTCACCGAGACCTTTGATGTCAAAAAAGGATTTAGACAAGGTGATGCGCTTTCATATCATTTCTTTGACATGAATGAGTAGTGCAAAACTCAACCGCTAACACAGGAGGCACAATCTTTCAAAAGTTCGTCCAATTACTCGCACACGCCGCGCTTTGGTGAGTATTGAAGCGGAAGCGGCGAAGATGGTTTCAACTGTTAATGAGGGCAATACCAAGTATATGTTGTCAACAAAACACGTCACTCAAAACCGCCGTCTCGGATAGAAAGTCATCCTCGACAGATATAACGTTGAGGTAGTTAAGGACTTTGTCTATCTAGGCTCCGCTAACAATTCAGACAACGACACCAGCGCTGAGATCAAACGAAAAATAACATTTACCAATCGCTGATTTCTTGGGCGAAGAATGCAATTGACCTGCCAAACTCTCTCTCGAATAACAAAAGTAACTGTCATCCCAAGAAGGTTTTTAAACAGATGTGAAACATGGTCTTGCTTACGCTAGGTATACACATACCGAATGATGGTAATTAAAGCGATTTTGAGCTTTCGCTTGCTAACAGTGTCACAATTTCCAACGATTTCTCATCCGTGTGTGAGTACAGGAATGGCTAAAGATTTTGCAAGTATTATTCTCGTTGTTAACGGTAAAATTGTAGCTGACCATAGCGTTCGGAGAATACCATACGTCTTACCTACAGTAGAGTTTATGTGGTCATTCCATGTTAATGTTCTATTGAACCCGATCCCTAAATTTTTAGCTTAGGACACCATCTTCAAGGCTACGTTGCCTAAATAGATAGACGGGAAGTACGACAGGTCCAAAACTTTTTTAGAAATCACCAAGCATTTGCATTTGTGTGGATTTAGAGTTAAACCATTCTTAACCGACCAGCTCAGAATACGCTTAAGATCCTGGTGCATTTCGTGCATAATTTTTAATCATACCAAGAGGAGAACTCTGGTTGAGTTGAACGTTGTCAGCTTAAATGTGTATCGCAAAGTGTAGTATTTTATTCGGAACCTCGTTTATGTGAAGCGTGAAAAGATACAGCCTGTTTTTTTAATTTTAATTTTGCTGGGAGCTAACGCACTCATTTATTTGGCTTAATTCAAGCTTAAAAAACTAGGACTTAACAACTAAAATACAAAATATTTAATTAGGGTTTTAAAGCTAGGGATGGTGAAGGAGATCGAATAAATCGAAAATGGCAGGGTTGGAGTTTACCTTACGCAGCATACACGAGATTGGTTAGTTAGAGCCATATGTGGTGCGTTGGGATGTGTGAGAAAAGAGGCGGGGGCAACGTAGATTTCGAGGGTTGGTGTTAAAGAAAATGGAATTGTAAAGAGACATGCAATCGATGGAGCCTGAGAGGAGTCGGCGAAGGAAAGAATGTCCGCTGCGTCCCTGCGTTCCTCAAGGGTATTTAGGTTAATGAGTTTGAGACAGTCTCAATAGGGAGGTAAGATTAGAGGATCGTAGACCGCGAAGAGCAAATCGAAGAAAACGACGCTGGATCCTCTCAATTCGGGTTACATGAACTCGTTAAAAGGGACACCACGCTTGGTTAGCGTACTCAAAAAGGGGGGCGAACGTAAGTGATGTATAGTGATCTGGTCACGTATGAGTTACGAGATTTCTTGGACCATCTTTTAACGAAGACAAGCGATGAGTTTGCTTTAGTAATTATCTCATCGATATGCGAGCGGAAATTAAGCTCCCTGTCGCATAATACTCTCAAGAAGGGATATAGGTTGGTCGTTGAGAACGTTAGTTCTGGGAGTAGACTTGTTGCACTTACGTGAAAAAGTAATCGATTGACATTTGGTTACATTGAGTTCTAAGCAGTTCTATTTGAAGGAGGCTGGAGTCGTGTTATGAGGAAATGGGTTTACAAAATTTGATATCGTCAGCATAGAGAGAAAGTGCTGAGTGGTGAATGACCCTTTCAAGATGGTTAATGGTTAGGATGAAGAGAAGTGGACCTAGGTGACTACCTTGAGGAACACCTGAAGTGGCCAAGAAAGGGGTCGATAGAACAGACCTGAAACTAACACTATAAAAACGATTGTCTAGGTAAGAAGATATCAATTTAAGCAAAATTGATTCAAGGCCCAGGACGGACAATTTGAACAGGAGTAGTTTATGAGATATCTTGTAAGAAGCCTTACTGAAATCAGTTGTTGTTGTTGTTGCTGATAGAACAGGAGACCCGAATTCGACGAGGTTAGTGGTATTTGATCTACCTTTCCGAAAGCCGTGTTGATTAGGGGAAATAGGAGATTTGCACTGGAAGCTTAAGGCTTCGTACAAATTGCTTCCGAGGAGTTTGGGTATATGTGAGAGTTTAGCTGTGGGGTGGTAATCTTTGAGTTCGCTCTTTAATCCCTTTTTGTGTATCGGTGTTATGAAAGAAGACTTCCATATCTTGGGAAATTCACCTTGAGAGAGCGATATTTGGAAGAGATTTGTAAGGAGGCGGGAAAGTATTGAGGAACACTTTTTAAGAAATATGGATGGAAGACCAACTGCGCCGGGTAAGTATTCATCATTAAGTTGTAGTATTTTATTTTCTATTACTGTATGGTCAAAACTTTGATAAATAGAAGGGCCAATGGGGAAGTTAAGTAGATATTTGAAATAAGAGGGACGTACCTGCGGAAGGAATTATCGGCAAAAGATTGCTTAAAAATTGTAGCAAAAAAGTTGGCTTTATTATTCGGATCGGTTGATGACATGTTTTCGTATGAGAGAAATGGAGGAAAATCGTCAGATTTTTTTTTGTAGTTAACGAATTGGTAGAAAGACTTAGGATCGTTTATAAGCCTTGATTGCCCACTATCAAGGTATCGCTGGTAGAGAACCTTATAAAGTTGGGCGAATTGAAGTTATGACCCGAAATAGTTTGAATAGTCAGCAAAAGAGTTGGATCGGAGGAAAACTGCAAATAATTTGTTTCTCTTGTTACGTAAAGAGCGAAGTTTACGATTGTACCATAGGGGGCTCGTAGAAAGGGTCTTATTGCGCGAAAAGGGAACATAGAGAGAAATGGAATTGAATAATTCTCTATAGAAAATAGAGAGAACACTTTTAAAGGTCATATTAGCGAAATCAAAAAAACACTTACTAAGATAAGCAGTAATTTTGCGGAAATTCGCTTTATGAAAGTCGTAAAAAGAGGCAGCTGCAGATGAGGTGGATTAGTATTGGTAAAGAGAAAGAAGAAGTGGTGGGTGAAAGTTATCAATGGTCGATAATGAAAGAGGACAGAGTGAGACAGAGGAGTTAATGGGGTCAGTGGTAAAAATGAGGTCTAATTGCCTACCCATATAGTTGGAGACCCCACTAACTTGGTGTAAGCTAGAGTCTGTGAGCTCATCCAAGAAGAGACATTCTTTACTGGAGTTAGGCTTTGTGATAAAAAAAGATTCATCATCTGATTGAGTCCAGTGAAGTTGAGGTATATTGAAATCGCCGAATACGATGGTATCATCGAGAGGATCAGGTAAGTTAATTATTTCATCAATTACATCGATAGCGAGTTGGTAGCATTCGATTGGTTGTGCCGGTAGGATGTAAAAACACATAACGTACAGGGACCTGCTGGGGAGTGTTATCTTTATTGAAACATAGTCAAGCTTAGAAGAAGTAGAAACAGCGTTTGGAGAAGAGTTTAGGTCATTGTGGACCTCGACAAGGAGAATCATCATTTGGACGGGTGAGATTGTCGTCTCGAAAAACATTGAATAATTCCTGATTCTTTATATCGGGAATTAGATTAGTTTCGGTCAGAGCTTAGACCTCAAATGGGAGAGCGTGAGATTGGCGCAAGACGGCCCGGGTCTTAGATCGCAGTCCCCTTACGTTTTGATAGTAGAAGGTTAGAGGAATATTATTTTGAGAGGGTGTAGGAGTGGATGGTTGAAACACTCGTAATGGTAGCACGTTAGGGACGAAAAAATTTGTCGTTGTCAGCTCTGCTCTGTTGAAGGTGTGAGGTCCTTTTTGCAAAGTCGTCTGAGACTTTTTAGGGAGACATATTGAAAATCTCGTGGAACTTGATATATAAGTTCCTCAGACTTGTAAGTTCAGTAGGGAGCCCTTCCTGCTGTATGGAGACCATGACGCTTGTTTTAGTTTTTCCCTCGTAAGAAACTGAGTCTGATTTGTCATGCAGATACGCTAGAAGGAGACGTACATATATTCTCGTACGTCTTTTTTTCTCGAAGCCTAGAAAGTGCATAACGACATTCTGTTGTGTCAAAAGTTTGTTGGGTTATTTTAACTGTGGGAGGCAGAAGGGGATCAAAAATGTTGGCTGACCGACTAAGATTTTGAGGGCGATTGAAGGGCATTAGACACTTTTTCAGATGAGGGATTTATAATATGGGACCTAATGAAAATGGGATATTTAGCTCCGGTTTTGAGATCGAAATTTGGGAAAGAAGTGCTAGTGGGGGCATGTGCAGAGGAGTTAGGTATTTCAGAGGAGTTAGTGTGAGCGGTTGGGGTTAATTTGAAAGAGATGCGTTGACGCGGAGACTTGGATGGAACGGAGGCAGCTGGTGCAATATAATTGGAGGGCTGATGAAGTTGGTTCGGGATGTGAGTGGGAGGGACGAAATTGGGGAATATATTAGTTTTAAATCTCCAATTAGAGTCAGATTTGGAACTGGTTTTGGAAACGGATTTCGGTATAGAGTCAAGTTTGGGACTGTTTGGGACGGTTTGGGACGGGTTTCGGTATTTTATTAGAGTCCGGTTTGGGACGGGAGTTGGAAATGGGATTAGATAATTTAGAATTAAGAGTCGTTTTATCCTGTTTCTTGGTAGGTGGATCGATCCATTTACACCAGCAGGGTTTTTAAATAACCACTCGTATCCAGCAAGGAGGTCGAATTTAAAATTTCGATTACCTTTGTGGTGAGATGGCAGGAACATTTTACATTTGCTGATGGTGATGACGTATTTGTTTGCGTGATATAAGAAATATCAGCATTTTGGGGGGAGCCTTTGATTAAAAATGTACTCATATCCGTTTCAATTTTATCCAGTCTACGCCACCATTCGGAAGGTGTCCATGTTGTACCAATGTTTGATGAGCTTGCGTTGGGCGGCGACTGGAAGAGTAGATAGTGAAACAGTTTCGGTCTCTTGGTTTGAAGGGACGACGGCAGAGTTTGTAGATTTACTTAATAGTGATGGACGAGGAGGTGGTGGTGAATTATTGTAGTGGACATTCTGGTGGTGTTGCGTATGGGTTGGTAAATCGTCAATTTTGCTGCTTACTGTTTCGATATGATTTTGGTTATCGAAAATGGTTGATTGTGCGCCAACCAGATCGTCACCAACACCGTTGATTCTATCAAATACTACTCCGAGCACAGGATCAGGCTACATTAGAATGGTTGTTTCTTTGAGGTGGATTAAAAATGTGTTTCAAGATCTTCACGCAGGTTGTTTGTCGATTCGCATAATTTAAGGTTGGAGATGTTTTCGGCGGAACAGACTGCTTTGAGATCATTGATCTCAGTATTCATCTCGACCAGACTTGCAGATTGTTTATCGATGTTGGTGAGCTTGAACTTAATTATTTCGGTTGAGGACAGAACCGAGTTGCCTAATTCACAAACATAACTGACACTAATTTCTAAATTGGACTGATTCGTCGTGATCATTTTTGTGAGACTTTTTTGGAATGAGTCATTACCAAGCAACACGTGCGATAGTTAGTTTTTAGTTTTAAATGCATTTTTATTTTCTAAATCATTAACTCTTACATACTAACAAAAAATGCTTAAATGCTAGCTTAAAATTACTTAACAATCTTACACTAACTTACTGGCCCCACACAGGCACTCTAAGCTACTCTAAATTCTTATATCTATGTCTTTCGACTTTGTTTACGTTTTATACTTATATATACTTATTTTCTATGCTTAAGGCTAAGAAAAGAATTTAACAAAAAACTTAGCATATGGACGTGAATTTTTATTTTTTATAAAAACTTAATATCTAACTTAAAATAAACCTTAGTCTAACTAACTTACCTATACAATACACACATACATACATATAGACATTTTACACAATGACATACATATACTAGTATATATCTATGTATATACCAATATATATATGCGTTTCTTAAATGCTAACCTAAATCTATGCAAGCTGGCCATCGCTATTCACAGAGCAAATAGATTGGTCAGCTCTGCCTCATTAGTGAGGCTGGTCCGTAATTGACGGAAACGACGACGAAACATCTTCTCCATCATTCAACCACCAGAAATGCTGGTGCTGCCGAACGACATCCCTCTTATCGCGATTCCCCACCGCCCTACTGAACCTGAGACGATCCACACTGCCGTGTGCGACGTCTCTCCCGTAGTTAAGTCGCCTGTCCCCAGCTTTCCGAGCGACATGGAAGATTAACGGGACCGCTGATCTGTCCTGGATCAACCCTATCTGATCTAGGTAGAGGAATGCTTCCGGTGGAACGAAGCCGTCAGAGCGCACACTCTCGTGGTAAAGGTAGTTGGGGTAGTAAGCCCCAGATATCAGGTTATTCGTCGAGGCCATTGCTCTTGCGATGTGTCTTCGAGTCAGCTTAATTACGAAGTTGCCCACTCGTATTAGGTTCGCTCTGTTGTAAAGAACCTCATTACGATAAAATTTTTTGTACTCCGACTCTGGTGTTCTGTACAAGCGAAGGCAAGCCCTAATGCAAGCCCTCTCAAACACCCGAATCTTTTCCATTAAGCTTGCTCGTACATTGAACCACACGGGGCACCCGAATACCAGCATGGGCCTGATAAGGGCCATGTAGCAGATTACCTTTACCCTCTCATCGAGTTGGCTGCTATAAAACAGTCTCTTTGTAAGGGCAAAAGCGCCTTTGGCTCTGGCCAGAGCAGCATCTACATTTTTGTCAAAATACAGAAACTGATCTAGCCAGATCCCAAGGTATCTGACTACATTTCGACAGGCAAGAGGCTGTCCGTGTTGTCCAATGATCGAGAACTTTCGCCAATTTTTTCTGGTATCCCTAGAGGCTCCAGACAACGGCGTCCTAAAGAGAATGGTTTCCGACTTCTGAAAGTTGATTTTCAACTTCCAGTCATCGCAAAATCGTCTTATCTTATCGAAGTCACGCTGCAAGAGAGTATTAATGACCTCGATTTTTGGACCTGTTCTGTACGCTATCAAATCGTCTGCGTACGCAATAGTATGGGGAAGTGAACCTATCAAGTCGCTTGTATAAATGTTGAATAGGATCGGCGAATTGACCGCGCCTTGCTGAAGACCATTTTTAATTTGAAATATTCCAACAGAAGTCACATCACCATTTTTCACGATGAACTGTCTGTTGGTTAGCATATTATAAAGAATGTACAAGAGTGGTTTACTGATCCCCAGCCTAGTCAGCTTATAGAAAAGACCCTCTAACCATACGGTGTCGAAGGCCTTCTCCAAGTCAACAAGGCAGGCACCAGTGCATTGGTTTTTGCCTTTATTCCATTGGATATCGGACACCAGTTTAGACGCGGCATGTGAGATATAATGTCCCGCCTTAAAACCGAATTGATTATCCGGAACTATATGTTTGTCCTCAACCCACCTAGACAGAGCTCTATTGATTACTTTTTCAAACACCTTACTGATATTCGGAAGGAGACTTATCGACCGGAGATTCGCCGGATTGGATATATCCTTTCCCTTTTTGGGGATAGGTTGAATCACCGCCGTTTTCCAATGCGCTGGATAATGTGCATTATTCATTGCATTATTAAACAGGGTGGTGTAAATGTCCACCACTTCTAGAGGAAGATGTCGAAGCACGATGTTCGGAATACCATCGGTCCCCACTGATTTCTTAGCCCTGATTGTGTCGAAGATCTCATGGAGCTCTTCCTTCGAAATGAACGGAGGCAGGTCACCCTCTCTGGTAATGACATTATTTGCCATATTTTCTTCGCTGAACCGGGTGAAACCAAAGCCCTCGGATCGCCAGTTCTCTACTTCATTTCGAATGTAGAGGTCGTGCACCAAGACGCGATTGTCCAGGTCATAATTAGGGCCAATGGTATCAGTGGCCTTGTATATTTCCTGGAAAGTCGCCCCTATGGCCTCAACCTTCTCCTGTGGATCCTCGATCACAAAGAAGTCGTCATCATCAGCGGCCTCATTTGGATCAATACCTGCTATTGTCAGTAACCGTTCGTTGTCTGTTGTCCGGGCTATTTTAAGGCACTGAAAATCGTTTTGATTTTTTCTCCGGAATAGTTTATTTATTTGCGGGAACATATTCGGGTTGCTGGTGTTTACAGCCCGAACCCTGTTGTTCCAATACGAACTTACAGAAAATCTGTAATTCTCTTTTATTAACGTTTGAATATTTTTAATCGACGCCTTCAGTGTCCTAATCTCCGGGTCTTGTCTGTCAGTTAACTGTCTGTACAAGTTTTTGAGTCTTGTCAGACGTCTACTTTTCAATAGTAGGATTGCGGAACAAGTCTTCGTTAGTCGTATGTCGATACTGCGGTATTGTAGCGTCCATAGTTTGTTTAATTGTCTCGTCCATTTGTTTTAGGTAATTGTCGATCTCCTCGTTTGACAAATTCCTATTGGGCGGTGGACGATTGAGCGTGTTCGAGACGAGTGATCTTGTCAATGTTGCGGAGAAGCGTGTCCATCGAGTCTTACTGTAGTTGTAAGAATATCTTTGGATAAACTCCTCCGATTCCGCAATTTCGTTGGGAACTGTAATTTCGGTGCTAAAACCGCAATGGTCACTGTCATACACGAATGTGCGCAGACAGTTTAAATTCGTATCTGTCAGTCGTATACGTTCGTCGTACAGCAGTAGATCCAAATAAGATCCGCCTCTGGGAAAACGGGCTATCCGTCGCTTTAAGACCGAGTCTGTACATGACATCGTGCTGACCCCACCAATCGAGTAGCAGGTTCCCTCTAGTATTTGGCAAATTATTTCCCCAATCTCTGTGTCTAGCGTTGAAGTCCCCGCCGATTATAAAATAATTCTCCCCCGATTCCAGCCTCAGAAGTCGAAAAAGCGTGTCGAGCTCTGTAATGAATAAAGTGGATTGTGAAGCCTCAGGCGCATAAACAGAGGCCAAGTACAGCCGCTTTCCACTGCGGAGCGGGATATAAATGACGATTGCCTCCAACACCCGGAACCTATGCAACACTCCCTTGTACACTCTGTGAAATTTTATACCTTGTTTAATGAAGATCGCGACACCGCCTCCACATTTGGATCCGGGCCGGTTTCTTCTTCTGACAATATAATTATTGTACTCCAGTTTGTGCTTATCGGTTAGCTTGGTTTCACTAGCGAAAAGCACATCAGGAGTTTGGTCTTGTAGCAATTTAAACATCGCGGCTCTTCGTTCGATCCTAATCAGTGAATTAACATTCACCGCAAGGACCTTCAAAGTTTGCTCCACCATGTGCGTACCCATTACGACATGTGTTGCGTTAGGCCCGAACACGTGCGATAGCGAGATGATCTTGCACTCCTCACAGATTGTCATCATAGATTGGGCAGTTAGTGATTCCGCAAGACATGGCAATTTTATCAAAAGCAACCGAAAAGGTAAACAACTAACTTTACACACTGTTATGCGCTGCCAGTGGAAATTCAGCAAAATCGGAAAATTGGTCAACACTTGGGGTAATGTACAGAATATATGCGGAACCGATACCAGAAGTGGCACAGCAACAGTTATTGAGTGCAAAAAATTGAAGTCAGCCAAAAAAACAAAAAAAGCCAAAGAGACAGTCAGCACTTGGGGCAATGCAATAATGTCGCGGAACTGATATCAGAAGTAGAGATATTGAAGGGGAAGAAATAAATTATATTTAAAAGTTTAAAAGTTTAATGCGGAACAAAACGAAAACACGTCCGAATACGACGAACGATGTATGACGAAATAAGATTCGTTGCAAACCGAGAAAAGTTAAATGAAGCTCGTAGTTTTTTACAGGGTACTGTATGGTTGACCGTGTCAAAGGCTTTGGAAAAGTCTATTAGGGTCAAGAAGATGACATTGTCTGCATTTAGCCTAGATCTTATGTCCTCTACCACTCATGTTACAGTGCTAGTACAATTGTGCTTGGGACGAAGGCCAGACTGAAATTGATTCACTAAGTTATATTGGCACAGATACACACTTAGTTGTTTTTGTATAAGACGTTCACAAACTTTTGAGGGACAAGGCAGAATTGATATAGCGTAGTTGCCACTCATAAGAAAATTTTGACTTTAAACAAGTGTAGCTTTGTTATTTTAAACGCGATTTTAATATGCTATACATTTATATATTGCTTAAGGATTTTCTTTTTACTAAAAGTTTATTTCTACGAGTTAATGGGTTGCAATTTGCAATTAAATTAATTATAAAAAAATGTTTCTCAAAAACTACAGTAGTTGACACCCGTGTACAGTAGTTGGCACGCTACGGAACTACAGCTGTTGGCACTCAAAAATAGTGATCATATATGGTAATAGCTAGCCACGGATTTATTAAAATTCATTTAAGCTCCTATTTAAGATTAATAGAACTAAACTAACTAAAGAGATGGCGTAACTTGTTTTTTCCATTGTTATTATTCCATTGGAAAATGCGTTGGAAAGCTACTGTCATTCTACGTCATTTAAGTATATGTCATTCATTTGAAGCGTAAACAAAAATTTTTTTTCACTCAAATATGTCGAACTTTGTGCCTGAAAAAGTGTTTTTGCTGGGAGTTCTTCTTCATTACTTTAATGTGAAGAAAACTGCTGCCGAAAGTCATCGTATTTTGGTGGAAGTTTAAGGTGAACATGCGCTAGCTGAGCGAACGTGCCAAAAGTGGTTTGCACGATTTAAAAGTGGTGATTTTGGCTTAGAAGACGATGAACGTCCTGGGCAGCCAAAAAAGTTTGAAGATGAAGAACTGGAAGCAGTACTCTATGAAGGTTGTTGTCAAATACAAGAAGAGCTCGCAGAATATTTGGGTGTTACTCAAGCAGCCATTTCAAAACGTTTAAAAGCAGCTGGATATATTCAAAAGCAAGGAAATTGAGTTCCACATGAACTCAAGCCGAGAGACGTCGAAAGGCGGTTTTGCATGTCCGAAATGCTGCTGGAACGCCACCAAAGGAAGTCATTTATGCATCGGATTGTTACTGGTGATGAAAAATGGATCCATTACGACAGCCCCAAGCGCAAAAAATCATATGTGAAACCCGGCCAACAAGCCAACCAGCCAAATCAACGGCAAAGCGAAGGTAATGCTCTGTATTTGGTGGGATCAGATGGGTGTGCTGTATTATGAGCTACTAAAACCGGGTGAAACCATCAATGGACAACGCTACTGAACACAATTAATCCATTTGAAGAGAGCAGTGGCCGAAAAACGCCCGGAATATGCGACCAGACACGAAGCAATAATTTTCCATCATCCATCCAACGCTCGGCCCCACGTTGCTATTCTGGTTAAGAACTATTTGGAAAACAGTGGATGGGGAGTCTTACCCCACCCGCCTTATAGCCCAGACCTTGCCCCTTCTGATTACCATTTGTTCCGGTCGATGCAGAACGCCCTCACTGAAATACGGTTGACATCAGAGCAGAATATCAAAAATTGGCTTGATTCATTCTTGGCTGCCAAGCCGGCGCGGTTCTTTTAGGATGGGATTCACAAATTGCCAGAAAGATGGGAAAAAGTCATAGCTTCAGATGGACAAAACTTTGAATAATACTATTGTACATGGTTTTCTTAAATAAACGTTCAAATTTTGAAAAAAAAAACCGCACGAATTATATACCCAATATTTAAACTATATAAAAAATATATATAGCTAAATCCACTTATTTTGAAAAGAAAAAAAAGTAAATAAATTAATAAAATATAATTCAGTTAACAAACTTTTAAGAAACATAGCTAAAACGAATTTATTGCAAAATTATTTTTAAAAAAAATTAAGGCCAAATCTTACTAGAACATGTCTTACATGTTAATATTGGGATATGCGTGTAGTTATTTTTTTTTCAAACACTTAATGTGGTACTCTCTGCGGCAACTGGAATATCTTATACAGCAATTGTCCAAGCTAGGTACTACAGTCATAAACTTCGTGCAAGAAAAGCACATTTGTCCAGAACAAAGAGAATTTTCTCCAAGTTTTGCGGCACAAATTTCATTTCATTAAATTTTTGATATGGTTACCTTCTCTAGGTTGGCTTTGAAGAATTTCGTTATCTTGGCTGATCTCATCATAAATTTCAACAAGCATATTTTCTCCAGAACTTTCTTCTCTCAAGGCTAACGCACCAGTCTTTACGGTGCTTGAAACGGATGGTATTTTAGTTTTTGGTAACATTCGTTGATTTTTGTTTGTTTGCTTTAGTTTGCATAGGTTTGTAAGTTTTTTGTTTCTCCTTTTAATCTTCCATTATCTTTGTTTCGTTTTTTTTCAATCCTCTTTGCTCTATTTTCTTCTCTGTCAGTCACAAGCTTTCTTTTTTCATCTGTTCGCTTAATCCAAGAAGCAATAGTTATAACAAATTTTTTTTTTGTTTCTGGGGTTTGGCTAGCCAGTCAAATATATCATCTATTGCCGTATGAGTTTTACTTTGTTCTTGAGCAAATTTAAGTGCTGAAGGAGGGGGCTCAAGAAACTCAAAAGTTGGTTGAATCTCACTTCCTGTAATACAACCTTTATCAAGTCTGTCAATCAAGTTATCAAACTCATTTTCAGGATACACAAATTCATCTCTGGCGCTTATATCTATAAAAGATAATTCTGATAAATTTTGCAGATTAGTCTGTACAGCTGCATCAGATTTTTGTTTTTCCTCTAAAATTTGTTTGAAGCTTGTTGATTTGAAAAACGTGTAGAGCCTTTGCAAGTCTTTAAAATCCGAAGTAATGTTAACGTCGTTTTTACGTGCCTCTAATTGTGCAACTTTCTCCTATCCAATTATCCTGCAAAACTGATCAAAATCATCCTTTTCCTACGCATTTTCTAATATCCTAATTTTGTAGATCTACCAAGGCTTTTAGGGAAATTAATAGCTTTTTTGTCCCACGGAAATAGGTCACAAGCCAGAAAACCATTTACCAAAGTATTTGATAAAATACTTGATTTGACAATATCATGTAGCAGTGGACAAAATAAATCTTTTGTTAAATTTTTGCCAGGATTAGTGCCTCTCCATTTTAAAACAGCGTTATTCCATGCATTTTTAAGAGGCTTAAATGCAGCAACATCGGCTGGCTATAAGATTCTTGCCGAGTTGGGATACAAAGCTATCAGAATTACACTCAATTGCACACATAGCTGGCTCACTTGTAATGTTAGGTGAGTACTGTGTCCGTCCCGAAATAAATGATAGGAAGTTTAATTTTTTCTCTAACCAGAAACGGGTGAAACATTTTTGAGATGTATTCATAAAAAGTTTGTTTTGTCATCCACAACCCCATTCATCTGGGAAAGTTTTCCGAATTCCCTCCCGAATTCTTTTGTAGGGATATATAATCATTGCTGGACACATAACCGCCAAAGCGGAGAATAAAAACATTACTGTTAAATTCGATTTAGCCAAACCTCTGTCAATCTCGCATATATTTTTAGGCCCTTTTGCAGCTAAAACAGCTTTCGTTTTTGGACGGAGCATGAAATTGGTTTCATCTCCCCATTAAAAAGTCTACTTGGCTCATCCAAAATTGCGAAGTAATCATTGTCTACCATGTATTGTTGAATCGAATCGAACCACGCAAAAATATCCGACAACGCTACATTCGTGCTAGCACATGATACAGGATCAATTGCTCTAAACTTAAGTGGGGGATGCCGCTTAAGAAAGGCATTGAACCGCCCTTTTGCTGGAATATTGTCTTCTCCAAATGGATGTTCCCTTTCAAATTGCTCTAGGAACTCTTTAACGACGCTTAAAACATCTTCCTTTCGCTTTGGAAAACCTTTAATTTGACAAAGTCTTATCCAATTAAGAATTGTTACCTCCTCCTCTTTCGATAGACTAAATTTCGACGGGCCATGAGCGGGTTTTTTAAAAGTGGCACCAAGGCGAAATTGAATAGTTGATCTTGGTATGCTGTAAAATTCCGAAGCTCTCTTCTTTGAAAACTGTCCGCTTTTTGTTGCCGTAAGAGCTAGTTGAAGCCGATCCTCATCGTAACTTTTGTTCTGTTTTCGCATTTTCAAAAATCTGAAACAAATAACCGTCGTATAGTACAGTTATTGGAACCGTCATCAGTACCGTTATTGGCAGTGTCAATAACCGTAGTCCCATAGGAATAAGTTATTGGCACCCCCTGGTAATAATTGAATCTATTGCTTTTTTTTTAGATACAGTTACTGGCACCCCTATTATTTAATATACTAGCCGCTAATTGGAATATTTAAACTTAAATTAATAATATTTTATATATTGCCATTTGAAGTAGCTAAAGTTTTCATTCCTATTTCGAGAATTTCTGAAAAAATCAATACTTACCAAATTCGAAGTCGTTATTAAAATTTAAAAGATTTCATACTAAAAAAATTTCACTGATAAGCGTATATGTTACAGGGAAAGTTGACTCTCCCTAGGTAAAGTCGACTATTACAGGTCTTTTCAGCAAAACTTAATCAACAAATTTAATCAACATGTACTAGTCTGAGTTGACTATAGCTAAGTGAAATATATTCTCACTGTCTTGAGAAAGTAAAAGTTGAATTTTTGCAAGGATCAGATCTACCAGCTAGTAAAAAACATATAAACAAGACAAAACCCTTATTAATAATTAATTACGTGGACATAGAAAAGTTTAAAAAAACTAATAAAAATTCCTATATAATAAACAAATAGAAATGTAGACTATCATTTGTTACAACAAGGTAACGATTTGTGACATTTTGAATTGCAAACAACACTTTTCTTCTTACATATGCACCTCAATCATTCGCATTTAGTGTTGCAAGAACATTGAAAAATCTTTGCCCAAGTGATTGTGAAGTAACAGCAGTCCTCACTGCTTGTTTGTGGGACATTTATTGAATTGAGACCTGAAAAAATCTGAACAATCAAGTAAATACGATGGGCAGGAAAAAAAAGAGGAGAGAGAAATCTCTTATTACCTTGAGAAAAGCTGCTTCAGAATTCCATTTCTTGTGCCAATTCAATAAAATCCATCATTAACAACCTGTAGTACTACGCCAAGGATAGATCGAGCATCTCCTCTTCCAAGGTAAACATCGCTGACAGGAATGCGAACTGATGTTCCTTTTTCTACTGGCGGATAAATGTGATCTGATGCTTGCTCTTCCAGAGAGTGGAAAGCTTCAATTCTTTGTTTCTTGATTTCCGCAGTAGATCTGTCCAGGTCAGTGAGGAAATATTGACTATCATCAGTATCATCTATGAGCTCTTCACCAATTGGTAAATTTTCGTTTGTTTTATTTTCATCAGAATTTTCAATTTCGTCTTCTTGTTGCTGAATTTGATCGATTGCGCATTGAAGATCGTCTTCTGTTTCTAAATCTGCAAGAACGTCAGTAGGTAGTTTTGAACTAGATAAGCCATGTCTTGAGGGGCAACCGAACATTGCCCCATACGAAGATATTTTTATCCGACTATGCAATGCAGTATTTTGCATTGCATTAAGCCTTCACTTCATTTTGATGCTTTGTAGTCTTGCATCCTCCTGTTTGGCCCTTTCGACACAACCTTGACTTTGACTATGGCACGGTTTGCCATATTTTAACTAGACTGTCAGTAATTTTATTGACAAATTCTCTGCCATTATCCGGCTATATAATACAAGGTGCGCCTAGCAAAGTAAAAATATCAATGATATTACACACTTCATTTGCAGTTTCTGATTTCAGTGGTCTTAGCACAACAAACTTCGTTAAATGATCCTGGTGCACAGTTACAAATATGAAGTCTTCATCAGGTTGCGACTGAATGTCAATCAAGTCTACTTGACACTGTGAAATCATGTCCTTGAATAACAACGGGTTTACAACCAGTCCCTTCTTCTTATGTTTCAATTTTTGAACACAAGGTTCGCACAAGCTTAAAAATAGTAAAATATCCTTTGTAGTAACATTTTGAAATTCTCCTTTCAATCACTGTATCATACGATCTCTTCCTCCATGTAAAGTGGATACCTCCATACACCTGTTCATCACAAACATAATACCCTGCGCTGTCTTGGTCTGTTACAGGGTGTATTAGTTTTCTAATCCCATTCACTTTAATAATGTCATATCGTCTTAAAACCTGATGTCATTACTTTATTTTTTAGTCGCAGTTTTTAGATTTTTCACTTTCTGAATGTAGCCATCATCATCTATCAATTTGGTTAGTGTCAAGTAAGTTTCCAGCGTTTTTTTTCCAAAATTTGAAGTTTTATTATGAAAACATAGTTACAATGCTTTATTCAAAGTATCGTCCATCGGAAGCTACAACTTTCCCCCATCTTTCTGGCAATTTATGAGTTCCGGACCAAACAAATTTCTCGTCTTTCGAGCCCAAGAACGTATCGAGACTATTTTTTATTTCCTCTACTGAGCTGAAGTGTATTCCCGTAAGAGCTTTCTGCATCGAACGAAACAAGTGGTAGTCAGATGGTGCCAAGTCTGGACTGTAAGGCGGGTGAGGCAGAATTTCCCATCCACTATTTTGCAAATAGTTTTTCACCGAAACCGCAATATGTGGCCGAGCGTTGTCGTGATGAAAAATGACGGACTCATGCCTGGTCTCATATTCTAGCCGTTTTTCTGTTAATGCCCGCTTCAAACGAATTAGTTGGGTTCGATATATTGGTCCTTTGATGGTTTCACCACTCGGAAGCAGTTCGTTGTATACGACACCCTTTTGATCCCACCATATGCAGAGCATGACCTTATTCACGTGAATATTTCGTTTCGGCGTCGATTGGGCGGGCTCGCCGGGCTTTGTATACGATTTTCTGCGTTTAGGATTATCATAATAAATCCATTTCTCATCACGAGTGACAATACGATGCAAATATGATTTATTTTTATATCGCTGCAGTAACATTTCGGACATGCAAGATCGCCGTTCGACGTCTCTTGGCTTCAATTCGTACGGCACCCAGTTTGCAACCTTTTGAATGAATCCCAGTGCTTTTAGGCGCAGGGAAATGGCTTGTTGCGTGACGCCCAATGATGCAGTAAGTTCTTCTTGAATCTGACACGGATCCTCATCCAGTAAAGCATCCAATTCCTCGTCTTCAAAACTTTTCGGCTTTCCGGGGCGATCTTTGTCTTCAACTCCAAAATCACCATTTTTGAACCGTTTGAACCACTCGCGGCACGTCGATTCACCAATACATTCCGCCCCATAAGTTTTCGAAAGCAAACGATAGGCATCAGCCGCACTTTTCTTCATATTAAAGAATAAAAGCAGTGCTTCCCGCAAATGACGTTTATTTGGCTGGAAACTTGTCATGATTTTGCTCGATAAAATGTACGACACCGATAGAACTGCTCAAATATAACGCTGCAAGGTTGTTGACAGATACAAAACCTACAAATAAAACACATGGGGTCTGACATTTCTGCCCGGGATCCACTGGTGGCGCCATCTCTGGCAAGCGCTGGAAACTTACTTGTAGACCCAATATTTAAACTACATTAATTTACGAGTAAATTTATAATAACGTTGAATTATAAATTAACTATTTGTAATCCTAGTTTTCTTTAAATACGAGGGCGGGTCAATAATTCCGTGCATTTTTGAATTTCTGACCTCTTTACTGAAACAGCAACACTGCTCCTGTCAACAGGCATCTGTCAGTTGACTCCTGTCAAAATTTAAACTTGCTGCGTCAGTTAGTTTGTGTTTGACAGCTATTTTTATCAGACTACTCACTAATTTGAGGAGAAAATGGAAAAAAGTGAATTTCGTGTGCTTATTAAGCATTATTTCTTGCGAAAAAAAACCATTACCGAGACCAAGGCTAAGCTTGATAAATACTATGGGGACTCTGCACCATCGATTTCAATGGTAAAAAAGTGGTTTACTGAATTTCGTTGTGGCCGTACAAGCACTGAAGATGCCGAACGTCCTGGACGCCCAGTTGAGGTCTCTACACCCGAAACAATCGAAAAAATTCACGATATGGTGTTGGCCGACCGAAGATTGAAAGTGCGAGAGATTGTGGAAGCCGTAGGGATCTCGCATGGCTCAGTGGTTTCAATTTTAAATGATCACTTGGGCATGAGAAAGCTTTCCGCAAGATGGGTGCCGCGTTTGCTCACAGTCGACTACAAACGCAATCGTGTAACAACTTCACAGGAAGGTTTGGCGTTGTTTAATCGCAATATGGAGGAGTTTTTGCGCCGTTTTGTAACCGTGGACGAAACATGGATCCATCACAACACACCAGAGAACAAACAACAGTCAAAACAGTGGGTTTCTAAGGGTGAATCGGCGCCAAAGAAGGCCAAGGTGGGTTTGTCAGCCAATAAAGTTATGGCGACTGTTTTTTGGGATGCACGCGGGATAATCCACATTGACTACCTTCAAAAGGGAAGAACAATCAATGGGGAATATTATGCCAACTTATTGGACCGATTCAATGACGATTTGAAAAAAAAACGACCTCATTTGGCCAAGAAAAAAGTTCTTTTCCACCAAGACAATGCAAGGGTGCACATATGTGCAGTTGCCATGGCAAAAATCCATGAATTGGGCTATGAATTGCTCCCTCATCCACCCTATTCTCCAGATTTGGCTCCGAGCGACTACTTCTTGTTCCCAAACCTGAAGAAATGGCTTGGTGGAGAAAGATTTGACTCCAATGATGAAGTCATCTCGTCATTTTGAGGACCTCGACAAATCATTTTTTTTGGAAGGGATAAAAAAATTGGAGAAGCGTTGGACAAAGTGTATAGAGCTCAAGTGAGACTACGTTGAAAAATAAAATTATTTTTTATCAAAAAATCTGTTTTAATCCAAAAGTCACGGACTTATTGATCCGCCCTCGTAATTTATTTTAAACGACGCAAACAATGGCCTCTTTCTAGTTAGAGAGAAAATAATTGCTCACCGGCGTTTTGTAGTTTTATAGAATATACTTATGTATGTTTAACAATTCAAGAAGAGAGGGCGCCAGAACATAATAAATGAGCTATTACATATTTAATGATTATTTTAATGCAAATGAATAGTTTGTCACTATTATAACAAGATATCAATCGAAACAATCACAACATAGACTATGTCTCTGTGGTACGAATGGCGACTGCCTGTTGGCCATGAGGTGGTGGGGAAAGTCAAAACAAAGATTGGACTTGGATACACGTGCCAACCTTCCAGTGAGTCAACTTTTACTAAACCATAGTAGGCATAGTTAACTCTTCCTAGTAAAAGAGTGTTTACTCATTTCCAATCAACTCTTACTTATCGACTTTTCCTGTAACATAACACATTGGCTGAAAAGCCAGTGCCGTTTTATAGTAAAACACAAATTTTTTGCAAAATTCAACTTTATTTATTAATATTGTTGCCTTCGAGGGCGATACACTGATTGAAACGATTTTTCAATCTTTCGATACCAGTTTTGTAGTACGATTTCGGTTTAGACTCAAAATATTCCTCTGTTTTGGCGATTACTTCTTCATCGGTCTTAAATCTCTTTCCGACGAGCATTCTTTTGAGGTCTGCCAACAGGAAATAGTCGCTGGGAGCCAAATCTGGAGAGTACGGTGGGTGGGGAAGCAATTCGTAGCCGAATTCTTCCAATTTTGCCATCGTTTTCATCGACTTGTGACACGGTGCATTGTCTTGATGAAACAGCACTTTCTTTTTCTTCAAATGCGGCCGTTTTTCTGCGATTTCGTCCTTCAAACGCTCCACCAATGCAATGTAATAGTCGCTGTTGATAGTCTGCCCCTTTTGGAGATAGTCGATGAGAATTATTCCATGTGCATCCCAAAATACGGATGCCATAACCTTGCCAGCCGAGGACGAGGTTCGTCGCCTGCTCTCCACTCAGCTGACTGCCGACTTGACTCTGGTGTGAAGTGATGCAAAAATTCGGCTTTATTGCGGTTGAACAGGTTTAAACACTCCTCTGAATCATCAACACGTTGTTGTTTTTGGTCGACTGTGAGCAAACGCGGAAACCACTTTGATCACAGCTTTCGCATGTCCAGATATTCGTGTATGATATATCCAACACGCTCTTTTGATATCTTCAGAACCTCAGCTATCTCGATCAACTTCACTTTACGGTCATTTGTAATCATTTTGTGGGCTTTTTTAATGTTTTCATCTGAAACAGCCTCTTTTAGACGTCCACTGCGCGCATCAACTTCGGTGCTTGTATGACCACTTTTAAATTTTTCAATCCACTTGCGAATGGTTCGTTCCATTTCTTTGTATCGGCTGCATTTTTTCCCATCAAAAAGCAATGATAAATCAACACACGAAATTGCCTTGAATCCATTTTTTTCACAATAACAAAAGTTGCTTCACTCACAACGCTATATCTCGAGAACTAATCGTCCGACAGCTGTCAAATTTATACACGTATCTTTTGAAGGTTGGTACTAACTGAAAATGGTATGGATTTAATTCAAGTAGTGCCCTCTCTTAAAAACGGACTTTTCAGCCCATGGTACACTTTGATTTACGAATATCGACAGAGGAGAACATTTAATATAAGTCGGAGCTGGAAAAAAGTGTTACAAATTTATTATATTCTTGGAAAAGAAAAAAATTTTCTCAAAAGAAGTAACTGGAACAGAGCAAATACAGGAATATTCCTGTAGCTATTACTGTATTCATAAGATGTGTGATATAAGGCAATAAAAAAGGACAAATGGCTTTAACAAAAGTTCGATGGACTTCATCAGCACCAACTGCATTCGATTTAATGGAGTGAAAACTTTCAAGAACATCCAAGCTATTAACACCGATGAACTTATAAGGCGTATCTGTGGAGTGCACTGTACTGTAAGCGTGATAACTTTGTTCAGATACGACCTTAGAGAGGGGAACAGAAACAAAATTGCAGTTGAGATCACTACCAGATCCTAAATTCTTCCACAGCTTACGTCCATCTGATATTGCCTCTAAACGGCTAGAAAAGAACCGAATTTTAGCCTGGCTAATTTTGAGAATGATCTTGTTTCTAAGAGATTTGTAGAAATTATGGAGTATCGCAATCCGAAAGCGTTTCCAATTCTGATAGGCCCGATCACGTTGATCTATGAGTTTTTGTAATTCTGCAGAAGACCAGAGATGTGATACATTAATTACCTTTCTTGTTTTGATTGAAACGCCGTAGTTAAAGAGGGTGTTTATGTTAGGGTTGAGAAAATCTACTTGCTCATCTGGTGTAGGCATACAATAAATGGAGTTCAACGGTTCTTGACACAATTCTCGGACTACAGCCAGACCGTTTATATTTCTCAAGTCCCTGTCTGATATCTTGATTGAACCGGACCACTGTCATTAAATAAATTGTACGTAAGGAATATGAGATCATGTTTGGAGAAGGCTGGTGCGGAGAGTTGATTATAAAAAATCGATGAAAAAAGCGCTGTCACAAGTACTTTATGACCGGGTAAAGTGAGTGGGGGTGTAACGGGGTGTAAGTCAAATGAGCACATAAGATATATTAGTCGCTCATCGACCAATAGATTACTATTGACATCACCGCAGACGATTACATTGGTTGAGCTAATGGAGATTACATCCATCAACTCAGATAAAGGTGTTAGATTAATATTTGAGTTAAATCTGAAAACAGTACCTATTAAAAGACTATTCAAACCGCATTTAAATTCAACAAATACGTATTCAATAGAGGAATCAGTAGGCGATGAACATTTCCATCTATAAGGAGTTCCGTCTCGGGCGTACATTGCAATACCACCACTGATATCACGATTTATCTATCTGTGAGAAAAAGTTTGTAGCCTTTTACAGAGTACATTTGATCATTATTAATTGGAAAAAACCAAGTTTCCGATACACAGGCTACATCTACTTTGGATTATGGTTAAGCCAACTCTATGGGAGCGAAAAATATTTATCATCATCCAGAGAATCCACTCCTCGGTTACGTGACTGCATTTTGTTTAGGAGACTTATTGCTAGAAATAAGGCGTTTTCCTAATTTTCATAGCAAAGACAGAATTGAAGAGAAAATGTAGAGGGTAGAAGTAAAAATAGAAAGAAGAGTAAAAAAATTAAAAAAATTTAGGTAGGAAAAAAAGATATATGTAGATAAAGAGAAAAAAAATACAAATTTAAATAACCCTGTTCTGTTGTCTATCACTTTCGGGTTTCTTCTCTTTCTACTTCTTAGACTTTCGCGTCAGCAAAAGCATTCAGCATCTCTTCGTTCTCCACAGCTAAACTCGGCCCATAGGCACTTTGCTTTGCAAACACTAATCCAGAGTGCGTGAAAACAGAGCGCAGCTATTTACGGCATTTGAGGCAGACAGCTTATTGAAGACAAATTTTCTACCAATCTTTTGTTATTTTTAATAGGCAAAAGGCCGTGCGGTCCAGCGGCCTTATACATAAATATTTATATTCCTGTCTTTGCTTCATTTTGATCGAGTGGAGGGAAACCACCACAGCGGAAATTGAGACATCAGAAGTGATGTTTTCCTATCCTTAGTACTGACTGTGACTCTACTACTAAATTTTCTTACTTATCTCAACATGCTTGTTAACTGAATCGAACCACTTCTTTTGGTTTTGGTTTAGCTTCCGAGCGTTGTTCTTGGAGTAGCCTCTTCATTTCCTCTATCAGTTATTTCTTATACTCTTTCTACTTTTGGAATAAGTCGATGTTCTTACTTCCACTTTTTCCTCGTAGGGCCTCTCTTGTCCTTCTATGTTGCTATATGCGATCGTCAAATGTTCTGACGGTTTGTTGCGATTGCTCCAATAGTTTTTTGGGACGCCTGAGTTATTCGTAGACATACCTTGGTTGCAACTATTGTAGATAGTGGTCCCAGTCAACATTGATCCCTCGGAATTTTTGGGCGGTAGGTATATCCGAGTAAAACTGGAAAAGTGACTTGCGTCCATTTTGCTACAATTCTCTCATTTACGCGTCAAAAGCTCAAGGCATTTTGTTTTGTCTGCCGCTTTCAATGAATATAAGCTGCTTCTGTTTTCTGCAGCAGTCAGCATAGTACAATAAGTACTTCTCAGTTTTTTATTTTCCTTTTTTTCTGGCGCATTCCCCTACTTTATAGCCTCTTCCTCATATTCATATGTATATTTCCCTCTTGCGGGGTTGTCAAAAGGCACAATTGATGTGTAGCCATAATTCCAGAACTGAGCATTTCCAGGTTGTTATTTCGCTATTTCTACCCTAATAGTACAATTCCTAAACCACTGTGTAGTGAACAATATTCGAAATTCTTCATTCATTGTCTCCAGTAGCGTTCCATATCAAAATATGAAATCAAAGGAAATTTAAACATTACCCACGATCCCTCTGCCTTTAACAAAATATCCTACTGACTGCCGCCACAGGATCCAATTAACTCAACCAATTTGTTGGTTATTAATGTTGGATATCGTAACGATGAGATCCGCTTCACTTTTCCCCACACAAACTTGCGCTCCATTGCAATTTTACCGCAGTGCACCTTTGAATCAGTATCTTCCTCCCATCGGCATGTATTTGTGCCTCATTTACATCAAGCGTTCTCCATCATTTCCAGAATGAATAGCGCGCGCTAACTAATTGGCTTCCAGTTTTACGACGGGTGACGTCTAAACGCGAACTATTTTCAGATAAAACAAACATACCCGCGGTCTCCTAACACCAAATAAAAGGAAAAAAAAAAAAGTCGTCGATGGTGGAAGTTGTAAAAAAAAATGGGGGAAACCTGATTGCCGTAAGCATGGCTTCCATTTGAATATTATTAAGGGAGACATTTATTTCACCCAATTTAAGTTCTCTTCAAATTTACGACTCCATAACAGATCTCAGGAAACATTTAAACTATTTTTTGTTTGTTTTTTTTTTTTTTGTGTTTCGAGTTAAAGTGCCATGACGCACTCGGGTACAAGAAAACGAACAGGTACAAGTCCCGGAAGCTATGATTTTTAATTAACCAATTCGAGAACATGCTAACAGTTCAATTAAAATCCATCTCAAATGTCCCGAGTATCGGGGGGAAAATGCCTTTGGGTTGGTTGTCTGGGAAACATGACTGTTGGAGCAGTACTCGTACCAGGATCCCTAATCAAAATGTCAACACTTTGTGGTTTCGCAGTTGAACTCTCAGATGACACATCCTCCGACATTGGGATGAACAATTTAATTGGCTTCAGGCGATGAGTTAAGTGTTGCTGGCAGACATAGATACACTCGATTGTGACTTGAATGCCTGACAGTTTATGGTTGCAACATACTATAAATTAAATTGAATTAAAATTCAATAGCAGACTGTACGAGTATGAGCGAGGTGCATTTGTTAATCTTATTTCAATTTTGTTTCTATTATAATTCGAAAATAATTGTGGGTTTCTTCTGACAACAGGGATGTGAGTTTTCCCGATAGAAAAGATCAAAACAAAAGTTGTGACGCAAATATGACATGCTCCATTACATAAGCTTATCTCTCATAATGACAAAGAGGGAGAAACCCCGTCCGAAAGTTAAAGGACATCACGGTATAGAGCTGAAATGGATATGCACTCATATCTTTACATGGAAACAGACCATCTAAAAAGGATTCTACGAATTCGTCGACAACATTTACGAGCAATCTTGTGGTAAACTGTGCAAGATATTTAAATGAGTGCTCAGAGAGGTTATAAATTGACGTTAAAAGGGATGAGCAAAATAAAATTAGTTATTCCGAATACTAGTGGTATTCACAATAGCAATGGTTCACCTGTTGTATTGTTGACTGTGGTCGGTGTAATTAGTCTAAGCCTCCAATCATAATACCAAGTTATTAACGCCCGCTCGTTTCCGAAGTTTTCCAGAAATTCATAAAAGGTTTCTGGTGCTATGATTTATGTGGCTTCTTCTGCAAGACGTTCAGTAGATTGAAGTGTACGGATGGTGAATGTAGGTAGAAAACTTCCTGATAATGTGAACTTGTAGTATTTTCCAATAGTTTTTGAGGCTAATGTTGACTGGATATGTTTGAAAGGTTTTGGTAAAGCTAGGAAAAAAAAAGTGTGACAGCTGGGTCAATGAGTACTTCCTCTTTCTCCCGACAAGAAAGACTTAAATACATAACATACTTGAAGTGAATTGGACATCAATTAATGCTGTCAGCTGAATTTACATATATTTCTTTAAATACTCATTCCGTGTACGCCCTTCAGTGTGTTTTGGAACATTAGCGCTTGGATCGTATCTAGTAACTTTGCTACAGTCTTCTTTTTATTAAAGAAAAGTATGAGAGATTGTAAGATTTGTAATCAGTCTTGTTAACCGTCGTTTAAGGCATTCCGTGATGAATCTCCTTCTATGAACCCAACAGCTGATTTTCTATTTAAGGGACAAATGATTCAGTTATGTTAGGAAGTTAAGGCCAGGTCTGGGATACTTTATATTAATGAAATTGTTACTATTCCTTGCATAACTCAGATGATTCTGCCGCGATTTTTTTCATATGTCCGTTAGTTGTCTGCTATGTTAATAGATTTCGATACATATGATACTGGCGCAATTTCTGCAGAGTCCTCTATTTTAAAGAAACAATTCGCTCATATGGAAGGTATTTTCATCAAAGAGGACTACAGAACCATACAAGCTACAATATTTATATTGTATCTATTTAGTATAAGAGTATGTATATGCAGTCTAATAAATACAATAATATACAAAAATAAAAAAAATTTCAACGCTTTTTGTTATAGGACTCCGTAGTTGTCCTAAACTTATGAACGTAGTAGAACACAAGGAAAGAATTAAAAATTTACAATAGCGTGTTTTGTCCATCATGGGATTGCTTTCGAATAAATTAATAAAGAATATAATGGAATAAAGAATAATGTGTAAATTATTTTTAATTAAACAAATCCACAAATACACATAAATATCTGCCTTGTATCTTGTTGAGACAAGTAAAAATACAAAAAAAAATTTCAGATTTACAGAGATTCTGGGGCCATTGGGATGATACAAGAGCGAAATTTTGCTTCTTCAAGTCAAGGTGGTCGATGCACTATGGGTCCTCTTCATACTAATCATGGCTCAAGAGACCCTTTTTAATTTTTGTCATTTGTAAACAAAAACAAATGCAAAAACAATTTTTTAACGGTCCAGTACATGTGGTACGAAAGTATTAACTTCTCAAACAAAAGTTGACGTTTTGTTATTGATTTTGCTCATGAAATGTGTGGCTTGAATTGTGTGTTTGTTTTTTTAATTTTTAAAGTACAATTAACAAAATTAATACAAAATTTAAAAAATGCCGTTCGTTGTTCAAGGTATGTAGATTACGGAATAATTTTTATTCCTGTCTCAAAACTATACAAAATAAGTAAACGTATAAGACTTCTCTCTTATGCATAAAAATACTAAGAAGGTTTTTTTTTTTAATTTGCGCAAGGGCATACCAAAACAAATAATGCACAATATAAACGAGGATATTTGTTCTTATGAATCCGAAGAACAAATTGGGGTCCAGTAGCGCATTTTACGCCCCTCTTAGGTGAATCCTTAATGGATAATAGCATCAACATCAAGAGAGAAACGTTGTGTGATATTATATTTGGGAGTAAATTAACCGTCCAGAACTCCCATCATGAGCAAAATACTCACTTTAAGAAAATAACAATTTATATCTAGTAGTCTATAGCTTATATGAAGCGATATTATCGTTGCAAGATGTCGATGGTGGATTAGATGATCTAGAAAGTGATGCGGAATCCGAACACAGTGTTCATGCGACTGATTCGGAGCAGTTTGTAGATGAATCACATTTTGAATTAATTGATGATGGTCCAAGTAGTCCTTCAAATATTTTTGTTGGAAATGACAAAACGACGAGATGGAGATGAACTGCAAGTGATACCAGAGTAAGAAGGGGGCGCAGGAATATTATTACTCATCTTCCTGGTGTCAAACAGATTGCAAAAAATGCTAAAACAAGGTTGGAGTGTTGGAAGCTTTTCTTTCCTGATAATTTAATCAACCATATTGTAAAATGTACTAACATTTATCTTGAAAAACAGCAAAAGTCTTACAGTAGGAGTCGTGATTGTCGAGAAACTAATCCTACAGAAATGCTTGCTCTTCTAGGGCTCTTGTATATGTATAGCCGGAGTGCAAAAAGCACAGCATCTCAATGCGAAAGAATTATGAAGTACTGACGGAAGTGCACCAGAATGTTTTAGAGCAAGTTGAGTCCCTAGATCTTCCTTCCCAAGACGATGAAATCCCAGTTTCTTTATTTCAAAGACATTCCAATTTCATCATTCTTCAATGTCCAACCTAGAATCCTAATTGGTCTAGATCATGCAAATCTAATAGTTTCATTTAAGCATCGTGAAGGAAAAAGTGATCAACCATCAGCGATCAAAACTAGACTCGGATGGACGGTATTTGGGCCAGTAGATGGAATTAAGTCAGAACGCTCAGAGCATGGGGCTTACAACATATGCGAATGTCAAGAAGGGTCGACCGAGAAGCTACACGAACTAGTTCGAGATTTTTTTGTAATAGAAAATATAACATCGAAAAATATAAAACGTCTGATGAATAATGAGGATACAAGGGCTCAAACAATGCTAAAGAAACACACTGAACAAATAGGAAAAAAATACAGTGTTCCACTGTTATGGAAAAGTGAACTATTAGAGCTACCCGATAGTAGACCGGCAGCGATGCGTAGGTTGGTGTGCCTCGAAAATAGGCTCAAAAAAGAAGTGGAGTTGGCAGCGAATCTTCAAATGTAAGTGCAGGAGTACTTAAGAAAGGGGTATGCACGTAAGCTCACTGGCACCGAACGATGAGAGAGCGGAAAAGAAAGGGTTTGGTACTTACCGATCTTCCCCGTTATTAATCTGAACAAGCCGTCCAAGGTGAGCATGTATGGGATTCCCTCAACTCAGTGCTGATGTCTGGGCCTGATGATCTGCCACCGCTGCCAGAAATCCTTTTTCGTTTTCGGGAAAAAAGAATAGCCATCTGTGGAGACATTCGAGAAATGTTTCACCAAATAATGGTGCGAAAAACCGATCAGCATGCGCAAAGATTTCTTTGGAGGAATATAGATTCGGGGGAAATAGAAGATTATGTAATGCAGGTGCTAACATGTTCACCATGTTGCGCAAGTTAAACGACGACTTTCTTGATAGTGTCGACACCGAGGAAGAAGCGATTCGTTTAGTAAATGAAGTCATACGTATACACCAACAGGGCGGATTCGAGATAACGAACTTCATGAGCAGCTCGTCAAAGTTAGTAGAAGCAATAGGAGATAGAGCAGCTAAGGGTGATAAAAATATAAAATGTACAGATCTTTACGATGCCGAGAAAGTTTTACGCATGTGGTGGTCACCTCGAACTGATGTATTTTCATTCTCCTTCCTGTTTCTTAAAACCAAACGATTTTGAGAGGGTCTATTTAGGGACAAGCTTCCTCCCACGAAAAGAGAAGTTCTCAAAATTTTAATGAGTATTTTCGATCCACTTGGACTTATTGCCCACTTTCTCGTTATGCTTAAAATCCTTTTACAGGAAGTTTGGCGTCAGAAAATTCAGTGGGTTGAAGAGTTGCAAGATGGTCAACTTATAGCATGGCAGCACTGGACTAGATTAGTACCAGTTGTCAAGGAAATAAGAATAAAAAGGCCATATTTCGAAGATATGGTATTCGATGCTGACTGCTCAGTGGAGTTACATATGTTTGTTGACGCCTGGCAGCTTATGCGGCAGTGGCTTATTTACGCATTCAGAGTGGATCCTACGTTGAATGTAGACTAGTCAGTTCAATAACAAGGGTTAGTCTTCTCAAACCGCTGTCGGTACCTCGTATGGCGTTAGAAGCAGCTGTGTTGGATGTCAGACTGGCGAAAGTTGTCACTCAATCAAAATCAATAGGCGATACTTCTGGTCAGATGCGCAGGCTGTATTATGCTGGATTAAGAACGAAAAAAGAAAAATGAAACAGTTTGTAATGTTCAGGATAGGGGAAATTTTGGAAGGCTCTGCTGAAGCTGAATGGCGATGGGTTCCCAGCAAGGACAACATAGCTGACGATGCGACGAAATGGATTGTTAAAATAGATTGGTCGTCCGAGAGCCGCTGGTATAGTGGACCAGAATTTTTACGTCAGTCCAGTGATAGATGGCCGGCGGGTGAAGTGATCCACTGTAATTCATCCGCAGAAACAGAAGTAAGAATACACACTCACAGAGCGCTTGATGTTGATAATGTAGTAGACTATAATAGATTTTCGTCATGGAAGAGGTTGCGCGGAATCATATTACGGTGTTATCGTTGGAAAAGGCAGAAATTGATTTCAGTTTGAGATTTCAGATGAATGCAGCTGCGAACTATTCGTACAGATTTCGTCAGTCTGAAGCCTTTTCGAGTGAAGTTGGTCAGCTACAGATTGCAAATACTGTACAGAGCGAGCCGCACCTGTCGAATTTAAGTCCCTATCTTGATCAAAATGGAGTCATGCGTATAAAGTGACGCATCGATGCCTCCGAGCAAGTACCTTTCAATTGTAAACTCCCAATTATTCTTCCCAAGACTCAACAAATCACTTGGCTTATTGTTCAAGATTTTCATCAAAAATATAAACACATCAATTTCGAAACTACCGTGAATGAGATTCGTCAAAGCTATTATATTCCATATTTGACACGCGTAAGTGCCAAACATGCAAAAACGCGAGAGCAGTTCCTGTACCACCTGTAATGGGAGAGTTGCCCCCGGCACGACTTAAGGCCTTTACTCGACCGTTCTCTTATGTGGGGATGGATTATTTTTGGCCGATGTTAGTTGCAGTAAGAAGACACTCGGAAAAACGCTGGGGAGTGATATTTACTTGTCTAACCATCAGAGTCACGTGTATTATGGCCATGCAACGGTTCTGCGCACGAAGAGGAAAGCCGGTGGAAGTGTGGAGCGATAACGGCACAAATTTCAGAGGTGTTACTCAGGAGTTGCGGGATAGTTCAGTTCATTTAGATGTAGACAGAATTGCAGCAAATTTCTTAAACGAAAAGATAAAATGGAATTTTATTCCTCCAACGTCGGGGGGGAGCTGGGAACGGTTAGTGCGGTCGGTGAAGCAGGTGCTGGCGCAAATGAATCAGCCTAGAAATCCTAAAGATGAGGTTTTACTGACGATGATGGCGGAGGTTGAATATATTATTAATTCTAGGCCATTAATATATGTTCCTTTAGATCGAGAGAGTGACGAAGCGCTAACGCCGAACCATTTTTTAATGGGTTCATCGAATGGTGTGACATTGAATTGCCCGAATTTGGATGATGGGTTGGCACTTCGAAGAAACTGGTTGACTTGTGAACACTATGCTGATACGTTTTGGAAGAGGTGGGTCAAGGAGTACTTGCCGACACTTACCAGGAGGACAAAGTAGTTCCGTTCTGCCAAACCTATGGTAGAGGGAGACGTGGTCATCATAGTAGATGCAAAAGGTGCTAGAAGCACTTGGCCCAAAGGACGAATCCGGCGGATACATCGGAGCAAAGATGGGCAAACGCGATCAGCCTTAGTTCAGACGGCAACAGGAGTATACACAAGACCCACGGCAAAATTAGCAGTTTTAAATGTGGGAGGGTTTGGCGCTGATGGTAACCTAGATCAAGCTTCCAGATTACCATGGGGGAGTGTTGCCAAACCTGGTAATGCCGCTGTGTTGTCTAACGATACGCAAACTTGATCAGTAAGGAGGCCATCTGCTGAATTAAGAAGCCGTCTTTTTCTTTTTTTGGGGAAAAAGGGACAGAGGCATAAGCCGTCAAAAAGGAGAAGTGCCAACAACGAATTTTTCAACCTTGCACTTCAAATATTTTCGAATTAAATTCCACTCTGCTGATAGTTCCACAATTGGATATGCTGTTAGTATCGGAATTTAATGAGCTTAACATACGCTGCCGTTCTCGTACTACAGCCGAAGATCAGCGGCGTGAGTTCGGGAACGAATATGAAAAACAGAGGGTACTGTCATCAGCAAAGGAATATATTGGATTAGAAGTATTTGTATTTGTATTTGTATTTAGATTAAAATTACATTAATACTACAAGATAGGATATCTCTTAAAATCATAGTTTTAGTTTTCCAGACGTTACAGATTATACGATATATTAACAACTAGGATACATTTTGAGAACAATTAAGATAATAAAAAAAATAAAAATAAAATAAAAGGGATATATAAAGAGAAATAAAAGTAAATAAATAAATAAAAATTATAGTATAATTATTACATTAAATAAGAAGAAAAGTCATGTCTAAGTTAGGATGCGGTTATCGGAAAGATGAAGGAAAAGCTTTTTCTGAAAGACGGCATATGAGTTGATCACCTGCAATTCATTTGGAAGATAATTCCAGGCGCGAATTGCAGATACAAAAAAGGATCGTTCTCCAATGCAATGTGTGAATGAAGGTATAATTAGGTTTTTACGTCTATTAGATTGTGCAAAACAAAGGATTTCAAAAAGATAACTAGGAGACTTAGTTTGTATAATTTTAAATAGTTTTAATATATTGCGGAAGTTTAAATACAGATTAAGATTCAGACCGTAAATTGAGGATGTAAAACTGGAGACACTACTGAACCTAGGAATATTATAAATAAAAGGGATACAGTCATTGAACGCAACCTTTAGTCTATTCTTACAAACAGAGTCAAGACAAGGGAACACAGAACAATTAAACAAAATGTAAGGTATTATAAGCGTTTTAACTAATCTTGTTTGATCTTTTCGTGATCTTCATAGGGCAGTCATCGGTTAGATTTCGGAGTGGTATATTCCTAAAAAAGGTTGTAGCCACAGAATAGGATTAGCATGGAAGGCTGTAGCTACAGATTCCTCTTCTTCGTTGTTCTTCAGATTCCACAGAAATTGTTATCAACAATATTCAGTAGCTAGGCCTCGTCAGACTTATCGCTTTCGCCGATAAGATAAGATAAGATAAGATCCCTCAATCTTTTCACCAATGCCACAGGTGGATTATGAGAGGTCTGGATAGAAACAAAGCTCGAGGATATCCCAAGCAGACCTAGAACTCACTCCTGGATGCCAGCCGAACCCTCTTCCCAGAAAGCACACTAGAGGTCATCAGCCTCAGTAACCCGACCCTTGCGACTCATACTCGTAACTGGAAGGTCGCGAAACTGGAGGAATTAAGGGGTTCTTAATCGTGATCGCGGGCTAATCGTGATCAATAAGGAATCCCTTAACCCTCTATCGTAGACCAAAGGCATGATTCGGTTCTGTTTCGAGTCAATAAACAAGAAGGTGCAGATTAGCAACCTCTTCCTCCTTTAACCGAAATTGCAAATTCAGCTTCAGATCCTAGAGCGTCGACAACCTTTCCTGAATTGGACAATCAGGCGACTCCAATCTTTCTAAGGTGGCAACCAAGTCGACGGTCTCCACTTTCGACACCCCGAAAATGGAAAAAGACAACGAATTAAAAAGAGATCCTTTGCAATCAGAAGATAAAGGTGAGGTCTTGGGCACATGTTCATTATCGGAGGACTCGGACAACACCGTGGTGAAAGCTTCTCTTATATGTAGATTGTAGGAATGATGTTACTTTCTTCCGATTAACCTCCATCACTCAATAAAGGCTTCGGCCGCGCTGATTCTGTGTCTATCCCAAAACGCAGAAAACACCATCCTAATCCCGGAACCATGGATTATAGAAGGCGTGGTTCGTGAATTTAGGTCACCCGAATATGTTCCGCTCTATGCAAGAGACAAAGGTAAGATTAGAACTACAATAGTATATTATTGAAACGTAGCCGTAATAAATTCTTACTTCCTAACCTCAGCAACCGCTATATAACCGTTACCAGACTGGAGACTGCCAAGGGCTCCTACATGTGCATATATTGGCCACGATCACGTGGGCCTTCTCTCTAGTGAAAACTTGGAAAGGGTAGTACGGCAAGCGGGAAGGCTAAAAATTGGCCTCATTATCGGGTGCGACACTAAAGCTCATCACACGGTATGGAGCAGTACCAACATCAATGATAGGTAAGCCAATTTTTGATTATATTATGAGTATATGTTGTTTGAAAAAAAAAGATGGTTCTGGGACAACCACAAGTTATGAATCACCCAACCTGGTACCGGACACCTATTTTCCAGGTAGCTCCCTATTCACGGCCAGTAACTAGGCAGGCAGGACTACCGCAGCGATAGCTTCAAACTATACAAGTCTGCTGGACCGGACGGTATAATGCATGCCAAGATACAAAGGTCCTCACTCCTCCGATATTATCCTGCCAACGCTAGAGAATATCATGAGGAGCTGCGTAGAAATGAACCACATCACTTTGCCATAGAGACAAGTTAAAGTAGTTTTCATTCCCAAAGCCGAAAAAGATTTTCACGTTGTCTCAAAGGACCTCAAACCTATAAGTCTATCATCCTTCCTTCTATAATACAATAAAAACTCTAAAAAGTTAAGTCACATCCGCCATACAGCCCCGACTTTGCAACATCGGATTTTCACTTAATTCGAAGTTTGGTAAGAGACTCACAAATGATGATGACTTGAAAACGCACTTGGTTCAGTTGTGTGCTAATAAAGGACAGAAGGTATGAGAACGGAATCATGAAGTTTCCAGAGAAATGGCAGGAAGTCATCAAAGAAAATGAAAATATATTTTTGATTAAAGTTTATTCTTTTCATAGAAAACGGAACGGCAGTCCCATGCAATGTGGATAGAAAGAGAGAATCAATCCCATTATTGTTACTAGAATAGTAGAGTCATTTTAAATGACGAGTTTGCCGGACACCGCGGTGGTGCGTGAGAAAGCGGACAACCGAAAAAAGTTTAAACGAGCCAGGAATGACTGCAACGTCTTTCTTAAGTCTGTAAGCCCGTAAAATTCCAATACCACCAAAAGCTGAGGCACAAAATACTACAATGTCCCAAAGGTAGTAAAAATGTTTGATCGTACGTCAAAAATATTAGAAATTCCGCCTCATCCTCCATCCCAACGCTGATTTATAATGACATTCCAGCTGTCAGCTCTTTGGACAAGGACAATTTGTGTGGTAGCAAGGGTACTTAAAAATCTTAGTATACATAAATCCGCTGGTCCAGATGGTATATCTCGCCTTCTTCTGAATGCTTTTTCATCGATACTACTCATTAGACTCCTTCTGAGCAGATGGAAAACTGCATTTAGTCAACTAATGAAATATCTCGAAACACGAAAACTTCTCAATGACCGCAGTACGGTTTTCGTTGCACCAGGTCTACTGGTGATTTGATGGCATGTCTTACCGAAAAGCGGAACCAAAACGAACATCAATTTGTCGAAAGCAAGATAGTTGCACTCGATATTTCTAAGGCATTTGACAGGGTTTGGCATCAGGCTCTTTTGTCGAAAATGCGTGCTCTTGGGATCGATGAATCTGTCCTTCAATGGATAGGAAACTATCTTTCGGAACGTTCGATTCAAGTTGTCTTGGATGGTCTCAAGTCTGATATTCACAAAATAAATGCTGGCTCCGTTCTGTCTCCGATACTGTTTTTAATTTTTATCAATGATTTCTTGACTCCTACTTCTAATCGAATATATTCCTTTGCTGATGACAGTACCCTCGGCTTTTCATATTCGTTCCCGCACTCACGCCGCTTATCTTCGGCTGTAGTACGAGAACGACAGCGTATGTTAAGCTTATTAAATTCCGATACTAACAGCATATCCAATTGGAAAACTATCAACAGAGTGGAATTTAATGCTTCCAAAACACAATGCTGTCTGCTGTCGTTAAAGCGTAATTTAAATAGCCAGCCACTATCCATGAATAGCACTTACATCGTCGAAACTTACGTTGTAATGACCACATATTCGATGTCGTAAAAATGCTGCGAAATTTCTAGGTTTCCTCAAGCGATGTAAGAAATATTTTACCCCCTCTGATATGGCCTCAATATATAAGGCATTCATCCGCCCAAAATTGGAGTACTATGCCCACATCTGGTCCGGTGCTCCTAAAACATCTCTGCACCTGGTAGATAGGATTCAAAGCCATGCGATAAAAGTCATAGGTGATACTAATGTCAGTCAATCAATTGACACCCTCGAACACCGACGAAATGTCTCCTATCTCACTTTGTTTTATCGCTATTTCCACCACCAGTACTACAAATATTTTAAGGGTACACAAATCCCTTGAGCGCGCGCTCACTATAAAAAAAAAAATAAAAAATCCAGATAAGATATTGCTTATAAGTTATAACAAAACCGAGGCTGATAAGTGATTCTATAGGTTTGAGCCTTGTGTTAGAAACCAAAGGTCAGGTACATAGGTAATGTCCAGCTTGCGGTGGGAAATGGGGAGAACAGGATAGTCCGTTTACAACAGACCGGTTATGGATCAGAAATGTAACTTTTTTTAAGGCGAGCTCATCAATCTTACTTATAGGATTGGCCAGGTAAAGCCAAACATCGTCAGTATAAAGGTGGATTGCAGCAAACTAATTGTAAGTCATCTATAATAGCACAGAATAGGACAGGTCTGAGAATTGATCCCTGAGGTACACCTTAGCTTATTATTTTAAGCTCTGAATATTTCTCTCCAGTGACAGTCCTTTGTCACCTATTTGACATATATTGTAATTCCTAATAAGTTTAACAGACAGATCGCTGAAACCAAAACAGTGTTGGCGCTTCCAGCACATAATATCATGGTTTACTTTATCGAAGGCCTTTTAAAAGTCAGCTAGGCAAAGTAATGTCACAAATTCTCTTGTGACGAGTAATCTTGACCGAAGAGCACCTGTGGTTGGAAAGGGCTACGGAGGATATTTAAGGATAAGTGTGCTACTCGTATTATTGGTTTAGAGATAATATTTTCAAATACCTTAGATAGGGACGGTAATATGCTGATAGGCCTATAGACACTAGGGGAGGTGGTATTTGATTTCTTGGTAATCGAAATGCTTTCAGTTATTCTCCAAGATTGAGGAAATATGGATGCCGTAATGCAGTATTTGAATATATGAATCAGATGGCTAACTACGTTTGAAAATATAAGTTTAATAAAGATAATACCTTAACCGTCTACACCAGCCGAATTAGATTTTTTGGCTAGAACGCAGTCCAAACTTCTCTTTAGGTAGCAACAATAAAATCACCCTGTCTATAAGATAGTTCAGAAATTGTTTTCAGATCAAAATCAGTCATATCGGAGCATCTTCCCTGAAATAATCCATTTAGAACATCAGGATCTGGTAAGTCACACTGTACACTGTTAGTATTAGTAGGAACACAAATCCGACGCTAGTTAGTCCATGGCTGTTTGGTTAGAAGTGAAGTACTTGACTTGAAAGCTTAGTATTGCAGTTTCATTCTGCAGTACGGATAACGTGGGTTGCATTGTTCCGAGCATTCTTATAAGCATCCAAATTAAGGGCAGAGAAACTGTTCTTCCATTTTCTGAGTTTGCTTCTAGTTTTAATAAATAAACCAAGGACAGCTTTTATTGTGAATACTTACAGTCTTAGTAGGTACACATGCATCAAACAGTTTCCATAAGATATGCTGGAAATAGCCGAGTTTTCCGTTTGCATTCGCTCTTAGCCTGCAACCATACCAAGGAGCAGAAGTAACTACAGAATGTAACTGATAAGTCAATAGCGTTAAAATCACTATATGAAAGATAATGGGGAAGAATGGTAGGAAAGTCAATGTTATAAGTAAGTACAGAAGAGGGATCAGACCAGTTATTTATGATATGGATTCCGAAAGAAGAAGTTTTTGATTTGGAAAGCATGGGGGTTATTTTTTTAAAATAATGTTGTGTTTTGTTGATATAGCTTGATCAAAAAGTTCCCGAACGGAGCACCGTATGACGCCCCCATTGTTCCGATTTGAGTTCTTGTTAAGTTGGTAAATCTGTTGTTGCCATTTCCTCTAAATCTTAGCATCATAGCTTGACATTTGCAAAAGTTACGTAGCCAAGAGTATATCTATCTTTGTGTATGTTGGCGATTTTTACAATTTTAAAAATGAATTTAAATTTGCAACAACGAACTTGTATTAAATTTTGCGTAAAAAACGGATTTAATGGTGCGCGAACATTAGAAATATTGAAAAAGTATTGCGGCAACGATTCTCTAAAGAAAACGGTCGTTTACCAGCGGTTCAAAAGTGGTCGTGAGTCAATCGAAGATGATGAACGCAGTGGCAGACCATTAACATCGAAAACCGACGAAAACATTGATGAATACGAGTAAAATAAATATTGGTCAATAACCGCAAATTAACCATCAGAGAGATAGCGGAGGACTTGAACATTGCCTATGTTCAATAATTTGTGTTTCCGTCGCGTAGCCGTAAAATTAGTGCCAAAAGACCTCAATTGAATGCACAAAAGAGACCGTGTTGACGTCGCAAAATAGATGATTTGCGGGGCTGAATCCGATTCCACATTCATCAAAATGATCATTAGTGGAAACGAGACGTGGGTTTATGAGTATGACATGCAATCCAGACATGAGGCAAGTGAATGGCGTTCACCAAATGAGCCGAGACCAAAAAAACCACGTCGTTTTCAGTCAAAAAAGAAGACAATGCTCACGGTTTTCATGGATTACAACGGTGTAGTGCATCATGAATTTTTGCCAGAAGGCCAGACAGTAAACAAAGAGTACTCGTATTATTTGGGCGTCATGAGACGTTTGCGTGAAGCAATTCGCCAAAGAAGACCAGAATTGTGGGCAGAAAACTCGTGGATTTTGCACCATGATAACGCACCGTCGCACAGTGCCATAGTTATTCGTAATTTTTTGACGAAAAATGCAACAAATATAATCCAGCAGCCACCGAATTCACCTGATTTGGCTCTCTGTGACTTCTTTCTTGTCAATCGAGTTAAAAAACCAGTACGGGGAACGCGTTTCAGCAGCCAAGAGGAAATAATGGAAAAATCGCAGGAAGCACTGATGGGCGTACCGAAAACCGAATATAAAAATTGTTTCGAGGATTGGATCTAGCGCTGGCATAAGTGTGTTGCAGTCGATGGGAATTACTTTGAAGGGGACAATATTGATTTAGATGAATAAACTTGTATCTTTAATTTTCTGAATAAATTCCGGAATATTTTTGATCAAGGTGGTATTGCGGAAAGTCCAGTGAGAGCACTGAATAAGGGTTGAGGAGAGCAGCTTCTATTCAGCTTATAAGCGCAGGATACTAAACATTTATTGGAGCCATCAGAATCACTTACTTTAGTTGTGTTTTTCCTTTCCAATCGAACGGACGTGCACTAGTCTATTTCTCACCTTCGTTCTATCCAACTAAGCAAGTTTTATTTTTAATTTCTCCCAATCCCTTTTTACAATACTCGCGTTCGTATTCGCAATCTAAGCCAATCACATTTTGTTTTTTTACTGACCCAACATTTTGTTGTTCTTGTCTGTTTTTTTCAACCCATGTATTTTTACCGACCTACCCCTCACTGACAGTGTTTAAATTTGACTGCAACTCCAATTGCGTAATTACTAGTGAAACTAGTGCCGACTCGGTGTATTGCACTGGCATCTGTGGGAAACCTTATCACGTCCTATGTGTTGGATTAAGTAAAAAATCAATTTTTGATTTTAAAGACTACCGCTGCAATTTTCTCTTTTTTTGTGATGAGTATAAAGATATCTGACATAGCACAATATGCTCGCCATAAAATGCCTCAGCGACTCAATAAATAATATTAGCTTTGAAAACGTACTCTGTTTGAAGAGACTACAAACTCGACGATGTTATGAGAAATGTTAAAGATCTTTCAAGTGTCGTAGAACAATAAACCAACCCCTTTAAAACAAATCTCTCGAAAAACAGTTGGCAAACACTCGAACTTCCAAAACACACAGACAATATTAATATTAATTCAATTAAAAACATTATTTCTAACAGTGTGAAATCTGCCCTCAAGTCCAATTTTCCGTCTGCTGCTGACACTCTTAGTGTCTTAAGATCAGACTTTGATATCTATTTCCAAGTTTCATCACCCTTAAGTCCGCACGTCATAACAGAAACGAATAAATTAGGTAATGACGTTGCAGCATCTCATCTACTCTTGTAATTGACGATATCGTTGATGACATTAGATCGACGCTCAGTAAAATTGACGATCTTCCTGTACAACTCCAGCCCCAATCTAACGCAATGTATAATATTGTGCATCCCTACTAGCTGAAATGCTCGAGAACCCTGTAATCTCCATCTTCGATTCACCGAAAACCGAGGCGTCAATTTCTCGCCTTGGTACTTCTTGGACATCCTCGGAATGGAAACAACGGGTTCAAAGACTCGACAACTACAACAAGTCTGAGTGTGTAACATTTATTCTCGACTGTTTATCTGTAACCACAAACTCAATCTGACTTTTGAACTTATTTAAGCTCTGACTTAAATCACCATAGACAGCTGCCAAAAAGTCGCATCGCCCAACAAATCGAAGTCTTCTCGTTTCAAGATTCCCCGTATATACGAATGGCTTTTTCGTGACCAATCCTCAGAGATCTTCCAACTTCATGGAATAAAGATGCATATTTTGAACGATAACCAACCCAAACCCCCTGAAAACCACAAGCCTACAGATAACCCTAAGCGCAATAAACAATCCAAGTCCTCCCATGAAGACCCCCAACTCCAGTTTTAAGGTTGGTTTGTTTCCCTCGTTTCCTCCACTGAATCATATACTTTACCCTGCTCATGTCATCAACCCAAAAGAGCATAAAGATGTCCCCCTCCTCACAAAATCTCGCCCACCTAAACGCGTCCCTTTTAATATTACACCTAATCCATCTCCTACAAAAATCCAAACCTCATATCCTAAACTTCCCTCATTTTCCACCTCTTATCCAAATTTCATCCGCTCCCACACACTTAATCCTCCTTTATCTAGGTTGGCTGTTGACCATAATTCCTCTAATGCTCTTGAAATCCCATCCTCCGCAATTCTTGATCCCTTGCTTCCTCCTGCAGTTAAACTAACCAAGAAGCTAGCCGATGTGGCAAATGACGGTCGTTATGTCCTTTCCCGCCTACGGGACCGTCGGCTATATCAACACGTGCGACTTTATCTTGCTTACTTGCATGATAAGCTCGATTCCATCTGCATCGATTGTACAACTCGTACAAATCTCATATTTTCAATCCAACAGGAAGGAATTTTTGCCGATTTTTACAACAATTTCAATATCTCTTCTACAGATGTCGACTAGTTTTAAGAACTGTTGTACTAAACGCCACTTAATCCACCCAACAATCGTTTATCATCTACTACCAAAATTTGAAATTTATCTCAACTCTCAAAAGCTTCCGTATGATATTTTTGCTTTAACCGAAACTAATCTAATATCTAATATCAAGGATTCGGAACTATTCACACATGAATCCCGTTTATTTCGCGACAATGGTCGTGAAAATGATGATAATTCTATAGGACGGGGTGTTCTTCTGGCAATCAAAGTTGGTTTGAACCCTGAGCTCGTCTAAAAGTCATCTTAAATTCATCTGTGTTAAAGTTGCTCCCTCCAAACACAAACTTTATATCCTCTGTTGCTATTTTCTCTCCTCCGAAACAATTGTTATAAGCTCACGACTAATGTGGTTAATTCCCTCTTTGAACTGACAGATCCCTGCGATGAAATCATAGTTCTAGGCGATTTTAATCTCCCCCATCTCCTACGGAGTCACTCGGATGTAGAATCCAATCTTGTTGCCACAAATACAGCTTCTGACAAAAAAATCCTCTTCACAGATTGTCTCACAAACCCTGGCCTTTTTCAAATAAACCCAATTTCTAACTTTATGAGTCGGAAACTAGATCTGATCTTTACATCCGACACCATGAACTGTTTTGCTCTCGGCTGTGAACTCTTCTTTCGAAATTAGACCGTAAGCTCAGATTCTGTTGTAGTTATCTTCTACGACAACATCTTCCACTGTGTAAGGCAAACTACTCCTTTTATTCGACACAGAAATATTTCGTCATCTCCTGCCTGGTATAACAATGAACATCATGCACTTCGTAATAAGAGAAACGTTAAATCTGGTTCTGACCTTGACCAACAAAACTGCCTCCTAGCTTAAAATCACTTCTCCCTAGCTACTGAATTTCTTTACCAAATATATCTCAGCCAAATGCAATCTACCATCATCTCAGACCCTAAAAAATTCTATAAATTTATTAACACAAAAAAAAATCCGATTGCTATCCGTCAACTCTCAAATTTTCTAATATGTATGTCTTCGGATGACTCAACAACCATCGCTAATCTATGTGCGAACTTCTTTAGTCAATCGTTTTCGGCCCAATCTGATGACCCCGATCCTGAATACTTTTGTTACCTGAACAACTGTTGTCAAATATCTTCCTCGTCCATTGAAATTACTTCAGTGCAGATACTAGACAAAATAAATAAACTTAAAGACGAATTGTCTTCAGGTCCTGATGGATTGCCTGTAGTTGTCTGAAAAAAAAAATGTACTGATAAACTAATTCATCTCCGTACTAGTATTTTCAAACTATCTTTGTCTGAAGGGCTCTTTCTTTATCTCTGTATAACCACTATTCACAAAAAAGGGCCAAAGCACGATATCACCAATTATCGCCCCATTGTTAAACTATCCTGCATCCCCAAGGTTTCTGGAAGTATTGTTTATGATGCACTATATTTTCAATGCAAATGTATATTTGCAAACAACCAACATGGTTTTCTCAAAGGCAGATCAACAATCACCAACCTCATTGAGTTTGGTTCTAGTATAATGTGCAAGGAGTCTAGTAATAGAGCAAGGGAAAGAAATTGATGTAATCGCCACGGACTTCAGTAAGGCCTTTAATAAAATCTCACACAAGCTAACTCTATTCAAACTCAAAGCCCTAGGTTTCGAATCTAGACTGATCTCTTGGATTAATTCCTACATCAAAAAACGCTACTACCTTGTCCATTTTCGTTCCCTTTTTTCTGACCCAATTCTCGCCACTTCGGGTGCTAAACAAGGCAGTCATCCTGGTCCATTAATTTTTAACTTGATTATTTACGATGTTGTTAATGTCATAAAGCACTCCCACATCCACTCGTATTTATGCCGATGATATGAAAGTCTTTAGACAGCTTTCAAGCCTCTCTGACTCTCAACATTTATAAGATGATCTTCATAGGTTCTCGATATGGTGCCATAAAAACTTTCTCGAGCTCAACTCAACAAAAATATCGAGACATTTCTTACTCTCGGAGGCGTTTTATACTTCCAAGCCGCATCCATTATTTATCGAATCAAAGAGTAGCTGCAGGATTTGGGTGTCATTTGTGATACACAGCTCAATTTTTGCACCATATTGACTCCGAAATTAGCAAAGCTAACTGCGCTCTTGGATTCATCAAACGATGGTCTAAAGAATTCTCCGACCCCTATGTTACCAAATCCCTGTACATAACCTTTGTGCGTCCACTTATCGAGTATGCTAGAGAGAAATGTTTCCCTTACTACGAGTTACATATTCTGCCCATTGTAGCTATCCAATGGAGATTTCTACGTTTCGCATTACGCGGGCTACCGTGGGCTGACCACAATATTCTACCCCTCTATGTTAATCGACTCAAACTACTCGGTCTCCTGCCTTTGGAAAAACGCCGTCAGGAGTCCGCCGATATACTTTTCATCCGCCCGTGTCATTTAAGATCTGTCCACCTTTTACGTCCGAATAATCACAGGACAACTTATGGTCTTAACGAGCCACTGTGTCGATGCTACGTAAAACTAATCGGATACGTCAAGTGTTCGAAATTCCCTGAACAACCATTTTTCTCGTCATTAGATCTTAGTTTATCTAAAAAAATTGGTTTTAGTTATAAGTCATAATTTTAAGTTTAGTTTGTTCAGTTATAAAACAGTAATTCTGTCATTTCTGTATAAGAAGTGAAATAAATTAGGAATATCAAGTCGGAACCGGGTTCCACAAACACATATTACATCAACATTAGAGTTCAAAAACAGATAGTAAAGATAGTCTATTTTATACATAATAAGGGTCCTTGCGCTAAAGTATCACACCTCAAATCCCTACCGATGTCTGGACAAAACGTTTGATCATGGTGCTACCCACATGAAATCCAAGGTGTAATAGGTGCAGACTAGCACACGTACATGACGTATTGCACTATTCTCCCGGCTCAACCGTTGATTCCATCGACGATATCCTTATTTTTGGTGACTTTAATCTGCCTCTGCTAAAGTGGATTCCATCGGATTATCAATTTTTTTTTACCGCGTTAAACGCTAGTTCACCAAGGATTGTCTATTCATCGATCGTATAACAGACGCAAGCCTATGCCAAGTAAGTGGCGTCTTTAACTCTATCAATAGGAAACTAGAACTTATTTTCACAAGCGATCCCATTAAGTAATGACAACTTTTAGCACCCTCTTCTTCTCTCATTTTTCCATAACTCTCCACCCCAGTCCACTTCTGGTGTCCCACATGGCAACCATCTAAACACTGCCTATCCATTTACACCTACAACTCTAAGCTCTCCAAAATCATTTCTTCACCTCAAGACTCTATTCTCCTTTAAGAAGATAGATTTTCCACTTAGACACCAATTGCTTAGAGCTTAAGGTCTCCAAACGTCAATCTATGACCTTGTTACTTAACTCCAATCACTCTCCTCCCCGACTTTATTTTTTGCATGGCTAACCTATACCCCAGGTTCAATCCCTACGCGACCTTGGAATATTATACGACAGAGAGCTAAACTTTCGCTCAAATATTGATGAGTTAGTCCTTAAAGCCAACTCATCACTTGGTTTTATCAAACGATGGCCTAAAGAATTTTGAAATCCCTATTTTATAAGGTCACTTTACATTACCCTTGTCCGATCCCTTCTCGAATATGCAAGCCAAGCGTGATTCCCCTTTCAGCGAGTTCATATATCCTGAATCGAGAACATTCAACGTCGTTTCCTTCGATTTGCTCTTCGAGGACGATCAAAAAAAGCAGAGACGTAGCTGACATTATCTTCATTCATCGACTGCTATCTGGTTCTGTGGATTGCGCCTCCCTTTACAATTCTATTTCCTTTAACACTAACCGTAGTAATTTATGATGCCCTCGTCTCTTCTATATTCCAACCCATTACAACTCTTATGATTCCAACCAACGTACCAATCTCCCGCATTCTAAGTAAGGTCAACTTAAACCTGCCCGTTTTTGATTATAACCTGAGCACTTCTCGTCTCAAACTTGACCTCCACCATTCCCTTGGCTCCTAACACCTAATTTTTGTTAGTTTTTAAGTCCTAGTTTTGAAGTTAGATTAAGCTTGTATTAAGCCAAGTAAATGGGGACGTCAGCCCTTACCAATATTAAATCTGTTGTTTCCTCCTCACCAAAATTCATGGGAATGGTGTTAAACGAAATTTTCTCATTCGGAAACGCGTTAAAGTATTATTTTAATCTATGTATTATAAATCTTCTTGTTCCCCATTAGTATTGTACGTTTCAATATATTTCGGCGAATCTTTTCTCGATTTGCCGCAAACTTAAAAATGTTAGCTGGTTTACCCGTGCTTCTTCTACTGCTTGTCGCTTGCTTATGAGTTGCAAGGGGACCTTCTACAATTCCCTACTCTGACTATAACTTTTCATCTCATGTTGTAACGTAGGTTATCAATAATACTTTTAGGGACTCTGTTAGAGTAGTTGAAGTACATAAAGTTCACAATGACCGACAGTGCGGTTTACGTAGCAATAGGTTCACTAGTCATTTAATGGCATATCTCGCCAAAAAATGGGACCGTAGTCTACACCAATCTGGCGATAATAAGATAGTATTTCAAATGCATTTAATAGAATTCGGGGTTAGCTTCTTTTGGCAAAATGCACGCTCTTAGGATCGACGAATTTCTCTTATTAAATTAGAAATTACCTTTCGGAACATTAATTTGAAATAGTTTTGGATGGATTCAATTCTGTTACCCACAAAATAAATGCTGCTGTACCGTTGGGCTCCGTTATGTTTCTATTCTATTCTTTTAAACTTTCATCAATAATCTTCTCCGCTCTGTTACTTTTCATCCAATATATTTCCTTACTGATGGGACGTTCCCCTGCTTTTCATATTCTTTTCCAGGGTGACATCCGTATGTTAAACTTATTAAATGTTAATATTAATACAATAGCATAACTAATTGGGAAAATAATTGAATGAATGAATGAATGAATGAATTGAATATTTCCAAAACATAATCCTGTCTGCTGTCGTAAAGAGAAAACAAAGTAGCAAATATCGCTTGCATTTTTGAAACTGAACGACTTTCCATCGGTATGTGTATTAATGAAAACCACGATAGAATGACCACAGACTCGATGTCTGTGCGAAATATTTAGGTGCCCTCTAGAAATATTGTTAGCCCTAAATATATAAGGCGTTCATCGGCCAAAAATAATATCGTGATTCTCCCCTTAGCCGTACAACTCACTTACGGAATGCCCTGCCGGAGTCTGTGTTTCCTAGTCGTGATAACCTTCGAATATTTAAGAGCAACGAACATCGGTATCTCTCCATGTTTTCTCCCTAATTTTACCTTGCCCGCACGTTTAAAGGGAATATTCACAATCCCTTCAACACTCGCTAACTTAAAAAAAAAAATAATAATAATATTGATATTCCAGAGTAGGCACTTTCAAATTGTTTTGCATACCGAGGATCTCTACGTTGATCCCAACGTGCTTCTTATCTTCCTCCTAGAACTTCACACTGTCTACAAAGCTGATATCAAATGAATCATTTCAAAATAGCGAATAATTGGATTGGATTTTTGAAGTAGATTTTTTTCGCCAAACAAAAAAAAAAAAAAAAACAAAACACAAGTTCCGTCGACAAATTAATAAATATATCAATCACCACAACCTGAATAAGGCGAGCCAGATCCATGACAGTCAAAGACATTTTTATCTATCATCCGTCAATCAACTCTCTGCATTTGTCTATAAGGAAAGAGTTTATTTACATCACATCGATCGGAAGACTATGTTATTTTCTCCCACAATTTCCAGCATGTACAACACATTTACAAGCAATTAAATACTAAAAACTCACTTCATTATACCACCAATATTGACTAAATTTCCGGTAATAAAAACCACACCTCTGCCTACAAAACAAATCCGATGACAGAGAGTTCCTTAATTGCTCCCATCACCACGAAGGTGGTTGTGGAAACGGATTTAACAAAAGACAAAAAACAAAAAAGGGTGGCTTAATCACCCTATAAATTTTGTCCCATTTCAAAGAAGTAATTTGAAGGCACTTTCGCAGCACATCAAAATATCCGAATGTCACCATAACCGCCCGCACGGGCAGACATACCATTTTTGCTCTTGTCAATCAGGCTACCCAAAACGAAGGCGCCCAACACTTTCACAACAAAACACACTCGACAAAATGTCAACAACAAAAACACATTTAAAATGGCTCGTAAATTAATTTCATGGATCATAAAAGATGAACGCATCACCAGTGTCCTCTCGATGCTTGCTCCAAGTAACCAGCTCCCAATATCCATACAATTATCATAAAGTTGGCGGGACGCACACAAGCGTTTTCTTCATAAAAGCGACAGTACTGTACCCCGTTCCCTACGGGTCATCACATCATTCTCATGCCACTTTGCTACCCTTTTCGAATGACATCCGATACGAAGCTTTCATCGACGGTGGTTTGTCGTCGTGGATTATGAAGGGGCTGAGGGTCCTAGTTTTCTGTCGGCAAGCAGCCACCAACTGCCACCCCAACCGCCTGTCACATGTGTCAAAATTAATTTTTTATTAATGCCTGGTGGCATTCAGGGAAAATACCATTTTGAATTAAATGGCTGAGTGGAGATAAATTGCCTGCTTTCGTCTTATTTATGCCCGGCTTGTCACTTTTTGGTTCCACATTTAATTTCTCAATCATTTCTCATGCAGTAACCAGAACACAAACAACAAACGGCAGCAACCAGCGACTGGCAACATTGTCTGAATGCTACCACTATGAGCATTCGTATGCCAGCATATGAGAGTATCCGTATCTGTGAGATGTTCCTATTCGTCGTTTATAAATTACAAAGTTAATTACGCGCTAAAATGCGTATTCGTTGCACGAGTATAGTATACGAGTATATATACTGTGAGGCATTAAAAATCGGTGCTTCGTCTCATTGTTGCTCGCTGTGGGTGGGTTCAGTCGCAAAAATGTCGTAATTCGCCGCACATATTGTATTTACGAGCATCGGCTAATTTATGGGCGACTTTTTTTTTTTATAGCTTATTAATTAGAAGTGGGTGGATAGCAAATAGCCATAGTATACAAATGTTCGTATCTGCTCGAGTTGATCGTTGGCTCTCTGGTGTTGGATGTACAGATACATATTTCTAGTGACTTTGAGGCGGTGTAAAATTTTCTGATCTTGTGCCAAAACGATAAGGACGGACCGCATATTTTAGCCTCGGATGTGTGGCGTCAAACGAGCAAGTAGGAGGGCCCAACTCATAGGCAATTAGTGCAAAATATCTGAAAGATTTATTTAGTGTGTCTATTTTTGTATATGGTATTCCATGGGAAATGAAGCGTTCTAACATTAAATGCACAACAAATTAGTTTTGTTATTAAAAGTAGCATTTGCTTGCCCAGTTGGTAATTATCTAATGAATTTGTGGTCGGTTTTGTTAAGCATTTTATTTTATTAGTATTGTTTTAGTGCATAACTGCAAGTTTGTAAGTTTTATTGATGATTTAATGCGAACACATGAATATGCCTCAAAAGAGCACAACAATGTTTGTATATTTAATAAATTTTAACGCAGCGTTTAATATATTTCATAGTCTTCTATGACATGTTGTGTTGTTGGATTATAAATTTAACGTCAATGACAGGTACTCTTAACAAAAATTATTGACCAATGTCAAAGTATTTTTTCTGATGAAAATATGTTATTTTTGAATGTGGCCAAGCATGAGTGTCTAGATGAAGATGTTTTAAGTTTTTTTTACAATGAAGTTGCCAGGAGTTGTTAATTTCAAATCCACGGTAGTCAGCTACCAGAATCCTTGACTGGAACAATCCACAATTCCTAAGCAAGCGGTTAGGTACTCGTATCATACCCACATTTTTAGTGCAACTTTTAAATCATTTACTGGGCGAACAATGCTTACCATCTACAAGGCTAAATATAAGGACCCAGCAATGTATTCAGGCTTGGAGCAATATTTCATTCATCAAATATTTCAATTATCATTGGCGATTTTAACATAGATATTCTAAGCTCTAATGCTGTATGTAGTAGATGCGTAAAAGCCCTTATGGGCTGCAAATGGGTTAGTCTCATTTATTAATGAATCAGCAAAACGAATCCCAAATACTTGTCTTAACCATGTATTTTGTAGCTCCCTTAGGGTGGAAATTCATCAATGTGTTGGTTCAAACTTCGGTCTTCAGATTACTGATCATTGCATGACCGGTTTAATCTTTAGTAACTTAAAAAACAGGAATATTTCTAACATTACTACTAAAAAAATAATTGAAATTAACTTTAGCTTACTAAATGAAAGACTGTTGAGAGAAAACTGGGATGAAACATATGACGAAGAAAATGCTTCTTTTACTAAGTTGCGTAGTAAAACCTACAAACACCCACTAAATCTTGCTTTAAAAAATTGTTACACCCAATTGTGTCCAAAAATCAAAAATTAAATTAGTATACCACCTCGATTTATTCAGAAAATTAAAGATACAAGTTTATTCATCTAAATCTATATTGTCCCGTTCAAAGTAATCCTCATCGACTGCAACACACTTATGCCAGCGCTCGATCCAATCCTCGAAATAATTTTTATATTCGATTTTCGGTACGTCCATCAGTGCTTCCTGCGAGTTTTCCATAACTTCCTCTCGGCTGCTGAAACGCGTTCCCCGTAGTGGTTTTTTAACTCGATTGAACAGAAAGAAGTGACAGGGAGCCAGATCAGGTGAATTCGGTGACTGTTGAATGGTACGAGTATTTGTGGCATTTTTCGTCAAAAAACTACGAATAATGATGGCACTCTGCAACGGTGCGTTATCATGGTGCAAAATCCACGAGTTTTCTGCTCACAATTCTGGTCTCTTTCGGTGAATTGCTTCACGCAAACGCTTCATAACGCCCAAATACTCGTAATACTCTTTGTTAACTGTCTGGACTTGTGGCAAAAATTCATGATGCACTACATCATTGTAATCCATGAAACCGTGAGCATTGTCTTCTTTTTCGACTGAAAACGACGTGGTTTTTTTGGTCTCGGCTCATTTTGTGAACGCCATTCACTTACCTGATGTCTAGATTGCGTGTCGTACTCACAAACCCACGTCTCGTGTCCAGTAATAATCCTTTTGATGAATGTGATATCAGATTCAGCCTCGCAAATCATCTTTTTTGCGACGTCAACACGGTCCCTTTTTTCGGATGGAAGTGAGGTCTTTTGGCATCAACTTTGCTGCTACACGACGGAAACCCAAATCATTAACCAAGATATCTTGGATGGATCCATAGGCAATGTTCAAGTCCTGCGCTATTTCTCTGATAGTTAATTTGCGGTTATTGACCAACATTTCTTTTACTTTATCAATGTTTTCGTCGGTTTTCGGTGTCGATGGTCTGCCACTGCGTTCATCATCTTCGATTAACTCACGACCACTTTTGAACCGCTCGTGCCACTGGTAAATGACAGTTTTCTTTAGAAAATCGTTGCCGAAACACTTTTTCAATATTTCCAATGTTCGCGCACCATTAAATCCGTTTTTTACGCAAAATTTAATACAAGTTCGTTGTTGCAAATTTTAATCCATTTCTGAAATTGTAAAAAATCGCCAACACACAAAGATAGATGTACTCTTGGCTGCGTTACTTTTGCACATGTCAAGCTATGATGCTAAGATTTAGAGGGAATATCAACTACAGATTTACCAACCTATCAAAAAATACAGAACTCAAATCGTAACAATGGGAGCGCCACACGGTGATGTCCCCCAACGCAACTATTGACGCACTGCACCGACAAAAAAGTAGGCTGCTGTCAAGACTAAAAACCTTGTACAGACAGTTCTGAGAGACATAACCCGGAGATCATGACATTGAAGTCATCGATTAAAAACCTCCAGATATTAATAAAGGAAAATTACAGAAATTCTGTAAGTTTGTATTGGAACAATAAAATTCGGGCTGTAAACACCAGCAACCCGAATATGTTCCCGCAAATAAATAAAATATTTCGGAAAAATAATCAAAACGACCTTGCATGTCTCAAAATCACCCGAATGACGAACAACGAACAAATACTTGTAGCAGCAGGTATAGATCCAAATGAGGCAATTGAGGATGACAACTGCTTTGTGATCGAGGATCCGCAGGAGAAGGTAGAGGCTATAGGAGCGACTTTCCAGGAAGTGTACTCGTACAAGGCGAATGACATCATTGGCCCGAACCACGACCTGGAGAGTCGAGTCCTTGTGCACAATTTCTGCCTTCGAAATGAAATTGTGAATTGGCGATTCGAGAACTCGGGTTTCACCCAGTTCAGTGACGAGAATATGGCAAATAATGTCATCACCAACGAAACGGTATTACCACCGTTCATTTCGAAGGAAGAATCGAATCGCTTAGAAGTAAGAAATCAGTGGGAACCAATGAAATACCGAACATTGTGCTCCGACATCTCCCACTAGAAGCAGTGGACATTTATACCACCCTGTTTAATAATGCAATGAATAATGCACATTATCCAACGCATTGGAAAACTGCGGTGGTACATCCAATTCCCAAAGGGAATAAAGATACTTCCAATCCGGCGAATCTCCGCTCTATCAGTCTTCTTCCAAACATCAGTAAGGTTTTCGAGAAGGTGATCAATAGAGTCCTGACTAAGTGGGTTGAGGACAAACATATAGTTCCGGATAATCAATTCGGTTTCAAGGCGGGGCATGATATCATTCATGCTGCGTCTAAACTGGTTTCTGATATCCAATGGAACAAAGGCAAGAGACAATGGACTGGTGCCTGCCTGATTGACTTGGAAAAGGCCTTCGATACCGTATGGTTAGAGGGGCTCTTCTTCAAGCTGAACAGGTTGGGCATTAGTAAACCACTGCTGTATATTCTTTTTGATATGCTCTCCAGTAGACCGTCCATCGTGAAGAATGGCGATGTGACTTCCGCTTGAACATTTAACATTAAAAACGGTCTGCAACACGTGATCTGATAGGTTCACTTCACCATGCCATAGCGTATGCAGACGACTTATTCGCGTACAGATCAGGTCCAAAGATTGAGGTCATTAATATACTTTTGCAACGTGACTTCGACAAAATTAAACAATACTGCGATGACTGGAAGTTGAAAATCAACTTTCAGAGGTCAGAAACCATTCTGTTTAGGACACCTTTGTCTGGGGTCTCTAGGGATACCTGAAAGAATGGCGAAAGTTCTCTATCGTCGGACAACATGGACAGCCACTTGCTTGTCGAAATGTAGTCAGATATCTTGGGATCTTGCTAGATCAATATCTGTATTTCAACAAACATATAGATGTTGCTCTGGCCAGAGCCAGTGGTGCTTTTGCCCTTAAAAGGAGAGGCCCTTATCCGGCCCATGCTTGTATTTGGATGTCCTGTGTGGTTCAACGTGAGAACAAGTTTGTTGGAAAAGATTCGGATGTTTGAGAGGGCTTGTCTTAGGACTTGTTTTCGCTTGTACAGAACACCAGAATCTGAGTACATGAAATTCTATCCTAATGAGGTCTTGTACAATAGGATAAACCTAATAAGAGTGGATATTTTCGTCATTAAGTTGACTCAAAGGCACATTGTAAAAGCAATGACCTCATCGAACAATCTGATCTCCGGGACTTGCTACCCTAATTATACTCGTATGTATGATGAGAGAGTTCGCTTTAACGGCTTTATTCCTCCAGAAGCGCTCCTCTACCAAGATAGTAAAGGTCAGATCGAGGACAGATTTGCGGTGCCGCTAATCTTCCACGTCGCTCAAACAGCTGTGGACAGGCGACTCAACTATGACAGAGACGTCGCACACGGCAGTGTGGAGCGTCTCCGGTTCAGTAGGGCGGTAGGGAGTCGCGACATGAGGGATGTTGCTCAACAGCACCAACAATTTTGCTGGCTTTTTGAAGGAGAGGATGCTTCGTCGTCGAATTACTCCAATACTTGGTAGCTTCATGTGAAGCAAAGTTGATCGTCTAATGTTTTTTAGCCATGGCCGGCTTACATAGTTTTAAGTAGGAGTAATATCTATATATTAGGTATATATATATTATGTACTCGTATGTATATATAATGTATTAAATGTAAGTAGATTGAATAGATTAAGATTTATTTCTGGGTAGTCTGTAGGCTTTTAGTTTTAAGTTTTATAATAAAATTAAAATTATAAGAGTCCATGCACTAAGTTTTTGCTTAAAAATGTTTCCTTATTTTAAGTTATATTGTTGTAACTATAAGAATAAGAACGGTCCTAAACGTCGAAAGGCAAAATTTTTAAGTATTATGTTAAACATAGAGTGCCGGCGTCGGGCCAGTAAGTTAGTATAAGATTATTTGTAAGTTATTTAAGCTAATGTTTAAAGATTTTTTTGTCTAGCTTGTAAGTGTAAATTAAGTATATAAATAAAAATGCATAAAAACTGAACTGACGGTGGTGTCCCCCGGGAACTTTTTGATCAAGGTGGTATGTCGACAGATATTTTGAAAACTAATTAAGATACTCACAAGGGAACCTTAAAAAAAATGGTAAGTCGTAAACTGCATAATTAATCGGGAAACTAAAAACAATAATGTACCCATTACACTTAAAGCTGATAACGTTAATGTAACAGATCCTGTAGTTGTTGCAAACGAGTTAAATGAATACTTTCCCTCAGTAGGACAGATGTTTTCTGCTTGTAACTATCCAATATCTTGCAGCTCTTGTTCAGCGACACAACTCCTAGACGGCACAGTTTCCAGAAACAGTTTCGTTTTCACACATATCCCATGTTTTGAACTATTGTACTCGTACTAAAAATAATCAATTCTCGATGCGAGAATGGAATATCTACGTAATTCCATCCTAAAAAGAATCGGTTTAAACGTGGCAGATATTTTGGTTCATCTCTTCAAAATAAGCATTTTCAAGGGGAATCCTTCCTGAATTGTTAGAACGAGCCAACATGATTGCAATCTTCAAAAAGGATAATAGAAAGGGAAAAATTAATTATACATAGACCGATTTTCTTACTCTCTTTTATACGAGTATCTAACATTTTTGAGAAAGCTATAAAATTGAGGGTTATGAAATTTCTTACTAAGATTAACTTGTTTAACGAAAATCAATTTGGTTTTAGAGAGAACCATTCCAATATAGATTCCACTTCTGGATTTTTGTCAATATATCTACATGGGACTCGACGAGAAAAAATCGTGCGCCGGACTTTCTATAGACATAACCAAAGCCTTCCACATGGTAGATAACAAAATGCTCTTAGATAAATTGTACCGTGTAGAATTTACATCTCATCTTAAGAACAGAATGGGGACATTTTTAGTGATTCCAAGATCACCAACATCGCCGTTACATCCGTCTTTGGTCCTTTACTATTGTTCATATATGTAAACTCAATCTTTAGTCTTCCATTTTTCGGCGAAGTTAAAGGCTTTTGCGGATGGTTTTGAGTTTGCCTATAGTTCTAGTAATCTATTTAATCTAGTTGCAGAAATTAACCATGATGTCCATTTGTTAAGACTCTGGTTTGCGCAACACAAGTTAATAGTAAGCAGTAAGACCAAGCTCATGTGTTTTTGCCTTAGATGGAATATCTTATACAACGCAAACATTCACTGTAATGCAAAGTACTTTCAAATTTAAATAGTGAAGAACTATAAATACCTCAGTATTGTGATTGATCACAGTTTGAGTTGGTGCGATCACATTTTCATTTTAAAGCAAATATTTGTTATGAGCTCTGCAAAGTTTTTATTGGCTCAGAAAGTATTACTCTACAAGTATCTTAAAAAATATTGATCTTGGGATCTTGGGATTTGCCGCGGTAATTAGAAAAATGTATTATTCGTCTCGTTTAGCTAACACCTTAGTCCTATTTGACACGTTCACAGCCCAATGTATCATATATGATACATCAAGCGTGATTGTGCCCTCGACCCTGGACACATGGTAGGAGTTAGTATTCCTGCAATTTTATAAATGATCGGTATGAGCGTATGAGTAAGAGCTTATAGATTATATTGAAACAAAAAAAACTAATTGATTTCACTTTTATTACCAAAATATAAAATATACTATAAAATAAACTATAAGATCTAAAAAAAATTATATGAAAATGAATTTTTTTTTACTTTGTGCGCTAAATTAAGCCAGTTGAGGCAATATTGTTTGGCACAGAGCTTACATTCAGTACTTACTTGTTTTTCTTTTGCACCGGGTTGCTTATTATCTATTAGAGTTTTATAGCGCAATACACATCGCTTTCTAATTAGCTTTCCATCTTTCCTTGCGATTTCTGTAAGGAAGTGCAATTCTGACACTTTCCGCAAAAGACCTGGCATTGCATTGTTAGGACTTTGAAGGTAATGGCGATTGATCTCTTCCTGTGTTTTTAGGATAGTTATTTCTATCTGATTTATTTCATTGTAAATCACCATTGCGTTGACAATGACAGTTCAATGCAATTCAATTTATTTACATATATATTTCGGGATTGTACAAATAAGACTTCCAAAATGTCTTTTATAGCACATATTTTAGGGTTACTTTATATAATTCAGATAAATGTAAACATTATATGACAAACAAACAAACACAATATTAAATAAACAAAATATTATATGGGAATAATTAATGCGCTAACAATAAGTATAGGTAGTGAAAGAAAGAGGTGGAAAGGGGAAAGAAGAAATAGAGTATGTTTAAGAGTGAGTGTTGGAAGAACTATAGTTGTTGTGATTACCTGAGATATCGTAATGCGGTATTTTTAAAAGATGAAGCTCCCATTATTTGTTTGTTGTTATAGGATGGGAGTTCCAAAGTCTGGTGCCGTGGATGGTTCCGTGGAGGAATTTAAGTAATTAAAGGATGGAATAATGATATTTTGTGCTCTGGTTGATTGGGAGAATTGGATCTTTTCCATCAAATAAGCGGGAGATCTTGTTTGGATGATTTTGTGCATAAACACACAACATCTTAGTTCAAGAAACTGTTTTAAGGAGCAACCAAGGACCGAACAATGATGATGGGATACATGATTGTATCGACGCAGCTCATACACATACCTTACCATATCGTTGAAGGCAACAAGTGACTTGTGTTGTGATAGAGAGTTAAGCTTGCAATAAACTACGACAGAGTAATCAATTATAGGCATGAATAAAGTTTTAATTAGCCTGAGTTCAGCACCAAATGGAGTAAGGCTAGATGAAAGCCAAATTTTGCGAAGTCCAACATAGATTCGTCTAACAACAAAATCGATATGGTCTACGGCGGAGAATGAGCGATTTAATTTGAGCCCGAGATTAGTAACAACCTCCACAAACTTGAGTTGCCTGTCGTTCAGGAATATTGGCGGTATTTCATCTAGTTGATTACGTTTTTAGATATTAGAATGAGCTGCGATTTGGTTGGATTAAGACTGTGTCCATTACATAATGACCAGTCCATTTCTGAAGGCTCGAAAGATAACACATTGGCTGAAAAGTTCGTTTTATAGTAAAACACAAATTTTTTGCAAAATTCAACTTTATTTAGACTCAAAATAGGCCTCTGTTTCGGCGATTACTTCTTCATCGGTCTTAAATCTCTTTCCGACGAGCATTCTTTTGAGGCCTGCGAACAGGAAATAGTCGCTGGGAGCCAAATCTGGAGAATACGGTGGGTGGGGAAGCAATTCGTAGCCGAATTCTTTAAATTTTGCCATCGTTTTCATCGACTTGTGACACGGTGCATTGTCTTAATGAAACAGCACTTTCTTTTTCTTCAAATGCGGCCGTTTTTCTGCGATTTCGTCCTTCAAACGCTCCAACAACGCAATGTAATAGTCGCTGTTGATAGTCTGCCCCTTTTGGAGATAGTCGATGAAAATTATTCCATGTGCATCCCAAAATAAGGATGCCATAATCTTGCCAGCCGTGGACGAGGTTCTTCGCCTGCTTGCCACTCTGCTGACTGCCGACTTGACTCTGGTGTGAAGTGATGCAAAAATTCGGCTTTATTGCGGTTGAACAGCTTTAAACACTCCTCTGAATCATCAACACGTTGTTGTTTTTGGTCGACTGTGAGCAAACGCGGTACCCACTTTGAACACAGCTTTCGCATGTTCAAATATTCGTGTATGATATATCCAACACGCTCTTTTGATATCTTCAGAGCCTCAGCGATCTCGATCAACTTCACTTTACGGTCATTCGTAATCATTTTGTGGACTATTTTGATGTTTTCATCTGAAACAGCCTCTTTTAGACGTCCACTGCGTGCATCAACTTCGGTGCTTGTATGACCACTTTTAAATTTTTCAATCCACTTGCGAATGGTTCGTTCCATTTATTTGTATCGGCTGCATTTTGTCCCATCAAAAAGCAATGATAAATCAACACACGAAATTGCTTTGAATCCATTTTTTTCACAATAACAAAAGTTGCTTCGCTCACAACGCTATATCTCGAGAGTTAATCGTCCGACAGCTGTCAAATTTATACACGTATCTTTTGAAGGTTGATACTAACTGAAAATGGTATGGATTTAATTCTCTTAGAAACGCCACGGACTTTTCAGCCCATGTGTTATATCTGGGCATCATCAGCATAGAGATGAATTGCAACATTTGAGCATACTTTAGGTAGCTCATTAATAAAAAGACAGAACAAAATTGGGCCAAGTACTGAGCCTTGAGGTACGCCTGCGCCTTAAGAAATCGAAAGAATCGTTATTATGAACAACTCTTTGTTGGCGATTGCCTAACTATGTAATTAAAAACCATTCGAACAGATCTTTCACTGAACCCAAAATATAATTTAAGTTTCTGGCATAGTACCATGTGATCAACGCTGTCAAAAGCTTTGGAAAAGTCTAGAAAACACAGCACCTTCAAAAAGTCCTAATCATATTCTACTCTAATGTCATCAAAGATTTTAACCATAGCTGTTGAGCAGATATGATTTGCTCGAAAGCCCAACTGAACTGGGGATAATAAATTGTGTTGACTTATGTAATTCGACATTTGGTTATCTAGAATTTTTTCAAGTACTTTGGACAGACATGGTAATATACTGATCGAACAAAAGTCGGTTGGCAAAGAGGGGTGAGGTTTTTTTGGGACAGGAATAACTTTAGCCAATTTCCAAATATCAGGAAATGTGGTAGCGGTGATGCAAAAGTTTAAGACATGCATTAGGCTGCTTAGGATATGGGGTAGAATCATCTTTACAAATCGGATAGGTACACCGTTCTCTCCTATAGCATTCGATTTTAAATTACGTATGCTATTAACAACATCTGTTTCAGCGACAACGAGAAAATCAAAAAGAAAGTCATATGTTACTCGTAGATCATGATTAGGGGTGAAAGGTGGTTCGTTGATAGTAGAAGAAATAAATGTATAGTTAAGTTCATTAACATTAGGTATTCTATCAATTGCCGATTTTTTTCCAATACCAATTGCACGCAAGTTGTTCAATAGCTTTTTCGAGGTTTATTCAAGCCTCAACTTGGATAAGAAATATCTTTTTTTTGCTCTTCTTGTCATGGAAGTAGAGCGATTACGTGCCCGACAGAATATCTCCCAATTAAGATTTGTTGGCAACGACTTCCATTTAGCATACCATTTAACTTATTACGTATTTTCACCGCTTGGTGTACTTCACTAGAGAACCATGTACATTTTTTGTTACATATTGCAACCAATTTTAAAAGGATATGCCAGCTGAATAAACCAAGTACTAGAGTTGCAAATAATTGACTTTGTCATTCAAATTAGAGGCAAAATAGCAATTACGCCATGTGAGAAGGCTTGCGTCAAGTTGTAATACGTCATTATCTACAGTGGAAAAATCTCTAAAATTAGAGATAATTTTATTATTTAGAAGCCTTTTAAACGATTTGCGTCTCAATTGTGTGGAAAAATTTGTATCCGCGATGCAATTCAAACGTGATAATGTGATTGCTTTATATCGTTTGAGCCCTCCAGCACTTCAACGTGAATAAATCATTTGCGTCTCGAGCCGTAGCTCGTTACTGTGATACTGGCAGCGTTGCAAAACGCCATGAAGGTGGTCATAAAAAAACAGCAACATCGGCAGAAATGGTTCGGAAAGTGATGGCTCGAATTGAACGAAATCCGCGTCGAAGTGGAAGAAAAACGGCTCGTGAGCTCAACATATCGTTCTAAAGGATGCAACACATACTGAAAGTGAGCTTGGGCTCATGCCATTGAAGTTCCAAAAAGCACACGATCTTACACCACAATAGAAAAAAGTTAGAATCGAATGAGCGAAGGAGTTGATACGCTTGCACCGAAGTGGTGAGTTGCCGAATTTTGTTTTTTCCGATGAGTCCCTATTTGTTATCGAGCAATATGTCAACAAACAAAATGAGCGAGTTTACTTGCCAGAGAGGTCCTTTGAAAATGTACACCTTCGGACGGCCACCAGAAAGCAGGCAGCACCGATGGTGATGGTTTGGGCCGCCATAACCGCCGATGGTCGCTCTCCGCTCGTATTTTTGGACCGTGGCGTCAAAATTAATGCGATCGTATACCGTCAAACTGTCTTAGAGGCAGTATTGAAGCCTTGGGCAAACAATCATTTCAGTCGAAGACCGTGGACATTTCAATAAGACTCGGCACTGTCTCACAAAGCGCGCGTCAACCAAGATTGGTTAAAAAACAATGTTCCACACTTCATTTCTTCGACAAAATGGATTGCAAATTCTCCGGATGCAAATCCGTTGGATTTCTCTGTCTGGGGTATTTTGAAGGCGAAGGTTGGAACTAAAAAATACAAAAGTCTGGACCACCTCAAGCAAACACTTAACCGGGAATGGACCAAAATACCGCACAGCCACTTGCGTGCCTCGTGCGATACTTTCTTCGGCCGTCTCAAGGCCATTATTCGCGCCAAAGGTGAACATTTTGAAAAGCATTTTAAAAAGTTGGAGTTAGAGTCATTCACCCTGTATATGCAAGTCCAACGAGGCACTTATTGATGCATTAGCTTACTTCTATTAAGAGATACTCAACCACGCTTTCTTTCGATTTCTTCAATTCTTTGAACTTTATTACAGTATACTGCAACTCCACCACCACATGTAGTGGTGACCATATTATTTCTTAGAAGTTTGTGCCCTGATATTTCAAACAGTTGCTCCTTAGCTAGGGCATCATCCATGTCCGAATCAAACCAGGTCTCCGTAATGCATATTAACACATTACCTGCCAAGCCAAATTTGAGAAAATTTCGTGAGATGCCAATACAAAACGACGAGATAGTCATTTTAGACAGCCACACTTTCTGTTTTTGTTTTTTCTTCTTATATTTTTTTTTTTTTTTATATTTTTCAGATAATCGGTTTCGGCTTGAATTTATAATTTGCTTACTTGGGTGGATATTTTATTTTATTACTCTAAATTTTTCTTTAGCTTGTGGAGTAAAAGTGTAATTATTACAAGATCGATTCTCTGTCCTATTCATATATTACTTTTATAACTTTTAGGTTTTCATTAAAATATTAAATAATAATGAGCAGAAGGAGGCTTACGGTTGAACAAATTGAAGAAATTGCGACTGATTTGGCAAGTGACTTCGATTCAGATGACTCTTGCGAAGATCCAGGATGGTCTGCAGAAGAATCGGATTATGACGATGGGAGCGATGATGATTTCGAGGAGAATAACGTATCGGATCTTATACAAGCTATGGCGGTTGATGAGGAACGAAAGGACCTAAATTCACTTTTGAATGATAATGAGGAAGAAAATATTCCCACAGGAATTTCTCCCATCTGGTCGGAGTACATCAGAAGGCACAAACATTTTGAATTTGTGGGCAGACATGGTTTGCAGGTTTGCAAATTTCCGCTGAAAACACACCTCTTGAGGTTTATTTTAAAATAGTTGACGGAGTGGTGTTGGAGATGATATCAAAAGAAACCAATCGATATGCCCAACAAAATGCAAGTGCTCACCCAAGATCAAGACACAGCCGATTGAATAAATGGATTGAAATAAAGCCGGAAGAAATAAAAAAATTTCTTGCTTTGATTATGTACGTAGAACTTGTTCCCCTTGGTCACATTGAAAATTATTGGGAGACGGGTGGGAACTATGATTTTAAAATTCCACGTGCAACTATGCCCCGGAACAGGTTTCAATCTTTGCTCTCATATTTGCAATTTAGCAACAACAAAACAACAGATAACTCCGATCGATTGAGGAAAATCTATGACCTGATGGAGGTTCTGCAAAAAAATTTTCAGAATATGGTACATTTCAGACAATATATCCCAAATAAGACTCATCGTCAAACTTTTCAAGCTGTGCTCAACAGATGGTTACACTTGGGCTATGAAAATATGTAGATGCTGGAAATTTCAGCAACAGAGGAACGCGAGGTTGGACTTGCTAGAAACGTGTGCATGGAGCTTTCAAAAGACCTACTCAATGAGGGTAGGACCTTATATATAGACAATTTTTACATGAGCTGTGAGTTGGCAATAGAATTGCTGCAAAATAAGACCCATGTTGTTGAAACACTAAGGGCAAACAAAAAAAGAATATACCAAAAGATGTCCTCCTCGCTAAATTGGCCAGTGGGGAAATTATATATAGGGAAGGCGAAAATGGTATTGTTATTCTAAAATGGAAAGACACTCGTGACGTGAGAATGCTGTCTACTAAACATGCCCCGGAAATGCAACCCGTAACACGTCGAAAAACCTTTGCAAATGTAGTAGAAAATCAACCGTCGACAGGTTCGAATCCACCCACTGTTTTAAGGCGATACTTGCTTATAATAAGGGAAAATCAAAGATTGACTTGTCTGATCAGACTACGCCAAGGAAAGGTATCAAGTGGTATCGAAAACTAGGTATAGAACTTTTATCAGGAATAGCAGTTGTCAACGCATGGGTGTTATACAAACATCTGACAAAATCGAAAATACATATTCGGAAAATCTGAGAAATTTTGACTGCTCAACCACTTGAACTATCCTTAGCCTCCATTCGTACCGCTCATAGAGTTCAATCACCACGTGCAGCAACGCACCATCTCGTAGATCGTGTATCTTCTGATGGAAGAAAACTAAGAAGGAAGTGTAGTATTTGCTCTAAGAAAATAACACTATTCAAAGGACGCGCAGCAGCCCGCAAAGAAGCTAGGCCGATGTACACGCATTGTAATAGATGTCGGGTATGCTTCAACTCAAAGCATTAAAACCAAAATATTTTGATTCGTATGAATAATACTATTACTTTTTTTTACTATTTTTGTTACTGGGCCACTTCTTTCTCCACACACTACGCAAACAGTGCGTGCAGAGTTTGAAATCGCAATGACAGATACAGCTTGTGCGGCTATTATTCTCGCCTTGGCAATTAAAAAAAAGAAAAACGAAAATGAAAGAAAGCATAGAATTTGGTGCAAAAAGTGGTATAAAAAAAGGAGTATCCTTGGGCACGTTAAATTACTAAGGGAATTAAAAAAAAAAAATTGAATTTTCAGCTACCCATGAATGAGCATGAATGAAAAAAAGAAGCTAAGCTGTTTGAAGGTATGTGGAATTTTCACCATTGCGTCGGTGCTATAGATTGAAAGCACGTAAATATAACCAAACCGCCTGATTCCGGATCGTTCTATTTCAACAACAATATAAACGAAATTTTTCAATTATACTTATGGCGCTCATAAACGTAGGAATAAATGGAAGAGCGTCAGATGCGGGTATATTCAGAGAATGCAAGCTGTATGAAAAACTTCAAAATAAGACATTGGGTTTCCCGAATCGAGCGGCGATTTACCATATGTGTTTGTGGCTGATGATGCTTTTCCGTTGACAGAAAATATAATGAAGCCATGTAGCCACAACACTTTAAAAAAAGAAGAAATTATTTTCAACTACCGTCTAGACCTGTAGTAGAAAATGTGTTTGGCATATTAGCATAGCGCTTCAGAATATTACAAAAAATAATAAATTTGAATCCTGACAAGGTGAACATATTAACTTGTTGCCACATACACAACTATCTTTGCCAAAGCAAAGCAAAACAATATTTCGAAAATGGTTTGTACGTTGAAGACACTAACAATTTTAATATAAGCAATCCTGATTGGCATTCCGAAGCACATCATTTGGATAACATTCGACCTGCTCAAGGACGGAATTATAGCAATGAAGCAAAATGTATAAGAACAAACTTTTGTAATTAATTTAATTCTGAAGGAGTGCCTTGGCAAAACAAAATGTATGAAAATGTTACTAATAAATAATTTCAAGATGTAATATACTAGATGGAGTGAAAAGTGACATCCTTTACCGCCAGAATGCGCTGCTACTGCAAAAAAGGTTATGGTGCCTTGAAGTCCGTTCATATTTAGACAGACATGCCAAATTTCAGTGCGATACTGTCTTTAGTTTTGTTTTGACAGCTGATTGTTGTTGACGTGTTGGGCATCATGTTGAATATGCACAAAAACGATTTTAGTGCTCTCATAAAACATTATTTTTTGAGAGGCAAAACAGCGAAGGAAACAAAAGAAAAGTTGGACAAATATTATGGGACTAATGCTCCGTCAGATTACACCGTCAAATATTGGTTTCGAGAGTTTCGTGGTGGTCTCAACTCCACTACCGATCAAGTCTGCAGCGGCAGGCCCTCCGATGCGGTTACAGAGGACAATGTCAAAAAAATACATGAAATGGTCTTGGCTAACCGGAAAGTGGAGGTGCTCCAGGTAGCAGATACCACAAAGATTAGTACTGAGCGCACACGCCATATTTTGGGCAATATTCTGCATATGAAAAAGTTATCCTGCCGCTGGGTTCCGCTAATGACCAAAAACACGAACGCGAGAGCACTTCGAAAGAGTGTTTGGACTTGCTGATGCGGATTCGGGCGGACTTTTGGCGTGGATTGGTAACTGGATTTGGATCCCTCGGTCTATTATCTCTTCCCAAACCTCAAAAGAAGGCTCATCAATAAAAAATTCAGCTCACACTAGGAAATCATCGACGCCACCAAGAAGTTGGAAAATCGCTGGAATAAGTGTATCAAACTAAAAGGGGACTATATTGAATAATATAAAAAAACATTAAAAAAAATAAAAATTTAATTCGCAAGGAGGTCACTTTTCACTCCATCTAGTACATATGGTACATGCAATAAAACCTCCTTACCGCTTCCAAATGATCGCTTTCATTTTCAGTCATTGTTGAAATTCCTTGAATGGTATCCTCTTGGCTATCCACAAAGTGAAGCAAATCAAAATACCACAGCGAAGATTGGAAAACATCATCTGCTCAAGCTCCAGATTTCTCGCTTTTCCTTTGTTTTCTGTAGTCCCGTCGATAGCTGGTTCTAAAATTATTAACTTTTCTCACAAAACAATATCGATCAGCGTTTGGATCGATTTCTTTAAGCTTTTGCATAAGCTTTTCATAAGCATCTGCTTTCAACAAGCGATTACAATATTCGGCACTTTTTACGCACCACAGCACCGGTAAACTTTTATACATTTCGAGGAACTCAATCCAAAATTGCCTATCACTCTCTTTGTTCATGTTGCCTCATCGAATTTTCACGCCGATATGCCAAAATTCGCCACACACTACACAAACATGTTTGCACAGCCCAAGAAAATTTCAAAATATTTTGTATTTGCTCAGACCGTCGTTGCAAACAGACGACATGGATACAAACTACACAGACAGTCAGTACAGACATTTTTGTAACAACAATATATATAGCAGCAGCGACAGTTTGTGTAGTGTATGAGCCCTTTTATAAGGAGTAGGTAATATGATTCGAAATGAGAAATATTTGGTTTTTTTCAAAAATTATAGTTTTATTTATTAAAGTTTTCTTCAATAAAGTTTGTGGAATGAATTACAATATAACCTTATACAGAGACGGTATTAAAGGTTTTTTCCTAGCCACTCTGGACTTGTAACCAGTACGATGCAGCGTCCTACGCACGGTTTTCGCATGGATTTCTTTACCTATTTCTTCTCTGATTTCTGCAGCTATCTCAGATGATGTAATTTTTGGATTTTTTTTTTATTTTTCTTACCAATAAGCTTTCTTCTCTTGCAGTCAGTTTTCGTGGACGTCCACTATGAGGTCGGCTTGTAAGATTCGATGATTCCACAAAACGTTTTATGATGCTGCAGATCATGTATCGGCTTCTGTTAACGATCTGGCCAATTTCTGCGTAGGATTTGTTTTGTTTACGCAACTCCAAAATCACTTTTCGCTCAGCTTCTGTTATTTCCTTTTGTTTTCGAGCCATTGCGAGTGCTTAATGACGCGTGTCTGTGTTCCACTTATAGAAACCAACGAAACATTGAACTTATAACGGTATCCTTCAAATAAACACCAAACCCATGACATTAACAAAAACGTAATATAAGCATCAAAAGATGTGTGAATAGTGATGCTGTGTGAATAATTTTGTCCATGCTATTTGTCTTGACTTTTTCAAAAAAGTAAAAAAAAAACTGATTTCTAATGAATAAACAAAATAATAATAAATTACAAAAGCTAATAAAAAAAATAATAATGATTTAGTTTTGCGTTATTGGCGATTTTAGTATGACATATGCTGATGTGTGAATAATTATGTCCGTCTCTGTATATAGTTTTTCTTTCAAAATTAGATTGTCTTACAATTTTGGGCATAATTCTGTAAGTTTTCCTAACTTACTCAACCAAAAACATTTATTTGTAATTGGATTTGTACGTAGTTTCTTGTCAATTTTCCAAGCCAGAGCATCGAATGAAATTATAGATGGATTTCAAATTTGATAGCCATGGTGCGCTGGGAAACATCACTGGCTATCATATATGATACGTTTATGTTTATGTTTATTATTTCAGAAGGTAAAGCAGCTTATGTACCAATATTTTCTACTCTTTTAAAGAATATTGCGGAAATGTTGCAGTAAAACATCTTATGTTTGCATTAACTCCCTAACTGACGTTACAGTAAAAAAGCTTATGCGCACCTAAGATTATTTACCGCGAAAAAAGTGACAAGTTTGTAGTTCTTAGGTCGACTTAAGTTATCTTATCAAATTTATTTTTCGAATACTGAAATAATTTTCAAAGTCATAAACAACTTGTGTTAAGGACTGAGTCAAGAGTAACGCCGTAAAAAGATCATCGACAAATGGCTCGAAAATACTTCGCGTCCAAACCATTTCATCGCAAAAAATTTAAACATAGCACGCAGTACAGTGGATTCTGTTATTAAACGATATTTATAGACGTTGACAGTTAAGCGAAAACAGAAAAGTGGAACACATGATACAAATTTGGACAGGAAAATAGTGGGTACCATCGTAAAAACCAGACTATGTCATCCAGAGATATTGCTCGGAAATGTAATATCAACCAAACAATGGTACAAAGATCTAAAAAACGTTACGGTCTAAAAACACGAAAAAAAAAAACAAAAAATACCAAAAGTTACTGAAAAGCAAAAAAAGTCATAAAAACACGAGCCCGAAAGCTATACGAGTTGATCGGCAACAAGAAAGCGTGCTTGGTTTTGGATGACGAAACTTATGTCAAAGCCGACTTTACTGCTCTTCCAGGTGCGCAGTTTTACAACTCGTTTGAAGCTGAGATTCTTCCGCAATCAACAACATCGGTTGGGATGGAAAAATTCGGGTCAAAATATCTCGTTTGGCATGCCATTTGCCAATGTGGACACAGAAGCTCATCGTTTATTACAACGGGAACAATTAACGGAGAAGTGTACATTAACGAGTGCCTAAAAAAACGGTTGATTCCTTTCTTAAACAAACACAAGGGTTCAACATTATTTTCGCCAGATTTAGCTTCAGCTCACTATGCTCATGCGACGTTGAGCTTTCTTGTTGCTAAAAATGTCGACTTTGTCCCAAAAGACATGAATCCACCCAATGTTCCACAGTGCCGTCGCATTAAAAGGTATTGGGCTTTGGTCAAAGCTAAATTGAGGAAAAGTGAGCAGTGTGCAAAGGACGTAAACGATTTTAGTGCTAAATGGAAAAGAGCGTCCAAAAAGATCACGGATGCAACTGTCACCAACCTTATGAAGGACATTCGAAAGAAGTTGAGGGAAGAATGGGAACCCAAATAATTGTTTTTATTTTTTGTAATTGTGAATGAATTTAATAAAAACAGAGTTTTAAAGCAAATAAAAAAAAATTACATGAATTATGAAAATATTTTTTTTTTACTTTGAAGTTTCCAAACTTTATTCGTTTCAATCCTTACTTAAGCGATTTTGCCGAATCGTAGTTACTCGAAGTAACGGCCTTAAGTAGACATAAAGTATTTTACCATGTGCAAGCGCAGTTCATATTGGAAGGGTTAAAATAATTATAATAAAAAGAGAAGAAAATTAGAAAATTATTATTAAAAAATTGATTAGTAAAACGGAATTTAATATGGAACGCTCACATCAAATGTTGATGCTAGCTTTGCAATCACAAAAGAAAAAAAAATACATAAAAGCATCATGGAAAAAAGTAATGAAGGTTGTGATGAGGGCGGGGAAGGCCCTGAAAAAGAAGACTTAGCTGAGAATCGAGTTCTGCTGAAAGAGGTTAGTCGTCATATTGATTTAATTAATAGCATGATGTATTAATTTAATACAATTTAATTTATTTTCTTCTAGATGATCCAAGCAGTTTAGCTACTGTGAGCACCTTAGTTGGAATCCAGGAAGCTGATTTTGATGAGACGGAAGATCTAACAAGTACAAGCAATGAATTTCAAATGCAGTTGAATAATGATTTTGATTCGGATGATGACTTAGCTGATCCCGACTTTCATTTGAATAGTGATAGTGATTTGAGGGAAGAAACTGAACGTGCAGTGCAACTTTTGAAAGCAAATCTAATGGGTGATCGTGGGGTAAGAAAGTTAAAAAAGAATACTGGTCAAAGAGGCAGGTTAAGAAATTGGAAAATTTCTGAAGTTCAAAGAAATATATTTGAACAGTATTGGAAGCTGGGTAACTATAATTTGAGAGTAGCATTTGCTGCTGGGCTCATAATACTTTTAGAGAAAAAAACACAAAGAAAAACTACCACGCATTTGCGGAGTCGAACACATGGTAACACGTTTTTTTTGGAAGTTGGTGGTGAAAGAATAAAGGTCTGTCAAAAATATTTTCGTTTCACACTATGTGAAACAGAACAATGGTGAAGAAAAAACTAGAGTCTCCGGGTACAATAATTTCACAACACAAACGAGGTCGAAAGGCTCATCCAAATAAGCTTAATGATGTAAAAGAAATTGAAGTACGCAGACATATATGAAGCTTTCCAGCATATGAATCTCATTATACTAGAAAGCAATCAGAGCAAAAGTACTTTCATGCTGATTTAAGTCTTTCTCAAATGTATCGGTTATTTACTGAGAAAAATGGAACAACGGTATTCCTTACTACATACTCCAATATTTTTAAGACGATGAACATTAAATTCAAAAAACCCTAGCTCGACACATGCAATAAGTGTGAAATGCTGCACATGAAATTAAAAACCAGCAGTGAAAATGAAAAACAACAATTCGAAAAGGAATTGAAAGTGCACCAAGAAGTTGCTGACCTGTCATACAACACTAAAAAGAAAGAAAAAATTCGTTGTCAAAATGATCAACGCAGAAAAGTGTTTACTTTCGATATGCAGCAGTGCCTTCCCACACCCTTTCATTTTATAAAAGACAGCTTTGGACCTTTAATTTAACCGTCCACGATGGTGCAACGAACCAGCCTTTCTGTTATATGTGGCATGAGGGTGATGGACGTCGTGGTGGCAGCGAAATTGCCTAATGTCTTTTTGAGCATCTTAAGGGCTTACCCGAAACCTGCAATGAGGTTGTGTTTTATTGCGAATGCTGTGGAGGTCAGAATAAGAACACCTTTGTGTCAACGATGTTCCTAGTGTTCATGCAAACAGAACCAAGCATTCAAATCATTGACCATAAGTTTTTGGTACCAGGTCACACTCATATGGAGTGTGATACTGACCATGCAGCGATAGAAAAAGAACATCTGTCGATATACACCATCTGCGTGACTGGTATCAATTCGTTCGCATGGTTGGAGCCATAAAGCCCTTTGTAGTAAATGAAATGCCTAGAAACAAATTCCCGAACTTCTGCCGAACTTCGGAAGAAAAATTTCTCTGGCGCAAAGTGGATGAAAGTGGAAATATGGCAAGAAATTAAATGGGTCAGATATGAAAAGAAGTTTGCACTTACTATGTACAAAACTTCACTGTCTGAAGAAGAACCATTCAAAATATTAAATTTGAAGTGTCGTGGTGTTTTAAACGTACTACCATATGTTGTTTCATTGCGCTACTTAGAGCCTTTAGCTCTTAGCAAAGAAAAAAAAAAATTTGATGGATCTACTGCCGCTAATCGATACTACTTTTCACAGTTTTTATAAAAATTTGCGTATTGATAACATACCAAATTATCATCCTGACCTAACCGAGGAAACCGATAACGAAACATAAAAGGTTTTCAGTTCTGAAATATGTGTATCTAATTTTGTAATTTTTAATTCTAGGTACTATACTTACTTTGTTTTATAAGTTTTTTATTTATTTTTTATATCCTAATAAATTATTACACGTGACTTAATGGCATTTTACGTGTTTTTTTTTATTATATAAATAAAACGGTATTAAAGCCTATTGGAGTTTAGCTTGTACTCACGAATTCTTTCTACCGCGTTTTGGATAAAAAACTTAAGTCGACTTAAGTTTTCAAAATAGTTAGTTGTTGAATTGGAAAAATATTTTATGTGACTTCAGATTAAAAGTGTACTCATATTTGATTCGGTAAAACGACTTATGTCAAAAAACAATTATTTTTATTATATTCGAACTTTATTCCTATATTTTTCCGAAAGAATTTCCTGTTTCCGATCGCTAATTTTTTTCAGAGCAACATTTAAAATTTAAAATTGCTCTCCTGAAAAGTGTAAAAATTGATATAAGATGTTTTACCTTTTTTACATAAACTTAGACTTTTTTCTTCGAAATTCCCCACAACATTTATTTATTTATTTATTTATTTATTTAATTCAAAAATTCTTGTACATTAAGATTAAATCTTTTTTACATTGTGCAAGCTAGGTAATTATACATTAAAAAAAACAAACAGAGTTAAATTGTAGCGATAAAAAATTAGGAAACTTATAAATATGGTATATAAAAAAACAAAAAAAAAGAAGAGGAGAAGAAATAGGGGATGTGGAAGACTAAAATAGTTTGGATAAAAGATTTGGGGAAGGAGTATAAAGGTTGGGATCTTCCATCAGTAAGTTTGAGCAAAGTATTTAAAAACCTCCTTTGTAAGTATATTTGTGTTGCTTGATTGTTTGGATTTTTTTTTGGTAGACGATTCCAAGGATGAGTCGCATGGATAAAAAAATTTCGACTAGTTGTAAGATACTTATGTCTAGGTAAAATTATTTGCATATATCTTTGGTTACTTGCAAATTTTAGCATTTCAAATAAATAGTCTGGTTCTTTGGTAATAATTATTTTATGAAGCAATAATATGGTTCTGTAATTCAATAAGGCAATTAGGGAACAGCCGGTAATACTTTTAGTCAAGTACGTACCGTGCTCTGACCGTCTGATATCATAAATATACCTTGCGCAACTATTATATGCCACAGTTAATTTTCTTTTCGACACATAGTCCAAGTCCCCGTACATTTTGCATCCGTAAAGCAATATCGGCAAGATAAAAAATTTATCCAATTTCAGTTTAACACCTATCGGGAGGTAGTTTTTCGTGGGACTTAGACCACCAAGAGCGCTAAACACTTGCGATATTACTCTGTTTACGTGTAAATTCCAAGTGAATGTACTACTTAAGTAAACTCCAAGATTTTTTATCGTATCCACATACTCTACAGGAGTGTAATTGAGAAATATTGGAGCGGAAATTTCTGTTTGTCTACCTCTATTAATGAACATAGCTTTCGATTTGACTGATTTGTTGACCAATCATGAATTCTTTTAAGATCTTCATTAATATTAATTAACGCCTGGTTTTTATGGTATCTCGGAAACAAAGAATATGTTTGTGCATCGTCGGCATATATATGGTACGCGGAAGTCGCGAAACATTCAGATATATCATTTATGAAACATAAAAAAAAAGAAGAGGGCCTAGTACGGAACCTTGAGGTACATCCATAGGGACTTGAAGGAATGAGGAGCATTTGGTGCCATTAGACACATGTTGTATGCGACCAGATAAATATGAAGTTATTAATTTGCATGCGGAGCTTTCGAAGGAAAATTGCCTATGCAGTTTATTTATTAGTATGGAATGATTTACGCTATCAAATGGCTTTGAGAAGTCTAATAAAATTATGAGACCCCACATATCGCAATCCAAACCGGCACGAATATCTTCGCACACCTTTAGTAACGCGGTAGTGCAGCTACGCTTAGCACGAAAGCCCGACTGAAATTTCATGACAAAATTTTTACTATTTAGATAAGACTTAATTTGGTTACTTATTATTGCTTCGAAGACTTTACTTAAAAAAGGAAGGATAGCTATGGGTCAATATTCATTACTATTTGGTTTAGGCAATGGAAGAATTTTGGCAACTTTCCACTGGTTGGGAAAAACAGACGTAATGATAGTATTGAATATATGCGTTATATGCGGAAGAAAAGCGCAGTCGCTATACATCATCAGAGCCAACAGTTCTTGATTTTATCCTTAAGATTGTTTGACCTTATCGATGAAGGTAGAGATATTTTTGTGGTTAAATGTCTTATGATTGTTTTGAACAAACTTCGTATTTAGTTCATTAAGGTCGGTATTATTGGGAAGTGCATCTTTTGCAGGCTTAAGCCCGATATCGCGAATATTACTCCAGAATTTAGAACTCGAATCCCTCGGGTTGAATTTATTTTGATAAAAAGTCTTTTTATTAGATCGAATTAGAAGAGTTACCGCGTTTCGTACAATGGCATATTCTTTATATATAGCTGTGCATTTGTATCTCCTCCATCTGGAGTAAAGAAGATTGCGCTTTTTTATAAGGCTAAAAACTTCCGAAGTCAACCATGGAATGTTGACTCTATTTCTACGGTGTTTTAGAGGTACATGTTTATGAAATAAAGAAAGGCTAATATTTTGAAAATAGTCCACCTAAGTGTTTACATTGCTTGTAGCATAGATCGGAGACCAGTCCATAATTCGGATATCATAAAACAAAGCCTCTAAGTTAATTTTCGAAAAATTGTATGATCTTATTGCATTTTCTTCCACACAAGTAGGAAAGGCTTTAATTGTTAAGAAAATCAAATCGTGATGTGAAAAACCCGGGGCGGGAATTTGATCGTAGTGCATTACCGAATCAATACTAGAGACTAAGAACACGTCTAAAAGCGAAGGCCTTCTGTTGGGCATTTCGTCTTCATGGCAAGTGGAAATCATGAGCACGTCACGCTTATCATGCCATTTCCACACAGTTATGAAGCTATCTTTTTGCCTTGCCACACATTCTCCTTTACGAAGTTTTGCTATGGTTACTTCTTTTGGTAGATCCTTTCGATATTTCTACCTTCATCTAACAAACCTTTGCATAATTTTACAACAATTGAGCCAGGTTTGTCCAACCATTCAATAGTTGAAGAAGAATCACTATAAATCTCATATGGTAAAGTACAAAGTACACAACTTGAAGATTTTTATTCCATATAGACTTGACTTAACTGGATTGTAGGTTCTGAACCTCAACCTTCCTCGAAATTTTCAAATACCTTCTTGCGCAATGATTTGATTTTGTACAATCGGCTCGGATTGTGGAGTTGCGTTTCAGAAAAATGCCAGCATTTGAGTATTGTGGCAAATTTGTTACACAACATGCTTATGTGATTAAAAACAGAATGATCTGTTTTCCAGTAATGCTCAATGGTAGTGGACAGTTTTACAACTCCAGTAAGCACAATAACTGCAATAAATTTTCGCATTTCGGCTCTGTCAATATATTTCCATCGATGAATTCTGGTAAACTTTTGGTTACGACGAGTTACTTTCAAATTTTGCGCATATATATTCGTGAAATGCACCATTGTATCAATTATTTCATCATTGATTATATATTATGGTATTTGCCTGACCCTTGTTATCATGTATACTCTACAAATCGTGGGCTCCCGCTAAAATCGAAACAACAGAAGACATTTGCCTGAATAAAATAGTGGTTTGCAGTAACTTCCGTTGTTCATATAGTAGGTGGAAAAGTCGTACATAAAAATCCTAGATAATGAAGAGAAGACAAAAGTTTCGACAAAAAAAGTTAACCTAAAAGTTAAAAATTTCGAGATAAACGCATTTTTCTGATAAAATTGGTCCAACGATTTTTCCAAATGTTAGTTTTAAAATGCCATAATTTTGACTGGCGTTTATCGAACTCGACAAAATTTTACAATTTTATGAACACTGAAATTCTCTTTCAAAAATGTATACAACGGTTTCTTAAGCTTAATCCGTTAGAAAGCTATGGCCTTTTAAGTAGTTTTACCTCGAAATCAGAGGTTCCTCATTTTAACGGCCTATAACTTGGAGGGGGGTGAAAATAGACCACCCCCAGTCCCCCTCTCCCTGCAATACAATTTTTTGTTTGCCATAACTTCAGGAAACGTCAGCTATCAGGACGAAAACCTAAACTGGGACACCCTGTATATGATACAAATCACGTATACACCCCCTTCGGGTAGAGGAAATAGAATATACCCGAGGTAGACATGCCTGTCTTAAAATGCGACTAAAATGCACCCTCTGTATGCCTGTATACAAAAATTCAATGGACAAAACAAACGGAAGTAATACACCAGGTCGCAATCCAGTTTCACTGGCAAATCCACCATCTTTGGAGGTAGGCTCTACTGATTCTGGGGAGAGCCATTTATTGCTGTCAAATCCCTTTGTAAAAACATCAAAGGTACTCCGATCGCCATCCACCACGAAGTCCGCCGGTTAATCAGGACTCAGTGAAAAGTAAATGCTTCGAACAGGAGAACAATGAGCTCCGAGCTAAACTCAATGAAATGCAACGACTCTTTTACGAGCTTAAAAATTAAGCAGATTCTCTTCGAAAAGAAAACGGGGTTCTAAAAAACTTTCGTTTATCTCTAGATTGCAAAACAATGCCGAACCGTTCAGTCGAATACCTGACGGACGAAGAAGAACTTGCTCGCGGTACTCGTGAAAAGGCCTACCAAAAAACGTAAGGCAGGCTCATCTCCCGAAGTTTTTCAACCAAGAGATGAAAATAAGCCCAGAGTACCAACCAAGACAAAACCCCAAACGAAACCTCGCCCTCCACCCTCCGAAGAACACTAAAAGGAAAGTTCAATATAATTTCACTCCGTAATAACGTGTGGAAAATTAATGTAGATGACTCCGATTCTTACCCCGCATTGTCGCTGAAACTTAACACCGATAAAATTTAATGGTATACTTATGACAATAAGTTTGAAAAACCGTTACGAGTCTTCGCTAGGGAACTTCACCCGTCGTGCAAAAAGGAAGACGTGATAGAAGACGTTCAAGCACAAGGTTTTAAGATTACTGACGCCGTGAACATAATCAAGAAGGTAAAACAACAAACGGATAACAACAAAGATATCGTACTCAAACGCAGACTTCCTATTTTCATGCTTACTTTTGATCGAAACGAGAAAGTCGATGATATTTATAAAATTAAATCTATCTTAACATAAATATTAGAGTCAAAATGGAGCCCATGCGTAAGGGCAAACAAACTATATATAATCCAATTCAAACGTTGTCAAGATTTTAACCACACGCGGTCGTATTGTCAAAAAGATCCACGATGTGTAAAATGCACAGGCAAACACTTCTCGGAAGAGTACAAAACAAATAAGCAAATCTCAGCAGTTTGTGCCAATTGTACAGGAAATCACCCAGCTAATTACTGAGGTTGCGAAATCGCCAAAGAAATACAAAAGAGGCGGAAAACTCCCACGAAGTTCCTAAAACCGATGAGCCCAAGACAGCTAAGAGAGTCACAAAGAAGAAACCGGTAGCGCAAAAGCACAAATCTGCTCAGAAAAACGTTGCCGAATCAAGTGCAATTAAAAAATCTGTATCGTTCCGCGCGAGTTTATACTAAACGCTGAGGTGGCGTCAAAAGCCAACAAATAGATTCGGCCACTACAGATCCGCTGCCTCAAATTCTCGCAGTCATCTTAGAAAAACTAGATGAACAAATAGAAATAAATAAGCTCTCGTTTGAAAAACTAAGCAAGCTCGAGTTCGTTGCTCGGAAAAAATCTAAAAAAAATGAAAACGGAACAGTTGACTAAGATTTTAACATGGAACGCAAATAGCCTTCTGAAAAAAATCGACGAATTAGAAATTGTCAATATGGAAAGACCATATTGACATATGCCTGATTTCGGAAACACACTTAAAAAAGGAAGTTAAACCCAAGATAAGAGGTTACTCTGGTTATTTTTTTTTTTTTTTTTTTTATAATCGGCGCGCGCTCAAGGGGTTTTGTACCCTTAAAATGTTCGTACACAGCGCGGGCGAAGGAAATTTAGGGAGGAAGAAAAGACAGGTACCGATGTACATTGTTTTTAAATGTTTGCAAGTTATACGCTCATCATCTCTCAGAAAACGCGAGGTGTGGATCCTCACTTTATATTAAAGACTTCATTAAGCATGCCGAGAACGTGACAATAGAACTTTGCAAATAAGTTCAGCTTCCGTAAACATACGAGGGGCGTTCAATATATTCTCGGTATCGATATGAAGGAAAATGCGAATTCAATTTAAATTATTTTTATTTTTCAATATGATCTCCCCTAACATCAATGCATTTGTTACATCTTGAGATAAGCTTTTTTAAACCCTCAAAATAATAAATTTCCTCTTTCTCTGCAAAATACCGACTTGAGTTCTTCATCATCCGAAAATCTTTTTCCACGAAGACATTTTTTCAAATCCGGAAACAGGAAACCACAATCTCGCGCAGCAGCCTTGGAAACTCGCGCCGTGTGAACAGGAGCGTTGTCATGAAGAAGCAACACACCCGCTGCGAGTTTACCCCGTCTTTTCTTTTTAATTTCCTCCCGCAAATTATGCAAAGTGGAAGCGTAGGATGTGGCGTTGATGGTTTCACCTTTTTTTTTGTACTCAATGAGCAAGATTCCCTTTGAGTCCCAAAAAACTGTGGCCATGAGCTTTCGGGCAGACGGAGTGACTTTGAACTTCTTCGGGGGGTCTATTCCTTTTTTATGCCACTGCATGGACTCTTGTTTGCTTTCAGGGTCATAGTGATGGACCCATGTTTCGTCCCCAGTAACAATTCGATCCATAACACCGTCCGCGTTCTCACTACACATCTCCAGAAGCTCTCTACAGCATGCGATTCTCACTTTTTATCTGAGGCGCTTTGAGCATTCGTGGCACCCACCTTGCACTGACCTTTGAAAGGTTAAGATGGTCATGAAGAATGGTGTGAATGGTACCAATTGAAAGCTTGGTGATCTCTGCCATCATTTTCACCTTTATTCGGGCATCCTCAAGAACAAGTTTTTCGACTTCTTTGATGCTTTCTCCCGTACAAGCAGTAGCCGGGGCGCCGGAGCGGGAGTCGTCCTCAATGCTCTCTCTGCCTCTCTTGAACTCACTTGACCACTTTTGCACAGTTGATAATGAAGGTGCGGAACCCAGGTAAACAGCCACCATCTCTTCATGAATAGTTTTTTGACTTTTTCCTTGCTTAGTGAGAAATTTAATTACAGCGCTATGCTCAATATTCACCATCATCGCCTCAGTTGCCATTATGATTCTGTTTAACTAGAGATAAAACGCGAATTAATAATCACATTTATATGAAATTTTACATGAATGCACTAAAATAATAGTATTACTTGATAAATAAGTCAATTTATATATGCAACCACAGCTTCACCCCGATACCGAGAATATCTTGAACGCCCCTCGTAAATCATGTAGACTATAACATAGCATCTTGTTATTTCCCTCCGAGATATAAGATGGCAAACGACGACCTCGATCGCCTTTTTTACCAACTTGGGTTGAATTTTATTCTCGGTGGTGATTTCAACGCAAAGCATACATTTTGGGGTTCAAGATTCAATTCAACGAAGGGCACGCTATGTACCAAGCAAGTATGGCAAGTCAACCTACTGGCCCACCGACACAAATAAAATACCTGACCTGGTCGATTTTTTCATTACAAAAGGGGTCCCCAAATATCTCACGACTTTAGAAGAATCCTATGATTTCTGCTCAGATCACCCGCCAGTAATCGGCAGGAGCATAGCAAGGACCGAAAGACCGCCCAGATTGACGAATAAGAAAACAAATTGGGATGGTTTCAGGAGAAATTGCAAGAAAATATTGCTTTAAGAGTTCCAATTACGACGCCGTTGCAAATAGAAGACGAAGTTGACAAGTTAGTGGAAATCATCCAAAGAGCTGCGTGAAACAACACATCCTTTCGAACAAGAGGAATAAAACACGGAAAGCAAATATACGCGCCCGATATAGAAGGCCAAGTGCTACAAGAATATAAGAACCGTGAGACTTCTAAATACCTCGAAGGCTTGACTGCGGCCAAGAGTTCCAATTATTCGCTCTGGAAAGCCGTGAAGTCGACTAAAACACCTGTTATGCAATTGCCACCGATAAAAACAGCCAACGGCGAATGGGCAAAAGGAGACAAAGAGAAAGCGAATTTGTTTGCCAACCACTTGGAAGAAACTTTCAAACCGTTCGAAGGACGTCAATTGGCCCAAGAACTTAATCTCAGAACAGGATCCGACAACTACAATATAAAATCCGTATCACTGTCTGAGCTAAAGCAAACAATAAAAAACCTAAAAAATAATAAGGCTCCAGGATACGATTTGATTACAAGTGAAATTCTAAAGGAGCTACCTCGAAGAGCATTTGTCAAGCTCCTCCACATTATAAATGCTTCCATGATTTTATACATTCCAAGCCAATGGAAAGTAGCAGAAGTCATAATGGTTCCAGAACCGGGAAAAATCCAAACGACAAAAAATCATACAGACCCATTTCGCCCCCGCCGATAATTTCAAAAGTCTTCGAAATTCTTCTGCTTAAACGTTTAAAACTGATAACTGAAGAAAGACGATTGATCCCGGATCACCAGTTCGGATTTATGGTCAAACATTCCACAATCGATCAGGTCTATCGGATAACAAATGTAATTGAAAACGCGCTAGAGGGAAAAAAGATATGTTCAAGCGTTTTTCTGGATGTATCGCAACCCTTCGATAAGGTATGGCACAAGGGCTTGGAGTATAAGCTACAACAAATTTTACAGAGAGAAATGAATAGATTACTCGAATCTTATCTTGAAAATATACTGTTTCGGGTTAGATATGGGATTGAATACTCTGAATTCAAGGAAATTCAAGCTGGCGTTCCACAAGGAAGCGTTCTGGGACCATACCTGTTCTTATTGTACACTAGAGACATACCTCTAGATGAAGAGACTGTGGTAGCCACGTTTGCGGATGACACGGCGATCCTCGCCATAGGACAAACAGTTGAATCCCCGACTGCAAAACTTCAACGAGCTTTGGACAAAATATTAGAGTGGACGATGAGCTGACGAATCGTGCTCAACGAGACTAAGTCAACACACGTCAATTTCACGTACAGAAAGATAAACAATTTACCTTTATTCATCAACTCGGTACAAATACCGTATGCAAACGAGGCAAAATATTTGGGAATGACCCTAGACGCAAAACTGAAGTGGAAATCACACGTAAAAAAGAAACGTGAAGAGCTCGAAATTAGGCTAAGCGAAATGAATTGGTTTATCGGAAGATACTCTAAACTAAACATATATGTACAATGTCTTCGTGGACTTATGGTATACAACTATGGGGTTGTACCAAACCAAACAATATGTCTGTCCTACAGACATTCCAGAACAAAGCGCTTAGAGCAATCGTAAATGCTCCATGGTATATAAGGAATAGCGATATTCACCGCGATCTGGGAATTGCAACCGTGAAAGACGAAGTAACAAGCCTTGCTCGTAAGCTTTGCACTCGTCTTTTGCATCATTGCAACCAGGAAATAATCCGGAGATTGGACGAGACAAATCTTGTGTGGCGACTTCAAAGAATAAGACCGTTTGACTTAGCAACTTAAAGAGAAACCGTATGAAATAACGATAATAGTAGCTGCCTTCGCTGGAAAGCTACCTACCAAACGCGATAAACTATAGTAGCTTGAGCTACTTGTTAAGGAAACTTAGTCGTAGTCCTATAAAAAATGGGAGGTTTTTTAGTGAGTAAGAATCTCACACTACCATGATGGCGTGCTTAAGGTGGGCGCTGCTATGCCACTGTGGTAGGCAGTAGGAGTGGGTATAAATAAAACGAACTAGTTAAAAAAATAGTTTTTCATTTCGTAACGACGTAACCGTTTTATTTTCATAAAAAAAAACAACAGTTTATATAGTAACTACATTTATCTAATTGCATTCATTCCATGCTTTGTAATTAAGCCAAACTTATTGTCGGGAAGAATTTTGCCACCCTCAGTCCACTCAAACAGAGTTATTATGTTACTTAAATATCTTCATGTTTGAATGTAGGTGATTGACCTAACGTCAGCCGGATTGAATTAGGACAATGAGGACCACTTTTACTTTTCTAATGCATTGTTACATTACTGTGCTGAAGGTGGCGCTAATGATCTACACTGGAAAGCAACAACCCACTGAAAAAGGTACAAAGGAGTGGTGTATAAGCCCAACCGGCGCATTGGAAACCACTCCAACGGTGGCCTTAGAAACTCTGTTTCATTTGCAATTCATTGATATTGTCATTATGCCCTTAGGATGAGAGGCTGCATTGGGGCCTCTCCCAATCAGCCGATGTTCAATCACCTGAATTACGTGATTTCAGAAGTGAAGGAAGGAAGGATAGAGACAACGCAAAGTCTTTCCCAGATAGTCAAGTACAATCTTCCCAGACGGCTCTAGGCCAGTCCAAGACGTTACCACTGAGGTATCCTCTGGAGACCGTTAAATACACAAATCTTTCAGCTTACATTCAGGCCAAAAACTCAGATATTCATTAGGCTGATGCTTGCTTCAGTCTGAAACTCATATTCTCGCCGAATATTGCAATACACTCAGGCAGCCTAGCAGCGATCAGTTCTCTAATTTCGAACGCCAGAATTTTGAGAGGGGTTATAGACTGCGGCTCATCTCCCAACGAGATTGCTAAGCACAACAAGATCATGACGAACCGACGTCCCAGTCGTGGATGAACTGGTTCGGATCCCTAGGGACATGTAGTTGGAAGTCTATCACTGTCTTAAAGTAGTTGGCCTTTGTGGTATTGCCCTGTGGTCAGTATTGAACTAGAAATCAAAATAATTCGGAATATGTTATTTGCGCGGAGAAACTCGAATAAACTATGAATTCTCCACAATTATTGCACTTCCATTAATTTATTTATGAAACTTGAGTTCAGATAAATCGAATCTAAAATGATGACGTAGATAAAAAATGTAATAAAGAATAAATAGATTTAAAAAGAATAACTAAATAGACAAACGTCTCCTATTCTAGAATGAAAAATAGAGCAGCAAGCGATTTCCAACATTTGCCGTGGCGGTCAAGTGTCACACCCAATTGTCGATTCAAGTGTTCCAATTTACACAGAAAGGATGGCAAATCCTAAGAAAATGACCAAGACGAACCGACACACACACCCCCGCTAAGTCACGATGCGTCAACTGTCAATACCTTTTTTGAATTCGGTCAACCAAACAGCGTGGATAGTCTATGACATGCAACAAGTATCCGTACCTACTCTGGTTCAAGGAAAAAGGATGTAAAGGATATAGTGTATTAGTGTTTTCTTCTATGATATTATATTTTTAATATGCATTCGATTTTGAAGATACATACATATGTACGTATTAACCATATAGAACGACGTGTAACAGCAACTGCTTTGGAACGATATTTCGGTCAGAAAATCCCTCAAGCAGACGCCCAGGATCTTAGAGTCTGACTCCAATTGCTCCAAACATCAATTTGATTTATTTTTAATTTTTTTCAAAAACCAACAATCTGTCGGACAAATGCACATTCAAATTATGAACGCGATTTGGAGCGTAAGAATCATAAATCTTTAATATGCACTGACAAAATACTGAACGGCAGAGATAAAAACCACGAGGGATGATTTATTAATTACTCCTCAGTGTTTCAGTATCTCAGTGTGGGCTGGAGGGTTCTTTGTTTATTTTTATTTTTTCATAAATAAATTAGATAGAGGGTCGCGCTTTCTGGGGACGACTGTCTCATTTCATTGACAGCTTAAGTTGGAATTATGTTTTATGTGGAAAAGATTTACGATTTGTGAATTTGTTACGGCAGCACTTATGCAATTGTCATCCGTGAATCATGAATTAACATCACGTCACTGCAGTATTAAGTGACAAAAATAGTTTTGGACGCTATGACTTCTGCGGCAAAAGAAACAGTGGCGTTTGTCTGCCTAAGGAAAGATTATCTGTTCGGTTCTTAATCTAAACTATTATGGTTTAAAAATATTTTATTGTTGGATCACTAATAGCGATGTTTTGTTTGAACAGCTATTAAGGAAACAAGTCCGTGGCTAAAAGGAACTTCTTTGCAGAAATCCTGCAAGCAGCACCAAATATTTCCTAAGCTAAACTTTCATGCCCACATATACATTAAACTCTTTTCAGCAGAATGTTCTTATCAATATGTTTCTGGAGAAAGACCTTCCAAAATTGACATAATGTGAGAGTTAGTTTGCGGTTGGTAAATAAGGTGATGTGATTGCTTTCTCAATGAAGGCGCATGTACATATGAGTACGTTATGAAGAGCTCCTTGTGGCTTTTTACTTTGGACATTTATTGGACTGCAGACTGTCCAACAACCTAGATTGGTCCATCAGCTCAACAATCAAGTTGAGTGGTGGTGGTCCTCGATAACTGCATGAGGAAATCCGTATCCATATAAGCTAAAATTGCAAGTGGGTGCTCGACAAGCAGCATAATATTAGTTTACGTCATCATAGGGCTCACAACACCATACGGAAGAGATAAAAATGTGAATAACCAGCTAATAACCTTGAATAAAAAGGGATTCACTGTTAATGACCCTAACAACGATTCATGGACTATGATCTTCGGATTTCTATGTGGAATCTGCTCAACTTTAACACACAGCATGCACCCGAATAATAACCGAAGATCCTCAATTGGTACCAAGCAGATATAACCGCCATCCAAGAGGTACGATGAAATGGATTGGACAAATGGGCGACGAAAAATTGTGAAAGCAGTCGCAGTGTTTACTAAAATGCGTTTTCGTCATCAACGAAGCAAGTCTTGAACTGTAACCGAACGCCTGACGACGAATTGTACATAGACGAAATACTTCAACGTAACCCTCACAAACGCCCACGCCCCTTATCACGAGAAGGGCGATCTTACCAAAAATTTCTAATACGACTTCTTTGACAAAGCTTACGAGCAATAAAATGAAATTTATCATATTGCCATCCTCCAGTATTTTGGATATCCGAACGTTCCGAGCAGCTAACATCGACCGGACCACTATCAACACACGGATGCGGATATCCGTGGCGGCCAAAAACCAGCTGCAATTGTGAGGAGTTTCAACGTCGCGGATTACAACCACAAGGGCCTTTTTTGATTGAATTCACCTTAACCTCTCGAAAAGTCCGATACCTCCAACATCACACGTAGAAGGCCAAGAGCCTCACTGCCTAAGAGCGACCAGAAAGGCCGGCTCTCCAGTACTGTGTTTCAGCCCGCCCCAACAAAAACGCAACTGGATCGACGATGAATGCAGACAGGCAAATCTTGGTAACAACGAATGAACACAGCGCCCCTACAGAAAAGATCGAAAGGAGCTCACGAGATCTACGAGCAGAAAATGAGGGATGAACATAGGCTACTCAGAATTAGTAAGAAGAGCACTGAATCATTTGATCGAGGCCTTTGAGAGATATGTATTATCAGAACAATGAAGTTCGGAAGTTTTAACATGAAATAGAACGAACCTGCAAGAGTGGAGAATGAAACCCCATATTAGAATCATAGTCGCTGACGAATATAACCTCAGCATTGTGTGTCCGATTTTAAAAAAGAAAGATTCCCCGAACTGCGCCAACATAAAATGCTATCTGCCATTTAGGAGAGCAGCTAAGACCTTTTGTTAAACGTCTGGCCTGCCCCTGTGAATATGATTTACGGCCAGGAAAGTCCACCATAGATCAAATTTTCACATCACTGCAGATCTTGATAAACGCTCAAAAATTTCAAATCGATGTTCACACCTCTTCATTGATTTCAAAGTCGAATGTGGCAGCTTCTACAGAAACGCATTACACGAGTACAGGCGCTTGTTTAATTTTGGCATCCCTGCCAAGCTCATTCCACTTTACAGGATGACGATGGATAATGCACGCTGCTCCGTCAAGTTCCGCACTGACAAAACAAAGGCTTTCAATGTCGGAAAAGGACTTAAAAAAGGAGATGCATTGCCATGTGATTTTGTAACATCGTTCTTGGAAGACTCGCAAGCCTTCAAAAGTCTGTTCAGTTATTCTCATATGCAGGCAACATTGACATAATATGAAGAATACAGCAAGCTGTACCGGTGAACGTTGGTTTTAAATGTTTGAAGGTTATAATGACTAGGAAATAAGGAGCTAGGCAGGGCATTAAACAAGCGACTTGTACGGCTTAAGAACGAACCACGATATTTTAGAGTACGTCCGAAAGTGGGCTTGAGGGTATAAATTCATAGCGAGACGGGTGTTACTTTTATAGGTTTGAAGGGGCGGAATGCTACTAGCGATTTATATGAAGCACTGGTGGTGGAAATAGCGATAAAACAGAGTGAGACACGGGACCTTACGTTGGTGTTCGATGGTGTCCATTGTTTGAGTGATATTAGTATCACCTATGAGTTTTATCGCACGGTTTTGGATCCTACACCGAATATGTGGTCATTCCAACGTAAGTGGTTTTTCCAGCGAGGAAGAACACCACTTCAGAAGGAGGGGAGATATACCATCTGGACCAGCGGATTTGTGAATGTTAAGATCTTTAAGAACTCTTGCTACTACACGAGTGCGAAAGTGGATTTGTCCCATTGAAGATTCAACGCATTCAAGTGTAGGCGGAGACAAAGCACAATCTGGAAGTGTTGAGCTGGCCGCAAAGTGTGCAGCAAGTAGATTGGCCCTATTCAAAGAGCTGACAGCTGGAATGTCATTGAAAATGAGCATTGAGATGGAGGATGATTCAGAATTTCTAATAATTTTGACGAACGATCAAAAAGTTTTACTACCTTTGGGACATTGTACATAGAATTGTTTGCCTCTGTTTTTGGTCGTATTGGAATTTTACACGTTTAAGAAAGACGTTGCAGTCATTCCTGGCTCATTTAATTTTTTTTCGGTTTTCCTCTGTTCGGTTAGTCTTGAAGGACCGAAAAAACATTTCTCGAACCCTGACAGCCTCTTTAGAGCTCGAGTCGTATCACGCCTATTCTATTGGTTTGATACTATTCATCCGATGAGGGATAAAGTTTCTCGTTCCAAAGAGAATGGTGTCTTTGATCATATCAGCAGCGGCATCCACGTCGTGATCGAGGAAACATAACGACCAGTTAAAATTCCTAACGAAGTTGTTAAGACCGCTCCCGTTGGCTTACGGTTCTTTTAGGAACTTTTTCTCTAACTGTGTGGTCGTTGTACGAGAAATTATCTGATATGACACAGTGGTCCGATGAGCCTAAAGGAGATAGCACATTGACCTTGTATTTGTCAGGGTGAGAAGTTAAAAACAAGTCCAGGGTGTTGGCGGTATGACTATCAACTTATTTACAAGCTGGGTTAAATTATTTTCCGCAGCGAAGATCTCAACACACCGCCCTTCGGGTGTTGTCTGTCCAGAATGTCAAAGCCACCCAGAATTGTGTATATTGAAATCGCCCGTGATCACGATTTCAGTATGAGGATACAGGGATACAATTCTTTGAATGGAGTCAGACAGCGCATCAAACTCGTGAAAGGTCAAATTGCTGTCCAGTTTGGGGCTTCTGTAAATAAAGCGGTAGTGGATAATTTGCTTACGGAGATGGAATTTCAACCACATGAAATTGAATTCCGGATTGGAACAGGGACTACATTTTGGTGGAGTTTGGTAAGCTACATCACTACGCACGTAGATGGTGAGACCGCGGTTAGAGAATAATAATAGCACTAGTTCGTATCCAGGTAGCTTCAGATCAGTGTGATCTGAGTGGTGTTGGCGGAGATCTACCTGTGTTTCACTAACAAAACAGCTGGTCTATTTTTACAAACATGGACGTAAGCAGAAAAGCGATTACTTTCTAGCCCGCGTATATTCGCAATATCCACTCTAAATTCCCGGGTCATTATAAAGAAAGACAAACACAAAAAATACAAACACCGACGTTACTAAGCGGAGATATGAAGTACAAATTCAGAGTTGGTTTACCGAATCAAATTGTTGTATATGTAATGCCCTTACAACAATAGGAAACAGCACACCAACAAAATTCATACCCACAGCCCGCTATCCATCGGTTGCTACATATACTCAGTCACTGTACGCGCTGTATGACAATGTAACACAGCAACGGCAGTTACCGAGTGCAAGCAACAGTTTAACCTGGGGCAGGAAGGTAGTTATACCCGCACTGTGAATGATGTTGATTGGGGTTTCACTACACTCGCGCGTTGTTGTTGTTTTTTATATTTTTTTTTGCCCCAAAGTGACCTTTTTTTTCACCCGCACGCTGTTGTTTTTTTCTTTTTGCCACATTTTTCTTTTTTTTCTCCTCCCGAGGAGCGAATTTCACAGTACAGTGCATTTGTGCGTGTGCGCTTGTCGATGGTCAGCTCTTTGGGTTTAGAATACAATTGAGTAGTAGAGACCGTTCTGGAGCAACCGGAAATACTTTATTCAAGATACCGGTTATCCCAGTCTTGCTTTACGTCACAGAACCTTGGACGCTGACGAATTCTTTGAGTAATTTCTGATTGCATGCTATGGTACAGCGATGCAGACCTCGTCAAAAGAGCTCACTAACGTATGATTCTCTTTCCCATGATGGCTAATGGTGAATATTTCCACAAGCATTATGAAGCCAACTCAGGAACCTGATTACGAGTAAATCTTTAAAACATATTGGAAGAAAGCTAGATCTTGAGCTAATGAATCGAAGATGGCTCAAGAAACACTCATCATTTTCTTTGCAGAGCTTTATATCTGCTAAGCATATAAATACATATGCATGTGTATCTTAATAGTGCAACAATTAACTGGAGATAATTGTGGCTGAGCTGACCGCTAAAATACACTACGGAATTAGATTATCGACTCTTACTTCCCTAGGGTGGATGCTGACACTTACACAATAAACCTCTCCAGGAAGCATGGTCATTGGCTAAGTCGATGTCGCCGTAAAACTGAATAGTTTGCTATTATTCTTCATCTCTCACAGCCCGTCAATAGTTCGAAGAATCTTGCGTTCAAACCTCAAAGGATATCTCCATTCGCATGCGCTAACATCTATCGGCCTTTCTGCGCCCTAAGCCAGGACTGGGATGATTAGGGTCTTATAGAGAGTGTCCTAAGTATTACTGGACAAGGCTTTATTACTCAATTGCCTACTTAGGTGAATCTTCGTTTAATTTACGATGAGATGTCATTATCCGACTTAATAGCGGAGCCGAGGCAGACAAAATGAGCATGCATTCCTTTGTTTTCAGAGCATATATGTATAGTATGTGGATATAGTGATAGGTCGCTGCATTCTACCAATGAAGTTGGTACGAACGAGGAGTTTTTTTTAAAGTGGACGTTAAATGTTTTTTTTTTTACTTCAGACCGCGTTTCGTCAGCATAACTTCCTACTTTTTCGAATGTTGTATCTGGAGTAGCATCTCTCCACAATCACTTACTTCTCATGCTCTTTCTGTTTTGTCCAGAGAAGCCGATGTGCGTGCCTCCTCCTTTGCTATTAGAGCGCAAGAGTCGCTCCCGGTTTTCTATGCAGGGCCATTTCACAGCCGAGTTATTTTGCTACATGTGTTACGATTGGTTTCATTTGGTGTCACATTGAGGCATTTCTAACAACGTCTTGGTTTCAATACTACTAATCTTCAGCACTTCACGCTTAACAGTTTTATAATCTTGTGACTGGCATATTCCTCTGTCACTGTTAAGGTTAAGAAATCGTGTACTAACTACATATTTGAGCCCAGCATTGCTTGGTAACATCATCTGTTTATTTTGCTGAGGAATCCGAAGGGTTGCAATGCGTTTATTCACGTGCCGAAACCACAAGATTTGTTTGCGTAGTCTGCCGCTTACAACAAATCCTCTTGTGAATAGTCTCCGTAGTTTTTCATCCAACTTTTCCGGCGTGTTTAAGGTCCGAACATTATATGTTCATATCAAAGCGTCGTTGTCCTCTTTGCGTTTTCAGTAGTAAATTGCAACTGTATGGTTTTAACGTCACTTGGTAATTAATCACAAATACAACTCCCTACCTGAAAAGCCAAACTGTTTCTGGGACCTCATGGACAAAAGGCGCCGGTTATTCCGATCCAGTTTCATCCACCATCTCCAATTCAGCACTCTGACTAGTCCTCGAAAATCCCTTTTAACTTCAGCTCCAAAAGTGTTGAACTAGTTTATATAAAGAATCTCACATGCTGGAAGTTATCGCAACCGTTGATCCTGTCAAGAGAATTCATACTACAATTGCGTTTGTAGGTTTTGCAAGTCAATTCTTGTTGGGCAATTCCGTTGGCCAGTTACAAAATAGTTATGTGCCACATATTACGGCACAAGTGTCTTCGACTAACCCTATTCTCATTGTTCGCTGGTAAACGCTGCCTGCGTTCTTGGTCCTTGTCAGCGAAAGAAAGGTTTTCCTGGACCATAGATCAGTACTAATTCTACCAAGTTACTAACTTGTGACCGGATTTGCAGAATAGGGAACGTATCCAGAGTGAAATACTTTAACAGGAATACGATGAATAGCTACCAGGTGCAATTTGGAAAATGAATTCAACTCTCGAACAGCATAAAGAAGACATTGCAGAATAAAAGAATGCACCTGGCAACATTTGAAAACATTAAGCCACACGCCTTTTTTTTCTTCTTTTTTTAATGCATTTTATTTTATTCTTCTTAAATTTACTAAACTTACATGCTAACAGAAAAAATGCTTAAATGCTATCTTAACATAACTTAATTGTTCAACAGTTACTCAAACCAGTTAGACGTCTTTTTCTTGTTCTCCCTATTCACCTGTTTAATTTTCAGTTCTAAATTTCGTCAAATTGCATTTTCCGGTTAATAACCCAAGTGCTCGAATCCATATTAATTTTTTTTGTCTGCTGGCAGATTTAAGTGCAAATAAAAGCCCCTACGAGTATATACAATAAAAAAAGAAAAAAATAAAAATAACTTGACCTATATTTATACCCTCACTGATCTACGCAACCAATTTACCTATGTCTTGCGGAATTTCCAACTGTGTAATCGATGACAATAATGCTGGCTGGGTAGCTTGCATTTATGGCAACGCCTTTCATGCCGTTTGTGTCGTTTATAAAGTGTTTATCAAAGAATTCTCCGATAACCTACTTTTCTTCTGTGATGAGTGTAAGAGTATCTCACTTTCGCACGTGCTTTTGGCAATAAAATGCCTAAGCGATTCAAATGACTCCTGCCAAGACGTACTCACCAAAAAGATTGCGGATAAAATTTCGGTCATTGAAAGCAGTGTTAAAAGTGTTGAAGAGTTACGTAACTCAGTGCAGAACTCAGCCGATCTGGTAACATCAAAAGTAAAGCACATGGGTAAACAAATTGCTGGTCTAATCGAGTTGAGACTCCGGGAGATCCAGGAATGAAGAAACCCATTTACGTCACCTAGATAAAGTGTTGAGTGACATCAAAGCTATCTGTTCTGCGCAGGTTATCTCCAACCAAAAAACCAACGGCTTCGCCACACTGAAAGCGTCGGTTCCCACTAGATCACCGAAATCAAGCAGTGTTGGGCGCGGTAAGTACGTAGGTGGGTAACCCATGGGAACTCAGTACTCCGCGTGCTGTTGATAAAACGCGCCACATGGGCATAGTACCCCGGCGTTAAATCCCGGACCCTACAAATTAATTTGTATCGTTCCCTTGATAATAATAATAACAATAAAACCTGCGAGTTGATAAGTTCCCTCCGTGACGACATAGACATTCATTTCCAGTCCTCGTCACACAAACATCTCTCTCCTAAACAATGTGATCCCATGCTCGAAGTTATCATCGATAAAATGAACGATGTCGGTGATGAACTTACTGCGACTCGATCCGTTGCATTCGATATTGAACATCACATCGCAACAATAAACAGCAAAATCGTTGATACACCTAACTTCCCGCAGCCTTAGCAGAATGTTCCGTATAATACATCGCTCATGGCTGAATTATGAACATGAATTGGATTCACGCTCTTCCCCACATATTAGTCATCTGCGGACGGTTCAACCCACCGATTCCTGCGAAGTTTCTTCCAACTTTACAACAGAGAACAGAGAACACATTTATGTCAGCTCCTCCAATCGCTGCCCCACAGAAGCTTATCAATCATTTTAATTTAACTTGGACACCTTCCGAATGGCAACTTAGACTTGAAAGCTTGCTTCGAAGAATCAATTGGTCACTACGCTTCTTATCAAAGGCGCCCCCCCAAACGCTGATGTTGATTGGATCTCAAATTTCTTCGAAAAGAAATATAGCATTACCATTAGCCACTGTAATTTGGTTCCTACATCTCACCACAGAAGCAAGAGCAGCTTCAAGCTCAATCTTCCAGCCATAATCCTGCCAGCAACAATTTCAATCTTGGAGAGATGCGTGTCAGCAAATGGTTGGAAAATACGACCAAAAGGCAGGATAAAGTCAAGCAGTCCATCGTACCTAAACCAACATCCCCTCCTTGGTATAATCGTAGACTCCGCTCTCTACGAAACAAAAAAAACAAGTTATGGGCGGTATTCCTTCGAACCGACTCTTCTTCCGACTATTCAAATTATTTAGGTATATACGAGTATCTTCATTTCATTGAACTCTATAACTCTCTTTATCAACGCTATAAATGACCAATCTCATAAATGACCCAAAGACCTTTTTTCACTTTGTTAATTACAGAAGTAAGACTGATGGTTATCCTTCCTCCCTCGCTTTCGAAACCAAATCTTCAAGTGATCCTCCTACCATCGCCAACTTTTTTGCTACATTTTTCACACAATCATTTGCCAACAACTCCGTACCAGATCTCTCTTACTTCCATGATCTACCAAATTTCTCCATTGGTCCCTTTCTTGCTCAAAATTTCGATCCTGCAGTTATTGAAGAAAAGTTACAAAATCTTAAGGATGAATTTGTACCTGGCCCAGACGGACTCCCCGCCATGTTTCTTAAGAAATGCTCTTCCAACCTGTCTCTACCCCTTTCCTACCTTTTTCGTCTATCGCTTACACAGGGTGAATTTCCCCAGATTTGGAAGACCTCTTTTATAATCCCGATACACAAAAAGGGATCTAAGCATGAAGTTACCAATTATCCTTCCATTGCTAAACTCACTCATATACCCAAACTCTTTGAAAGCATTTTATACGAAGCGTTAAGCTTCAAATGCAAGCCTTTTATTTCACCCCGACAACATGGTTTTCTAACAGGTAGATCAACTACCACAAATCTAGTTGAATTCGTGTCTTTTGCTCTCTTAGCCTTAGAAAATGGCAAAGAAATCTATGTTGTCGCAACTGATTTCACTAAAGCGTTTAATAAGGATCCTCTTCAAATTGTCTGCTCTCGGTTTTAAGCCTCTCTTTTTAAAATGGATTTCTTCTTACCTGGTAAACCTATATTATAGTGTTCGGTTTAGATCCGCCCTTTCTGTTCCATTTCTGGCCTCATCTGGAGTTCCACAAGGCAGTCATCTTGACCCTCTTCTTTTCATTCTTACTATTAACGATGTTGAGAGAGTCATTAAACACTCCTCCCTCTCCCTTTACACAACATTTTTTAAAACTATTTCGTCTCCCATGACTCTGCCCTTCTTCAGAGGACCTGGATCGGTTTTCAATCTGGTGTCTCAAAAACTGCCTAGAACTTGAAATAGCCAAATGTCAATCTATCTCACGTCTCATCACCGACTTTATTTTCCCTGTTAACCTGGTTCAGTCTTGGCATACAACCTTGATCAAAAAGTTCCCGGAACACACCACCGTGTGGCGCTCCCATTGTTCCGATTTGAGTTCCACTTTTTTTGTTAAGTTGGTAAATCTGTTGTTGACATTCCCTCTAAATCTTAGTATCATAGCTTGACATTTGCAAAAGTTACGTAGCCAAGAGTAATCTATCTCTGTGTGTGTTGGCGATTTTTTACAATTTTAGAAATGGATTGAGATTTGCAACAACGAACTTGTATTAAATTTTGCGTAAAAAACGGATTTAATGGTGCGCGAACATTGGAAATATTGAAAAAGTATTGCGGCAACGATTCTCTAAAGAAAACGGTCGTTTACCAGTGGCACGAGCGGTTCAAAAGTGGTCGTGAGTCAATCGAAGATGATGAACGCAGTGGCAGACCATTGACATCGAAAACCGACGAAAACATTGATGAATACGAGTAAAATAAATATTGGTCAATAACCGCAAATTAACCATCAGAGTGATAGCGGAGGACTTGAACATTGCCTATGTTCAATGGTCTGGGTTTCCGTCGCGTAGCCGTAAAATTAGTGCCGAAAGACCTCAATTGAATGCAAAAAAGAGACCGTGTTGACGTCGCAAAAGAGATGATTTGCGGGGCTGAATCCGATCCCACATTCATCAAAATGATCATTAGTGGAGACGAGACGTGGGTTTATGAGTATGACATGCAATCCAGACATCAGGCAAGTGAATGGCGTTCACCAAATGAGCCGAGACCAAAAAAAAACACGTCGTTTGCAGTCAAAAAAGAAGGCAATGCTCACGGTTTTCATGGATTACAACGGTGCAGTACGAGTATATCATGAATTTTTGCCAGAAGGCCAGACAGTAAACAAAGAATATTATTTGGGCGTGAAGCAAACTCGTGGATTTTGCACCATGATAACGCACCGTCGCTGTCGCACAGTGCCATCATTATTCGTAATTTTTTGACGAAAAATGCAACAAAGACCATCCAACAGCCACCGAATTCACCTAATTTGGCTCCCTGTGACTTCTATCTGTTCAATCGAGTTAAAAAACCATTACGGGAACGTGTTTCAGCAGCCGAGAGGAAGGAATGGAAAAATCGCAGGAAGCACTGATGTAACATACATACAGAAAACCGAATATAAAAATTGTTTCGAAGATTGGATCAAGCGCTGGCATAAGTGTGTTGCAGTTGCTGGGTATTACTCTGAAGGGGAAAATATAGATTTAGATGAATAAACTTGTTTTTTCAATTTTCTGAATGCGTGAACGTTTTGATCAAGGTAGTATTATTCGACTATGAGCTTAATTTCCGTTCGCATATCGAAAAGATGATCCTCAAAACCAACCAACAACGGTGGTCCAATTAATTTTCCAACAGGTATTTAACCAGATCACTCTATATTACCATTATTCGCCCCCTGCTTAAGTATGCCAGTCAAACTTGGTCCCTCTTTCACCGGGTTCATGTTTCCCGAATCGAGGGTATTCAACATTGTTTCCTCCGATTTGCTCTCCGTGGTCTGCAGTGGAACGACCCTTTAATCTTACCTCCCTATCAGGACCGCGTCAACCTTATAAATATGAATTCGTTAGAAGAGCGTGGGAATACTGCTGACATTCTTTTCACTCATCGATTTCTCTCAGGTTCCATCGACTGTGCATCCATTTTGAACTCCATTTCCTTCAATACCAACCCCCGCAATCTACGTTGTCCTCGTCTTTTCCAGCTACCGGTGAACCGCACCACTTATGACTCCAACGAACCAATCTCCCGAATGCTTCGAAAGGTCAACACAAACCTCTCCCTTTTTGATTTCCCCCTGAGCACTCCTCGTCTCAAACAAGATCTCCTCCATCATTTCCTTGGTCCCTAGCTCACAAGTCTTTCTGTTAGTTTTTAAGTTAGATTAATCTCGTATTTTGCCAATAAATGGGGGCCTCAACTCCCACCAAAATTAACAAAAAAAAAATAAAAAATTTACTGATTCTTACTTACTGGCTCTCCAAGCGGGCGCTCTAGGCTAAACTATAATATATTTTTAATTTATGTCTTTCGACATCTAATTTTCAATTTCCATTTTCAATCTTAATTACTGTTCATTAACATCTATTATAGTTAAACTTTGTATTTACATAAAACTTATACCTCTAACTTAAACTACTTAAACTAACTACCTGTGCTAACTTATACTAAACCTTAAACTACTTAGCCTAACTATACAGTCTAATCTAACCTAATTGTGCGCAAACTTCAAGTTGCTAACCTAATCTGCTAGCAAACCCAAACTTGCCAACCGTCATACCTTAAAACTACCCTAACCTATGTAAGTCGGCCATTTACTAAACATAGCAATGAAAATATGGGACACTTTGCCTTCTGACTAGTCTAACCTTGAAGGGAACGACGAAGAAATGGGTTCTTCTTCACTCAACCACCAAATATGTTGGTGCGGCAAAACAACATCTTTTTTATCGTGTTTCGAAACCGCCCTGCTAAACCTGAGACGTTCAGTACTGCCGTGTTCGACGTCTCTGTGGTAGTTGAGCCGCCCTTCACCAACTGCATGAGCTACGTGGAAGATTGGCGGCACCGCAAACCTATCTTGGATCAGCCCTTTTATGTCAAAATAGAGGAACGCTTCATGATATAAGTAGTTGGGGTAGTAGGCCCCAGATATCACGTTGTTGGATGAGGTCATTGCTCTTGCAATATGCCTTCGAGTCAACTTAATAGCGAAGTTGTCCACTTTTATTAAATTCACCCTGTTGTATAGCCATGTAGCAGATAACTTTTACCCTCGCATCGAGTTGGCTGCTATAAAACAGTCTCTTTGTAAGGGAAAGAGCACCTTTCGCTCTGGCCAAAGCAACATCTATATTCTTGTTGAAATATACATAGATATTGATCTAGACAGATCTCAAGGTATCTGACTACATTTCGACAAGCATGTGACTGATCGTGTTGTCCAATGATCGAGAATTTCCGCCAATTCTTTCTGGTGTCCCTAGAGGCACCAGACAACCGTGTTCTAAACAGAATGTTTTCAGACTTCTGATAGTTGATTTCCAACTCCCAGTCATCGCAAAATCGCCTAATTTGTTCGAAGTCACTTTGCAAAAGCACGTTAATGACCTCTACTTTTGGACCTGTTCTGTGCGCTATCAAGTTGTCTGCGTACGCAATGCAATGTTGAAGTGAACCTATCAAATCGCTTGTGTAAATATTGTATAAGATCGGCGAATTAACCGCGCTTTGTTGCAGACCGTTTTTAATGTGAAATGTTCCAACAGAAGTCACATCGCCATTTTTCACGATGAACTGTCTGTTGGTGAGCATAGTATGAAAAATATATAAAAGTGGATTACTGATGCCCAGTCTGGTCAACCTGTAGAAAAGACCCTCTAACCATACGGTGTCAAAGGCCTTTTCCAAGTCAACCAGGCAGGTCCCAGTACACTGGCTTTTGCTTTTATTCCATTGGAGATCTGACACCAGTTTAGACGCGGCATGTGTGACATCATTATCCGGAACCATATTTTTGTCCACAACCTACTGAGTCAAAATCCTATTGATTACCTTTTCGAAAAGCTTACTGGTATTCGGAAAGAGACTTATCGACCGGAGATTCGCCGGATTGGATATATCTTTACCCCTTTTAGGGATGGGATAAACCACCGTAGTTTTGCAATGGTCTGGAAAATGATCATTATTCATTGCATTGTTAAACACGATGATGTAAATGTCTACCGCTTCTAGAGGGAGATGTCGAGGTACAATATTCGGTATTCCATCGATTCCCACTGATTTGTTACTTCTTATTGTGTCGAAGATCTCATGGAGTTCTACCTTTGAGATGAACGGGGGTAGGTCCCCTTCATTGACGATGACATTATTTGCCATATTCTCGTCATTGAACTGCGTGAAACCTAAGCCACACGCCTCTATTGACTAACATGTAATCTCTATCAATGTCCAATGTAAAACGAGAATAGGAGCCGCATAAACCTGTGCAGGTGCAATTAAAGGACTCAACAATGGCACCATTTGTCAAACAGTGCCGTTTGACTAATTGAAACATCTCAATTATGGCTGGACTTCAATAAATCTAGCAATCTGCTCCTGAAGGACTGAATAGCGCTTTCAACGCTAGTTAGATAACTTACAGAAGATGTGAAGACGAAGACTTTAAGGTTTCCTATAGGCAGCAGTCGCCCGTCTGCAGTGTTGGACGATGTATAAGGGGTATGACTGCGGCGAGACAAAAATGTTACGAATGTCAGCAGGTGCCACGAAGCATGAGTTACGAGTAGTATTAGCTTATTAGATGGTATCGCCATTCCAAAAGCGGCTCAAGTTCCCGTCAAGTTTCGAAAAAGGGATTGAAAACTAAATGCAAAAACAAGAGCATCGCTTACTGATGACGTGATCCAAAACAGAGCGGTCTGTAAAATGATAGGAAGGCCGGCAAACTTGCCCAACCTTACAGCGCAGTAGCAATACACAGCATCTGATGTGCTTACACGCCTTAGGAAACTTTTTTTCTTTTTGCCAATGACGAATAAATATGATATCAATGCTTATCTCAGAGTTGAATTAGCGTCATACTCGTATACATACAAGTATATTTATCTGGTTACGGTTTTGTTCAATTGGCATACAACAAATGCGACAGAGGTTGTTGATACAAAAAACCATGATAATCCCAAGTCGCATGTCACTCGCGAAACCAAATAGAGTGTATACGGTAACAAAGGATAAGCATTGACATTGCAACGTATATATCTTAATCATCCAGTAAATATTATAATATTCACTTATTTAGTAATATTTCCGTAAATAAGTCTCCAATTAATTTGGTTGAGTGCCTCGGGAAGTCTATGTGAAATAACCTCAATGGCCTTTCATCACTTGGGGCAATATACTCGTAAAATGTTTTCGTTTTCTTTTTGTTTCCTAGATATCAACTCAATTTCACATAACATAAATAGAATGATTCTCGGTTTTTTCGTTCAAGCGTACGTCCTTCTTTTAATACACAATTATCCTCGAGCACATGCGGCGGCTATTACCCGCCACTAAAGTAACCGAAAATCCAATTAGTACCGATCCGTAGAGTACACAGGGTACACGGGGACCACAAGCCAAGAGGAAATTCTCGCCCAATTCCACTTGGGGAAGAGACAAATATCTGAGTTAATAAGATATGTCACTCATTTCTACAGCCGGTGGAAAAATCGTTCCCTCTTGCCGGCGGAACATCACCGAACCGATGCCGAGCCGCGAAGACAAATGATCTAATTAGACGCGAGATGACTTTTCGAACACCTTCTGCTTTGGCTGCAGGCTATGATAGTGCTGGCAGTGGTGATGGTTATTGGGGTTTGGGGAAACTAAGACGGCAACTTTTACATGCCAACGTACATGGTTAACATGTCAGGCAATAAATTTGAGAGGAATCCTCAGCATCTGGACTGGAGTGTTGTTGGATGAGACAACGACGTCGTCGTCGGCATGTCCTAAGAAGTTATCATCGTGTGTCTGTTCTCATATGAGAATGTCGGAGTAGCCGATGAAATTTGTGTTCTCTGAGAGGGCGTTTTGGGTACAAATGTGACAGAAAGTCAAAGGGACTATCATATGGGGAAGTAAATCGTTTCTAGTTACTGTCACGGTAGTTTTGTTGTGATTTTGAAAATCTCCTTTAGAACTAATTAGTTGGATGGTGTCATGTTGCAGTGGATTTTTAGTCTCGAAAATAGCATTTGGAGTTTGTTAAGTTATGACTGAGTAAGTCGGGGGTAGTTAACAGGCTTTTACGGTGTACTACAATGTATCCTTAAAAGAATCAATGATAAACAATGGAAGTTGTGACTATCTTCATTCAAGATAAATTGATCTATTTGTCTGGTAGTGGGGAGGAGAACTTCATAACCATTATATTTCATATATTTCATAATACTGTGCATGCAATCTGCATATTTCCTGTATCACTCATGTTACTTACTTAGTGGACACCCGTGTAGAGTCTCTGCTTGAGCCGCGACGGACTTCCATGCTCTTCGGTCGTTGTGTTATTCATTTGACAATCCGCTTACTGATCGTGTAGTGACGTCTCTTTATTGTTTACGAGTACAATGTATGATTGGTTACAGAGTTGCCAAATATAACATATATAAATAATATATAACACCTTCTCCTTTAGGTACATTAAAATTAAAATTAACATTAATTCAAATTCAATTAAATGAGCATAATTCAGTATTATATTACTATTACAAAATGATATTAAATAAAAATATCAAAGAATTTCAGTTAATCAGATAATAATAAAAGATAAACAAAAGAATAAATTGATTAACATAATAATAAGGGTATTTGAAGAATTATTTATATTTTTTGTTTCACAGATATTTTGTCTATGATTGTTGCTTTGATCCATCCTCTCTTGCTATGCTGGTACCATACCTTCTCACCGGGACAAAATGATGGTTTATATTTCGCTCCACGATCATAGTATCTTTTCGTATAATTGTTTTTTTGTTCTAACATATGTTCTTTTTGATGTTTAGTATAGTTTTTGGTTGAAACAGATTCATTTTTGCTGATAAAATAAAAGTGTTCTTATTTTTCTGCTCATCGGCACCTCGACGTCCGTTAGTGATGTATTGCGGTATTCTAAAAGTGCGAGTCAGATTTCATCGTTGCTTTCATGCGATTTTTTAAGTAAGTTCTTTGCCATTTTCACAGCTTTTTCAGAAAATCCATTAGATTGCGCATATCCTGGCCTAGTTGTTGTTAGTTTAGTTCCAATTTTCTCGCAAAATTTTCTGAATTCAAAAGAGTTGAATGGCATATTGTCTGAAATGATTTCAATAGGTATTCCGTGGTTAGAGAAACAAGTCTTTAATTTACTTATGCATTCGCCAGCTATTTTTGAGTGCATTGGAATTATGTAATAATCCGAAACAATAAGATATACCTTTGAGCAATACTCACATATATGTATCCAGATCTAGCTTGCTAAACGGTAGGTTTGGAACTTCATGCGATATCATTGGTCCTTTTGTGTTCGCTGAACGATTTCTTTGGCAAACGATGCAATTTGAAATTGTTTTCTCAATTGCCCCATCAATTTTGGGCCAGTATACCAGACTTCTCGCTCTCTTCGTGGTTTTTTCGATGCCTAGGTGAGACGCATGTAGATGAGACAATATAGTTTCACGCAAATTAACTGGAACAATAACTCGATCATTTAAAAATATAATATCGTTTTCTATTGATAAATCAGGCATTCATCTGTGATGTTTCGAGTGTGCACAAATTCACTTAAGTCTTCAATTTCTATTGTTTGATCTTCTTTGTTATAGTACCGAGACAAGAAATCTGCAATTAATAGATATTTACCAGGAACATGAACTAAATTAATTTGATATTTAATAAGGCTTAATTTCAAATGGTGTAATCTCACTGATGGAATTTTATAGAAATCCTTTTTTTATTGTTATACTACGACGATAAATATAATAGTGGAATTTACGACACGCAAAAAATACTGCTAAAAGCTCCTTTTCAATTTGTGCATAATTAATTTCTGCATCAGTGAGACTTCTTGATGCAAATGCAATAGGCTTAGATACCCGTTTGTAAAATACAGTAACCTAATCCATATTTAGATGCATCCGTTTCTATGGTTATTTCTTTTGTCTCGTCAAACGTTTGCAGAATTGGTGCAGTGGCAATCATTTCTTTGTTTGATTTCAAAATGTTGTCATGTACAATTTGCCAACTATAAACAACGTCATTCTTAAGCAGTTCTCTAAGTGGCTGAGAGATCGAAGCTAAATTTGGTAAATACTCTCGAATGTAGTTAATCATATTGAACAACTTTTGTAAGTCCTTTTTATCCTTTGGTTTTTCTAGTTGCAAAATAGGTTGCACTCTCTCTGGGTTACATCGAATACCCGAATGCGATATTATTTTTCCTAAGTATTTTACTTCTATCACTCTAAACTGTATCTTTTCGATATTAAACTTTATATTTAGTTCTCTTGGTCTCTTTACCACACGTTGCAAAATCAAATCATATTCTTCAATTGTGTCTGCTGCAATTAAGACATCATCAATAAATATTATTACATTTGGCATGTCTGCGAAATTCCGTTCGTTATATTTATGGAAAACTTCAGGTCCGATTTTTATTCCGTAAGGCAAACGCATAAACCGAAAAAACACCCAAACGGAGTATTAAATGTGTTTGACACACCTGCTTTGGTACTCAAGCCGATTTGCCAAAAACCTTCATTTAAATCGTGCACAGTAAAGTACTTTTTGTTTGCTATGCACACGGATATTGATTCAAATGATGGATCAGTCGTTCACATATCTCCGTGGAGAACACACGTGTTTCGGCTTGGATAACAGTGATAACAATAGCAAAGAGACATTTGACGAAATTCCTATAATCTCCAATTAGCAGAGTGTCAGTGTGCTAGGCCGGCATATCATAGGTCGTGGGTTCGAATCCCCGTGGACTCTACACATTTTTGTCCATCACGTGATGGATTGTGGAGAGCGGTCCGCTATGTTAACAGCGGGATCTGCTGAAGTATCAGGTGAGGCTTCGAGTAGTTCGAGCCAAACACCAAAAACAAAGAGAAGGAGGAAGCTTAGTCCACCTTCTAACTTGGAAAAATGTCCCACCCTACCAACGGCCACTGTAAAGCTGCTTGGCGGGGTGAGGGAAGGGAACAACTTTGCTTCATTGGCAGCAAGTGAATCCGATGGTGAAGAGGAAGAGATGGAGGCGATTAGTAGTAGCATTAAAATGCTACAACAAAGAGTGCTGGCCATAAAAGAAAAGCAAATGGTCAGAAGGAAGAGGGAAGAGCAGGAGCAATCCCAACAACATCAGCATGCTCAAAAGCAGGCACAACAACAACACCAAACAAATAAAATAGCACAAGTGCTACAACAACAAAAGGCTAATAAACACCAGCAACAACAACAAGAGCAGTCACAAAAACGGCAACAGCAAAAACAGCAGCAGCAGCAGCAACAACAACAGCAGCAGCAACAACAACAACAGCAGCAGCATCAGCAGAAGAAGAAGGAGAAGGTGCCTCCTATCAACACCTATAAACTAGAGGTAAATGCTACCAAGGACCTTTGTAAGTTGGTCATTGGTAATAATTTTAACATAAAGAGATTGGGGAACGATCGTCATGCCATCCACTGTAATACAGTGGAGGGCTACGCGAAAGTCAAAGAGCTCCTAAAGGAAACGACGACGGAGCATTACTCATTCACACCGAAGTGTGAAAAGCGGCAATCGATGCTGCTGAAGGGGTTGGAACCGTCTTCTGATCCTGAGGAGATCCTGGCACTGCTGAAAGAGAAGGAGTGCGAAGGACTCAACTTTGTGGGGGTAAAGCCATTTACCACAGCTAGAGCCAGACGGGAGAAACGGAGTCTGCCGTTCTTCCTGGTGCAGCTCAGTCCCCAAAGCCGTCTGGATAGTCTAAGGAGTATCAATGTCCTAGACTACCAGGTGGTTCATTGGGAAAAATTAAAAAGGAGCGAAGGCGTTATACAATGCGTTCGCTGCCAGAGGTTCGGGCACGCCGCGTCGAACTGCCAAATGCAGCCTCGATGCGTGAAGTGCGCAAAGAACCACAGTTCCGAGGAGTGTGCTCTGGGTAGGGACGGAGCATCCGATAGGACGCAGCTCTCTTGCGTATTATGTGGGAACGTGGGACACACCGCAAACTATCGGGGTTGTCCTAAGTTCGTTGATATTAAGAAAGCAAAACTGGCTCAGCAGCAGAAGGTGGAGGTCAAACGTTCACCTGCTAGGTTTCAAACACCAGCCGTCACGCCCCAAATTTCCTACGCCCAAATGGCGGCAGGTAGGGGGGCTACGGTACAGCAAGCGACTGTTGCTCCTCCAGCGCCAATGCCGAGAACAACGGAAGCTGCACCCAACATGCTGGCCATCTTGCTCGCAATGCAAGGGCAGATGGCTCAGCTGCAAAAGCAGGTGCAAGAACAGGCCAAGCGGGTGGACCAGATCTACGCGCTGCTGCCGGGCCTAACGCAACACATGTCGTATTGGGTACGCGCATGGTGGAGCAAACTTTGAAGGTCCTTGCGGTTAATGTTAATTCACTGATTAGGATCGAGCGAAGAGCCGCGATGTTTAAATTACTACAAGACTAAACTCCTGACGTGCTTTTCGCTAGCGAAACCAAGCTAACCGATAAGCACAAACTGGAGTACAATAATTATATTGTTAGAAGAAGAAACCGGCCCCGATCCAATCGTGGAGGCGGAGTCGCAATCTTCATTAAACAAGGTATAAAATTTCACAGAGTGTACAAGGGAGCGTTGCGTAGGTTCCGGGTGTTGGAGGCAGTCGCCATTTACATCCCGCTCCGCAGTGGAAAGCGGCTGTACTTGGCCTCTGTTTATGCGCCTGAGGCTTCACAATCCACTTTATTCATTATAGAGCTCGACACGCTTTTTCGACTCCTGAGGCTGGAATCGGGGGAGAATTATTTTATAATCGGCGGGGACTTCAACGCTAGACACAGAGATTGGGGAAATAATTTGCCAAATACTAGAGGGAACCTACTACTCGATTGGTGGCGTCAGCACGATGTCATGTACAGACTCGGTCTTAAAGCGACGAATAACCCGTCATTTCCCAGAGGCGGGTCTTATTTGGATCTACTGCTTTACGACGAACGTATACGACCGACAGGTACGAATTTACAAACGCTAAACTGTCTGCGCACATTCGTGTATGACAGTGACCATTGCGGTTTTAGCACCGAAATTACAGTTCCCAACGAAATTGCGGAATTGGAGGAGTTTGTTCAAAGATATTCTTACAACTACAGTAAGACTCGATGGACACGCTTCTCCGCAACATTGGCAAGAGCACTCGCCTCGAACACGCTCCACCGTCCACCGTCCAATAGGAATTTGTCAAACGAGGAGATCGACAATTACCTAAAACAAATGGACGAGACAATTAAACAAACTATGGACGCTACAATATCGCAGTATCGACATACGACTAACGAAGACCTGTTCCGCAATCCTACTATTGAAAAGTAGACTTCTGACAAGACTCAAAAACTTGTACAGACAGTTAACTGACAGACAAGACCCGGAGATTAGGACACTGAAGTCGTCGATTAAAAATCTTCAAACGTTAATAAAAGAGAATTACAGAATTTCTGTAAGTTTGTATTGGAACAACAGGGTTCGGGCTGTAAACACCAGCAACCCGAATATGTTCCCGCAAATAAATAAACTATTTCGGAGAAAAAATCAAAACGATCTTCAGTGTCTTAAAATAGCCCGGACAACAGACAACGAACGGTTACTGACAATAGCAGGTATTAATCCAAATGAGGCCGCTGATGATGACGACTTCTTCGTGATCGAGGATCCACAGGAGAAGGTTGAGGTCATAGGAGCGACTTTCCAGGAAATATACAAGGCCACTGATACCATTGGATCTAATTATGACCTGGACAATCGCGTCTTGGTGCACGACCTCTACATTCGAAATGAAATAGAGAACTGGCGATGCGAGTGCTCTGGTTTCACCCGGTTCAGCGAAGAAAATATGGCAAATAATGTCATTACCAGAGAGGGTGACCTACCCCCGTTCATTTCGAAGGAAGAGCTCCATGAGATCCTCGACACAATCAGGGGGGACCGATGGTATTCCGAACATCGTGTTTCGACATCTTCCTCTAGAAGCGGTGGACATTTACACCACCCTGTTTAATAATGCAATGAATAATGCACATTATCCACCGCATTGGAAAACGGCGGTGATTCAACCTATCCCCAAAAAGGGAAAGGATATATCCAATCCGGCGAATCTCCGGTCGATAAGTCTCCTTCCGAATATCAGTAAGGTGTTTGAAAAAGTAATCAATAGAGCTCTGTCTAGGTGGGTTGAGGACAAACATATAGTTCCGGATAATCAATTCGGTTTTAAGGCGGGACATGATATCTCACATGCCGCGTCTAAACTGGTGTCCGATATCCAATGGAATAAAGGCAAAAACCAATGCACTGGTGCCTGCCTTGTTGACTTGGAGAAGGCCTTCGACACCGTATGGTTAGAGGGTCTTTTCTATAAGCTGACTAGGCTGGGGATCAGTAAACCACTCTTGTACATTCTTTATAATATGCTAACCAACAGACAGTTCATCGTGAAAAATGGTGATGTGACTTCTGTTGGAATATTTCAAATTAAAAATGGTCTGCAGCAAGGCGCGGTCAATTCGCCGATCCTATTCAACATTTATACAAGCGACTTGATAGGTTCACTTCCCCATACTATTGCGTACGCAGACGATTTGATAGCGTACAGGACAGGTCCAAAAATCGAGGTCATTAATACTCTCTTGCAGCGTGACTTCGATAAGATAAGACGATTTTGCGATGACTGGAAGTTGAAAATCAACTTTCAGAAGTCGGAAACCATTCTCTTTAGGACGCCGTTGTCTAGAGCCTCTAGGGATACCAGAAAAAATTGGCGAAAGTTCTCGATCATTGGACAACACGGACAGCCACTTGCCTGTCGAAATGTAGTCAGATACCTTGGGATCTGGCTAGATCAGTTTCTGTATTTTGACAAAAATGTAGATGCTGCTCTGGCCAGAGCCAAAGGAGCTTTTGCCCTTACAAAGAGACTGTTTTATAGCAGCCAACTCGATGCGAGGGTAAAGGTAATCTGCTACATGGCCCTTATCAGGCCCATGCTGGTATTTGGTTGTCCCGTGTGGTTCAATGTGCGAGCAAGCTTAATGGAAAAGATTCGGGTGTTTGAGAGGGCTTGCCTTCGCTTGTACAGAACACCAGAGTCGGAGTACAAAAAATTTTATCGTAATGAGGTCCTTTACAACAGGGCGAACCTAATACGAGTGGACAACTTCGTAATTAAGCTGACTCGAAGGCACATTGCAAGAGCAATGACCTCGACGAATAACCTGATATATGGGGCTTACTACCCCAACTATCTTTACCACGAGAGTGTGCGCTCTGACGGCTTCGTTCCACCGGAAGCATTCCTCTACCTAGATCAGATAGGGTTGATCCAGGATAGATCAGCGGTCCCGTTAATCTTCCATGTCGCTCGGAAAGCTGGGGACAGGCGACTCAACTACAACAGAGACGTCGCACACGGCAGTGTGGATCGTCTCAGGTTCAGTAGGGCGGTGGGGAATCGCGATAAGAGGGATGTCGTTCAGCAGCACCAGCATTTCTGGTGGTTGAATGATGGAGAAGATGTTTCGTCGTCGTTTCCGTCAATTACGGACCAGCCTCACTAATGAGGCAGAGCTGACCAGTCTATTTGCTCTGTAAATAGCGATGGCCAGCTTGCATAGGTTTAGGTTAGCACTTAAGAAATATATATATATATTAGTATATATAAAGGTATATACTAGTATATGTATGTAATTGTGTATAGTGTCTATGTGTATATATGTGTGTATTGTGTATATAGGTTAGGTAGACTAAGGTTTATTTTAAGTTAGATATTAAGTTTTTATAAAAAATAAAAAATTATGTCCATATGCTAATTTTTTTGTTAAATTCTTTTCTTAGCCGTAATCATAGAAAATAAGTATATATAAGTATAAAATGTAAACAAAGTCGAAAGACATATATATAAGAGTTTAGAGTAGCTTAGAGTGCCTGTGTGGGGCCAGTAAGTTAGTATAAGTTTGTTAAGTAATTTTAAGCTAGCATTTAAGCATATTTTTTTAGTATGTAAGAATTAATGATTTAGAAAATAAAATGCATTTAAAACTAAACTAAAACTCAAATGATGGAATGATATGATAGTAGTATAGATATTTGTTGTGGCAGCAATATTTGCAATTTACAAAATACAATCTTCGTTTTACAGAGATTTGGTTTGCATTACCTTACATCTGGAATATTTATATAATTTCTAAATAATATATCACAGAAATACTACCAGTTCGAAGGAAAGCCACTAAAAACCTTCTTGACAAATAAAATGCCTTATTTCGTTGGAGAGAAGAGAGAAGTCGTGTTAACACTTGATTTCAAAGTGCTATGTACTAGTGCAAAAAGAAAATAATTATTATTAAATAAATAAATAAATAAATAAATGACATGTAATAAATAAATAAATAAATAAATAAATAAATTAATGAATAAATAACAATGAAAGCAAAAATATATAAGAATAAAGTTAGAATTGCACATTATGTAACTAGGATTGAAATCAAGTCGTTGTCTGAAGCCATACAAGATAAGTTGTATTGACTATGAAGTTTCTGAATTCTAGTTGAAACCATTTCGATGCCAGCTATGTTATGTAATTCTTCTGTCGAGAAAAACCAGGACAAATTTAGGACCATTTTTAATAATTTATTTTGTGTTGTCTGGAGTCTACGAAGATGACTTTTTGCGCATATGCCCCAGACAGGAAATCCATAGAACATGATCGCTTGGAAAATAGCCTTGAAAATCAATATCTTATTATCATTGTCCACCTTTGAATTCCTGCAGATGAATGGATAGAGAATCTTGATCGTAACATTAATCTTTTTTATAACTTCTTGTATGTGTAGCTTGAAAGCTAATTGTTTATCTAAGTAAATTCCAAGATACTTTCCACTAGATTTCAACTGGAACACCGTTGAGTTGAAGGCGGTTGCTTGGAACTAAGCAAGCTTTTCTTTTTCGTGTAAAAGAGATAGCTTGGGTCTTAGAAGCATTAATATTATTGTTCCAATTATGGTAAATATTTAAGGCAGATTGAAGATTAGTTTCAATATTGGAACCAATATCATCAGCAAATAAAGCAATATTGCAGTTAATCAAAGTGGGGAAATCAGAGGTATATAGATTAAATAAGACTGGCCCAAGCCCTGATCCTTGTGGGACACCTGCATTAATCAGTTTATTGTCTGTGAGGGTTTGATTTAAGGACACGATAAAACTTCGAAAAGATAGAAATGATTCAATAATTTTTATAAGGTATAACGGAAAATTGAAACTCAGAAGCTTGTGTACCAAACCATCATGCCAAACTGTATCGAACGCTTTTTCTACGTCCAAAATTATCGTGCCAGTACTTAAGCCTCTAGCAAGATTACTTTTGATATATTTTGTTATACGATCCACTTGGTGTGTAGTGCTATGCAAAGCTCTAAATCCAAATTGCTCTTTAAGTAATATTTCGTTATCGTCAACGAAGGATATAATTCTTTTTTTGATAATCTTCTCCAGGCACGTACTAAGGGAGCTCAGCAAACTTATTGGCCTGTAACTAGAGGGCAAGTTTGCACTTTTGCCAGGTTTCAAAATCGGAATTATCTTGGCAGTTTTCCAGTTTTTCGGGAAGTATCCCAGCTTAAGGTAGCCATTGAAAGTATTTACCAAATATTTAAGAGAAGAATCTGGAAGATTTTTAAGAAACACGTTTTTGATAGCATCGAAGCCGGATAACTTTCTGGTTTTTAAATTTTGTATAGTATCCCTTAGTTCACTTAAGGATATTAGATTGACATTTCTTATCAGTGGGTGTGACCTAATGAAGTTTTCATACAAGATATCTGCATTTAAATCCTCTCAATGCACAGGCGAAGTTGCCCTGATTTCCAATTACCAATTTTACGCACGTTCGACTGGCCCAATATGTCTCATTGCACAAATATTTCTTTCGTCATAAGCTCCATTGAGTTGATTCTTTTAATCAAATTTAACTGTCTACAACCACTTAAGCCAAGAAGTGGTTCATATGGAGTATCAACAACTGTAAAACTCAAAGGCTTGACTTTGTTTTGGCACATAAAAACACATTCCGTAATTCCCTTGTAGTCCAAATCACTTCCCCGTCGCTTTGTGGAGGTATACCACCTTTTCTTAACTGGGCAGAAACTTCAGATATCTGTATGGCAAAACACTTACGTCGGCGCCAGTATCCAACTTAGGTAAATCGAATCATACAATCATTAACGCGAATAGTCTCATACCATCTCTTCCGCTTAGCATCGATATCAGCAATATTATGCGAGACTATATCACCATCCTGCGCGATGATATCCAGCTCTCTCATTTCTCGAACTTTAAAAGCAAAACAGACGACACTAAAGTGATTTAAGCGACCACAATTGTTGCAACGTTTCCCAAACGCTGGACACTTTCTTTTATCATGCTTACGAATACCTTTGCAAATCTTGCGAATTTTTACATAGCTGTCACTGTTTAAATTTTTACCGCTTACTTGGTGGCTAATGGATAAGTTGTTCTTCATTGATTTGATCTCTCGTTCGTTGCTGTTGTTGTTATTCCTTCTGTCATTGTGCCTTTCCCTTTTAAAATTAACTGCATCAACCGCTGCATGCTTGTGTTGTTGTTGCATATCGTTCGCTTGTTTTTCTACTAGTTCTGATGATCTCGAAATTTCGATTGTTTTCGTCAAATCCAGTTTTTCTGCTTCAAGCAATTTTTTTTAAAAGTTTGTTGCAGTTAGTACCGATAACAATATTATCCCGTATCATGCGATCAGAATCGATGTATCCGCAACGCTTAACTAACTTACGCAAATCTTATAGATATAAATCAAATGACTCACCTTCTTCCTGCTTTCTTATATGGAATTTATACACTTCATACACTTCATTTTTTTGGGAGAACAGTAATTCTCAACCGCCTTCACAACCTTATCATATTGTTCCTTTTCCCCTTCGCTCAGACAAATCGAATTAAATATTTCAACAGTTTCTGGATTTAAAAATATACCCACTTTCTGTCGTGCAGACCATAGCAATAACAAACACATCATAGTTTTGCTTAAAAACTCTCCAATTTTCAGCAAGTTTTCCTTCTAATTTTAACGTTTCTGTTCTCCGCACATCAATATAAGACGTCTAGTGACGTCTCTTTATTGTTCACGAGTACATTGTATGATTGGTTACAGAATTGCCATACATATAAATAATATATAACAGTGGTATGCGCGCTAACCAGTTTTTTTAACAAAGTGTTTTCGCACTGCATTCTCTGGGCAGAATATTCGCTCTTTATTTTCGCCTCGAACCTGGACGCTGGCTTTCAAAGATACTCCTGATTGAGCATTATTGTCACCGCACACGTATTTTAGACGTTTTCAATATTCACATCTTGATACACGTAACACGGGATCTATTCGTAATACTAATATGTGGCAAAGAATTTTTCAGCCCAAGGTGTTCGATATCTGCTATGCTACCAATGTTGCATTTTGCCTTACCTTACATAACAAAGTATCAGCGGTTTTCTAGAGTAAGGCTTTGTCGAAACTCTAATAGGGTGTCAATTGTGGAGTTTACTTTTACTCCAAGGTAGGTAAACATTTTAAATACTCCCAAGCTACTGATTATCCCAAAAAACTAAGAAAACTCTATAGACGACCTTGATCATCGCAGTTCCACCTTTTGGGCCTGATGGAGAGACATTTTGATTGAAGCCCAGGTTCACCCTGGACTGTACCACCATCTGAGTAAGTAAGTAATTCAGCAAGCCTTTGATTGATGCAGGAAAGTTTTCCTCATGAAAGACATGGATAAGCACTACTGCGCGGGTAATACGTACTCGTATCATCGCTAATTTGACAGTCAGTGTTGGTAAGGCGTGCCATACCAGTATATGGAGCCGAGATGGGGTCTTAATTCATTTCGAAAAACAACAGAAGGAAAATATTCCTTCATAAGTATTATCCGTAAATAGATGACGATAGCCCCAACGAATCGACTAACTATTTGGAGCATAATATCCTATACTATAACTAGGATGCCATCAGATAAAGTGTTTGCTGATTAGTTACTACTCGTATTATAACATGTATCACCATAGCTGTCAAGAAGCCATTGTGAAGAAGGTGCAACAGACGTTTTGAATGCATTAGCCTCGAAGCGTTCTATGGACGATACGAGATAAATGTATGGGGTGCCGTTTAAATAGGTCGAAGCCAACGTTCTCTGAGATGGCGCGGCTACCTATTGCAAAACTTGTTGCGTACTCTACGTCCATATGTATATATGTATGTACGCTAATTATTTTAAACCGATAACCATAAGTATTGATCAGCATTAAGGGAACAGGCGGAGTGTACTTTTCACCTGCCGTACCAAAAAAAACTTTTCTGTCTCGAATTGGCTCAAAGTCTGTCAACCGTGTCTGCATTATATATTTGCGTAATTTTATTAGCCGACGTGAAACTCTAATATCATTCTGCTTTGATTATAGCACTAACTCAAAGCGAATTGGCTGAAGCCAACAGATTACAATCTTGATCAAAAATTTTCCGAAATTTATTCAGAAAATTTAAAATACAAGTTTATTCATCTAAATCTATATTATCCCCTTCAGAGTAATCCCCATCGATTGCAACACACTTATGCCAGCGCTTGATCCAATCCTCGAAATATTTTTTTATATTTGATTTTCGGTATGTCCATCAGTGCATCCTGCGATTTTTCCATTACTTTCTCTCGGCTGCTGAAACGCGCTCCCCGTAGTGGATTTTTAACTTAATCGAACTGGAAGAAGTCACAGGGAGCCAAATTAGGTGAATTCCGTGGCTGTTGGTATTTGTTGCATTTTTCGTCAAAAAATTACGAATTATGATGGCACTGTGCGACGGTGCGTTATCATGGTGCAAAATCCACGAGTTTTCTGCCCACAATTCTGGCCTCTTTCGGTGAATTTCTTCACGCAAACGTCTCATAACGCCCAAATAATACGAGTACTCTTTGTTTACTGTCTGGCCTTCTGGCAAAAATTTATGATGCACTACACCGTTGTAATCCATGAAAACCGTGAGCATTGCCTTCTACTTTGATTGAAAACGACGTGGTTTTTTTGGTCTCGGCTCATTTGGTGAACGCCATTCACTTGCCTGATGTCTGGATTGCGTATCGTACTCACAAACCCACGTCTCGTCTCCTGTAATGATTCTTTTGATGAATGTGGGATTGGATTCAGCCTCGTAAATCATCTCTTTTGCGACGTCAACACGGTCTCTTTTTTGCATGAAATTGAGGTCTTTTAGCACCAACTACTACACGACGGCAACACAAATCATTAACCAAAATGTCTTGGACGGATCCATAGGCAACATTCAAGTCCTGCGCTATCTCTCTGATGATTAATTTGCGGTTATTGACAATCATTTCTTTTACTCGTATTCATCAATGTTTTCGTCGGTTTTCGATGTCGATGGCCTGCCACTGCGTTCCTCATCTTCGATTGACTCACGACCACTTTTGAACCGCTCGTGGCACTGGTAAACGACCGTTTTCTTTAGAGAATCATTGCCGAAACACTTTTCCAACATTCCCAACGTTGGCGCACCATTAAATCCGTTTTTTACGCAAAATTTATTACAAGTTCGTTGTTGCAAATTTAAATCCATTTCTAAAATTGTAAAAAAATCGCCAACACTGACAGGAATAGATGTACTCTTGGCTACGTAACTTTTGCAAATGTCAATATATGATGCTAAGATTTAGAGGGAATGTCAACAACAGATTTACCAACTTAATAAAGAAAACAGAACTTAAATCGGAATAATAGGAGCGCCACACGGTGGTGTCCCCGGGAAACTTTTTGATCAAGGTGGTATATTCACACGACAACTAAGTAAGTCTGCAATCCTCCAGCGGCACCATACATGCGAGAAGCAAGAAGCGGTTAGTGGATTTAGTCAAGAAGAGCCTTCCAGTAGTCTTGCGCAATCAAAAGTTGCAAGGTTTTTCAATCAACCGACGAGACGTAACAACTATCAAAGAAATGTTATAATAGTCAACGCGTCATTATTGATTCGCACTTTCGAGCATTAATACCTTAACATTAAAGAATGTCAATAATGAATCATCGAGATCTCTGTAGCACTTAAGATGCCACTCAAGAACATTTCCAGCGTCTTAAAGCACTTGGCAGACCGGAAACCATCTGTTATGAATGATTGGATCATTTTTGGGTCAACCAACTTGATATGGGGCACTGGGAGCTAGCGTAAAGGAATGATGATACTGCCGAGTTACATGCCTTGCATCATACGTTGAAACCAGATGTCGTTCTTTGGATGCAATCGAGTCGTAACATGAGACGGCGACTACAAATTAAAAGTCAAACTACCAAACAAGAGGTAAGCCGAGTTTTGTCACGGATTCTTTGTATACAGTCGCCCGCGCTGTGTACAAACATTTTAAGGCTACACAAATCCCTTGAGCGCGAGTTACAACTTGATAGTTGAATTAAAAAAACTAATAGTTTAATATGTAAAAAAAGTCTATGCAGGTTGCCACAACATGTTATGGTATGTTTTGGTTGTGCTGTTGCCTCTGCATATAACTCGCGCGCCAATTATAACAAAATAGTATCCTCTTCTGACATTCCCAGTCACTTATCACTGAAATTGTAACGAGACACATACATCTTCACTTCATCACATCATGAAATATATAGTTGTAACAGGTTTCGATCTCTCGAAATCTCAAGATGAGCTTCATTGCTCGAAGAGAAGGACCTCTGTCTGAACTGCTTAGTCATAGTCGTAATAATTCATGTCGTGTTATAGGCCAACAGCGCCTATAACATTGGAAGCTCCAAGCACTAGCAGTCAGCTTATAGAATCTCATATTGCACACACCGAACACCAAGTGTACCGCTCGTTAAGTTCAATGATCAATCTGGCAGATATCAACTAATCAGAATCCTATTCAATAACGGATCTTACCCTACTTTTATTCGCGAAAGTTTCGTACAAAAACTTAAGCTGAACAGACCTCCGGCTTCAACATCGGTTGAAGGAATAAGCAATACTGTAGTTGGAAACTCTAAAAGTTCAGTCGATGTCACTTTTTTTATCGGTTGATCACAACTACATTACAACAATCCGCGCTCAGTCGTTCATTGATCTTCGCCGATTATAGACGTGTTTCGACTTTTGGTTGTGTAGTGAGACGAATTAGAAATAAAAGACAATTGATAAACACCATATGCGGCTACAATTAGCCCAGTGATAGTGTGCGCGACTACTTCGGAGAAATAATCAGAACGACCTTCCATGTCTTAGAATCGCCCGAACGACGAACAACGAACAAATACTTGTAGCAGCAGGCATTGATCCAAGTGAGGCCGTTGATGATGACAACTTCTTTGTGATCGAGGATCCGCAGGAGCAGGTAGAGGCTATAGGAGCGACTTTCCAGGAAGTATACAAGGCGAATGTTATCATTGGCCCAAACCACGACCTGGAGAATCGAGTCCTTGTGCACAATTTCTACCTTCGAAATGAAATAGAGAATTGGCGATTCGAGAACTCGGGCTTCACCCAGTTTAGTGACGAGAATAGGTCAAATAACGTCATCGCCAACGATAGGGTACTACCCCCTTTCATTTCGAAGGAGGAGCTCCAAACGATCTTCGAATCGCTTAGAAGTAAGAAATCAGTGGGAACCGATGAAATACCGAACATCGTGCTTCGACATCTCCCTCTAGAAGCGGTGAACATTTATACCACCCTGTTTAATAATGCAATGAATAATGCACATTATCCAGCGCATTGGAAAACTGCGGTGGTACATCCCATACATAAAAGGGATAAAGATACTTCCAATCCGGCGAATCTCCGCTCGATCAGTCTTCTTCCAAACATCAGTAAGGTTTTCGAGAAGGTAATCAATAGAGTCCTGACAAAGTGGGTTGAGGACAAAAATATAGTTCCGGATAATCAGTTCGGTTTCAAGGCGGGGCATGCTATCATTCATGCTGTGTCGAAACTGGTTTCTGATATCCAATGGAACAAAGGCAAGAACCAGTGCACTGGTGCCTGCCTGATTGACTTGGAGAAGGCCTTCGATACCGTATGGTTAGAAGGACTCTTTTTCAAGCTGGACAGGTTGGGCATTAGTAAACCACTGCTGTATATTCTTTTTGATATGCTCTCCAGTAGACAGTTCATCGTGAAGAATGGCGATGTGACTTCTGCTGGAACATTTAACATTAAAAACGGTCTGCAACAGGGTGCGGTAAATTCGCCGATCCTATTCAACATTTATACAAGTGATCTGATAGGTTCACTTCACCATGCCATAGCGTACGCAGACGACTTAATCGCGTACAGATCGGGTCCAAAGATTGAGGTCATTAACATACTTTTGCAACGTGACTTCGATAAAATTAAACAATATTGCGATGACTGGAAGTTGAAAATCAACTTCCAGAAATCGGAAACCATTCTGTTTAGGACGCCTTTGTCTGGGGCCTCTAGGGATACCAGAAAGAATTGGCGAAAGTTCTCTATCGTCGGACAACATGGACAGCCACTTGCTTGTCGAAATGTAGTCAGATACCTTGGGATCTGGCTAGATCAATATCTATATTTTAACAAACATATAGATGTTGCTCTGGCCAGAGCCAGAGGTGCTTTTGCCCTTACAAGGAGACTGTTTTACAACAGCCAACTCGATGCGAGGGTGAAGGTGATCTGCTACATGGCCCTTATCCGGCCTATGCTTGTGTTTGGATGTCCCGTGTGGTTCAACGTGAGAGCAAGTTTATTGGAAAAGATTCGGGTGTTTGAGAGGGCTTGTCTTAGGACTTGTCTTCGCTTATACAGAACACCAGAGTCTGAGTACATAAAATTCTATCCTAATGAGGTCTTGTACAATACGGCGAACCTGATAAGAGTGGACAATTTCGTCATTAAGTTGACTCGAAGGCACATTGCAAGAGCAATGACCTCATCGAACAACCTGATCTCAGGGGCTTACTACCCCAACTATATGTATCACGAGAGAGCTCGCCTTGACGGCTTTATTCCTCCAGAAGCGTTCCTTTACCTAGATAGCAAAGGTCTGATCCAGGACAGATTGGCGGTGCCGCTAATCTTCCACGTCGCTCGAACAGCTGCGGACAGGCGACTCAACTACGAGAGAGACGTCGCACATGGCAGTGCGGAGCGTCTCCGGTTCAGTAGGGCGGTAGGGAGTCGTGACAGGAGGGATGTTGCTCAGCAGCACCAGCAATTTTGGTGGCTTGATGAAGGCGAGGATGCTTCGTCGTCGAACTCCTCCAGTGATAGGTAGCTTCATGTGAAGCAGAGTGGGACAGCCTAATTTTTGTTTTTGTTTTTTTAGCCATGGCCGGCTTATATAGTTTTAGGTAGTATTAAGTTAGATTTTAAGAAAAAAAAAAAAAAATTAATAAAAATAAAAAAATCCAAAAAAAAATATAAATATATACATATATGTACATGTATAGGCATATATGTATATATGAAGTGTATATGCGTTGTGTATTGTATATATGTGTATGAATGTATTATATGTAAGTAGGTTAAGTAGATTAAGATTTATTCTTTAGGTAGTCTGTAAGTTTAATTAAAAAAAAGTCCATATACTAAGTTTTTGATTAAAATTTATTTTCTTAGTTTTAGTTTTAACGTAAATATAAAATTAAATATAGACTGTAAGATTCGTCGAAAGACTTAGTTTAAGAGTTAGGTTTAACTTAGAGTGCCCGCATGGGGCCAGTATGTTAGAATAAGATTATATGTAAGTTTTTAAGCTAATTTTTAAGCGTTTTTTGTCTAGCATGTAAGAGTAAATTAAGAGATCAAATAAAAATGCATTTAAACTGAAACTGAAACTGAAGTGTGCGCGACTACCAAGTTAAAGGTTGCGGGTTCGACTCCGGGTCGAAATAGACTTTTTTGTTGTTTTTTTTTTTTTTTGTTCAATTAAAAAAAAAAATAAATAAATAAATAAATTGATAGTGTCAAAAATCATCACGTGATGGATTGTGGCGAGCGGTCCGTTATGCCGGTAACGGGATCCGCAGACAAATCAGGCGAGGCGTCAAGCGGTTCAAGTGCAACAGAACCGAAGACGAAGAGAAGGAGGGCGCTAAGGCCAACTTCCACCTTAGCACAACGTCCCTCCCTACCAACTTCCACTGTTAAGCTGCTTGGTGGAGTGAGGGAAGGGGCGCTATCAACTGCAGCAATAAATCATCCCGGGCAATTTACTGAGAACAACCCATTCGCCTCAGATGTTCCCCAACATCTGAAAGAGAACAGCTTCGCTTCCTTGGCGTCAACCGAATCGGAAGATGAAGAGGAAGAAATGGAGTCAATCAGTAGTAGCATCAAAATGCTACAACAAAGAGTACTAGCTATAAAAGGTAAGCAAATGCTAAGAAGGAAGAGGGAAGAGCAACAGCAATCCCAACAGCAACAGCAGACGCAGCTAGTTCAAAAGCAGAGCCAACAACACCAAACAAAAACAATAGTGCAGGTGCTACAACAACACCAACAAAAACTTAAAAGCCACCAGCAACAACAACAAGAGCAACCACAACAACGGCAACAGCAGCAGCCACAAAAACAGGAACAGAAAAAACAGCCGCAGCAGCAGCAGAAACAACAGCAGCAGCAAAAACAACAGCAACAGCAACAACAACAGCAGAAACAGCAAATTGCAAAACAAAGGATTCCACCTATAAATACATACAAAATGGAACTCAAAGAGACAATAGAACTGTGTAAGTCGGCCATAGGCAATAATTTTTATATTAAAAGACTTAGCTTAGATAGGCACGCGATCCACTGTAATACAGTGGAGCGCTACCATAAAATTAAAAGTTTATTGAAGGATGCGACGACGGAGTTCTTCTCCTACACCCCGAAGGGGGAGAAGCTGCAAACAATGCTGCTGAGGGGGTTAGAACCGTCGACTGATCCGGAGGAGCTCCCTGCACTGCTGAAAGAGAAGGAGTGCGAAGGGCTCAAATTCGTGGGGGTCAAGCCATTTGTCACGGCTAGAGCCAAAAGGGAGAAGCGGAAACTACCGTTCTTCCTGGTTCAGCTAAGTCCCAACAGCAAACTGGACGGTCTAAGGAGTATAAAAGTCCTAGACTACCAAGTTGTACACTGGGAAAAATTAAAGAGGAGCGAAAACATTTTACAATGTGTTCGCTGCCAAAGGTTCGGGCACGCCGCGTCGAACTGCGAAATGCAGCCTCGATGCGTGAAGTGTGGAAAGAACCACAAATCAGAGGAATGCGCTCTAGGTAAGGACGGAGCGTCGGAAAAAAGCCAACTCTCTTGTGCTTTATGTAGGAACACGGGACACACCGCAAATTATCGGGGTTGTCCCAAATTCCAATACATCAAAAGAGTAAATCTGGCTCGGCAGCAGAAAGTGGAAGTTAAACGTCCACTCGTGCAGGCACAAACACCAGCCGTTACTCCCCAAGTTACCTATGCCCAAATGGCGGCAGGTAGGGGAACTACGGTACAACAAGCAAAGGTAGCTTCTCAGGCCCCAGCGTCTAGAGCACCTGAAGCTGTACCTGACATGCTGGCTATCTTGCTCTCTATTCAGGGGCAGATGGCTCAGCTTCAGCGTCAAATACAGGAACAGGCTAAGCGGGTAGATCAAATATACGCGCTGCTGCCGGGCCTAACGCACCTCCAGTCGTAATGGGTACGTACATGGCGGAGCAAACCCTGAAGGTCCTTGCAGTGAATGTTAATTCACTGATTAGGTTCGAACGAAGAGCCGCACTGTTTAAGTTGCTTAAAGACCAAGCCCCTGATGTGCTTTTGGTTAGCGAAACTAAGCTTACCAAAAGACACAAAATGAGGCACAGAAGATATGAAATATTACGAAGAAACCGACCCAATTCTATTCAAGGAGGTGGTGTTGCGATCTTTGTAAAAAAGGGACTGCGTTTCAAAAGAGTATACAGTCGTGTAGTACGTAGGTTTCAGGTGCTGGAAGCATGCATCATGTATTTCCCTCTCCGTAGTGGAAAGCGGTTATACATGGTGTCTGTTTATGCATCTAAGGCTACTCAATCCACTTTATTCATCTCAGAGCTCGATACACTGTTTCGATTCCTGAGGCTGGAATTGGAGGAGAATTACTTTATTATCGGCGGAGATTTCAACGCCAAACATAGTGATTGGGGAAATAATACACCAAATACTAGAGGGAACCTACTATTCAATTGGTGGGGTCAGCACAGTGTGATGTATCGACTCGACCTCAAAGCCACGGATAGTCCGTCGTTTCCGAGACACGGGTCCTATCTGGATCTTCTGCTGTTCGATTCACGAATACAACTGACATGCACTAACCAACAAACTACAAACTGTCTACGCACTTTCGTGTATGACAGTGACCATTGCGGTCTCAGCACCGAAATAACTGTTCCCAACGAAATTGCGGAATTGGATGAGTTTGTGCAAAGGCATTCCTACAATTATAGTAGGGTGCGTTGGACACACTTCACCAGAACACTGACTAGAGCACTCTCCTCGAATTCGCTCTACCCACCGTCCAACAGAAATTTGTCAAACGAGGAGATTGACAGGTATCTAAAACTAATGGACGAGACAATTAAACGAACTATGGACAAAACGATACCTCGGTATCAACACACTGACGAAGAAGACTTATTCCGCAACGCAACTATTGACGCACTGCACCGACAAAAAAGTAGGCTGCTGTCAAGACTAAAAACCTTGTACAGACAGTTTACTGACAGACATAACCCGGAGATCATGACATTGAAGTCGTCGATTAAAAACCTCCAAACATTAATAAAAGAAAATTACAGAAATTCTGTAAGTTTGTATTGGAACAACAAAATTCGGGCTGTAAACACCAGCAACCCGAATATGTTCCCGCAAATAAATAAAATATTTCGGAGAAAAAATCAAAACGACCTTCCATGTCTCAAAATCGCCCGAACGACGAACAACGAACAAATACTTGTAGCAGCAGGTATAGATCCAAATGAAGCAGTTGATGATGACAACTTCTTTGTGATCGAGGATCCGCAGGAGAAGGTAGAGGCTATAGGAACGACTTTCCAGGAAGTGTACAAGGCGAATGACATCATTGGCCCGAACCACGACCTGGAGAGTCAAGTCCTTGTGCACAACTTCTGCCTTCGAAATGAAATTGTGAATTGGCGATTCGAGAACTCGGGTTTCATCCAGTTCAGTGACGAGAATATGGCAAATAATGTCATCACCAACGAAAGGGTATTACCACCGTTCATTTCGAAGGAAGAGCTCCAATCGATCTTCGAATCGCTTAGAAATAAGAAATCAGTGGGAACCGATGAAATACCGAACATTGTGCTTCGACATCTCCCACTAGAAGCGGTGAATATTTATACCACCCTGTTTAATAATGCAATGAATAATGCACATTATCCAGCGCATTGGAAAACTGCGGTGGTACATCCCATTCCCAAAAGGAATAAAGACACATCCAATCCGGCGAATCTCCGCTCGATCAGTCTTCTTCCAAACATCAGTAAGGTTTTCGAGAAGGTAAGCAATAGAGTCCTGACCAAGTGGGTTGAGGACAAACATATAGTTCCGGATAATCAATTCGGTTTCAAGGCGGGGCATGATATCATTCATGCTGCGTCTAAACTGGTTTCCGATATCCAATGGAACAAAGGCAAGAAACAGTGCACTGGTGCCTGCCTGATTGACTTGGAAAAAGCCTTCGATACCGTATGGTTAGAGGGACTCTTTTTCAAGCTAGATAGGTTGGGCATTAGTAAACCACTGCTGTATATTCTTTTTGATATGTTCTCCAGTAGACAGTTCATCGTGAAGAATGGCGATGTGACTTCTGCTGGAATATTTAACATTAAAAACGGTCTGCAACAGGGTGCGGTAAATTCGCCGATCCTATTCAACATTTACACAAGTGATCTGATAGGTTCACTTCCCCATGCCATAGCGTACGCAGACGACTTAATTGCGTACAGATCAAGTCCAAAAATCGAGGTCATTAATATGCTTTTGCAACGTGACTTCGACAAAATTAAGCAATATTGCGATGACTGGAAGTTGAAAATCAACTTTCAGAAGTCGGAAACCATTCTGTTTAGGACGCCTTTGTCTGGGGCCTCTAGGGATACCAGAAAGAATTGGCGAAAGTTCTCTATCGTCGGACAACATGGACAGCCACTTGCTTGTCGAAATGTAGTCAGATACCTTGGGATCTGGCTAGATCAATATCTATATTTTAACAAACATATAGATGTTGCTCTGGCCAGAGCCAGAGGTGCTTTTGCCCTTACAAGGAGACTGTTTTACAACAGCCAACTCGATGCGAGGGTGAAGGTGATCTGCTACATGGCCCTTATCCGGCCTATGCTTGTGTTTGGATGTCCCGTGTGGTTCAACGTGAGAGCAAGTTTATTGGAAAAGATTCGGGTGTTTGAGAGGGCTTGCCTTAGGGCTTGTCTTCGGTTATACAGAACACCAGAGTCTGAGTACATAAAATTCTATCCTAATGAGGTCTTGTACAATAGGGCGAACCTAATAAGAGTGGACAATTTTGTTATTAAGTTGACTCGAAGGCACATTGCAAGAGCAATGACCTCATCGAACAACCTGATCTCCGGGGCTTACTACCCTAATTATATGTATCACGAGAGAGTTCGCTTAGACGGCTATGTTCCTCCAGAAGCGTTTCTCTACCTTGATAGCAAAGGTCTGATCCAGGACAGATTGGCTGTGCCGCTAATCTTCCACGTTGCTCGAACAGCTGCGGACAGGCGACTCAACTACGACAGAGACGTCGCACATGGCAGTGCGGAGCGTCTCCGGTTCAGTAGAGCGGTAGGGAGTCGCGACATGAGGGATGTTGCTCGGCAGCACCAACAATTTTGGTGGCTTTTAGAAGGAGGGGATGCTTCGTCGTCGAATTCCTCCAATTCTTAGTAGCTTCATGTGAAGCAAAGTGGGTCGCCTAATTTTTCTTTTAGCCATGGCCGGCTTACATAGTTTTAAGTAGGAGTAAGTTAGATTTAAGAAAAAAAAATATATAAAAACCAAAAAAAAAATTAATAAAAATAAAAAATTCAAAAAAAAAACATACATCTATATATATATACATATATTTATATATTAAGTATATATATATTATGTATATATATATATATGTATGTACTAGATGTAAGTAGTTTAAGTAGATTAAGACTTATTTTTAGGTAGTTTTTAGGATTTTAGTTTTAAGTTTTATAATAAAATATAAAAAAAAGTCATGTTACTAAGTTTTTTTTTTTGAAAAAATGTTTTCTTAGTTTTAATTATAAGGAATAGAAATAGTATAGTATAGTAGTAAGGTACGTCGAAAGACATAATTTAAGTGTTAGGTGTAACTTAGAGTGCCCGCATGGGGTCAGTAAGCTAGAATAAGATAATTTTAAGTTAATTAAGCTAATTTTTAAGCATTTTTTGTCTAGCAAGTAAGAGTAAATTAAGTAATATAATAAAAATGCATATAAACTGAACTGAACTGAAAAACAATCCGCGCCCATATCCTTTCAAAACTTATTGACTGGCCTCATATTAAAATTAGCCGATTCTTATTTCCACTTACCAGCCGCTTTCTATTTATAACAGACAAGGTGGGACAGTTAATACGCACGGGATAGGTTATCAGCTTCATCTGTACTCCTATTACGCAGCAATCCACACTTGAGTGGGTTCTCTTTAGGAAAGTTATCGACGCGAAGCATGTATGCATCACTGCTACTGCTATCTGTAGATATACGGACGTGCCACTTACGAATGTTGTCTTCAAATTCCAGGAAATCGAGTCATTACCTGGGATCAAACATCTTACCATCAAGGAGCAGTTGTGCGAAAAACACACGAAAAAGAAGAACTCAGATTTCAGGACAGGGATTTTTTCAATGAGTATATCAAGTTAGGTCATATGGTAAAGGTTAGTCATGTTTCAGCATCTGTCATATGGAGCGGTCGTCAATGAAACCAGAACAACAACTAATTTGACAGTTGTTTTCAACGCGTAGTGTTCGTTTTCCCTTGGCTCCCAGCTCCGAGGAGATATTTTCGTCACGCTAATACGATTACGTTCATATTGCTTTGCTTTGAAAGCCGACGACGTGGCTAAAATGCACCACCATGTTAGGATCGGCGAAAAAAGCACATACAATTCCAACGTCCAGTGTGATTCGTTCAGCGATGATATCGAGGACCGCATGATTCTGATTATCATCTATAGACCAGCCTCATCTTCTCATCTGACAATAAAATGTGTTCATCAAACCGCAATGGAAGTCATACTTCACCATTTTTTTTACATGCACCGTCTCTTAACTGGTTGTTTTGAATGAGTTGCTCTCCACTGTCTTTTGTCTGAAGTCGCAGTAGAACCGAATCGAAGTGGTTTCTGCCTCCGCAAATGTTCAATGACCTCTCCACTAGTCATCAACGCAAATCTATTTTAGAAGGGGACAAAGCGAAATCCTCCAGTCGTTGCAATGCTTAGAGGCAGACAGCGTTCTAACAGAATTTGCTATCAAAAGACACGACAACCCTTACTATACGCCTTTTACTTTCAAAAGCACCGAAGTTGTTTGATCAACTGGGCTTGCTCTAATGGGAACATTTCGATCCGCTAAAACAAGAGGCGTTTGTCTAAAGTTGATCATGTGGTCCCTTTATGCTTGAAGCTATGCGGCGCTTTCGTATTAGCCCAACTGATCAAATATATGAGACACGCTTTGGAACACCACATCTTCACTGTACTTATTTGGAGATTGGCCGTTTCGAATTTTGCATACGTCAACACCCTAGTAAGTAAGTAAAGTTCGATTGCGGATACGAAACAGCGAAAATTAAATTACCAGAGAGCTTTTTCTCTCTAGTAACTTAAGATACAATGAAACGTAACATCCTCGCTAATTTTTAAAGTCATTTTTTCCGTTTTTCGATTCATGTCGGCTGGGAACTCAATTTAGAATTTCCCCTCTTTCCAAAGTATGTAATTTAAATCGATGATAACCACCAGTTAACCCTTGGCATAAACCCTATCGGTGTCTCCAATGAAATGACGGGAAATTTATGAACTAAAAAAATTGTCGACACTTCTCCCGTCTACTGCTAGATGTCATCCATAACATCCACTATCCCCTAAACCCTCGCGAAATGATTGATGTCAAACGAAATGAAATTTCACCAGATTTTTCAACAGGCGCATAGAATTTTTCACAGCGTAACCCGGTACATTTCTCCATGGCCATCGATGCCTTCCAGGAGCACGCCTTATCTAACCCATTATTTTAAAGAAACCCACACGGATCCTTTCTAACCAGAAACCACCTTCTGCATTCACCACCTTACATATTCACTACTTACTTCCACGGTCCTCGCAATTCCTTTTCCCAGTAAAACGGAATTCCACCAGATTTTGTAACAGGCGCTCAAAATTTCGAGCACGTATTGTGTGTATTCCAGTCTCTACATCCATTGGCTGTTGGTGATACCTTGTACAGAACCTTTTCAATTCTATCTACCAGCTCTCTCTCTCTCTCACATAGGACATGTTGTTTGGATTAGCGACAACTAGGGGGAAGGATAATGGAAATCTAATTAAGTCTTACAAGCCACATCATCACGGCAGATGAAAAATCTGCTGCTTCTTCTGGGTTGGGCAAAATCATTTCATGTCCTTGAATGCGCAAGGATGTCAGGCACAAATTGGACACGTGTCCATCAGTTGTTTAACCCTTCTCAAGGTAACGCCCAAGCAACAACAGGCAACCAGAACACTTAGAATGTGCACATGGGTGGTAACCGGAAGAAAGGTCTCTACTTACACAATTTTCCTTTTTTTTTTGGTTTATCCTCACAATTGTGCGCCAAGTAATCGTTTACAGTTACGACGTAATTCGGTTCAACCTTTGTGTACCGGGCGAACAGAAAAAGCGAAAGGAAGTCACTTACTTTGCTGTTACATTGTATGAGCGCGTCTTGCAAGGGTGTATGGAAAGGTAATACTCGTTCAACGGTTTCATGAGTTTTTAACTTGTTTGTGTCCGGGGGGGTTGAAAATAATTCTCTCTCATTAAGTAGAGAGGAGAGTAATGGGAATAGTGAGCTATTGTTGTGGGCAATGGCATATGTGTGAATATTTGTTTGCCTGGCCTAGGGGTTGATTGTGATAAACTGCTAGAGTTGGTCTTGCACTGTTGCCGTGCAGACTTTAAAGGGATAAATGCAATTGCTCTACAACGAGTTAGTTGGTCGGCTGATTGTTCCGCTCTAAGGGGATGGAAATTCTACTTACTAGTAATTGGAAAATTGCGTTTTTGCTTTAACACACACTCTTTAAGGGTGAAAATGAGCCTGGGAGCACAGAACCTTTCAACAAGATTGCAAAAATGCAAATATTTTCCCACAGCCAGATGCAGTTGAATAGAAAATAGATGTTTTTGAATAAAGAAGAAAGGGTTGGTTGCAGTTTAACAGAAAAAAGTTGTGGGGAGGACCCAAGGAAATAGAACGTCGCTGTTATGTGCAGGATATTGGATTAAAGGATGCCCTTAGAACTTTTCATAGAAAGCTCTTTTTATGGTTTATGACTTTGATAATCGAAATATCATAGTTATTGTCAAAACTAAGGTGCAAAGAGCTTTTTTGAAAATAACTTTCATGGCGATGCAAAAACGGAGAGTACACAGCAAACACTTATGCGCCACAGTCATAAAATAGCTGTTATTTGATTTTAACTTTCTGTTTAAATACGCTGTTCAACAAAATTCTGCAGCACAGACATTGTGGGAGAGGCTTTTTTATTTCGAACTATAAATTGCCACTGAAGCGACGCTTGTTTACATTGAAATTAATACAACCCCAACGTGACCAGTCTGCTCCTAAGTCGGAGATAGAATGATCAATTGCATCTACATCTGTCATTGCTATTGTATGGATTTTCTAACAGGACCAGAGTTGCCAGTATTAATTTTAACAAAGCGGCATTCTTTTTTCACTTGTATCAGGTGGTGCAAAAGTAATGCCATCATGTAAATGCGCCATAATTTTTACAAATGCATCAAGTGTCATTGTGCTTTGACATTAATGTTGTAGATAGATGGAGAATTGCAATAGTTGACAACAAGCAAGGGGCGATACACACTTGAAAAACATACAGGGTGAGTTTTTTTAACTTGAGACATCCAAATTACTCGAAAAATACGCGATATTGCGAAAAATGTTTCAGACAAAAGTCACAAGGTTCTGAAGGGGACATAAAATGGTGACCACGAGTTTGACCTTGAGACCCATTTTCAAGGTCAAACGAAGGTCACTTTTGATTTTTTAATGGGAACACCTATTTCAAAAATGCGTTCTTTTCCCGTCAGAGGGCGCCATAAAACTTAAGACATCAAAACTACTCGAAAAGACAAAAGTCACAAGGTTCTGAAGGGGACATAAGATGATGACCACGAGTTTGACCTTGAGACCCATTTGCAAGGTCAAACGAAGGTCACTTTTGATTTTAAATCAAGTTCTAGATACAACTGAACTGGCACGCCTAAATCATTAATCGGTTTCCAACGTTGTTAGGGTGTTAGAAGGTCGAGATTTGTTTCGAAAAAGTCATTATTGCCTCGAGTGAAATTAAAACTCAAAGAAATTTCAGATAGAGACAAATTGTCCTAAACTTATCTGAGAGCGTATGATGTGCACTCTGTCCTTTTTTTCTACTTGAACGGAACTATACTTCATTTAGAAGTTCGATATTTGTTTTGAGGAACTGATTATTATTAGTAACGTTTTCCAGATTAATAATGCAGGCTATTTCAATTCAAGAGAAAATTGAAATGATATTGATTTATGGAGAAAGTGGAAGGAACATCGATGGTGCTGTTGCTCTTTACGCCCAACGTTTCCCAGACCAGATACGATCGCGCGCTTCCTTTTATCGGGTCATCCAACAATTCACTGGTGAAAGAAGTGTGCAACCAAAGAAAAGGAATCGGTCAGATAGGGTGGTTGTTGAGGACAATGAAATAGCAGTATTAGTTGCCGTTGCACACGATCCTCACATTAGCACTCGCCAAATAAGTCGTGAATCAGGAATTTCTCAAACGACTGTCTGTAAGATATTATTGTACATCGGCATAAATACCATCCTTATCATGTTTCAATGCATCAAGAACTTTCTAGTGAGGATTTTCGCAACCGGGTTTCCTTTTGTCATTGGGCACTTCAGCAAATTGAACGAGACCCCCTTTTCTTCGCCAAGGTGTTATTCTCCAATGAGTCGACTTTCACCAATTACGGTACGGTCAATCGAAATAATATACATTACTGGGCTATCGAAAACCCTTTTTGGTTGCAACAAGTTGAACACCAGCACCCTTGGAATGTTAATGTTTGGGCGGGAATTATTGGGGATAAATTAATAGGTCCATATTTTATTGAAGGCAACTTGAATGGCGAAAAGTATGCAAACTTTTTGCGGGACCATCTTCCAGTATTACTAGAAGAACTGCCTTTGGAGTTGCGACAAACAATGTGGTTTCAACATGATGGTTGTCCAGCCCATTATTCCTAAGTAGCCCGGGGCGTATTAAACAATCTTTACCATCAACGATGGATTGGACGAGGGGGTTCGAGGCAATGGCCTGCTAGATCACCTGATCTTACGTCACTTGATTTCTTCTTGTGGGGCTACCAAAAAAGTGAGGTTTACAGAAAAAAGCCAACAACACGTGAGGACATGGAAAGACGAATAACTGAAGCTTGCCGGAAGATTACGCTAGAAATACTTCTCAGTTCTGTTGGTTCATTTAGAGCGCGGATAGACAAGTGTATTGAAGTGAATGGTCACATTTTCGAGCATATGTTGAAATAGTCTCGGGAAATAAACGTCGAAATGGGAAGAATTCAATGATTCAACAGTGGGAGGCAAGGGGACCCACTCTAATTAATCACCCCGAAGGAAACAAAATACTGCTACGTCCACATCGTTGTTTCTGGGTTATGCTAAACGCAGTATGTAAAAACAAATGACAAGCCTACGAGCAATACGGCTGAGCAATGAAAATCAGGAATTATCATTTGAAACATCAAAAGTGACCTTCGTTTGACCTTGAAAATGGGTCTCAAGGTCAAACTCGTGGTCACCATCTTATTTCGTCTTCAGAACCTTGTGACTTTTGTCTAAAACACTTTTCGCGATATTGCGTATTTTTCGAGTAATTTGGATGTCTCAAGTTAAAAAACTCACCCTGTGTAGCACTATATTATATGGTGTACTTTGTGTCCTGCCATTTAAGCCAACTCATCAACTACGTGTGCCTCAAGTTTGTCTTTGTGGCATTTGACAACAGCCAACAACTCAGCTTTCACCATATTTTCTTCGAAAGCTTTGCTATTTTCGCTAAGCCACGTTTTGATTTCTTCTTTTCTGGAGGAAGATGAAGTGGGCTCTGTTTTTTTTTTTTCTCGAACAATAGTTAGCACTGCAATGGAGTTGTGTTCAAAAATTTTCAAGGCATTTCCAAACCATTTGGCATTCATATCCACATGATAATCGCCGCTTTTGCTGGAAAAAAAGCTGTAAAGTCTTTCCGGAACGAATCATGTTGGTCTCCGATGTGGCTAATTGTGAGATGGATGGAGACAGTTTGTAGAGCCTCTACTTTCTCTTGTATATTAAATGTATCTTAAATAAATTGGGCTGTAGGATAGTCACATAATTAAGCACAAGGGCCGCGTTTACTTATTAATACGTGTATATACTTGGTGTGTTCAGAAAATAACAGGAATTTTAGTTTTTTGAAAAAAAAATATTTATTTATTCGTCTACATACAGTTGGCTAGCCTACTGTGCAGGCCTCTTAAATTTGCTTTCACAAAAATTCAACGTTTAAAAAAAAGGGAACTCTTACGTTGAATGAGAAAAATAAAAGTGGAAGAGGACGTGCACATCTATGCATTTTCAATCTCTTATTTTCTCTGCACACTGTTTCGTCAGAAATCGGGTCGAGGTTGAACTGCAGATATAAAGATTATCGCAAAGTTGATGTGAGGTGACTTGCTGAAGTGAAGATAGGGAAATGATTCCATTGAGACCTGAGACCCAAACAAAACTCAGCTGAATTCAGCGCTCAGTGAAGTCTTGAATTCTCGAATTAGCTGGGAAATCATGAATGGGTTCAGCAAGGCTTTTGAGGCGTCTTAGCTGCTGCTACAGCTTTAGATGCATCAGCTACTCCACCAACTCTTTACAATATAGTTTATCGCAATCATCGCTTAGAAGACAGACGCAAATTTTTCTAACGAGTAGTTAAATCTAACATTATCGTCCTACAGAAAGAAACCAACGTCGCATCATAAATCAATCTTGAAGCCGTACGTGAAGACCCGAGTACATTAAATTCGCGCTCAGATTCTGGCCGAAACCGTTCTTGAGAACAAAGGTAGTCGATTTCGTATTTTTTTAGCTGTAGGAGTTCTGGACAAAAGTCCGCTTCTCTTTAAATGGAAATGACAGCTCACAATCTGAATATTATGCGGTTAGATAGGAACCAGGCGTGCTAGGGATAGCCCCCATCCAGCTTAGATAGACCGTTCTTTGGAATTTGGTAAAAGCAGCAGGACGTATTTTTATGAAAGCTTTCTTCACCAGACCACCTTTCAACTTGGACGATGATAGCCAAAACTTCCGTTTACCTGAACAAAATGAAGTAAGGATAGCAATATCTAAGCTGGATTCCAAGAAAGCAATTCGACCTGGCTTCTTACCGGCCCAGGTATTCAAAATTTCTGCACATGACTTTGTGTAGAGCATACTCCATCACCTTTCTCAGATCTGGACAGAAGAGTTTATGTCTAAAGAATGGAATCTCAGTAGCGTTTGCACGACCCACAAAAGAGGAGAATTCCTCAACCGCACCAACTGTAGAGGTATAAGCCTCCTCAACATCGTATACAAAAATCGGGTGAAGATATCCACCTATTACCCTTGACGGGCTTTGGAAGAGAAGATTCAACGCCTGATGTGGCTAGAATGTGTAGAACGAATGAACACCAATGATCCGGGCCGTAAAGTCTTTGAATCTAACCCGCAGGGACAACGCAGTAGAGAAAGACTTCAGCTTATGTGTGATGCACAGGTAGAAGGCGACCTCTCCCGACTTGGACTGCACAACTGGAGGAAGCTAGCTAAAGACAGGGCTAACTGGAGAGCCTTCTAAGTTGAGGTCCAGGTCACCCCTGTTACTGTTGTAAGTAAGTACATAATTTGTCCACCATACAATCAACGACGCGAAGGGTATAATTTGTCTTACTCGTATCGTAGGCGTGTAGATTTCGAAGTGAAATATTTTGTCCAAAGAATTTTGAAATCCAGGAGGACACCCAGATACTAAGCTTCGTTAGAGTTAATGATGATGATGATGTATTTAGATGAACTAGATGAATTCGACCAGTTAGCTGAGTTGTTCTCGTAAAGAGAAGAACCTCAACTTTGAAAGCGGTGACTGAAAGTTTATTTGTAGAATATTTCGATCAAATCTAGGGTATAAGATGATATACAACAGGTATATCATCTACATACTCGGGAGAGCATAAAAGTTAGGAGCGGATACAGGGGGCTGTTCGTGGGAAGCCCCTGTTTAAGCCCACCGCAATCAGCATCCGCAATCATTCGCCTACTTACCGGCATTACTTTTATTCACAAAACTAGTGATTCATCTAAGCCGTGTCTGGCCGAGTTACAGAAGCTTGAAAAAGTTTTCGAAAGTATCCTCAATGTCGATAAAAATACTCAAGGCGTATTCCTTCTTGTCCAGTGCACTTTCAATTCTGCCCAGCAGATTTTAAAGGGCACTTTCGTCGAATCTTTCGCATTGACATTATTTTGGGCTCCAACCAATAAACCTCTTCCAGGATGGTTGAGGTCCCGCTACTTTAAGCGATGATTTCGTATACTGTGTCGAGATGTAATCCAAAACTCTTGGAGGAGAAGAGTCCGTAATTATTCGTTCTATATATCGTAGCAATCTCAAGGAACTGCTGTGTACTTACGTTCATTCTTTTCTACCATAGAGAAGGCCTGAAGCAATTTGTGTATTACAATGTTCACTTAGTGTTTCTTGACAAAGCCTTAGTACAATTGTTCTCTTAGGTCAATGATGCGAAGATTGGGAACTAATACTTTTCGTTTGAAGTTCTTCTGCCAGGGTTTTGCCCCTCATCCTACCCACATCGTGGATGTGATTTTTTCAAGTGTTTTGTGGTCTCCTCTCGGTGCAGTACCTTCTGCTCTCATTTCCAGTACCTGTTTGGTTTTTCTTGACTCGTCCATCCGTTGTAGATGAACCTTGTCAGCTATCAATGGTTTCAAGGATTCAAATGCAGATTCTCTATCCAACTATCCTCTTCAGAGACCCACATTACTTTGCGTGTGGTTAAATTTACCACCATTCCCTTTCTTTTCAGATTATTGGACCACTTCTCCAATGCTTGTCACAGTCTGTCCGGATTGTTTGCTGTGATAACAATATCGTCTGCATATAACCAGGATAAGTAATGGCAAGATTTAGAGAGGAGATGACTTTCCTATTTAGTTCATCAAGCTATAGCTGGGCCATTTTAATGTTTTTTCCCCATTCAGTCACTCAATTTGGCACGAGCGATCTTGGTTTTTAGCTGATGCAAATAAAATTGATGGCTTAGGTATTTTTATGCCAGCATTTCGTAGAGTAGTTTTGATATGGTATGGCACAGCTATGGCACAGCCACAAGATAATATTTCAAAGACGATGCACAGGGTCATCGAAACTCAAGAATATATTGTACCAGAGATCCAACCATCAAAATGCATTTTGTACTCGTAACCAACCGTCAAAGGACTCATAAAACATTTCTCACTGACAAGTTAGATGACTGCCTGCAATTGACAGTCCTTTGGCAGTTTTCGACTCGTTAGTTTAAGTAAAAAGAAATTTGCCATCCAGGTTAACCACAATGGATGGATGGTGGTAAATATTCCAATGCCAGCTCATACAAACTCTAAAACTCGGCAACCTATTTAGACTAGAGAGAGATAGTCAGAGCGAGAGAGGTAAGGGACTAAACAATAACGAAAGATTCTTCTCAATGTGAAGTTCAAGTAAAAGAGGCACGTCTGGATCTTTATTATATTTGTCTATATGCGAAACCTATCAAAGAAATTGAATAGGTCAACAGTTGCATTGGGACGAGGACTACCTATTCACTTAGACCAGCAAAGGGTTGAATGCTGCTATACAACAAGAGGCTGCAGATTGGAATCACCCAAATAATGATAAGAATTTCACAAGTTTCCTGCACTCAATGCTTTTCTCGGAGAGGGCAGGATATTAATTCAACAGATCATGTTTATCGAGAAGTTTTTGTTATGCAGATTCTGGTGCAGTTCAATGTTACGTGATAAAATCAATAGGGGGCGTCAAGACGACTAAGCTTTACTAGAAAGTGTGGTTTCTTCTTGCTATATGTCACCTTATGTCTTTTAGTTATTGGGGGCGTGTCAATCTGGACCCAGCTCTCATTTGCTCGAGCAATGCTCTTATTCTCGATGACCATACTTTATGCATCTTTCCGTCCATTATTTCTCTTCATTGCCTAGAATATTCGGTTGCCTTGATATCAATCATAGGATTGTGGATCCGACATTCATTGATCTGATTATCGCGGATTTCAAAGGCTGCCTGGATCTCTGATAGAAAAAAGATAAAAATTGACCACTCGGAGATAAAGTATAACTATGAATAATAGTTGTTGCGGCTTGGGTAATAACAGTTACAACGACGATCCTCCGTCTTCGAAGGATTAAACCGTAGCCCTCTGCGACTATATGAATTCGTCAGCGTAGGATGTTGCCTTAAGGCCATTGTCCTTAACTGTTTTTAAGAGCTTTTCCTTCATAAAAGGCCAGACGACCAATAAGAGAACCCTGTCATGGGTAGTTCCTAAGAACACCGCCTTTCTACAGCTTGGGTTTCCCAAAATCGAGACAATTTCAATTGATTTGTGAATTGTAACATTCTACAATAGTTTGCGAGCTGAACAGAACCACGTTAATATCGGGGAAAGCACCGTAGTGGGTCCTATCTACCGAACTGCCTCTTATGTACGAGTATACATGTAGTGATTTACAACAGAATTGCCGCAAATAACATTTCTTTCGTATACATCTACCATACGTTCCGGAATATTAATTATAAAAGACTTTTAATGTGAATCTAGCTTTTTGAAATGAAAACAAGACAAGATTTGGGAACACAACTTATTTGCTAGAGCTAGAGGAGAAACGGATGTTGTTGCCTAGGTTATTTTGATACCCGTCAAATATTTTATCTACCACAATCTTTTTAATGCTGGTCCTGTTCGGATACTAACAAGCAGCCAGGGAAATGAGTGGTGCAAAGTCTAGTATCTCTCTATAAGGATGAGTTCAAGAGCCATCGCTTCCATAGATAGCGAATCTCTGAGATAGTGTCTTATAGAATTACAGGCAGAATTTCATTTAAACAAAACGCTTCATTGGTTTTCGGCTTCTCGGAGCATACTCATAATCAGGCTGCTATGCTATGATGTAGGTTTTTTTCCATTACCCGCAAAGGTTATCATATTCACAGACGCCTCTTTGGGCTGAACCGATAAAGTCCACTGTATGAGTTTTAGGGGGTGGCTGCAGACCCATTTCGCTGCTACTCTCTCCGGATGATGAATCTCTTTATGATGTTCTTGGCATCTACCTGCTTGACGACTTCCTAGCCCAGCCCATCATGGTAGTTGAAGGGACGGGAGATTTAACGATATGAATTTAGCAGGTTTTGTTAAGTTTTCTGTGGATCTCCGAGGATCTCATCTTCATAAATGCGTCCTAATTATGGTCGGCTTACCACCTAGCTTCTATCCTCGAGCGCAGTTAGAATTAGGTTGGTTACGTCTTATTTTCAGAACCTCCGATCTAGGTTCAGTACGACACTCAATCTATTACAATTAGACGTTGGCCGTTCTCAAGGCCCATCACCACGAAAAGGTTATAGTTTTTCACCAGCTGTTTGCCAAGAAGAACGCAGCCTTATTCCTAGCTATGGGGAGACTTGGATTTCTAAGACTTTGAGCCCAATACCTCGCCAGGGAGATCCCAAATGGTAACATTACTCTTGGCTTTGCAGCTAAATTCGTATGCGGAGCTGACTTTAGAGCCTAGCTTGACGACTCTTTACCAAAAATAAGTGGAGACTTTGGGTTTAAGCAGAATAGATTGATTTTACACTTAACAGTCTCTGTAGATATAAATGTCCCAGTTGAAATGCTTGGGCATCCTTTTGAATGGGATTAGGTTGCTTATGTTCTCAATATGAAACCTAACATGCATGTGACCGGACATGGAAAGTTCTCTTGAAACGTGCCAACTAGTGATTAGATGCGACAGAGCAGATTTCAATATAGGGAAAACCAACTCTGATTGTCTGATTGAGTTAAAGAAAGAAGGCTCACTACAGCTTTCAAAATTTTAAGATACGTAGACCTAAGAAAATTTAATGGGAACTCACCTCTTTTATTTACGTAGACACTCTCCAAGATCATAAGATGGGCGTTTAGATCACAACCTATTATGACCTGTTTTTCCGATGTTTTGCCATCTTTTTATGAGTCAGATGTCTAGTTATCCAGAAAGTCTACTGAGTCGATTGGAATTAACTGTCCGCCTCTATTTATATTTATAACCATCATCATAGCACCCTTGCGCTTGCTTTGCAAATAAGAGTCGACCGCCCTGAGCAAGTTACCACCAACAACTAAGCGATGCTTAGAATAATACTCCTAATCCAATCTTTCTCGAATTTACCTTTGCCAACTAAGTCGGAGTTTTAGTTTTGCCCTTCTTTCAGTAAGGCTCAAGACGCAGTCATTTATATGTATTATCCCTGGTGCTGGTCATTTGTTGCTCTTTATTAAGCCAAATTTGTAGGGAAGTTTAAGGCGGCTGTTCCAAGCTTAACATAAATCTTTCTAAAGCTTGTTTGAAATTTATAATCTGTGGTGTTAGGAGAGTAGGCATGGGAATTACGTCAGAAGTTACCAGTTTTTGTTGTTTTGACAAAGTAGCCAGAGGACATAGATATTAGTCATTCAGTTTTGCGGCCATTTATGCGGCGTCCTCGAGAGAATTATATTTTCATCAGCTGGCCTTTGAGGTATCTTCTACTGATCCGCTCAGATGTAGGTTTTGTGCTGATCAAGCATCTTATTGGATACTTTAAAACCTGCGTGATCCTCTTGATTAAGATTTTAAAAATTTGGAAGGGAAATTTCGATTCCTGCAATAAACCAAGAAATTACGGAAGAAAAGATACGGAGTTAAGCGCGGATATGGATTTGAAATAGAGGGTATTCAGATATCCAGATTAACTGTGAACGGAAGACACACGAACGCAGTGCTATCCCATCGTGCTTACACGATCAATAGTAATGTCATTACTGCAAAATATTGACATTGATAATGATCATGTATGGTCGATAGTATTACCATTACTTAGAATGATGGACGGTATTGACGAAAGTCCGAAATTTCAGATTTCGAGTCATCATTACCTTCAGTATTGTCCTTAGTAATGACCGTGTAAAGTATTTACGTCCATACCTCGTCATTACTCATTTCGATTTATGCAGCAACACGAACGAGGGTTGTCTGAAAAGGTTCTGACCGCAACGTAAAGATAGCGGCACTGGTCAATAAAAGCTAGTGAATGATAGTTGTGCATCTTTAGACAGTTACTTACCGATGTTTCAGTCATTTTGGACGCACAGTTTTTAGTTGACAGTCCTTTGAGTGAGTCGATGTGAGTGTTTTTTGTGAAAATGGAAAAAAATTAGTATCGAGCTGTTATCAAATTCTTGTTTTTGAAAGGCGGCGTATTGCCTACGCAAATCAAAAATGAGTTGGGCTCTGTATATGGAGACTCTGCACCATCATTTACCACAGTGAAATTTTGGGCAGCTGACTTTAAACGTGGCCGTAAGAGCTTGGGAGAAGATGAACGTTCGGGACGTCCAAAAACTGCAACCACAGACGATAACATTGCTAAAGTTCACCAAATGGTGTTAGACGACCGCCGAATTAAAGTGAGAGAGATAGAAGAGGTTATGAAAATGTTCAAAGAACGTGTTTGTTACATATTAAATCAAGATTTAGGCATGAGAAAGCTGTCCACGCGTTGGGTTTGCTTACGTTAGACCAAAAACGTGTTGGAATGAACATTTACAACGCTCTGTAGGCGTAGTTTAGGCGCAATATATCTGAGTTTTGGCACCGATTAATTACTATAGATGAAACTTGGATATACCGTTATATGCCCGAAACAAAAACTCAGTCAAAACAGTGGATTGCAAAGGGCGAGCAGGCTCCAAAAAAGCAAAAACTGTTTTTTCGGCTGGGAAAGTGATGGCGACTGTTTTTTGGGATAGTAAAGGAGTTATCTTAATCAATTATCTTCAAAAAGGAAATCATTACTTGCCAGGCTGAAGGCAGAAATTGCGGAAAAACGGCCACATTTGCAGAAAAAGAAAATCCTGCTTCACCAAGACAACGCGCCGTCTCACACTTCAACGGTTGCCATGGCGAAAATCCATGAATTACGGTTTGAACTGCTTGACCATGCGCCTTATTCACCAGATTTAGACCCAAGCGACTTTTTTTTGTTCCCTCATCTAAACACTGCGCTCCGAGGACAGAGATTTTCGTCAAATGAGGAGGCAATCACCTTCATGAACAATTATTTTGCAGAGAAAAACGCCAAGTACTATTTGGATAGGTTAGAGAGATGGGAGCATCGCTGAGAGAAGTGTGTAGAGTTACAAGGAGACCATGTAGAAAAATAAAAAAAAAATTTTGAAGAAAAATATCTTGTATCATTGTTCGGTCGAAGACTTTTCAGACAACCCTCGTATATTATTATGACTGATAACGCGGAATCTTTTAGTTTATTTGGTGTTGAAGATAGTGAAGTGCTGCGTGCCTTCATAGAAGCTTATAAAGCCACAGAATTGTGGAGCAAGTAAAAACAATATTATTGATTGTGTAAGGTTCAAAAGTAGTGATGGGGTAATGATAAATTTAATTTGTCTGTTATGACAATACTGGTAATGACATTACTATTTATCGTGTAAGTGCCGCTATAAGCACGGCCCATTAGCGATTACGCGTTTTTTCAAGTTGTCTACTCAAAATCGACACAGATTGCCCATATCATGGCCAGAATGTGGTTATGCACCACGTAGTGCCTATTTCTACTCTGGTTCCTTTGCCAGGAATCTTGCTTCGTACATCTCAGCTTACAAGTGGGTATAACGTCAAAGATGACAGTACCAAGCTTTTTACCCGACAATCCTTTTTTTTTAATTACTCTTAGGAATTAGTGATCGAAATCAGGACTCCATCACCGGTATCATAACCCTAATCACACACTTAAAAAACGATAATGATAAAAGTCATGAACACAACTCTTTCGAAGGTTCACGTCTCTAACTATGTCCGTCTTTAAAAAAAGAACGACAAAGAAACTAAACGCAGTAGGAAAAAGTTTCCGTTTTCTTAAGTGGAAACTTTTCTAATTCAATTCGATTGGAGAATTCGTATCAAGCAATTTCATTGTTCGCCATTGTTGTACAATTTTCGGTTTTTCTCTTTCCTCCGGCCAACCCGAAAAACCGAAGAAAGTTAAGTCTAAAGTTTTTGTAAAGATTTGCTCCCTCACATTTGTGATTCTTTCATTAATCGCCCATTCCTTGGGCTTTTGTATTTCGAGTGTTCGACTCCTGACCACCATCGAACAACGCAACTCAATGGAATAAGGTCAACTTAACGTTTTATTTGAAACTCCATGGTTGTTGTTGTTGCTTGGTTTTATCAAATGTAGTATCTCAACATGGTTAGGATATCGTAGACATCGTCGAATAAAAGTAAATACGTAACAATACGAAAGGATTTATATTTTTCTCTTTTTTTTTTTTTTAACGAATTGAATGCAATTTATTTTGAACTTCCATTGTCCTTTCGAACGAAATTGGACACATTTATCCAATTTCTCTTTCCTGCTACAAGGAAATGAATCTTACTCAACCAGCATATACGAGTATCTGTTGTTTGTATCTTAGTATTTGAGCAATACCAGTTCACTCTGAGTATTTGGAAAATAAAGAAAAGGGGGAAACTATAGCTTCAAGTGATGCTCTTGAGTCTGGAAGAGTAGCACGGCACAAAGGCTTCTTTTGAGCTTACTTACCTACGTACAAATAATTTTTTTTATTTTTCTTTGTTTTTTTTTTTTTTTATATATATTGTATATATTTTTTTATCGTACGTGATTGACTATAACACTGGACAGGAGACCAATATAAAGGACAACAAATTAGGCGCCCAGAGATAACATCTCAATTTGTTCCATTCTCTCGGAGAATCATAGTGTTCTGCAAGCTCTCAGCACTTCCTTTATGGAGTAGAATAGATCCTTGTATTGAATGTAACTCAATGGTTGTTCTGACGATGTAATTTTTTTTGATCTGTGTACTCTATTATCGAGTACTGCTCGACATGTGATGAATGTCACTTCAACATCTGTTAGATTTAATAAATATAAAACAACTTTAGGGCTAGTTATCTATCATTTTTTATCAGCGATACTTTAAATTACTTCACATTTACCTGAATTAATTAAATTTTCAATAACATCTGAGTTTTTGTGAATGTGCGTGTATGTACAATGTGGAGCAAGAGTCATCGAAAGAGACTCCTAAGTTGCAAATGACCAAGTACACCATTGGCTTCGTCAAATATATCAAAATACCAGATGGTTTCTTCACCTCAAAGTTCAAATACCCCCGTATGAATAGATAGATGATGTCAGAATATTTCGAGCTTAGATTTATATTGTACCGCTTTGCTGGGTAGGCACTTGCTGTTATGTTTGTGATAATGAATAGATAGCAAATTAATATAAAAATCTTAATATTTATTATTTTCGAAGACTAAACTTAATGTAAACATATTTATGTACATATATCCATTGAATGTAATTCAAAATCCTTGATGTCTACTATTTTAATCATAAATTATTAAATTAATAGCGCTTAGATTTAAATGTTTTTGTGAAATGTTTTTTACTTACTTTTATGAGAATTGTTTATAGAATGAAATGTAATAAATTTTATAAACATATCTATAACAGTTGTGATGAAAAAAAAACATACAACAGCCAGTAATTTGCATTGTATTACTCAGTTCGTATATTTAACAATTGTAGAACTTCGTGTTCAATTAATGTTTTTTTTATTTTTGGAATGCGTCGAAGACTTACTAAAAATGGATCTGAGAATACTAGCAACTTATTAAGAAGGTCAGTATTCGTATCCACTAGCGAGGTTTTCCTGGTAAACAGCGCCCTAAATTTTCGATTTTCCTTGTTTCTAGCTTCTTGAGCTTCATCGGAAAGTTGTCCAATTGGAAGTATACAAATAAAAAATATTTGTTTCCCATGAAATAATACCTTATGTACACCTACTGGCATACAAAACCAGCCATACTTTCTGATATAGAGCTCTCTCGTTTCTCTTGCAAATGTTTCGAAGGCATCTATGTCAGTTGGAAACCCAGACCCAATCGCTTCTAAAATTATGTGAAATTTTTTGATAATTTCCTTATCTATCCCTGTTATTTCAGCAGTTTTTTCCTCTTCTTCTGGTCATGTTTCCATCATTCGTATTGCCTGACTGTTGAGTTGGCATATGAACCAATAACCCAGTTTCCGCTCTAAATCTATCCTGAATCAACTTTTCTTTACTCTCTTGGTCTCTAACCTGCCAAACTTTAACATCCAGTCTATAAGCGATATGTAGGATACATTCCATAAATCGGATCCAAGAGTGAAGGGGACTTAGCCCATAGCACTTGCTTTTCTGAAAGTTTGGTTGAATTGTTCATTTCGGATGGTTTTGCTGCGCAAATATAACAGGTTTGTGACGAAGAAGTTATAGGTGATAAAGCAGTACATATTTTGCCGTCGATCATGGTAAGTAAGAAAATTGATTTTATTTGGATATGAAAGCTGTCATTATTTATCTCAACTGGCTGTAACATTTTAATTTGTTCTTGTATTGAATCTACTTCCAAGTTGATCAATTCTGCCGTTTCTTTTGCAAAGTTCAATTTAATAGGCCGGCAGTATCTTGTGGATGATGGAGCTGGATTTTGCTAAACCACTTTTTTATTTTCTTCCTATAAGAAATATACCTGAATTCGCACCATGGAAATACTAAAGAGGTTTTTATCGAAATAATGACCTGATGAAAATTTTTGTTTGTATTGTTTTTGTTGAGCACCATCGCAACCCCATTTTATGAGCAAGAACAATTCTTTAAGCCCAGTTTTAAAATCCGAAACAGAATTTAAAACATCTAATCATCTAAGCTAAGCATAAACGTTCAATACTATAATTTACCAAGCTTTGTAAGCCGGAATCAGCAGAAGACTCACTCACAGTTCTGCTATCGGGATAGCATTTTGCCTTAGCCTCTTTAATTTTGTGGTACGAAGGTAGTAGATTTGGAACATTTATATTAATTTTTTGACGTATTATATCGTACGTATTATAGCTGTGCGTCTGTTATCATTGCTAATGCATCATCTGCAGATATTGGCAAAAAGTCAGATGTATGTGTTTCCAGTGTTTTCTTTACAATTGAACCTTTGGTATAAATGATAAAATAGAGAGGGTGGCCTACCCCCTTTCAGTTCGAAGGAAGAGCTCCATGAGATCTTCGATACAATCAGAGCTAAGAAATCAGTGGGGACCGATGGTATTCCGAACATCGTGCTTCGACATCTTCCTCTAGAAGCGGTGGACATTTACACCACCCTGTTTAATAATGCAATGAATAATGCACATTATCCAGCGCATTGGAAAACGGCGGTGGTGCAACCTATTCCCAAAAAGGGAAAGGATATATCCAATCCGGCGAATCTCCGATCGATAAGACTCCTTCCGAATATCAGTAAGGTGTTTGAAAAGGTAATCAATAGAGCTCTGTCTAGGTGGGTTGAGGACAAACATATAGTTCCGGATAATCAATTCGGTTTTAAGGTGGGACATGATATCTCACATGCCGCGTGTAAACTGATGTCCGATATCCAATGGAATAATGGCAAAAACCAATGCACTGGTGCCTGCCCTGTTGACTTGGAGAAGGCCTTCGACACTGTGTGGTTAGAGGGTCTTTTCTATAAGCTGACTAGGCTGGGGATCAGTAAACCACTCTTGTACATTCTTTATAATATGCTAACCAACAGACAGTTCATCGTGAAAAATGGCGATGTGACTTCTGTTGGAATATTTCAAATTAAAAATGGTCTTCAGCAAGGCGCGGTCAATTCGCCGATCCTATTCAACATTTATACAAGCGACTTGATAGGTTCACTTCCCCATACTATTGCGTACGCAGACGATTTGATAGCGTACAGAACAGGTCCAAAAATCGAGGTCATTATCAGATAAGACGATTTTGCGATGACTGGAAGTTGAAAATCAACTTTCAGAAGTCGGAAACCATTCTCTTTAGGACGCCGTTGTCTGGAGCCTCTAGGGATACCAGAAAAAATTGGCGAAAGTTCTCGATCATTGGACAACACGGACAGCCTCTTGCCTGTCGAAATGTAGTCAGATACCTTGGGATCTGGCTAGATCAGTTTCTGTATTTTGACAAAAATGTAGATGCTGCTCTGGCCAGAGCCAAAGGCGCTTTTGCTCTTACAAAGAGACTGTTTTATAGCAGCCAACTCGATGCGAGGGTAAAGGTAATCTGCTACATTGCCCTTATCAGGCCCATGCTGGTATTCGGGTGCCCCGTGTGGTTCAATGTACGAGCAAGCTTAATGGAAAAGATTCGGGTGTTTGAGAGGGCTTGTCTTAGGGCTTGCCTTCGCTTGTACAGAACACCAGAGTCGGAGTACAAAAAATTTTATCGTAATGAGGTCCTTTACAACAGGGCGAACCTAATACGAGTGGACAACTTCGTAATTAAGCTGACTCGAAGGCACATTGCAAGAGCAATGACCTCGACGAATAACCTGATATCTGGGGCTTACTACCCCAAGTACCTTTACCTTTTGCGCTCTGACGGCTTCGTTCCACCGGAAGCATTCCTCTACCTAGATCAGATAGGGTTGATCCAGGATAGATCAGCGGTCCCGTTAATCTTCCATGTCGCTCGGACAGAGACGTCGCACACGGCAGTGTGGATCGTCTCAGGTTCAGTAGGGCGGTGGGGAATCGCGATAAGAGGGATGTCGTTCGGCAGCACCAGCATTTCTGGTGGTTGAATTATGGAGAAGATGTTTCGTCGTCGTTTCCGTCAATTACGGACCAGCCTCACTAATGAGGCAGAGCTGACCTACTTATTTACACTGTGAATACCGATGGCCAGCTTGCATAGGTTTAGGTTAGCATTTAAGAAATATATACATATATTAGTATATACCTTTGTATATACTAATATATGTATATAATTGTGTATAATATGTATGTGTATGTATTGTGTATGTAGGTTAGGTTTAAGTTTATTTTAAGTTAGATATTAAGTTTTTATAAAAAAATAACTCCATATGCTAAGTTTTTGTTAACAAATTTTTCTTAGCCTTAAGTATACAAAATATATACGAATTTCAATAAAATGTAAATAAAGTCGAAAGACATAGTATAAAAATTTAGAGTAGCTTAGAGTGCCTGTGCTGGGCCAGTAAGTTAATATAAGTTTGTTAAGTAATTTTAAGCTAGCATTTAAGCATTTTTTGTTAGTATGTAAGAATTAATGATTAATATAATAAAATGCATTTAAAACTAAAACTAAAAATAAATGATAAAATTTATAAGGAAAAAAAATTGACTTAAGCAAAAAACTAACCTCTTTTTGGAGAACATATTGATAATTGCTTAACTGCAATAGCAGTATTTCTCTTTCCAGCTTTCCTAAGGTTTATTTCATTCGCAGTTCTGATTTCTTCAGCGCTAAATGAATCTAGAAGTCTTCTTGGTCTTTTTACAGCACTCTTCGAAGCTTTTTCTTGGTCTTCCTAATACCATGGTGCCATGAGATGAAGAGGGAATTTCATCTAAAACAGTTTGTGATACTGTTAAAGTTTCATTTAACCAGGCACAATTATTGCTTTCGAAGCGTTCTCTATGGCAACCATTTTTGGCCAGTTTTTCGTCAAACCTCAAACATAAATTTTTCAAGGTTGCCTTTAATGACTTAATTGCCTCCTCAGAAAATGAAAACTTATTAACATAATCCATTACGAAAGCAAATACAGCATCGAAGCGCTTAATTTTGATTTTGGAAATCCAAACATCAAAAATTTGTGTTTTCTTACTTACTAATGAACAGGCCACGTAATTTAATGGTTTGACATTGAGCCACATTGATGGTTATAGCAAAGCATAGTTTTGTTGGATATTGTAGTCTTTTAAAAAGAAATTAGTAGTCCGAAGGCATCATCGGTATTCTTGGAATAAATACATTTTCACCTGTGCCTAGTCCTGTTAAAGTAGTAGCTAAAATTACATTTGGTCTCATATATTTAACCAGCAATCTTGTTCCATTACACAGCTTTGGGGGACGTAAGTTTCTTAATAAAATTATTGGCACTCCAACTTTTAAGGAAATTAAAAGCCCTGATAGTCCTGCTGGATTTGTAGAATTTAGAAATTCTGTTGGAAAGCGTAGAGTCATCAGTATTTACAACAGTGTCAATGGATCTATAAATTTGTACGTCCCCATTAATCTTGCTTAAAGTTAATTCATTAACTTTGGACGCAGAATCATTTTTTGGTGCAAGAATAACTCTTTCTCTGAACCCAAAAGGCATCTTGCTGTTTATACTATATGTTGAACAGAAGAATATATGCAGTCCACTAATTCAATGACGTTGCTAACTTGGTTTCCAGCGGAAAGAGTAATTTTACCATTTTCATCTGGTACTGCTCCATTTCCGATTTGACGAATCATATTTGGAAATGTTTCAGCATCGGCGTTGTTTTGCAAATGAACTCGCATATTCTTTGACATATTCATTTTTTCAACAAATTGCCATATTGCAGATTTCTTCAAGCAGGCGTTAACTTCGTCAGCTCGAGTACCTAGAGTCACAACTGGCAATGTTTGACGGAAGTCACCTGCTAGTAATATCATTACACCTTAAAGTTCTGTAATTTTTGTAACAATTTTGCAACTGCACTTTGCTTAGAAATATTACAAACTGCACTACTAATATGCGCATTACTGACTGGTAATTTAAAGGCTACGTGTGCTGTTCGCCCATTTCAGAGAAGTGCCGCTGCAATGCCAGAAGATGCTACCGCTATTGCAACCTTTCCAGTAGATCTAAGTTTTGTTAAAATTAAATTTATTAAAAAGATTTTTCCCATTCCTCGCGGAGCATCCACAATTTGTTCATATTATGCTCGATACGATTTAGAACGTTATTGAACACTAATTTTTGCTCTACAATCAAGGACTATTCGCATTTATCTACTTCTTGCAGTAGCTCCTCTCTGTTGTATAAGGTTTCTTTAGTAAATTCCGTATCCAGTAATGTATCATCATTAGCACAATCAATTGGCAGAGGCCGTCCAAAATCGCTAGCATAAGACCGTCATAGCTTGACATTTGCAAAAGTTGCGTAGCCAAAAGTGCATCTAACTCTGTGTGTGTTGGCGATTTTTTACAATTTTAGAAATGGATTTAAATTTGCAACAACGAACTTTGTATTAAATTTTGCGTAAAAGACGGATTTAATTGTGCGCCAACGGTGGAAATGTTGGAAAAGTGTTTCGGCAACGATTCTCTAAAGAAAACGGTCGTTTACCAGTGGCACGAACGCGAGCAGTTCAAAAGTGGTCGTGAGTCAATCGAAGATGATGAACGCAGTGGCAGATCATCGACATCGAAAACCGACGAAAACATTGATAAAGTAAAAGAAATGTTGGTCAATAACCGCAAATTAACCATCAGAGAGATAGCGCAGGACTTGAACATTGCCTATGGATCCATCCAAGACATCTTGGTTAATGATTTGGGTTTCCGTCGTGTAGCAGCAAAGTTGGTGCCAAAAGACCTCAATTTCATGCAAAAAAGAGACCGTGTTGACGTCGCAAAAGAGATGATTTGCGAGGCTGAATCCGATCCCACATTCATCAAAAGGATCATTGCTGGAGACCAGACGTGGGTTTATGAGTACGACACGCAATCCAGACATCAAGCAAGTGAATGGCGTTCACCAAATGAGCCGAGACCAAAAAAACCACGTCATTTTCAGTCAAAAAAGAAGGCAATGCTCACGATTGTCATGGATTACAACGGTGTAGTACGAGTACATCAATACCAGAAGGCCAGACAGTAAACAAAGAGTACTCGTATTATTTGGGCGTTATGAGACGTTCGCATGAAGCAATTCGCCGAAAGAGACCAGAATTGTGGGCAGAAAACTCGTGGATTTTGCACCATGATAACGCACCGTTACACAGTGCCATCATTATTCGTAATTTGCACTGATGGACATACCGAAAACCGAATATAAAAAATGTTTCGAGGATTGGATCAAGCACTGGCATAAGTGTGTTGCAGTCGATAGGGATTAATCTGAAGGGAACAATATAGATTTAGATGAATAAACTTGTATTTAAAATTTTCTGAATACATTCCGGGAACTTTTTGATCAGTGTAGTATAGGTAGTATAATATATTTTATTCATGACGACGTAGAGCAACTTATTTACGAGCATAATAAGAGACTTTCAACACAATTTGTTGTCTATTAAAACCCCGAGATACCTGAACTCTTTAAGATGCTCTAGTTCAAAATATTTATCTGAACAGCATACATATTCACATCTTGGGTGGTGAAAAGCAGAAGCTAGAATTTGACAAGGAAAAACACAGCCTTAAACTTTGTACTTAGTACCGTTTTGTGGTAATTATTAGTAAGCCAAATACCAAGCAGATGAAGATCAGATGTTAATCAATTTTTATGCTTATTATATTCTTGTCTCCATGCGAGAGAGCAAGGTAATCCCCATAGCCAAATAAATAATCCTCAAGGGGTAGGTTAAAAATGGAATTAATGTACCGTAGATCATGTTGCGCGCAAATCATGCCCCAAAAATCCTCCATCCCCTTTTCCAATTGTTGTTTGTTGACCTCTTCTTTTCTCCTCCCCTTCTTGTGCTGTCCCTTCTTTTCTTTCTTCCCGTCATGCTTTGGATGCTACGATACAGGTGAGATTCACTGGATCCTCTGAATTCAGTTCCCTTCCCCGGCCTACCGCTCCAGAGATGACCACATAGGTACCCATGATAGAGCCAGGCGGACAGCCTGGAGACCCTAGCGGACGGACGGTCCGCCCCTTGATGCCCCGAGATGTCAACACAATTGGCAATGGCAGCGAGCCCACCGCACCTGATATTGTTTGCTCCAGCAAATTACAAATTTGTATGACCCCCTACCCTCACAAAAGTTAAAACGAAATTGTAAAGGAAAGCCCACAATTCCCCGCGGTCGATCCTCGGTTCCCAATGCCTGCAATAAGGTTTACTGACCCCCCATGGTACCCCTGGTAAAACAAGTTTTCCTCCCTATCCGGCGGTCTCAATTAAAGCTCTCAACCTTAGGTTTGGTTTCGGTCAGAGCGCTGGCTTCAAACCAAAGCAATCACTTGGATGACAAAACAAACAGAACGAACAAACATGACCCACCTACATAAAACATCGACTGGTGTGATTGGCTGGGGATTCGGTGAGAAGCTGTTGGAGCTCTGGATGTGATTCCCTTTGCTTTAACAGCTGAATTGACGGAACCCCAAGTGTGTGTGTGCGTATGAGTGGAGGCGATGGCCAAAAATGCGGATAAGCTCATTCGATAGCTTATAAAAAAAACCAACAAAAAGAAACAGAAGAGAATAAAAATAACCAGAACACGAACGAGAATAAGAACAAGAACACGAACGAGAAAAGAACGAGAACAAGAACAACAAAATAAAACAAATCGAGGACGAGAGACACATCAACGTACAACCTAAAAACGAAACGGCAGCACCCAAAACGGACACGACCGGACAAAAGTCGGTGATTGTGTCGGAGACGGCTCACCCTCCTCCACCAGCAGAAACCACAGCTAGAGAGCGACCCCGCATAGGCAGGAAAACCCCATAAACCAGATAAGTACCCCCCACCCTTTTTGAATAACACATATTTGTGCAATTAATGTAAAAAGGCGTCCGTTAGCCTTCTTCCCCTTTTTTTTTAAACCGTTCGTAAGATGGTTAGATTTACTTAATTGCGCGACCCGCTAGCCGTACCGGTACGACAACGCGGAACTGTGGGCCTTCCGTTAGCCGACCATAAATTCCCCATCGGGGAAAAGATAATTTGTGCGTTTTTTTCTCAGTTGTTTTCAGAATTTTGCATTAAAAATTGGGTGGCGCCTACTTGTTGTGTTTGTTAGCAGTTTTTGTTTTGAGCGATCTTCCCGAGCAACCCCACCCCTGCCCCTGCGGGGCAGATGGTGTGTGCAGCTAACCAACAGCTGCTTGTTGCAATTCCGGTTTTTGCGATTCCCTCTTGGACCCACGTTCGTTTTATGCAGTCCACTTCATTCGCTCATCAATCAACCACCACCTGTGTGGTTGCGGTTCGTTCGTCTCCCTTTTTTTAGTTTGATGTTTTGCCGGCAGTCCGGCACTCCCTTTAAATAATTGAAATAATTTGATTTTTCCTCCCCCGGGGTTTACAATAATCAGAGTATTGGTCCAAACACCGATCGCTGTGGAACACCAATGTTCGGGCACTTTTCTTCCTCACGTATCACATTTACCTATACTTTTTTTTTTAAAGAACTAAACGCTCAAGTGAGTCTGAATACACTTATAATACCTCAGCATGTGTTAACGTGCGACTTTCTTTGTCGAGGGTCAGTCCAAGGTATTTAGCCTACAGATGGAGTACAGACCGACTCGCTTTTCTGTATGTAAAATGTACTTGAACGGGTTTGGCATCATTGAGGGATATCCGCTAGGTCTTTATCCATTCATATAAAGGGTGGCCAGATAGCAATGATAGTTTTTCCAATTGTTGTGTTTCAGCAGCTGCCAAAGTTACCAATGAGATCCAGCTGTAAAAATATTCAGTAAGGTTTACCATTCCATCATGCATCTCTTTACGCTTGCCGAATGTGCGGAAATTATTAAAAAATATTATCGAAATTCCGGCTCAGTTGTAAATACGCAACGTGAATTTCGTCGTGAGGTCGGCCATCATCATGGCTTCAGTGTACTATACAGCCAATTCGTCGATCCTTGGAAAAGTTTGAGCGTAAGTACACTCGTTTGAATCGTAAGCTACAAACTAGACAGAGATTGGTCCGAAATGAAGAAAACATAGCCGCCATAACCGCCACAGCCGCCACAGCTGCCATAGCCGCCATAATCGCCATAGCGGCCGGTATCGAAAAAGATCCAAAAATGTCGATTTGGCGCCGATCAGCTGAATTGGGCATAGCCAAAGAGTCAACTCGGTTTAATTTGCTATTGGATTTGTGTTGGCGCAAGAATTGAAGCCGTAGGACCATAGACAACGCCATGAGTTCGCTAATTGGACGCTGGAAATATTGGCCGGAGATCCGGATTTTGGCTGAAAAATCATCAAATCATAGCTCAGCGGCTATGTCAACAAGCAGAATTGCTGTTCGGCCAAGGATCAATGCACCTACAAAGATTAACTATTTGGTGCGTTCTCTGGCTTGGCGGTATCATCGAACCTTATTTCCTTCGAAACGAGGAAGGAGCTATCGTTACCGTCAATAGTCTCAGGTATAGAGCGATGTTAACCTACTTTCTGTGGTCAGAGCTCCACAACATCGATATATACGAGCTGTCATCTCACGGCAAGCGTTTATCAGTTGGCCGCTACGATCATGCGATTGGACACCACTCGATTATTATCTCTAGGGCTACGTCAAGTCCTTAGTCTACGCTAACAAGCCAACCACTTCTATCCCAACATTCGACACGCTATTGCCGGACTAACGCCGCACATATTGGACCGAGTTATCATCAATTAGACCCACCGCTTGAAGCACAGCCAGCGAAGCTGAGACGGCCATTTGAATAATGAGCTTTTTCTTCCATAATGGCATGAACGTAGCTTCAAAATAACGCCGGAATCAATTTTATGTCTCATACCGTTGTTGTTTTCTTGAATTTTTTTTTCCTATCGTTCTTATCTAATCACTATTATAGTATAGTATACTAGGTGGGGTGAAAAGTAACCTCCTTGGGAATGAAAAAAAAATTTTTTTTTAAGTGTTTTTTTTATTTTATTCAATATAGTCCCCTTTTAGTTTGATACACTTATTCCAGCGATTTTCCAACTCCTTGATCCCGTCCGAAAAGTAATTTTCCGAAGCTGAATTTTTTATTTATGAGCCATCTTTGGGAAGAGATAATAGTCCGAGGGAGCCAAATCGGGCGAATAGCGTTTGTGCAACTACCAGCGTACGTCGATGATACGGACATATTTGGCGCAACTCAGTAGGGTGTCACCTGTGCGTTCGCTTGAGTTGAAACGGAAGCTGCACAAATGGGTTTTGCTGTAAATGAGGGCAAACCCAAATGTTTGCAAGAAGTGTGTCCCTTCTTATATACATATATCGACGAATTAAACAAAACGCTACAGCCGAGAACTCTAATTTCGAGGTAGGACTACTATATGTCTACCTTGGCTACCAGTTACGAAGGTTAGTGTTGAGGACGCACTTTCAACGTGACCTGAAAGGACTCGATGAATGAATTGAAAGCCGGCTGCAACTCTGCGTTCCTCATGAGTGTTTAAGTTAATAAAATTGAGACGGTTTTGATAGGGGGCCAGAATGAAAGGATCGTCCCAGGGTATACCTCGAAGAGCAAATCGAAGAAAACGGCGCTGGATGCTTTCGATTCTCGAAATATGAACACGATGACTCACTTGACTGGCGTACTCTAGGAGGAGGCGAACGAAGGTAATATATAGGTCACGAGCGGGTTGGTGAATTCTTTGAACCACCGTTTTTCCAAACTTAGTGCAGAATTGGCTTCAAAGATAATTTCATCCATATGTAAACGGAAGCTGAGCTCCCGATCACACAAAATACCGTGATCGCGGTGAGATTGAACGGAAGAGATAGGTTGGTTGTGGAGAAGGTAGTGTCTGGGATGAGATTGGTGCCGCTTATATGAAAAGATGAAAGATTGGCATTTGTCGATATTAAGTTCCAAACAATTTTTGAGGCACCAGATTGAAAAACTGTCAAGGTCTTGTTGAAGGAGGAAAGAGTCATGGGGAGAGGAAATGGTTTTGAAAAATTTGATACCGTCGGCATAAAGGGAGACAGACGAGTGTTTGATGATCCTATCTAGATCATTTATGGTTAATATAAAAAGAAGAGGACGGAGATGGCTGCCTTGTGGAACTCCAGAAGTGGCCAAAAATGAAACCGAGTGGGCTGACCTAAAACGAACACTGTAAAAACAGTATTGGTTCAACGCCGAGAGATTTTATCGAAAGCCTTGCTAAAATCGGTTGCAACTACATCGAATTCGTTACCATTCTCTAGGGCAGAGGGGGCAAAGGATACGACTTCAACGAGATTTATGGTGGTTGACTACCCTTCAAGCCATGATGTCTAGGATAAATAAGTGATTTGCATTGAAAGCTTATCTTCATACAAAATACTTTCGAAGAGCTAGGGTATATGGGAGAGTTTAGCGATTGGGCAATAGTTTGTTATTTCGTTTTTTGATCCTTTTTTGTGTATCGGGGTTATGAGGAAATTCTCCTTGTGAAAGGGATCGACGAAAGAGACTAGGAATGGCAAGGGAAAGGGAGGAAGAACATTTGTTAAGGAATTTGGCAGGGAAGCCAGCTGGCCCGGGTGTGAATTCGTCATTAAATTGGTGTAACTTATATTCGATATAAGACGGATCTAGCGTGTGAGAGAGTAATGGGCCTTTGGAGAAATTCCGAATGTACAGTAATTGAAATAGGATTGATCCTATCTTATCCTCTGGTACAAATGAGTCGTTGGGGAAGGATAGTTTGAAAAAGTTGGCAAATAGTTTGGCAATGGTGAGTGGATCGGTTGATGTTGTTGAAAGAGAGGGAAGCAGGATAGCTATCGGACTTTCTTTTGTAGTTAACATATTGGAAAAAGGACTTAGGGTCGTTGAAAAGGTTGACTTGCGCATTGTCAAGGTAGCGCTGGTAAAGGGAATCTTAAAGTTCGTAAAGATAAACGCCAAGATAGTTGGAATAGTCCGAGAAGGATCTGGTGCGAAGGAAAACAGCCCATAACTTGTTTATCTCTTAGGGAGGACTAGTAGATGATGTTTTATGGCGGGAAAACGGAACGTAAAGGGAAAACGAATTAAATATTTCTCCACAAAAAGTAGATAAGTAAGGTTGTGAAAGTTATCCTCTTTAACCACTGAGATAATCATTGATTTTGTGAAAGTTTGCTTTAGAAAGTCGTAGACAGAGAACGTTGTGGGGTGAGTGGACTGGGCGGAAAGTTATAAAAGAACGAGAGAAGAAGGGGAGAGTGGTAGTTATCAATTGTTGAGAGAGATAGGGGACAAAGTGATACTGAGGAGTTAATTGAAGGTGCTGTGAAAATAAGGTCAAATTGCCTGCCCATGTAGTTGGATATACCGCTGACTTGGCATACACATGAATCGGTTAAGCGATCTAAGAAGAGACATTCCCTAGCTGAGTTGGCATTTGAAGCGATGAAAAACGATTGATCATCTGATGGAATCCACTGTAGCTGGGGATGATTAAAGTCGCCGAAAATAAGAATATCGTCAATAGAGTCAGACAGGTCAAGTAAATGGTCCACCGCATTGATAACAAGTTGGTACAATTCGATAGATTGAGCCGGTTGGATATAGCAACATATAACGTAAAGGGGCTTAGAGGGGAGTGTTATTTTTATTGCGACAAAGTCAACTTTAGTTGATGACGAAATGGTAATGGGAGAAGATTCAAGGCTGTTGTGGATAGCCAGTAGGACGCCTCGACAGGGGAATTATCATTTGGGGAGGTAGGATCGTCATAGTGAAAAACATTAAAAGTAGGGGGGAATAATTCCTGGTTCTTTATGTCGGGAATCAGATCGAAGAGCATGCGATTGGCGTAGAACAGCATTGGTTTTAGACCCAAAACCTCTTACACTTTGGTAGTAAAAATTAGTGGTGATGTGGTGGGGTGGAGGTGTGAGGAGGGATGATTTAAGTGCTGGTAAGGGAGGCTCGACTCCGCTGTAGGTGTGTGACATGCTTAGAGTGAATGCAGCAAGATGGTCCAGCATTTCCTGAGGGGACATGCTAAAATTCTCGTGTACCTAACATAAAGTTTCCTGAGACTGATAGTGTCGATAGGTAAGCCGTCCTTCTAGATGGAAACCATAACGCTGGTTTTGGTCTTCCCTTCATAACAGACCGAGTCCGACTTTTCATGTATTGTAGGTAGGCAGGAAAGACACGAATGTTTTCATATACCTTTCTTTCTCAAAGTCTACAGAGTGCATAACGGCTTTCTTGTTTTTCTGGGTTAGTTTAACTGTGGGGGAAAAAGGCGATCAAGAAATCAGGTAGAGGAAGACCTTACTTTAGGTTTCGCGCCTACAAGGGGACCTGGATCGACTTGGAGTGCGTAACTAAAGACAGTGCTTCACTGCAGGCTTGTTAGTTGAGGGCCAGGTTCACCGCGAATTTTAGCGCCACCTAAGTAAGTAAGTTAGTGGTTCGCTTAAAAATAAAAAATGCAAATACTTCGCAAAAATGTTTAACAATCAATGTTTCACAGCAAGCTGTAACAGTATATGGTATAGCTAAATGTTCGAACTTAAGGATTCGTTCCATTCTGCTATAAGTCCAACAACTAAATGGTGTTAAAAAAATATCAGTCTAACCTAGAAACAGGTCGTTTAGTATCACATCTGAAGTGCTGAAATTAGCTACAAAAAGAAACTGAATCTTTTCGAAAACATATTGTAGATCAAACAGATTATAAAAACGTACATAAATGTAACTAATTTTTGTGTAATAAAGTTTTTTCCACATTCTCAAAGTCCAAACCATAGAGAACGAAAGTAGCGTGCCTTAAACAATTCCAACACTTAAATAATTACGTAAATTCTCGTTTAAACCCTAAAAATAAATTTTACGTTATTGCTCCACATAAATTGTCAGCTTAACGAACCTAAACATTTCTGAAATTCAATTAATTTTATTCCATCTAAATAAGCGAAAGTTTGTCATGTCTCTCTCAAGCCTAATAAACCCATTAAAATCCACTCCCCAAAAACGCCACACAAAAAACCGAAAAGAAAAAGAATTAAATTAATAATCCTCCATCAAGGACACTCAAAGAATATATTGCTCTTCGTATTCAAATCGACTAAGGCAAATAACACACACATACTCGTATCCGCTACCGCCTTTTGCTCCCACTACCCGTTTATGCTAAAGATACCACCAGGAGGTTCCATTGAGATCGTTAATCAAATTCAAAATTTTCATTACGCAAATAAAATACGAATAAAACAAATTACCAGGCTTCAGTCGTTATTATGTTCCAGAGAGACACAGAGGTCGAACCGCCAGCCAAAAGACTGGCAAACATTTGAGCGCTTGATGTGGAGTGTAGTCAGTATCGCCACATCACACAATCATTAACAATATTCGCCTAGATAACCACAACTGCCGCATTGGGCATCGTTCTGTGACTCTGTCACTCTGGTATATCGTTTCGCGCCAAAAATCTATCCATAGCCCTCACCTCAATCCCCCGTCATAGACCATGAACTCTACATAGAACAGCGTGTGAATGACAAACTCATTTAGCAGGACATCATCCTAAAAGGTGTGGCCGACAAAATTCATGTTCGGAAATTTTCATTTTCATTTTCGTTTTCATTTAACTAAGAGTTCACCATTTGCTTGGCATCGCCATGTCGCCTGCTATGGACGCCATTGTTATTTTCCGCCCCCTAAATATAACCCCCTCCAGCTAGTGGGTTAACAAAGCAAATTAGAATAATTAAATGGCTAAAACTTAATTGGGAAGGCAATCAAATGGCCGGTAACCAGTGGGACAGAAGATGAAAGTGTACAAAACATTGGTGGCTACACCTCATACTAATGACGATGGAACATGGCCGCGTCTGTTGGACTTGTAACTGTTCACGTGCCGGCAATTGACTTCAGGTTTAGCATTTAGGGCCGCTAATGCCCACCCGGACATTTGGGAAATTAGTCCGGGTAATTGCTTGGTGGCATGCCACCGGACAATGAATGCAAATGTGGAAATTGTTGCGACTTAAGATAAGAAAGCCGTGATACAAGCACAAAACTGAAGGGGCAATCAAATTTATGGGCATGTGCGATGTGTATAGGAAGCAGAATGCCTTTGCCGAGGAATGCCAATGAATTTTCAGCCTTGCTACTCATTTAGACTAACAGCTCTCTCTTTTTTTTTTTCTTTTAGTGGGAAACCTTTATGGCACATTTCTTAAGCGGGGTATGTAGGTCCGGATATTTACAAATATGTGTACATTTTTCGATTATATTGGTTTTAGGGGAAGGCATTTAAGCGAAACATTGTCCTGTGATATTTGGTTTAGGATGCCGAATTACCGGATTTTCAAATTGTGTTTTATTGAGAGTCACCGTATGTGGTGCAGGAAGTACGTATATATATATATATATTATGTTGAGCCGAGCTCTAAGAATTACTTTTCATGCCGGAGTAGTACCTTAAGCATTCCAGGATGGTTGATCTGCATTTGATATGTATTATCTTTCAATATCTCGTTGCCTTGCTCGCTATTAAATTCGGAGCCAAACAATTTTGAAGTTGTCCTCTACTTTGTAAGCCCTTGATCGCTACGTGTGCTATTATTAGAGGCAATGCCACCTCATTGCCCCTGACTATTCAGCAGTATTCGGATAGTGTAAAACATCTTTAAAACATCAGATTTCTCAGAATTTTTACGTTGTAATAGATTCAATGTGCATAGACTACCTACAAAAATTTCCAATCCAGGATACCTCTTAAATAACGTTTATGCTAAGGACATACCATTAAGTAATGTTTAAGTCTGCTTGGTTGACATCTTTCTCCTCGTAGATGTAGATGTAGATTCTTAGCTTGGAAAGGATAAACTGATGAGTTTCCACCAATCGTTTAAATGTCCCAGCCGCCAATGCTATAATCTAAGTATAGCCGGATTTTAATTTTTACTAATTCCAGAAACCAGGCCCAACGTCTAACTTTGCTCTCGAATTGGAGTCAACGGTGACGTCAGACATAGACCCAGATATAAACTAAATCGAATATCCTAAGAGTTCAGATCTTGTGAGGATTTTTCTTCGTCTGGCTACATAGGTTGTCGAAATAGAGATGGTGACGAAGAAATTCCCGGGAGCTGCTAACGACAGCTCTTATACCCCGACACCTCTGAACGATATTCTCCTCTAGATTGGGGGTTGTGCTGTGTGATTAGCTGTCCAAATGCAGGCGAATAATTAGGGAAATATCGAAATAGCTTTAGCTTTAGGTCAACAGACGTAAGAGCAACCTCCTAAACACAACGTTTGGATCGTCCTTACTAATAGGATACCATCTTTGGCGTCATACTTGAAAGCCATAGCTGATACGACACAATTTCTGAAAATGGGCTTAGGCTTAGGATAAAATGTCATCATAGCTACAACTTCCACAAAGGGGCATGACAGTCACCTGATCGAAAAGCCGTCAATTAGATTGATGACATTGGGATCGACGCAATGCACATCCGAGTGTACTGGATGTCCGAACGTTTCGGGGAAGCAACATCGACGCTGATGACTATCTTGTTGTTGCAAACGACGAACACCAATATCCAAACACCAGAACATCGGCCCCTTCAAATTACATAAAACGAAAGAACTAGAGGGACACTCGATCAAAGCCATAGGGGAGGTACGTCAGAAAAGATTTTTAGAAGTTCTACCAGAAAGTCCACGCCAAATTCTAAATACTCGTAGAATCATGCAAAGATAAAAATGGGAACATAATAGTAGAGCCACCGTTTCTGCTTTACTATGTGAAGGCTTGAAGCTACAATATACGAGTATATCAACAACTTAAAGGTTTTCATTTGCAGCCGTCTTAGGCCCAGTTTCTCCACAATTCGCCGTTTATGTGCGTAGTGATGTAGCTTACCAAATTCCACCACAATGTAGTCCCTGTTCCAATCCGGAATTCAATTTCATGTGGCTAAAATTCTATCTTCGTAAGCAAATTATCCACTACTGCGTTATTTACAGAAGCCCCAAACTGGACAGCAACTCGACCTTCACGAGTTTGATGCGCTGGCTGACTCCATTCAAAGAATTGTATCCCTGTATCTTCCTACTGAAATCGTGATTACGGGCGATTTCAATATACACAATTATGGGTGGCTTCGACATTCTGGACATACAACACCCGAAGGACGGCGTGTTGAGATCTTCGCTGCGGAAAATAACTTAACCCAGCTTGTAAATGAGCCCACACGCATACCAGACGTTGATAGTCATACCGCCAACACCCTGGACTTGTTTTTAATTTCTCACCCTGACAAGTACTGCATTGATGTGCTCTCCCCTCTATGCTCGTCGGACCATTGTGTCATATCAGCTAAATTCTCGTACACCCACCACACAGTTAGAGAAAAGATTCCTAAAAGAACCGTATATCAATACGAGAAAGCCAATTGGAGCGGACTTAACAACTTCTTTAGGAATTTTAACTGGTCGTTATGTTTCCTCGATAACGACGTGGGTGCCGCTGCTGACATGATCACAGAAACTATTCTCTTCGGAATGAGATGCTTTATCCCTCATCGGATGAAGAGTATCAAACTAAAAGAAAAGGCGTGGTACCACTCGAGCTGTAAAGAGGCTTTCAGGGTTAGAGAAATGTTTTTTCGGTCAAACAAGACCAACCCGACAGAGGAAAACCGAAAAAAGTTTAAACGAGCCAGAAATGACTGCGTGTGAAATTTCAATACGGACAGAAACTGAGGTAAAAAGTACTGAAAGTCCCAAGGCAGTACAAATTTTTGGTCGTTCGTGAAAAACATCCCAACGCTCAATTACAATGACATTCCAGCTGTCAGCTCTTTGGATAAGGCCAATCTGCTTGCTGCACACTTTGCGGCTAGCTCAACACTCCCAGATTGTGCTTTGTCCCCGCCCACACTTGAGTGAGTCGAATTTTCAATGGGACGAATCTACTTTCGCACTCGTGTAGTAGCAAGAGTACTTAAAGATCTCAACATGCATAAATCCGCTGGTCCAGATGGTATATCTCCCCTTCTTCTGAAGAGGTGTTCTTCCTCGCTGGAAAAACCACTGCGTAAGGTTTTTCATCAATCCTACTCTTTAGGACTCTTTTCGAGCAGACGGAAAACAGCATTTGTCCATCCCGTCCCTAAAAAAGGCGAATCTTCTTCTCGCCCCTCCTACAATCCCATTGCACTTACGTGCTTTCTTACCAAGGTCATGGAAACGCTGATAAGCCGGCATCTCATGAAATATCTCGAAACACGAAAACTTCTTAATGACCGGCAGCACGGTTTTCGTAGCAAGCGGTCCACTGGTGATTTGATGGCATGTCTCACCGAAAAGTGGAACCAAAGCGTACATCAATCTGGTGAAAGCAAGATAGTTGCACTTGATATTTCTAAGTCATTTGACAGAGTTTGGCATCAGGCTCTTTTGTCGAAAATGCGTGCTCTTGGGATCGATGACCCTCTTCTTCAATGGATTAGAAATTACCTTTCGGAACGTTCAATTCAAGTTGTCTTGGACGATTTCAAGTCTGATATTCACAAAATAAATGCTGGTGTGCCCCAGGGCTCCGTTCCGTCTCCAACACTCTTATTAATTTTCATTAATGATCTCTTGTCTGCTACTTCATACCCAATATATTCCTTTGCTTCTGCTTTTCATATTCGTTTCCGAACTCACGTCCCTGCTCTTCGGCTGTAGAACGGGAACGGCAGCGTATGATAAGCTCATTAAATCCCGACATTAACAGCATAACCAATTGGGGAACTATTAACAGAGTGGAATTTAATGCTTCCAAAACTCAATGCTGTCTGCTGTCATTAAAGCGAAATTCTTCCTTCACCTAAACATCCAATATTGTCCAGTCAACCTAATGTCCTTAGCGACCTATAAGATTGAAAATTTGTACACAAAAAGTTTATAAATATCTTGGAAGCAGTAACTCCTAAACATTTTGTTCCTGAAGTGAGAGAGATCCAAGTAATGAATGGCGAAGTGAATGTGTCATTGAGGCTTAGTGTAACTGTATGTGCTCTTAGAAGGTCCTAAATAAAACAAATGAGACCTTACCCGAGCTACTCCGATAAATTTGGAGCTCAGGCCGGTAAGGATTTCCGAGATTAAGTCAGGTTCTTGGAACACAGATGGTGTTGGATGAGCCCTTAATGAACCAACGGAGGCTTTCGTATTCCCGGACGGGTTACTGACTGCGGTTTAACTGACTCCTTGTCCGAGGGATAAAAATGGAAATAATATAACAAGTTACGAAACAACAATAAGCCTCGGATACGGACGGATCTACCATTGACAACCCCTGAAAAACGACGACGATACCGGAAAAGACTCCTACGAGCTCTTGGACAAGACCTATGACCTATGAGTGCCGTAGCTATAGCATTAAGTGCAATGCTAGGAAGAGTGGTTGTAGTACTTTCGGAACGTATAGCTTGCACGACACCACCTCCGATAACGGATTCAGTCTAATCGACTTTGCGGCGGGCGAAACATTATCACGTCTCTTTTGTGCTGGGTTTCACTCGGCGAGCACAAAGAAATCCCTGGTTTGATAAACCAAGCGGCGCTGCAAAGAAGGACGAGAGCTGCTCACGAGATCTACGAGCAGAAGAGGAGAGACGAACATCGACTTCTCAGTAGGAAAAAGAAGGAGCATGAGAAGCACGCGGACTAGGAAATTGTGAGATACTACCCTGGAATGAGATTCGAAGATATACCAAAAGGTGAACAAAAAATTCTCACGGACACAAACCCCGAACCGAAGCTTGTAGAGACGATCAAGGGAACATAGTAGTAGAGTTGTAGTCGATGCTGAGGATTTAAAAAGAGCATTGCTGTAGACTCTGTAATGGCGATGACGAACCAAATACCGCTGTCAGGCAGAATGAACCTTTCAGCCTGGACGATGAAGGCCAACAATTCCGTCCACCCGACCCGGATAAAGTAAAGATAGCCGTATCTAAGTTTACTATAAGTTCAAAAATGTTGCCGGGGCGGAAAACCTAATTACCGAGCTCTTCAAAGCGGCAGGAGTATACACCAACTCATATGTAAAATATAATCGCACAAAAGTATGCCCGATGAATGGAACTTTAGCAATGCTTGTCCGACCGTCAAGATAGGAAACCCTCTGTACTGCGCCAATTACAGAGGCATTAGTCCTCTTAACATCGCCTACAATATCCTCCCTCCCTTATTGTGAGAGCGCCTGAAGCCGTTCATCAATAACCTAATTGGTTCATATCAATGTGGTTTCAGGCCAACAAAGTCCACCATCAACCACTACGGCAGATCTTGGAAAAAACCCCAAATCGATACACACAATCTATTCGTCTACTTATGACAAAATCTATAGGGACGAACTATGCAGAGCAATGTGTAGCTTTGGCATCCCTGCCAAGCTTGTCCGTGCTGGATGACCATCGGGATACAGGCTGCTCCATCGAAAACTGCTTTAATATCGAAAACGGATTAAGGCGACGTACTGTCATGCGACTTCTTTAATTTTTTTTTAACATAATTGGCGCTCTTGCCAATCGTTGCTTCTTTGGCCTAAGAAGACAACTGACTAACAAAGCCCTCTCGAATAACAAAAGTGACCCTATATAAGATCTTAATAATCGCAGTCCTGCTCTATTGCATAGAAGCTCATCAAAAATGGAGATACAACGACGAACTCAACGGGCTGTATAGCGATATCGACTTAGCCAGAAGAGTGAAAGTATAACGACTGAGGTGGCTGGTTCATGCAAAACAGATGGACTCCAATGCGCCGTCCAGAAAAATCTTAAAATCCGCCCCCGAGGAACAGCTCTGTAGAGGAAAACCGTGTCTCATGTGGTGCACGAAAATGGAAGGGAACCTCAACCAACTTCGCGTGCTAAAGTGGTGGCAGCTAGCTAAGGATCGGGCTAGCTGGATAAACTTGTTGGTTGAGGCCCATGTCCATCCCGAACTGTTGCGCCACCATAAGTAAGTAAGCAAGTTGGTGGTGTGAGTCCGTTTCTGATAACAGCACGTAGTTTGTTGTGCCCTCACGCCTCATGAGGGGAATTTTATCCGCCTCAATACCCACGAAAGCTTCATTGATGGCTCCCTATGTTTATCTAATCACAACAATGTCATCTTCATACCTCTTTTGCTAGCCAGTGAATATTTCACTATTCTTTATAAGACCATGTTCAAAAAGTCACATCACAGCTTATCGCTTGTCATTACCGACCTTGATGGTACAGCAGGAATTCCCCATAACCATCCTCCCCAAAACAGCAGTTGACTGGGAAGTCAAAACTTGGCACCATGGCGTGTTATAGCCTATCCCTATGTACGCTGTCATATGCGACTTTGAAGTCGTAATTCTCAGGTCTTTTCCAAGATCTGCCGTAGTGTGAATATTTGATTCATGGTGGACTCAGACGCTCACATAATATGGCAGAAAAAAACTTAAGCATAGCCAATGTTTAGGAACCTTATTACTCTATAGTTAGAGCTGTCGAAAGGATCTCCTTACTTGTGGATCGGACAAACCGTGCTGAGATTCTATGATTCGGGAATGCTGGTCAAACAGGTCATCCCCAGCTGCTTCAAATATGTCAGTAGGCACTCCATCTGCGGCAGCTTCAGGATGGAATTCTCTGTCGTTTTCGTCAGGGGTGAATGGTTTATTCTACCTGACGGTTGGGATCTTGATCATCATCGCCATTATACGAGTACAGTCTGCAGAAGTAGTCTTTCCATATTTTCAGTATCGACTACTACTAGCTGTCTATTTTCATTTTTGCATGCTTTCATTTTGACTTTGTAAGCATGGCATTTCAGAAGCCTCTGCTCCTCCATTCTTTTTTGTCCATATAGGTCACGAGTAGCTCTTATCCTTCTATACAGCTTAGCTTTATACATACATATATGCACTTCTTGTTCCGCTGAGTGTACCTCTTTACATTCTTCACAAGTCAAACCGGGAGTCACTTTTTCGTGGCGCTCTGAAACTAATCACATCAGAAGCAGCTTCCCTGATGGCTCTTTGATAACATTCCCATTGGTATTCTACGGTTTGTGTATGGGGGCTAGGTTTTCGATAGAACTTGAAGGGAACGAGATCAGTAAAATTTCTAACGGTCTCTACAGTTTATAGCTTTTCAACGTCGAACTGAACTTGACTCCAGTGTGCCTGTGATATCCACATTCGGCGGCAACAAGGTAATAATCCGAGACGATGTTGGCACCAGATAAAGTTGGGACATCTACAAAGATGGTCTGACGTCCATCTGTCGGGTATAGGGTTGATTGATCAGAGGATAGTCAAGTCGCTCTATGGATGTTGGGATGTGAAAACCGCATGCTGGCTACTGAATAGCTTGTTTCTCTCATTTTATAGATTGAAATTCGTTAATAACGATATACAGATTCGTTTAAGCATCTTGCTTTTCATTTATTGCAGAACCAATTTTTGTTGTTCGATTGACTGAAGGCCTCAATCTGTTTTGTTCTTTTTTTTCAGAACGCACGCATGGCTGCCCAAGAATTTAAAATACGAGTACGTGTCTTCGTTAAAATGTCAATGCACCCTTATTGTATAAATCGCTAACTTTATTATAGAAGTTGTCACGCCAAATATTGTACAAAAACAAAAGAAAAAAAAACGAAAGAGTGGATACAAATATTTCCATTTTCGTAGATGAAGTTATTAGCAAAACAAGCATAACCTCACGATTCATATGTTTTTGCAAATCGAATTCATAACCCCTAAAGGTGAAATAACGAAAAAACTTTTCTTCTTTCAACTCTGAATAAGTATGGGGTATGGGTATGGTTACGGATCCAGATTCAGATTTAGATTCATATCCCAGCAGCACCTCTACAATTTCCATTTGCATTCTATTCTGGCAACGAGCTCCATTTCTTCACAAGTCGTTAAGCATTCTGCCAGAGTTAGCAAAACTAATTTAAAAATTCAAATTTTTTTCACATCGCCCCCTTTCCGACTAAGGCTACTTAGACCTGGCAAATCTATATGCTGTATCCTGGTATCTAGTACGAGTATCTGCGAATGTATTTCTACCCTCCTACATACACACACATATACGCAGAAAAAATGAAAAAAAAAAAAATCAAAGTTGCATTCGAGTTGGAAGGAAGCAAAAAAGGACTCCCCATTTGAATGTACAAATTTGAGATCTCCCGCTTTTCCCTTGTGCGTGTAGGTCGGTTGGATTCCTTTTTTTTTTTTTGTCATTTTTCTCTTCTTCGCAAAGAAATACAATTTTCCATTGGGTTACCCCCAATGAGTTTTAGCTGGGGGTATACGAGTATTTTGCCTGTCAGGGGGTGGTAGTAGCAACCGGAGTCGGAAAGGCAACCGCACATGCATACACCCACAGACTCGTTGTACACCAATCGCATAATAAAACACACACATAATATATTCAGTACATTCACTTAAACGACGCGAAGTGAGATCCGCTATATAGGGGTTGTTGGATGGCAGCACTGCCAAAGGGGGTGAGGTCGTTGGGTGAATGGGCCAAAGGAAAATAAGTTTCTCATTTTATTTCCGAAGTAAAATTACTTGTCGCTCAAGGCTATATGAATTGTAAGAGCGCAAAGCAAAGCGGACTTACGAATACACAACCTCCCCACGTACTTTCTACAGTTCCAACTACTATTCACGGCAGCGGGTGTACCGCTATGGCGTTTCCGACAACGACGACCGACTATACGAGTACCATTGCCGCCATTTTTCCATCAAGCCAAAACCAAGAAGTTGTGCCATTTGTAAGAAATGAGAAATCATCTCAGTTTGCATACTTCGGTTACATTTTGTTGTTGTATCAGCCATCCCCCATCAGGACATGTACCAACGATCCATAACTACACCACTACACTTACAAGATGAAAAAAACGAAAAAGTTAAAGAAGAAGAGGAAAATTTCTAAGGACTTCCTTGTCACGGAAAATATGAAAATTAGCCCCCCATACTGGTTGTCATACAGAAAGGTTATGAATAACGATGACAGTTTGTGCTGTATGACTGTAGCTTTATGGGGGACAGAAGGTTGAATTGGGGGAAAAACTGGTACGAGGGTTGTATTTTTTTTTTCCCCCAAGAACCACTCAAGAAGGGAGTAAGGAAAGTTTACAAAACAAACGAAGCAATAAGGCGGTCGTTTGAAGATGAAAGGAACGCTTGATTGTGGAAGACAGCTACAGGATTCCACATCATATAAATGGTGATTGGTTTCGTTTTGGATGATCTTTGAATTTTACTTTTCCCGGTTTCTCTCTCTTTTTTAATTTTTTAAGTTCCTTAATACAGACGACAGACGAATAAATTTGGCTTGCTTACAACCCCCTATATTTTGGAATGGAAAAGAGACCTTGTACTCGTAAGTACGCAAATGTAATTAGAAATAGAAAATGAAGTTCGAAGGGAGGTGACAACGATACGAAAGATGTACGAATTCGTTGTGAATAGGTGGGCAATCATTTAGTGCCTTCTTCAATAAAAAAGAATATTTAACAATAGAGTGACAGATTACCTCCCGGAAGATATCCTGTAAATAAGTCTGAGACATAGATCGGAGAACAACAACTTTTACGGAATTTTATTTGTTACCCTGTCTAAAAGGTAACATTCAAATTTTGGATGCGAAAGTTATTTTTTATGCTTAAGCCATGTTTGTGCAATGTCAACTTTTTCATTTGTAATTAAAGAATTCTGACTGTCTTGTCTTGATACTTCTAGAGTTCCAAATTATAATGTTTAGTGAGCTACTTAACATTCTTTTCTTTTTTTAATAGCTAGCGCTCGCTCAAGGGGCTTTTAGTACCCTTAAAATGTTTGCACATAGCACGGGCGAAGGAAAGTTATGGAGGAAAGGAAGAGAGATACTGATGTACGTTGGTTTTGAATGTTTGCAAGTTACAACCAGTAGGAAATCGGCAGGGCATTCCCTAAGTGAGTTGTATGGCTTAGGAACGAATCACGTTATTTCAATGTATGTCCGAAAGTGGGATTGAGGGTACATTGATGAGCATTGAAAACGATACGGGTTTTAGAATTAAAGGCCTGAAGGGGCCCAGGTATGAGATATATCGTCAGCGTTCGAGGTTTTCAATAACCTGGATGATATTATCATCATATATGGGACTTATCGCATGGTTTTGAATCCGATCTAACAGGTGTTCTAGGATCACCTGAACAGATATGGGCGTTGTACAAAATTTTGGGCGGATGAATGCCTTATATCTTGATTCCAGATCAGAGGGGACGAAATATCCCTCACATCGCTTTAGGAAACCTACACATTTCGCAGCATTTTTGGCAACGTCGAATATGTGGCCATTTTAACGTAAGTTGTCATTGACACACAAACCGAGAATGGAAAGTTTTTCGGTTTCGAAGATGCAAGTTCCATTCATGGCTAATGGCTGTAGGTTTGAATTTCGCTTTAACGACAGCAGACAACATTGTGTTTTGGAAGCATTAAATTCCACTCTGTTGATAGCTCCCCAACTGGTTATGCTTTTAATATTAGAATTTAATGAGCTTAACATACGCTGCCGTCCTTATACCACAACCGATGAGCAGGGGCGTGAGTCCGGAAACGAATATGAAAAGCAGAGAGTACTGTCGTCAGCAAAGGAATATATTGGGTTAGTAGTGGCAGACAAAGAATCATTGATAAAAATTAAAAAGAGTGCCGGAGATAGAACGGTGCCCTGGGGCACACCAGCATTTATTCTGTGAATACCATACTTGAAACCATCCAAGACAACTTGAATTGAACGTTCCCAAAGGTAATTTCTAATCCATTGAAGAAGAGAGTCAACGATGCCAAAAGCACGCATTTTCGACAAAAGAGCCTGATGCCAAACTCTGTCAAATGCTTTAGAAATATCAAGTGCAATTATCTGGCTTTCGACAGATTGAAGTACACTTTGCGGATTGCTTCACGCAAACGTCCCAAATACCCGTAGTACTCTTTGTTTACTGTCTGGCCTTCTGGCAAAAAATTAATGATGCACTACACCGTTGTAATCCATGAAAACTTTAAGCATTGCCTTCTTTTTTGACTGAAAACGACGTGGCTTTTTTGGTCTCGGCTCATTTGGTGAACGCCATTCACGTGCCTGATGTCTGGATTGCGTGTCGTACTCATAAACCCACGTCTCGTTTCCAGTAATGATCATTTTGATGAATGTGGGATCGGATTCAGCCTCGAAAATCATCTCTTTTGCGACGTCAACACGGTCTCTTTTTTGCATGAAATTGAGGTCTTCTGGCACCAACTTTGCTGCTACACGACGGAAACCCAAATCATTAACCAAAATGTCTTGGACGGATCCATAGGCAATATCTCTCTAATTTGCGGTTATTGACCAACATTTCTTTTACTTCATCAATGTTTTCGTCGGTTTTCGATGTCAATATCATCATCTTCGATTGACTCACGACCACTTTTGAACCGCTCGTGCCACTGGTAAACGACCGTTTTCTTTAGAGAATCGAAACACTTTGCCAACATTTCCACCGTTAGCGCACCATTAAATCCGTCTTTTACGCAAAATTTAATACAAAGTTCGTTGTTGCAAATTTAAATTCATTTCTAAAATTTTAAAAAATCGCCAACACATACAATAGATGTACTCTTGGCTACGTAACTTTTGCAAATGTCAAGCTATGAGGCTAAGATTTAGAGGGAATGTCAACAACAGATTTACCAACCTAACAAAAAAAAGCAGAACTCAAATCGGAACAATGGAAGCGCCAAACGGTGGTGTCCCCCGGGAACATTTTGATCAAGGTGGTATCTTCAATGAAAAAATAAGAAAAAAACTGGTACGGCATTTCCAATTCCAGGAGCTCATTTAGAAGATCCTCGTTGCCTAATAAATTAATCTGATCTGGATTGAACTCAAGGTTTTTTTTTCTTCCCTATAACGTTAGCGTTTGCTGGCTTCGTCTCTGCAGCTCTTGAAATTCCTCGAGAAGTCGACGGCTGAGGTGGAGGAGATAGGACAGTAGGCTGAGGCAAATTTTCTGGCGGCTGTGGATTGTCCGATTCGCTCCATGATAAGCTTTTTTCCTCTGGGACAAATTTAGGATCCTCATAACATTCATCGGACGAAAAATTAAGTTCATCCTCACTTTCGCAACATGAACTGATCGGTCACTTGGAACACTGTTTTGATGTGGGCGCATTGTTACAGATGTGCAACTATACGGCTTTTGCTCACCACAGCCTTTCTATGCTCAAAAACAAAACAAAAACTCAAATTTCCCGCAGAATATGAACTTACGTTGAAAACGAAACAACTTTTATTGAAAAACACTGGTTTTATAATTTCCCAAAAATAGTGGAATGCGCTCAAACACAAACGTGGACTTTATGCAAAATTTCAACTTTTACTGACTGAACGAAGAGCAAATGTCAAATAGAGAACTTGAGACACGATCGCGCGTAGAAGAGGTATATTACGTTCCTGCAACATTGCACTTATTTGGAAAAAATAGGATTCTTTACGCTATTAAATAGGGAATGTTGCAGATCTGCCACTCAGTGCAACGAAGGATTAAGTTTAAGAGTTGTACTCTGGAATTAAAACGAAAAACTTGTTCTTTGTTTCATAAAAATAATAAAATTATTGTACATTTAAGGTAAAATTAGATATAATTTTTTTCTTTACGCTGGCGTGGAATATTATATTGTACATAGAAGTACAATAATTTAAATTGGAATTTTGGGGGGGCTGATGCCCGCATTTAATTCGCTTAATACAAGCATAAACAAACTTAAAAACTACATAGAACTTAAAAACTAACAACAATTTGGGTTTAGGAAGTAAGGGAATGGTGGAGGAGATCAAATTTTAGACGAGAAATGCTAATTGAGTTTGTGTTGAAGGAAAAGGAAGCGCAATCCAAAGAACCAGAGAGCAGCCGATAAATGAAGAGAATGTCAGCTACGTCTCTGCGTTTTTCGATGGTATTCAGGTTCAAAAGTTCAAGACGGTCACGATAGGGAGGGAAGATAAAGGGGTAATCCTCGAAGGCAAATCGAAGGAAGCGACGTTAAATATTCTCGTTTCGGGATACACGAACTCGCTGAAAGGCGGACCAGACTTGGCTGGCATGTTCGAGAAGGGGCCGGACAAGAGTAATGTAAAGTGACCTTGTCACATTGGAGTTTCAAAATTGTTTAGACCATCGTTTGATAAAACCAAGTGATGAGTTGGCTTTAAGGATTATTCCAACAATACTCGTATGCGAATGGAAGTTTAACTCTCTTTCCTATAATATTCCAAGCTCCCGAAGGGAATGAACCTGGGGTATTGGTTTGCCGTGCAGAAAATAAAGTCGAAGATCAGATTGATTGAACTTACGTGACAAAGTTGTAGATTGACAGTTGGAGACATTCAGCTCTAATCAATTTTTAGATACCAAGTGGAAAACCTATGAAGGTCTTCTTGAAGGAGAGTAGAGCTTTATGGTGAAGAACCAGTTTTAAAGAACGTAGTGCCGCCGGCGTAAAGGGATATTTAATAATCCTCTCAAGATCGTTTATAGTTAAAATGGAAAAGAGATGATCTAGATGGCTGCCGTGTGGGACACCAAAACTGACTAAAAATGGGGTTGAGAAGGATTGAGAAGGGTTGAGAAGGGTTGAGAAGGCTAACCTAAAACGAACACTGTAATAACGGTTCTCCAGATAAGTAGATATCCATTTTAGTAATACGAGTATGGAGTTAAAACAGAGGGAAAACAATTTGAAAAGTATCAATTGATGTGAATTTTTAGCGAAGGCCTTAGCAAAATCTGTAGCAATAACGTTGATTTCGATGCCATTTTCCAGTTCTATAAGCTTAAAGGATACGAATTCAACTAAGTTTGTAGTAGTTATCAAAATCCATGTTGAGTGGGTGATATTAGTGACTTACACTGAAAGCTTAGAACTTCATATAAAAAACTTTCGAACAGTTTAGGTACGACTACTATATATGAGAAAGCTTAACAATGAGACGGTAGTTAGTTGCTTCCATCCTTGATCCCTTCTTGTGGACCGGGGTTAAGGAAGAGGTCTCCCAAACTTGACGGATTTCCCTTTGTGTGAGGGATAGATGTAATAGGGGGGAAAGTGGGTGCGAAAGATTGGAGGCACAGCTTTGAGAAATATTGCGGGCCCTGGTAAAAATTCATCATTGAGATTTTGTAACTTTTCTTGGATAAGGGTAGGATCAAAAGATTGAGATAGAGAAATTGAGAAGATACTTGCAATATATGGGGTCGAGCATGAAGAAGTTGTCTGTAAAAGATTGTTTCAAAAAATTTACAAAATAGTTGGCAATAGTATGTGGGTCGGTCAATGATATATAGTAGGTCATCATTGCGAAGTGGCCATAAAAGCGGTGCGAGAATACTTCCTGCTGGACAACCTCTGAAGACTTAATCTTACCGGAACATGTAGAGATTTTGCAGTTTTTGAACTTAGATCTAACCCAGCGGTTAGTGGGATGGTAAATACCCTTTGATGTGATGACACCTGAAATATAGCAAAAAATCAGAGAGTCCTTGTCTCATATTTGAGACTCACTTCCTGGTTAACATAATCACAGCAAGCTCACAAATTGCTTTTTGCACTAAGGCTGCGATGTGAGCCCAGTAATACAACCCGCAAAAGCTTGTATCCACCATTGGTTATGGAGACAAATAAGGGTATCAAGTGAACTACTGGTTTCTTTAATGGCTTTATGCACTTACAGCACTTATTCGGTTAAGCTGCAAGGAACTACTGACAAGTTATTAACAGTTCTGAAGAGAATCCTCACTGATAGCTTGGCACTTGCGTATGTGCCTACAGTTGGAGTAGTCTTAATACCGAAAATGGGAAACGGTTAATGCACTCTCGCTAAAAGTTTCAGACCAATTAGTTGGACCTTTTCATGTTAAGCAGGATGGAGAGATTCGTTGAGCCTTTTATGCGAAAAATCTTCTCAGCACTTCCCAGATAGAAGTCAAAGCTTGACTAAAGGCTGTCTAAAGGCTAAATTCAGTAAATCGGGTTTGGGTCGTAAACCACATTGGGATTACGAAAAATGAATCCGGTGAAGAACTTGTTGGGAAAGTCTCAGAAGAGAGTTCTTAGAGTTTCTCGGGCTCAAGCCCTGTGCTAAGCCTGCGTCCTTGGTTAGGGGTTTCATTGACAGCAAGTTTCATGCAAAAGGCATGACCCCACCGGATGCCGGTAGACCAAAAGAATGCTTCTCCAAGATTTTCCAGTGATTTTTCTGCTATCTGCCACTAAAAAATTCAGAGACTGGTGTCGTAACGGAGCATTTCGCCTTAGTAATAGTCTTATAATATTGGTGGGGCTACCTTGCGGGACACCAGAAGTGACTAAAAACGGGGTTGAGAAGGCTGACCTAAAACGAACACTGTAATAACGGTTCTCCAAATAAGACGATATCCATTTTAATAATACGATTATGGAGTCGAAGCCTAGGGAAGACAATTTGAAAAGAATCAATTTATGAGATATTTTATCAAAGACCTTAACAAAGTCTGTTGAAATAATATCGATTTCGTTGCGATTTTTTTCTAACGCTTATAAACTAAGTTCGCAGTAGTTCATCTACCTTTCTGAAGTACGTACCTGTGAAGTACGTACCTATAGCGGTGATGATGACACCGCAGAGCACTATCTCTGTCAGTATCCGGTATATGATCGTATCACGCTGCAGGTAATCGGCGTTGACGTGTTGGGGGCTAATACTGTAGGCACTTTCTACAAAAGACTGAGAAATTCTAGTTAAAGGATCATACAAGAAGTACAATGCACTAGTTCTTCCAGCAGAGAAGACGAGTCTAACATAATTTCCGACTGAGGACGGAATAATCCTTAAATTCTTCAATTGTGTTACAATTTTACTTTGCATTTTTAGGCTCAGTAAGAAATTACGACAGTCCTAACCGGATCTCCTGCAACATACTTTTGGACGTGCGTCATGTTTCAAGGAATCCCGCACTCTGTATCTGTTTAGTCTATATAGATGATAATGTCGTCCATGGTAAGACTTTTAATAAATTGTTTTAAAACTTAAAACCTGTATTCCAGAGACTGCGACTAGCATGTCATGGAGCTATTCTTGTGAAAACTGAATACCGTAGATATTCTCTCGAAAATGTTAAAGAATTATCTGGGTGCCAAACCCTCAAGTGACACCAGTTGACTCAAAAAACAAAATTGTTTAAATATTTTTGTATCATCAGGAAAGGATGTACCTACATACATATGTGAATACGCAAACAAACTTAAGTACTTATTAGAATATGCGAAACAAACACGCTTAGTAACTAATGAATACATCGCGTTTTATCAGTGTTTTCTTTTATTGAAACGAAACAATTTAAGAACATTTCCGAATGGGATGCAATTAATAACTACACTCAGCGTATATTGTAGCGTACTGATAGCTCACACTAGAACGTCCGTATGTTTCAAATTGAACACTATCACGACATCTCACTTTAAAGGTCATTTCCCCCTCATAGGCAACAAAAGAAAGCCCAACCAACACATTCAATGCAAGTACAATAGATGCGAAACGCATTTGAATTAATTTCTCTTATTAGAATCACCCCTAGTTTGAAAACCCCCTAGATGTATCCTCATTCAGCATATCCTTGTGATAGGAAAAGTGTCGAATTTATAGATCACTGACCGCGCTGTTTAACCGCATATGTCCTGCAAATGAATAGTTGCAATCGTCCAAAAAGGACGAAACGCATTCAAAAGGATACTCTAATTAATTTATATCATCCTGTTCTGTCACTCGGTGGTTTTTTTTTCCTCTTGTTCCTCACATATTTAGCCATAAAAATAAACAACCCTACAAAAAAAAAAAAGGAAGAGCTGTATGAGCCGTTAAAAAACACTCACTCTACAAAAAAAAATATAACAACTTCTCTAAAGTTAATAGTCTATGACGGAAAATAGTTATCCTAGATATAGAAAAGGGAAAACGGAACGCGCCCTTTAAAACAGGGTTGCGGGGAGTTGTTTCATTGTCCTGTGCGATGACCTCTGCCTTAAGTGGAATTGGATATGTTAAATGTGTCGCTTCTTTTTGGCTAACAGACACGTGCGCACGCGTATCACTAATTTAAAAGTGGCAATCACCAACAGATAAGAATTTAAAGAGTGTCCCATTCACATCCATCAAACACGAAAGCGATCTAAATTTCGGATAAGATGGACGAGTCCTGGCGTGCGTATAAGCATTCCTAATACACTGTCGAACAGTGTCCACCCTGGTTTTCTTTTTTTGGATTTGGGTTTGTTTGTATATTCGTACGGCTGCGTAAGTTGGCTGGTCCAATACTTGTGCCGGAATTAATTACTAGTTTGATGTTGGACAGGGGTGGTCTCTGACCTGATGTGTGTTATTAACTTGAACGGAACAGCATTGTGTGTTTTTTACCTTAAATTGGAATAGCTTACTAATTTGATAATTACACCCCAGTTGCGCAGGTCATTAAGGCAGTTAGCTATCAGTTGGACAGAGAGTTCTCTTTCGGACCACCCTGATGAGCAACTATGAACGAAAGTCATTTATGTGAGTCTATGTATGTTCTAAAGTATTACAGTTTTTATTTCAAATGTTGGTAATTAAAAATAATTTCGTTGTCCAGTTACGTGTTCGCTTAAATTGTTGGCAAAAATATGCAGTTTCAGGACTCATTAACAGCTCATTACTTTTTGTGCGGCCATTTAAAGGACAACATTCATTTAAGGGTAATGACGGCTAAACAAAAATTAGGTACTTTCATAATTTTTTGAATGGTGATGAGATGCAGTAGGAAGAACGTAGCTGCCCAGTTTGTAAGTGTTGCAGCACATAAATTGCGCTGGTCTTACCTTCAAGAGGTAGCCAGTTATTGATATACATCCGGAATCGACCAACTAAACTTAGAAGCTCGAGTGTTTAACAAGAGGCGAAAATACCAGAACTAAAAAGACGACACTGGACGAATTCCCTAGATGAAGCAACGGTGGCGTCATAGCTTCAAACAAACGTTCTTTTGACATATTCAGAGTTAAAGCCCAAAAGAATTTTCAAGAATAAATCAGGTTCGTTCGTGCACATCCCCCAATCGGGTTACTGACATCGGTTTAACCGGTCCCTTGTCCTACGAGTTTCTACAATAGTCCTCCTAGTTGGGGATTGTGACGACGGTGTAATTTCCTTACTCGCTTGCTTATTCAACCAACTAGCATCTGCAGCTAGCTGCCTCCAATTTCGTACGCTAAGTTGGCTGAAGTCACCATTCACTTACGTGCGCCACCAGTGTCGCGGTCTTCGTTTACTGTGCTTTCCCTCGGGAGTAGAGAAGCATTTATGTTAATCCGCTCGCTCTACATGACCCAAGCATCTTAGTTGTTGGATCTTCACTTTTTTGGCAAAGTCGATGCCACTATACAGTCCGTACAGTCCGTCGTTGTATCTCGTCTATCACTCAACGTCTATCAGGCGGGACCGAAAATCACCCGAATAATTTTCCTCTCAAAGCAGCAAGAGTACCTCCATCCATTTTTGACAAACTCCATGCCTCTAACCAATAGAGCAAGACTGGGATTATTAAGGTCTTATATAACATAGAATAACTTTTGTTGTTCGAGAGAGGGCTTTGCAAGTCAATTGCCTTCTTAGCCTAAAGAAGCCGCGATTGGCAAGAGTTATTCTTCATTTGATCGTATGATCTCAATACTGGTGTAATTGTCGGAATTAATATCGGATCCTAGGGAGACAAAGTCCTTAACTATCTCAAAGTTATATCTGTCGGGGGTGACGTTCTGACCAAAACATCAGTTTTGGGTGTCCTATTCTGTTTGTCAACATATATTTGGTCTTGCCCTCATTGAATGTTAAACCCAGCTTCGCCGCTTTCATCTCAATACTCGCAAAAGCACCACTGCTTTCTTCCGATTAAGTCAATATCATCGGCGCATGCGAGTAATTGAACGGACTTTTAAAAGATTGTGTCTCTTGCGTGAGTTTTGGACTATTCTTTCAACAATGATGTTAAAAAAATTGCATCGTCTGCTCTAAATCCTTTTTCGACATTAATGGTCTCGTCGAGTTGTTTACCGAACTCGATGGAGCAGCGTGCATTCTCCACCGTCATCCTGCACAAGCGGATGAGTTTGACAGGGATGCCAAAACTAGACAATGCTGGGTATAACTCGTCTTTATAAATGCTGTCACAAGCGGCCTTAAAATCGATGAATAGGTGGTGTGCATCGATTTGGAGCTCAAGAGTTTTTGACAGAATCTGCCGTAGTGCGAATATTTAGACGATAGTGGACTTTCCTGAAGCCACACTGATATGAGCCAATTAGGTTATTGATGAAAGGCTTCAGGCATTTACACAAGATGGAAGGGAGGATCCTGTAGGCGATATTAAGAAGTCTGATGCCTCTGTAGTTGGTGCAGTTCAAAGGGTCTCCTTCCTTAAGGATGGGGCAAACAATGCTGAGGTTCCAGTGATCGGGCATACTTTAGTCCGACCATATACGGATTAGTTGGTGTATTCTCCTTACTAAGTCATCGCCTGCCGCTTTGAAGAGCTCGGCGGTCAGGCCGTATGTTCCAGCAGCTTTGTTGGACTTAAGCTTAGATATGGTTATCTTAACTTCATCCGGGTCGTGTGGATGGAATTGTTGGTCTTCATCATCCAGGCTGAAAGGTTCATTCTGCCTGACAGCGGCATTTGGTTCGTCATCGCCATTACAGGGTCTACAGAAATGATCTTTTCAAATCTCCAGCATCGACTGCAACTCTACTACTATGTTCCCTTGTTCGTTTCCACAGGCTTCGGTTCGGGGCTTGTGTCCGTGGGAATTTTTTTTTTCACATTTTAGTGAATCTCATTCCTGGGTAGTATCTATCAATTTCCTCGAACACGCACTTCACATGCTCCTTCTCATATGTAACGCCGCTTTGTATGCATCTTGCTTAGCTGCCTGTGCTTGCCAGCACTCTTCATCAAACCTGGGATTTCGTTGTGGTAGCCAAGTGAAACGAAGCACAACAGAGGCGGCATCTCTGATAGTTTTTTTTTTGGCAATGTTGCCACTGGTCTTCCATAGTTTATCATGGCGGCATAGAGTGTCTGAAGAGATTAAGGGAGACTCTACTCGGTAAAGGATTTGCCTATCTCCTGCGATTGTAGCCGTCGGAAGTCCACTTTCTTCACAGTATTTACACTTTCCGACAGTACTACTAGAGATGTCCTCTTTCCAGGCTTTGCATTAAAATCGCCGAGGACAATCTTAATGTCATAGCTAGGGCACTGCTTGTTGGTCCTGTCTAAGAGGTCGTAGAAGCCATCCTTGGTATCGTCGTCCATCTCCTCTGTGGAGGCATGTGCAAATATAAGGCAAAAGTTGGGAAATTTAAACTTAACACGGATTGTTACAAGGCGCTCGATCGCATGCCGGAAACTCTTCTTCTTCTTACCTAAGTCGAATCTACATCTAAATAAGCACCCGTTTTGCCCTCGATAGCAATCGCTATAGTAGATGTCGCAGTTTTTCATCGTCTTTTTGTCCGGCCCATCCCATCGCATTTCTTCGATGGCGGTAATATCTGCTTTGCAGCAGTCCAGGGCTTCCATTAGTTGTTCGGCGCCTGCACGGGGCCTATTAAGAGACCTAGCGCATTCCACGTGAAGATCCAAAGTTCGTTGTCCTTGTTTCGTTTGCAGAGGTTGTCAACGGTAGATCCGTCCGTATCCGAGGCTTGTTGTTGCTTCGTAACTTGGTTTATGTTTTTCCATTTTTCTAATTTTACCTCGGCGGCACAACCCCCAACCTGGAGGGACAGTTTCATTATAATACCCCTCGGACGAGGGGCCAGTTAGACCGAAGCCACTAACGAGTTCGGGTAAGTGAGCGCTGCTCATTAATGGCTCATCCGGCACCATCTCTCTTCCAAGAAACGGAATTATTCTCGGAAATCCTTACCGCCCAGAGCTCAAAATATGTCGGAACAGGCCGGCTGAGGTCTCATTTGTTTTATTCCGGGATTTTATTTCAATTCTTATAATGCTGCTGTTTTTGTCTATTTTTCGCACTCGCGCTTATAAGCTTGTAAAGTCGAATCCAGATAGACGTCGACCAGTACCCGATGGTTACCAGCCCTAACTAATGCCGAAAAATCTCTATTGTGCTCAGCAATCTCTATGTTGAATTACCTCATATAAAGCATCAGCTATGCTGACTCTGGATACTGCGTGAGTTCGTCCGCATGTATCCTTGTTCTGACAGTCAATCATTTTCGACACAGCATTAGAGTGTTGCCGATTTTTTCTTTAACACTCGCACTTATTATTTTAGCAAGCCGTGTCCCGTCGTCGGACGAGATTAATGCCTAGGGTCTGATACAGTGAGGACCGTTAATTATAGTTGATACGTAGTCATAATTGCACAACTTAGCTTCCGTAGGTAAACCGCACGCAGTGCATCCCCTAATCGTACAAGACCCAATCTCCTACCACTTCCAGATTATCCTTACTCTCCCGTCTTATAAGCTTTCCACAAAGTAATTAACCGAAATCATTTTGATTGCTTTTCTGGTACCATTTGCAATGCAAAAAAAAATAAAAATAAAAAAATGTCTATTGCATGTGTGTAAGCATTTGATTAAATCGTTTCTTCGAAAATAGAAACGCGGGACGGCTTCCATCCCATTACGTCAAATCAATCAAATCAAACGCAGAATTTTCAGTTTACTTTCGCAAATGATTTCTTCAGGGACCAGTTGGTTCATTACACCAACAACAAAAAAGAATCGAAAACCAACTCCAACAATAGATTTTGGAATCACAATTCAGAATGGTAACGCACATGGTGTAGATTGGTAGATGGTAGATGGTAGCTGGATGGTAGTCCACCCTCGTTTAATGTTCGCTCACTTTACAGTTCAGCTTTTAAATTTTTTTTTCGTTGGTTTCTTTTTTTGTAATGATTTACCTAGATTGCTCCGTTTTAGAACTTAGCAGGGTAACGCTTCAGAAGACAAGAACTAATCCACACACAGTAGTCCTTTGTTATGGTGCTCTTTTGAGATTTCTTTTACTAGAAGTTATACTCGTACATTGAATGGGGCTGCTTTTTAAAGGTAGGCCGTAGGTACACATGTAATGAGAACGTTTTAGTGTAAGCGCAATACAATGGAAGTGAGCATGTGCTAAAAAGGCGGATAATCACCAGTTTTGTGTCCTTCATCGTCATCACATTCATCGTCCTCGTTCCTATTCCTTTTTTTTTCTAGTATTTTTTGTTGGCTTCGTTCTTATTTTGCATGTTAAATCCTTTGAATAAAATGATGATGATGAGAGATATACTCGTACCCGTACATTTCGTGTAAATGTACGCTGTAGCACCATACAAAGCAAAGAATGAAGATAACTTTGAAAGCAAAACATCACCATGCTTACTCAAGTTACGAAGTTTTTGTGCGCTTTTCGCGCACTTCTTCGCTTACTCATGGGGTGAACGAAAGAACATTCTAAATAAGACGAAGCGAACGTCTGTCGATTGTTAATGTCAGAAAATGAAAACTCACAGGGTTTTGTAATAATACAAAAAAAAAACAAATGAAAAGAAAGGCAGCAAGACACCGAGGAGTTTGTATTTTTAGTTTGTTAATGGCTTTCATTGCTGGAATTGGAGTATCCTTATTAATTTAAAGACAATAGCGGATTGGGAAATGGGCTCGACCGCTTGCAGCCATTTAATATCATCAACTTCAGTATTACCAGCTGATCATCCAAAAAGCCAAAAAATTCCTAACTATCGTCCAAGTTATGGACATACATTGTAGGGCTAGTCATGAACCATTTAGTGCAAGCTTCTTTTAGAATAACAAAACACTTATTCTTTTCTAATTTTAAGAAAGTAAAGGCGGGGGTACCGGAAGGAAGTGTACTTGGCCCTCTGCTATATTTGCTTTATCACCGCTACACACAAAGACAAAGACTTGGCGAATCGCACTTAATGAAAACAAGTCTGTCCATGTGAACTTCACTCTCAAGAAAACTGACAATCTACCTATGCTCATCAACGCAGTACAAATTCTTTTCGCGAACGAGGCCAAATATCTTGGTATGACACTCGACGCTAAACTTAAATGGAGAGCACACGTTAAAAAAAAACGTGAAGAGCTTGAGATTAACTATAGAGACATGCACTGGCATCTTGGAAAGTATTCCAAGCACAGTTTAGAAAACCAATTGCTCCTATACCAGCAAGTCCTAAAACCGGTCTGGACATATGGTATACAGCTTTGGGGTTGTATCAAAATTAGTAACATTAACGTCTTACAGACTGTTGACTCTTCGGCGGATGTATTCTTATATTTAATATTTTGAAGCGAATGCTAAAATCGATATTTTAAATTAATATATGTGATTCAATATAATAAAATCCATATACTTACATTCGTGCCGTGTCCGCCCAATGGTCAATCAGAAAAGAGCGTGGATATTTGACGTTTAAAGTTACTGGGAGAAAAATTCCTTGGGAGAAAGAGATAACACGTAACCATTGTGCAGAGACGACGCGAGTGTACTATATACAGTGCTGCCAAGTACTGGCGCAACATTCCCCCCTTCGTAATTGCCGGACGTCTAAGCGCGATTTTTACTGCTCCTTCTTTACGTCTAGTTTCGCCAGCTTCATTATTTGCCCGTTCGTCGTGCGCACCACTGCACCGCGAGCCTCGCCGTATCTTGCATACTGTAAGTCCACGACCACGCCCTTTAATTACTCTCGTCAACGATTATAACCACGTCTCCGAGAACTCTCGGATCTGGGGCTGGTTGAAACCATTTATGGCTCCGGGTTAAGTACGGGAGGTATTCCCGCAACCATCGCTTCCAAAACTGATTCGTCAACTGGTTTGATAGAGCAAAATTATTGCTCAACGTACCAGGAAGTGATTTGGAGTGATCGCTTCACTCATTGGTGAGTCTAGGGCGACGTACGTCAAGGGTCTGGAGTTCAGGATGTTTTCCACATAGGCCAGAGCGGCTCTCAGCACCTCTTCTCTAAGCCCATTGTCCGGCAAGATTTTCATCAGAATCGACTTGACCGAGCGACTCAAGCCGGTGGTATGAAACGCCATTCAATTTCTGGGTAGGCCTCCTCCATCTCGTTTAATAAAACCCGCTCAATCTCCTCCGCTAGCAGACGATTTCGAGGTGAATTGCCGTCGTGGTGAGACAAGTGAAAATCACACTCCGTCGCTTCTCCGTTCATCGACCAACAACGATGCTAAGGGTTCCAAAGTAATCGACGCCCATATACGTGAATAGTAGCGTGAATGGAGCCAAGCGCTCTTGGGGTAAGTCACCCATGCTCGGAGGAACAGGAATTGCACGTCGGTTCTTGTACGCTTGACAGCTTCGGGCCACTGCTCGAACTAAAACTCGGAGATTGCTCACATGGAATCGCTGACACACACTGTTGATGATAATCTCGTTGTGGTGGTGATGAAACCTCCGGTGATAGTAGTCAATTATTAGCCACGTAACTCGATGACTTCCGGAAAGAATAACAGGGCGCTTGACGCTTATTGGCACTCCCTGAACAGCATCCACTCGTCCCCGGCCTCGCAGTAGACCGAAGTCGTCTAGATAAGGAGAGAATTTAAAAATCGAACTTTTTCGACCTACCTTGTTCGGCGGCGACAACAAAGACTCCAGCTCTTTTGAAAACACCGCTTCCTTGCAAGTGCGAATAATAACGCACTCGGCATCGGCCACGGCATCTATATTGAGAAGTATTATAAGCTGCTGAGACGATAAAACATGTATAACTGTCTGCCGAAGAAATTGTAGCACATACAGCTGAGATTTTCGTAACTTTTCCCATTTGCTGAATCTGTTTAGGTCTGGGGTAATGGCGGCCAAACTTGCTACAGTGATGTGTACTTTAATATGACAGACTGTTTCCGCCTCTGGAACTGCCTCGCCTTCCGTTCGTATTGAAGGCCATTTCTCTTCTGAAGCGTAGAGGAAGTCGGGAAGGCGAAACCAGCGAGAATGCACCCCAATGCCTGAGTCGATCTTAAATCTCGACCCATCATCTGCTACATTTAGTGCTGTCGGCACCCACATCCACTCGGTGACTTCCAGTTTTCCAGTATTTCGCCGATACGTAGAGCAACGAACTGATGGAACTTCCTTAGGTCTGGTTTGATCCAGCACGTTTCTGGAATCGGTCCAGAGGAACCGGCGATTTATTTTGATTGAAGATTCAGCCTCCACAAATTTTGACAATGGCAAACCAAGGACCGCAACCATCAACTCTAGTCTCGGAATCGATACTGGCCTAAGTGGTGTGACACGCATCTTAGATGCTATCAGCGAACAACAGACGGCTCCATCTCTTTCAGCTCTCACGCAGCATACTGCATAAGCGCTTGTGCTTGCGTCGACGAACGTATGGAGTTCGATATTGCCACTGCCACTTATCAAAGGAAAACATCGAGGAATACTAATTGTGCGAATGAACGGGATTTTGCACACCCATTGCAACCATGTCTCTCGCTCAATAGGCTCGTCCCAGCTGACTCCAGAGCGCCAAATGTCCTGAAGTATTATTTTTGCGTGGACGATGAAGAAACCCAGAAGCCCAAGTGGGTCGAAAATTGTCCTCACGGTCCGCAAAACTTTCCGTTTCGTTGGAACAGTGTTTTTGTCGATAACTGAATCGCCGAGATTGTTGAAGAATGAGAATTCATCCTTAGCCGGTGGCCACCAGAGACCCAGGACCTTTTCACTGATAGAGTTAAACTCTTCGATAGACCTATTGAACTGCACATCGGAGCTGCTAGGATGCGCTTGTAATTAGATGACCAGTTGCGCATCTCGAAACCACCATCGCTGTGAATCCACCGCACTCTCTTAGCCAGCTGGATCATCTCATCTTCGGTCTCCACGCTCTGCAGCCAGTCGTCTACATAAGTGTTGTTAACGATGGCATTGACAGCTTCCGGGTGTTCTTGTCTCCATCTATCCGCATTCTTGTCTCTAATAAAGTTGGCCAAAGACGGAGAGCCAGATGCACCGAAGGTCATGACATTCATCGCATATACAATTGGATGCTTCGAGCAATCACCCTCATGCCACAAGAACTTCTGCGCCGTCTGATCTTTCCTTCGGACTAGAACTTGCTGGAACATTTGTGTTACGTGCCCACAGAGGGCTTTCGCTTTCCCGAAAGCGAATTAACACACCAACGAGAGATGTTAGGGAGCCTGGTCCCTTCACCAGGTAAGTGTTTAATGCGACGTCGTCGACTTTAGCGGCGGCATCCCACACGAGCCGCATGTTCCTTTTGTTAGGATTAGTCACTGTGAACATCGGCAAGTACCAAGACCTTCCGCCGGAATAGATCTCATCCTTCTCCACCTTTCTGACGTAACCTCGTTTCTCGTAGCCCTTGATAGTGTCCACCAGAAACTTCTTCAAAGCTGGATTGCGATTCATACTGGACTCCAGGCACTGAAGTCTCCGTCTTGTCATCGGAAGAGAGTCGGGTAAGTCAATGATGTCATGTTTCCACAAGAGTAAAGTCTCCCATCTTTTCTCCGAAGGAAAATACTTGTAATACGTAAATCTCGTTCATTTTTCTTGGACTGAAGGGCGGAATTTTTGGTCACTACCACCACTGCGTCCAAAGAGAAGCACAACTTAAGCATCTCGTCCATTTTCTCTACCACAGCACCGGTGCAAATGTGCAGTACTCTTTTCGTAACTTGATTGTTCGATCCGTTGCATCCATATGCAGTCCAACCCAGTCTAGACTTCGCAATTAGCTCGTCGCCGGAAGCTTCTCGAGTTTTTAATGGCAGGCCAATCTTAACATTGTCCAAGCCGATGAGAACACGCACTCGTGCATCTTGATATGGAAGAATTGACAAGTTCCGTAGATGTTTGCTTAGTTTTATCTCTGCGTTATCCAAAGACTTTACATATCCAAATCTAAACTCGAAAGAGTATGAACATTGTGCAGATTGAACTTCCGAGTACGTACGTCACGAGATGAGATGGCCCAATTCACTATCTTGGATTCTGCTTCCTTTTGACTGATATTCCCAGTTCACTTCAAGCACAATTATTCTGCAGGTCCTTCCAGTCCGAGCTTAGTCGCGAAGTGTGCACGCCGATCCTTCGTCAATTAGAGCAAATGTGTCCAGGTATTTGTTTTTCCCATGAAGCCTAACGGAAACGTAGCTGCCCTCTTACTATCCACGGTGTGGAAGGAAACAACCCGATTTTCTTCAGATCGTATGCCGGTTGGCTCCTGCCGCAGTGAATGAAGGAGAGGATGGTGGGGCATCCTGCAGCCATCCACACCACACTGTTTTCGCAAGTTGCAGCGCCTCACTGCGTGTTTCTTGAGACAACGTAGACAAATTCCCTTTTGACGGTGATACTTAACGAGATGAATGCATTACATTGGTTGAGGCGGTTGCTGCCGCTACACTTTGCACAGCAAATTTGCTGAGGGGTTGAATCCCCCCTCTCGTGAGAGACATCATAGACTAGCATTCGGTGTTTCGGCTGTCAACAGAAGTTCTTCTCCTCACTGTTGGGTGGTGGCTGACTGATGGTTGTTACGTGGCTGACACACGTGGCGAGAATTAATAACCAACCGGCCAACGTTTTGATGTTGGCTTTCGGAAAAAACATCTAATGTCGGCACCAGTCGAGCTTTAGGTCGGTGGGCAACTTCACCACTAGGTCATTCAACAGCACTGGATCATTTAAATAGCTCCCAAGACCTACGACTTCAATAGTATAACAGTAATTCTGAACGAAAAGACCAAATTTTACAAGATTTTCCAACTTATCTGATCGTATTGGAGGTTCCTGCAGCAATTTGCGCTGCATTGTCTGATAGATGACGTCTGCTCGGCCAAATAGCATTTCCAGGGTATCAATAGCAGCTGGAACAGTGCTGGGCATCATTAATTTCCCCCGAACATTTTCCAACGCTTGCCCCTTGAGGCTCTTTTGGAGGCGTAGAAGGTTTTCCTGGTCAGAAAACCCACATCTTTCAGTCGACTGGACGAAATTGGTGATGAAGATCGGCCATTCCTCCGGTATGACTGATCATAAGTGACTTGTGTGCCCGTGTCAGAAGGCAGCTGATTTCCGGGGGCGTGTTGACGATTGCGGCTGAAATCGATGTAGCTAGAGCAGCGGCGGTGTGTGCTACTGGACTGAGCACTCCGGACGGCGTATTCTCAGCAGTTGCTTATGCGCAATGAACGATTTCAGCTGTGCCGGTCACGTTGTGTCGGTTCTCATTCACACTTAGGTCAGTTCCAGTGCTAAGATTGTATCGGCGCTCTGGGTCGTCGGCAGCTGCAAACAAAGAATATTCCAGTGCTGCTTTTAGCAGAAAAAGATTTACGATTCCTTCGATTTTTTAGGATTTGTGGCACGAGTACCACTTGCGATGATGTCTCACTAGTTAAAGTGTCACACAGAATGGCCACAAAACTTTCCGAATGGCGAGAATATTTTATAATGACGAGAATGTTTTAGAATGTTGACTATTTGGCGGACGTATTCTTAGATTTAATATTTTGAAGCGAATGCTAAAATCGATATTTTAAATTAATATAATTCAATATAATAAAATCCATTTACTTACATTCGTGCCGTGTCCGCCCAATGGTCAATCAGAAAATAACGTGGATATTTGACGTTTAAAGTTACTGGGAGAAAAATTCCTTGGAAGAAAGTGATAACACGTAACCATTGTGCAGAGACAACACAATATACAGTGCTGCCAAGTTAGGGCGCAACACAGACATTCCAAAAAAAAAGTTCTTCGAAGGTTTGTTAATGCACCGTAGTACATTGGAAACGATGATATCCACAGAGACCGAGGAGTCGAAAACGTTCAGAACGAAATTAAAATGATTGCGCGAAAACTCAAAAATCGACTACTAGAACATACAAATGCTTCTGTTCAACAGATCCTTGACGAAACAAATTTATTGCGCCGTCTGAAAAGGACTAAGCCTCTCGATCTAGCGCGGTGATCAGCAGCGCTTAATTTTTAAAGTACGTAGGAATTTTCAATGGAGAATCGCCTGCAAAATATCTTATTAGAACTGCTTGAACTTGAAAACTCAGTCGTAGTCCGTATAAGGGAGGTGTTTTTAGTGAGTAAGAATCTCACACTACTATAAGCACCGAAGCTTATGGTGTCTATGAAGATTTCACACCTACTTATGGAATAAAAAAAAAACTTATTCTTTGAAAAGAGATCATTCAGACTTGTCTGGCCTCATCCTCTATCTTAACTGCATTCATTCTGTTTGTTGCGCAGCCAGCTAAAAGCTCAAGGATGGAAATTGTTCAAATGAATCAACGATAAGTCCTCGTACTAGGATATTCATGGATTTGGCCTTGCAGATCCTGGGTTGTGAAGCAACAAACAGCCACGGATATGGACAAATTCACTGCTGATTAACAATCTCACGAAAAACGCTTCTAAGCCGTATAGGGCGGATATCGCTGCCACACAAGAAGTGCCAAAGGATGGACTGGCCAAAATAAGGATGGACAAAGCACCAACTTCAATGTGGATTGGTTATCAGGGAGAGACCTAGACGAGAAGAATTAAGTTTTAGCACGACTACAATCTGCATTGAGGCTAAATTCAATAGTTACCCTGATATGCGTGGACGCTTCAGCTGAGGAAAATGGCGATTTTGCTAAAAACTGATTCTATAACGACGTCCTTGGTGAGTTTAGCGACAAGTGAGGAAAAGAAAGTATCTTTGATGGCACCATTGGAAAACATACATCCCACCTGTTTCAATCGACTTCGGAGCGAGAAGGAGCGTCGTCATTGCTAGCACACATTTTCCCCATATTAACATTTACACAAGGAACTGGCACTCAAGAAACCCTCAACCAGATTGAACACAGCAATCGACGGAAAACACAGGATCAGTATTCATAATGGGGCAATGTTTCGAAGAGCCAGCAACTCTCCAACTTATTGTAGGAAAAGTGAGAATGCGAATATTCCGGACGTCAGTATACCGATGAAAGTTGACTTCGGACGGCTATAATTACAAGTTTTTTTTCTTTTGACACGCCCTATACTGCCAGTATCAAGAGCGGAAGACCAGTGGTTACATTGTAAGCAGGGAATCCATTAGTGGCTCGCATTTGTTGTGTTAGGTTTCACTCGACCACGACAATGAAACCCCTGGCAAGCAAATGTGGCGAAAGATTAGGCCCACAAGGCGGTCCTGCAAAGAAGAACGAGATCTATTCATGAATTCTATGACCAAAACAGATGAGTGAACTGTCCTTCTCAAAAAGAAAACGAATAAAGCAGAGAGGGGAGATACATAAATTACGTTTGGAAGGTCTACCTGAAAGTGAAAAGAACTTGGCAAGGACATGACTACCGCTATCAAGCAGAAAGAACCATTTTATGTGGATGCTGATCAACAACAACTTCGTACACCCGACCAAGGACAGGTCTCTATAGCGATATCTAATTAAATACATGCTGCAGGAACAAACGGCCTGATTTGGTAAAGAGCATACACAACTTATCTGTACAATATCATCGAAAAGATGGGCCCCTAAATGGATGTTTCCAAAATCTAGAGAAGCTGTTGTATGCGTCCAATACCTAGAAGATGAACGCGGTTTTGCAAGCGAGCTGAAAATTTGGCAAAATTAGAATTGCATTAAGAGAAAATAAGCACCAATAGCACGCTCCGCAAGCTAAACTATGCTTACCCATGAAGTAAAAAGGGATTAGCACTAATGTTGCTTAGCAGAATACCATGGAGGATGAACGTCACGAGAGGACGAGTCAAAATATGCTGAGATGCATTGCCAAATAAACAAATGGGATGCCACTTGGTAGTGGAGATGTTACGAGTAAATGAAAGCTCAACTATCATATAATGATTGCATTCTACAACGACAATAATCGAAAAGTCGGTGATTGAAGACCAGACCTTCCATCAAGTCAGATCGGTCTTATCGAATAGGCAGCGAACATCGAAGCGGAAATACCATATAAGCGGGCGATCAAGAAGTTGTCTTTTCAACATAAGAATATGACAGAACTGATATCAGAGTGAAACTACCAACTTTTAGTAGTTCAACTACGTGTTCGTCGACCACTTTTTAGTATAACCACGTCTATTTGCTTAGTATAATATATATATCTAGTAGAAATACTGACTTACTGCAGGATACTAGCAATTCAAAATCCATCTCAAGCTAGAAATAACAATAACCAGCAGATGTGAGTTTACAACTGCGGGCAACGCCGGAGATTTATGAAAATATTTTTGTAGACGGAAAGCAAAGGTACAGAGGTGGAGCCAACGAAGAATTTGCATATGTAGCGACAGCCCAGCTGGGCTTAAGACCTTGCTGAAAGGTCTCACAACTTCCAAGCTAGCTTGAGAGTGCGAGACTTCACTGAATGCAGTCAGAAGGCTGAGTTCACTGAGCACGTAAATGAAACTTCAAAGCAAGGGCCATACATGGAGTATATTGAACTAGTTCTTCTTTATAAGTACTTTGTTCAGACAGAAAGTCCGCCAAGCCCTTATTTTGCATTCTAGAGAAATTCAAATCTTCGCTACTTCGAAATGGTAGGTCACAAAGACGCTCTAGAGTTTGATATCGATGTCTATTTTAGATTGTGCTTTTCTACAAAATTCGACACAAATTAATCTATTCTCCTTCTTAAGTCCTTCTCGCTTACTTAAGACCCAACATCAATGTCCATATTTCCAAATTCAGCATTGAGTTGTTATGCCTACGTATGCCAACAAATGGAATTTCATGTCATAACTCTTCAAATTACCATTTACCCGCGAACATGAACGCTTAATTAGAAAGCCATAAATTTTGATTCCTATCTTCGCAACGCCGCTGTAGGCAAACAAACAAGACACACCAACAAGAAACAGCAAAAAAAAAAATATCCAACAACAAATTCTGGTAGTTCTTTTGGCAGATACGTATTTACCATTCAGCTCACATCCTTAAATTACACACTCATTACGACCCTGGTTAGGTTTTTGAAAATTCGTATACTCGCATACGGCATGCGGTAGCACCCACAAGCCACAAATCCAGACGCTCCAGCGCATACAAAATTCAACGAACACCGGGAGAGAGCAGGTTCAACCCCCGGTCATAATTCATGCATCACAATGACTTTTCGCTGTTATCCCTGTGCCGTAATATGGCCTGAAAAATTTATGAGCTCTGTTGGGTTCGGGTGGTTTAATTCCTGTTCTTCATTCGTGAGCATTCTTTACGAGTATGTAGAGTGTTGACCACGATGCCCAATAAACGTTTGTCCAGGATGTTGGTCACCACCAACACATATGGTGGCGATGCCGGTGATGTCGTGGTGGTGGTGGTGGTGATGTCTTGGACAAGACATGCCTTACAGGTGAGAATTTGGCGGTTGATGGTTCCGTAATTGAGGATATTTATCACCCTTAAAAATCATTTAACATTCTCATCCCTATTTTCATCCCTGTGTTTGTTTTTCGCATTCGTTGGCAATGAAGAAAAATTGCTCTCCTCGTTTGCATAATTTCTGGCTTTAAGGCTTCACTTAGCAAAGCGATGACAGCAAAAAAGAAATATGTTCATTCGTTGGATATCGTTGTCCTGGATATCCTGTTTAGTGTCAACGTTCTTCCATTTAACAAGCACAGTCGACAAGGCGCGGCGGCAATGGAACAAAGACCGACAAGCGACAACAATTCATCAATATATTGTATGTACATAGTTGCTGGCAAATGAATATCCTTTTGAGGAGGATTTATTTTTTATTTATTTATTTTTTAAATTTTTAATTTGCATGCACTGGTATATTGTGGTACCCGGGGCAATGGTACATCAAAGAGGATCGTGATACATTGTATTTTTTTTTGTTAGTAATTGCGGCATCTGAAACAAAGCGAAATGAAATGTACAGATATTCATGGTGAACAGATTCCAACTCAAAGGATACTAAGCGACAACTAAAAAGCGAATCAAAGAAACATTATGAACAAGTCCCTGACAAACACATCTCTGTGAATGGAAGAGCCGAGGCATGCAAATTGTCATTTGAGAAGAAATATGTAAAGGCAAAGGCATAATGTGACTGTGCAGGGTGGTACTAATATTCGCTTAAATTCAGCCAAAAGGGTGATGGATATGGAGGTTAGTTGGTGGAGAGTATAGGCAGGCGTTTGAAGAATTGGCGTTCTATTAAAATTAAACATTCATCTGAGAGTTTCTTTTCCTTTTAATCGGTGCAGATGGATAAAAAAATGTGCTTCATGCGGACTTGCTGACACCACTTGCCCACTGAGGATTGAGATATATTTAAAAATCCCGAATGAGACTCGAGCGAGCATTGCTCTTGGCTTACGGTTTTCAGATTTTGGCAACGATTTTCATGGACCTCATCAGGTGAAAAAGTCAAATTCTGAACCTCTCTCTTTCATCCTAAATTAGTTAGACCGATTATTCTTTCTCCGTGATTATTTGGACATAGAGCCGGTGCGGTGATTCATTCTCCCTTTGTGAAAGGAGTGGGTAAGACTCTGGGCCCTATCGCTACAAACTACTCAACTGTCACTTCAGTACGGATAGAATCTGGGTCTCAAGAATTCTTTTCAATTACTTTGATGCTTTCAGTTGCACTCTATAAATTCAAAGATGTCTCCCCCTCTATTTATGACTGCCATTTAAGGTGAGGTTTTCCCTTGCCACTCTTTGGTGTGGAATCGAAGACAGGCCGCCCTCAAGAGTTGGCGTCTATACGCTGTACATAATAGAAACTCCTAATTACCTCAGGAGTTAAATATGCAGTTTTTTGGCTAGATTAATGTCCCGGTTCAGTTTCTATAAATCGGCGTCGTATCTCATTCGCCAGAATCCGTCAAAATAAACCGAACTTCTTCAGATGACATCTTCTTTTGTTTGGAACGGAGAAAGGATATCTCTCTCCGCGCTTATTAGGGTTTCCTTTCGTTATTCATTAGAAAATGCCAGAATGACTAATACGTGATGCAACTATTGCAGCAATTAAAGCCCATCTACAATATTTTTCCCTTCTTTCCAGACTACGCTGTTCTTTAAGATTGCTGCGTGGAATTGTGGTCTTCAAACGAATTGTCTCATACGGAGTGACACTAATCTGGGAGAGATTCTAAATACTCCATTGTCTCTTCAAAAATTAAGCATATAGTGCGCTCATTGGGATGACTGCATCTTTGGACTTTATTTTGTCATAAATAATGATGGGAGTGATCGTTTATTGGAATCAAACTACGGTCTATGAATATTGCTTTAAAAAAAATGGGAAATTCTGTGACCTTGAAGAGATGTTCCTGCAACATGACAACTCAACGTACTATTTTGGATCTTCGATAAGAATATTCACGGTGGCTATACATCTAAATACACCGATTTACGATCACGTCAATACCAACCCTTGAATTTATTGAACTCTTTCGGTAACAGTATCTAAGATTTCATCATCTTATCTCACCAGTTGGACGAATTTTTTAGAGGCGGTACTTCCGCCATCGAGCTCTGTGCGGCATTTGATCTGGAAACTACTGACTGTCCTATAACTTGGATTAACTTGCCTCCCACGGATGGTCTCCGGTAACTGAGTAAACACTTACTCATGCAGGCTAACATGTCAAGGGCATGCTCGGGCATAACACTTATGCGCCCGTGCTCCTACGTAAGATAAGGACGACGCCACCACAGAATGTTTTTACGAGTTCCTCGACAAGACATATGAGCAATGTCCGAAATATGACATTAAATCGTGTGTTACTAGATGTTTTAACTAGATGGATAGGAAAGGAACATATTGTTGGTAGGATAGTTGGCAAAAGTAGCCTCCAAGACACCACGTCTGGCAGCGGACTTAGGCTTTGTGGCGCGACGAAATATCATCATCACACGCACATGATTTGCTATTCTCAATATACATAAGGCGGCGTGATGGTCTCCGGATCGTGAAACGCTAAATCAAATTGATCACAATATTCTGGGCCTCCGAGCTTTTCGAGCATCTAACATTGACTCGCATTATCACCTTGTTGCACCCAAGGTGCGAATGCAAGGGCCACAACATAGAACAAACACTGTGAAAAGATATAACGTAGAAAAGCCGCAACCGCAAGGGACCGCCAGAATCTCCGCCGAACACATATCCCGATTTTCTCAGCAACTCCCATGTCGCAAGCATTAAGTAGCTGAGACCAGTGGCAACGCTGTGAACGTGCCATCAGAGGCACCGAAAACGACATACTGGTTTCACCCGACTAATACCACAAAATCCCTAGTTTTTTGTAGATGCTGGCAAGCACATGCAGCTAAACAAAACGCGTACAAAGCGGCGCAGCAACGAGAGATGAGAACCACTCGTAAGCTTTAAGTGCAAAGGAGACGGGAAGAACATCGGCTTCTCCAGAAGAAAAAAAGGAGCACGAGAATCGCGCGATCGAAGATATTGAGAGCTTGTACTCCAGGAATGATGAACGAAAGAAACTTTTACCAACAGATAAAAAGAATGTGTCAAGGCAGGAAGACCCGTACAGAAACCTGTAGAGGTGTGACAGGTGATGAGACTATTGAAAAACTTCTTCTGCAGACTGTACAACGGCGGAGAAGCCCAACATCCCTCCGTCAGGCATAACTTCACAATCAACATCTATAATTTCGTGGTTGTAATTGGGCCTGGGCTCTGGTATAAATTCTGCCAGCAACATCTCAGCAGAAATAAAACGAAGACTCACTCTTGCCAATCGCTGTTTCTTTGGGCTAAGAAAGTACGAGTAATTGAGTAGTAAGACCCTATTTCGAAAAATTAAGGAGACCCTATATTAGACCTTGATCATCCCAGTGCTACTTTGTGGCGCTGAAGCATGGGCTCCAGCGAAAGCAAATTAAGTTTTTCTCAGCCCTTTCGAGAGATAAATCCTTCGTACTACATTCGGTCCCATTTGCGTTGACTGATTTTGGGAGAATATTCAATGAAGAACTATACGAGCTGCACGAGCTGTACGGCGACATCGACCTAGACAGAAAACTGCGCCACAGTCGCCTGAGATGGCGTGCACAACAGAAGGGGGCTTCAACTGACTTGTAGCGCTCAACTAGATGCGGTTGGTTAAAGACCAAGCTGAGTTGAGAGGCTTATTAGTGAACGGAATTATTACTTAAAATTAAATAATATTTAATCTTTATACATTCATTGTCACCCTATAGTGAATAAAATTTGGCCAGAAGCCCACCCCAAGTCTTTACAAGTCGTAACAAGATTTTCTTCCTATGGCTAGACTGAAAAGCTAAATAATACCTCAAGATATACTTGCTGAGTTCTGGACCCTACGCAGAAGCTACAATGAAGCTCATCTGATGCATCCATGATCATAAATGTTTTAAGTAATCACGTCAACACAACACCACCTACATCTAGGTTTATGTAATTAAGGAATGCTTCTAAACTGGAAGAAAGGTGCTTGACTTATGTTTGTTCCTTTACTCTTTATTCCTAGACATATCCGTATGCAGATGTTGTCGCCAAACTATATGTCAGATTGCGGTGTATTTGATAAACCTTATTTGCCCCTTACCTTGGGTACCCTTTATTAAAATTCATATTGGGTCACCAATTATTAGCTAATACCCTGCATACGCTACGCACCGCTGAGACTTAGCTAAAGCTGTTAGCCGTCGGTCACGTTCTCACATTCCTGAGACTATCTGATAAAAAACAACAATCGGTGCGATCCGTATCCGCACCATCGCTACGAAATTGGAACAACTCTAGAATGTTGGCAATGCACCATTCGTAGATGAGCCGCTTGTCCCTCGCACATCGAAAGTGGTAGTATATGACCATGATAACATCTCCACTTTGCACACTCCTCGATGCGTTGATAAGGATACTGGGGTAATAAGCCCTGAAGAATAGGCTTTTGTTGCTTGTCATCGCCCTTGCAACGCAAACCATTCAGAAAATTGACAATTTTTGCCAATCAAGCCTCTTCGAAAAACTGATGTCCAGTACGGTCCTAGACAGGTTCAAAGACACTACTTCTTAAACATCTGAATGGTTTCCACGTAGCTTGGAAGTATTGTACATTGAATCAAACTGGGTAACCGTGACCCTGATTGTAGCTACACAGCATCTGTATATTTACCAGAATATAAATACTAATCACGCCAGATACTAATGCATCTAACTACACTTCTCATAGCCAAATTTCCTCAGGTTTTTGTCATACACATCGGGGTGAGCTAATAGAAAAGCTCCTCTAAACAAACGGTGCCTAGCGCCTTCTCAAAGTCAACCAGACAGGTAGTCGTACAGTGGTTCTTGCATCCACCATATTCCATTGTATGTCTGAGATTAGTTTCAACAAAGCAAGAAAAGTAGTATGAATCACCTTAAAACCAAGAAGATTTAACCCATTTCAATACTAACTATAACAACTTTTCGAAGGCACACTAATTGACGGAAGATTATCCCTTTTCGGGATAGAGAGCACAAATGGTACTTTCCAATGCATCGGATAATACGCATTATGCAGCACACCGATAAATAGCGTAGTGAAAATTCTTGCAAGGGCAGATGTCTCGACTCGACACTTGGGTTACCCTCAATCCCCGAAGACTTTTTCCTTTAATGACTCTAACCCGCACAGAAGCTCGTCTTTTCCCACGAACAGATTGATCACAGGCCTCAACGTACTTATTCCCGTATCATTCCTCTCAGTAAATTGTTTGTATCACTGTCTGAGCCACAGAGCAGTCTACTTTTGTGTGAGTGCAGTTTGTCGATTTGGTTGTCATCGGAGCTTTTTTCGTAAGGAATAGTCAGCACTATAGCTCGTTAATTACGTCGTCCATTTCCTTGAGATATCGGACGAATATGTCGGTAATCAGGTCTCAGTTTGTCTGGGGATCGATTCTACTCAAACGTGAATTACGTTTAAACAATTTTGAAGAAACCCAAGCATTGCGTCACGATAATCATTTAAGAATGCTCATTCTACTCCAGCTGGAATTTCTCCTTCGGGATCATGGCCCTCCTCCCATCGCCGACAACCTACAGCCTCAGATATGAACGGATATACCTTGGATGATGTTGGCTTTGAACATGTAATAACAGACCATGTGCTGCCGAAAAACTCGCGCAGGTCCTAGACTGCTATAAAGCAGATATTACCGCAATCCAAGAAGTGCGATGAGATGGATGAAAAAACTACGACATCCACTACGGTTACTGTTACAAACAACGCTAATTTGGATGTGGACGTGCAAATCAAATGAGGCTCAGGAATGGCGTTTTAAGCTTTTGGTATGTAAGCGAACGCCTCATAACAATAAGCATGAAGGCTAAATTCGGATTGATTTACTTTGACTCCCCTACAGAGGATAAGGACAACATCAAAGACGAAAATTCTATGATTTCCTAAACCGAATATACGCTCAATGCCAAACTTTGGCTATGACACCAAAATTGTGCTAGGAAATTGTAACCCAAGATTACGTAAGGCATTCATCTTTAAGCGGATCACCGAAAAACGCAACTTTCATAACACAATATTCGATAATGAATTCAGGATTTCCGAATTTACAACGGGGCGAAACCTTTCCACATCCAATTCAATCAACCGTCAACCAGATTCATCACATTTCTTACAAGCTCTCTCAACTTTCTAGCCTACTTACATACACTGTCTAACACCAATGTTGTCAAAGAGCCATTAGGCGAATGTAGATAGCAAAACAAGAAGCATATAACTCTGCGCTGGATCGAAGGAGGAGGGCTGCTCGTGAGCTGTTGTTAAGAAATGAAAGATGTGTCTGCAAGAAAGACGATCGAAAGTTCTATCAGATAACAAAACGAACATGGCAGGGTTACAAAGCCAGAATGAAAACCAGCAAAGATGAACAGGGGCAACTAGTAGTAGAGTCACAGTTTGTGTTGAGAATAAGGAAAGACTACCTCTGCAGGCTGTATAATGTCGATGATGGTTAAAATATTACAAAATATATTAACATATCCACCTTCAGGCGGAATAAAGAATTCACTCTAAACAGAGAGAATTCCATCCCGCTGACGTAGATGAAGTGATAGTAGCAATATTGAACCAAACGTCTAAATAAGCTGCTAGCTCTGACAGACTGCCAGCTGAGCTATTTAACACAGCTGCAGATGACCTATTTGGGAACATGAACCAGCTCATCTGCAAGACACGGTCAGAGGGAAGCATGCCAGAATCACGTGTAAGGCGGCATTTTGACTGCCTCAACTATGATAAATAGATATTTCAAATTTAAACATCGCCTATATGACCTTCTCAATCTGAAGTCAGACTCGTTAGGTTATGCAGAATGACAACGGAGAATTCACACTACTCCACCAAATTCGGTAATGAGTTAACTAAAATCTTCAATGTCAAAAAAAGTTTTAGATAAGGTGACGAGATACCATCTGTTTTTTTAATATTTTGGAAAACTAACTGACCAACAAAATCGGCACGGTATTTTGCTTTGGTTTTACAGTTACAAGCAGTAACGTCGTCAGCGCTGAAATCAGGCCCAAAATTACTCTTACCAATCGCTGTTTCTTTGGGTTCATGACGCAATTTTCGGCAACAGAGCCCTACTCCGTAAGGCCAAACTGGCTTTGCACAAAACCCTTGTCATCCCGATCATGCTCTATGACGCTGAGTTTTGGATCTTGTCGGGAGTAGATTGTCTGTATGGGGTGTACAACGAAATTGGCCTTGGCAAGCGTCCACGGGTCCAACATCTGAGTTGAGATGGCTGGGCCATGTTGAGCGAATGAACGTCATAACTCTCGCGTACATTGTTTCCGAGCCAAATCCCAAGGGACGGCGCAGCAAGTGGTTGGTTGAGATCCCCAACTTGGAGTGCGGCACTGGAGGCTGATGGAAAGAAATTGTGCCACCTGGAGAGGCTTGTTTGTTAAGACCGAGATTGACCTCGGACTGTATCGCTATAAGTGGTTGCTCCTATTGCTCCATAGATGAACAGAGGCTGGAGGCACGTAAAAATATTTCCAACATACACTCGTCTCCCACTTTGGAGAATAATGGATTTAATGTGAACACCAGAAACCTACGTACACTCCCAGGATATGTAGAGTGTTGTTTGTATTTTCTGTATTGCCACATTAGCTAATCTTTTGATTCCAAGTAAACTCAGAGGGTTGGTTAATAACAAGTTCGAGAGACTTCGCTCGATTCTAATCATGACCTTACACTCACTGCAACCTGTCAAGCATACGGCAATCTTCAGGCTAGTTCTTCCCTATATGTAGGTTTTGTGGTAGAATAAGTTTAAACGTAAGTAAACAACGGCTTCAACTAGTCAAAACATACAAAACAGGGCGGAAATGTACAAGCCGCTTTGATCAGCTAAGGGTTTTGGGTAGAGCCACTCAAATAAAGGATATTCGAAACTTGTATTGTATGTTGAAACTTGTATCGTCTGTTTGAAATATCAAGAGGATGGCCTAACTCTGTTGCCCTTTGATCGACTTTTAACAAATGTGCTGCTCTTGATAGTCCTGTTTCTCACATTTAGCCACCCATTCTGTGATTTTGTTCGCCTACTCTATTTCTATCTGAGCATTGATCACTTTTTTATTTGCTCGTTCGTCTGCTTAATAATTCCTCCCCTTTAGTATTCTTTTTCAATTCGTTTCCCTTTTTAGATGCGCTATTGATGCTGCTCCACACCACTTGTTGTGTGTTGTATTCTGTTCTGTGTTCTGTGTTCTGTGTTCTGTCTTCTGTGTACTGTATTATATGTCCTTGCTGTTATTCATTGCACATTGTGCTTTGGCAAAGAGTTTTGTTCGTTATCCCCTTTCTCTTCTAGCCGCTTTCCGTTTGTTTACTGTAGTGTATGTACGCTTTATATCCTTTTGATGATCACTTCAATTCCAAGTCTCACACTCCTTTGCAATAATTCATTAAATGGGAATGCAATTCGCTATTGAATTGTTTTGCCACCCCTTGACGCTCAAGTCCATGTCCACGCCCACCCTATTCTCGACCCCATTACTTGTAAGCTTTTGTTTGCAATTTTCAGTATTGCTCCTTTGTGTCGTTTTTAATTTCTAAGATTGCAAGAGGAGTGAAATCCTTTTTTGAGTTCATTTCGATTTTGATTTTTTTTTTTCTTTTTTTCTCCCACCTCCTACCCTCGGCACTTTTGAATTAATTGACAAAAGAGGGGTGGCATTTGGAACTAAAATCGAACACAATCGCTATGCTTTGGTGAATTTTTTTGCCCGAAGACGACAAAAGACACCATCTACATCCTTAAGCCTTCCCAGATACGAGTACTATTCGTACGTGTGTGAGGTAAGAGCAAGGAAATGGTATTTCACATTTATGTTCAACCAAATTGGCTTGGTGGCGGTTTGGCAATTTTCAGTTTTGTGTCGAAATTTTCGGCACTTAGCGACCGTAATGGGAAATGAGAACAAACAAAGAGCCAAACTACTATTAGTCCCTCGATGGTAGTAAGCATTTAATTACGGTTTCATTAATCTAAGTGCTTATGAGTGTGTTTGGCAACGCTAATGCTTTGGCATTTTAGGGCTTTATAAGGTGAGCCTAAGTTAATTCTCTTGTCTTTTGCGGCGGGAGAGGGTTTTGTTTTGAAAAACAATGCTGCTCAGGTAGATGTGAGTATGTTGGCTAATTTGCATTTAAGTCGTTTAAGTGAAATTATGTTTGGGTGCCATGTATTCAATTGACAAATGGTCAATTTACGTGCCAGCGGAGGGAAAGGATTTGTTTGGCAATTACGTGATCTCTAATTTGGGACTCAAAAATGTACAAAAGTGAAGTTGCTCCTTAGGACTTGTCACGTTAATGGAATCTGTTTTGATTAAAAGTGCAAAAACCCATGTGGAGGTGAGGGTCTGAGATACATTCTAACAGAATGGGACAATTGGAGAATAAATTGTTTCTTCTTTTTTGAAAGAAGTTTTTATTATAATTTTTCATTGGAGTAATTATATTCAGGATTTAGATCTTTGTAGCTTAATTTTTCAGATGTACATATGTATTGTATGAATGAAAAACCGAGTTCCATAGGGCTCCACTTTTGGCCCATTTATGTAATCCAATTTTTTGATTCTCTCTAGACGGGGTGTGAGTGTAAATTTAGTTGGTCTACTGTTTTTTGTTTGTTTAAATAGCATAACACCAATCACGAATGGTTAAACCAACGTTGAAGTCTTAATTTTACACTCTTTCTTACAACGTCTGTAAAAACCGGCCACCTGTTTTGGGACTTAGTGAAAATAAGTCCTCCTCCTCGATCAATACTCGTCCACATCTCCCTAACTGCTCAAATCTGGAACTGCTTGTATACGAATAAGTGTCATTAATTTCATCAAAATGTGATCTCTGTTCCAATCCGAAATTCTATTGTACTTCGAAACTCCTTCTTAGTATGCGAATCATCCAAGCATCAAACTGGACAGTGATTAGACTTTCAATGATTTTGATGCGTCATCTGTCTCTTTACAAAGAATCGTATCCCTGACCCGTATCTATCGATTTCAATATATGTATAATAACCTTAATGGCGTCGGTATTTTGGTGTAAAAACACCCCTGAGGACTCTGGAAATGGGCTCATGCGAATACTTGTCGCACGCTTATAGTCATGGTGCTAACACTTTAGTCTCAACCTTATAAATACTCGTATATCGTACTCTTTTCACTTGGCTGATCAGACCATTACATCTTATAAGCTGATTCTCATGCAAAGACCACACAGTTAGAAAAAGGATTTCTATAAGCACCAAACGGCAATATGAAGAGATCAATTGATGCGGAGGTAACAGTTTCTTCAGAAATTTTAACTTGTCCTCAGTCAATAAAAGCTTCAAATAGTGCCCAAAAGATAGTATTTTAAGTCGGAAATGTGTTGTGACTATCTTAAATTTCTGTCGGTTGTGGCGTCCAAGTACCTTAATACGTTAACATTTTGGATCTCAAAACATGAAGGACATATGCACATTTATACAGATTTGACATAAACAAACATTTGAGCAAAGAACCGAATGCTTACCATCTTCAGTTGGGTACATGGAATATTATGAGTACTTCGATAATTGGATACCCTAAATTAGCCTTTAGGTGTAAAAGTTTAATTTTTTTACAAGCTAACAATTTGTTATTTATTCAATGCCAAGATCATCCGCAAAGGCCTAAATTATTCACAGAAAAGGTTGAGCCAAAAGGGAATTAATATATATTAGAAATATTATAGGTCCGCTGAAAGACTCTTGCGAAACGCCGAAGCATGGTACCTTAGAGTCCCTGAGAGGTGTTCCATCCTTGACGTATTGCTTTCTTTTGTGCAGATGTGACGCAAACCAGTCATGCATAAGACCGCGAAAGTCCGCTCGGTATAATTTGTGTATCTAATCAAATGCTATTGTCAACCACATCGAAAGTCTTTGTAATATCTACAAAAATTCAAGCACAAAAATTCGTGTGGTCCATTCCACTGCGGAAATTCCACTTTATTTTAGAATGCACAAAGGTCCGAGGTGGATCTAGGCCTCAACCAATAGGCCTCTAGAGTTAGCGCGATCCCTGCCTAACTGCCTCGAGTTGCAAACTCCAAGTTTGGTGAGGTCTCCTTCCGCTTGTGGGTCCCACCTTAGGCGGGATCTTTCTCTACTGAGTTGTCTCTCCGGATTGGAATCGGAGGCTGTGTTCAGTCCTAGCCACCTTTGGCGACTAATGTACACTTTTCTAATCAGGTCACTGTCACTGTATAGCTCGTGGGGTTCGCCGTTAAATCTTTACCTCCAGCACCCGTCAACACTAACGAAGAATTTTCTTCATTAATGTCCATGCTTCAGCGCCATAAAGTTGGACTGGAACGATCAAGGTCTTATATGGAGCCTCCTTAGTGTTTCTTGACAAGACCATATTACTCATCTGCCTTCGCAGATGGCCATTGCGAGAAATGTGTCCTTATTTTTATGATAACTGATCATTATCTTTATTGAGTTTAAAAACTGTCTTTTACCTAAGACTTGGTCTGATGTATATCCTTGCATCGATATTTCAACTGTATGCCGTTTCAATATTTATAGATTCCCTTACGAGTTATACTCGACACTGTTCTTCATGTCTGCCCTCGTGGATATCTATGTAAATATAAAAAAATAAAAAAATACATAAAATAACAGGAAAAAATAAACTTACTCGTAGAATGCAGTGCAATAATTATCCTGGTAATTTAGGGTTAAGGAAAAAATACAAGAAATTGTAATGGGTGACCAGATAAGAACGATAAAATTTAAATAAGACAACAACGGTGTGAGGTTTAAAACTGATTCTGGCTTTATTTTGAAGCTATATGCATGCCATTATGTGTGAAATAATACATCATTCAAATGGCAGCCTCGGCTTCGCTGGCATTCCTCCAATTTTTGTTGACTCAGTCCAATATGTGCGGCTTTATTCCGGCAACAGAGTATCGAGTGTTGGCCTCGAGCTCCTCCAAAGTGGTTGGTTTGTTAGCGTAGACTTAGGACTTAACGTAGCCCCAGAGAAAATAATCGAGTGGCGTCAAACCGCATGATCGCGGCGGCCGATTGATAAACGCTCGCCGTGAGATGACCCAGTCGCCAAATTCTCCTTCACAACTTCGAGCGTTGCGTTGCTTGTATGGCATATACCGCCATCTTGTTGAAACCACAGCTCGCATACATTGATGATGTCGAAAGCCCGTTAACATCGCTCTATACCTGAGACCATTGACAATAACAGTGTCAACTTCCTCATTTCGAAAGAAATAAGGCCCGATGACCTCTGGCGATACCCAATTCATTTGATTTCTCATTTCGTGCCGTATGCCGAGCTGACCAACGTCAAGTGCACACGCACAAGTACAACCAAAAAAAAGCAACAACAACAAAGTTCACTGTGCGGGCAAAAAACAAACAACAACAACAACGCGGGAGTGCAGTGAAACCGAAATCTACATCCATAGTTCGGGCATCCCAACCTTCCTGCCCCTGGTCAAACTGTTGCTTGCACTCGGTCATTGCCGTTGCTGTAGTACATTGTTATACAGCGCGTGCAGTGACTGAGTGTATGTAACAACCGATGAATAGCGGGCTGTGGGTATGAATTTTGTTGGTGTGCAGTTTCCTATTGTTGTAAGGGCATAACTGCTACAACAATTTGATTCGGTAAGCCAACTCTGAATTTGTACTTCACATCTGCGCTTAGTAACGTCGAAGTTTGCGTTTTTTGTGTTTGTCTTTCTTTATAATGACCCGGGAATTCAGAATGGAAATTTGCCAATATACGCGAGCTAGAAAGCAATCACTTTTTTGCATACGTCCACATCTGCAAAAACAGACCAGCTGTTTTGGCACTTAGTGAAACACAGGTAGATCTCCGCCCACAACTATCTGATCACTCTGATCTGAAACTACCTGGCTACGAACTAGTGTCACTATACTTCTCTCACCGCGGTCTCGCCATTTACGCGCGTAGGGATGTAGCGTACCAAATTCCACCACATTGTAGTCCCTGTTTCAATCCGGAATTCAATTTCATGTGGCTAAAATTCTATCTTCGTAAGCAAATTATCCACTACTGCGTTATTTACAGAAGCCCCAAACTGGACAGCAACTCGACCTTCACGAGTTTGATGTGCTGTCTGACTCCATTCAAAGAATTGTATCCCTGTATCCTCATACTGAAATGGTGATGACGGGCGATTTCAATATCCACAATTCTGGATGGCCTCGATATTCTGGACAGACAACACCCGAAGGAAGGAGTGTTGAGATCTTCGCTGCGGAAAATAACTTAACCCAACTTGCAAATGAGCCTACACGAATACCAGACGTTGATAGTCATACCGCCAACACCCTGGACTTGTTTTTAACTTCTTACCCTGACAAGTGCACCGTCGATGTGCTCTCTAGACTCGTCGAACCATTGTGTTATATCAGCTAATTTCTCGTAAACCGACCACACAGATAGAGAAAAGATTCCTAAAAGAACCGTATGGCAATACGAGAAGGGCAATTGGAGCGGACTTAACAGTTTCTTTAGGTCGTTATGTTTCCTCGATAACGACTTGGATACCTCTGTTGATATTATCACAGATACTATTCTCTTTAGAATGCGATCCATTATCCCTCGGACCAAAAAAAAAGGCACGGTACGATTCGAGCTGTAAAGAGGCTGTCAGGGTTAGAGAAATGTTTTTTCGGTCCAACAAGACCAACCCGACAGAGGAAAACCGAAAAAAGTTTAAACGAGCCAGAAATGACTGCAACGTCTATCTCAAGCGTGTGAAATTTCAATACGGACAGAAACTGAGGTAACAAGTACTGAAAGTCCCAAGGCAGTACAAATTTTTGGTCGTTCGTGAAAAACATCCCAACGCTCAATTACAATGACATTCCAGCTGTCAGCTCTTTGGATAAGGCCAATCTGCTTGCTGCACACTTTGCGGCTAGCTCAACACTCCCAGATTGTGCTTTATCCCCGCCTACACTAGAGCGCGTCGAATCTATAATGGGACGAATCCACTTTCGCACTCGTGTAGTAGCAAGAGTACTTAAAGATCTCAACATGCATAAATCCGCTGGTCCAGATGGTATATCTCCCCTTCTTCTGAAGAGGTGTTCTTCCACGCTGGCAAAACCACTGCGTAAGCTTTTTCATCAATCCTACTCTTTAGGACTCTTTCCGAGCAGATGGAAAACAGCATTTGTCCAGCCCGTCCCTAAAAAAGGCGAATCTTCTTCTCTCTCCTCCTACAGACCCATTGCACTTACGTCCCTTCTTTCCAAGGTCATGGAAATGCTGATAAACCGTCAGCTCATGAAATATCTCGAAACACGAAAACCTCTCAATGACCGGTAGTACGGTTTTCGTAGCAACAGGTGCACTGGTGATTTGATGGCATGTCTCACCGAAAAGTGGAACCAAAGCGTACATCAATCTGGCGAAAGCAAGATAGTTGCACTTGATATTTCTAAGGCATTTGACAGAGTTTGGCATCAGGCTGTCTTGTCGAAAATGCGTGCTCTTGGGATCGATGACTCTCTTCTTCAATGGATTAGAAATTACCTTTCGGAACGTTCACTTCAAGTTTTCTTGGACGGTTTCAAGTCTGATATTCACAAAATAAATTCTGGTGTGCCCCAGGGCTCCGTTCTGTCTCCGACACTCTTTTTAATCTTCATTAATGATCTCTTATCCGCTACTTCTAATCCAATTTATTCCCTTGCTGATGATAGCCATTATCCATGAATGGCACTTGCATCGACGAAACCGATAAACTTTCCATTCTCGGTATGTGTGTCAGTGACACCTTACGTTAGAATGACCACATATACGATGTCGTCAAAAATGCTGCGAAGTTTCTAGGTTTCCTCAAACGATGTAAGAAATATTTTACTCCCTCTGAACTGGCCTCAATATATAAGGCATTCATCCGTCCAAAATTGGAGTACAATGCCCACATCTAGTCAGGTGCTCCTAAAACATCTCTGCACCTGGTAGATAGGATTCAAAGCCATGCGATAGAACTCATTGGTGATACTAATATCAGTCAATCAATTGACACCCTCGAACACCGACGTAATGTCTCCTGTCTCACTTTGTTTTATCGCTATTTCCACCACCAGTGCTCCATTGAAATTGCCAGTAGCATTCCGCCCATTCAAACTTTCAACCGTAACACCCGTCTCGCTATGAATGCTCATCAGTTTACCCTCAAGCCCATTTTCGGACGTACTCTAAAATATCGTGATTCTTTCCTAAGCCGCACAACTCGCTTATGGAATGCCCTGCCGACCTCTGTGTTTCCTGGTCATTATAACTTGCAAACATTTAAAAACAATGTACATTGGTAGCTGTCTTATCTTCCTCCCGAAATTTCCTTCGCCCGCGCTGTGTACGAACATTTGAAGGGTACAAAAACCCCTTGAGCGCGCGCTGATTATAACAAAAAAAAAATCCAATGTAATTCATAAAATTCAATCTCCATGCACGAATAAAATCAGTTGTCTAAGTAGGACCAGAGCCATTATACACCAACGATTGCAAAGTGACAAGCTACCCTCGATGTGAGGGTGAAGGTAATCTGTTACATGGCCCTTATCAGGCCCATGCTTGTATTTGGGTGTCCCGTGTGGTTCAACGTGAGAGCAAGTTTATTGGAAAAGCTTCGGGTATTTGAGAGGGCTTGCCTTAGGACTTGTCTTCGCTTATACAGAACACCAGAGTCTGAGTACATAAAATTCTATCCTAATGAGGTCTTATACAATAGACCGAATCTGATAAGAGTGGACAATTTCGTCATTAAGCTGACTCGAAGGCACATTGCAAGAGCAATGACGTCGTCGAACAACCTGATCTCTGGGGCTTATTACCCTAATTATATGTATCATGAGAAAGTTCGCTGTAACGGCTATGTTCCTCCAGAAGCGTTCCTCTATCTAGATAGCAAAGGTCTGATCCAGGACAGATTGGCGGTGCCGGTAGTCTTCCACCTCGCTCGAACAGCTGCGGACAGGCGACTCAACTACAAGAGAGACGTCGCACATGGCAGTGCAGAGCGTCTCCGGTTCAGTAGGGCGGTAGGGGGTCGTGACAGGAGGGATGTTGCTCAGCAGCACCAGCAATTTTGGTGGCTTGATGAAGGCGAGGATGTTTCGTCGTCGAACTCCTCCAGTGATACGTAGCTTCATGTGAAGCAGAGTGGCCCAGCTTAATTTTTGTTTTTTTTTTTTAGATATAGCCGGCTTATATAGTTTTAGGTAGGTTTAAGTTAGATTTTAAGTAAAAAAAATATATAAAAGCAAAAAAAAAAGTAAATAAAAATAAAAAATGATAAAAAAAAAAAATATATATATATTGGGTCTACAAGTAAGTTTCCAGCGTTTTTTTTCCAAAATTTGAAGTTTTATTATGAAAACATAGTTACAATACTTTATTCAAAGTATCGTCCATCGGAAGCTACAACTTTCCCCCATCTTTCTGGCAATTTATGAATTCCGGACCAAAAAAATTTCTCGTCTTTCGAGCCCAAGAACGTATCGAGTCAATTTTTGATTTCCTCTACTGAGCTGAAGCGTATTCCCCTAAGAGCGTTCTGCATCGAACGAATCAAGTGGTAGTCAGATGGTGCCAAGTCTGGACTGTAAGTCGGGTGAGGCAGAATTTCCCATCCATTATTTTCCAAATAGTTTTTCACCGAAACCGCAACATGTGGCCGAGCGTTGTCGTGATGAAAAATGACGGACTCATGCCTGATCTCATATTCTGGCCGTTTTTCTTTTAATGCCCGCTTCAAACGAATTAGTTGGGTTCGATATAATGGTCTTTTGATGGTTTCACAACTCGGAAGCAGTTCGTAGTATACGACACCCTTTTGATCCCACCATATGCAGAGCATGACCTTATTGACGTGAATATTTCGTTTCGGCGTCCATTGGGCGGGCTCGCCGGGCTTTGTATACGATTATCATAATAAATCCATTTCTCATCACCAGTGACAATACGATGCAAAAATGATTTATTTTTATACCGCTGCAGTAACATTTCGGACATGTCTCTTGGCTTCAATTCGTACGGCACCCAGTTTCCAACCTTTTGAATGAATCCCAGTGCTTTTAGGCGCAGGGAAACGGCTTGTTGCGTGACGCCTAATGATGCAGCAGGTTCTTATTGAATCTGACACGGATCCTTATCCAGTAAAGCGTCCAATTCCTCGTCTTCAAAACTCTTCGGCTTTCCGGGGCGATCTTTGTCTTCAACTCCAAAATCACCACTTTTGAACCGTTTGAACCACTCGCGGCACGCCGATTCACCAATACATTCCGCCCCATAAGTTTCCGAAAGCAAACGATAGGCCTCAGCCGCACTTTTCTTCATATTAAAGAATAAAAGCAGCTCTTCCTGCAAATGACGTTTATTTGGCTGGAAACTTGCCATGATTTTGCTCGATAAAATGTACGACACCGATAGAACAGCTCAAATATAACGCTGCAAAGTTTTTGACCGATACAAAACCTACAAATAAAACACATGGGGTCTGACATTGCTGCCTGGGATCCACTGGTGGGGCCATCTCTGACAAACGCTGGAAACTTACTTGTAGACCCAATATATATACATATGTGTATATGCATATATGTATATATGAAGTGTGTATGTATTGTGTATTGTATATAGGTGTGTTTGAACGTAGGTTAAGTAGATTAAGATTTATTTTTTAGGTAGTCTGTAAGTTTAATTAAAAAATATCCATATACTAAGTTTTTGTTTAAAATAAATTTTTTTTAGTTTTAGTTGTAATGTTAAATATAAAATTAAATATAGACTGTAAGATCCGTCGAAAGACTTAGTTTAAGTGTTAGGTTTAACTTAGAGTGCCCGCATGGGGCCAGTATGTTAGAATAAGACTATTTGTAAGTTATTTAAGCTAATTTTTAAGCATTTTTTTGTCTAGAATGTAAGAGTAAATTAAGTAATATAAATAAAAATGCATTTAACCTGAAAAAAAAAACTGAGTGACAGGCTACCACCCACCCACTAGATCACCGAAATCAAGCAGTGTTGGGCACTTTAAGTACGTAGGTGGATGACCACATGGGAACTCAGTACTCCGCGTGCTGTTGACAAAACGCGCCACATGGGCATAGTACTCCGGCGTTAAATGCCGGACCCTACAAATTGATTTGTATCGTTCCCTTGATAATAATAATAATAATAAGTTACCACCTTGATCAAAAAGTTCCCGTACCACACCACCGTGTGGCGCTCCCATTGATCCAATTTGAGTTCTGCTTTTTTTTTTGTTGGTAAATCTGCTGTTGACATTTCCTCTAAATCTTAGCGCCATAGCTTGACATTTGCGCAAGTTACGTAGCCAAGAGTACATCTAATTCGATGTGTGTTGATTTACAATTTTTGAAATAAATTGCAACAACGAACTTTGTATTAAATTTTGCGTAAAAAACGGATTTAATTTTGCGCGAATGTTGGAAATGTTGGAAAAGTGTTTCGGCAACGATTCTCTAAGGAAAACGGTAGTTTACCAGTGGCACGAGCGCGAGCGGTTCAAAAGTGGTCGTGAGTCAATCGAAGATGACGAATGGAGTGGCAGACCATCGACATCAAAAGCCGACGAAAACATTGATGAATACGAGTAAAAGAAATGTTGGTCAATAACCAAAAATTAACCATCAGAGAGATAGCGGAGGACTTGAATATTGCCTATGGATCTGTCTAAGACATTTTGGTTAATGATTTGGGTTTCCGTCGTGTAGCAGCAAAGTTAAGTTAAAAAAAAACGAAAATTACTCTTTATTTGTCCTCCGGAAATTACTTCCATCTTTAATTATTATACTAAGTGTCTTCCAATAGCAAAATGAGAACCTTACGTTACGTTTACTTGCTTACATTAGAAGTTAGTAGTTAGATTCAAATTTATTTGTAGTTACAATAATTAATACGAGTGCAATCTCGATAAATACTAATTATTAAAAAATTAAATATTTATTATAATTGTGTTTACGAACATGCTCCCGCCCGGTGGACGATTTTCGTCGGCAAGTGTCCTCGATCATATACTTTACTGTAATTGCAGTTGGAGCATGTTGTACTTCTTTTGACATAAGGGTTTATGTTGAATTTATGTTGACTATTATATCGTAAATTAGATTAAAAATTTCTACTATTGGGTACATAACTTTATTCGTGCGGTTTTTTTTTTTCAAAATTTGAACGTTTATTTAAGACAAACATGTACAATAGTATTATTCAAAATATTGTCCATCTGAAGCAATGACTTTTTCCCATTTTTCTGGCAATTTGTGGATCCCATCCCAAAAGAACTGCGCCGGCTTGGCAGCCAAGAATGAATCAAGCCAATTTTTGATATTCTGCTCTGATGTGAACCGTATTTCAGTGAGGACGTTCTGCATCGACCGGAACAAATGGTAGTCAGAAGGGGCAAGGTCTGGGCTATAAGGCGGTTGGGGTAAGATTTCCCATCCACTGTTTTCTAAATAGTTCTTAACCGGAACAGCAACGTGGGGCCGAGCGTTGTCATGATGGAAAATTATTGCCTCGTGTCTGGTCGCATATTCCGGGCGTTTTTCGGCCACTGCTCTCTTCAAATGGATTAATTGTGTTCGGTAGCGTTGTCCATTGATGGTTTCACCCGGTTTTAGTAGCTCATAATACAGCACACCCATCTGATCCCACCAAATACAGAGCGTTACCTTCGCGCCATGGATATTCGGCTTTGCCGTTGATTTGGCTGGTTGGCCGGGTTTTACATATGATCTTTTGCGCTTGGGGTTGTCGTAATGGATCCATTGTTCATTACCAGTAACAATCCGATGCAAAAATGACTTCCTTTTGTGGCGTTGCAGCAGCATTTCGGAGATGCAAAACTGCCTTTCGACGTCTCTCGGCTTGAGTTCATGTGGAACCCAATTTCCTTGCTTTTGAATATACCCAGCTGCTTTTAAACGTTTTGAAATGGCTGCTTGAGTGAGACCCAAAGATTCTGCGAGCTCTTCTTGTGTTTGGCAACAATCTTCATAGAGTAATGCTTCCAGTTCTTCATCTTCAAACTTTTTTGGCTGCCCAGGACGTTCATCGTCTTCCAAGCCAAAATCACCACTTTTAAATCGTGCAAACCACTTTTGGCACATTCGCTCAGCTAGCGCATGTTCACCATAAACTTCCACCAAAATACGATGACTTTCGGCAACAGTTTTCTTCATATTAAAGTAATAAAGAAGAACTCCCCGCAAAAACAATTTTTCAGGTACAAAGTTCGACATATTTGAGTGAAAAAAAATTATTGTTGTTTACGCTTCAATTGAATGACATATACTGAAATGACGTACAATGACAGTACAAGTTATAGACCCAATATATTTATTATTTAATTTGAATCATGTTGTCTTTGAAAATATTTTAAAATTGATACCTTTAAAGTGTTGTGTCCTGTTTTCAGTGGACAAAGTTGAGTGTTCAGTAAGAAACTTCAAATTCCGCCGGGGTTTTGATTTTCCCATTCCCGTCGGCATTTTGGGATTTCGGAAAGTCGGTCGCAACGTTGTCCGGAATGAATGATTTTGTGTGGTTTAGAGTGGACTGTATGTATGTAGGTTTGTTGTGCTGTGTAGGGAAATCTAGGATAAATAAGTTGTAATTATTTGCATTTAATTAAACTAATGTAGTAAGTCATTCTTATAAGGAAAGAAATGCCTTTAATTTTGTATATGAATTTATTTAAAATGTAGGTCTTATAAATTTTGTGTTGTATCGTTTGAATCCCTTGTTTTTCGCTTGTGATATTTGATGGCAAGTAGCAAATTTTCCAAGTGACCTTTTGAATTCGCAGGTTTTGGTTCGTACCGTAACCACTCGTACAAGTCAGTCTTTCCCGGGATGTGTGTTGATGATTCGTCTGAGTCGCCATTGCAAGAGTGGTAGTATTTCATTAGTAATGAGAACTAAGTCCCCGCATCTTGTCCTTTAAGCACTTGGACTGCTCCTTGTGCTGTGTGGGGTTTTCCTGGAATTTTCCTTCCAGTTGATGAAACCTACGTAAGGCACCTAACTTCGAGGCACCAAACCCAGGCTTGCGTCCGCTTTTAAATTGCGATTCCTGATGTTGGTCATCAGCTAATCTTATTGCTGTGTTAATATTATGCCTTTCAGAAGTTTTCTCTTCCGCAGTTTCCTTAGTGTTGAAAGACAACTCCTCCAGTTCTCAGGAAATTAACAGCTATGGACAGGTTCTTTATTTTGTGAAATTACCTTCAAAAGAAGAAGCCAACCTAACACTGATTCCTGTGCAATTGGCGATCTTTTATCATCACCGCGTATAATGGATCCTAAAATAAAGTCAGAGTAAACGTCGTCTCCCCGGAGAATATCAACAGTCGCAGGCTTGTCGAATTGTGGATCAGCTAACTTTAAACCTTGGATGTGTTCCCAATTTTGCAGAGCTAAAGGTTTGGATGGCAAAAGACCAGTCAGGGACTGGTATACGCATAGGCTCGGGTATTTGTCTCGAAAGATGTTAACAGCGACCCAAAGGTAAGACTTACATACCGCTGACATGACCCACTGCTAAGTTTTTCCAATCCAGATACCTTAATAAGTGTTCGCCGTTGCAATTGAACAGCTGACTCAGTGATGAAAGTTGCTTCCGATTCAGGATCGACTAACGCCCTCAGATTAAAATAATTACCATTTGACGACCTGGCTCGAACAACTGCTGTTGCCAGAAGAACACTTGGCTGATGTACTTGAGGAGGGACTACTTTTGGTTGGTTGGTACGAGTATTTATTTTAGTATGAAAAGTTTGTGTACCTATAGTTGTATTTGTATAATCCCTTGTAGGTTTGGAGCTGATATTATTATAATGCAGCAGAGAATGGTGTTTCTGCTTGCCGTAATAGCAGCGTCCACTGCTTTGACATTGGTTAGTCTTGTGACTGTAGTCCGACAGTTCCGACAAACACTGATTCTGTCCACTGCCTTAGAACGTTCACAGATCTGCATGTCAATAAACTTTTGACAAGTCCGAAGGGAGTGTTGACCACTATCACATACCTGGCATGCAAACTGCTTCTTCCCGACATGCAACACCGTTTTCTTCTCTACAGCAACAGTTTTGTGTGAAGAAGAACCGCTACCCTTTGTGCCACTCGTTCCAGCTACTGTTTCCAAGGTTCGAAAACATGTTTCCAGGAACTCTGTGAATTGTGTTAGTGTGGGCAACTCCTTCGAACTATCTAACTTCTCCTCCCACAAACGCTTAGTAAAAGCAGGTAATTTCTGTATTAGTATATACAATACATAAATTAATATGTCATCCCAAGAACTAACCGGCAATCCTAAATTTTCTAGATCATGAAGGTATTCCTGGGATGTGTCCAGTAGAGACTTTTTGTTACTTGCAGTCTCCTTTGTCAACTGCTGCTATTCGAAAAAAAAGTTGGAAATGAGCGTTTACCAACACTCGCTTATGGTCGTCGCCAGCAGTTGCCATGCTTTGTCATAATTGCCAGCATGCAACTCTAAATGCTGCAACAAACCAGCAGCTTCACCTGTAAGAGACGATTTGAAATAGTGTAATTTTTTAAATTTTCCCAAGCCGTTTATTACTGTGGACCTAAGGACAAAAAAACATCGTGGAAAACCCGCCACTTCGTGTACGAGCCCTCAAAATGTGGTATTTGAATTTGGTGTAATGAAAGCTCATTACGGGAAGCGCCTGTGGATTCATCCAATCTTCTCTTCAGATGCTGACTTTGCATTGTCGACAGATCGACCAATTCCCCTCGGTTAGTCAAATATGTTTCTTGAAGCAGATCAAAAATTTCATCAAAATCTTCCTCTTCCAGAGTTTCTTCAATTTCTCCTCGTCGAATCTTCGCTTGAAGACCAAGCGCGTTCTTGAAGTTCCCTTCTACAACAAGAAGACGACCCGAAAGGTCGAAAAGTTGAAGTGATCACGAAGAATCTGCTCCAGAATACCTTTTTGATCTGCACCCGTTTCGACATTTTTAGATGTTTTATTTGTAAAATTAATTATAACCCAATATGTGTGTATGTACTCGTATCAAGTAGAATATTTATTAAATTATTATTAGATACAGTTTATTAAGATAATATTAATTAAATATTTTATTACAGCAACTTACGACTTTTGGTCAGCTTTGTCCAGCTGGTAACAGTTGAGGTTAAAGTTGATAAATTGATGAATTTTTACACGGCGCGGGAAATGCGATTTATGCACGACCACTGAAAGAGTCTTTAAAGTTTAAAAGGAGAAAGACAAGGAGCAAGACACCGACCGCGAGGGAATCTATTTATGTGCTTTATTTGTTTTATATATATATATATCTATACATATATTTTGCACTTTGTACTTGTCCTTGGACTTGCACTTTGCACTTCTTTTGTTCTTTTAAATGTTTAATATTTTGTCTATTAATTATTTATCCGGTTCGAAAATTACCAAATGTTTATTCTCTTTACCTATACATGTAGGGTAAAAAGAGGGGTAGAAAAATGTTGTTTTAAATTAAACACGTCTTTTCTTGTTAAACAGTCACAGCAAAGTCTCTTTATTCGTCTTCCGGAAATTACTTCCATCTTTAATTGCAATAAGTGTTATACAATAGTAATATTCTAACCTTACATTACGTTTGCTTGTTTACATTCGAAGTTATTAGTTACATTCAAATTTATTTGTAGCTACAATAATTAATATAATCTCGTTAAATACTATTTATTAAAAAATGAAATGTTTATTATAATTGTGTTTACGAACACGGCGTATGGCCCATATTGGTTTTTACATTGAGCCAAAGCAGTGCGCTGCTTAGAGAGTATTTTATGAATACGGACACAACTTCCTGACTAGTTTACTAAATGCATGATACCTTAAACCCTACCCAACGATATGGGACTATCTACGATTGGGCTATTGGATGTTAAGGGGTGTACAGCTTACTTCCCACTGTGATGAAGTACCTTTTGCAAATATTTTTGTTTGAGACTCCTCAGCCATCCATATCTGGTGATACAGTCTACCAATAAACAAAGTCAAAAACCTTTTGGCTTAAGGTGCTAACTATCAAAAATCATCACCCCATATCTCGAACTAAGTTTGTCTATTGTTCGTAACCTACGCTCTATTCGTAAGTCCTTCGTCAATAAGTCATTTCTGAATTAAACTCTTCAATCGAAGGATCTTCTTCGAGGTAGCATTTATCTTTGACTGTGTGATGGCGATTGTCATGGGATCACTTCAGAAAGTGATGCAATCATGTGGAACCCGCCACATTATATAGCATTCCATGTATAACAATGGAGCTACTCGTGGTAAACGTTCTTCAACATACAATTGCTCCACAAATCATCCGCATGCAGCTTTACTATACATCATTGTCGTCGATGAGGAATCCTTAAGCCCCTTACCCTCTATATGCACCCACACCAGATTCCACCCACTTTACCAGCTTAACCGTCGTGGTGCAATTGACTTCGAATTGCAAAGAATCGTAACAGTTGCAGCAATTCCCGATAAGAGAACGGAGTAAAACAGAAAATGATTGCAGGAGACGGTAGAGAAAACAAAAGGCGGTGTAGAATTGAAGTGGAAGCGATCTACTGAATTGGCTCCAGATTGGCTTCAGATTGGCAAACCAAAAGACCCAAGGGATTCTGTTTTTCTTTCTTTTTTCTTTTGTTTTTGTTTTCATTACGAATATGGAAAAAAGAAACATAAGATGTCGTGGGACATTGATTTGTCTCACGCTCAGATGCAGATACATTAATTTGTGGCCCAAAACAATGTAAAAACCGGTAGATATTGCTTTAGAACCTTATGTACCATATGTGGTTGGATCCTGGAGTTTCCTGGGAAAATTATAAAATAAATGGGAAAGTTGATAATCCTGAAATATTGAAAAGAAAGCCACTTTTAGTTGACTATATGACGGAGAGTATTTAGAACAAAAACGTTGGTATAATCTATTAAATAGAGCTAATATCACAGTCATTAACATTAGCTTGAAGTGTTTTATATTTTCATATTGAATTTGTATACCTCTAAAAAAAGACACCCTTTACACCGCAATGGGTGCAGGGGTACCACCTCTGGTACATTTCAGGGGTATATCATTCAGAAGTTTTGCTATCTCATTCCTCAAAATCTCCAGGTAAAGTTCTAAAGTAGGGCTTGAAGTTAGCCGATATGGTCCGATTAATTTGTTAATAAATACGATATGCTAATATGACTTTGAAACTATCTTGATAGGGTCTCTGTTTCGTGGATTATGAGTTACTCTTTGCCCTGAAATGCAAATTTTGGAATACTCGTATGTAATTCCATGCCTATATTCGGGTCAATAAAGTTTTTGTTTCCAATATGTAATTGCAGAACTTCATTTACTTTTGCCTAGATGGTAGCTCCTCCTGATCTCTCCAAATCTTGCTTGAACTTAAATGTCTGCTTACTTGTCCGAAGTCGGTACTTGAATTATTTTTAACGTAATGTAAAACGCCGTCATTTCTTAGAACTCCTTCTCTCTCAAAAAGGTTTTCTCTTTTCAAAAGGGTTCTACTCAAAACCAAGGTATGCACAATATACGATCCCCGAGATCCGTACAATTTGATTTTTCTGGGGTCAATAGTAAGTAAGTAATTAAATAGTCGTGAGATTCATAATCGTCTTTTCACTATTATTCTTTACGTATTCGGGAGATTGAGCCTGCCTGGTACAAAACCATTAATTTTTCAACACCTTGGCTAGATGCCGGAGAATTACTCAAAACATGTTAGTTTCGAATACGTACGTGTGGTTCCCAAAAGGACATTTCTCATTGGACATTGTCATTAACTTCTGTTACGAGGATGTTCCCGCGAGTTATCAAACTAACCGAGGCTGTGCATATTGCACTGGATACATTTTGGAGACCATTTCTACATATCCCAAAATATGTATTACAACGCTACTCAAAATATATCGTTGTAAGCTCTTGGATTCCATCCCTTTAACGGAGCCAACCAAACGTAATACAATGCCTCGAATTAGTTTCTGTAATGTCAAGAACCTCCTTGTCTTACACCAGTAATGGCTCTAAAGCACCAGATTCCACAAATTAGAGCGGGAGCTCTAAGTGATATCAACTAGTCTGGAATAAAACCTAAGAGAACGCAGAGGTGTTGATGTGTCTCATATCCTAGAAACCTCATAGTGACCAGATACTAGGCGCTACGTTTCAGATCAATGCAAACAAAATTACTATCATACCGTTCTACACTTCGATCAAAATTGCGATTCAGGATGATAAGGACAGTTTCTAAAGCATTTAGCCGCTATTATCAATCAAACTTCTGCTAGGAATATCATTATGAGATGGGGGACTTCAACCCCAAAGGCGAAAGCGACAATACTAAGCGACTTGTGGACTTCTGCAGTACCAACCCCTAGTCATAAGACATACGCTTTTTAGGCTAACGTCTGGCATAAGATGAGTTTGATCTCATTCATACGCTTCAGTACTGTCAGTACAGTCAATAGTAACCGCCCAGACCTGTCCAATATTATTAGCTTATGGATTCCGAGGTGCCCCAACAATATATGGTCTCTGAAGCAGAAACAATTAGCACAGCAATGTAGGAAAACTTAAATTCACTGGAATACTGCGAAAAATGTTTCTACGAGTACAACTGAGACCGTCCGTTCGGGTTATAATAAATCATAATATCAAGTAGAGATCTTCGCTGCATCTACTGTATATAGAATCTGAGGAAACTTTCAATTCCTTGAATCGAGATGGTAGCTAATCGGCATTCCACAAGGGCATCCCAGAAAAACTCATAGCATTTACCATATGGTACGTATGAGGATAGTGCGTGTCACTTCCTCCGAAATGACAAGATGTCGGGAAATTTTGAACTTCAAAGTGGAATACGCCAGGGATGCATACATAAACCGCTGTTGTTCTTGATTGTTATTATCGATGCACTACGTGCAGGATTGTCGGAAAATAACAATAAAAATCAATAGACTATCGACATCTTGCCTTAAACACCTCGTAAGTCAGCTTCCTCCTTCTCGTATAAAGAGCAATCTCAGTTTTGAGAGAATTGACTGAAGTAACTGAAAATGAAAACAGATGGCGTTTTCATCTCGAATCCAACATTTTTCTTATCAAGAAGTATATTTCAACAGAACGCACCTAAGTTTTCAGACAGATCTACCAAATAGCTTTGCTGTGACAGCCATTTGAAACAGACGCCCACGAGAACATGGCCCATGGAAAAAAGGGAATTTCGCGTGCTCATTAAACGCTATTTTTTGCGCAAAAAAAACCACCAGGCAAACCAAACAAAAGCTTGAAAAATACCCTACCCTACCACTGGTTTACGCAATTTCGGTGCGGTCGTACCAGCACAATTCACGCCGGACTTTCTGGTCATCCAATTGAGGTCATCACACCAGAAATGGTAAATAAAAACCACGGTATGATACTGGACGATCGGCGTGTGAAGTTGTGCGAACGTGAAGTGTCTACAGGCTTATTACATGGAGGTTTACAAAAATATTTGGATAAAAAAGAGCTAGTCGCCAGATTGGTGCCATGTTTTCACACCATTGAAAACAGTCGAGACAGTGGACTTCTGCTGGTGAATTGATGCCGAAGAAGGCCAAGGTGCGACTATCAGCCAACAAGGTCATGGTGACAGTTTTTTTTTAGATACTCGCGGTGTCATTCACATTGATTTCCTTGACAAGGTAAGGATCGATTCGACGGATTTGAAGCAAAAACGACTGCATTTGGCGAGGAAAAAAGTTCTTTTCCACCAGGATAACGCTCCAACGCATAAGTCCGCAGTCGCAATGGCAAAATTACATGAATTAGGTTACGAAATGCTCCCTCAACCCACATATTCTCGAGATTTAGCCCCCTGCGACTATTTTTTATTTCCAAGAAATTGTTCGCCGGTAAGAGTTCTGCGTTGAATGAAGGGCCTTGAGAAATCGTATTATTTGGAAGGCATCTAAAAATTGGAGAAATTTTGCATGGAGTACGAGTATTTTGAGCTAAAAGGTTATTATGTTGGAAAATAAAAGGTTTTTTTCCCTAAAAGAGTGTTTCTCTATTTCTTTATTACTTACAGTTCTTCAAGGATTCGGGATATTTACTAGTGCCGAAATTCAAGCAGTTGATCCATACCTTTTTTTGGATAAGCAAAAAATTAACGTATCCCGGAAATATTCATAAAAATGTATGCAACTCCTATCGAGGAGTTCTGTGATTTATACTGCAACTGTGAGTGAAAGTTTGTCGGCCTATATTTAAAATGTTGAAAAAAGACATCGGGTTACACTCGTATATGAACCAGCTAGAATAGGAACTTCAGCCCCGAAAGCTTAACTTGCTACGTGAATTCGCGGATTAGGCAGCTAAAATCAACCCTGATGAGATAGAGCTCCAAATACTCAGGACAGTGCGTGGCGCGAAATCGGACCGAGAGGATGCGCTTCATCAAAAACAGCCGAGGAAGCCTGAAGTCGTGTTTAAAGAAGCTTATATTTAACGGTCTTAACTGGTTGATGGACCCACTAGTTGGCGACAGTACCAGCGCACAATTGACAAATCTTGTCGACAAATCTTATGTTTCACAAGGCAAAACACATTGACACCCAACCACTAACACTAAAAAACTAAAAAGTTTAACAAATGGAATCATCTTTAAGATTTTGTGGATCATTCATATCACTTACGAACAACGTTTCCACTGAATGAACCAAGAAGCTTTAGGAGAATGGGTTCAACACCCCACATCGCATGTTGATAACTCCATTGCGAATTACGATCTGCAACGGAATCCGCTCACAAAGGCAGGCAGAAATGTGAGACTCACTTGCCAAATGTCGTATAAACTTTTATTGAGAAAGTCTCGCCTTAGAAACTTTTGACCAAATTCGACAAAACATAACCTTATGCAGTTATTCCGTTTATTAGTTCAGAAGTTTACTTTAAATGAACAGTTCCAGGAAACCATAATTCCACTGATATCTGTTGCTTAAGCCATACAGATGTCTCCTTCCAAGTTTTACCTTCACTTCAAATTGTCATACCACCTGGATATGTGGCTCAGTAAAAAGCCTTTTACGTTGGCCTTTTTGTTTGAATTTACCATTCAAGCGTGCTGTAAATAGAAACACATCCTGAACAAGGGCGTTCTTCATTTTACTGTCATTTCCTTTTAGCAAGCTGGCTGGCTTCAAAGGATTTGTCGTTCGAGATTTTTAGTACGCGTACAAGATAAAAAATAGAAACAAAAAAAACAAAACACCAGAGAAATACTCAAAGTGACATCCACCATTAAAAGCACGTAAAACCTAACTGTACGGGGATACTCGTATTTGTACCCGTATCTGCTGCGTTAAAACCACACTATTCACTCATTCATAAATGCATTCCGCATTATTATTCAGCTATGTCCCGCTTGGATAGATCCACATAATGAGAATGGGCCTTACAAACACATGTGTTACGTTGTTTTATTATATTTTCACTTTCTGTGCTTGGGGAGGGGGAGAAGGGCTGTCAACCACCCTTAACGCCACATTTTATTTTGTCCTTAAAAGAGTTTGCCATTTGCAGGAGCTTCTACAGTTCTGCAATTCTCCTGCAACTGGTCCCGCTCCAACGACGACGCTGATTCTAGCTCGTAGTCCTCTTAATGGGTCGTTTGGATGAATGAATCATTCTTCACAATAAAAATTTGCTAAAAGAAAGGATAAAGGAGCATCTCTTCCTTTCGTGTTGGTCGCAGTGGTTTTTCACTTACTTTACCTTCAAGAATTAGAGTTTTCCAAGCAGCAAAACAACAATTGCTTTTTTACATTGCGCATTTGCCAAATGGATAAGGATGAGAGCTGTTGTTCCTGATGATGATATCGCTGGAGGTACGAATGCAGCTTCTACGTCCTAGTGCTGATGATAATAATGATGACGAATGACGATGATGCTGCGAAGACAACATAAAAAAAAAACAAAAAAAAAAACCTGGAACGAGTTCCTTACAAATGGATTCATTTCAATCACTTAAGACTCTTGGCCATTGTGCTAAGTTGTTTTGTCGCTGCAAATGCACATACCAGATGTAAAGGTGAGGGACGAAGGACCTTCTCTAAGTGTGACATGACGATGCAATTTAGAAAAATAGCTGCGGCCTGGGACTACTGTGGCTCTTGTTGACGGGATGATGAGGAAAAGATTGCTTGCAATTTGTGGATTCCACTCGAGTACACACGCTTAAAAAATCTCCAAGACGAGAATTTTATACGTCAATGTCGAACATTGTAGTGTTGTTGGCACGGCTAGATGAAGGCAGAACGTGGAATTCCATTGAGGAAATCTACTTTTTGAAGTGGAGATCCCTTTGGAAGAGATACTTAGCTTAATTTGATGAAATTGCTTCGTTGTCAGATATTCTTGAAATGGATGATTAAGATACCTTCAGTTGAGTACTGGTGGCATACAAATTTTGGACAAATGAGAAGTGACAGCCAAGACTTTAAGTCAGCTGCCTTAATGTTTCACAAAGAAGTGTACACGCAATCCAACCAGACCCATTCGCTAAGAGAAAATGGAGTCAAAAATTAAGTCTGCCTCACAAAGTCTCGTATATGGAAGAGATGTGCACAGCATATTAAATGAGTTACCCTATGACTCTTATAATGAAGGCACACTAAAAACCTGCATTCCTTACAAAACGCATATTAAAATTATTCCAATTCCAGAGTTTACTAGCAAAGATTTCCTCATGGCAATAACCGAGCATCGCACTGAATTAGGTAGGACAGAAGCATTCATTTGCTCAACATATCTTCCGGGCAACTCCTCCGACCTGGAATTCCTGCTACTAAAGGGACTTTTAGACTACTATTTCAACAGGAACCTTCAAATTATCTTTTGGTGTGATAAGAGTGCTCAGCACACAATGTGGGAGACCTTATTAATTTTAATAATCTACGAATTATTAACTATGGAAAGGTCATAGATCTTTCCCTGGTCACTCCATTTATAAAACAACTTCATTGAAAATTGGTATGTATCAACAGAAACTTCATCGTCTAATCATCGCCAAATTCTCAGTCTCGGAATTACGAGACATGCAAACCCCCAAGATCCATAGACTGGGACTCATATAGCCTAAAACTCATGGAAAGCATGACTAGCTGTAATAAGGTAATAAGAGATATTCATAATTTTGACCTTACTTGTCGCAACTTAACCACGGCCACACCAAGTGCCTATCATCAATCTTGATCTAAAGCGGGCAATAGAATCACTCCTTGGCCATCTAAAAAACTCGCGAGGAAGAAAAATGAGATTAGAAAACTTTTCAACAGAATGACAAGTAATTGCCACAACCTTACCGAAACGCGCTTTGGCTACCAGCTAGGAAAATCAACCACCCACGCTCTCCAGAGTCTAACCACCAGGATTGAGAAGTCAGTTAAAGGTAATTAAATTGCAGTTAGTTGCTTTCTACATATCGACAACACAAATCAAGATGTATCCAGGACAAAGGAGTATTTCAGTACTACGTGGAAGTCGATAAAAAACATGTCAGCTAACAGAAGAATAAAAACCACATAAGGTACGCGTAGTACACAATTCACAGTCATTGCTGAGAATAGCTGTCCGCAGGAAGGGGTTCTTTCCCTCCTACTCGTATTATCGTCCATCCTAGTTAATGAACTGCTGATTATACTTAGCACCGATGGCAACATTGCAATTCTAATCAGAGTTAAAATTGACGAATTATCTCAGATCACCTCCAGATAGCCCTTAACCTAGTAGCAAACTGCTGCAAAAAAGAGACCGTAAGTGCCTCCACCAAGCGAAGAAAATTGACCAAACTTAAAGATCCGACACTTTTTGGTGAAACCACATAGTTTTCAGTTGAAGTGCAATTCCTAGGGGTTGCACTGCATCGAAAACTCACTTGGAACACATCTACCAAAAAAAACCGTAGAAAAAGCCCGGATCTCACTATGGATCTGCAAAATTCTACTGGGTGAGAACTGGTGCCTAAACCCTAAAATGACATTGTGAATGTACACAACAGTTGCTAGACTTATGCATCTGCAATTTGGTGAAATAAAACTAAAAGAAAGTCTACACAGGCCTGTGTGTATTCGACGGGTACAATGAGAACAGCACCGACCCCCAGCATTAGAGATTCTGCTTAACTTCCCACGTGTTCATCGCCAAATGCAAAAAAATTTTTTGGCAAACACCTACGTGCTTAACACAGTGAATGAGAACTGCTCCAAAATAGTTCCACCAGAGATTTTATTCGAACTCAGGTGATATGAACTATTAGGAACTACTCTTACAGACAACTTCCTGAAAAAGTACACCTTCAAACATAACTTCAAGTTAAAATTCCTTGACCGACAGAATTGGGAACGGAATAAGTCCTTGTTTAAAAGAGATTCACTCATGTTGTTCATATAAGAAGAAACTACCAATCACTGTATGAAGGTATTGCACGTATATGCGTTTCAAGCTAAGGTACCCGAGAGCTCTATTTATTTAGAGAACTTAAACAGATCTGTCGCCAATTAGAACGTTTATATTCTCTCTGACAGCAAAGCGGCCCTAGTTGCTAACCTCAAAAATTGAGACTACACTAAATATCTCATAACACTAGCCAGAACCAATATAATCCACTTAATTTAGGTGCCAGGTCACAGTGGTTACCAACCCCTTCACATAAAAAAAACAAAATAACTCCTACAGCTTCCTAAGACTCAGATATACGGAATAAGCGGATTCCTAACGGGTCACTGCAGAGTCAAAAAACACCTCATGACAATGGGAATCCCACCCAACAGCTTCTGTTGCATGTGCAACGAGGACAACGAAATAGCAGGGCATATCCTTTTCCACTATAACTTCCTAAGTACAACACGTCTACGTCTTCTAGATAAGCCATAGGCAGAGGATATTACTGCCAGCTCACTCAAAGCTATAACGTGGTTTATTAAAATTTCAGCCATCGTGGGTGAATTGTAACTTGAGGAAATCACAATAGGCATAACCAGGCCGTAGTAGTAAGGGTATATAGTCCCACCTTCCCCTTCAATCCAATTTAGGGATAGTGTCTACCATCCTGTGCGCCAACATCAATGCAATCACTGATAGTCAAGGAGTACTAAAGGCATGGGGCTCTCATTGTAGGAACTGAGAATACTATAGCTAACTATACTAATGTCTGATGACAAATATCAACTCGATTCTAAGCTTAACAGTATATTAATAAGTAACACTGGAGTGATATTCAGGAATTGTTTTACAATCAAGGTAGATTTTAAGCAGCGTCAATAGTGTTACAAATATGACTAGACAGTATTTTTCCTGCTCGTGGTAGACACTGGATATTGTCTTGGCAAACTTATTAGCCCAAGTGTTGAGAAGAAGAAAAAAGCTGCACTATAATTTCCAGAAAGAAACGGCTGAACCTCAGAAGGAGACCTTACGGCGGACAAATTCAGGGGAGTCAAATATCAGTACGACAGAGTCATGTTTGAAAACATTGCTTTGTTAAAAAAAAAAATGTTTTATCTAATTGTTCGATTCTTAACATTATAATCAGACCCTAAAGAATTTGTTCAGAATTAATGCTCACATAGGTTAAGAAATTGTTCAGAATTGTCTAAGCCAGTCCACAACTGTGTCCAAGATTTTTTTCTCTTCCACTTGGATTTCGAACACAGAACAGATAAGTAGTTAATCAAATATATTGTAAATTTTTATATTATTCGTCACCTTTTCCTTACTCTCGCATACAGTTCAAGGGCTGGTCCTTCATTTTTCCTGAGTCTCATATGTATTCTCAAACATATTTTTGGTCCTTCGAGCCGTATTTGGGCATTATTACATTTCGTCTTGGATCTGGAATTAATACTATATTTTTCATTGTTTGTGATTAACGTTGGTTAATCAAAATCATCCTTCTCTCATATATAAACCAGTTCTACTCAGTGATTAATTCAAATTCGGCTTCGTGGATAAATTCCTCTGTGCTCACGTGTTGCTTTATTTGATGGTTGCATGAATTATTTGATTTGCATGCATCGTAATAAATTATTGAATTTTATTTGTGAAAATTAGTTATTCAAGAAAGAATTTGCATGTCAGTTTATAAAATGTGTGTATACCTACGAACATTCATACGCTCACACATAAGAGACCACCGGTATTTTTGGCGCGTTTACATCGTGGTTGATAGGCATTTTTTAAATACATTTAAAATGAGCAGAAACCTCGGTCTTTCGGCTCGCTAAACAAGTTGGGAACCTTTACGGAGAAAATCACCGACATTGTAACCTTAGAGGCTTTAGAAGTTAGACAAGAAAAACTTGAAGACTTGTGGGGTAAATTTGATACTTTTCAAATGTATACCCTAGCAGAGGATGAAGTGTACTCTGACCCTGAACCCGACTTCGAAGAGGACGAGTCGAAGTATCTCGTTATAAAAACGGTCTTACTTTCTTCTATTCGGGATAGAAAAAAACCAGAAACGACCCAAGTTCAAGTCAATCCATCGCATAACACACAAATCCCTGTACAGACTCAGTCGAAGACATCTAATTCAGGAGCAGTTAACACCTTGTACAACGCACAAAATCCTCTACAGCAGCAATCGGACACAACACACTTCATCGAAAACTTTCCAAAATTCTATATTGAACCTTTCTCGGGAAATTATCGTGAGTGGCCATCCTTTAGGGACATGTTTGAGAGTTGAATTCATAGCAAAGAAAACTTGTCGGCAACACAAAAATTGTATTTTCTTCGTTCGTCCCTTCGGGGCTATACCCTGAACTTACTAAGCCATGTCCCATTGTCAGATGCCACATATGAACAGGCATGGGAAAGACAAGAAAAAAGCTGCAATAGGCTATGGTACATTATAAACAATCTTGTGGAAACCATCATGGAACTTCCTTCGCTTCAGAGTTCTAAGATTTGAACTCTTCGCAAAATACCTGACTGCGCTGATGAGATTGCACGAGTTCTCAACTCTTTGAATTCTTTCGAAAGAGATCCATGGATGATTTAAGTACTTGTTAGCAAATTTGATTCAGATACTGGGCAGGCTTGATCAGCACATAGTATAGATGTTGAATATCCCACAATTCAGCAGTTTTTAACCTTTCTCGAACGACGCTGTGAGGCTCTAAAAACGTGCAGAGCAAATACACGAGAGTTTATTAAAAGGCCGCCTGTTTTCAAAAGTATGCATGTCTCGTCATCAAGCCAGTGCCCAATTTATAACTCGCTACACATGATTTCACAATGTACCCAATTTGCCGCAATGAAAATAGGAACCAGGAGAGAGTTGGTCCAAGCAGTTTTGTTTCAATCGTTTACGTAGTGGCCACAGTTCAACTCGTTGTCAGTCGAAATTTCGCTGTAAAATTTGTAATTGTCGGCACCATTCTCTGGCGCATCCCTGCACAGTTAACCGAAAAAAATAAAATCAATCGATGGAATATAATCCACATTCGCCTTTATCGCTATCGATTTCACATCCGACTCATCTCGTCATAAACCACACTATCAATTTCGCACAGTGTCTGCCACAAACTTTACTACCTACAGCCATTGGTACCTACAGTTATTGATAGTCAGGGAAAGCATCAGCTTGTTAGCTTTTTACTAGACTCAGGATTTCAAGTTTTCTTCGTCACCGAATCTTGTATTCAAAGACTAGACGAACCAACGCCCGCATCCCAATAAGTCGCATTGGAGCCACTTGTGCTTAGACATCTAGAGGTCTAGCTTCAATGGTCATTTATTCTCGGTTTAATTCTGCCAGTATCTCTGTAGATACCTTCATACTATCAAACATTACCTCAGTGATGCCATCTGTTTCATTCGATTTAAAGGATTAGCTGATCATTCAATCGATCAAGTGCTGTAGATATTTTGCCTGGAGCAGATAAGGTATGGGAAATTCTTTTAAGTGGATCGTTCCAAAAAAACAATTTTCGGATGGATATTAGCTGGACAATTGTGTTCACGAGTTGAGCAAAATATTCTTTTCTCTGTCTGTTTAAGATTTCGTCGTCACAAATATGTGACATAATTAAAATATTTCGTCAGATATGGGTTTCAGATGAGGATACTGATTACCAAAGGATCGTCTGGCGATAAGCGGAAGCAGATCCTATTTAACATTATCGGTTGTACGGTAACTTATGGAACCTCATGCGCCCCATATCTTTCGGTTGGCGTCATAAAACAGTTGGCACGTAATTATCAAAAGGAATATCATATGGCTGCAGAGATACTCGTACCTTTAAACGATTTTTATGTTGAGAACGTTGTGTCAGGTGGAGATACTCTCAATGATGCACGGTTAAAGAAAAAGTGCTTAATCGAGGTCCTTTCCAAAGGTGGCTTAAAACTCAGCAAGTGGCAGAGTAATTGCACCGAACTTCTACAAAGTCAAGGGGAACTCAATCAAAACAAAATCATTTCGCTAGATAGCGGGGCAGATTCTTGGATGAAGGTACTTGATTTGAACTGGAATCCTAAAATCGATTGCTTCTCGTTTCGCTTAAATCTAGCAACCAACGAACCTGTCACTAAACGCCAAATTCCTCGGGAAGATGCTCGAGTTTTTGATCTCCTCGGTTTTCTTGCTCCCTCTGTCGTGCAGCTATTATTCTTCAAGAATTTTGGTATCGGAAAGTCAATTGGGACGACCCTCTTCCAGAATTTATTGTAACACGATGGTTAAATTATCGTTAACCACTTCCTGAGCTTACAAAAATCACCATACCTCTATGCATAGGTATATCGGATGTGTCATTCTAATTGCATGGTTTCTCGGATGCCTCGACTTCTGCTTATGCCGGCGTCTATTATTCGCGTCACACTTTAGCCAACGGATGAATCCAAACCAATATCATCGCATCTAAAAGTTGCGTTGCACCAATTAAACAACTGAGTATTCCACGCCTAGAATTATGTGGGGCAGTTTTCTGTGCAAATGTCGTTGAATACAAAATTTTCGAATGTCTACGCTTGGTATGACTCTCAAGTTATTCTCTCTTGGCTCTCGTCTCCTTGGAAGAAAGAAATCTATAGGTACCAACGGTCGTGTTTAATCGTTAAATGATCCACGTTTATATTGTACTACACCGTGTATCTTCATGGATTCGCCTAATGCGAATCACCACTTTCATCTATCCTTTCATCGCAAAGAGTCGGAAATTATCAATTGAAACTTCCCATCAACTTCGACCTTAAGAAATTTGTAATGCTAAAAGTAAGCTGGTCAAATGGCTGTAACTTATTTGCTTTGGAGAAGATATTTCATTTTATCAAACATGTGGTCATTTTGGTAAGAATTCTCAAATCGCTAATCTATCTCGCTTTTTAGATCAAGAACGGATATTACGCATTGGTGGAAGGATCTAGGAAGCCAACGTCTCGTTTAACCTTAAACATACAATCATTTTAACAAAGGAACATTCTATAACGGCATTGCCGTCGACTATGATCAACGCATGTTTCATCCTGACCTTTCAGCGTTGTTCGTTTTGATCCGTCAGGAGTTTTGGATAATTGGCTGCAGAAACTTTCTTCGAAAGATAACACATGATTGCATCAAATGTCTTCGACAGAGGAAATCTACATCAACACAAATCTTCTAGCGCAGCGGATACAAGCAAGTCGAGCATTTTTACATTGCGGATGTGACTATGCTGGTCTCGTCGCAATAAAAACAAAAATTGGGAGAAAAACCTATCAAATATCAAACTAACAGCTACATATCGCTATTCGCGTGTATGGCCACAAAGGTAATACACTTCTTTTTTTTTATAATGAGCGCGCGCTCAAGGGGTTTCTGTACCCTTAAAATTTTTGTACACAGCTCGAGCGAAGCAAATTTAGGGAGGAAGAAAGGACAGGTACCAATGTACATTGTTTTTAAATGTTTGTAAGTTATAACGACCAGGAAATACAGAGATTGGCAGGGCATTCCATAAGCGAGTTGTACGGCTTAGGAAAGAATCACGATATTTTAGAGTACGTCCGAAAATGGGCTTGAGGGTATACTCGTACATATGAGCATTCAAAGCGAGACGGGTGTTACGGTTGAAAATTGGAATGGCCGGAATGCTATTGGCGATTTCAATGGAGCACTGGTGTTGGAAATAGCGATAAAGCAAAGTGAGACAAGAGACATTACGTCGGTGTTCGAGGGTGTCAATTGATTGAGTAATATTACATAGTATGATATCACCTATGAGTTTTATCTCGCGGTTTTGAATCCTATCTAGCAGATGCAGAGATGATTTAGGAGCACCTGACAAGATGTGGGCATTATACCAAAATTTTGGGCGGATGAATGCCTTGTATATTGAGGCCAGATCAGATGGAGTGAAATATTTCTTAGATCGCTTGAGGAAAGCTAGATATTTCGCAACATTTTTGACGACATACAATATGTAGTCATATTGTTCAAGTGCCATTCATGTATAATGGCTGGGTATTTAAATTTCTCTTTAACGACAACAGACAGCATTGTGTTTTGGAAGCATTAAATTCACCTCGTTTAATAGTTCCTCAATTGGTTATGCTGTTAATATCGCATAACGACGCTGCCGTTCCCGTTCTACAGCCGAAGAGCAGGAGAGAGAGTCCGGGAATCCAATGAATATATTGGATTAGAAGTAGCACATAAGAGATTGTTGATGAAAATTAAAAAGAGTGTCGAAGACAGAACGGAACCCTGGGGCACACCCCATTTATTTTGTGAATATCAGACTTGAAACCATCCAACACAACTCAAATTGAACGTTCCGAAAGGTAATTTCTAATCCATTGAAGAAGAGAGTCATCGATCCCAAAAGCACGCATTTTCGACAAAAGAGCCTGATGCCAAACTCTGTCAAATGCCTTGGAAATATCAAGTGCAACTATCTTGCTTTCCCCAGATTGATGTATGCTTTGGTTCCACTTTTTAGTGAGACATCAGATCACCAGTGGACCTGTTGCTACGAAAACCATACTGCCGGTCATTGAGAAGTTTTCATGTTTCGAGATATTTCATGAGCTAACGGTTTATCAGCGTTTCCATGACCTTGGAGAGAAGGGACGTGAGTGCAATTGGTCTGTAGGATATGGGAGAAGAAGATTCGCCTTTTTTAGGGATGGGATGGACAAATGCTGTCTTCCATATGTTCGGAAACAGTCCTAAAGAGCTTACGCAGTGATTTTGCCAGCGAGGAAGAGCTCCTTTTTAGAAGAAGGGAAGATATATCATTTGAACCAGCGGCTTTGTGTATTTTTAGATCTTTAAGTATTCTTGCTACTACACAAGTGCGAAAGTGGATTCGCCCCATTGAAGATTCGAGCCACTCAGGTAGAGGTGGAGACAAAGCACAATCTGGAAGTGTTGAGGTGGCCGCAAGAGCTGACAGCTGGAATATCATCATAAATGAGCGTTGGGATGGAGAAAGAGGCAGAATTTCTAACGTCTTTGACGAACGACCAAAAATCGTTTCTACATTTGGGACATTGTTGTATTGTTTGCCTCAGGTTTTGGTTGTAAAGGAATTTAACACGCTTGAGAAAGGCGTTGTAGTCATTCCGGGCGCATTTGAACATTCTTCGGTTTTCCTCTGTCGGGTTGAGGGTAGGGTTTTCAGCGATATTTGGGCATATTGAAATATAAACCGTAGGTGACAAATCTTGTAAAGTTCCAGATAAATCAAGTGAACCTCTTCTGCAGCTTTTAAAAAATTAGCGAGATTCTTGCTGTCTTCAGGAAGGTAGTCGGTTTGCTATTATATTAACTAGGAACTTAACCTTTAGCAAATTCTTCGACGTTTATCAGGAAGTAATGGCGACAACCAATAGCATTTCCTCTTTAAATGAAATTTCAAAAAAAAAAAACAAATGGAGAGAAATTATTGGAGGATCCACTCCATAATAGGGATAAAACCACAAGCTAATTAAATCCTATGGACTGATAAGCCTCTTATATTTCTCTCCAGAACTATGACAAAAGATCTTCAAAGATAGTCAAATCAGGGATGAAGTTCTTTAACGGAAACTTCTTTACAACTCCTTTAACTAATATGCTTTCCAACAGAGAACATCACATTAAGATGGAAGATTGTCAGAACGTTTAAGATGAAACTTACTAAACCAAACTGCTCGGATCTTTGCCTTTTAGATCCGTTAATCGACATATGCATCGACTTTGAGTTTTATATTCGTAATTCATGGAGCGGATTCTGCTCCTTCATTGCCTTCATCTTTTATAGAGAATCTAACTATTGTTAGAATGGTTGAAATAAGATCCGACAATGTCCAACAATGTGAACAAGGGCCACATTTTTTGTGAAAAGAACTGAGAGGGCAGTTTGGAAGACAACAGCTCAATGTCTAGCCTATATACTTACAGTGCTCACCCTTACGAGCTGAAATCGATTTATATTCGCAATAATCACATGTCAAGAAGATTTGATTACACTAGTGAATTGACATGTCAGGTAACCAAGCGGTATTGTCTATAATTGGAAAGTTCTCACATTTCTCCTCTATTAGCCAAAGCCAATAATTACCGGGCCCGCGTCATTACAAGTATGTGCCGCCTCATTGTAATTAGGCTCTGTGATGGAATCGAAAAGTATCATGTGAAATATAAACACTTCAAATCATTTTTCTAGGATGCACTTATACAGAGTCCCTCCCCATCTCGGAAGTTATCCACTTCACTGCCCGAAAGAGGGCCATCGAGGCCTGTCAGAGCGCAAAGACCATCAGAATGGTAAATAAAATGTTCACTGTATCAATTGCACGTCAATTACCGGATTAGTAGATAGTTTCGTGGAACATAAACAAAACCCCGATTGCCACCACCACTATTATCACTAAGGGTATGTATGGTATGTCCTCATTCAAGTCACGTGTCCTTCATGGTCCACGTAATTATTGTGTCCTTAATGTTTGCGTTAGTAATTATATATTTCACGGTGGTTGAGCCCATGTAAATACTCGTGTGCGTATACACCCGTCCGCCTCCCGTTTTTATTGGAAACTCCTGCGCTGCACTGATGTCCTTCCTGCAGTTTGGTTTTGATACACTCTGAAATGGGGTCGTGCTCGGTGGTTGTACTAATTGAAAGCACGACTCCGAACATATCTGAATTGAATGTCTGAAGAGCCTCTTCAAGCTTAATGGGTGATAACAATAACGGAGCGTTGAAAAGGCACGTGCCGACTGTAGGTTGGAATCATGTCCTTTTTTTATTTGCTGCTGTAGTTCTTAGTGGGAATATGTTCACAACAAAGGATTTCGCTACAAAATATGTTTTTCGAAATTATGATTTGAGATTTTTTTTTTTTTTATTATAATTCGAGTACTGGCACTTGTGGCAAATGGTAGAAGCAGTGCCCTCTTACGATGATCTGGATTGAAGGGATAAGTGACTGGGAAATACTGTTATTTAATTATGTCCTTAATTGCGGATCAATGAACATGATAGGTTTGTTTTTCCATTAACAGTTGAGTTAAGAGACACAATAGAAAGTGTGGGAAAGTGCAAATTGGAAAAGATTTTGCAACTGAGGTTTACCACGATGCTCCATTGACAGACTAGATGACCGTTATATCCCTATATCGAAAATATCCAAACTACTTTGCGAAATCACCCCACTCTGCAACATGCCTACCAATGTGGAAGATCTTGTGGGCAGAACCGAAGGCCAACTTGATGACTAAATGTTAGACATTCTCATCGACGTTGTAGATGTTTGACTACTTTTGACTACCAAAAAACGCAAGGCTGACGAATCACTACTTTCGTGGATGGAAGCAATGCTGGTGAGTGATCGATTCCGAATGGTGATAAGGGTTTCCGGAAAGCGGGCGTCCTGTCTCCACTGGTATTGTTCATGTTAGTAAACACACAGCTTAATGCTCTCAATCGTTCTGACGTCTAAGCAGATGATGTTGCTGTAGTATCTGTAGGATCATGTCTAGCGGCTCCAAAGTGCGGTCAGCACTAGACGTAATCGACGATTAGTGCTTTCAATCAATCATCTCAAACCTAAGGTTGTGTTTTCTATGAAAAGAAGGTCTAATTCATCTAGTGCATAAATGCATTCTCCAACGATTTGGGTGTCATTCTGGATAAAAAAAACTTCTTTGGACTTAGCATGTTACGCCGAAGCCATCTAGAATGCTGTCGGCCTTCTGGCAGTGTAAGATAACAAGACATTGATATGGGGCTTGTTCCTGAGGAGGGTTTTTTTAATCCGTATGGCTATCATAAGGCCATTTACATCCTACACGTCGGTTGTCTGGTGGAACAAGCTTTCACTGCTGTTTTTATCAGACTCCAAAGAACTGTCTGTCTCGGCTGAATAAATCATTCTTGTATACTTTTATTTGTAGATGACTAATCTACTTACTTACTAATCCGGTCAGCAACCCTTGCAGGGTCTGAGCCTGATGCCGCTTTCCATCCTTCACGGTCCCGGGCACGTCGCTTCTAGTTTACTAAGCCAAGTCTTCTGCTTCTTCCGCGAATACTTGATCTTTAAACCGGAGGTTCGGTCTTCCTTTTCTTCGTGCACCTATTCGTTCGATTTTGCCGAACCAGTGCAGTTGACGGATTTTTGGCTTCCGGACTACATCCATATCTTTATACAGCTCGTAGAGTTCGCGGTTATATCATAAAGCAAGACTGGTAAGAACAGGGTTTTGTGGAGCATGATTTTGGACCTTCGAGTTGCGAGTTTGGACCCTAGTTGTTTGGACGAACCGAAGTAGCAGCGGTTGCCTAAGGTTACCCTTCGTCCAATCTCCACTAGAGTGTCATTTGTGGAGCTTATATTTGCCTCGAGGTAGATAAACTCCCTCACTACCTCAAAATTATAGCTGTCGATGGTCAGGTTCTGTCTTAGACAGTGTTCGATGGATCGGTTTTTGGTCAAAAGCATGTACTTTATTTTATCCCCATTTCTCTTGAGACCACGTCGTTTGGCTTATTCGTTTATAGAAGTAAAAGTCTCAATAATGGCACGCTGGGAACGGGCGATGATGTCGATATCGTCTGCATAGTCCAGCAGTTGGATGGGTTTGTTTGAATATTGTATCTTCTGTGTTAACACCGGCCTTTCGCACTATCTGCTCCAGCACAATATTAAAGATATCACACGACATTGCGTCTCCTGCCGGAATCCGGGGCAGGTTTGGAATAATTCGGAAGTTTTGTTTCCAAGCTGCACGGTGCATTGCGAGTTCACAAGTCCGGCGCGACACAACCGGATCAGTTTTCTCCGTATCTTGAATTTGGCCATCGAGTTATTATTATTATCAAGGGAACGATACAAATTAATTTATAGGGTCCGAGATTTAACGCCGGGGTACTATGCCCATGTGGTGCGTTTTTTTTTTGTCAACAGCACGCGGAGTACTGAGTTCCCATGTGGACACCCACCTAGGCGTACTTACCGCGCCCAACACTGCTTGATTTCGGTGATCTAGTGGGAACCGATGCTTTCAGTGTGACGAGGCCATTATATAATGCAGTGCGATAAGTGCTGTCGTATGCTGCTTTGAAGTCGATTAAGAGATGGTGAGTATCGATTTTGAACTCGATGGATTTTTCCAGTACTTGCAGCAGTGTGAAGATTTGGCCTATTAATTTTAATTTTAATTTTAATTTTAATTTTAATTTTAATTTTAATTTTAATTTTAATTTTAATTTTAATTTTAATTTTAATTTTAATTTTAATTTTAATTTTAATTTTAATTGTAATTTTAATTTTAATTTTAATTTTAATTTTAATTTTAATTTTAATTTTAATTTTAATTTTAATTTTAATTTTAATTTTAATTTTAATTTTAATTTTAATTTTAATTTTAATTTTAATTTTAATTTTAATTTTAATTTTAATTTTAATTTTAATTTTAATTTTAATTTTAATTTTAATTTTAATTTTAAGTTATAGCTTGTATTAAGCCGAATAAATGGGGGCTTTCGCCCCCACCAAAATTAAATTAAATTAAATTATTGTTGATTTGTTGGCTACGTTAAGAAGGGATATGCCTCAGTAGTTGTTACAAGACATTAGATCGCCTTTCTTGAAGATGGGGCAGATAGAGCTGATATTCCAGTCGTCCTCCCATACTTTGCAGATGATCTGGAGCATGCTCTTTGCCAAAAATTCGCCACCAGCTTTGAAGAGCTCTGACGGCAATCCGTCCGAGCCCGCGGCCTTACTGTTCTTCAGCTTTTTGATGGCTGTGCCGACTTCGTCTGGGCTGGGTGGGAGAACTACTTCGTCGACTGGAGTTAAGTTTTCATCATGCCTTACCACTCTGCCGTTATCATACCATGGATTTTTTGCCGGGCGTGGCTGGTAGCCTAGAGTTGCTTCGGCTACTACCTGAATAATAGTGCAGCATTGTAACCACATACTAAATTGTTGGCGTTTGTACTAGGCAGTGGTATATTGCAGAGTCTTTCGTCCAGTTGCCCTCTGTAGTCTCTGGCTATCTCCGGTGTGGTCAGGGATCCAATATTGAATCTCTGTTTTGCTGTTTTTACGCAGCTTTCATTCATTGGATAATCGAGCTATGAATCGGGCTGCCACTAAATATGGTCAGAGTCGATGTTTGCCCATCTAAATGTTTGCACATTTAGGATATTTGACGAGTGTCAATCATCACGTGCTCAATTTGGTTGGCGGTTTTGCCGTCCGGAGTTAGCCAGGTTGCTGTGTGGATTCTCTTATTAGGGAATCTTGTGCAACTTATCACCGTATTACTAGCTGCCGCAAAGTCAGTGAGTTGGAAGCCGTTATCTGTTGTCGTTTCGTGTAGGCTCTGTTTTCCAACCACTCCACCACAGATTCCCTCCTTACCAATTTTGGCATTGAAGTCCCCGAGCGCGATTTTAACATTTTTCCGCGGACAGCCTCTGTGGACTGCGTCCAAGAGGTCGTAGAAATCTTCTTTGATAAGGTCCCTAGCTTCATTGGTGGGGGCGTGTGTATATATGAGGCTGGTGTTGTAGAATTTCTGATTGGTTTGAAATCGATGGCTTTTGATCTGAGCCGCTTTCCACGACGAATTCGCATCCTAATATGTGCAACCTTTTGTCGCAGCTGTAGTATACAATCGCACACTCCCTTCTTTTCATCATTCCTGGTCCTATTCCGCGCACTGTCTGATTTATAATGCGCGAGGATATTTTCCAGTTTTTGGGTAGCTCCTGGAGGGTATAATGTTCTAACATTGTCATCGTTTTAAACCGATTTCTTCCGAGGCAGTTAGTTCTCTCGTAATGAAGGGTTTCTTTTTACGTGGTTGGGCCGTTGACCCCACGCACAACCGAAAAATTCGGTCGGGGTAGCAGAACATGTCCTCTTTCCTAGAACATGGCTGCATAATTCACTATTCAGCAGCTGCTGAGATAACTATCGAAGGGCGCCACGTGGAGGCTATATGTCAGCTTAAATTGTACAGTGACAGGGATCGTAGTTGAGCGCGTTCAGAACTTTATCCTATATGTGCATTTCCATGGCATTGGAGGAGTTGAATCCACCAACTCACCCTAGGTGGCCCAGATGATTAATCTACGCAGATTAAATCATGATCGAATGAATGCTGAGGAACGTGCAGCATTCGTTACCGATTTGGTTTATTAGAGCTCTTCAGACGAAGAGGAAGATCCTTTTCATGTTAATGATGATAATGAAATGCATCCGAATTTTATTCCAGAAAACGAATTACGTACAAACGCACATATGATTGATTGTTGGTTTTCATTGCAAGTGGTCAGTCGAAGTTGTTTCACTGCAGTGAAAAGTGTGAAAGAATGAGGGCGACAATGTCGAGTTGTTCAGTGTGAAAGTGTAAAATTGTTAGGGATTCTAGCAAAATAAAATACGATGAGTATAACAACTTATGGCAGTGTGAAAAAAATTTTAAAAAAAGCTGGATTTGCACTATGTGTACTTAGAAAATGCGCAACGATATCGGAAGATGATCTCTGTCTTGTACTCCGAGAAATGATAGCTATAACACTATTTCCACAACTTCCACTAGCATCACTCTACAAGAAAGTTTACGACGAGATAATTGAACTAAGGAAAACTCACTCCTCCACTGCAAACTACGCTTGATGCTATGAGCACCTGTCTCACTGTCCTAGAGGAGTCAGCGAAAATTGCGAGTGCAATCAACAAAAAAAAAAGGAAAGGCTGAAATCAGAGCTGGGCGAATGCAAAGAACCTCTCATCAATACAGAGAAGGTGATTCACGCCATTGTTTGGAGTTGCGTAATTTACCTACGGTTAACAATGAATGCCTCATTGATACAGCTGTTAACAGAATAAACACAGATTTGGGAATGCAGATATCCAACAAGGAAATTGATCTCTGCTACAGAAAGAAGCTAAAAGTATACGGAAATGTTATTGAATCGAATTTTTTGGTACGAAAAAAGCAGCAAACACTTATCAAGAAACCAATAAAAGCCAATTTTATCTTACCTTCTACCTTTACCTCTCTTCTGAAGGAATCTGCATAAAATGGCAAAAAAAAACTATTCAACTATGAGCTTCTCTAGGTGCGTCATGGAAGAATTATTATAAGGCAAACAAGTGGATCTGAGTTCAAATACATTAAGAGTCTGGAAGATCTCACAAAACTATCGTTTCCTTAAGAATACATAACTAATGTTTAATAATTTTAACGATCTCTGTTATTATTCTAACAGAAATCTTGATTTCTAATTATGATTTGTTTACCTTATTATTTGAAATTCATAACTTTATTTGCATGTATATTAGGAGGTTTATTTGGTTATTTAATTACAAAAATGTCATTAAAAAATTATTTATTTAGTTTATTTGTTTGATCGATATGATGCATACCATATATATCTACTTATTGTGTTATTAATTATTCATTAAATATTTGTATAAATACTTTAAAAAATATTGATCAAGAATTTATTGGGAGACAAAATTCATATGAGCAATTAGTTGATTTTAATCAATTTAATAATATATTACAAAATAATAGTTTAAAAATTTATTTGATATTAATTGTTTTAGTAATATTTTTATTTTTTTTTTATATTTAAATAGCTTATATTTAAAATATTACATTGAAGATTTTAGGGAGGATATTTTAATCTTTAAATATATAACATACTTTTATTTAGTAATCTATAAAGTATAATTTTATTTTTGCAATGAAAATGTAATGTTTTTATTAAGCTATTGTATATAAATTAGAAATATAAATGGAATTTAACCATTAAAAGTTAGCAGCTTTTATTTGAATATCATATTTTTTTCATTGGATTGTATACATTCAATTTTATCATTAACAGTGATAAACCGCATTTTGATGTCCATTAATTATTTAGAATAGGTGTAAAATTACCTTATATTAGGTCGAAACTACATACAATAATTGCAATAAATCGCTTCGTATTCTAGGTATGTAATTTTAATTAATCAATCATTTTGGAATGCAAATCAAATGTTATAAATGTGGTTGTGATTAAAAGCATTTTACTTCGATCTAAAAAAAAAATTTTATTTATTTATTCGCCCTAATTCAGTAATTCCAAAAATATGTAGTTTTTTATTATGTTTTTTTCTGTAAATAGTAGATTCGCGCACTAGGCAGTCAAATAAAAAAAAGGAAAGAACGTGTAAGCGAATTGACTTGACAAAATGATTAGCTTGACCGACTTGACTGCTGGACTTATCACACCGTTCTATCTCAGTAAAAAAAAAAGCAAAATGTAGGCTAACTGGTTGATATCGAAATGACCACTTATGGGAGCTTCACTTCTCAATTGGACTTGTCGCTTACACCTACATAAATTTATCTATAACCCTAATTAATTTGACCTTGATTTCATCCATGATAAAGTCCTAATAATAAAATTAAAATAAAAATAATTGATGTTATTGATTATATAAATAAATGGAGAATTTTTTTCTCGATCTCGTGAGGGTTCTACGACATAATTACCAAAATTTCTGTATTCAGCTCTGTCTTGTGTATCCAAATTGTAACGAATCCTATCCATCGAGGGGCACCGTTGTGTTTGTTAACGAGGAACTTGAAGTGGAGGGTGTTCTTGCTCCAGGCGTTCAAAATGCAGATTGTGATATTCTTAATTTAGAACGGGGTAAGAATTTTTCTGTGACTCTTTTTTTTGTAGGTATATCGGCTGCAGTTTGTGAATAGCAATAATTTTCTAAAATACCTTGAAAGTTACTTACATCAATTGTAAGAAAGTTTGCTTAGTTGCGGACATAAATATTTACATTTATAATGTACCAAGGGAGTGTGAAGACTATATGCATCTGTTACCTTCATTAGGCTTTCGTTCGGGAATAAATCTACCAACCGGGGTAAGTGATTACTCAAGATACTCATTGACCATTTGTTTCTTAAGTCCAGAGAATTAACCGATATCTATCCTTATATATTTACAAGGGTTAGCTATAGCTTACTAGAACTCAATTGGCATTGTTTTCTTTTAAGAACGCTTTAAGAAAAACTTCCGTCGATAGTAGTTCAAATTAACCACTTCGTAAAAAAGGAGTAATTCAAATTGATTTCTGAAAACTGAATCAGTGTCTGTCCTTAGAAATGTGGAATTCGGTGCACAATTCCTCCTGTCCGTCTAGTGCCTTCTCAGCTTTTTTAGGGAAACCTAAAAATTGTATATGTAAGTAAGCAAAGAAGTAAAGTAACTAAAATTAAACTTTTGATGTCTATGCAAAAGTAGAAGACTAAAATAAATTGTATGCAAAAAATAAAAGTAAAATTAACCAGCCTTCAACTAAACGTATATATAAGGAGCTGAAAATAAATGTACGCTACGCAATTCAATAGAGATTTTGATGAACATATGTATAATCTCAAATAGCAATGGCGTATTTTTAATAGTATATTAGAAAAACACAAAACTGAACCAGATCAAAGGTTTCTTAAGATAGGCAAATTTATCGCCACCGGTAATAAGGATTTAGGGAATGGGATGAACTCTTTTTTTAAATGAAAACAATAGGAGACTTCTATTGAATAAAATAACTCCACTCACTTTCTTCCTTGTGCGAGTTAATAATTTGGATCTTCTCGCCGTTGTTAACAGCTTAAAAAAAAACAAAAACTCAGGTGGAATACTCGTAGATTGTATCAGGAACATTGTAGTTAAGAAAAGAGGAGGGTTCATTGATAATCCCTTAAGACGTATCGTAAATCAAATTTTCCAGTGCTGAGTATTTCCGGAGTGCCTAAAAACCTCTCTTATTATTCTAGTACTTAAAAAAGGAGATTCGTGTTATCCGATCAAGTATAAATCAACATCTCTACTATCGGCAATCTCCAAGATATTTGAAAAGATAATAGTTTGTAGGATGTTGAAATTTCTTGGGGAAACAAGATTCCTTAACAAGTCTCAATTTGGTTTTATGAAAAGAAAGTTTACTGAAGATGTAATAGGGTCGTTTTTAAGTAAAATATAAAATAGACAGTACTATAAAAAATTTCCTATTTCCTGACGTCACAAAAGCTCGTTAGCTATATAATGCTGGCTTTAGAGGGCCATATTTGAATGGTTTAAATCCTATTTACGCAACAGGAAGCAGAGGGTAAAAGTTAATAAATATATAAGCACCAATATAAGTGTCCCGCAAGAGTCAGCCTTAGGACCAATTCCTTTTCTCGTTTAGTTTAATTCAATATTTAGCCTGCCTGTAAATGTCATTTAATTAATTATGCAGACGATCATAGTCAGATAATTCCGTAAGTGCAATTCGAGACCAAATACATTCTGATCTTCAGGTACTTACCACTACCATCAACTCATAATAAGCGCAAAATCTAAAGTTATGTATTTCTCCTTGTACAAACCAGACACCCTGATTGAACACATTACCCCTCATAATACTAGCTGTAATAAGATGAACTGCAACGAAAAATGCTTTATCTTCAAGGCCGTAAAGGAATTTATGTATAGGCAATAAAATTAGTTGGAAGTCACATACGGCTTTGAAAAAGATACTCTCTGCATCCTTAACAAAATGTATCACTTTCGTAAGTTAGTTCTACGTAATCTGCTTTCAGCAATTTATTATGCGGTGGTTCAATCACGACTTGAATATGGTCTTGCATGCTGGGGCTATGCCTACTCAAGCAACCTTATCTCTCCTTTTAAAGTAGCACAGAAAAACAAAACATTCGATTAAAGTTTTTTTTTAAAAGTAGATTAGAGCTCTCATTACCCCTATTCAAATCAGCAAGAATACTCCCACTTCCATTGGCGTCTGATATATCCAAGCTTTTTGTATTTACTCCGTACGCTTTTATCGTACGAGGGCGGGTCAATAAGTCCGACTTTTGGATTAAAACACAGATTTTTTGATAAAAAAATAATTTTATTTTTCAACGTAGTCTCCCTTGAGCTCTATACACTTTGTCCAACGCTTCTCCAATTTTTTTATCCCTTCCAAAAAAAATGATTTGTCGAGGTCCTCAAAATAGGCCTTTGTTTGCGAGATGACTTCATCATTGGAGTCAAATCTTTTTCCACCAAGCCATTTCTTCAGGTTTGGGAACAAGAAGTAGTCGCTCGGAGCCAAATCTGGAGAATAGGGTGGATGAGGGAGCAATTCATAGCCCAATTCATGGATTTTTGCCATGGCAACTGCACATGTGTGCACCCTTGCATTGTCTTGGTGGAAAAGAACTTTTTTCTTGGCCAAATGAGGTCGTTTTTTTTTCAAATCGTCATTGAATCGGTCCAATAAGTTGGCATAATATTCCCCATTGATTGTTCTTCCCTTTTGAAGGTAGTCAATGTGGATTATCCCGCGTGCATCCCAAAAAACAGTCGCCATAACTTTATTGGCTGACAAACCCACCTTGGCCTTCTTTGGCGCCGATTCACCCTTAGAAACCCACTGTTTTGACTGTTGTTTGTTCTCTGGTGTGTTGTGATGGATCCATGTTTCGTCCACGGTTACAAAACGGCACAAAAACTCCTCCATATTGCGATTAAACAACGCCAAACCTTCCTGTGAAGTTGTTACACGATTGCGTTTGTGGTCGACTGTGAGCAAACGCGGCACCCATCTTGCGGAAAGCTTTCTCATGCCCAAGTGATCATTCAAAATTGAAACCACTGAGCCATGCGAGATCCCTACGGCTTCCACAATCTCTCGCACTTTCAATCTTCGGTCGGCCAACACCATATCGTGAATTTTTTCGATTGTTTCGGGTGTAGAGACCTCAACTGGGCTTCCAGGACGTTCGGCATCTTCAGTGCTTGTACGGCCACAACGAAATTCAGTAAACCACTTTTTTACCATTGAAATCGATGGTGCAGAGTCCCCATAGTATTTATCAAGCTTAGCCTTGGTCTCGGTAATGGTTTTTTTTCGCAAGAAATAATGCTTAATAAGTACACGAAATTCACTTTTTTCCATTTTCTCCTCAAATTAGTGAGTAGTCTGATAAAAATAGCTGTCAAACACAAACTAACTGACGCAGCAAGTTTAAATTTTGACAGGAGTCAACTGACAGATGCCTGTTGACAGGAGCAGTGTTGCTGTTTCAGTAAAGAAGTCAAAAATTCAAAAAGTCACGGACTTATTGACCCGCCCTAGTAGCTCTCGGAAATGATTTTGGTTATATTTCTTCCGGTATATTGAACTTCGCATTTCAGCGCGCAATCGAGTCTGCAAGTGTAATTAGAAATTAGTTGCTGGTTATTACATTCTATAGCCAGCATTATATGTGCCAGGGACACGGTCTGGCACTCTACACAGAAGAAGCAGAATACGTTCTTATACTCATTGGAATTTCTTCCCACATATCCGATTGAATGTTTTTTTTTTTTTCAAAAAAAGAAGTTAACACTCAAGTGGGTATGAATACACATATAATACGCCAGCAAGTATTAAATTTTTTTGGAAAATGGGATAGAGAGAAAAAGAAAGCTGTTTGGACTCAGTGGTTATTTCGCTCCATGGGTAGCATCCAACAATTAATGGGGAGGTCAAGTTCTTAGTGGGAGTTGGCTTGTTGTTGATTTCTAGTCAGCTACCCATCTTATTTTATTTTTGTTAACTGATAAAATGAAAGTCTTTCGCGACAGGCTGGGATTCGAACACCGAACCTTCCGATTTGGGAGCCAGTCCACTACTATTTGAGCCACAGCCACCCATTTCCACTGAGTTAGTACGTACAGCGCAGTCAGCAAATCAACAGGAATACATGGTTAAATCAGGTCAAAGTAATAACAAGTAGGTTATTTTTACGAAGACACTGTGTTTTGATGGCACTTAGAAATTATGGTGTGAATGATTGGGAACAAAAAATGCGGTTCGAATGGGGTCAAACACAAAACAGAAAGGAAAAACCGGTCAAACAGAAAAACAAATATTCACAAATTATCGCTGAGCGAAATTAAAGCACGTCCCAACTTGATGGTGAAGAACTAAGAATTGAAGGCCTTAGGAAAATCTGAAGCAATAACATCGATGTCGTTGCCATTTTCTAGGGCTGTAAGGTCAAAGGATACGAATTCAACTAACTTTGTACTAGTTGATCTACCTTATCGAAATCCATGCTGACTGGGTGATATAAGTGACTAGCACTGCAATCTTAGAACTTCATATAAAAAACTTTCAAACCGATTAGGTATATGAGAAAGCTTAGCAATGGGACGGTAGTTAGTTGCTTCATTCTTTGACCCCTTTTTGTGGACCGGGGTTATGAAAGAGGTCTTCCAAAACCAGACAAATTGAGAAGATACTTGCAATATATATATGGGGTCAGGCACGAAGGAGTTGTCTGTAAAAGATTGTTTAAAAAAATTTGCAAAATATTTGGCAATAGTGTGTGGATCGGTCAGTGATATATTATCGAACGAGAGAGAGGGGGGATAACCATCTGATTTTCTTGCGTAGTTACGAATTGATAAAATGTCATAGGGTCGTTGATAAGGTTTGTCTGCGCTGTGTCGAGAAAGCGCTGATACAGATAGTTATAGATCTGGGTGAATTGGAGATAGGTTCCAAGAAAGTTAAAGTACTCGTAGTCAGAATAAGAATTGGTGCGAAGAAAAACTGCTCATAATTTATTTCTTTTGTTTCGTAAAGAGCGAAGCCTTCGGTTATACTAGGGAAGAGAAGCAAATGAGGTTTTATGACGAGAAAAGGGGACGTAAAAAGAAATGGAATTAAATAGTTCACTGTAAAAAATGGAGACAGTATCAGATAAGGATAGGTCGGTAAAATCAAAACAAGAGTTGCTAAGATAGATACTGATTTAGCAAAAATTAGCTTTATGGAAGTTGTAATAGGGAAAGAAGAGGAATGGGGTGAAGAGTTATGGAAAAATGAAACAAGAAGAGGGGGGTGAAAGCTGTCGACAGTTGACAGGGCAAAGGGGCAAAACGTTACTGTGGTGTTAATGGGATCGCTAGTGAAAATTAGGTCTAGTTGCCTACCGATGGCGTTAGGGACGCCACTTGCTTGGCATACACTTGAGTCTGTTATGCTATCAATGAGTAGACATTCCTTGAATGAACTCTTCACGCAGATAACATTTCAGCAGAGGCAGATTAAAGTCACGAAAGATAAGGATATCGTCGAATCACTTAGGTCAATAAGTTGGTCATGCACTTTAATAGCAAGAATTTAGGATTCTATACGTTGAGCTGGAAGAATGCGTTATGCGTTGTAAAGTACAGGGACCTATCGGGAAATGTTTTTGTTGGTACCTGTTCTAAAGATTCGTGAAACTAGTTATATCAGTAGGAAACGTTATATCATTGGAAACTGTCCTACTGATAGGACAGGCGGTTGAGCAATGACAGTATCATGGGCAGAGGTTAAATTAAAAGAAACACATTGATGTTGGAGCTTGGATGGAAGAGAGGCAATTGGTGCCTTTGCGGGGTGACGTGACTGGGGTTGCTTGGGGATATATACAGGTGGGGAACAATTTGGAAATATTTTGGTTTTAAGGTTCTACTTGGATGGTGATGCAATACTTCTTTTTGAAAAATTCAAAAATCCAAGCAACATCTGCGTAATTTGGGGTACCTTTGATGAGTAGGGTGGTAAACATCTGATTCGTTGTACGGAGTCGGTCTAGCCTGCTTTGCTACTCTGAAGGTGTCCACGTCGTGTTAAGTTGTGTGATAAGTTTCCGTGCTGATCGAAGGGCTGGTGCTAGGATTTAGAGGTTTGGTTGTCGGCACTGGATGTGCCAATAATTTGGCTTCGGTTTGTAATAATTCAGCCGAAATTGAAGTATTGTATTTCTTGTGCGGCGGGGTATGGGATGGAAGACCATCGATTTTCTGACCTTTCAATGAGGTTTTCCAGATCATTCAACACTTTTCTATTCGTAGTTAATTAAGCTCATTGATTTTGTCGAATATCAGAACAAACATGGACCCGTACTGGTTTGAGAGTGGTTGATTGTATGGGGCGGATTGGAGATGGAGATTGGATGTGGATGACTGGAGAGGAATATTTATGTCATCCCGGAAAGAGTTGATGGAACTACGCGTTTTCTTGTTTCGTTGCGGAACGAATAGATTTAATTTCACTTAATATTTTATCGAGGTGGAGTTCACTTTAGACACTTTATCACTGAAGCACTTATTCATCTTTCTACGAACGACAGAGAAATAGTTTGGGGCAACCCAAAGATAACGTAATCATCCGCGACGAACAAAGTAGTGTTTGAAGCATTTATTACCCAGTAGAACTGTGCTATCCTAATTTGATATAATGCGAATACCAAGGGTGCATATCCTAGAAATGGTCCAAAAAGTGTCCTTTTTCCGATTTTGTTTTAAAAATAAACCACAAATCTCTATTATCGTCAGTGACAATTTATTTGAAATTAATTATTTTATCACTCCATTTAAACTGACGTTTTTTTGTCCATGACTCTGTCGCTAGAATAGGAAAAATTAAGTTAACTCTATGTACTAGCCAGCCAGGATTTCACCGCATATCGCAGCATCGGGAGAACAAAAATCGAATACCAGTAGCATCACCCGCCAATTCTCCATTGGTAAGGAGTAAATTAAATTGATTGATTACCCTGAAAGCATTTTGATATAAAGCAGAACACTCTGATGTCAATTTTAACTTTGACTGATTGGAATTTCCTATAGGGATGACAACAAAAACGCCACCGAATAAAAACATGACAATGAAAACGAAAAAAACACCGTCGGCTGCACCCTTGCGGGTTTGTTGGCATTCGTTCGAGTATTTTTACAATCGATCTGACACGTTGGCAAGGGTTGCTTTCCTATTTAGCGCTGTCAAATGTGTTGGTTTTGATGAATGTCTCTATGGCTGATTGGCATTAATGTAACAATATTGTCAAAGGATTCAGAAACGAGTGTTTAGAAATTAGGCCGAGGGCGAATGATGAATGTTGGTGCCGGTTCGAAAATGTAAATGCACAAGTAAAGTGTTTGTGATGGCATAGCAACTGTAAATGAGAATTAATGATTTCATTAGTTTGCGTTTGGTCCTCAATTGATTAGGCGGAATAACAGGATTTGCCATTTATCTGTTTAGTTACATTTTGGTGCTTATTGAGGCAGGAAGTCCTAGGTAAGCGAGGTAAGGGCGTATGAACAAGCACCTGATTGCAATTCGTATACATCTACATACATACGAGTACATCTAAATACGTTCGGCACCGGACATTAGCATGTTAGATGAGGATAGCGAAGAAATGCCAACGTGAGGGTCACCTGTGCAATTGCAGTAGGTGTCAAATTATATATTTGACTTGAATGTCTAACATCGTAGAAACGATGTATGTATGCATGTATTGTATGTATGCATTGTGGGAATGTGGCGTAGGTAACTTCTCTCCTCTAAGTATGGCCTGGTTGAACTTGGTGAACTGGGCGACAGCGATGTATCCAGCTTGGCTTTGAACTGACTTCTGTATAAGAGGATTGAAGCTATAATTCCTACTATAGATAACAGGATAAGAAGGATGTAGCTATCTCCAAGTGTGCTGTCCCATGCCAGGATGTCTAGTTTTTCCTGTTGATGGAACTTAAAATCATTCAATTTATTTATATTGAGAGTTTCTATTGTAATGTTTGATGTTATATTATTGTTTATTGCTGGGTAGATGTGAATTGTGTCCCATTAAGTAACGGGTTTATAGTTATAAATTACATTGTTAATGATAACTTCACAATTTTGATACGTGATTAAACCTGAACTTTCAATATCTTGTTCGAAGTCACGGAGGAGCTGTTGGAAGTATATCACCAATGTGTCTAGTGGGATAAGTCGCTGATGTATTTTTCAAGATTTTCCCAAGGCATGTTGACCATTCCAGTGGTTCTTGATGGATTGACTCTTTACAAATGAATGTATTCTCTACTCTTGGACTTACGTTTTCAAAATACTGTACAACAAAATTATTTAAAACTAAAAAGGGTTTTACAATTATTTCTTTTGTTTTATTAATGGGTATTGGGATTATATGGAAGAATGGAAAGTTTTCTCCGGGTAGGATGGGAATGCGAAAGTTGGAACAGTTGAAATATGCCTATAGCTAGAGTATTTCGTATAAGTACTCGTCAGCTTTTATCTCTATGGAATTGTTTACGAATTCGTGAATAAAGAAAAGTTCCCTTGAATTCTATATCATTTTTGGTATGATATTAATTTTAGCCAGGATTATTGCTTCGGAAATATCACGTACATATATGGTTGGTTAAGAGGTCTAAATTGAAATCAATCTGGTTTAAGTATTGTGCGTGAATAAGTGGGTCTGTATTTGATCGCATTATAATCGTAGTCTTGTTATTGTAGTCTGTCAAATATTTTTGAATGAGTTCCTGTTGATAGTTAATATGGTCAGTAATATTTTTGAATCATTTCTACATTCAATTTTGATTTAGCAGATACCGACTTCGTTAACTAATTTATTCAGAACTTGTGTCAAACTTTTTACTTCTTTATTAATTTGTTCTGTGTCGTAGGCTCCATGTTTGCTGTTATAAATTTTATTGCACTGTCTAATCCGTTAATAAGTCCTCTTTTTTTTTTTTTACTTGATAACAAGTAATCAATTTTGACTTGTAATTCCTTGAGTTTAAATTCTATGATATTAACAGTTGTTTGAAGGTTTTTGAAGGTCTTAAAATTGGATATGGATGCTTGATTTTTTACTGTATTTTCTAGCTATTCATCTAAATCAATAACGTGCATAAGATTGTAGAATGTATCTACCATTTTTGCTGTTCCTAGCTTTAGTGGGAGAATTACTTTGGATATCGTGAAGTCACGTATCTCTAATTTTTGCGCGTTTGCGCAAGATGATATTATTGAAAAAAGATTTAATTATGCTGAGGTTTAAGTTAATTTGCGTTTTTTCTGAATCCTAGATTTATGGAATTTCCTATTGTTTGTTGAATAGGATACGTGTAGCAGAATCCGGCCACCTTTAATCAATCTAGAATAAACTTGTTTTGGGTTCGCTTGAAATGGAAGCTAAGTAAAGACCCATATAAAGTTCTGATAAAGTTGGACAGCTCAAAATGTATTTTACATCCTACCTCGTGATTAAATGAAGCCAAATACCATACCACTTTCTATCTGTGGAAATGAGTACATTGCTTTTGAAATGTGAAGTTCCAGCAGTCGGCCAGTATTTATTACTGGAAGAAACATTATTCTGATCAGTTTTTAATACATGCTAGGGTATGTCAATGTAAATAATTTAAAATGTTTTCGTGGGAAACGAATTTAAAAGGGACAACGAACCACAGAAAAGCTGCTGCTAAATACAGCATTCCAAAGAGTAGGGGCTGGTTCACAAGATAGAAGAAATCATATCAAATCAAATCAAAGCAAATCAAAATCAAATCAAGATTGCATGAGAGAGAGGTAAGCCCTTAGCAAGACAAAGCTATTTCAGACTGGTGCATCAATATGAAAAGCTGCGGACTCCTCCCTTCAAAAAAATCGATCTCCTTCACACAGTACAATGGATCCTCAGAACTGAAAGTGAGGAAATCCATACAAAAATGATCGGCGTGATAAAACTTGGGTTTGATTATTTTTTTAAAAGAAACCCATGCCTCAGCGTAAGAGAAGCGTAGACCATACCTATCCAAAGGTAGAGCAACAGTAACAGATACTAGCACAAGGAAATGAATTAACGAGCTTCAGAATTTTTTGAAAAGAAAGTGGCAACGGTTGGTTACACATGTAACAATTGGAAAAGTAATTGCTCCAAAAGAAGTTTCTGCGGTCTGTCAAATTCAAATGGTGAAAGAAAAAGATACAATTGCTACTACTGGGGAACTTCTGCTACAGGCCGATGAAGTCAAGTGCATTCCACAAGATTGGTTCTTAGGCCAAACAGAATCGGGTTGGAGTGAGACCCTGTATGAATACGTTGCTAATTGCGTCAACGTATGGATGGAAAGGAACGAATTTCCAAGACCATTTATCCTTCTTGTAGATGGCCACAATTCGAGCCGGCTTAGTCATGAAAAGAGGATTGGTATGTCAACCAACGGAGGTTAGTGTTTTCAAACCATTGAAAGAAGACTGAAAACAGATGATGTTAAAGAAGGGTTTCTGCCTACGTACTAGCAATAAAAACTTGTCAACTGCTATTGCAAATGGCTTCAGAAAATGCGCGCTGTATCCATGTGATCAAGAAGCTGCTGAAAAAGTGTTTTCCAAAAGAAATAAATCGGTTGAGCTCTCGTCACCTGCTAAAGAAAATCGGTTCTACATAGCTGCATCGGAGGCACTTGAATGGGTTAGAGAGGGTGGAAATCTGAACGAGTTTGCGTTACCTGATTTTTAGTGTTTTTATAAAACTGACAACATACTATGTAAGGACTGAAACGAATAAAATCTGTAAATTTTAATACGGCCAATGCGTAAAAATTGCAATCCCATGTTGTACCCAAATTAGCCTGTATATTCTCTAGTTTCAGTTTGTTATTGATTTTAGTTCGGTGCGGTTTAAAATATTTTTAAAATATGAGTCAAGAGGAACGCCGTAAAAAGATCATCGACAAATGGCTCGAAAATACTTCGAGTCCAAACCATTTCATCGCAAACAATTTAAACATAGCACGCAGTACAGTGGATTCTGTTATTAAACGATATTTGGAGATGTTGACAGTTAAGCGAAAACAGAAAAGTGGAGCAAAAAGTAGAGCACATGATACAAATTTGGACAGGAAAATAGTGGGTACCATCGTAAAAAACCGGACTGTGTCATCCAGAGATGTTGCTCGGAAATGTAATACCTACCAAACAATGGTACAAAGATCTAAAAAACGGTACAAAGGTCTAAAAACACGAAAAACACAGAAAATACCAAAAGTTATTGAAAAGCAAAAAACAGTCATAAAAACACGAGCCCGAAATCTATACGAGTTGATCGGCAACAAGAAAGTGTGCTTGGTTTTGGATGACGAAACTTATGTCAAAGCCAACTTTACTACTCTTCCAGGTACGCAGTTTTACAACTCGTTTGAAGCTGAGATTCTTCCGCAATCAACAACATCGATTGGGATGGAAAAATTCGGGTCAAAATATCTCGCTTGGCAGGCCATTTGCCAATGTGGACACAGAAGCCATCGTTTATTACAACGGGAACAATTAACGGAGAAGTGTACATTAACGAGTGCCTAAAAAAACGGTTGATTCCTTTCTTAAACAAACACGAGGGTTCAACATTATTTTGGCCAGATTTAGCTTCAGCTCACTATGCTCATGCGACGTTGAGCTTTCTTGTTGCTAAAAATGTCGACTTTGTCCCAAAAGACATGAAGCCACCCAATGTTCCACAGTGCCGTCCCATTGAAAGGTATTGGGCATTGGTCAAAGCTAAATTGCGGAAAAGTGAGCAGTGTGCAAGGGACGTAAAAGATTTAAGTGCTAAATGGAAAAGAGCGTCCAAAAACCTCACAGATGTAACTGTCACCAAACTAATGAAGGACATTCGAAAGAAGTTGAATTCTTTCCTCATCCAAATAATTTTTTTTATTTTTTGTGATTGTGAATGAATTTAATAAAAACAGAGTTTTAAAGTAAATAAAAAAAATGTACATGAATTATGGAAATATTTTTTTTTTTACTTTGAAGTTTCCAAATTTTATTCGTTTCAGTCCTTACTTACATCACGACTGAATTAAAAGTGCCTGTATATCTCTGCCCTAAATGATACAGTTTCAACAGCAAAATTGAACTGGCCGGATACTGCTGAAAATTAACTTTTTTCCAAAAAACCAATAACATGTTTAAATAATTTTTTTCAACCTAAAATGGTCACTAGAATTTTAAGTGTACCGACAGATGGGGATATTTTATTCCACAGCAAAGTGGATAAAAGCGTTAGAAGGACGCCGGCGGTGGGGCACGTACCTGATCTAAGGTGAGCTTACCACGTCCAATAAAATAAAAATAATTGCTTCGATGTATAGACGCTTCGGGAATGGATTACATCTTCAACAAAATAGAACGCCATGACTGCAATTGTGCACTCCAATTCATTTCTAAACCAGTTTAAAGATATTATTTTTTTATGTACGTATGTATATTCAATTTCCGAATTTAAAGAACCAAAAATGAGGAAATCACTTGAAAAATCATTAGGGAATACGAGAGCTATTCCAAAATCAACCTCCGATGTTGATTACATACGTGCACTTCGGTGACGTGTTTCTGCATTCCGCAACCAGTACATTATTCTCTAATAATATGCCAAGTTTCGACCGTTTTCGTTCAATATTTTTCCAATAGTTGCCGTTTTAACATGGACAATACAATTTTATCTCCCGCCGCCTATGAGGTACGAAGTGTAATTCGTTTTTTGCAAGCCGAAGTAAATGGCGCAGCTCAAACTCATCGTCAGTTATGTGCTACGAGGGCGGGTCAATAATTCTGTGCATTTTTGAATTTCTGACCTCTTTACTGAAACAGCAACACTGCTCCTGTCAACAGGCATTTGTCAGTTGACTCCTGTCAAAATTTAAACTTGCTGCGTCAGTTAGTTTGTGTTTGACAGCTATTTTTATCAGACTACTCACTAATTTGAGGAGAAAATGGAAAAAAGTGAATTTCGTGTGCTTATTAAGCATTATTTCTTGCGAAAAAAAACCATTACCGAGACCAAGGCTAAGCTTGATAAATACTGCACCATCGATTTCAATGGTAAAAAAGTGGTTTACTGAATTTCGTTGTGGCCGTACAAGCACTGAAGATGCCGAACCTCCTGGACGCCCAGTTGAGGTCTCTACACCCGAAACAATCGAAAAAATTCACGATATGGTGTTGGCCGACCGAAGATTGAAAGTGCGAGAGATTGTGGAAGCCGTAGGGATCTCGCATGGCTCAGTGGTTTCAATTTTGAATGATCACTTGGGCATGAGAAAGCTTTCCGCAAGATGGGTGCCGCGTTTGCTCACAGTCGACCACAAACGCAATCGTGTAACAACTTCACAGGAAGGTTTGGCGTTGTTTAATCGCAATATGGAGGAGTTTTTGCGCCGTTTTGTAACCGTGGACGAAATATGGATCCATCACAACAAACATCCGTCAAAACAGTGGGTTTCTAAGGGTGAATCGGCGCCAAAGAAGGCCAAGGTGGGTTTGTCAGCCAATAAAGTTATGGCGACTGTTTTTTGGGATGCACGCGGGATAATCCACATTGACTACCTTCAAAAGGGAAGAACAATCAATGGGGAATATTATGCCAACTTATTGGACCGATTCAATGACGATTTTAAAAAAAAACGACCTCATTTGGCCAAGAAAAAAGTTCTTTTCCACCAAATCAATGCAAGGGTGCACACATGTGCAGTTGCCATGGCAAAAATCCATGAATTGGGCTATGAATTGCTCCCTCATCCACCCTATTCTCCAGATTTGGCTCCGAGCGACTACTTCTTGTTCCCAAACCTGAAGAAATGGCTTGGTGGAAAAAGATTTGACTCCAATGATGAAGTCATCTCGTCATTTTGAGGACCTCGACAAATCATTTTTTTTGGAAGGGATAAAAAAATTGGAGAAGCGTTGGACAAAGTGTATAGAGCTCAAGGAAGACTACGTTGAAAAATAAAATTATTTTTTTATCAAAAAATCAGTTTTAATCCAAAAGTCACGGACTTATTGATCCGCCCTCGTATTTACGGCAATACAGTCATGAGTGATGGTTCGGTACGTGATTGGTGTAGACAATTTAAAAACGGACGCACAGATGTGCATAATGAAGGAGGCCAAGTTCTCAAATCGATCATGAATCAAGACGTGGTTTACCAAGTTGACCAATTTGTTCGAGAAAACAGGCGTTTTACGATTTCAGATCTTGCGACAAGATTTTCCGAAATTTCTCGAACTACTCTATATAGAATCGTGTCTGAAAACCTGGGTTACCACAAGTTCTGTGCCCGTTGGGTCCCAAAACAACTCACAGATGTCCACAAGACCCAACGTGTCAATTCAAGAAAAGCATTTCCGAACGTTTAGAAATGGAAGGTGAAGAATTTTTACAGCAAATTGTGACTGGAGATGAGACTTGGGTCCAGTCTGTAAACTTAGAAAGCAAAGAACAATCAAATCTATGGATGCACACTCATTCCACAAAAAAAAAGCCAAAAAAAACTTCAAACAAACTTTTTCCTATCGAAAAATGATGGCCACAGTTTTTTTTGGGACAGTAAAGGCATACTCGTATTGTTGACCGAGTTTATGGAACCTGGAAACACAATAAATGCAGCGGTTCACTGTGAGACTCTACGTAAGTTCAGAAGAGCAATCCAGAACAAAAGACGAGGAATGCTTACCAAAGGTGTGGTGCTTCTGTATGACAACGCACGACCACTCACTGCTGAATGCACAAAAACTTTAGTGGAGGAGTTCAATTGGAATATTTTTGATCACCCTTCCTACGGTCCTGATTTGGCACCAAGTGATTATCACCTTTTCCCAAAATTGAAATCATCCATTACATCTCAACATTTTGGAAGTAATGAAGAACTTATGAACGGTGTGAATCAATGCCTCTACGCACTGGCGGTGCCATTTTTTAAGGAGGGTATACAAAAGCTCGTCCCACGTTGTATAGATTTAAACGGAGACTATGTAGAAAAATAATTTAGATGTTAATAAAACTATTTTGTGCAAAAAATTAATGTTTTAGGTTTTTTTAAAAAATATTTTTCACTTCGGAGGTAGATTTTGGAATAGCCCTCGTATTTATGTACACAAATAGACTCGTAATCAAAAAGCACAACAAAATTATTGGATGAAGGAAAAATGTAAAGACAAGAAATAAATAAAATTAATTTAACTAAAAAACTTTTTTCGAACCCGCATACTTACAAATGTTGTGCGCAGTGTTTTTTAAGCAGGGTATTACCAATTTCGATTTTATGAATAACTGATGTATAGAAGTTTCTTGAAGTGGAAAACCACTTTACACTTTTAGTCATAATTAAAAAAATAAATGTTTTTATTAAGTTTAGCACTTGAGACAATCAACTAGTAGGTAACAAATCTGGGAACGAAATGAGCATCGTTATTTGAAAACTGCAATATTCAAAGCCGATCCCCAAAACACATACCAAAGCAGGTTTGCATTTTAGGGCTTCATCACCAACACGAATTCACAAACCTGTGATTATACTCGTATGTAGAATGTACATACAGTTGACATGGCAACAAGAATATCTGCTAGTGGGAAAACCTTACTTATAACTGCTCGTAGTTCTATCGATCTTTATTTGAATTATTTCGCAAACATATACTTGACGTATGTACGACACATATAGGAGGATGATTGTAGTTCTTTCGCTACAAAATAAGCAGCCGTATTGGGGGATACCATATACGAGTATATGAGATGGTTGAGCAGGTGAGTTTAAAGCCCATTTAAACGCAGATTCTTGTGTCCACTTAGTGAATAAGTTGAGTTCAAATTGGGTTTACTTCTATGTGCTTGTTTCTACAATCCATTTGTCCATCTGAGCATGTGCGAGGTGTCGACGCAAAACTTCATACACGGCATGATGTTGGCATGGTATGATCCATGCCTAGCGCATTATTGTCTTTTTTAACCCAATGTTTGCTATACCTTGGTGTGAGCTTGTTCCTTCTACATTCTTTCCTATAAATAATTTTGTTAGTCTTCCTATCTTTAGATTCATTCCGGTTGATATTCAATTTGTCTATTCTCCTGCTAACGGATTGTTCTAGTTTATCTTTTATTTTAGGAAAAAGTTCTTCCTGAAATTTCGTTAATTTAGAAACATACTCGTGTTCGCCAGTGTAAGTTAACGATTTATTAAATTTATAGGTTCGACCGTAGGAAAGTCCGAAAGGAGTAAATTTTCTAGCTGAATGAATAGAGTTGTTATAGGTGAATACAGTTTCAAAGAGAATTTCATTATGGCCTACTTTGGATTTATTTTCTTTAAGAGTTACCAAGACTATGCGATAGATTTCCGTGAAGGTGGAATGTAGGCGTTCAACCGAAGAGTTACTACTCGTTTGCTGAAATGAGGTGATATGTAATTCAATTAGATGACATCTACAGAAGTCTTTAAGTATACATATTTGATGTAAACTCAGATCCTTGATCGGCAAAGTTTTTAGATGGGAAGCCGTGCAGGCTTACGTAGTTTTTGAGGGATTTCAACACAAGAATATTCTTTCCGGAAGGTATAATCCTTCGGAAAATTTCGAGAATTTGTCTAGAATCGTTAAAATATGTCTGTTATTTATTGTATAATTATCGATATGGAGGATATCAAGGGGTTTTGAAGGTGTTTCGAGTTTCTTTTGGAGATTTATTTCATTTCTCTGTGTTTGGCATTTTTCACAATTGTTAATGATTTCTGTGGTTTTAGTTTTCTCGTATGGGAAATAGAAGTTGCGTTTCAGATGCAAAAGACTTTCGTCAATACCTCTATGGGTGTTGTTTACGTGGTAGTCTTTGATCAATCGTTCTTGTTCTTCCACTTGTCTTATATCTTTTAAAAGATCCGTACAACGAATAAGTCGAAACGATTTATTACTTAAGAAAAATTTTTAATAAACTGATTGCATTTTGCGAAAAGTTTCATCTTCAGGATAGATTTTGCTAAGTCGTTTAGGGGAAAATATTTTATAGAAGGTAGGTATCTACGAGGGTTGTCTGATACAAGACATTTTTTGGTGTGAGACGGCGCATTGTCTTGTTGAAACAGGATTTTCTTTCTCTAGAAATGTGGCCGTTTTTCCGCAATTTCTGCCTTCAACTTAGCAAGTAATGATGCGTAGTATGCTCCTGTAATGGTTTTTCCTTTTCGAAGATAATCGATTAAGATAACTCCTTTACTATTCCAAAAAACAGTCGCCATCACTTTCCCAGCCGATAAAACAGTTTTTGCTTTTTTTGGAGCCGGCTAGCCCTTTGCAGTCCACTATTTTGACTGAATTTTTATTTCGAGCGTATAATGGTGTATCCAAGTTTCATCTACAGTAATTAATCGGCGCCAAAACTTGGATTTATTGAGCCTAAATTGCGCCAACAGAGCGTTGGAAATGTTCATTCGAACACGTTTTTGGTCTAACGTAAGCAAACGCGGCACCCAACGCGCGGACAGATTTCTCATGCTTAAATCTTGATTTAATATGTAACAAACACTTTCTTTGGACATTTTCATAACCTCTACTATCTCCCTCACTTTAATTCGGCGGTCGTCTAGCACCATTTGGTGAATTTTAGCAATGTTATCGTCAGTGTTTGCAGTTTTTGGACGTCCCGAACGTTCATCATCTCCCAAGCTCCTACGGCCACGTTTAAATTCAGCTGCCCAAAATTTCACTGTGCAGAGTCCCTATACATAGAGTCCAACTCATTTTTGATTTGCGTAGGCGTATTGCCTTTCAGAAACAAGAATTCAATAACAGCTCGATACTCAATTTTTTCCATTTTCACAAAACACACTTACCTCGACGCACTCAAACGACTGTCAACTAAAAACTGCGCTTCCAAAATGGCTGAAACTTCAGTAAGCAACTGTCAAAAGAGGCACAACTAGCATTCACTCACTAGCTTTTATTGACGAGTGCCGCTATCTTTACGTCGCTTTTACTTTTACGGAAACTTTTCAGACGACCCTCGTATAATTATATTTTCGCTGAATAAATGGTCCCTGATAGTTCTGCACTGCTTGTTTTTGAACACAATTTCTAGGGCCATGGGTGATCCCGTGTTAGCTTTCTGAAAGATGTATTGGAGACTAAACTCGTTTAGAGGTGTTTCAGATATGGGTATACCATCATCGAAAATCTAAATTCTCCTGAGCGGAACGTACAGTTGAACCGCTTGTTCTTTGAATTGATATATTGTCACTAATATTTATTTCGATGCTCTGACTGGGTGATCGATTTTTATTCTGCTGAGGGCATCAGCATTGGTGTTATTCTTCCCTTTCTTATAAACTATCTCCTAGTCGCATTCATCTAGTCTTAGACCCCAATGTACCAGTTTTGAATAAGGGTCTTTAGTTATGTTAGTGGCTTATGGTCGGTTATAATTCTGAATTTGTTGCCGAATAGATATGGCCTGAAATATTTTGTTGCCCAAACAATGCCTAGCAATTCTTTCACTATTGTAGAATAGTTGATTTCGGATGTGGTTAAAGTTCTGCTGGCGTAGGAAATAGGTTTATTGTGTTCAATTGGACAATGCGACAGGATGGCTCCAAGAGCGAAGTTGCGAAGTTGCTCGCATCTGTGGTGAGATTAAACGGTTTTGAAAAATCTGCATACTGTAATATTTGGTCGTTAGATCGTTAGGTCTTACAAATTTGGAAAGTTTCGAGATATTTATGATTGATTTCTATTTTTCTGTATTTTTTTAAACATTCAGTGAAGGGTTTTACTAATTTTGCGAAGTCCTTTATGAATTTTCGATAATAACCTAATAAACCACGGAATGCTCTTATTTCCTTTTGTGTTCGCGGGAGCGTAGATCTTATCGGTGATTGGTTTAACGCCATGGGTTGATACAATGTGTCCTAGAAATGCGATTTCCTTTTTTTCAAGAAATCTGATTTCTCTATTTGTACCTTTAAGTTGGATTCTTTTACTTTGGTAAATATTTTGTTAATGTTTTCAAGATGTTCTTGTAATGCTGTTGAGTACACAATGATGTCGTCTAGATAAACTAAACAACATTTTCCTACTAAATCCTTAAGAATGTTATCCATAATTCTTTGAAATGTAGTGCATTTTTAAGTATTCATAATGACCGCCATCTACAGAGAAGGCTGTCATCGCTATATCTTTCGGGTCTATTTCTATTTGATGGAATCCGTTGGCTAATATATCTACATTTATCTAAAATCTTGTTAACGTTCGAAATAGGGTATCTACCAGAAATTGTTTTTTCATTCAACTTCCTGAAATTGATCACAAGTCTCCATTTTTGCTTGCCGTTTGAATCTTTCTTCTTCGGTACAATCGAAACAGGTGAGCTCCATGGGGGAAAGCTATGTTTGATTGTACGTTGTTCGATCACTGAAATATAGTAATTTGTTTCCGAATTTCTTGTTTATGACAATATGGATAACGATAAGTTTTGGTATATATACTCGTATGTAGGGATATCGTCTGTGGTAGGAATTTTGTGTTTTATCTTACTGGTAAAGCTCAAGTTTTGTCCTTCTTTTACAAAAATATCCTCGAATTCTTTACAGAGTTTTATGAGGCCTTTCTTTTCATCTAAGTTTAAATGTGAAATTCGAAGGATGTCTTCTATACCGGATTCTGTTTGGTGTCTATTAAGACTAAAATTATAATTATTTATTTCGACGAAGTTAGAAGAAGTTTATAGTTTGACCTTTAGAGGTTGTTCAATCAGCAGGGTTTTATCGTTTGGGGAATTATTACAGATTTCTACTCTATAAAACCGATCATTCGCTGTGTAGATTCCTTCTGAAATTGTAAATTTGACTTAAACAATAGTTTTTCTAATGAAAACACCACCGTTACGTACGTCTACTGGTACTTTAACGATTGTTTTCATGTTTGATAAAATAATGTGTTTTCCTGAATTAAAATTGGGATTAAACAAATGTGGAATGGTAGTTTGTTTCCTAAGTCAATTTCGCGTTAATTTGGGAGAGAATATCTAATCCTAATAGACCATCAAAATAGTGATGAAATTTGAATATGAGAAAGCTGAGTTGACCGTGTTCATTGAATTCATTAAAAATACGCACTGAAAGTGCCTGATAGTGAAAATTTTGATGGTGAACAGTTTTCAACGTCTAAATGATGAGTAAATTCAGGGTTAATAAACGAGGCTGAAGCTCCTGTGTCTATCAGAAATTTTAGAGGGCGTCCAAATGGGGATGAAATATTAATATAAGGCAAAATGAATCCATGTTTGTTTAAGTCTAAATATCCGACGGGTTTTCCGAGGCAGGGGTCTGAAAATTTTCCAGTACATATGTACATAGTGTGTAAGGCTTGTTCATCTTGGTTATCGGGATCTTGGTTTTCGTAAGGGTAGTGTACGTCTAGTTGAGGTACGTATACTAGATGGAGTGAAAAGTGACCTCCTTGGGAATTAAAACAATTTTTTTTTACATTATTCAATATAGTCCGCTTTTAGTTTGATACACTTATTCTAGCGATTTTCCAACTTCTTGATTTCGTCCGAAAAGTAATTTTCCGGAAGGTCTGCAAAATACTCCTCCGTGGTGTCGATGATTTCCTCGCGTGAGCTGAATTTTTTATTGATGAGCCATCTTTTGAGGTTTGGGAAGAAATAATAGTCCGAGGGATTCAAATCCAGTTACCAATCGACGCCAAACACCCTTTCGAAGTGCTCTCGCGTTCGTGTTTTTGGTCAAAAGTGAGCATTCACGGCACCCAGCGGCAGCAGGCAGTTTCCCCCTTACACTTTTACTTTACCTCGGCTGTTTTACTTTAGCTCGGGCGTTTTGCTATAGCTCGGGCGTTTTACTTCAGCTCGCGTGTTTTACTTTAGCTCGGGCGTTTTACTTTAGCGCCAGTTAGCCAGACGCCTAGTCAGCAGCTTGTCTTCAATACAGATGCAATACTTGCTTCTAGATTCGGATGAATTTGCTTGCCTTGAGTTCGGTTGAATTGTATATTTGAACTCTGGTGATTTTGTTATATGCGCCGGATGTCTAAGTGGAACGTATCAATTGGATTGTGGTAGCATTGCATCGTGGGAAAAGGTTAATAAATGTTTATCGTGCTAACATATAGAAAGCCTAGTCGGTACATTTATGCAACTCTCTAATGCTGCTGATTGTTTTAAAACGCCAATGTTCAGGTTCCCAAGAAAGTTTTTAGTTCGTTCCTTACAAAGGAGGGCACATACTTCTTCTAACGCTCGTACTTTCAACGTGAAGTATATAGAAACACATGAAACAAATTATTGTACATCTAGTGCAAGAGAAACCTTGCCCATATCAGAACTTTTTAACTCCGGGCTGCAAAACTAACAAGGACAAAAACTGCAGTACCACCCGAGGCATAAATATGGCTACACTTATGATACAATTTATAACCAGGTATACTATGAAAACTCTTTTAATTTTCATAGACCCACTTTTCTGTGAGAAAAATAAAAGCAGGCTTGTTAAAAAAAGATTCGACGTGAGCCAAAAACGCATCAAAATTTGTTCGTAGACTTCTAATGTTTTGATGTATTGTACAAGGTGACGTAAAATTAATCATCCAATTTTGTTTTTGAATTACTTTTTTACTAAATAAAAACAAATGATTTTGAGTGATGGAAATCTTTATTTGGACCTTTACAATTGTCTCTGTTAAGTGGAAAGGGTGATATCCGCCAAGTGGCTGCCGCCAGTGTTGATACACATGTGCCCATTTTATCGCATTTCCCATGATTTCCGCAAGATTTGCGGTGAATATTGTCCTTAAGGTCTGCGATTGTCTGAGGCTTGTTGGCATAAATCCGCGACTTCAAGTAGCCCCAAGGAAAGAAGTCTGGGATAGTTAAATCGGGCGATCTTGCTGGCCATCCCAAATCGCTAAAACCACATGTTCACCAAACCCCGCTCATGCAATTCCGGCAGTAAGAAGTCGTTTATCATGGTCATACAGCGTTCGCCAGCAACAGTGACCGTATTGCCGATGGCGTCCTCAAAAAAATACCTCCCAATCACTCCTCCCGCGTAAACGCCGCATCACACAGTGCATTGAGTGGCCACTGGCCCATGGCTCTTCATGCATCACACGCGGATTTTCAGTACCCCAGAAACGAAGATTTTGCTTATTGACGTGACCACTTAAGTGGAAATGCGCCTCGTCATTCATGATGATTTTCGACACAAAATCGTCCTCTTCGTTGTTGATATTGAGGATAGCTCAATACTTCACACGCGACTGACAGTCAGGAGGCCTTAACTGATGCACTGTTTGCAGTTTGTACGGGAACATGTGTACCTAAGTCTTTCACTAAAATTCGCTGTAGGGTTCGTCTGGTGATGTCCAATTGCGTGGCCCGTCGTCTGGTTGATGTTACTTCGTTCTCATCGACATTGGCAGCCACAGCCGCGATATTTTCGGCCGAACGACCAGTACGTTGGGGGCCACGCCCTGCATGGTCTCCTATGGTTCCACTCTGTTCGAGTCGAGCAGCTAAGCGCCGGAATTTTCATTTAATTTTTCATTTCATTTCATTTATTTATTCCAAGCAATATATTATTATTATTATTATTGATATTACATCAATTTACATTGAGGAATATATGATACATCCTTTAGTTAAAAAAAACTAGTGACGGATGAATTAAATAAATTTAAAGAAATTTATAACTTAAGATAAAATACAATTGTTGTGGGGTGATTAAGATTATATAATATGCTTGTAAATTTAGTGTATAAGAATTTTATTTAAGTAAAAGCTACGCTATATGATTACTTTTATTAAGTTGTTTATTTCATTGAAGTCAAACCTAAATAGCCACTTTTTAATTTCTCTGTCGAATGAAAAGATTTTTTTTATGCTTCGAAGTTCGAAAGGTAACCTGTTAAATAGTCTGGGTGCTACTGAAGTGTAAAAATGTAAAAAGCGATGAGTATTGTGAGGTGGAATATTAGCAAGACATCGTTCTGTGCTGCGAAGTCTATAGGTAGTTAAATTTTGATTTAATAAGTTTCCACTTCTTAAGTAAAATATTTTTAAGACTTTGTAAAAATAAATATATTTCAGCGGAAATATCTTTGATTTGAAGAACAAACGAAAACTATGTTCACGGTATTGTTTTCTCCATATTAATCTTAGTAGATGTTTCTGAGATACAATTAGGGGTTGTAAACTATTACTGTTAGTTCCACCCCAACATACGAACCCATATTGCAGCTTAGTTTGTACCGAACTATAATAAATTGTTTTTAAAAGTTTTTGGGAGCATAGTTTCCTTAGGTGATACATAATATATGTCGCTTTTAGAAGATATTTTTTCATTAAGGAAGTGTATATACTCCAGTTCATATTGTTGTCAATAGTTAAACCCAGATATTTAAAAGCATTAACACTTTCTATAGAAAAACATTTTGAAGAGCAGGTCAGGCTTTTCGAATTTGAGTTTATTTGACCGTTATTAGCAACATAATTACTAATACTGAAACACATTTTCTTACAATTAAAACTGTGAAAGATACATTTAGGAGAGTGCCAGTCTAGTGATGGTAAGTTAAAAAACATGATTTTTGTTTTATCACTAATAACTAGCTTGTGCATATCGAACCAATGTCTTAGTATTTCTAAATCATGGTTAATATCAGCAATCAAATATATTACAGACACATTTGAATATACGCACCAAATATCATCTGCAAAACCAGTTTGATTACACTTTAATTGTTGGTTAAAGATAGAATTAATAAAGATTATAAATAATAGAGGACCAAGAACGGAGTCCTGTGGAACTCCGATCCAAACATCTCGAATTTCACTAAAAGAATTCCCAATCTTAACCATTTGTTTCCTATCTTTGCGATATGAAGCTAACCAATTAAGAATAAAGACCCTGAGACCAGACTTTTAAAATTTAACAAATAGGGGATCGTGGTCAACAGTATGAAAGGCTTTTGTGATATCTATAAAAAGAGCAGCAGTGTTTCTTTTGCAATTTAAACTATAGTGCACCTGACCACAGAAATTAAGAAGTGCATCTTCTGTTGATTTGCCCGCTCTAAAGCCGTATTGGTTAGGGCTAAAGAATAATTGTTTTTCAAGAAATGCGACAACTCTCTTCTTTATTACTTTCTCAAACATTTTTGAGAATACCGTAAAAAGAGAGATCCACCTGTAGTTATGTGGCTTAGCCCTATCATCTTTTTTGAATATAGCAATGTCCTCAGCTATCTTCAATCTATCCGGAAAAATAGAACAATATACGCTTTTATTAAAAATGTGTGCTAAGACATCAAAAACATTAAAACAGATTTTCTTCAGAAAAGCACTTGAATAACTATTCAACGTAGCAGAATTCGAGTCGTCCAGCAACATAATACTTTTATACAACTCAAAAGAAGAGATTGGTTCATAGAAAAAACTATTTTGTTGACCATTTTCTCTATTATGACAGTCTTCCGAACACAAAATCGGAGACGCTATGTCATAACCAGCATCAGAAAGAGTAATGATCGGAACGCTAACAAGAAACTCATTGAAGACATTAGCCATTTCTACAGAACTAGTGATATCCCTATTATTAAACTTTATTTTAAAAGGTCCATCAAAAATTACATTTTTATTGAACAAGTTATTGACGATTTCCCATTCCTTTCTTGCACTACCTTTGGCACAGTCAAATTTGTTTATGTGTGCAGAGTGAGTTTTTTAACTTGAGACATCCAAATTACACGAAAAATACGCGATATCGCGAAAAATGTTTCAGACAAAAGTCACAAGGTTCTGAAGGGGGCGTAAGATGGCGACCACGAGTTTGACCTTGAGACCCATTTTCAAGGTCCAACGAAGGTCACTTTTGATTTTTCAAAGACAATTTCAACAAATGCTCAAAAATCTGACCATTCACTTCAATACACTTGTCTATCCGCGCTCTAAATGAACCAACAGAACTGAGAAGTATTTTTGGCGTAATCTTCCGGCAAGCTTTAGTTATTCGTCTTTTCATGTCCTCACGTGTTGTTGGCTTTTTTCTGTAAACCTCACTTTTTACGTAGCCCCACAAGAAGAAATCAAGTGACGTAAGATCAGGTGATCTAGCAGGCCATTGCCTCGGATCCCCTCGTCCGATCCATCGTTGATGGTAAACATTGTTTAATACGCCCCGGGCTACTTGCGAATAATGGGCTGGACAACCATCATGTTGAAACCACATTGTTTGTCGCAACTCCAATGGCAGTTCTTCTAGTAATACTGGAAGATGGTCCCGCAAAAAGTTTGCATACTTTTCGCCATTCAAGTTGCCTTCAATAAAATATGGACCTATTAATTTATCCCCAATAATTCCCGCCCAAACATTAACATTTCAAGGGTGCTGGCGTTCAACTTGTCGCAATCAAAAAGGGTTTTCGGTAGCCCAGTAATGCATATTATGTCGATTGACCGTACCGTGATTGGTGAAAGTCGACTCATCAGAGAATACTTCGCCAAGGGGGTCTCGTTCAATTTGCTGAAGTGCCCATTGACAGAAGGAAACCCGGTTGCGAAAATCCTCACTAGAAAGTTCTTGATGCATTGAAACATGATAAGGATGGTATTTATGCCGATGTAATATCTTACAGACAGTCGTCTGAGAAATTAATGATTCACGACTTATTTGGCGAGTGCTAATGTGAGGATCGTGTGCAACGGCAGCTAACACTGCTATTTTATTGTCCTCAACAGCCATCCTATCTGACCGATTCCTTTTCTTTGGTTGCACACTTTTTTCACCAGTGAATTGTTGGATGACCCGATAAAAGGAAGCGCGCGATCGTATCTGGTCTGGGAAACGTTGGGCGTAAAGAGCAACAGCACCATCGATGTTCCTTCCACTTTCTCCATAAATCAATATCATTTCAATTTTCTCTTGAATTGAAATAGCCTGCATTATTGATCTGGAAATCGTTACTAATAATAATCAGTTCCTTAAAACAAATATCGAACTTCTAAATGAAGTACAGTTCCGTTCAAGTAGAAAAAAAGAGTAGAGTGCACATCATACACTCTCAGATAAGTTTAGGACAATTTGTCTCTATCTGAAATTTCTTTGAGTTTTTACTTCACTCGAGGCAATAACAATTTCTTCGAAACAAATCTCGACCTTCTAACACCCTAACAACGTTGGAAACCGATTAATGTTTTAGGCGTGCCAGTGCTGTGGTATCTAGCACTGAATGAATAAGACCTTTGAAACAAAGTCATGTGCCCCATTGAGGAATACGACTGAGCAATGAAAATCAGGAATTATCATTTGAAAAATCAAAAGTGACCTTCTTTTGACCTTAGAAATGGGTCTCAAGGTCAAATTCGTGGTCACCATCTTATGTCCCCTTCAGAACCTTGTGACTTTTGTCTGAAACATTTTTCGCGATATCGCGTATTTTTCGAGTAATTTGGATGTCTCAAGTTAAAAAACTCTTCTTTGCAGATAGAAACTTCAGAGGCTATCTCTTTACAGATTAGATTATATATTTTCGTCAGATATGTGTTTCTGGGTTGTTTTTTGTATTTCGCCCGCAGTTTATTTTTCTCTGCAATTCGCTGTAATAAATAATCAGACATCCAAGGCTTTAGTCTTTTTTGTTGATCTCTTCTCTTTTTTGAAACTGTGGAACAAAACTCAACGTGCCAATCTAAAATGTTACAAAATATATCGAATGCAACGGAAGGATTGTTTTCCCTGTATATATCAAACCAGTTTTCCTGTAGCAAGCGTGCATTAAGACAATTAAAATTGGTTTTTCGAGTTAAAAAATCAGACACCACAGTTTTTGTGCGTTTAATCGTATCACTCTTTAAGAAAAGGCAAGTCATACTGTGATCAGTAATTGTATAGTCTGATATTGTACTTATTAAGGAGAGCAAAAATATGATCAAGACAAGTTTGAGTACTACCAGAAGTTTTTGTTGGTTCATTGATACAAGACTCCAATCCACTCGCAGACATTAACGTAAGATATTTTTCCATTACTACAGATCCTTGTAAAATGCCTATATTCATATCACCTATAATGAGCAAATTCCTTGAGCGTTCGTCACACAAAAGGGAAAATAACTCATCAACAAAAACATCCTTACTTATTTCGTGAAGTCTATAAAAACACAAAACAAAATTTTTTATCGTCTCTAAAGCACAAAACTTTTATCATATCAGACCCTATCAGATCAGGGCTGCAGGACTCACAATTCTCATTTAAACTGTTACATACAAAAAAACTAGTACCACCCACTGCATATGAATTGTTACATTTAGGGTAAAATTTGTATCCAGGTATATTATAATAATCCTTTTCATGGTCATAAATCCATATTTCAGAGAGAAAAATTAGATCCGCCTTTTTTAGGAGTGAATCCAAATGCGTTAAAAATAAATCAAAATTTTTGAGCATGCTTCTAATATTTTGGTGAATAATGAACCAGTTGTTTGCTCATTTGTATATTAACCATTATTTAAGATAATTTTTGTAGATCCGCAAAAGAGGAAATTCTAATGGGATTTTCCCCTTCCTTTTTTCTTAATAAAATAACCCCATTTCTGGCCCATAAGAACGAAAAATGTTTATCTATCTTAATCTGCTTAGATTTGTAAAACAATAATCTATTATATGTTGATAAACTTTCACTTATGAATATAGGCTTGTTTGCCCAGATGGCGCGACACGATTAGGAAATCGACATCGAAATTCACGCTGCTTTTAAACCACCGACAGAAACATCGACATAATAACTCCACGCTCTTGCGGAGTATAGCGCTCCATTGCTTGTCTGTTTGTATTCTGCAACTATCTAGTTTAAAAATGTCACTGGTCACTCCACTGGTGGGCCACTGATTCCAATGATTCACTCATATGTATGATTAGAAAAAATGCATTTCCGTTTAATACCTTATACCTCAATCTCTTCAGCAAGAAATGTACTAATCAGAACATCAAGTCATACTCAAATCGTTTTAGCTATTTTGTGGCCATATAACATATGTATGTGTAAAGAAATCGATTGATATATACAGGGTGTCTAAGAAAAGAATCTACAGTAAGGATCTATCTCCAATGTTGACATCACTTATCGACGATTTAAGGAAAGGCTTACTTTGGTGTACCCTGAACCATGTTAACAGGAATTGCACCGTTAAAACTAATGGTAGAAACTTTGTTTAGGCATTTATTTTTAGAAGAAACTAGCGTTACCCCGTCGGCTTCGCTAGTCGTTTCCTTTATTTGTTAGCTAAATTAGAAAACATTTCTTTCTTTCTTTCAAATGAATTTATTGTAAGGCTCTGTGATAAACAAACTTTTTTGTTTTTCGTTCATTTGCGAATACAAACAAATCAGCAGGTTTCCCTACATGTGAACAGGCTACGTATAATTGTCCATGTGAGAAACAATTATTTTCCAAATTCAAATCCCGCGCTTGAAAAGATTGCCCCTGCGGTTTATTGATGGTCATTGCAAAAGCCAATAGCACTGCAAACTGCAAACATTTGAATTCAAATGGCATGTCTATTGGTATCATCAAGATAGTTTGCCGGAAATCACCAGCTAATAATATTAAGGCTCTACCAAAGAGCCGTTGATTTCCTCTCATATTCTTCATTGTACGATTGAATGCCTCCAATGGTCTCTTGTGGGCCATAGGGCATTCATCCCACACACCAATTGCACACTGTTGCAACACTTTGGCCATTCCTGACGCTTTGGTAATATTACGAGTACATGTTGGATTTTCGTTGAAATTCATGTCCAAAGGCAACTTGAGCGCAGAAAGTGCTGTTCTGCCGCCATCCCAACAACGTCGTCGCAATTCCAGATGATGCAAGAGCCAATGCTATTTTATTTTGCCAACGAATGGTGGCCAAAATTGTTGAAATAACAAAAGTTTTTCCAGTGCCACCAGGCGCATCTAAGAAATACGTTTCACCAATTTTGCCTGTCATAGCTCTCATCAAAATGTCGTAAACATCCTTTTGTTATGCGTTTAACTTTGGAACTTTTGTTAGAACAAATTGTAACTCAATTATTGCGATCGAAATCATGTTCACGCAGCAAATCTCGATCATACAAATCTTGTAATTGCCGATTTGGCGATGGTATCCCTAATTGGGATAACGCTTTGTTTGCAATTTTAAGACAAATATCTTCGATCATTATGAGAGTTTCATTATGCATTTCTGGTGCTGTTAGCAAATGCGGATTCGATCTTGTTCTACGCATTCGATTCAAAATATTTTCCGTCATAAAATCTGCATAATTTGTTCACAATTCAGATGGGTTCGAGGGGCTAAACGTTGCTATGATTATCGCAAATAGTGTACGAATTCGATGAGACGGTGAAATAATTGGCGATTCAGCGAGCGTAAAATCCCAGTGAGCATCGCCCTCGAGCAAATGTAAGCGACGGCATGCCTCACGATAAGTTGGACACTCTAATCCATCTACTGTTTTCAAATTTGCAAAGGATGTTGGTTCACGAACGTTGATTAATAGAAGACGTAAATAAAAACACTCGTCATGTCTCGGATGAATTATAAAGTGTGTTTTTTTTTTTTAGAGGTATACAGATTTAATATGAAATAAAACACGAGAAGCTAGTGTTAATGTCTATGACATTAGCTTCATATAATATGTAGATAATTTTATACCTAGGGTTTTAGTACGATATCGGGCATATTCGCACCGCGGCTAACTCGAATGAAGCACAATCGCGAAGTTCAATTTTCGAATACTTTATCGTGCAATTGGGTCCGTATATGAGCAATAACACGGCGTATGTTAACTTCCAAATCGCCCAATGTCTCAGGTTTATCGGCATAAACCAGTGACTTCACATACCTCCAAAGAAAGTAATCTCAGCAAATGTTTCCTGAAATAAATTGATTGTGTCGCGCGCCGTTAGCATGTTGCGCTATCTTGTTGCAACCAAAGCTTTGTCACGTCAATGCCATTCAACTGAGAACGAAGAAGTCAGAAATCATGTTTCTATAACGCTCTCACCGCCAGTAAAGAAATATTAGCCAATGATTCCACCAGCCCATAAAGCACACCAAACAATAAGTCTCGACAAAGGCTTCTGGGATTTCTCGACTCCAAATTCGGCAATTTTGCTTGTTTACTATACATATCCATTTAACCAAAAATTACCCTCATCGGGGAACAAAATTTTGCGTTGAAAATAAGGATCAAGCTGAATTATGTTCTTGACCCATTCACCGAACCTACGACGCGTATAATAGTCACGCGGTTTCAACTGTTGTACAAGCTGGATTTTATAAGCTTTTAAGCCCAGATCTTTCCGTAAAATTTTCCACAAAGTGGATGGGAATAGCTCCAATTGCTATGCACGATGGCGAATCGACTCATTCAGATTCTCCGCAACACTGCGATCCACAACGGCAATAACTTCTTCTGTTCTCACTGTTTGTCATCTTTGGGATACGTATTATCCACTAGAGTTTACGTGGTGCGAAAACGATTCATCGTGTTTCGAATAACTTGCTCAGCTGGACGATTATGTCGACTGTAAAATGGACGTAGCGCATGATAAGTTTGGCAAACCGAACCATGGTTTTCAAAATAAGTTTGCACAATTTGCACGTGTTGTTCATGCGTTAATGTATCCATCGTAAAATGGTAAAATGTACTAACTACAAATCAATCGTCGACTGTCAAATTGACAATCCGTTTAAACAGTGTTTGTCAGTTTAAAAACTAAACCTCCAAAAATAAAACCCTTTATAAAGTCTTTCTAATGCATCGGTTTAAAATACATTTTGATGACCTGGAACTGGCTGCCCTTGCTTGCGTCTTGCAAAAACTTTGGTCGATTTATTCCATGTGATATACTGCTGGACTTCCGTGTATAATAATTGACTGGCAAATGTGTCACTTTGGCATAAAGCAAGAAAAACAGTCAATATAGTGACTGATGGTGTAATTGCTCTATGCAACGGAGTTTCACTTATAAAATAAATACATTTACCGTTTTCAAGATGAACAAATAAATGCACAACAGTTGGATGCCTTTCTTGTATTGGAAATGTGAAAATCTGTGCAAGAACTACTTCCCGATGATTTTTAACTGGTTGCTGGAGCGGAGCTTGGATGACGAACGAATCTCAATTTCTTTAGACGGACGAATCTCAATTTACAAGAGATGGGATGACAAATTTTCATAATCTTCATACATGAGCTGTGGACAATCCACATACACGGTAACATAAATCATTTCAACACTCAAAACGAGTATGTGGGCAGGTGTAATTGGAAATAAGATAATCGGCCCCTTCAAACTACCACCTAGGCTGAATTCTACAAACTATCTGGAGTTTTGCGAAACGAATTTCCAAAACTATTGGTGCTTCAGCCCACTATTGTCATGAGGTTAAGAATTGGCTAGTGAAAGAGTACAGTAACCGTTGGATAGGAAGAAATGGGCCAGTTCACTGGCCTGCAAGATCTCCTGACCTTAAAGTAATTGATTTTTTTGTGTGTGGAAGAATACACGAACTTGTTTAGTCAACCGAAATAGCAAATATAATTGAATTGGAAGAGCATATTCTCGAAGCGTCATCAAAGGTGAGGCAGCAGTTAGCATCAATAAACATTCGCAATCCAAAAACGGACTCCAGCATGCATACTAAGCCAAAGAGGAGACTTTCAGCACCTCTTATAACTGTTTTAGTACACACTCATAAAATATAAATTATGAATTGTAAAACCACAGAAAATCATTTTTTATTCATAGCCTTTGGAGCTTAAAGCAAAACAACCCTTTTTTTGAATTTACCTGCTGCAGGTTTTCCTAAGTACTCGTATCATAGAATCTATGGATTTTTCTGCAAACTACTTGATGATTTTTGTTTATTTTGTTTACATAGTAAAACGTTATGTTTATGCATTTCCTGGAGAAAGGTGACCTGAACATCAAAAATTAGCATGGATGAGAGGATATCAAGATATCAAGATTATAAAGGCTAGTATTTCTTGAAGTTTCCGTCATTAGTGTTAACGAAACAATTTCCGTTAAGATGGGTCAGGTAACACTAAAGTAAGCCTTTTCTTAAATCCTCGATAAACTATGTCAACATTGGAGATAGACTCTTACTGTACAACGATTTTTTTTAGAATGTACCCAAAAATTATTTCCCAAATTATCTTTGACGAAGTAGGGGACAGTCTGTGTATTGTTGAGGTATCGTTACATATCAACAATACTCCCTATTCGCGGACGTGCAGGAACATGATGTTCTCTTTTATAGATTTAGAGAAGATAACCTTGAACCTTCAATGGTTAGAGAAACGAACCATATTGAGCAGTCAGGCCCTTCTGTCAACGGAAAGGCGACAAATTAGAACCGATGTATTGTACTTAGAGCAACAAAATGCTTGCTGATGATTGTGTACATATGTATGTCGATTTCTATTCCAAGAAAGTACTTGAATGCTACCTTGATCAAAATGTATTCAGAAAATTGGAAATACAAGTTTATTCATCTAAATCTATATTGTCCCCTTCAAAGTAATCCCCATCGACAGCAACACACCTATGCCAGCGCTAGATCCAATCCTCGAAACAATTTTTATATTCGATTTTCGGTATGTCCATCAGTGCTTCCTGCGATTTTTCCATTACTTCCTCACGGCTGCTGAAACGCGTTCCCCGTAGTGCTTTTTTAACTCGATTGAACAGAGAGTCACAGGGAGCCAAATAAGGTGAATTCGTGAATTCGGTGGCTGTTGGATGGTATTTTTTGCATTTTTCGTCAAAAAATTACGAATAATCATGGCACTGTGCGACAGCGACGGTGCATTATCATGGTGCAAAATCCACGAGTTTTCTGCCCACAATTCTGGTCTCTTTCGGCTTCGTTTGCTTCGCGCAAACGTCCCATAACGCCCAAATACGAGTAATACTCTTAGTTTACTGTCTGGAATTCTCGCAAAAATTCATGACGCACTACAAAGTTGTAATCCATGAAAACCGTGAGCATTGCCTTCTTTTTTGACTGAAAACGACGTGGTTTTTTTGGTGTCGGCTCATTTGGTGAACGCTATTTACTTGCCTGATCTCTGGATTGCGTGTCGTACTCCTAAACCCACGTCTCGTCTCCAGTAGTGATCCTTTTGATGAATGTGCGATCGGATTCAGCCTCGCAAATCATCTCTTTTGCGACGTCAACACGGTCTCTTTGTTGCATGAAATTGAGGTCTTTTGGCACCAACTTTGCTGCTACACGACGGAAACCCAAAACATTAATCAAAATGTTTTGGACGGATCCATAGGCAATGTTCAAGTCCTCCGCTATCTCTCTGATGGTTAATTTGCGGTTATTGACCAACATTTCTTTTCCTTCATCAATGTTTTCGTTGGTTTTCAATGTCGATTGACTCACGACCACTTTTGAACCGTTTTCTTTAGAAAATCTTTGATGCAACACTTTTCCAACATTTCCAACATTCGCGCACCATTAAATACGTTTTTTTACGCAAAATTTAATACTCGTGCAAGTTCGTTGTTGCAAATTTAAATCCATTTCTAAAATTGTAAAAAACCGCCAACAAACACTAAGTTAGATGTACTCTTAGCTACGTAACTTTTGCAAATGTCAAGCTATGACGCTAAGATTTAGAGGGAATGTCAATAACAGATTTACCAACTTAATAAAAGAAACAGAATTCAAATCGGAACAATGGGAGCGCCACACGGTGGTATCCCCCGGGAACTTTTTGATCAAGGTGGTATATAAAAGTACCTGTACAATATAATGTTAGATAAAAATCTGAAGCTTATACAGGTATATTGTTTTTTTTTTCAACTCAAGCACACAATACGTATGTACATATATACACTTAATGCAAAAAAATTATTTATAAAAAAGTAAATAAATATTCTATAGTATATATCGAGTGCACACAAATTACCATATCTTTAAAAATTCCCCTTACCCATTACCACTTCCAATTACCATATGAGTCACTATGGGATGTTACCTAATGGATGTTACTACTAACATTAGAAATACAACGACAAATGGTATCTTTGCAGCATGTATAAAACCAAAGCATTGATGCACCAACATTAACAAAACAAGCATCATCAATCATAACAATCCACATTGACATCGCTTCAACTATTCAGATTCACCTGGTTTAACTGGGTAGCCTACACTTTAGTCTAGGGGTGGAGGAATTTACGTAATATGTATGCATGTCATATATTTACAAGTGTGATGGCCTAAAGGAATACTCTTTCATTGGAAATATATTCTTTGGATGCTATGCTGAACATGAACTGTATTATAAAGCAAAAACTGGCCTTAATTCTGCTTTGGCGGTTAACATTGGCTCAAGAATAAATTTTGTAAAAATCATGGAAATATTTTTTTTTGTTTTAATAGATTCAACTCACGCCAGCTGACTTTTGACTTTGGTCTTGCGGATGTGTCGTCTGATGCAATGGCATCAGAGCTGTAGCTGCCAAAATACAAAATCGATTTTCCCTGTGTGCCTAGGAATGGATTCGGCCATAGTCTGGGCCAAGAAGGGAATGTTTCCCATACCCGACCCTGCGTTATGACTGCCTACGTCCTTGATTAGGACTTCCATTAATATTTGGGTTTCATGTGAATATAATTTTGGATGGCATGACTTCTCTAAACGAATGCAACCCAACATCTCTAAGAAGCCAGCGGAATTCTTGCTGTTTCTCTATAGAAAAAACTATGGAGTGCTTACTTGCGTCGCGACGATGCAAGGCTTACATTTTTTTACAAAATATTAATTGATAGTTTTAAAATGTGTTTGTTCTGGGGTAAAGCAACCGTATAGCTCGTCTCAATCGCTTTCCATCAGCAAACTTCAATTCACATTCTCGAATTCTGTTGTCTCGTCCGGGATAACATGTTTCTACCATCGCTAACCGCCAATGAATTTTGGGTAGAACTGGATCATACACCATAACGACAACCCCCGGCTTAACACTCTTCGACAGAACTTGATGAGAATGATGTGCAAACCTTAAAAGATGCAAATATTCGGTTTTCCATCTCCTCCACAAAATAGAAATGTAGCTTTTCCTGGTCTTGCAACTCGTTCGAAGATTCTTCTCTATGATTTCTGTTGAGTTTTCATTGATCGCAATTGACATCTGACCGATGAGAAAGCTATTGAGAGTAATTGGGGTCAAATTTAATGGATCATTGCTAATGTACCTCAGCGGCCGAGAGTTAATTACTCGTTCAGCTTCGATTAAGAAGGTCTCAAGTTCTTGAGTGCCTATTTTTGCTTTCCAAATTGATGGCTTCAAGATGTCCTTCACGCTTTTAATAATCCGCTCCCAGAAACCGCCCCACCATGGTGCTCGCTCAACACTAAAATGCCAGTCAATGCTGTGATTGGTCCAATATTCTTAAGTTCACCAGCTGCCGTCTTAAAAGTTTTAGCCTTGTCAGAAAAGAAGGCCTTAGGTATCCCTCTTCTTGAAATAAAACGCCTAATAGCTAGTAAGCAGCTTTCAGAAGTCAATCTTGAAACCAGTTCTAGATGTACAGCTCTTATAACAGCACAGGTGAAGATCATCAGGTCATCAATTCTTTCAGAATTGTCCGTCGTATAGAAGGGCCCTTCAAAATGCACACCAACTATCTCAGATGGCTTAGCAGCTATCATGCATTGTCATGACAGGGGTGCAAACGGAAGTGAGCAAGATTTGCCCCGTAGCCGTTGGAACACACGGCAGAACTTGATGACTCTCTTTTCAATTTGCCGACCACTGGGTAACCAAAATTTTTCTCTCAGCCATGCTAATACCGTGTTGACACCACTGTGCATAGCCAGTTCATGTGTATAAGAAATTATTAACTTCGTGATACATGCACTTTTGGGGCGCAAAATCGGATTGACAATATCTTTAGGCTCGTTAAGTTGCTGTAACCGGGTACCAATGCGCAGCAGGCCGTCTTCATCCAATAAAGGATTTAGCATTAGTAGGGTCGAGGAACGTGAAATTGGCTTACCCTGCTGCAAAGCAACAATTTCATTATTAAAATTAATATTTTGAAAGTACCTAAGCCAATAATGCTCCACCTTTTTTAAATTAGCAGCCTTCAAATACTTCGTCATTGAAGCCTTCTTCGAAAAAAAAACTGAAACGGCTTTAATAACATATGCCGTTATGCGTAGAAGACCCCTCCAACTGCTAACATCACTATATGAAAGTAAGGGCTCACGCTCGTCATCTTGATTTGTAATGGTAAAATCCACAAATGCCGAGAGCACCGTTGCGGACGTGTTAGAAGATTCTACGGGTAAATGACGCCATTCCTCCTTGCTAGCTTTCATGCTAGCATCTGCGAATATATGGACTTCGTTCGAAATGGATTCCTTTGAGAATCCCAACCATTTGGGAACACGAAGCTCATTCAATCTATCCAAGTCTTTAATGCAGGTAGACCATTACCGTGCTAATTTTGAATCTAAGGGGATGTCCCAATCCAGCTTCATCCTCCATTAATCTTAAAACAAAATCTTCATGCGGATGACGATCGGTCCGAGAAAACCTTAAGTACATTGCGCTTCGTGGCTATGCTGATATCGTTCAAGTCACTTTCTTTTATGTTTAATGACAGCTCGTCAGTAAAGATGTTCCATCTGACTCCCAAAACTGTTTGTTCGCTCTCATAGTTGTCTTTCCCAAGGTATTTTCGCAGAGCTTCATCGTTAGTAACCTACTTCCTTAAGTTCATAGAAGCCCTACTGAGGATGTTTTTGGGTTCCTGATGAAAACGCTTAGCTTGACACACATCGACAAGACTAGTTACCACGTCGTCAATATAAAATGAGAGCAAGTTTCCGGATATTGATGCTCTTCGAAAGACAAATGTAGCTGAATAGCGGCTGACAAGAGAAACGGACTGCATGTTACGCCAAAAGTGACTCGATTCATTCTAAATTCCTGCAAAGATGGTATCAACGTTACGGACTTTATCGGCTCTGAGTACCAGAAGAATCGATGACTGTCACGATGATGCTCCGCCAATAAAATTTGTAAAAAGGCTTTCTCAATGTCAGCTACTAGTCCTATTTTCCCTATCTGAAACTTGAAAAGTACCTCCAATATATCAGGCAATAAATATAAGCCTGTCCATAAGCAATCATTCAACGATGGTTTTCCTTCTTCATGAGAAGAAGCATCAAAAACTATGCGTACCTTCGTCTAATAGCAGTTAATAGACTATTTATGCGCTCCACCTGTACGTTAGACTGCGGAGAATGACTAGCAACTTTGATGTGTATCACGCTAAGCCTGCGACAAAAAGATGAAAATTCGTCTGAGGTAAAGCAAGACCCTCTGTCTGAGACTATTCTTTTTGGCCTACTGTAGGTGGTAAAATAATTTTGCAAAAGTCTGTATAACTTCCTTAGTGCTTTTTACTGCATAGAGTTTTGTAAAGTTCGAAAATGCGTCCACTACAAGGAAAACGTATTTCTTTAAATTATTAACACCTGCTGGAAGGTGACCATAAGGTCCGCATGAATTGTGTCAGAAGGCTCATCAGCCTTTGGAATGCTGTAGAGTTCACCTTTTCTTTTTAAAGAGGGAACCGAGAAATAGATACATTTTAAACAAGACCTTATATAATTCCTTATTTTTTCCTTTATTGAAGGAGTAAGTCTTCTGTAGATAACCAAAAACTTTATCAATCCCCAAATGACAAAGCGCATCGTGATGCGTTTGTATAACAGTGTTTTCCATGTTTTTGCGAACATACCATAAAACAAAACGGAATCTCTACATTTTCGGTATATAAGACCATTTCTCATAGCAACGTAAAGATAGGGGCACTCGTCAATAAAAGCTAGTGAATGCTAGTTGTGCATCTTTTGATAGTTACTTACCGAAGTTTCAACCATTTTGGACGCGCAGTTTTTAGTTGACAGTCGTTTGAGTGCGTCGATGTGAGTGTGTTTTGTGAAAATGGAAAAAATTGAGTATCGAGCTGTTATTAAATTCTTGTTTTTAAAAGGCAATCAAAATGAGTTGGACTCTGTGTATGGGGACTCTGCATCATCATTTACCACAGTGAAATTTTGGGCAGCTGAATTTAAACATGGCCGTAAGAGCTTGGGAGATGATGAACGTTCGGGACGTCCAAAAACTGCAACCAATTACGATAACATTGCTAAAGTTCACCAAATGGTGCTAGACGACCGCCGAATTAAAGTGGAGGTTATGAAAATGTCCAAAGAAATCAAGATTTAGGCATGAGAAAGCTGTCCGCGCGTTGGGTGCCGTGTTTGCTTACGTTATCGAATAAATATTTCCAACATTTCCAACGCTCCGTTGGCGCAGTTTAGACGCAATAAATCCGAGTTTTGACGCCGATTAACTACTGAAACTTGGATACACCATTATATGCCCGAAACAAAAATTCAGTCAAAACAGTGGACTGCAAAGGGCGAGCCGGCTCCAAAAAAAGTAAAAACTGTTTTTTTCGGCTGGGAAAGTGATGGCTACAGTTTTTTGGGATAGTAAATTAGTTATCTTAATCGATTATCTTCAAAAAGGAAAAACCATTACAGGAGCATACTATGCATCATTACTTGCCAAGCTGAAGGCAGAAATTGCGGAAAAACGACCGCATTTCCAGAGAAATAAAATCCTGTTTCAACAAGACAATGCGCCGTCTCACACCTCAGCGGTTGCCATGGCGAAAATCCAGGAATTACGGTTTGAACTGCTTGACCATGCGCCTTATTCGCCAGATCTAGCCCCAAGCGACTTCTTTTTGTTCCCTTATCTAAAAACTACGCTCGGAGGACAGAGATTTTCGTCAAATGAGGAGGCAATTACCTTCGTGAACAATTATATTGCTGAGAAAATCGCCAAGTACTATTTGGACGGGTTAGAGAGATGGGAGCATCGCTGGGAGAAGTGTGTAGAGTTACAAGGAGACTATGTAGAAAAATAGAAAAAAATTTTGACAAAAAATGTCTTGTATCATTGTTCGATCTTAAACTTTTCAGACAACCCTCTGCTGCTTCTGTTCCCACATTTCAACCATCTTTTTAATATTTGTATCTAGGGTTTGAGTTGAGGATGTTATGACACCTACTTAGGGCATCGACATGATTCATTCTGCGGGAATCTCTATGCTCCACTGTATAGGAGCTGCAACTCCCATATCGATATTCGGGGATTAAGCAGTTGTTTGTTTAACGTAAGCGTCAATGATTTGTAGTCCGTGATGATTTTGAATTTTTTTCCCATTAAGTTGGTTCGAAATCGCCCAAAGTCATATACTATGTATAGCAAGGGTCTCAAGTTCGAAAGAATAGTATACTGACTCGGGGATGTTGATCTCTTAGAGAAAAAGGAAATGGGATGAAATTTCTTATCTGACTGTTTCTGTACCAAAACCGCACCAAATCGAGCTGGCATCGTAGTGTAAATAGTTCAGTCTCTGCCTGCGTGGAGTAAATACTCAAAACTTTAAGGAGTTCAAAAATTTGTATCTCCTTTTGTTCAAACCGGAATTGGGCATCTTGTTTTAAGAAATCATACAAAGGTTTTGATACTAATGACCAATTTTGAATAAATTTTCTGAAATATGAATATAAACCGAGAAATGATTGAAGCTATCTAATGTTTTTTGGAGTGGGGAATTTCTTGACTGCAGCTAAACCATCTGGATTGGGTTTTATACCATGTTTATTAACTTCATAACCAAGATAGGTAATTTTTTCTACCATAAGCACACATTTTTCGAATCTAGGCTTCAAATTGTATTCGACAATAAGCATTGAAACTTTTTCGTATTGTTTTCCGTTTCAATAAGTCATTTAACATTTTTCTTAATTCAGTAGTATTCATTTATGGTAGTCGACGCGGAGCGCAGTTAAAATTTTCATTAGCGTTGCATAGGGTAATTTTCATTTCATAAGGGATATTAGAGTTCGAATCATTTCTGTTTGAATGGGCTTGTTTAAATAAATCATAAATGCGTTGTTTTTCTTCTAATGTAAGCTTACTATTCACTGTCAAATTTAAATCATTCCTATCGTAACAAGTGTCGATATTTAAAATATCTTTCGCGAAAGTTTCGTCATAAAATTCGGTTTCATTTTTTTCGTTAAATATACCAACACAATTTTCATCATTTAAACCATAATCTTTTTTAAAATCTTTAGAATTATTTATAGTACAAGCTTTAGCATAGCTTTTTCAATGAGTGGCAAAATTTTCTAAATCATTTTGAACACAATCTTTGGAATTATTCACTGTATCATCTAATTCCTTAATTTTAGAATTGTCAAACGTTAGCTTTATACTATATTACCAGCTAGTAGCTTGTAAAAAGTCTGTGCCTAATACAACAGCGTTAGTCATTGTTTTGTTTTTAATTACATGCGACATGAAACTTATAGAACTATCACTTACATACATATATAATACGAGTACAATTAACTTTTCCTAGCACCTCCAATATTGTTGGATCACAAAAGATGGATCAAATTGCTCCTGTATGAAGCTTATTAGGCTGCCGGTGTCCACCATGGTATTAGCTTGAAATTCCAAGACATCATTAGTTAAATTATTAATAAATATGTACTTAACATTTAGCGAAAGATCCTTATAAAAAAAGTTCCTCTTTGCTTCGTCTTCAGCTGGTTTACTTTCAGGATTTGAAGAAGGCTTGTTCTCTTTACAGGCGGTTGATCAATGTCCATGCCTTCCGCACCTAAAACAGCTACCCCTTTTTTGTCGTAGGCTTTGGCAGTTGGTACGTTGCTATGTACAGGCTCGTTGTATTGGTGCATTTTCTGTGTTGTATGATTTCATTTTCTGATACTTTTCAACATCTGTTTTTGTTCGTCGATGGTTTTTGCTGTTTGAAGGAGCTGTTTATTACATAGAGCATCGGATATTCCAGTTATTATGTAGTGGATAAGGTCTTCTTTGTCGATGTCAACATGGTATGCAAACTCCTGCATGGACAGTATGCATTGATGAATGTTCTCATCTTTCTTTTTTCAACGGTTCCTGAGACCATCGTGCACATCCGCCGACGAAATTACTTGGTGAAAATTCTTAAGCAGGTTGAACTTGAGCTCTGGCCATGTTCAGCAACGGGATGAACGGAAAAATAGTCCAGCGGTTCCCTATAGGCTCCGCCTTGCAAAAATAAATGACTTTTGTTCGTTCCAATTGTGTAAAGTCCTTGCCTGTTCGTAACTCCTCACCCACTACTTTATGGGAAAATTATCGTAGCCGGAAAAATTAGGAACTGTGTTTCGATGTCATTGTAGGAAACTGAGCACGTGGTTGGAGTATTGGATGATTTACAAAGAGCTGCGAGTTTTTCTTTAAGAAATAAAATCTCCTGTTGGTTCTTAATTCTGTTAGCAAATATATCAATTTCTTGTTGATGACTTTCGGGAGTTTCAGCGTTGTGTACCTCTTCGTCGCTTCCTGTCTCGCCATTAATGGCTGCATCCTCTTCGTCCAAATCGTATAGGTACTCTTGTAACCTAAGTTTTAGCTCCCATTTGTTTCCATTGGTATTGAGTCCAAGTTGATTTAATTTGTCTTTTAATGATGGCACTGTGGCAATTTACAGAAATCTTTCGGCCCGTGCTGTTGCCATAACATTATTTTACAGTTAACACAATTTACTTAACTAACAAACTTAAAAAAAACTTTACTTATACGCGAACTGTACAGAAAGTGACAATGTTAACGGGTTACATAGATCCATCTTACTTCTGAAGACAAAAAAAAACAACTTAATTCGGCGACCGATGGAATAGAATAGTAACTGAGGGTTGAGATAGAAGAATTTTTCTCTGTTTACAATGAAGTAGGTTTTTGTCTCAATTTAAAGCCTACAGAAGTAAAAAAAAAAACTGGTGTTCTACATAGTTAACACGATGGCAACCCATCTGGTAATCTAAAACAAATTTCAAAAAAAAGATTCTTAAGTAGTAAAAATGTCGCTATAGCCCCTAACTAAACGAAACGAAACGAAAAAAAAGAAATTTAATTTGTTCACTATTTTTTTGTTTTTTTTTTTTCATAATTTTAAATTTTTTAAAATACATAGTACAAAAAATAATTTTAATACAATATTAAGGTTGTTTCAAAATTTGAAGTGAATCGATTAAATAGAACTTGAGATATCATGTAGAGAAAAACGCTTTAAAAAAACGTTGCTTAAAGATTGAAGCAAAAATGAGCTGAACTGAACACTGAACATGAAAAGATTTTCAAAAGAATACATCACTACGGTCTTCAGTTAAACGATTTTTAACTGTTTTATGTATTCAGGTAGTTGGACATTGTCCACCATCTACTGTTTAGTAGACGGGTGACGGGTTTAGTTGCTGCGTCTCTAAAACAGCTATAACTCAAAAAATTATTGGAATTTTAAATTTTCTATCGAGGAGGTCCAAACTTTAAGAATATGCAAAAAAAAATAATTTTTTTTTTCAAAATTCTAGACATAATTCTAGGCATAAGGGACACAATAACCTGCGATGCATACTGTGAAATCGATGAAGACACTACAGCGACACTCTACCTCTATCTGTTTCCGGCCAACGCTGGCATCGGACTGAGAATTTTTAGTAAACGGAACACACAAGAACCACAGATTTCGGAAAATTATAATTACGGAATTCAATTTACTTTTTCTATAATCCAGCTAAGTCTCAGTTCTTGGACCAAAGAGCATGCCAATTTCAAAGCCATTTCTCCTATTTCAGTTTTCTAAGCTACTCGTACTTACATCATTGTCATTAGCAACTACCTGTATATGCTAATGAGAGTTTAGCGTATCAGTCTAAGTCGTCTGGTCCTCCCTGATTTAATTTTTTTCTGGTTTCCAATTAGTCTCCCAGCATATGCCCAACTTTTTTCTTTTAACTTTGGATATAGCAACCAATCTTTCTAGCTTTTCACAAAAATTTAATTTGGGCATCCATCGGACAGTTCATTTGTTATAGACCAATCTTTAATCTACTGGTCTCCGAGAAATAGAAGTTGAAATAGACGTCAACCAGGAAATCCAATCTTTCATACGTAGTCTGTAACTAAATCATTTCCAATAAGTGATCCCCTTTCATATGCCATGTACCAGGACTGGAGTTCATGAACGCACCCAAAGAATGACGTATACTCGTATATGTATATGTAGGAGTATGTGAACTCACAACACTAATCTCAGTTACATAACTAAATGCTATTAATCAGATTTTAGAAAAGCTATAGTCCTGTGCCTTTGCTGATATTCAATATCTTTTAATAACCAAAACCGCACAGTATGCGGTTGGTGGCGACCTGTCAGTGGTTAGAATCTAGTTAGCAAAGCAAAGAGCCCAGAGAAACGTATCCATAAAAACGCATTTAGACTTAGCATAGATGAACAAAAAAAAAATCAAAACGAATAGAGTTCCACGGGTTATAACATACACAGATGTGGAAATATCAATGTATCTGCATATCCACATTCGGTTCACCTTGATATCTTTGAAAACTTACATATGGTATTTGTTGGTATCCATTAGTTCGAGTACTCATCACAAACAACCGACGACGAAGAGGACATCCCATGGTGGACCTAAAGAAATCTACGAAATATGCATATGATGAATTATTATTGACGTGTATTGCAAGTTCTTTTTTTTCACCGAACATCCTGGGTTTGAATTTTTGACAAGTTTCGCAACGTATTTCGCTGTTTCGAGTATGATGAAGAGGTGGTGACTTGATATGGAGTAAGGGAATTAAGAGAAGAATTTATTGTTGACAAGGCAGGCCGGTACTTTTGGAGTAGCATTTGTTGTTCTCCTCCTTTTTTGGCATTCGTTGTACTCGTATGGTAGGGTGCAGCAGTCTATCATGAAGTAAAAACCAAAACCTCATGGTACTCGTAGTCATGACGTTGTCAAGCCCATTTTTTTTTTTTTTTTTTTTTAAAGGCATAAAAGATCATTATTTAGAAAGAACGGAAGGGATAACAATAGCTAGGAGAAAGAATGTAGCACTTTCGAGAAATTATCTTTTTGGTCATAATAGAAGGCTCGGTAAAAAACAAAAATACAATACTATATTTTGATTTTTTAGAATTTCAGAAATAAACCTACATCAAAAAAGTAGGGCACTTCTAACGTACCCTAATATACTAACTTCCTTGCATAGATAGCAGTACCATCCGCGGTGGACCTACGCTTTGACACATATGATAGACGTTCCAGACAGGGTGGTCTTTGGCCAACTGCCTTCAGTTCCGCACATCAGAGGTCCTCTGTTGCAATGTTATTTCCACTAGGGATCAGACTGTAGCGTTGAAACCCATTCGTTATAAATATTTTAACCATCTACGGGACTGATGCGATGTTTCTCGACTAGGTCGATATCCCCGTATACCTCGTAAGGTTCGCTTAATATGGATCTACTCTTCCAGGCGCCGTAAACACAGCCTGACGAAAACTTACTCGATGAATCTCGAGTTCAAAGGATCCAAGGATATCTTTATCCGCCTTCGACAACGTTTTTACTTTTGTGCCATCGAGCAGGAATGGGATGATAAGAGTATTATATAGATTTCCTTAGAATTTCATGTTAAAAGCTTTTTATTTTATTGCTTTATTGGGTCACGGAAACAAATCTACCTCTCTATTTGATTTCTAATGAGATGTTATGATAAGAGTTGAAGGCAGAGTCGAGGTAAACAAAATCCCTTGGTACTTCAAAGTTATATTGTGCAATAGTTGTCTATTCCGACGTCCTGTCCGATTCGTCGATGTATTGTAGTACATCCCTTTGTTGACAGAATTATAATGGGCTGTGCCCACAATCACAGCTTAGTTTTGCCCCTTCTGTTTCAATAGTAACTAACGGACAGCTCGCTATGATGTCTAAGTTAAGTAACAGCGAATATACTATAAGTAGTTACACTTTTGGAACTACATGCCTAAAAATACATGTCTTGGTTTCAGATTTAATCCAATGGTCTTGGTAAAATTACTTTCGACCTTACCGGACCAGCAGGCGTACTCACTTTGAGAAATCTTGAGAGTTGTTAAAGCGATTCAAAAACCTGATATATCTGCATATACGAGTACCTCGTTCGCATTAATGATATCATATGCGGCCTTAAGATCAATAACGAAGTAATGATTTGATTTCCACTTTTTGAGTTTTCTCTAGAATCTGGAATAGTGTGAACACTTACTGTCTTACTCATAAAAATCCCTTATAATAGGTTTATAACACACTTTAGTTAAAATGCTCTTAGGCACTAATAAACCTATTATAAAAATCTTTATTCATAAACGTTCAATAAACCTGTCATAGCTAAGTTCACGCTAGGAGCCACATTAGCGTCATTATGTTGTCATCCTGATTCCATTGTGAACCACTCGCTAAAGAAAATTGCATTTCCTGTCACGAAAGCGGTTTGAAATTTAAAAATTGTAGTTAGAAAATTCAAAAAATTAAATAATGGAGACAAAAGGGAGTGCACTTACAAATTTGTTTTTTTTTTGCAGCTACACAGGTGAAAATCGTTGAAAGACATCGCTTGCGAGCTTTGCGATAGTGTGGGACTTGAGTCACCCACTAAAAACACCCAGGGAAGGCATGATGTTACCATCCTTCCAGGAATCGCAACTAGTCGTCAGACTAATCAGCAATTTTGTTCTAGTATGTACTTATGTGCTTATGTACTGTTTTAAGGGACTAACTTTGGTTTGTTACCTTTTGTTTTTTAATTCATTATCACTTTGTTAGTGTGATTATGTTGTCACATATATATTTCGTTTCTTTTTACCTAGTTAACTAGTTCAAAAGGTCTTACTCTACGTAATCTTCTAACTAAATTGTTATTATTAAGTAGTTGGACTACTTCTAAATTAGCATGGTTGCGAAGCCTAACTTCATGTCTTCTTGCGACCTTCCGAACCTCGCATTAAAAATTTTGCGTAATACTTTGTTTTGAAAGCATTGTTTGCTTTAAAGATTTGTCTTACTTGTGCACCGCCGTAACTGGGGGCCATATGTCCAAATTGGTTTTAATATTTGCTTGTAGAGAAGCAGTTTATTGTAAATTGAGAGGCATGAATATAGGGAGGTATTACACTTTATTATATCGTATATTTCATCAGGTTTTTTCTTGGCATGAGTTTTCCAGCGCATCTTTGCGTCCAACGTCAAGCCAAAGTGCTTAGCTGAGTTCGAATGCAGAACTACTTTATTACTTATGTACACAGATATGTGTTGTACGTAAAGTTAACATGAACCAACTTCAGTTCATTTAATTTTATTTGCAATTTTTTAGTCCAATTACATACGAGTATATCATTTACTGTCTTTTGCAGTTTTTCTGTAACTTCCTGTAGGGTTTTTCCTACTGCAAGTACAGCAGTATCGCTGCAAAAGTGGCAACAGTAGTTTCGTCATTTTGTGGTAGGTCGTTCGTGTATAGGAGGAACAGTGCGGGTCCCAACACACTACCTTTCGGTACTCCAGCTTTGATGTGTTTCAATGCGGAGTACTCATCTTCTTGCTTAATTCTAAATAATCGATTCATTATACATATACGACTCTAGTAAGACTAATCCTTTGTGCCAGACTTTATCAAAAGCCTGTGTTACATCAAGGACGATGGTAGTGCATATTTGTTTTTCTTCTAAAGCTTTTTCTACTATATCCGTTATTCTGTGGATCTGATCTATAGTTGAGTATTTATTTCTGAATCCAAGCCGATGGTGTGGGATCAGTGTCTTTTCTTCTACAATCAGATGGAGTCGTTTTAGAAGGATTTTTTCGAATAGCTTAGACAGGATTGGCAGCAATGATATCGGCCGATATGACGTTACTTCACTGAGAAATTTGCCCGGATTAAGTACCATAATAACTTCCGGGACCTTCCACATACGTGGGACATACCTCAGTCTGAAAGCTGCACTTGTTATCCGTGCTATTTTTTTCATACCTTTTTTAGGCAGCTTTTTCAGAATTTCACAAGTTATTAGATCAAATCCTGGGGCTTTTTTTGGGTTGAACTTTTCTTTTATTTCTTTGGCTATTTCGCCAGAGGTTACTGCTGGGATCGATCTCTCGTCTTCGCACATTTCTTCCGTTTGTTGGGAATTATCATTATCGTCGTATGGCTTAAAGACGTTTTCAAGATGTTCCGTAAATACATCCGCCTTTTGTTTGTTTGTTTTAGTCCAGTTACCACTGCTGCTTTTCACTGGCGGAATGTAAGCCGTTGGTCTTTTCATTTTTTTTGTAGCCTTCCATAGAATACTCATTCTGTACTAGCATCGTTTGTCAGATTTATAAGGCATCTTTCCACCGATGCATTTTTAAATTCTGCTATCCTTTTTCTGAGCTTATTGTTTAAGCTATTAAGTCTACTTTATCACTTGGAGCTCTTGACAGTTGCCATCGTTTGCGAGCTCGTCTCTTTTCAGATATCATGTCACATGTGTATCCCAACACGTTTCTTTTTACTTTTCTACAATATTTAATTCAGGCGTTGCAGCCCATGCAGCCTTTTATATAGCTAGGGTGAAGGACTGTACTTCACTTTCTAATTGCTCTATTGTATTAATTGTTGTGGATAGTTCGATGAGTTCATCTATTAAATATCTGAATATATTTCAGTCAGTTTGTTTGTTTATTAGACGTGGGTTGTGTTCCTTCATTATAATTTTATTACCAAGTGTAAGCAGCACAGATGGGTGATCTGAGTCAAGATCTGGCCCTTCCTTAACTTGGGTAGTATTTGAGAAGATATTCTTAGTTAAGAAGAAGTCGACAGCATCCAGGATTTTGTTCCTATCTGTGGGCCAGAAGGTAGGATTTCCCGTTGAATGGTAGTTAACACTGTTTTTTTTAAAAGATTCAAGGAGTTCTCTTCCTCTTGTATTTGTTAATCTTGTGAATTTTGTTCTTTCAAAATTGTTTTGTTTCAGCCTGTAGCTAGAAGAACAATATGCCGCTGCTTGTATACGGATTTGGTTTGTATTTCACAAGACAGGTATTCGTCATCTTCATCGTGCCTAACTCCTTCCTTATTTATAACAGCGGCCGCTCCTCTTGCTGTATTGTGAGGATGTTAGGTATGGTATGTCTTGTATTCGCGAAGTTTGTATTTTGTTCCAATTTTAAAATGTGTCTTGGAGACTAGACATATATCAATTGTTTTTATATCGAGAGTCGCTTTGCTATTCTCGAGGCCATTAGCATTCCAGAATAAGGTTTGTATGTTTTTAGCCATTATGTCCTTTTAGGTACAGTTCTTTTATTACTGTTTTGTTTTTCAAGGAAAGATTTTTCTTTTCAGAATTCTCTAACTATTCTTTTCCATACCTTCAATTCTGTTAAGAACTCTTTGCATGATATCCTCCATAACATTGCTGGGAGGCTTGGGGTTTCCATTTTCCAAAGGAACTTGTGCATACCAGTTTGATCAAAAAGTTCAGAAAATAAATATTCAAGTATATTCATCTAAATCCATTTTGTCCCCTTCAAAGTAATCCCCATCGACTGCAACACACCTATGCCAGCGCTTGATCCAATCCTGGAAACAATTTTTATATTCGATTTTCGGTATGTCAATCAGCGCTTCCTGCGATTTTTCCATTACTTCCTCTCGGCTGCTGAAACGCGTTCCCCGTAGTAGTTTTTTAACTCGATTGAACAGAGAGAAGTCACAGGGAGCCAAATAAGGTGAATTCGTGAATTCGGTGGCTGTTGGATGGTATTTTTTGCATTTTTCGTCAAAAAATTACGAATAATCATGGCACTGTGCGACAGCGACGGTGCATTATCATGGTGCAAAATCCACGAGTTTTCTGTCCATAATTCTGGTCTCTTTCGGTGAATTGCTTCACGCAAACGTCTCATAACGTCCAAATACGAGTAATACTCTTTGTTTACTGGCCTTCTAGCAAAAATTCATGATGCACTACACCGTTGTAATCCATGAAAACCGTGAGCATTGCCTTCTTTTTTGAATGAAAACGACGTGGTTTTTTTGGTCTCGGCTCATTTGGTGAACGCCATTCACTTGCCTGATGTCTGGATTGCGTGTCGTACTCATAAACCCACGTCTCGTCTCCAGTAATGATCCTTTTGATGAATGTGGGATCGGGTTCAGCCTCGCAAATCACCTTGTTTACGGGTCTCTGTTTTGCTTGAAATTGAGGTCTTTGGCACCAACTTTGCTGCTACATGACGGAAACCCAAATCATTAACCAAAATGTCATGGACGGATCCATACGCAATGTTCAAGTCCTCCGCTATCTCTCTAATGGTTAATTTGCGGTTATTGACCAACATTTCTTCTACTTCATCAATGTTTTCGTCGGTTTTCGATGTCGATGGTCTGCCACTGCGTTCATCATCTTCGATTGACTCACGACCACTTTTGAACCGCTCGTGCCACTGGTAAACGACCGTTTTCTTTAGAGAATTGTTGCCGAAACACTTTTCCTGCATTTCCAACGTTCGCGCACCATTAAATCCGTTTTTTACGCAAAATTTAATGCAAGTTCGTTGTTGCAAATTTAAATCCATTTCTAAAATTGTAAAAAATCGCCAACATACACAGAGATAGATGTATAGGGAATGTCAACAGCAGATTTACCAACTTAACAAAAAACAACAGAACTCAAATCGGAACAATGGGAGCGCCACAAGCTGGTAAGTTTTGTTTGGACCGGTTATGAGGCTTAAGTTTTCATTTTCGCTTAAGGGTAGATTTCCTTTAGCTCTATCTAATTTTTTATTCATTTTCGGCTTAGATTTCGCTTTCAAGTCTTTTTTGTTTCATTCTTCTCCGTTTTTGGTTGCACCTTTTTGAACAGGCTTTTGCATTTTCTTTTGCTTGTTTTCTTTTACCTGCTGTAGCTCCTTTGCTACTACACACCCTCTGTAGTCAGCTGGGTGTCTTTCGCTACAATTGGCGCATTTAGGAACTGCATTTTTTCCCTTATGCAGTGTTTTGTATGGTGGACTCCTGCACATTTAACGCATTTCGGGTTTGAGCTGCAGTATTTGTGAGTGTGACCATGCTTTTGACAGTTCTTACATTGAGGAACTAGCTTTGATTTCCGCAAACGATGAATTTGTATTTTCATTCCTAAGATATCTTTAATTTCAAAAATTTTCTTGATGCGGTGCTTTACTCTTGTATTTAAGCATGTTAACAACTTCAAGTATTTTGAAGTTTTTCTTCTTTAGGTCATTCGCAATGCATACAGGTGTGCATGAGTAGTGTAGTTACTTTGCAACAACCTTTATTGGTCTTGTTTGTTTATTTTCAAACGAATACCATTGAACTTTTTTCTGGTTTAGCATTTTTGTCAAGCTTCTATAGGATTCTTCGTTATCCACATCAATTTTAACATCATTATTACATATTTAGGAGAGCTGTATTAGCTTTTATTTTATTGTCTTCTAGAATATTAAATAAGCCTTCGTACTTCATAATACAGGGCACTATAATTGGGGAAGGCTTTATTGGCTTGAGTGGCTTGGTGAAAAAATGAAAGGCTTTTCTGGGCTTTTCTGGGCTTTTCTGGGCTTTTCTGGGCTTTTCTGGGTCACTTTTGGTGACATGCTCATTTTTCTTTTTTTGTTCGTTTTTGTCATACTGAAGGGTGATTCTGTCTCTCTTTGCAGTTCTTCTTCATCCGTAGAGTACACTATAGTTTTAGGTATCTGCTCATTTTTATTATCATCCTATTCTTTAAGCATCTGCAGTTCGATCTTTAATTTATCAATTTCGCTTGCAAGTTTTTCACTAAGTTGCTTAAAATTGTCTCTTTCTTCACAGGCTTTTTTGTAATAAGCTTCTAACATCGAATTTTCTCTTGTTGGTTGGGACGGTAGTGTCCTTACCAATTTACGACTCTTTATGAAAGGGTCATCTTTTAGCTATTTACAAATAAAAAGAGGCAAAAAAGTGGGAATTGGCTGGAGGAAGACAAGGTAAGTAAAGCAGTACCGAATATTTCTACATAGTACATAAAAGTTAATCAGGTATTTCTTTTGTTGTTGTAATCAAATATCATGTGCTAATTTTTGTTACCATAGACTCTATTGAAGGACTTAGTGAGAGAGAGTGTTTCAGTCCTCGAAAATAAAAACACCGATACTAATACCAACTCCAAAAAGCTAGCAGCGTGGAGAGATTTGCAAAACAGGTACACATATTTATCATTGAATAAATTTATGAAGCATTTATGTTTAATTAGTTGATTATCATCTGTTTTAAATTTTGTTTTTAATTTTAACAGTATGTGCATCGGTGGGACTCGAACCCTTTCACAGCTGAAATCTCAGTGGGGCATTCTCAAAATGACTCCAAAAAAAAATTTTCAGAGGGGCGGAAGTACTTGCTGCCCACCACCACCGAAGGAACCCGACAACATTGATGACATCAGTTCTTGGCTAACCACAGAATTTTTTTTTTTTGATAGTAATGAATTTGATTCAGATGCTATAATAGTAAATAAGATTACTAATGTGAGTATTTAATGTTATATAAAATAATATGTTTTAGCCATTGCTGAAAGCAAGCAACTAAGTAACTGATGTTTCCTATAATTTTTCAGAACAAGATTGAGATAAGCATAGTGGAAGAGCCATCAGACAATAAAAGCATAAATAATGTGAGATTGATGTCTTTATTTTTTTTATAATTTACATGACACTAACATAGACTTTTTTAATTTATATAGGATGTTTCCAGTCATACATATCGCGCTATTAAACGCGAAGCAGCACCCTTGCAGATATCCTTTAAGAAAACTAGAAGAAAAGATGCAAATAAGACCAACGTAAATAACAATACGAAGGTTAAATTTGCATTGAAAACTTACATACAACTAATTCTATTTCACCCAAATTATGCAGCAGATATAGCCCATACGGAGACAGAGTGCAGGAAAGAGTTGCTCCCAATCCAAATGGAAAATGGAATAAAGAAAGCTATATTTAAAAACAAAAAATGATGAAAAAAGGAATAAATTACTTCAAAATGAATTCAAAATTTCTGTGTAGATATTTTACCTACATACCAACTACTATTGACTGAAATGTCTATCAATAAATGCTCTTCAGAGAGCATTGTTTGAGCCCCTTCTTCCTGCTTCATTAACTTGGGGAAAGTTTAGCATCAGAAAAGTGTTCATCTAAAGTATCTAGATCCGAAAATGTAAACATATTTGATATAGGTAAGTTACCTGGAATTGAGTCTTGTTATTCTATTCAAATATTATGCAACACAGCAAGAGCTACAATTGTTGGCTTGACATTGTTCAGGTGAACTGTTATGCCGTACAACCGATTTTGAAACCGCTGCTTCCAAACACCAAAGCATCGTTCAACACTGTTCCTTGTGGCAATATGTGCCCGATTGTAGTTTTCTTTACGTATATTTTGAGGCATACGTATGGGTGTTAAGAGATACGGCTCCAAGCGGAATCTCCCAAAGTCGTCCCCTAAATTCACCTCTCTCAAAAAATTACTTAAGAGTAGATTCATTGAAAATTCTTGAATCATGGGTACTGCCTCGCCATCTAGCAACTATGTCGCATATGTTAAGTTTGGCATCACAAGTAACCTGCCAAATAATAAATTAATAATATGTGAACACACACAAAAATGTTATCTACACAAATTGGATATACTTAAGTACGGACTTACCTGCATATTCAATCAATAAAATCGTTTTCTGTTTATATAAAATTGAGCTGCATCACCGCTATATTTTTTAATTTTTATATGACTATAGTCAATGCAGCCCAACACAGCTGGGAAATTTCTTACCTCTTTGAATTCCCTGATAACCCTTTGCTGTTCAGGCAGAGACTGTGGCATTTTAATGCAAGTTGCAAAGTGAAGAGCAATGGCGCGAGCTATTCTGGAACATATGCAACTTACGGTTTGTTGGGACAAACCATGGATATCTCCCTCATCATCTTGAATCTAAATGGGAAATAAACGAGTAGGTACATGAAGCTCTACAGAAGTGAGTCGTAGAGTAGAGTAGACCCCAACATCTTATAGCGGTTAAGACTTGCAACTCTGGTGATGTACCACAAGCTCTTGGATCGAGTTGGAAATCTTGCCTTACGAGATCAATTATGAAGTTTGCCGTATGTTTATTAAAGCGGTATCGCTTTAAGAGGGTCGTACCTCGTCTGGTACCACTTCTGACGCCGACGATGCGGAGTGTTTTCTACAAGCTCCACGGCGGCAAAAGCTTGCAGCGCTTGCATACTAGGATACAATATAACACTTTCACTTTTCACTTCAATTATTTTAAATTACAAGGTCTCTTGTTTGGCGTGCTTGAATAAATTAAGCTCAAATGGAAAACTGTCAAAATGTCAATCAAAAATCAGCTGTCCTGTAAAGACGGCCATTTTTTTACTCTATTAGAGGTTTATTGTAGGGTTAATCCTTCTATAACTCATGAAGTGGTTATTGGATACTCATAGAGCGTTTTAGTGCTCTATAGCAAGGTTATAAGACTTTTGAAAGTTTTTATGGATAAGACAATAAGTTTGTATTTAATATATTATTTATTAGGTATTATTGTAGAATATACATATGTATTTAGTAGCTAAATGAGCAATGACCGTAAACTGTTCAACCTTACTAGCACAATTTGATAAAGTTGTAATTATCCTAATTAGGACTAAAGAGTTCATTCGATCCATAGAAAACAGAGTGTTATTTTTGGTACCGCTAGCGTTGGAATTTATGTCATTTGAGACAGTGTAGATGGAAGAAAAATATACTGATTCTCTTCTCTTACCATGCAAGAGCGCTGAGGTAAAGGCGAGAAGTCTTGCAAAGTGTTTATTGCTACGCTTGTTTGGGCCGTACTCGGAGGATGCCTAAAAGCTATTAAGTTATTGAAGCTTTTTGATGCAGCTATTGTGGTTAAAGCTTCATTTGGCACCGATGGAGACGATCTGCGGTTAAGGCACTTATTTCTAATCACGATGTATTTCTCAAAGAGCACTGAGGATTAGTGGATCTACTATACTCTCCATTGCAGTTTGCACATTTCTTGGTGGAAGCATTGTCACAGTCAACTGCGACTGCACAATTAGCGCAGTACGTCTTAACATGACGGTTAAAATCAAACATCTGGCAATCAGCTTACCTTTCAGTTTTCTTCTAAAACTCCAATTCACCTTTGTGTGGAATAGATATCGATAATTTTCTTTCAGATCGGCTAATTTAATGTCTCCATTCTCAAATGAAATGAAATACAATGTGTCAGTGTAGTGTTCATATTTTTTTAATGATCTTTTTGACCTCAAAACATTTTAAGCTATGTTTGAGGAGTTTGTTTTTAAGTGCTTTCACCTCAATATTGTCCGGCCCGATCTTATTCGTTACTTTAAGCAAATTTAACATTTTTAAGATCATAGCAGTAATACTTACAGTTTCTCTCTTTAAAGTAGTTAAGCACAAGGTTGTACATTTCAATCGACACATGCAATCTTTATACCAATAGAGAGATGTTTAATTGAATAGTCTATAGTGGGAATATATGCCTTTTTTTTCTAGAACTATTTCAATGTCTTCATCATCCCTATCCATTAGAGTTTGTAGCGGTACATAAAAGTTCCTTCTTGAATTACTATCACTTTTCGCATTACGCGAGGCCGACTCGGCTCGATGCCTTTTTCCTGAGGACATTTTAATGTCCCCAGCGGACCAGAAAATCTGACGCATTTGGAAGTTAGAACTTTAAACAGAATGTGCTCGAGGTCATTCGCTGACGGACGCTTCAAGAGAACTACTATTTCCTTCGTAATCTTTACAGATTCCAGCAAAGCTCTTATTGGCTTACCACGTTCTAAATATAGTAACGTTGTCTATAGTAGCGCTGCTTTCGTTCTCTGTAGCGGTTACCCTCGTATATGTCGTAGTTTGCAAGCTACGGCTTTTACTAGTTGCTCGGCTGCTGCACACGGCCTGTACAATACGCAAGTATTCCATATAAGGGCGCAAATGTCGGTGCCACTTTTTCCTATTGCATTTTCGTCAAGAGTAAATCAGGACTTATCCGGCGCTAGTGTTTCTTTTAGCAAAAAGGGGCCTGATATTTCCCAATCACATCGAGCTCAAAATAAAACTTGACAACGTCAACAGTAGACTGAAGAATAAGTCTCTTAAGCATTGCCAATAAGATTTTCCAGCTATATTATTTGTACAGAAACCTTTCATGGGGAATCTGGTTAGAGGCATATCAGTGCGGTATCAGACCAGGATAGACTAAATTTTGTAAAATATTTACTCTACGGCAGATTTTGCGAAAGAATTCCAGATCGATACTCACCATTTACTTGTCGATTTCAAAGCCGCATGCATCAGCTTGCACTGGGATTAGCCTGTCTATTCTTGACAGCCTTGCCAAATCCGTCAAGTTATGCAGTGGAGAATTCTTGCTGCTCCATTAAGGCCGGTAATGAATTAACCGAAATTTCAATGTAAAGAAATCTTTTCGGCAAGTCGGCGTGTTGCCATGTGACTTTTTTTTAGCGACACTCTAGAAAGCCGTGCAAGACTCACCGGCCAACAAAGTCCGCACAGCTACTTGCGGATGAGTTTGGACATCAATAAAAATTTTGTGAATATTGTGTTGAGAGCGGCCATGAGGGGTCTGACGGTAAGCTAGTGCAAAACAGAGTACATAACGTATTCTCATCAGCAAAAGCCGCAAACCACCGCGACTGGATCAAAATGTCACCATTGACCGTTATAACTTCGAGGCAGTTAAGGGTTTCGTCTACTTTCTCGCCACAGTTACAATCAGCAATGAAGACCGTTTGAAACACAGAACATTTTTCTTTGAGGTTGTTGCTAATACCTTGCACGCTAAGTTAATCTACTTGGTTTAAGGCATTTTGGGGTCCTTCTCGTAAATTTAGCGTTCAGAGCTGCCCTCTTTCCGTGTTTTGGTTGTACCAGTTTAATTTTTTCGACTGAATGCATTATCTATCTATTAGCTGATCTTTGTTTTGTTCAAAAAAAATTCTGTCAGCAAAAGTCGGTGTTGACTTGCAAGTGGATCGCACAAGATCACTTAAGAACATTTTACTCGCCGTTAGAAAGTTTCGTCTTCAATTATTATTTTAATTCCTATTATTAGTCGCTAAAGTATACTAAATTTTACAATCTTACCTAGAAGTTTAACTGTCAAATTAATGGCAGCTCTGTTTATATTTCTTTTCGTCCCGCAATTACACGCAATTACATCAAGTAGAAGATATATCGCTTTTACGTCGCCGTAATACGGTTTCTGGTTTAAATATTTTGCCCTTCATTGTTCCGACACTCCAGTTTGGGATCATATTTTTCATCATATTTTTCAGCCATGGAAACTGTAAAGCCTCTGACACGAATATTTCTATTTGCTCAGAGATACCTCTTCCGCAGTGCAGAAAACGTGTCCATTGGGGTAGAGGTTTCATACAAATTTGCTCAGATCCATCCATACTTAAGCCACCTGTCCTTTCATTCGTATATGTGAATGTATGAATGTATATCCAGGCGTGGAAAATCGTTAACGTATGCAGACTTCAGGAATTCTCATCAGATATTAATGCGTCTTAGGTGTTAGATTGCCTGAATTTGATTTTTCCCCATTTAATCGGCCTTTACATCAAGTAAGGGAACAAACTGGGGTAGTACTCTATGATATTAGCACATTCTATCTTCTGAGTTGGGTATTATAATGCAAACTAGTACCAAACTTTGGGAGATTCCCTCTAAACAACTATTTTGACAACAGAGAAAGGATTGATAAGAAAATGACCCACGATAACCACATTTTCCCCAAGTCAAATGTGCTACTGTCTCACAAAAAAAAATCTTCAAAAAGGAGTATTTTAACAACTGTGCATCATAGATCACAGACACTGAAAACCCAATCATCATTCGTTTTAATCAGGCATCTCTTCCACCACTGGCGGTTTCAATTTTTTCTCGTCCTTCCATAGTCTTAGTAGAACGTTTTTTGGCTTGTGTTTTGGTTTCTTTTTCTTAATTTTTGATATGATACTATGCCTAGATAAAAATGGAGGAAAAAGATATCGTTAGCTTCGTCATCATTATGCACTACTAGGTTTCCTCATATGTATCCACCAGGCCAGAGTACTATCTACTCGTACTCGTATGTATGTATATACGTTCCCTTGTTTTGGAGAGCAGTTACCAGTTTGATTCTTTGGAATTGTGAAATCAAATCACCAGACCGAATTAATGGGCTTTTGTATAAATGTTTTCATTTGCAACGAGAAAAGTTGATGTATTCTCTTGCAATTTAATGTATCCAATTTCTGGCCTTGTCTATTGGATTTCATAGAAATAATAATTATTTTTTTTTAATTCAGCAATTTACATAGTATTTCCTTTTTTTTATCTTTTTAATTTGAAATGAACTACCTTCCTACCATAAATGATCATCACTTGATGGCACATGAACAAGGAATGCCTCTGGGATTCGACTTGAAATGAATCTCTTCCTCCAGAGACATACCATAAAAGAATTACCAACGTCTTTTAGCCGTATTAAAAGATTGTCAGTTAGCAGTAGACTTTTTTTTTCCTTTCAAGTCACCCTCGGTGTTATGTCATTCTCTAGAAGTAAATAGATCAACCACCAGTACAACCGCACATAGACATTAGCAGATAAATCATGGAAACACGACCGAATTATGATTCAAGAATTGATGGGGTGGAAACTCAAGTGGGAAATTTTCTAAAATAAATTCCATGTTCCGTAATTGTCACAGATGGCATAATTGAAGTAATTACATTTAATCCTTGTGGACCAAACCCGAAACAGATACGTGTACTGGCACAGATACTTTCTAAAGAGCGAAACAGAGGGTTGAAGGATGTTTAAACTTTTTAATGGAAAATAATCGTTAAAGAATTTTAAGTTTAGAAAATAGAAAACATTTAATGGACGCTAAGTGGAGAAATACTTTTTTAAGTTCAAGTTTAAATCAAGTCTTGTTTATGCAGAGGGTTTTCCTCTTGCTTTCAAAGTCAAATTGAAACAGACCTATCCCTGTTCTGGATCTAGTCCTATCTAGACATATTTGAACACATACTCACAAATAATATCGTAAATAGATCAACTTCTCCCCATGTTCCTTCACTGAGCGAAAGTTAGATACATACTCGTATAGATCCGAACTACTTTCTGACAATTGTAAACTAGTTTGGTTACAGACCTACATACCAATGCTTCGGGTAAAGATGCCAAAGTGGAATTGTTAATCAGACAATGGAAACTCAAGGACTTTCTTGTAAGAGCTCTCCGAGCCATCAATTTGCGCCCCACATTGATTGTGACCCCAAAGTAATCGCCTTTTAGCAGACATTTCATTATTCGGGTCCATCCATTGCGTTGATTCTCCTTCTATAAAGGCCATCAATATTCTGAACATCTTAAGGAATACATAATTGCTTGACTGACATCGAGTTTTTTCAAAGTGAACTTCCGAAGAGGTTTTTTTTCAACTTAAGGTACTCGTAGCAAGCAAAATATTATACATATGTATTCGTTACATAGTAAAACACCCCGAACTAAAAGTCCAGTACAGTATAAACTGCAGCTTACTGCAGGACGAGATAAGCGTAAGTAAGTATATGCATTAATACATATACCCTGCACCAAGTCTGAAGAAGCAGCCGACAAGAAGACCGCAAGACTACAAAATCCGCTGTCTACGGATGAGCAACAGCTTGTCCAATGACGGAAACAATTTGAAGGTTTGTCAAGTAAGCATCAACAATCTGGATCAATGCTTTGGCAAGCCTCCCGCATCAACAAATACTCGTATTCGTACGTATCATGAATACAAATTAGGAAGTTCGCATTGACACTTTTTTTTCCGAGGTGAGCTCACCACCTTGGCGGAAATCCTACAGACAGTTATTGGAAAAGGAATGGATGTTAAGCTACTTAAGAGGAGAAACCTGACCGAATGTGACAACCAGAAAGGTATACCACCTTGATCAAAAAGTTCCCGGGGACACCGCCGTGTGGCGCTTCCATTCTTGCGATTTGAGTTCTGTTTTTTTGTTAAGTTGGTAAATCTGTTGTTGACATTCCCTCTAAATCTTAGCATCATAGCTTTACACCTGCAAAAGTTACGTAGCCAAGAGTACATCTATATCTGTATGTGTTGGCGATTTTAGAAATGGATTTAAATTTGCAACAACGAACTTTTGTATTAAATTTTGCGTAAAAAACGGATTTCATAGTGCGCGAACGTTGGAAATGCAGGAAAAGTGTTTCGGCAACGATTCTCTAAAGAAAACGGTCGTTTACCAGTGGCACGAGCGGTTCAAAAGTGGTCCTGAGTCAATCGAAGATGATGAACGCAGTGGCAGACCATCGACATCGAAAACCGACGAAAACATTGATGAAGTAGAAGAAATGTCGGTCAATAACCGCAAATTAACCATCAGAGAGATAGCGGAGGACTTGAACATTGCCTATGGATCCATCCAAGACATTTTGGTTAATGATTTGGGTTTCCGTCGTGTAGCAGCAAAGTTGGTGCCAAAAGACCTCAATTTCATGCAAAAAAAGAGACCGTGTTGACGTCGCAACAGAGATGATTTGCGAGGCTGAATCCGATCCCACATTCATCAAAAGGATCATTACTGGAGACGAGACGTAGGTATATGAGTACGACACGCAATCCAGACATCAGGCAAGTGAATGGCGTTCACCATATGAGTCGAGACCAAAAAAACCACGTCGTCTTCAGTCAAAAAAGAAGGCAATGCTCACGGTTTTCATGGATTACAACGGTGTAGTGCATCATGAATATTTGACAGAAGGCCAGACAGTAAACAAAGAGTGCTCGTATTATTTGGGCGTTATGAGACGTTTGCGTGAAGCAATTCGCAGAAAAAGACCAGAATTGTGGGCAGAAAACTCGTGGATTTTGCACCATGATAACGCACCGTCGCTGTGGCACAGTGCCATCATTATTCGTAAGTTTTTGATGAAAAATGCAACAAATACCATCCAGCAGCCACCGAATTCACCTGATTGGCTAACTATGACTTCTTTCTGTTCAATCGAGCTAAAAAAAACCACTACGGGGAACGCGTTTCAGCAGCTGAGAGGAAGTAATGGAAAAATCGCAGGAAGCGCTGATGGACATACCGAAAACCGAATTTAAAAAATGTTTCGAGGATTGGATCAAGCGCTGGAATAAGTGTGTTGCAGTCAATGGGGATTACTCTGAAGGGGACTATATAGATTTAGATGAATAAACTTGTATTTCCAATTTACTGAATACATTCTGGGTATTCAAGGTAGTACGAGTTTTTCCGTATGTGGCTAAACTGACCTAGAATAATTCCGGACCTGCACGGCGATTGATCGGGATACAGCTGACTGCTCTTAAACTTGAATAGGGCCAGCAGCACAGCAATCGAGTACGCAGGGTAGTGCTTGCCTTATCTCTCAGTGGTGGTCCGCAGTGAAAATGGCAAGGGCATGCTCGGCCAGTAGCATAATTCTAGCTTACGGAGCATATTCGTCGCTGCACCTGCTTATTTTCCCTATAATTCCGAAGGCGGTAGTCGAACTCATAGAATACTGTGATTCCAGGAAGATGGAACTTATCATATGCTACGATGCTAATACTTAGAATACTTTTTGTAGCAAATGCAAAGTGAGATGCAATTATCTCCTGGGTTCCATACCGTCGTCCGAAGTGGTTGTCAACAATGTTGGCTCTTAACCAACTCTAGTTACGAGAGTAAGACAGCAAGTAATCAAGTTAGCGTTTTCCAGCAAGTATGCTAAAGAGAAATCGGCAGAAAACACTGGGAACGATATAAGGGGGAGCTCGATAAGTATAACAGTGCTCCCCCTTAGCTCAGGACAAAACAAAAGCTAGAGGAAACTATCTAGAACCAGGACTATACCCTCACCAAGTCTTTTGAAAGCATACGCGGATTATAAAGCTGTACTGTAGGCAGTCCTAGACGAGATCGACGATTGGTGCACCAGAAATGGGCTTTCAGTAAATCCTCTCAAAGGTTGTTTTCTTTACGAGAAGGAGGACGCTGAATGGTTTGACTCATGTTTTCAAATTGCTTAGAGGCATCAGTGGTCTTTGGTAAAACACGCACTGAAACTTTGATAACCTAACGCGCCGGCTGTCAGAACTTCTTGAAATACGAAATCGGCTTTCCCTGTGTCCAGGACTGGTTTCAGCCAGGATCTGAACCAAGCAAGGAATACAATCGAGTTTTTGCTGGTGTCTTTCTGGAGGATGAAAAGGCTAGATTTCACTTCACTTTAGGAAAGCTTGCATCTGTCTTCCAAGAGGAGATATACACAATCCTGATGGCAACGAACTATATTGTGTAGAACCGGTGGACGGGGTGCAGCATTTTCATCTGTACAGCCAAGTTGCGATTAGAGCCTTTCTGAACGTTCTTACGTCTTCCAAGTTAGTTTGAGAATGCAAGACATCACTGAACGTAGTCGGAATGCTAAATTCCTTGATTCTTGTCTGGGTCCCAAGTCACTATCGAATCACGGGAAATGTAATCGCCGATGAACTTGCCTGGAAAGATTCAGAAGAGAGTTTTTTAGGACCCGAACCTATGTTGTGTCTGCCTGCATCCTAGGTTAAGGCTTTCATTGACAGTTGGGTTTCATATGAGCACAACTTCAGATGGCATAACTCCTCAGGTTGCAGGCAGACCAAACGAATGCTTCCCTTCGGCTCTAGGAGGTCAGTGACCTGGTTGCTTGCTAGCGTCGATACGAGGCACTACGCTTTTGCGAAGCATTTAAATATTCTGCGCATAATTGATACAACATCTTGCGATGCTTGCTGTGAAATTTATGACGACACCGCGGAGCACTATGTCGGTGAATGTCCGGCTTACGCTCGCATCCAGCGTTGACGTGGTGGGTGCTGGCACTCTAGGAAATTTATCACTGAAGCGCTTACGCATCTTTCTTCAAAAGACTAAACGATTTCATTAAAAGGAACTAACAAAGAGTACAATGGACTAGATCTTTATCTGAGAGCTCTGCTCCGATAGAAAGAAAACTCATCCGTTGAGTATATGTACTAGATGGAGTGAAAAGTAATCTCCTTGCGAATGAAAAAAATTCTTTTTAAATGTTTTTTTTTATTTCATTCAATATAGTCCCCTTTTAGTTTGATACACTTATTCCAACGATTTTCCAACTTCTTGATTCCGTCCGAAAAGTAATTTTCCGGAAGGTCTGCAAAATACTCCTCCGTGGCGTCGATGGTTTCCTCGCGTGAGCTGAATTTTTTATTGATGAGCCATCTTTTGCGGTTTGGGCAGAGATAATAGTCCGAGGGATCCAAATCCAGTTACCAATCCACGCCAAAAGTCCGCCCGATTCCGCATCAAGTCCAAACACTCTTTCGAAGTGCTGTCGCGTTCGTATTTTTGGTCATTCGCGGCACCCAGCGGCAGGATAACTTTTTCATATGCAGAATATTGCCCAAAATATGGCGTGTACGCTCAGTACTAATCTTTGTGGTATCTGCTAGCTCGCGCACCTTCACTTTCCGGTCAGCCAACATCATTTCATGTATTTTTTTGTCATTGTCCTCTGTAACCGCATCGAAGGGCCTGCCGCTGCGGACTTGATCGGTAGTGGAGTTGTGGCCACCACGAAACTCTTGAAACCGATATTTGACGGTGTAATCTGACGGAGCATTAGCCCCATAATATTTGTCCAACTTTTCTTTTGTTTTCTTCGCCGTTTTGCCTCTCAAAAATTAATTTTTTATGAGAGAACGAAAATCGTTTTTGCCCATACTCAACGTGATGCCAAACATGTCAACAACAATCAGCTGTCAAAACAAAACTAAATTTGGCATGTCTGCCTAAATATGAACGGAATTTAAGGCACCATAACCTTTTTTGCAGTAGTAGCGCATTCTGGCGGTCAAGGATGTCACTTTTCACTCCATCTAGTATACTCAAAAATGTAGTGATGATGAGTCGGATCGGCAGTTCCATCGAGTACAAAGTCCTCTCCACGAAAAAACAAACTTTAAAACTCTGTTTGCAAAATCTCAAAGAGATTTTCTCAATTAGCTATTGAGAATTGAAACCGATTTTGGAGGATAACTGCACGTCGAATTTGTAAACTCATTGTTTGTGCCAATAGTTTCCGAGGCCGTCAAGTGTTACACTTCCCACCCACAATTTTATTACTTGTTCGGGATTTGTTTCATTCGATCGGTTCAATATGCCATATTTGGATATTGGTTAAGTGGCCATATTATGTGCTTCGAAAGTGCAAGTGTCTTCTCCTGTACTCATAAATATTACAACTTTAGATTACTTACTAAAAGCTTCATGTTGACACCCGGGTGTAGTTTTTTCTGGCTTGACAGTGACTATGGTCAGCACCCTGAAGATGTGGTTTCAGCTTACTTTACTTATTTAATGGGCTCCCGAACCGAAAAAAGTCTCTGCCTGAGACACAGCAGCGTTTCATTTTCCTCTATCTATCACGGGCAGGCTGTTTCTTTTGTAGTTAAGCAGGCCAAGCGGTCTGACATCCAGAATACCTTGACTCTTAAAACGAAGGATCGGTCTTTCTTTTCTGAGGGAGCTTCATGGTCCATTCTCTCTATGTATCTTTGGATTATACCCATATCTTGATGCAGCTCATAGAGTTCACCCCATTTTCTCTCTGGAAAACTTCTACATCTGACCGCGCCCTGGGAACGACCGATGATGTCGATGTCGTTTACATATCGCAACAGCTGAATCGATTTGTTGAAGATAGTGTAGAAAACCAGCACTGCGTCCTGTCTGTTACATCTTCTTGCCGAAATCCAGTACACCTTTAGAGGAACTGTTTCCAAATTGCACATTACACCTCGTGTTTTCCAGCGTCATGCGGCACAGTTGGACCACACTTGTAGAACTCAAGATAATGTATGCTTTCATATGCATATGTTGATTAAGAGATGGTGTGGCTCGACTTGAAATTCGATTATCTTTTCCAGGATTAGCCTGAATATACACAAAATACATTGAATAGAGTCTTATATGCGACGTAAAGCAGGGATATAACCTTGGTACTGTTAAAAAGCCCTCTATTCATATGCGCACTAATTTTCTATTTCAAATATTTTACTACTTTTTAATTTTGCCAAACAATTAGGTAGGGTAGCTTAACCTACCCTATTTTTGTACTAAATCTCTTACAAAACAATTTGAATTACTGTAATCTTAAATTTAACTTAAATTATGTTCTCTCAGCCATTTCTTTTTGTTGTCACCTTCGTAATCCGCTGGTGCTTGCATTTTAACTAATCTCTGCCTCTTTTATGTCGAACCACCAGCCAAGACAGTCGCAGCAACAGCAGATAACCAAGAGCAGATAAGTATTAGCTTTTACAAGCAACATTAAACATTTAAACGAACTATAATTGAACGAACTATAATGTAACATCACACTAATCAATTTATTAAGCAACACATAAAACAAAACTACATTGAATACACTGATTTATTTCAAACAATCTTTATTGAACAATACCCTTTATTGAAGATGGGGTATATAGTGCTGATAGTCCAATCATCCGACATGCTTTCATCCTCCCATACCCCGTTGATGATTTTGCGAATGAAGCTTACCAAAACATCACATCTAGATCTTAACTAGGTAGATCTTGACTAAGTTTCCGGGTTAAAAATAAACTGCCTGTTTCATAGCTTCCCGAAACACAGCTGGATGTTGTTTCTATCGCAGGACTCTTTGTAGTGTTGAAAAATTAGTGCTGCTTATCATCGTATAGTGTGCTGCTGCAAAATCGATTATTTACTGGATCGTGGACTCTTTACTTTTCGACTAATCTCCTGAAGATGTCTTCCCTGCCTATTTTGACATCGAAGTCCCAGGCAGCAGTTCAAAGAACTGCAAAGAAAAGTTCACCGGTTGGAGCGTGTGCTCATATAATCCTGATGTTTATGAACTTTGCGAATTATAGCCAGGCGATCGCTTGTCGGCCTGAAACTCAATTTTTTTTTTCCGAAATTCAAACATATTTACATTTCTTCCTGCGAAGCCCTTTGGCTTATCTGCAGAAGATTATTTTTCAAGAGCAGATATTTACTTTAAGTTAAGCTTTTTTGTGTAATGGTTTGAGTTAAAAATAAAGTTTTTGGAATTCAAAAAAAAAATTCAAAAAACAAAGGTTAATAAATACATACGTACTAGTAAATGCAATTTGGTATAATTAGGAGCTTAACATATAAAATTCAAAGTTTTGGAAATCAAAAAAGAAAAATTAATAAATACTCGTACATTAATTTACAGATACATATAAATTATTTTTTTTTTGATTTTATGAACAAACAAATTTTTTTAATTTTTTTTTCGCGTTTCGGATGTTCTTCAGAGAGTTTGGTATCTGGTTGAATATAGTTGGGACGCTATGCTGCAGTTATCTCTTGCCGTACGCATTGTAGGTAATCGGGATTTTTAACATTTCTAGTGCTCTTCTTCTTGTGTTCTGCTGATGATCTATCGGGTCTTTGAAGCGGGTGTCATCGTAATATTCAAGAGCAAGTGTCATCTGGAACATTTTTTGGACACTTAACACCTTGAAACTTCTATGTCCTGCGTTGTTCTTGGGATGTCAAGTTTGCATTTTCTTCACAATGGAGTTTTGAAGGTCTTGCAGCTTATTAATGTCAGTAGCTGATGCGTTACCCCATGCTAGTATGCCGTATCTGAGTTTTGCCTCCATGAAAGCATAGTATACCTGTTTTTGTACTTCAAACGTATAGTAATATCCAAGGTACACGACTGCATAAAGTGCTTGCCTGAGGTTGGAGCGGAGTTTCTCTATTTGCACATTCAATAGAAGATGACTGTCGATGGTTACCCCAAGGTATTTGTACTATATGTCTCGACTAATTCGATTTCTTGGTTCGATAGGACTTTTTGACATGTGTACCTTTTGAGGGTTACTCTCAGGTCAGTGGCTTTGTGGTGTGGTCCCCGGATGTGCAATATTTTCATCTTCGCCGCATTTAAAGTCAGGCCATTATCATGACACCAGCTTACAGCTTTATCGAATTCCGCCTGTATTACTTGTAAACCAGTGACAGGACACTTATGTCTAAAGACTTTCGCTGTATCATGAATGCCATTTGTAAAGACTCGCATTAGCTCATTTGTGAAAAGTATGAATAACAAGGGTCCTAACTTTGAACCCTGAGGGACTCCAAATGGGACAGTAGTCTCTTCACTAAGGGCGTTCTTAATTCTAACTTTAAAAGTTCTTCCACTTAAATAGTCTTGAAGCCAATCGGCCAAGGTACCTCTGATTCCAAGTCGGTTTAAGGCTTCTACTACTTCCTCTAAACATTTTTCTATCACACGTAGAATTGAAATCGGCCTATAATTTTGTACAGTGTTTTTAGCACCGCCTTTTTAGATTGTTCTTACAATACAATAGACGTTTTTAATATATTTGGTATCTTGCATTCGTTTAGACTCTGGTTGATGATTCTCGTGATAATTGGAGCAAATACATCCGCATCGATCTCTGCTGATTTGTTTTGATCTATGTTAGTAATGTTAGTAATGTTAAAGATATATAACCTTTTCAACGCACGTTTCCTCTATGAACATGGAGTTGTGTAGTTGTTTTATTGATGTGTGCTAACGTTATGTTATCACAATTATGGATAATTTGAATCGTTTGTTCAGAGAAATGTTTTGCACATTTGTTTCAAAGTGCTGTAAAACATTTTTCCGATGGGAAGTTTTTCACAAATACCTCGTCCAAGCTTTGCTTTTTTCTTCTCATTATTTCGTTGACAACGCCCCATGTTCTACGGGGATCATTTATAATCTCGTTAAATTTTTTTTTATAGAAGCTGGACTTTTACCAGAAAATGATTTTATTAACTTTGTTTCGTAATTTCTTGTACTCTGCTTCATAAGTTTTATTTAGTCTGTTGTTCTTCTACATTTGGTAAAGCTCATCTCTTTGTTTACGTGATCCAAGGGTTTAGCCGGCTTTTACGCTTTGGTTTTCAAGGATCATAGAGTTTTTATAGACTCGTATGTTCTGCATATTCGTTGATAATTTGTTGTATGTTACCTCTACGTTTTCGTCTATTAATTGCGTTTCCCAGTTTGTTAGGTGTATTTTTTAGTCCACCAAACTGTTTTTTTAAGTGCGGTGCTCTATCATTTGGCAACTCACTGCTGCATGGGTCGAGTGTCCCATGAACCACTGGGTAGTGGTCAGAAATGTCGTTCTCGATGACTGCTTAAACTACATATTTGTCTATCTGTTAAGTTGACAACTACTATATGGTCAATCAGCGTTGATGATCGTCGATTGAGATCAACCCTTGTATCTTGTTTTATAATGTTAATTAAACCATTGAGCGCCAACATTTTTAAATAGTTTCTCGCGTGAATTTGATCATGATCCTGAATATTAATGTTAATGTTACCCATTAATACCATGTCTCTATTTTTTTGCCTTGCTGTTTGTTGGAATAAGTTTTCAAATTCTTCAACGAAGTAATGCCGGTGGACTGTAAACTGCATACGAATACTCTACTTTAGCTTCGATTCTAATTTTTATTCTGAGAGAATCACAAGATGCACTATTTAATTCCTGAAAGTCATACTCTATATCATTTTTTTATATATGTATATATTGTATAGTATATGGCTATTCCTCCTCCTCTCTGTTTACTTCTATTTATATATTCTGGATTGTAGCCGTCTATTGTATAATGTTTGTTGTTTTCCTTCTTAATATTTATTTCCATTACAACAATAATTTTAAGGCTTAAATTCACATTGAAAGTAGACGATTTCTAAGAACGAATGCGGATCCTACTCGTAGCATGTGCAGTCTTTTACGACAGGTGTTATAAACGTCGCAATTTTTACGCTGCTGCATATCTGATCCTATCCATCATACGAGTCCATCTCCTGGATCGCGGTGATGTCGGTCCGGTACCACGTGTGGAATGCTTCCAGTTTCGAATAGCACGAAGAGTGAACAGTGTACGTAACAGTCCATGGACGTTCTGGATTGTAATCATAATTGAGGGTACCTGTTTTTATCCGAGTCCTATGTAAGAGACACTTAACTAGTTTTCTTTTCTTTTGTGTGTGGTAAGGAAGTCAACGAGCAGCGACTGCTAAGTTTTCTTGCTCACCTCTAAATAAAATATGTTTTTCGCTTCTCTAGTCCTGTAGGAATCGCACAGGAGCTGTTTTACATAGTTGTTTTCTGTAGCGCTGGATCGTAGGCGATTTTCATTTGTATGTAAGTTAAGGCCAAAAATATGAGCAGCAACATCAGCTTTAGGCGTAACCGACTGCAACGAATTCTCTTCCCATGGACATGTGAGACATCGACAGCAAAAAGACACCTGGCATCTGGCTGCATTGGCAGGCACCTAGGTTTAAGTTATGAAATCAGTTTGTGAGTTAGTTCTAAGTTAGACGCGAAAGCATAGGGTCGAATTAAATAATTTTTTTTTTTTTATTAATATTAACTTTTAATTGTTTGATTTGTACAACTACAAAACGTCTTTCTTATCTATCCAAGGAAAGCCCATACTATCCGTTTACCCAAAAGCAATTAAGCGCGTTCTTCGAAAGATTTGTTTTTGTAAGAACCATTTTTTTTTTTGTTTTTGTTAAGAACGAAGTAATTAAACTTCACTCTGACAATTACGAGATTAACAAATCAAAAGGGGTTGTTTTCACTTTGATGATGGGGAGGGAGAAAAAAACCCCGTCACCCCCTCGTAATCGAGATACAAAAACTTCCAGTTTCCTAATTGAGTTGTAATTTGTGTAAACATCAGAATTGACTTAACGCTAATAATAAACGAGTTCCACCCTCCTCCTTGGCCGAATTGTAGTCATCATCGTCGTGAATAAAATTATCTAAGTGGGTTGCCAACGACCCTTCTGTCTTTTTAGTACGTGGTATGGGTATTTTATATCTGTACTCGTAGTAGATTGCACGAGGATTTGAGTACAACAAAAGTTAAAAGGAAAACCTGCTCAATTCAGACTGAAGAACTCAATGAAGAGAACGAACAAGCTTAAGGGTAGGTAACCCCCACCCCATTATCTGAGGTCTTCATCAATGTTAACATTGTAGCATTCTGTATCTGTATGGGTAGACAGATCTATCTTCATGCGAATTAGGGATAAACTACCCCCAGAGTTGGTACTTTGAAAAGTGCCAAACCTCAAACATCCTAATTTTCTGGACTTGTACTCATACATATAACCCTGATGGTGCGCATCTGCTTCACAGGATACTCATAGTTCATACCAGTGCGTAACGTATTCGAGTAGGTAGGTTTGTAAGGACGATAATTTTCCGACTTTCTGTATGTTTTCAGATCTATGTAGGAGGAGTATCTTTTGGAATAGAGCAAATAGCAGTCAAAATCAAAGATTGTTAAAATATGAACGTTTATTTGTTTCCTTGTCCCTTTAATGCAATTGTTTTGGTTGGTTAATCTAACCAGAAATATGCGGGGGTGGTTAAAATCTTCGTCATGCATGCATGTCCCTGCAGTTCTGTTGTATTTAATATTTCGAGTGAAGTACTCGTATGTACTTTACGTAATCCTAAAATGTAAAAGTGCATAAATGCTTTCATTCCATTTAGCTTGGTGCATTCTAGTCTTCGCCCCATGTGGTGGTCGGAATTTAAGGATGTGTTGGAGGAATTTTGAAGAAGGAAATCGTTGTGGTTGCAGTTAACATGAGATGTTTCAACTAAATGCCAGAGGAAAAGGTAAGGGATTGGCACAGAATTCTCTGAGAAGGGTGAACGCCTTACTTAGAATGTGAATATTTCGTGTTGCAAGCTTGGATTACAATTTCTATGTAGTTAAAAGGTTTACCAAAGTTATCCTCTTCTTCTACGTTGACCGGGGATTATTTGTTTTGCATTTTATATGCTGATGTAAAGTTGAAATATGATTATTATTTAATCGTAACTATTACCCTTTTCTCATTTGTTTACTCCTTTATTGGCATATGTATGTGGATCTGTACGACCAAATTTTTGGAGTAAACGCTCAACGACTTGATAAATCGTTTAAAGGAAGGGAGGTTAGGTTCATACAGGTTTTGTTCAGGGGAGCACAAACTTCTCCATGTTGAAAATAAGGTAAAGATGCGGTTTTAACGACGAATAGGAAATAAACAAACATAGATTCCACGATTCCTATTCCTATAATAGAAATTAACTCACATCAACCCGCCAATGACTTGTACTGTAACTGTTACTTGTAGAAAGAGGGTGGGGGTGGGCACAAAAAGAAACACTTGTTTTGACAGGCGGTGTTATCTTTATTTGGTAACGAAACACACTGGGTGCAATGAAAACCTTACCCAACAACATAAACAAACAACAGTCAGCATAACTGGGGACAACGATCGCTACCTTGCTGGCTCAACAGTCACGCGCTCACTAAGCTCCGTTATAACATCTTTTACCAAACTCCAGCATAGCTGGGGACAACGATCGCTACCTTGCTGACTCAACGTAGCACTATGCATGTGCGGTTATTATTTTATTGTTTAAGTAGATTAGTTTAGGTAAGCATTTATTTGTAATTAATTATAAGTATAAAAGAGGCATTCGGCCCAACAATAAATGCCACTCTTTCATTGATTGATCAAACGAAAGCGTTTGTATTTCACATCAACTCAACCAGTGAACAAGTTCAAGTGCTTGGCTCACTACTCATCAAGGATAACAAGTTTACGAGTATGTGCTTGATATCCAATATCAATATTTCTTATGATTTGTATATGTTATTTTTACTTTTGCCTACAGTTCGGCCTTCCTGATCAAGTAATCGCTCCGATTACATAACGCATTTTTCCAATATATGTATACTAATACTACATAGGTATGAATATATGATATGATAGATAAGAATATTAGTACAAAATAGCAAAATTCATTTCTTAAAAAAATTAGAGAAGCTACTAGGTGGAGTGAAAAGCAACCTCCTTGACTGCCAGAATGCGCTGCTACTGCAAAAAGGGTTATGGTGCCTTGAAGTCTGTTCATATTTAGTCAGACATGCCAAATTTCAGTGCGATACTGTCTTTAGTTTTGTTTTGACAGCTGATTGTTGTTGACGTGTTTAGCATCATGTTGAGTATGGACAAAAACGATTTTCGTTCTCTCATAAAACATTATTCTTTAAGAGGCAAAACGGCGAAGAAAACAAAAGAAAAGTTGAACATATATTATGGGGCTAATGCTCCGTCAGATTACACCGTCAAATATTGGTTTCGAGAGTTTTGTGGTGGCCGCAACTCCACTACCGATCAAGTCCGCAGCGGCAGGCCCTTCGATGCGGTTACAGAGGACAATGTCAAAAAAATACATGAAATGATGTTGGCTGACTGGAAAGTGAAGGTGCGCAAGCTAGCAGATACCACAAAGATTAGTTCTAAACGCACACGTCATAAGCTGGGTGCCGCGAATGACCGAAAATACGAACGCGACAGCACTTCGAAAGAGTGTTTGGACTTGCTGATGCGGAATCGGGCGGACTTTTGGCGTCGATTGGTAACTGGATTTGGATCCCTCGAACTATTATCTCTTCCCAAACCACAAAAGATAGCTCATCAATAAAAAATTCAGCTCACGCGAGGAAATCATCGACGCCACGGAAGAGTGGCGGACGGGATCAAGAAGTTGGAAAATCGCTGGAATAAGTGTATCGAACTAGAAGAGGACTATATTGAATAACATAAAAAAACATTTAAAAAAAAAAAAAATTTTAATTCCCAAGGAGGTCTCTTTTCACTCCATCTAGTATACTTTTGGGTTTTTACGTTTGTTGTCGAAATAGAGTGTGTTAAGTGCTTGGGTTTTTTTCAGTTTTTTCATGCGCTTGGGCCCTAATATCTTTAAGGCTAGCTTATTTTGACTTTATGCTACTATCAAGGAACTCCTTAACGTGGTCAGAAAGCTCTCCTTTCTGATGTACCCCAAACAATAAAACACTAGGCGTAAAACCTATACTCCTATTGATAGTATTGTTTAGCGCGAATTCTGCCTTAAGCAAGTGCTTATCCCAATCACTCGTAGTGTTCGAACCGCATTTTTTGGACAACATCGGCACAAGTATACGATTTCTACGCTCTACCTGTACGTTTGATTGAGGAGAACGCGTGGCAATTTTCGCGTAGAAAGTCGGTGAACTCCGTTGACGTGAAATAGGTTCCACGATCTGATACAATGCGATCGGGCCCCGAATAATTATCAAAGAACGATGTCGAACACTTTATCGCTTCGCTACTTTGGGTGGACTTAATAGGATAAAGTTTTATAAATTTAGTGAAAGCATCAATCACGAGGAGAACGTGTTTTTTTACGCGACTGTGAACTAGGCAAGGGACCAAGGTGGTCGATATGAAGTGTATGAAATGGAACATCTTCTCTGGGTATGGAATGCAAATTCCTTTCAACTTTACCTGGCTGGGGAGAGAAATACAGCGTTGTGCAAAACATACCGGATTTTTCCTAAACATTTTTCATTGAAGAATTCTAGGGGACAGGAATACAGTAGGTACACTTTTGTGGCGATTTAAAAAAACCTATTGACTAGGTTTACAAATAGAAAAAAAAACAAATCTTTGCTATCACTATTTTTAGAGTTTTGCCAAAAACTGCAGCTTAACTCAATGCCATGCCTGTGCAAAATATACTGGATTTACAAAAGTACCGTATTTTCTTGCTCTTTAACTTGCTGATAATGGTTTTGGCTGTCATTTGAAGTGAGTTATAGGCTTAACAAAACTTAAACGGCTAAAAATAAATACAGTGGTGTGGTTAAAAACCAGGTGGTAGCGTTTTTCAGGGCAGGGCTAAAACAAAAATTTATAGCCAAAAAGTATAAAATGCCATCATCGACAGTGTGTGACATTATAAAAAGTTTGCGGAATGGAAAACCGGTAGAAACCATTCACTGTAGAGGACATCCTAGAAAAACTACACTCTAAACCGACCGGAAAATTAAGAATATGATTCTTAACGATCCTTTCTTACCTTCAAGAAAGATTGTTAGTGAGCTCAATCCTTCAATTGAAGCAAGCACCGTACGCAAGTGTTTAAGAGAAGCTGGTTTTTGTTCTTTTCGACCAACGGAAAAGCCTTTCCTTGCTACTAAGCATAGACAAAACAAGTACCATTTTATTTTTCTAGTAAGTCTTTGATTACTTTGCTAACGCTAATCGTTTCCTAGACTGGAATTCGAAAAAAAACCATTTGAATTGGTCAGCAACGAAGTTAAAGACTCTTAGCTACGAGAATAAGTTCAATTTGATTGCTTCCGTGGGAGTATTCATGTTAGATGAAAGAAGGGACACGTTTTCAGCCACGACATTGTCATCCATCCCTGAAGCATGGAAGAGGTTCAATTATGGTGTGGGGTTGTTTTTCTGGTGCGGGACGTGGACCAATGCATATTATGGATCATTTTCAGTATAGGGATATACTGGAATCCGTAATGCTACCATACGCTGAGGGGAAGATGCCACTGCGTTGGGTTTATCAAAATGATAATGACCCAAAACATTCATCAAAGTTGGTTAAGGAGTGGTTTGCGCGGAAAAATGTTGATGTGTTGGAATGCCCTCTCAATCGCCCGATCTAAACCCTGTCGAGAACTTGTTGTCTTTGACTCTACTTGTTGGGGTAGAGTCAAAGACACACACATCCAAAAACGCACTTATGACGTCACCAAAGAATGAATGGGTAAACATTCCAAAAAAAAATTTTTGAAAATCAAGTGTCGTCCATGCCTAAAAGATGCTTGTAGGTTTAAAAAATAACGGTTACGGGACAAAATATTAAGTATAATGATAATCCGGTGCGTTTTGCACAGGGCGTTACCGAGCTAAGCTAAATTTTTTTTTTGTATTGTATAATAAAAATAACATATTATCGCAAAACCTTTTTTTTCTTTTATTTGTAATCTTAGACAATAAGCTTTCTTAAATTGACAACAGATTTTACTTAGGGTCATTCTGTTCCCTAAAATTCACCAAAGAAAAATGTGCGATAAAAATCCGGTATGTTTTGCACAACACTGTATATACACTTCAAACAGCGTCTTATGTGTTCTTTGATTTTTTCCTTCATATTAGGAAACCAATAGCACTCTGATAGATGCTGAAAGCACTTTTCTAGCCCAACGTGACACATCGATCTTAGGGTCGTGCTTCTGGGCAGCAGCCAATACAAATTCAAACAATTCATCCTCTACATATAAAACACTAAATGAGCGACGTAAAGGGTCAACGTGTGACATCCTATCTCCTTTCCTACGCTTAACGATATAGTCGAAGCTTTGCAACTCCAATTCCCATCGTGAAATGCGAGGATTTAAAGATTTTCTTCTCTAGTGTCAATGCTAAAGTCTGATAAAAGTCGGTTAAAATTTTAAAAGTTACGCCTATTGGATGAATTCTAAACCTTCTAGGATCGTATATAATCGAAAGCATCTCTAGCTCATAGCTATGATATTTGCTTTCCGTTTCAGTGGCTCGTTTCGAAAAGAAAAATACAGAGTGGAATTTTCCGTCGACCTGTTTCTGCATGAAAATTGTACTGTAGCCAACCGAACTTGCATCACAATTCAGGTCTGTGTCGTTATGAGGGCTGAATAAAGCTAGGACGGGAGTTGCTGTAAGCCTAGACTTTAACACCTCAAAAGTTTTCATTTCCTTCACACCGAATAGGAATGGCGTGTCGTTTTCCAAAAGGTCATAAAGTGGTTTAGCTACATTCGCAAAACCTTTAATGAATTTTCGGAAATAGGAACAGAGTCCCAGAAAGCTCCTGGGTGTACGCCGAAATGGAATATGTTTGGACAAGGTTATCTTCGTTTTAAAATCTGTTTGCGACAAACGGTCTTTCGGTTGCAAATAAGCGGGCCTAACTATCTTTTTTATTTTACCCTTAACATTTTCACACAAACTTTTATTAATGTATAGTTGAGGCTCACCAGGATCTGCGGCTACATCGATGTTCATAATCTGCTGCAGGTCATTATCTTCAATTGTATCAGCACTAGGAGATGCATATGAAATTTCAGGGTTGGAGGAGCTGGAAACCACTGGTGAATCTCGATTTTCATCCTCGTTGATATGTCGAAAAGCCAAACCTGTTTTCCCAATGAGATCACGACCTAGAATTACAGGATCTATCATAGAAAAATTGTTCACTACTAAGAGATTAATTTGTATAATGGAATTTTGAAATCAAATACGGCTCTTGATACTTCCTACCACCTGAAGTGGGCTGTTGTTGACTCTGCAATAAGTCTGGCTCGCCCTCTCGAGTGTTGGCAGTAAGACTGTTGGTAAATACGTCTCCTGCACAAAACTTATTGGACTAACTAAAACAAGCAGCGTCAACAATCTCCATATGTTAGTTTATCCATTCGTAACGATTACAGCACTCAAAATCGTTCATCAGGCCATCCTTAGCTTCTGATAATAAACTTCAAAGAGTTCCCATAGTTTCTTTCAGCAGCCGCAGAAGTGTTCACTTTTTGAATTTTTTTGTAGTGTCATTACTCGATTTATGTTGTCGCAGTTAGGGGATATGTGGCCAGATTTCCTACACTTCAAGCAGGTGACTTCCTTCTTGTTACTACTGGGGTCAGAGTGTTTAGCAGCAGTACTGGGACGATTTTGAGAAACAGTGAAATTAACTCTAGTCACTTTGTCGGTGTTATGCTCCCGGTGATTGTTCTTTAGTTTCTCATATTTCCGCAGAGCTTCTTTTAACTCCACAAGGCAGTTAGCATTGCACAGGACACTTTTATTCGTCTCAGAATTAGGAATTTCTCTAATAATGTACTGGATTAATTCCTCCTCTTCGACAGTTCCATGTGTTGTAATTTCTGGCATATGAAGCACGTACTGTTGCATTGTTTCGTTGCTCTACTTTTTCCGTTTTCACAGCTCGTTGTAAACGTCTGATGTGGTTACTATTTTTGGAATTCGTTCTTCAATGCGTTTTTTAATTGAGTCCAACTGCGGAGGCTAACGGTCCTGGGGAAAAGTCTTGCTGTTTCCTTGAGAAACCGTTTAACGAAGATGAATTTGTTCCTGTCGTCCAGTTCAAACACTACTGAGTACTCCTCGAACTGCACAATCCAGCGATTAACGGAGAAGTTGTCATCTCCACTAAAAACGGGTATCGAGTCCTCGACGTCTTTGAAGTTGTAAGTTGGAGTCGACCTGGGAATAGATTGAATTTCATCAATTTGTAATTCTCGCAGTTTCTGTTTCAATTGTCGAATTTCTTCTTTCTTCTTGCACATTCGTTGAAGTTTTGCTATCTCCTCATTCAGTTGTTCCTCGTCCTCACTGCTTTCATCAGGCACGTCGTTATCCGGTGGCGTCAGAACACTGGTCTATGGTGTCTGAAGAAAACTCGTTGATCAACCTGGTGAAGTCGTCTTCCAAAACATCCTAAACTGCTTCTTCAACTCGAAGTTTAAGTTCTGCCTTGGTGCCGGTAGTAGGAAATTTTAGTGATCAGAGAATACATTTAAGTCTGGATACCGTGCGTCGAAGAATCCAGAATCTCTATCCACTCCTCAGATATTTTTAAATTTTTACTTTTCACTCGCGAAATTGACTTTGAATTGAATCGCAATATTAAATTGGGATGTGCACTCGACTGTCATCATCATCATAGCCTCAAGCAGGCAATTTACCTCATTTAAAGGAAGCATATAAAATTACGCTCCATCGAAGAACGAGAGCTGCTCCGCGAGCAGAAAAGAAAGGAAAGGAGCAGGTTTCTCGGAAAGCTAACACCAGCGCACGAGAAGCTCGCGATAGAGGATATCGAAATATGTTACGCTGTTCCGCCATGGAGTTAGAGTTTTTTAAAAGACTTTAGCTCTTCTTCGTTGCTCATTTTTTCACAGAGTGAAAACCCTTCAATACTAACTACTAGCTTGCGAGTGCCTACCCAGCCGTGAAATAATCACCGTTGCCTGGCGTTCGCCCCGTGGAGGCAATGAGTCTTCTTATGTCGATTACTTTTAGGGGTCGTCGTACGACTTTACCCTGCAAGTCCGCTGAGTAATATATAGTTTTGTGATGTTTAGAAATGGATCAAAAAATGGTGATTTTTCTGCAAATCTTACACTTTGTACGGCCAAAATTATTCTCCCTGCTTAAAAATCCCTCCTTTTAGTATTAAGTTCTTACAGAGTTTATTATCGGATCCAGTCTTTGAGAAAGCCATTCAAACTGAGTTATTTCCAAACTAAACTTCATCTCCTCTACGCTTTCTTTATTTCATTTGGCAATTAAATTGGCAACTTTAGTAAGGAATTACTTATAATTATATTGTACAAGTATCTGGCAGTTCTCTGTGGACTGCACGAGCAAAAAATAAAACGAAAAAACCAATTACAAACCATTAAACACGTGGCTAGGCACTGTTACCCTCTTTCTGCCGGGTAATAACCAACCCTTATCGGCCAGAAGCTTTTATTCTGTCAACCAGAAAACTAACAACCTAATCGCTCTGTTTGGGCACAACCATACCACCAGTCAAAACAGAATCTGGATAAAAGGGAAATTCAATCTGTCAAAAAGATTACAGACCAATTACCCGGCCCGAGATTTCGTTTACCTCGTCTAATGTTTCGGTTTCCGCATCGTATGTACTGTCTCACCCTCTTATTCACTGATTCAGCCCCGTCTGTCTGCGCGTTTCTCCGTCTACCCACTGCTGACATTCTATTTCATTTTCCAATTTCTGATTGTTATCTGGTTCATCTTTATCACATTCGTTCTACCCCAGATAGAAGTGGACTCATCCCTCATGGAAGGAATTAACTACCTACCCTGCCTGTGGTATTCCATTCCAAGTCGTAGCCTTGGTCTCAAAGTCGTTTGGTCCGTTTAGTTAGTCTGTAAAAGTCATCCAGTGTCGCTTTGTCGATAAACGAGAGTATGGCGATGACGATGGCGATGACGATGACGATATGACGATGGAGTGCTATTTTAATAGCTCAAATGAATTTAATAGACTAAATCTTTTTGATATCAAAACACAATGAAAAGAAGAAAGAAACGCATACAGGAGCATCAGAGTATTGGTGTTCTCGTGCGTCGAAGAGTGCAACGAATGAGGGAAGAAAGCACCAGACAGTTCAGAGTAAGTACCATTTAAGGGTGATAATCGTGCGCGCTAGTTGAGGGTGAAAATTGAGTACACATGCGAGGATTGAGAGTGCATTTGCTTCAAGACAATGTCCCTGAGGGATGTTGTTATGGTCTTTCTTGTTAATGGTGCTGCTTCGAATTCGATTCTACTCGTATCTACTGATGGGGATACGAGTACGTTACCTTCGAGTTGATTCCCGTTGTTGTGTATCTGATGAGGTGAAGGGACGAACCTAGTGATGTATAAATTATTTGTACATCATTCGATTGCAATCGCGGGGGCGGTCAGGATGTTACAATTTACCAACAAACTAACTTGGCCAATGTTGCTTTTGTGGTGTCGTTGCCGATTATATTGCGGCATATGTTACAGAAATTGAATGCAGTCCTACCCCTTAGAGTCAGTGATATAAGTATGCAGCAAGGATTTCGTGCAAGCGTAGAATAACTCTGCGTTCGGAATGCAAAAGTCACGATAAATTTTCTGGAAGCAGTAAATAAAATTCCTTTCTTCGGGTGAAGCTTACTCTTGTCCGGTTTGATGTAATTTTCTAATTGAATTGCTTTGATAAGCACAGGGTAGGGCAGATGATTGCACAATTTTAATTACTTGTAATCGTTTGTTTTCTGTTTTCTTTTAAAGGAGGGTGATGTCGATCCTGGCAGTGTTTGTAAAACAAAGACGCTGGATTAACAGATGTAGATATAAATGGTAATTTTAACTCGATCATTACTTTTTCCTGCTTCTTTGGGCCATTGTTTTTCATTTTTTCAAAGCCAGCAGGTGCCGGAGCATTTGACCATTCTTCTAGCAGAATAGGGGACTCAGACAAAGACTGATACCAACACTCACCACATCAGCGCCGAGTACATGCAACCAGTTGTGATCATAGGCTGCACACTCACAGATACAATGTTTAAAGTTGTCGTCATAATAGAACAGCGAGCATCAAAAGATACACAACATTTTGCAGCACTTATGTAAATATGCACCAGTAAACGGTATACAGTCTTTCCTACTGTGGGGCAGCTAACACTTTAGAGGCGTTAGCAAGCTTTCTTTTCATCTGCCAACACTCTGAAGAGTCATCCCATCCCTAAGCGAAAAGTCCAACAATCTTCACTTAAGTTCGGATCAAGAAGGACTCTCATCTGAGCCTTGCCTCGGAAGTTCATCGTTCATCTTGCTGTCCGTGATCTTTGGGACCCAAACAAAACTCACCATACTCAACATTCCAACTACTTTCCGAGAAGCCGTGCATTTTCAGATTAGCTTAGAAGGCGTGAAGGAGTTAAGTTTTCGTAGCTTGACTGTCTCTATACACGCATTGCCATCAGGATTTTGGAACCATCAGTGAAGACTCGGTACATTCTGCTTGAAAACATTCCCCGGTTTAGCAGAAGTCAATTTGTTTTTTCAGAAACAGGATTTGCATCAGATAGTATATCCATAAGACCAGAGTCAAAGGACAGTCGGTGAGCAAGGTCACCCGAATTACAGCTCGTGTTGTACCTCTTTAAATGGAGGATAGCTTTTATAGTGCAGCCTATGATGTGAACATCAAGAGGAGTAAGAGGACTTATCAGTGCGTCTTGAGCAGAGTCATATGTTCTAGGCAAAGCCCCCCCGATGCAGACCGTTCCTTACGGTTTGGTAAAAGCAGCCATGAGATTTTTTATGAAAGCTTGTTCCACCAGAAAACAACGCATAGAATATAAATACATACATAGTTGGTCTTTTCATAGCCAAGTTGATCGAAAGGATCCCTCTAAGTGACGAGCCGCACATCTTGATGAAAACTTTTTACTCTGCCAGTATGCCGACAGCGCCTCAGAAGTTTTCGTATTTGGTCAAAAGACGTGTGCTGCACAGGATGACTCCTGACCCCTGGAAAATGAACAGTAATGCCTGGGACATTAGATGAGTCAGACCAGTCAGCTTCCTTGTTCTCGTTTAAAGAACAACCTCAGTTTGGAAAAGTTTGACTAAAGCCTATTAAGTCGGAGTAATTAGTACAAGACTCTTAGGAAGCGAGTAGTCATCTCTTGCAGATTTTCGGTATTAAAATTACCATCAATGTTTGGCTCGGTGTAGGCCTGTGCCAGGCTAATAGTGAAGATTCTTCTCAGCGTTTCCAGCAGCAGGTCTATTTTTGTAGCATGACTGGATTGAAGCCCTAAAAAGACACCACATCGTGTTTGATGGGCTCATGCGGCACCACAACCGAGGATAGGAGCTGATATTGTAAACAGGAGCAAATTACTTTGGTAGTCTGTTTCTGTTATCAACGTGAGTGCCATTATATCATCTGGCGTTTTCCACCCTGGCTTATTTGCTTCTTGTGAGAGCTTTGATAAGTTAGGTATTTTCAACAAATGTTTCGATCTTTTCCGCACTTTTCGAAATCTGGAATTCGAATTTTGTGACCGCTTTCAATACGTAGATACTACAAATCGACTCTCCAATAGGAGCGAATGATCTGCAGGTGTTTTTCGTCGACGAACATATCGCTTCAGAATATTTGGTGAGGGCACCGTGCAAATTCTAGGTGATATTTCTCCTCTTCAACAGGGTCAAGATCTCGCATCAGATTCAAACGATAGCACAAAGTCTAGAAGATGATTACCTCGGATGGTTGTATTCTGAGTATAGCATCGATGGATTCCAGTTTCCTAGAATCACAGTATTCGTTAAGTTCGACTACTTCCTTTTGTGGTGACGGTAATACCGAATCATAGGAAAAAGAAGAGGACGCAACAAGGAGTTTATGCCATTCTCCATTCATTTAGCTTGATTGAAAAATTTCTCAAGTTAAGATGGTGAGAGTGAATTCGGCACAAAAAGGCATGTTCCCTGCCTTTCCTTTCGCTCGTCAAATAGTTGCATGAGTGCCCTTAAACACTCAGGGTTGCTGTATGGATATTATGTAAGATTTTGTTTTCAACACAAAAAGCCTTCTACATAGGGATGCAGTAGGAAACTGGGGATGCAGAAGATTGATATGGGCAAAAATAATAGATAAGTACTGGGCGTAATCGTTTCTTTTCTGCAATGATTTGTAAACAAATTGGGAATTAACGCTTAATACGTACAGATAATCACGTGAGTCATACCCAGGTTTAATGGTCGCGACAGAAGCTTTGTCTAAGCCTACAAAAACATGAGATGCATACAGATTTTACACTTTTCACGTTCCAGTCTAGCCATCCGTTTCCCTAGCTGCTACGTTTGCTAGCAGCGAGTAAAGCAGAAAAACTTTTTCTGCAATCCGAGGGCATTGGATCAGAACAAGACTCATTTCTGGTTTAGCAGCGCATTATATTGTATCACATTAGTTTAGTGGGCGTTCTCCGAGCGTAAGCCCAAAAATCCGAGGAGTCCGGGGAATTCAATGACATGCTGGCATCTTCTTTATACTCCTTAATTGACTATGAAAGTGCGTTCAGATTTCGAGTTATTCGCCAATGCCATTTCTACATCGAATAGCTCAGCAATCAAGGCTGAGATAGTTTCGTTTGTAAACGACAATTCCCCTCTCGTTCCCCTAAATCTACACTTTTAGGATTACAATAAGCTCGGTCATGTCAGCCAGCGGTTCAAGAGACTCCTTGTTGATCACAATGCAACGACAGTATACTTAAAGTCTCTATTTTCGGTCGGAAAGTTGAAGGATTTTGGAATCCCAGCTCGTGTTTTCGACTAACTAGTGATCTGGGGATCTGATTCCAATAGACACCCTCGAATCTCGACTTGATCATACCTCTTCTATATAGTATATTGCATCTACTCATACCAAGTGTTTGAAATTTACGTGTCATGACAGGATGGAGCTGCAACTCAGATTTCCTTCAGTACAACTCGAATGGTTTTGGTCAGTGCCATTTCTTCGTTATTCCATTTATCAAGCGATGTTTTGCCTTTCTATTGCAACAGTAGTCTTTGACTGCTGATATCTGGACATTATCGGTAAAAGATTTGCGTGGCAGGATGAGGTGCACCTCGGTCTTTTTGATTTACTTAGAAGAGCTATCCTTAGAGCGTTGCCTTTTACTCGCTAATCTCCTTTTCGAATCATGGTTGATTTAATTAATTTCCGGTATGCATTGTAAATGTCCCAGTGGTCGAAGTGCCACACGTTTCCTCTGTAGTTTTCCAGTTGCGCACTCCAAGTTGAGGTCCCTTTCCACTTGCATGCGCCACCTACTACGAGGTATTAGTCTACTACGAAATCAAAGAGGAGTATACCCAAAGTCCCTGACTGCTTCAAAGTTACAGCTGTCTATTGCGACATTATATCCCATTCACCGATGTTGTATGCCGGTTCTTATTGACAATATATACTTAGTTCTGCCCTCATTCACGACTAAACTAATTTTTTCTGCTTCTGTTCCAACCACCAGTGAGTTCTGCCAATGCTGTCAATGTCATCGGCGTATGCAAAAGGCTGTACAGATTTTTGAAAAATTGTGCCTCCGGTATTGACTTGCGAATTCCTCATCGCCTTGCTTAGATCCCTTTTTGACGTTAAAGGTCTTGGAGAGATTGTTGCCGACCTCTACGGCCAGCGAGCATTCTCCGTCAGCATTCTGCACAATCTGAGTCTGGCAGGGTTACCAAGGCTAATCACGACTCTGTCTAGCTCGTCTTTATATATGATGTCACATGTGGCCTTAAAATCGATAAAGAGATCGTGCTTCTTGATTTTGACTTCTGGGATTTTTTTCGAGGATCTGGCGTTCATATTGAATGATTCATTTTGACTGATAACAGAATTGGGTCTGGAGAAGAGGTTTTTCCATATCCTTTAGTACCAATTGTGACTCTAATACAAAGTTTCCTTGTCCTTCTATGCAGGCATTGGTCTGTTATATCTAACGCTATAACAAGCAAGAGTTAAAACATTTTGGAGAAAAAGGAGAATGCGAGAGAGAATCCAGTACTACAAAGAGAAGGTTTAGGGTATATAGAAATTAGAAGAAATGAAATCGTGTAACGAATTAATTGTTATTAACGAATGAACTTATAATGTAAACATCTATAAGAATAGAGCCAAAGTCAAGGTATTACAAAACGCATATAAAGAAGCTAATTTTAATCCACTCCCAATATTAAAAGTCGATGGAGAAAATGTTAACATAATAGAAGAACCAGAATATACACCGCTACTAGATCAATTGAGAGTTGATCATTTAAATAAGAAGAGAAGAGTAAAATAATTACGTTACTCAAGCAAAATGCAGACACACTTTCCCAATGAAGCTAATTTTAACATTAAAAATCGAAACGACCCAATATCTGTCAGCAAATCCCCTTTAAACCTCTTTAAAACACAAATTACAACAATAAAATAAAATTCAGGTTCATTAAGAACTAAAATCTCTCACATTTTTAACAAAACTCGAACATCTATTAATATAAAGAATTTAGATGAACAATCCGCTTTATTAATTATTTAAAAAATATTTTAACCCGAAACAGCTAAACGATGAAGAATTTTTTGACACCTTAGTTAAAGTATATTTCGAATATTTTTCGAATTTCAAAATTATTAGATGTAAATGCTCGTAAATGTAAATATTTCTTAAAAGATTCAAAATGAAGAAAAGCTAGCTAAGGTGATTACAAGAAGAGCACTTAAGAAATAAGGCACTGATGAATCAATAACAGCATTTACTATCCCAAATGGGGAAACAATTAATTACTCAATTCATAAATAATTGTGAAAATTGTTGCTTGGGAGAAATACGAAAGGAATCCCTCAAAACTTACAAGCAAAATCACAGAGACACCAGATAAGCCAAACGACATCATTCATATCGAAGTATTTTACGGCCTCCAAAAACATCTCTTCATGACCATAATATGTAGATAAAATTTTCAAAGTTGGCGCTAACAATTCGAATTTCGGGTAGGACTTGGACTGAATTCAAATTTTTGGTAACGTTAGGAAAATTTCTGTACAATAGATAACGAACTTGGCTTTGAAGCTTTGCCAATTCGGGAATTCTTGAAAGAAAACAATAAAGAAACTCACTACACATTAAACAGTAATGACACATCTAACGCAGGTATGTTGTAGAAAGGTTGCACAACACATTGACCGAACACTTTAGGCTTCATAGACACGATGAGAATAATGAAAAGGAAATAGTCGAAGTGGAAATTTTGAGAGTAATTGCGCTGTAGGTAATTTACACATTACCACAGTGATTCTTTCAGGCCTTACCATGCTAATAATCGCTTCATTTAAGCATTACATAAAGCATTATTTTAACACTTCGATATCATAAGGAGCAAGCGCTTGCCATCTCGCTTCCTTTAACAGGCCTTCTTTCAGGGGTTACCAGGAAGTTGTACTAGTAGGCCTTCCTATATCACTTCCAGTATTATGTAGTACCAAAAGAAAACCAAATAAATAAATACAAGTATTTACGTTACCACCTTGATCAAAAAGTTCCCGGGGGACACCACTGTGTGGCGCTCCCATTGTACCGATTTGAGTTGGTTTTTTTTTTGTTAAGTTGGTAAATCTGTTGTTGACATTTTCTCTAAATCTTAGCGTCATAGCTTGATATTTGCAAAAGTTACGTAGCCAAGAGTGCATCTATCTCTGTTGTGTGTTGGCGATTTTTTACAATTTTAGAAATCGATTTAAATTGCAACAACGAACTTGTATTAAATTTTGCGTAAAAAACGGATTTAATGGTGCGCGAACGTTGGAAATGTTGAAAAAGTGTTTCGGCAACGATTCTCTAAAGAAAACGGTCGTTTACCTTGGTTCGCACGAGCACGAACGGTTCAAAAGTGGTCGTGAGTCAATCGAAGATGATGAAGGCAGTGGCAGACCATCGACATCGAAAACCGACGAAATGAGCCGAGACCAAAAAAACCACGTTGTTTTCATTCAAAAAAAAAGGCAATGCTCACGGTTTTCATGGATTACAACGGTGTAGTGCATCATGAATTTTTGCCAGAAGGCCAGTAAACAAAGAGTATTACACGTATTTGGGCGTTATGAGACGTTTGCGTGAAGCAATTCGCCAAAAGAGACCAGAATTGTGGGCAGAAAACTCGTGGATTTTGCACCATGATAACACACCGTCGCACAGTGCCATCATTATTCGTAATTTTTTGACGAAAAATGCAACAAATACTCGTACAATCCAACAGCCACCGAATTCACCTGATTTGGCTCCCTGTGACTTCTTTCTGCTCAATCGAGTTAAAAAAACCACTAGGCACTACGGGGAACGCGTTTCAGCAGCCGAGAGGAAGTAATGGAAGGAAAATTCGCAGGAAGCACTGATGGACATACCGAAAACCGAATATAAAAAATGTTTCGAGGATTGGATCAAGCGCCGGCATAGGTGTGTTACAGTCGATGGGGATTAGTTTGAAGGGGACAATATAGATTTAGATGAATAAACTTGTATTTTTAATTTTCTGAATAAATTCCGGAAAATTTTTGATCAAGGTGGTATAATGTTTTTATATTTCAGTCTTAGCACATATATGTAATAAAAAAAGTGTGTTTCAGTTTAAACAAATAAATATTTTTTATTGAATTATTTTTTGAATATACGGGTATCGTAACACTTTTTTTTTAAATTTTACTCCGCACTTTGAATGTCCTTGTCTTCATCGTACAAAAATCAGACTTAAAATAAATATCGGCAAATTTGTAATTTTCCTCTACGCCTATTTTTCGAAAAAAAAACTATTTGAAAGCAAATGATAATTAAAATTAAATGCCATCGATACACAACGATTAGACTCCTTTGCTAGGGATTCCCATTCGAAAAACATAGACCTGAGAAATGGAAAGGCGGAGTGGATATGCCATTAATGTACAAATTATTCAAAAGTATGATTGGATGCCATTGCCAACTCGTTACCTTGGCGATGCCTAAACACAGCCCTGAAAAAGGTCATTCCCTGAGAAGCGAATCGGTAAAAGCTTTGAAAGTGGTTGGAATTTTAGAACAAAACCCATTACCAAATCACTTCCTAGGCATTATTTTGTCAAGGCTTTGCTTTTTCTAGAATATTCAATCGGCAAAGATCTAGTGGTGAGTGGATTCTATAAGAACACTCCACAACTAACAGAAAACCCTTGGATTTCATAACTGGAAATATTAACCAAAATGGGTACACGGAAATATCAAATAGAATCTTAGCAAAAAAGGAAAAAACAATAGAGTCTTAATGGAAACAGAAACGACATACAAATGGACCCTGCTTCAAGTTATATTAAAGAAATTCGTGGCGGCAAAAACCACTCTAAGTATAGGCAAATAGAAACTGAAAAACTAGACAATGATCACGTAAAAGATTTAAAAACTGAACACAAATATTATGAATCTCATGTAAGAAAACTCTAAAACTACCAAAATAAGAATAGCCCTACTAGCAAAGCAAAAGTTAAAGCTACAAGTAAACAAAAGTTAAAAAAGAAAAAAAATATTTCAGGTGACGAAAGCAACGATAACGATAACCTTTTTAACTTGCCTCCTAGCAGCGGACTCCTAGCAAATTGAAATCCAGGATTTAACAAATAATACCTGTTACATAATCATAAAATTACAAAAGAAGACTTAAAATTGCTTATGTCCCTTCTTTCCAAGGTGATAAACCGCCAGCTTATGAAATATCTCGAAACGTGAAAACCTCTCAATGACAAGCAGTACGGTTTTCATAGCAACTGTTCTACTCATGTCCCAGGTCTCACCGGAAAGTGAAATCAAAGCGAACATCAATCTGGCGAAAGCTGGCATTTAACAAATATCGGACTCTCTTGCCTCTCTTCGCAATGAATTAAAATTTCCTTTCGGAATGTTCAATTCAGGTTATCCTGGATGGTTTCAAGACTCATATTCACAAAATAAATGCTGGTGTGCCACAAGGCTACGACACTCTTTTCAATTTTTATTAATGATCTTTTGTCTGCTACTTCTAATCCAATATATTCCTTTGCTGATGACAGTACTCTCTGCTTTTCATATTCGTTCTCCGGACTGACGCCACTGGTCATCGGTTGTAGAAGGGATACGGCAGCGTATGTTAAGCTCATTAAATTTCGATATTAACAGCATAACCCCTTGGGCAACTATCAACAGAGTGGAATTTAATGCTTCGAAAACCCAATGCTGTCTGCTGTCGTTAAAGCGAAATTTGAACACCCAGCCATTATCCAGAATGGCTCTTGCATCGTCGAAACCGAAAAATTTTCCATTCTTGGTATGTGTGTCAGTGACAACTTACGTTGGAATGACCACATATTCGATGTCGTCAAAAATGCTGTGAAATGTCTAGGTTTCCTCAAGCTATGTAAGAAATATTTCACCCCCTATGATCTGTCCTTAATATACTAATGTAAGGCATTCATCAGCCAAAAATTTGAGTGCAATGCCCACATCTAGTCAGGTGCTCCTAAAACATCTTTGCACCTCGTAGGTAGGATTCAAAAGCGTGCGATAAAACTCATAGGTGATACTAATATCGACACACTCGAACACCGACGCGATGTAATGTCTCCTGTCACATTGTTCTACCGCTAATTCCACCTCCAGTGCTCCATAGATATTGCCAGTAGCATTCCGCCAATTCAAACCTTCAAGCGTAACACCACCCGTCTCGCTATGAATGCTCATCAGTGTGCCCTAAAGCCCACTTCGGACGTACTCTGAAATATCGTGTTTCCTTCTGAAACCGTACAACTAGCGTATGGAATGTCATGCCGAGTTCTCTATTCCCTAGTCGTTATAACTTGCAAACATTTAAGACCCAATGTATATGGGGTACCTCTCTTTTTTTTTCACCCTAAGTTTCATTCGTCCGCTCTGTGTGCAAAGATTTTAAGGCTACACAAATCCCTTGACCGCGCGATAATAACAAAAGAAGAATAATAATAATAATAATATTAAACCACATTTCAAATAAAAAAGATCGTTATGTGATACAATACTTTCATTTGAAAGGCCTCAATCCAACCAACATCAAAACGGAACTGGATTCTACTCTCAAGTAGTCTGCTCCTTTTTTTTTTTTTTTTTTTTTTTTAAAAAGAACTTAACACTCAAGAGGGTATTACTACTCTTAAAATGCCGGAACACGTGTTAAGTTTTTCGGAAAATTGGATAGAGAGAGAGAAAGATTTTTGGGCTCAGTGGTTATTTCGCTCCATGGGTGGCATCCAACATTTAATGGGGAGACTAAATTACTAGTGTGAATTGGACTTGATGTTATATTTAGGCAACTATTCATCTCATAAGATTTTAGTTGCCTGAAAAAAAGTCTTTCGGTCACGGCTGGTATTGAACCCCGAACCGTCCGATTGGGAAGCCAACACACTACCACTTGAGCCACGGCCACAACAATAAAAAATTGAGTGGCAGAGTTTCAAAGTCGTCATTCATTAAGTTCAGACGTCCTTAAATTTCGCTTATTTATTTTCATTTAATTTCCTGCCTAATTTGAAATAATTCACACAAGCTATTTCTCGGTCATCGCCTTTGTTGTGTTTTGCTGACTCGTTTCGTTTATTGAGTAAAAGTGCCTAATAATCTTAAAGTTAACGCAATTTCTTATTCACCGCCTTTTGTGTAAATTTTCAACTGACCTACCCTTAACTTCATCGTCATCATGTCTAAATTATGTGGAAGTGCAAATTGCTCCTTAACACATGATCCAAATGCTGTTATGGTGATCTGCAGTGGTCTTTGTTGTAAGTCGTTCTATGCCCTATGCATTGGCTTGAGTAAGAGACCCATTGCGTACTTAAGAGATTTTAAAAACAACATTTTGTTCTATTGTGGTGAGTGCAAGGACATCACTCCGCCCCACAGCTTGCTTGCTATTAGCTTGCTTGCTCAGTGATTCGGTCCATAACTTTGCTGCGGAAAACAACCATGCATTGAACTCAATTCAAAATCCATTCATTCAAAATCAAGTTGAAGACTTATCAATTTCCCTCGAGCAATCTGCAATCTATAATAAGAGTCAATTTAGAAACTATGCAGTTGGCTCAAAATAGTGATTTAATTAAACGAAAAGATACACAAAATTAGTGAAGATTTAAAAAATGTTATATCCCATAGTGTTAAATCAATAATTAAATCGTACATCCCCACAATAACAGACTCTTTAAGTTCTCTACGGTCTTCCCTCGATTTTCATCTTCAAAGTACGTCCCGAAGCAGCGTTCCCTCTCCGCAAAATAATGATCAGTTGCTCATAAACATCAAGTGCCTAAGCAACTAAATAACCGAATCACGCGCGCTGTTAAACTAAGTTGCTGATCACATCCGGATAGCTTCTAGTAAAATCGACGATATACCGGTGCAATCCTAGGATCTACCGACTGCATCATACAACACCTCGTTTCTGACTAAGATGCTTGAATCTGCAATTATGGAACCACCAATAACTCCTGGAAAATCTTCTCCTCCACCACAACCCGCTCCGGAAATTGATGCTACTACACCTGAACCCACAATCTCACGATTCGGCACCTTATGGACACTTTCGGAGTGGAACAAGAGAATCAAAAAGTTGAACAATTCCAACAAAGTCGAATCGGTTACCTTTTTCATCGAAACAGGCTAACTAGTCTCTTCAAATCAAAATTTAAAATTGATGTCATCAACTGCATCTCCACCAACACCCTCAAGGTAAGCATCCCGTTACAATATGGATGGATGTTCATCAATCCTGCTTCCGACGTCATCAATCTGGATGGGATAACCATGGAAAGATTAAAACCAAATACAGGAAACAACAAACATCGCAAGGATACTACCTTTAAGCTCAGTAACTCAAGTCCCATTAAACCTAGAAAACAACAGTCTAACCATATACCGGTACCCTACTCTCAGAAAAAAAATCCAAAGCCTAAGAAACAAGCTCCTGATCCAAACTGGAGTTTTAAAGTTTTGACATTCCCGTTCTTCACTACTTCATCATTTCATACTGCCAATCGCGTATACACAAAACGTTCTTCCACACCGTCCAACGCAATTCCCAAACGTGCGTCTTCTAATCTTGATCCTCCTCTCAGTCATTTAAAAACCCCAACAACATCTCCACATCTTTTGCGTCCCACGTAAGTTCCAAACGCATACTACACCTCCAGTGAACACGGTCTAGTTTCAAAAACTACCATCGCTCCTAACCCACCACCCATCAAGTCTTTGCCGAAGCCTCCCAAACATCTGTCCCTGTATTATCAAAACGTAAGAGGATTACGGACTAAGATTTCTGCTATATACGAGGGCGGGTCAATAATTCCGTGCATTTTTGAATTTCTGACCACTTTACTGAAACAGCAACACTGCTCCTGTCAACAGGCATCTGTCAGTTGACTCCTGTCAAAATTTAAACTTGCTGCGTCAGTTAGTTTGTGTTTGACAGCTATTTTTATCAGACTACTCACTAATTTGAGGAGAAAATGGAAAAAAGTGAATTTCGTGTGCTTATTAAGCATTATTTCTTGCGAAAAAAAACCATTACCGAGACCAAGGCTAAGCTTGATAAATACTATGGGGACTCTGCACCATCGATTTCAATGGTAAAAAAGTGGTTTACTGAATTTCGTTGTGGCCGTACAAGCACTGAAGATGCCGAACGTCCTGGACGCCCAGTTGAGGTCTCTACACCCGAAACAATCGAAAAAATTCACGATATGGTGTTGGCCGACCGAAGATTGAAAGTGCGAGAGATTGTGGAAGCCGTAGGGATCTCGCATGGCTCAGTGGTTTCAATTTTGAATGATCACTTGGGCATGAGAAAGCTTTCCGCAAGATGGGTGCCGCGTTTGCTCACAGTCGACCACAAACGCAATCGTGTAACAACTTCACAGGAAGGTTTGGCGTTGTTTAATCGCAATATTGAGGAGTTTTTGCGCCGTTTTGTAACCGTGGACGAAACATGGATCCATCACAACACACCAGAGAACAAACAACAGTCAAAACAGTGGGTTTCTAAGGGTGAATCGGCGCCAAAGAAGGCCAAGGTGGGTTTGTCAGCCAATAAAGTTATGGCGACTGTTTTTTGGGATGCACGCGGGATAATCCACATTGACTACCTTCAAAAGGGAAGAACAATCAATGGGGAATATTATGCCAACTTATTGGACCGATTCAATGACGATTTGAAAAAAAAACGACCTCATTTGGCCAAGAAAAAAGTTCTTTTCCACCAAGCCAATGCAAGGGTGCACACATGTGCAGTTGCCATGGCAAAAATCCATGAATTGGGCTATGAATTGCTCCCTCATCCACCCTATTCTCCAGATTTGGCTCCGAGCGACTACTTGTTCCCAAACCTGAAGAAATGGCTTGGTGGAAAAAGATTTGACTCCATGAAGTCATCTCGCAAACAAAGGCCTATTTTGAGGACCTCGACAAATCATTTTTTTTGGAAGGGATAAAAAAATTGGAGAAGCGTTGGACAAAGTGAATAGAGCTCAAGGGAGACTACGTTGAAAAATAAAATTATTTTTTTATCAAAAAATCTGTTTTAATCCAAAAGTCACGGACTTATTGACCCTCCCTCGTATCTTAATTCGCAGATTTTGCCCTCACAGAAACCAATCTCACCCCTAATATTAAGAATAATGAATTATTTTCCCAAGACTTTGTTTTACACCGTGACGATGATCTAGATAAAGAGGAAAATTTATATGGCCGTGGGGTACTTCTAGCTATACACTCTCATCTCGAGTCTAAACCCTTTAAAAAATCGTCCACTGCATTCTTTGATTTTTTTTTTGCGCTAGAATATTCGCCCATCTCAACCAATTCGAGGTTACCAGCTAGCTGTTGATGCTGCTGATCCCAACGACGTAGTCATTTTTTTAGGTGATTTTAATCTACGTTAGCTTCTATGGGCTCAGACTGACCCACCTCTGATAAAGAAAATCTTTTCATCGACTGCCTTACTGACTCTGGTCTGTATAAATTGAGTGGTGTCACCAATAACATTGGCAAACAACTCGACCTAGTCTTCGCCACTGTTACAGTTAACTGCGTCGTTTTAGAAAGCAGACATCTTCTTTCTAAGTTGGATAGTTACAACTCTCCCCTTTCTCTTAAGTTGGCGTATGACAATGGTCTTAATCGCGTTTCTTATGAGTATTCTTACAGTTTTAATTTTCATAGGGCTAACTACGCCAAATTGAACAACCTCCTCCGTATGGCCAATTTTGACTTTCTTTACGATAATCCCAACCTCACGGTTAACGATGCTCTCGCATCCTTTTACACCGAAATTTTCAAATGTCTCTCCCAATCTGTACCTTTTTTACCCAAAAATAATCCCTCATCATCACCACCCTGGTATAATAAAGAGCTGCGATCTCTACGTAATAAGAGAAATAAGCTCTGGTATACTTACTTAAAATCGCGTTCCTACACCGATTTCTTTTACTACCAGTCTGCCCAAATAAAATTCTCTGTACTCTGTCAAACTCCATATGACAACTATTTAAACCAAATGGACCACACACTCATTTCCGACCCCAAACGATTTTTTCAGTTCATCAAACTAATAACTATCCATCATCTCTGAATTTTCTAGATAAGTTCCCGGGTGATCCCCAAATTATTGCAAATCTCTTCGCAAATTTTTCTTAGCCAAGCGTTCGCCACCCATTCAAAAGAGCCAGACCACTCTTACTTTTCCTACTTAAATAGCTGCCCACAAACAACTTTGGAATCTATGTCTATAATTTTAGAGCAGGTTAAAGATAAAGGTATAAACCTCAAAGATGATTATTCTGCTGGACCTGATGACCTTCCCCCTATATTTTTAAAGAAATGTGAAATGCACCAACCTCTTACAGCTCTCTTTCAGCATTCTGATTCTCTCGACCTGGAAAAGGTCTTTTATTATCCTCCTACATAAAAAAGGCAGAAAAGACGATATTTCCAACTTTCGACCAATTGCTAAGCTGTCCTGTATACTTGAGGGCATTATTTATGACATAATGCTTTTCAATTATAAACCTATTGTTTCCCAAAACCAGCACGGATTTCTTAAAGGTAGATCTATGACCATCAACTTAACGGAATTCGTATCAAGCACTTTATGTGCACTGGAATCTGGAAATGAAGTTGATGTGATTGCCACCGATTTCAGCAAAGCCTTTGATAGGATTTCACATGATACGAGTATACGAGTAATTCTTCTGAAATTAAAAGCTCTTGGTTTCCAAATAAACTTTATAACATGAGTTCAATCATATTTAAATGAAAGACAATACTATGTTCTATTTAGGTCCATGGTTTCTGACCCAATTAAAGCCTCCTCTGGTCTCCCTCAAGGCAGCCATCTTGGTCCCTTATTATTTATTCTGGCCATTAATGATGTTGATTGCATCATTAAAAATTCATACATATCTGTTTACGCAGACGATATGAAAATCTTTAGATATATATCTTCTTCCTCAGACAGCCTACCACTGCAAGAAGATCTAAACAGATTTTGTACTTGGTGTCAGAAGAATTTTCTTGAGCTTAACGTCAATAAGTGTTAGGCTATAATGCATAGTATACCCGCAAGCGGCCCCCTACTTCTCCTCGCTGCTATCTAATCTTTAATCTGCCTGTTCCCTTAGTGAATGATTTGCGTGATTTAGATGTTATCTGTGATAAGGAACTCAATTTCCATTCTCACATTGATAATATAATAAAAGAAGCCAACTCTACCCTTGGCTTCATTAAGGAGTTTTCCAATCCTTATGTTACCAAATCTCTTTACATAACCTTCGTTAGGCCTCTTCTTGAATATGCAAGCCAAGTTTGGTCACCCTACTACAGAACACACATCCTCCGGATAGAAGCTGTTCAACGCAGGTTTTAACGATTTGCTTTACGTGGTCTTCCCTGGGATGATAGCCAAAACTTACCACCTTGTACTGACCGACTGAAACTTATAAATTTACAATCCCTTTCTATACGTCGAAAAGTTGCCGACATTCTCTTTGTTCATCAAATTTTAGTTGGTAATATCGATTGTCCTTCTTTACTTCAACTTATTTCTTTTAATACCAACCCATGCAATCTTAGGTCTGTGCCACTTTTCCGGCTCAATCTTCACAGAACGAATTACGGACACTTGGAGCCAATGTCTAGAATGCTTCGTGAAGTTAACGATGTTCTGCCTCTCTTCGACTACCATCCCAGCAAACTCTCTCTTAAGAACATTCTTATTTCCACCTATGCCTCACGTCCTAACTTTTTTGTAACTGCTCCCACCCTTTAGTTTTTATCTTTAGTTTTAAGTGAAAATAGTTCGTTTTGAGAATAATAAGCTTGCAATAAGCATTAATAAATCTGTCCGGGGTTGACCCGGACCGTAAATCAAAATTAAGCCGAGTTGAGTTCACCAAAAATGTTGAAAAAAATCCATAAAATGGTATGGTAGTAGATATGGTAGGCATTTCAAAAAGCTCTGTACATCGCATGTTGACTTAAAAATTGGACATGAGAAAGCTGTGAGCAAGATGGGTGCCGCGATGACTCACCAATGTAACCAAAACTGCGTCGTAAGGATGTTTCAATCGAGTGTTTGGTGAAGTTTCACAGCAAAAAAGCCAAGTTTTTTCCTCGATTCATAACCATGGATGGAGCATGGGTTCATCACTTCACACCCGAGACGAAGTAACTGCCAAAACAATGGGTTCAAAGGCTCCAAAGAAAGCGAAGACAGTTCCTTCTGCAGGTAAGGTCATGGCCTTCAGAAAAGAAAACCAATTTACGGCGTGAATTAAGCGAATTTATTGCAGCATTTGAAAGATGAAATCAAGAAAAAACGGCCGCATTTGGCGAAGAAAACAGTCTTGATTCATCAAAACAATGCACCAGCTCACTCATCCGTCATCTCGAAGGGGAAAAATAAATGAGTTAAAGCTCGAATTGCTTCCTCATGCACCCTATTCGCCAGATTTAGCCCCCTCGGATTATTTTCTATTTCCGAATCTGAAAAAAATGTCTCGGTGGTAAAAGTCTGCGGTTGGTGGCTATTTTAAGGAGCTCGACGATTCTTACTATAAACAGGGTATCGAAGCTATTGAACATCGCTGGGAAAAGTGTATTGAACTAAACGGAGACTACGTAGAGAAGTATGTTAAACATATTTTTCCACAATTTTTTTTTTGTGCTTTCTTTGTTAGGTCGGGTATACCTGGGACTACCCTCGTATATGGTATATCTGGAGGAAAATAAATTTTTGATTGATCAAACTTACAATGTTTATTACCCTAGTGTTAAAGATAATAACAACTGATGTTGTTATTATTGGCATAATCATGTTTATGGTACTCGTATATTTTTTATATTGCTGGAAAAAGGAAAATTCGTCGGAGCCTCAGTCAAGCGCGGGGAGAGTTGTAGCTAACGCTCCCACAAACATAATCTGATTTTTTTTTTATAATTTACGCGCGCTCAAGGGGTTATTTCCATCCATCAGGGAGGATGGAAAGAGAGGTACCGGTGAACGTTGGTTTTAAATGTTTGAAGGTTATAATGACTAGGAAATAAAGAGCTAGGCAGGGCATTCCATAAGCGAGTTGTACGGCTTAGGAACGAATCACGATATTTTAGAGTACGTCCGAAAGTGGGCTTGAGGGTATACTGTTGAGCATTCATAGCGAGACGGGTGTTACGGTTAAAAGTTTGAAATAGCGGAATGATAGTGGCAATTTCTATGGAGCACTGGTGGTGGAAATATCGATAAAACAGAGTGAGACACGAGACATTACGTCGTTGTTCGAGAGTGTCCAATGTTTGAGTGATATTAGTATCACCTATGAGTTTTATAGCACGGTTTTGGATCCTATCTAGCAGGTGCAGAGATGTTTTAGGCGCACCCGACTAGATGTGGGCATTGTACTCCAATTTTGGGCGGATAAATGCCTTATATATTGTGGCCAGATCAGAGGGGGTAAAGTGGACTGGTAATTCCGGTGTCAGTAACCCATTTCGGGGATACAAGAGCTGCCATTGACCCATTCAACACTCATCCGTCACCATCTCTATATTCCATATGATTATAAGGTATTTGCCATACTGACTGTAGAAGCCCCCGTTGATTCAGTAGTGTGAATTTCTTCGCCGGACGTCCGCCTTCTAAGTTTCAGTCATTTCTGACAGTGTTTTTATTTTCTCTTGCCTAACACTCGCGCTTATAAGTTTAGCAGGTCGCGGTTTGGTTGGACAAGTTCAGTAGTTGCGGCTACCTACTTACCTACTTACTTAGGAAGCGCTACAGTCCGGGGTGGACCAGATCCTCAACGAATAAGCATCTCCAATTAGCGCGGTCTTTGGCTAGCTGCCTCCAGTTGCGCATTCCAAGTTGGTTGAGGTCCTCTTCCACTCACAAGATTAGAGTCGAAGACTCCGTGGGCTGGAGCGTTGGTGTTCATTCGCTATACATGTCCCAGCCATTTCAAACGCCTAATGTGCTATACAGCTCGTAGAATTCATCGTTGAATCGTTTCCTCCAGGACCAAATATCTTACGAAGAATTTTTCTCTCAAAATGACCAAGGATATCTTCATTGGCACCATATCGCAGGACTAGGATTACAAGGGTCTTATATAGAGTTTCCTTGGTTGTTCGGGAAGAGACCTTACTACATAGTTGCTTTCTCAGCCCAAAGAAACAGCGATTGGCAAGCGTTATTCTTCGTTTGATTTCTGAAAAGATGTTGTTTTCAGATGTGATAGCAGAGCCGAGGTAGACAAAGTCCCTTACTACCTCAAAGTTATAACTGTCGATTGTAATATTCTGGGCGATTCGTTGATATTGGATATCTCTTCTTGTTGACAGTATATACTTTGTTTTGTTCTCTTTTATCGCTAGACCCGTTTTTAACGATTCTGGTCCTATACCCGTAAACGCACCAGTGACAACTCGTTGTGTTCCACCAATAATATGAATATCGTCGGCGTATGCAAGCAATTGAACAGACTTTTGAAAGATCGTACCTGGTGTGTTTGCTTGTAAGTTTTGCACAATTCTTTCAAGTATGATGTTGAACAGGTCACATGATAGCGTGCCGCCTTGCATAAATCCTTTTTTGAATTCAAAAATCTCGGTTAGGTCTTTACCGACCTTGATGCAGCAGCGGGTTTTCTCAATCGTCATCCTGCGCAAGCGGACGAGTTTGGCAGGTATGCTAAAGCTAGGCATGTATAGCTCGCCTCTATATATGCTGTCATATGCGGTTTTAAAATCGATAGAAAGGTGTTGAGTATTTATCTAAACTTCTTGAGTTTTCTCCAGAACCTGCCGTAATGTGAATATTTGGTTAATTGTGAACTTACCGGGCCTAAACCGCGCTGATAGGGTCCAATCTAGTCGTTGGCGCTCGCACAATCTTATATGCAATGTTTAGGAGACTGATACCTCTATATATAGCTGGCCCAGTTTAGAGGGTCTCTTTTCTTGTGAACCCGGCAAACGATGCTGAGGTTCCATTCAACAGGAACACATTCATGCTACCCAATCTTGGAAATGAGTTGGTGTATCCTCTGTACCAAGTCATCTCCTGCTTGAGTGCTGCCTTAAATAGTTCGGAACGTAGGCCGTCCTACTCGGCAGCCTTGTTCGACTTCAGTTTAGATATTGCTATTTTCACTACATTTTCATCGGACGGACGGAATTCTTGACTTGCGTCGTCAATATTGAATGGTCCGGTTTGCCTCACAGCGAAATTTGTGTCGTCTTCGCCGTTTAGCAGTCTGCAGAAATGCTTTTTCCATATCCTCAGCACGGACTGTGACTCTATTACAAGGTCTCCTTGTTCATCTCTACAGGTTTGCGTTCGGGTCTTATTACTCTGACACGTTCTTTTTCCCTTCCGAAGTAGCACCTTTCTATCTCTTCAATCGCGCGCTTCTCATGCTCTTTCTTTTTTTTTCTGGTGAAGCCGATGTTCTCCCCTCCTTTTTTCTTCGTAGAGCTCACGAGCCGCTTTCATCCTTTTGTGCCAGAGTGCTGGCCGGCACTCTTCATCAAACCAGGTGTTTCGTGGTGGTCAATTGTGGCATTTCTGATGGCTTCTCAGCATCTAAGCCACTGGTTTTCAGCTCTTGGTGCTGGTTGCAAGGAGTTTCTCGAGAGGTTGAGGGATATGCGATCGGCAAAGATTCTGGCGGCTTTTTGCTATTGGAACCGTTCAACGTTAAATCTCCTCATAGTATTTTCCCGTAGTTGTGGCGTCCGAGATATCCGTAGACGTACCTTGACTGCAACTACGTAGTGGTCCAAGTCTGTGTTGGCCGCTGGGAATGTTCAGACATTTAAAATACTTGAGGAGTGCCTTACATGCAACAGGATCAATCTGGTTGACAGTTTGCTGATCTGGTATCTGCCATGCTCCCTTGTGAATATTTAGGTGAGGAAACCGTGTGGCTGCTATAGTACCGTTACGTTCTGCAGCGGAATTGGTTAGCCTAAGTCCGTTCCCAGACGTGATGTCGTGTAGACTTTGTCTTCCGAATGTGCTACCAAAGATGTCCTCCTTTCCAATTTTGGATTTAGAATAGCCTAAGACGATTTTAACGTCATACGTATGCCAGAGGAAACATAAACACAATTAACTCATGAACGGGCATCGCCAGGTTAAACTCCCTCAGCGTCTACCCTAATCGTACACACCCAACCACCCCACTCGCCTATTGATGCTGCTAAAACCTGTGCTAGACTGCAGGCAGGACTATATGTCAGTTGTATGCAAACAACTGACAAACACAAAAAAAATTATTCAATATCAATTCCGTTTTAAGTCCATTGTAACTCGATTCAGCTCGTAAGAGGTTTGGCTGACTAGAAGGAATTACTTATTGAGGCCTTGGTCAGCATAGAATCATCAAAGGTTAGGAGCAAGCTACCCATTATTTTTTTTAATTTGTCATGGCTTTGTCTATTTTTTTACTCATCATCATGTCATTTTATCACTGATGGTCCCATAACCATGTCTTCCCAAAAAAAAACCATCCTTTAGACTACGAATTAGTAAAAATTGGGAAACCCGAAACCTTCGACAATTGCCAGTTCAATTCGTGACTGAATTGGAAAGTCGGTGGATTTTTGAATAAATCCAAATTTCAGTTGTGACATCGGAAACCCTTTAAAAGCCTTTACCCACATTAGCTTCCACTCCTGTTCTTTTTAATATTCTAATATCATGTCCCGTCCACTTAACATTCAAACCCTCTCCCCGGCAATCACTCAATTTAGGCAAAATGAAAGATTATATCCCAACCCTCTGGCATGACAATTGTATTCAAACATCAATGGCTGTGACCACTACATAACAAAACTATTTTCCCATTTACCAAAATCTGTCAAATCAGTAAAATTGCACTAAATGGACATGTCAACCATGATTAACAGCCCTAAACCAGCTCCAACTATATTCGCAATGTCAGCGGCAAACAATTGTCTGCCCACTCAGTTAAATAGACGAAATCACACCATAACCATAAAAAAAGGACTCGCTAAAAACAGAAGTCCTTAGACCCGAAATAACAACCACTAGCCGTGTCGCGTTTCTCCATATGGTCAACCACATGAGTTGGCAAAATATAAAACCATCAGATGACGCAAAAAACCAGTCGTAGATAAAAATAAAAAAAAGATACAAAAGCGAATCAAAAAAAAAAACAAACAAAAAAGACTAGACTAGGGTCAGCACTATCCCTAGTCCAGCTCGAAACATAACTACAGCCAGCCACTTCCACTAATAGCAGCAACAAACCAACAACAACGGCAGCAACAACGAACAGCGTCATAACTTTGTTTAAGCGTAATTTAACTCGACCATAATGGGTCCATTTAGCATTGTTTAAGTGCGCTATAAAAAATGAACTGGCAACTCCAGCACCACCAGGCACCACCACGCATATACTCGTACGTACACTTTGCTAGCACCCCGTCATTCGTCCTTCTTCCCCCAATATATCCTTGACCAGGGATGTGTTGCAAAAAATCATTAAAAGAAACAAAAAACGCAAACACGGTATAAAAAAAAGGTGGAAAATAATTTACTGGCTTTGGGCGCAATTATTTATTTACTTTTTTTTTTGTTTCGTATGTCAATAAAAAAAAAGGACATCCTCTTACTTCTATCCTAATGCATTTGCCTCAATTTCAGAGCATTTCATGTTGCATAAGAATTAAGAACTAGTCCCGGAGTTTCCGAAGGACCCTAGGGACACGAGAAATCCTAAACGCAATAGTAAATATAAACTATCGTCTCATATTACACGGTGTGTTGAATGTCGTCAAAAACTCGACTGACAGCAGGATTATGATAGAAGACAGACAGATTGTTTTGTTGTTGATTCCGCATACTGGTACATACGAGTACTCTTAGTTTCGGAAGAGAACACAAAAAAAAGGCCAACACAAAGCGATTCTTCAATTGAAATTAAGGACAATTGTATGAGTACGATTACGAGTACTCGAACTCACCCTTAATGCGATTTGTGATGCTTTTGAATAGACATGAAGGAATACCACGCAAATGGGTGCCTATTAATCGAAGGGCTGTAACCTTGTCACCTCCTGTTCTTCCGCAAAGAAGTGTCACAATTCACTAGGAGAGACTCTAAAATCCTATTAAAGATGTCCTTCGTATGTACATTGTGATGCTTTCAGGAAATGTTTTGCTGATGCATTTATCCAATTTTTGGTAGATTTGTCAATCTAGTTCGATAAAATTGGATGGGAACGATACTATGGTGATTATCTGATATGAAAAATGGCAACTGACTCGATCTGATTACATCTTTAAATAAAAATACAGATGGTCTTAAACTACTCGTTGCAAATCCCAGTCACTCAAAAGACCTACAACACATGGGATAGGGACTGTGAAAACATCGCAAAATTATTTCAAGCAACGACTCTTATAATAATTCCAAGATGCCAAAAATTGTCTATTGACAGTTTGCAACAAACGCACGGAACGTAGCCACTACCTTATTGAAACCATGATCAAAATAGAGAGTGTGCAACATCTCATATTCCTGATAAGGAGCCCAACTGTCTCAATCGTCCCAAAACACTGGGACTGTAGAGCGAAACTTTGTCAGAAGATTTAATGGTGCGCGAAGGTTGGAAATGTTGGAAAAGTGTTTCGACAACGATTCTGTAAAGAAAACGGTCGTTTACCAGTGGCATGAGCGGTTCAAAAGTGGTCGTGAGTCAATCGAAGATGATGAACGCAGTGGCAGACCATCGACATCGAAAACCGACGAAAACATTGATGAAGTAGAAGAAATGTTGGTCAATAACCGCAAATTAACCATCAGAGAGGTAGTAAAATGAGACCGTGTTGACGTCGCAAAAGAGATGATTTGCGAAGCTGAATCCGATCCCACATTCATCAAAAGGATAATTACTGGAGACGAGACGTGGCCGTGGGTATATGAGTACGACATGCAATCCAGACATCAGGCAAGTGAATGGCGTTCACCAAATGAGCCGAGACCAAAAAAACCACATCGTTTTCAATCAAAAAAGAAGGCAATGCTCACGGTTTTCATGGACGACAACGGTGTAGTGCATCATGAATTTTTGCCAAAGGCTAGACTGTAAACAAACTCGTATTATTTGGGCGTTATGAGACAGGATTGTGGGCAGAAAACTCGTGGATTTTGCACCATGTTAACGCACCGTCGCTGTCGCACAGTGCCATCATTATTCGTAATTTTTTGACGAAAAATGCAACAAATACCATCCAACAGCCACCGAATTCACCTGATTTCGCTCCCTGTGACTTCTTTCTGTTTAATCGAGTTAAAAAACCACTACGGGGAACGCGTTTCAGCACCCGAAAGGAAGTAATGGAAGGAAAATTCGCAGGAAGCACTGATGGACATACCGAAAACCGAATATAAAAAATGTTTCGAGGATTGGATCAAGCGCCGGCGTAAGTGTGTTGCAGTTGATGGGGATTAGTTTGAAGGGGACAATATAGATTTAGGTAAATAAACTTGTATTTCCAATTTTCTGAATGCATTCCCGGAACTTTTTGTAGTATATCTATAATATACGTATAATGGATTTAATACAAGGGTGCAGCTGAGTAGAACCAGCGAATCATTGTTTAATCTATCCACTCTTGGAAGGATGTAATCAACATTTTCACGCTACTGGTTTAAAAAATTCTGAAGATGATTGTTGGACATCAATTTATAAAGGCCTGTAGCCTGCGTGTGTAGGTGGTTTCTACCTTCCCATACAGCAGTACGGATTTTATTTTGGGACACAGTAGTTGCGGCTTAATTTGTGGGCTCACAACATTGTTTTTCCCGACGTTGGATAGCATTCTGAGCTAGCTTTGTCATCGTAATTCGACGCCCATGTTTTCCTGCATTGTGCTGCTTGTTTCTGCTTCAAGTTGCAAGATAAGCTCTGAATTATTAGTGCTGTTTCGGATCCTTGAACCTGTCGGTACTGAATCTGGTTATCTGGAGCAATTACTTTTGATTAATGCAGATAAGAGGAGTATAAAACCCATCATTATATAGTGATCGCATTGTGTCCGAAGTCAGGTCAAAGCCTGTTACGAACATTTAGGAGAACAAACACTATCTGATCGAATGAAATTTTCAACCTGGACGATGTAGACCAACAATTCCTACCCGACCTGGATGAAGTGAAGATAGTCATATCTGAGCTCGAGTCCCACAAAGCTGCTGTAGTGGACGGCCTGACTGCCGCTCTCTTCAAAACGGAAGGGGATGACTTGATAAGGAGCATACACCAACTCATCTGTAAAATAAAAAAAAATTAATAATTGTACGAAAGTATGCCCAATGAATGGAACCTCACCACTGTTTGTCAGATCCTCGAGAAAGCAGACCCTCTGAACTGCGCCATCTGTCTCCAAACTTCTTTGTGTTTGTTAATGTTAATATTTATTAAGCACTTCTAGTACTCGACTTAAAGATTCCATGAAAGGCCTTACCTTATCTTTTAATGCCCAACAAACCACCATCATTGATTGACCCAACTCTCCCGAGTGATAAAAGCCGCTTAAAGATCTGTAGTCAGCTATCAGTTCCTGCCTTTTCATACCACGGTTTTATTTTCATTTCCCTAGACTTTCAATTAACAAACAAAATCTGCTCTGTGACATATTTATATCGCGACTTCCAAGACATAAATTTGGCCTATATTGCTAGCGAACTCAATTAGACTTTCACTCGATCTACTATACTCCTGACGTGAGCAAACAGGCCGAAATTCTTAACCAATGCATACATCATCCCTGTGACTAATTTGTACCCTTACGAACTGGTATCGTAAAAAAACGTTAAATGTCCTTGGATGACTAATAACATTCTATATAAAATGTTACGAAGAGACAAGTTGCTTAAATGCTGGAAATGCTTCTGGTATACAGACATGCATGATGAATTCATAAGATCCAGAAATCGAGTTAATATCATTTTAAAGAAAAAACGTAAAACGTCTGTATTTTGCTAACAAATTTACTACAAATCAACCCTCTAAGCAGCTCTGGAGGGAAGTTCGAAAGCTTGTCTATAAAAAAAACATCTCCCAGCATCAGCGCTGATGTTAATGTTGAAGAGATAAATACGAATTTTGTTGACGCAATACCGACGACAGTTCTATGCTCTTCTCAATTATTAACACTTAGTAGTTCTGAAGCAGCCTTCTCACTGTCGGCGATCAGTATTCTAGATGCTTGTGAGGCTATCTTTGCAGTAAAGTCAAAATGCGAGTGATCAGATGGTAATGGGTGAACAGATAGCAACGATAGTTTTTTCAGTTGTTATGTTTCAGCAGCTGTCAAAGTTACTAATAACTTCTAGCAGTCAAAATATTCAGTAAGGTCTGCCATTTCATCATGCATCGTTTAACGCTTGCCAAATGTGCGAAAATTATTAAAAAAATATCGAAATTCCGGCTCAGTTGTAAATACGCAACGTGAATTTCGTCGTGAGGTCGGTCGTCATCATGGCTTCAGAGAGTAGGCAATTCGTCGCACTATGGAAAAGTTTGCGCGCGAGTACGCCTGCATCCGTATAAGATTGTGTTGACGTAAAAATTGAAGCCGGACGACCATAGACAACGCCGTGAGTTCGCTAATTGGGTGCTGAAAATGTTGGCCGATTTTGGCTAAAAAATCATCTTGTTGGACGAGGCCCATTTTTAGCTCAGCGCCGACAAACAAAATTGCCGTTGTGTGTTCGGTAAAAAATCAATGCACCCACAAAGACTGACTATTTGGTTCGGTTTATGGCTTGGCGGCATCATCGGACCTTATTTCTTTCGAAATGAGCAAGGAGATACAGTTACCGTCAATAGTTTCAGGTATAGAGCGATGTTAACCGAATTTCTGTGGTCCGAAATCTACAACATCGACATATCCGAGCTGTGAGTCCAACAAGACGGCGCTAAATGTCATAAAAGCGACGCAACGCTCGAAGTTGTGAAAGTGAAATTTGGCGACTGGGTTATCTCACGTCAGCTACGTCAAGTTCTTAGTCTACGCTAACAACCCAATCACTTTGGACTGGCTCAAGGTCAACACTCAACACGCCAGTGCCAGAATAACACAGCACATATTGGACCGAGTCATCAAAAATTGGACCGACCGCTTAAAGCACTGCCATGTGCTATTCCACACATAATGGCATGAACGTAGCTTCAAAATATAGTCAGAATCAATTTTATATCTCACACTGTTGTTGTTTCATTTAATTTGTTCTTGCTATCGTTCTTATCTGGTCACTCTATATTATCCCTGATTTTATTAAAACCATTCTCCCCCTTGTGAGCCGTTACACAACACATATATATTTTTAATACAATAATAGCAACTTCAGTACACCCTGATCCTTGGAAACAAGTAAGAATAATATCGATTCCTAGAAAAGGCTGCACTACCTTTGTTTTTAAAAGCCTTTGAATTCATCCAAAACAAATCAAAAACCACATCGAACAAAACAAGCGTTTATTCCTCTTCCAGTCAGGATTCCGTGGAGGACACAACTGTATTACAGCACTACCTAAAGTGACAGAAGACCTCCGCTTTGCAGCTGATCTTAACCACATATCCTTCTGACACTACTTGATTTTTCTAAAACTTTTGACTCAGTTCACTATATAATTCTGTGCAATAAACTTTTAACAATTAAAGAAATTAATCTGTCTGTCACAGCAGTTAAACTTATCTTGTCGTACCTGAGTGGTCATTGTAAATTCCATATATATGCTGACGACGTTCAACTCTATTTGAGCTCTCCAATAGGGTTGATAGAAGATGCCATAGCAAAGCTAAATGAAGACCTATCTGCCATATAATCATGGTCATCTCTGAAACAATCCTTTATAAGCCCGCCCAAATTAAAGATTCTACCAGTATCTAGGAATCACTTTAATTTTTGTAATATACCTCCTATACGTAAAAAAATTAACCATATCTCCGCATACACTCAAAAGATCATCGGATACAGTCTAATCAACGGTATTAGACGATACTGAATTTATTTTTTTAGAAATTGTTGCAGAACATATAAAAGTGCAAATAGGAACATTGCATGTTATATGGCACCTAATGTTTCGCACTACACAAAAGTTAGGAATCATCTTGAACAGGTAGGGTCTCTTTATCCCAAAGTTGTGTTATGTGGTGGCCTTAGTCTAGATGTGCTAAGGGAGAAAAATAAGGAATTTGTTGATACAGTAATTTCGCTAGGCTCCCAATTTGTTATTCAAAATACAATCTTTGATCGATGTTTTTCTGGTTTCCCAAATGGACTTAGCATTATGACCAAATTGCCTCCCCAGCATTCTCTTCCCATGATATGATTATTTTGTTTTAAGTGTTATGTCTCCTTGTTCAAAAGAAACAATCGTTCAGTTCCGTAAATTTTCTTCTATTTACGTAGCTGCTTTGTTTAATGACTGTTATAATCTTAATTAGTTACCAATGTATTGCTCGTCAGATGTAAATGTACAATCTTCTGGACTAAAAAAACAACATTGACTATCTTTTTAATGTTAATAAACAGTGCCCCTCAAAACTAAGAAAACTGAAAATAGACATAGCCCTTTGTTCATCCAACAGATTCGTAATTAATTGTTATTTAGATGGCGTAGATGTAAATGTCCATTCATGTATGATCAATTCCGACAAATCCGCAACGTTGTAACCTCTTTGATTCGTGAAAACAAAACTAACTACAGTATTTAAGCTCAGCGTTTTAGAAATTAATTCGCCAAATTGGCATCACCAAAAGTGACTCGGACAACAGTAATATTGACCTTAATGAGCTTAATCGAAAGTTTGCCAATCCAGCCAGTGGAAGTCAAATTGACTTCTCATTTTTTGATGCCTCTACAGCGGAACAGCACAGTTTTTGTCCTTTCTCTTTTCAAGGTATCTTTGAAACAACCGTAAGTTATTGTCTCTGTGAAGTCTAACTTTTTAATTTAATTTTGGTGGAGGCTGAGGCATCCATTTATTGGCTTAATACAAGCTTAATCTAACTTAAAAACTAGGACTAAAAACTAACAGAAAGACTTAAAAGCTAGGGACCAAGGAAGTGATGGAGGAGATCTTGTTTGAGACGATGAGTGCTCAGGTGGAAATCAAAAAGGGAGAGGTTTGAGTTGACCTTTCAGAGCAATCGGGAGATTGGTTTGTTGGAGCCAGAAGAGGTGCGGAGGACCGGTAGATAGAAGGGACGAGGACAACGTAGATTTCGGGGGTTGGTATTGAAGGAAATGGAGTTCAAAATGGATGCACAGTCGATGGAACCTGAGAGAAGTCGATGAATGAAAAGAATGTCAGCAATATTCCTACGTTCTTCTAACGAATTCATATTTAGAAGTTTGAGGCGGTCTTGATAGGGAGGTAAGATTAAAGGGTCATTCCATGCCAGGCCACGGAGGGCAAATCGGAGGAATCGACGTTGAATACCCTCAATTCGGGAAACATGAACCCGGTGAAAGGAGGACCAAGCTTGACTGGCATACTCAAGCACGGGGCGAACAAAGGTAATATAGAGAGAACTGGTTACATACGGTTTGGAAAATTCCTTAGCCAAGTGATGAGTTGGCTTTGAGGATCATCTTATCGATTTGCGAACGGAAATTAGGCTCACAGTCGAATAACATGCCAAGGTCTTGAAAAGACTGAACAAGGGGAATTGGTTGAATAAAGTCGGGGAGGAGACAAATTGCATTTATGTGAGAACGTTATAGATTGACATTTGGCTATATTATGTTAAGTTCTAGGTAGTTTTTGAGGCACCAGATTGAAAACCGATCAAGGTCTTCTTGAAGAAGGGCAGAGTCATGAGGAGAGGAAATAGTTTTAAAAAATTTTGCGTCGTCAACGAAAAGGGAGGGGAAGGAGTGTTTAATGACGCTCTCAACATCGTTAATGGTAAGAATGAAGAGAAGACGGCCAAGATGACTGCCTTGTGGAACTCCAGATGAGGTCAAGAATGAAACAGAAAGGACGGATCTAAGCCGAACACTATAATATCGGTTTACCAGGTAAGAAGAAATCCATTTTAATAAGAGAGGCTCAAAGCCGAAAGCAGACAATTTGATGAACAGACAGTTGATGATGTATCTTGTCGAACGCTTTAGTGAAATCAGTTGTGATAACATCGATTTCTTTGCCATTTTCTAAGGCTAAGAGAGCAAAAGGCACGAATTCAACTTGGTTTGTGGTAGTTGATCTACCTTTTAGAAAACCATGTTGTCGAGAGGAAATAAAAGGCTTGCATTTGAAGCTTAAGGCTTCGTATAAAATGCTTTCAAAGAGTTTGGGTATATGAGAGAGTTCAGCAATGGGACGATAATTGGTAACTACATGCTTAGATCCCTTTTTGTGTATCGGGATTATAAAAGAGGTCTACCAAATCTGGGGAAATTCTCCCTGTGTAAGGGATAGACGAAAAAAGTAGGAAAGTGGTAAAGACAGGTTGGAAGAGCATTTTTTTAAGAAATACGGCGGGGAGTCCATCTGGGCCAGGTACAAATTCATTTTTAAGATTTAGTAACTTTTCTTCAATAACTGCAGGATCGAAATTTTGAGTAAGAAAGGGACCAATGGAGAAATTTGGTAGATCATTGAAGTAAGAGGGATCTGGTACGAAAGAGTTGTTGGCAAATGATTGTTTGAAAAATGTAGCAAAAAAGTTGGCGATGGTAGGAGGATCACTTGAAGATTTGGTTTCGAAAGCAAGGGAGGAAGGATAACCATCAGTCTTACTTTTCCAGTTGAAAAATTTAAAAAAGGACCTGGGGTCATTTATGAGATTTGTTTGCGCACTATTCAGGTAGCGTTGATAGAGAGAGTTATAGAGTTCAATGAAATGAATAGTCGGAAGAAGAGTGACTTCGAAGGAATACCGCCCATAACTTGTTTCTTTTGTTTCGTAGAGAGCAAAGTCTACGATTATACCCAGGAGGGGATGTAGAAGAAGTTTTATGGCGGGAGTAAGGCACATAAAGGGAGATGGATTTGAAAATTTCTCTGTAAAAAAAATGGAGAGGGCAGCAACCAGAGATAGATTGGTAAAGTCAAAAGAAGCCCTGCTTAGATAGGTATTGATTTTACGGAAATTAGCTTTGTGAAAATTGTAAGAAAATTGAACTGAAATGAGAGAAGAAGTGGAGGATGAAAGTTATCAATAGTTGAAAGAGATAGGGGACAACACGATACTGAGGAGTCGATGGGATCAGTTGTGAAGATAAGGTCTAATTGCCTTTCCATATAGGTGGAAACGCCACTGACTTGGCATAGACTAGACTCTGTTAGCCGGTCTAAGAAGAGGCATTCCTTAGTAGAAATGGGATTGGAAGCAATGAAAAAAGATAGGTCTTCAGATGGAGTCCACTTCACCTGAGGCAGATTAAAATCGCCGAAGATAATGATATCATCAAGTGAGTCTGATAAGTCGATCAAATTGTCAATTGCTGCAATAGCAAGTTGGTAGGATTAATAGACTGCGCCGGAAGACTGTAACAACACATAACATACAAGCATCTACGAGTAAGTATTATTTTAACTGACATAAAGTCGAGCTTAGGAGAAGATGACGTTGCAACGAGAGGGGAGTCCAAGCTGTTGTGAATAGCCTGTGGGACACCTTGACATGGGGATTCAATCAAAGGGGGTGTGCGATCATCATTCCGGAAAACATTAAGAGAAAGAGGAAATAACTTCCGGTTTTTTTTTGGGGTGGGGGACAAGATTAGTTATCGTGGTCAAGTCGACTGCGTTGGAGGTGTCAGACTCTTTTAGGGTGTACATAGTGGCGAAAAGCGGCAAGATCGCCTGCAACTTTTTGGGGGGCATATTGAAAATCTCGTGATACCTTATATAAAGTTTCCTGAGACTGGTAATGTCGGTAGGGAGGCCTTCCTGCTGGATAGAAACCATGACGCTTGTCATGATGCTGTAAGTTTGGATAATATCCAATCGAAATTCGTAAAAATTCTATTGCCTATCCTTTTCAAACATGTAAAAATTTTTTTTAATAAAATTATAAGGAGCAGTATTATCTCCGATGGATTGAAGCAAGCAAAATTACTCCCGGTTCCCAAATCAAGCTCGCCAAATAATTCCTATTACAGGACAATACTTAATAATTTAATTTAATAACGAAGCACCAATCTGGTGTTAGATCTTTTCCACTATGGCCTTGTTGAAAATTACTGATGATATACTCTCTATCATTGATGAAGATATTATCTCACTTCAAGTTTTTCTTATCTCAAAAGCAATTGATTCAGTAAACCCTGAAATTCTCCTGTACAAATGCGTGTCAACTTGTGGCAGAAAATCGTTAAGTATGCCAGTAACTTTCGGTATGCCCCAAGGATCTGTCCTAGGTCCTCTTTTGTTTACATTGTTTATGCTAATTTATGCGGACCATGTGCAATTATATAAAAAGGTATCCAAGTCTTTCGTGACTTCCAGTGTAACCGAATTTAACACAGACCTTCACTCTATAATAGTTTGGTCACGAAAAAATTTCTTAAGCCTTAATTCATCCAAAACCAAAGCGCTTTTGATACTTAATAACAATTTTGGAATTTTGGATTTGCAGCTTTATGAATCATTCTGTTGAACTTCTAACTAAAAATAAAAATCTTGGCTTTCCAATAGGGACTTCCGAACTTTGACAGTTGATAACGGAAATATTGTTGAAGCTACATCTGTCAAATTACCTGAATTACCTGTTATTTATTCAGTCAAATGATAAAATTGTTTTATCAAATTGTTCGGGCAAAGTTCCATGCGTTTCGCACATTTTACGGTCGCCATAATCATCATACCGAGAGGACTATTCGCAGTGTGGTGAATAAATTTGAGCCCACTGGTCCAGCAAATAATATACCAACACCCGTACGTCGACAAAACGCAAGATCTGCCGAAGACATCGCCGCTGTCCGTGAGAGTTTGCAGGAGAATCCGAGGCAGTCGATTTCGGGTGGTTCACAAGAATTCGGCTTTTCGCAGACCGCAACTTGGCGAATTGTTCATCGTGACATGGGCATGCCCCGTACAAAATTCAACTGACCCAAGAGCTGAAGGTAAACGACCATAGACAACGAACATGTGTTCGCTGAATGGTCTCTGGAACAGTTGGAAACTGACGCTAATTTTCATCGAAAAATCATCTGCAGCTATGAGGGACGATTGGGAATTTCGGATGCGCGCTACCCAACGAAACCGCGGCGGACGTTTGAACGATGTTATATTCCATACATAGTGGGATCGATAGGCCTCACACACACTTTGTTTTATTTAAATTTAGAGATAGGAAGTGCTTAATGAAAGACCTTTTATTAGTCGAATTTCTGAACAAAAGTGTTCCTCGGTATCTGTCCTTGTCCACTAAAGACAATCGAACTGAAATATTTTTTTTTATAACTTGTTTGCGATTTCCTGGTAATATTTTGTTGCAATTTCTTTTTTGAGGTTGTTGCAATTTTTAATAATTATTATAATTATTCGGTAGCCCGTCTGCCTGCAGGAATCAAACTTCAATTGCGGACTGCAACGCCAACAACGAAAAAAAACCAAAAAGGAGAAATTTGCAACAAGCAGCAGGTTGAGTGCTGCCACTTTCGGCTGCTCAGCTGGGGGTGGGTTTATGGTTAAAAAAAACGGAAATAAAAATATACAACAAAAGTCGAAAGTCACGTTACAACGGGTATTTTATTGATCGGCCTTTTTTTTTTGGACAATGGAATTGAGCGGTATAAACGGTTTACGGAACAAGACAAGCGGCAGTTAAAACTACCGTAGTAGAAACCGCTTAAGAGTGGGCCGCTATCGTCCGCCTTTCCGAACGATTGAAAATAATTTTTTTTCTAGCGGGTCGCGTGAAAGGCAAACGGGCCTTTCTTGTATGGAGTAATAATTTTTTTTTCACGTTGTCGAAAACCTACCGGGATCTCACTATACACTCTTACTACACAATACTTAGCTTTGCGTGGTATCCTTCTTTCCTCGTCTTCCCAGTTCTCCCTGTGGTTCCCTGATCCTGTCCTCTTTTCCTTTGACCTTGCATTTAAATGTTTTTTTTTTCTTTTGTTTTGCGTTGCGGTCAACCAAGAAGTTGCTGCCCTGATTCGACTTATGTCCACTCAGACCATTGGTCACTCACACACACATTCGTGCATTACATGTACTCGATTAGCGGGCCCAATGTCTGGTATATGTGTACCTAGCTGGAGCGTGTAACCATGGCTTGGAGCACCGCTAGACCGCTCTTTCATACACTCAAGTGTGCCACTTTGACTACCCAGATCCTCGGGGAAATTTCCGAATTCAGGGAATTTCCTTTGGCCTGAGTGAACATTTCCTCTGAATTGTCTTGGGTTCAAATAACCCCTTCTTTCTACGAATTTGATCCCTGAAGTAAGTCGAAGTGACAAAGAAAGTTCCTTTTCTACTCATTTGCGATTACGAAAAGGGAACTAAGTCAGGATCTAGGACGGAGGAAGAAGGAATCTTTTCTCAAATTAAATTCCCTTATGAAAGGTGGACCCGGTGGGCTTCCGTGCAGATTTGGGGGGGGGGGGGAAGAGAAAAGAGAATATCAGATAGCGTTCCACTCTTTACACTAATTATGTTTTATTTTTCTTTGTACAACTTGTTGTTTGTTTTTTTTTTTTTCTGTCTTCTGTTTCGTTTGCTGTGCTTTTTTGTTGGATGTGTTGTGTTGTGTGTGTTGCAGAGAGTTGCAGGCAGTCCGCCTGGCTCTAGGCAACGTGTGCGGGTTGTAGATGTTTCATTTACACAGAGGGTTCCAGAACGCCCATCTGGCTCTAGGTGTGTAGTCCAAATAATATGGCCGTCCGCCATATGTTCAGAGTGTTCCAGGCCGTCCACCTGGCTCTGTCTTTCCCGGGTGGACCTACTGGTTGTCACTTCCGAGGAGCGTAAAGGCAGAAGTCCGGGATTGGAAGAATCCACATTTACCTTTCGCAAATACGTTCCTCCAAAGCGACAACGGACATAACAGACAAGGCGGGTCAAAAGGTGAACGGGTTAAGAGCTGGAAGGATGGATCGGATGCCTTAGCTCTACCCATTGGGGGAGACAAAACAACATTTGGGACAAGGGTCGGATATTTCGTGTTAGACCCTTGCACAACTACCAAAACCTATAGCGCTTTCCTTGCGCTCTTGTAGCAAAACGTCCGACTGCTCTGCGGGGTTCTTCCTTGATTTTATTTTTTTTTTGACCGTCCGTCGTACCTATTTATGTTGTCCTTCCACGATGCTGAGAAAGTGCACCGATAACTGTTGCGCCCATGGCTGCCCACCACTCTCTCAGAATTTTGGACGAACAACTGTTACAAAGGGAAAAGTTCGAAGGAGTGAAGCGAAGGTTTCAAGGAAAAAGAGTCCAGCTTGTTGTGGCAAATTTTGCCGCAACAATTTTAATTACAAAGTCATTATTTCATATTTTATTTTTATCAGCCTAATAATATTGTACTCTGTAACATATTCACCAAAGACAATCTTTTTGTGTATCGTACAGTGGTCAAATTGAAATAAATAAATGGAATTAAATGACAAAAAATTACGTCACACGTCGAATTTCGTCGTTCAAGGGATGCTCAGCTCTTGAGGATAACGCGAAATCAATTCTTGCTTCGCTGTAAGGTCAACATTATATAGTGAATTAGTCGATTCGAATTTTCTTATTAAAAGTATAATTTTTCGCCGAAGTCGCTCAGAGCCGAAGTATTTGTGTTCATTCGCTCAACACCATCTAAGCCGATGGATTTTGGTTCTTCCTTGTCAATATCGTTGTATAAACGATAGAGTTCATTCTCTTATTTCTGTTTATGCAAAAGGGACCAAAAATCACTCAAAGTCCATGTGTCTGCACTACTCAGTTCGGCTATGATGATGAGGGTCTTATGCAGTTCTTCTTCGTTGAATTACTTTCTTAGTCCAAAGAAACAGCGACTGGCAAAATGATTCTTCTCTCTTAACTCTGCGGTTGTTTCATTTTACTAGCTTACAGCGGAGACGAGGAAAACAAAGCCCTTTACCCCTTCAAAACTTTAATTCCTGTTATGGCGAACTCTCCATGCCGTTTTAACTAAACCAATTTTTACCACTTCTGTTTCAATCTCATTGTAGACTGATTCCACCGTAGATGGAGCCGTTCAAAGAATCTGCTTTCTTAACAATGGGGTAAACCGGAGTTTTTAGATGATGCATATGGTATACGTTTCTTACCAAGTCACCTCCAGCCGCAATAAATCTTACGGCAGGAAGTCCGCCCGCTCCATCAGACTAATAAATTGTTAGTTTATATTACCCTATTCAAACCTCTTTTCAGTCGGATGGACGAAGTTATTGTCGGTCATCGTCCAAGTTAGTCGTCCATCATCGTACACCATCTGCAGAAGTAATCCTTACAGAATTACTTTCCCGTCCTTATCTCTACATGGTCTATTCGTGACTTGTATCCTTGGCACATTCTTTTGACTTGTAGACAGAAATTCCGAACATCGTTCCTGCATTAGCACTTCTCCGGTGCCTCTATTGAGCGCTGCTGAATATCCCAGGACTATTTCCAATTTGATTGAAGGCAGCTCAGTTCAGATGCGCGATTTTATGAAATGATTTTGACGATTTGGTTTGGTCTTAGCTTTTAGCTAACCTCAGCTAGATATGAAGATCAGTTCAATTTGGTGACTTATTCGGCATATTCCTCAAATTTCTGTTGAGACCACACTATGCGCTAAGCAAGTGAACAACTTTGTCCTCTCAAAACCTCGAAAGTATCGCAATGATCTGTTTTTTCTAGCATCTATACATATATCACTCGCCTCTGTGTATAATTGAATTCATTTTTCATTTTTGTAAGCCTTTAAGTTGAGCCATTGGTAATTCCTGTCACCTTTTGATATCATATAGGTTCATATGTACATGCTAACGTACACATATTTCAACAATCATTGCAGTCATTTATGTAAGAGCCCCTTGGCTTTTCTCATCGGTCCTTCCTATAAAGGGATTTAAAGATCCCTCACATGAAATTCCCAGCAACCTGTAATTAATATTCAATTGTGTCACTAAACTCTGCGACAATTTAAACCGTTCGCTGTCCAGCCCACCATTAACATTTAGTGGTGCAATAATTCCATACCTTAGCAACGCTCCTAACCTCTCGAATGCTAACAATGACCAAACTTCATACAGCCGAACCACCGAAAGATGGGATAAAATGTGTTACCCCTTGCAGTCATAAAGACTCTAACCAACCAACTGGTTGGTGACATGATATCCAGCACTTCTCGACAAGCCCTTCTAGCTAAACTACAACAACTCTCGGCTTCCAGAAAAAAAAGGAAACTCTTATGTTGTTGTTATTGTACCGCCCAGTATTTTTTTTTTTCTATTTTTTATTTTATTTTTTTTCTTTTACCCATTTTAACGCCATTAACCTTGATTTCTTTTTGAATGCTTTGCAATAACCCGAGGACAATAACCGGTGATGAAATAACAATCCACTCTCAGGTTCTAATTTGTGTATATTCATGTAAAGCAGGCGGGAACAAATAACAAAATTCCAGAAAAAAGAAGGAAGAACAGAATAATAAAAAATAAGAAAAAAAAAACACAGCCTCACCAAACAATGTCCCATGTTCCCCGGTAAACACAATTGTGTAAAACGAGCCCAATAGTACCGAGAAATCGGTCCTCTGTAAGTCCTGACAATCTCCCAGCCTAGACGCAAAGCATCTATCATCAGTCGTGATCAACAGGAACACTGCAGTCATAGGGAAATAGGGAGAAAACCCAACCAACTAGGCGACGACCACAATGCAACCGATGAGAGATCCTGGTGCTATAATACCATAGTTGCGACAACACACAGCTTCCTGCTAAACACCATGTTACATGTTCATCCTGGTACTCTGGCTAAATGCATTGCAACTCCGGAGACAATTCACAGACTGAAAGGGACGCGAATTTTTTGGCCGCAGGCGTAATGGCAACACAAAAGTGCGCGAAGGATTTTTTTTTTATTTTCTGTTTTTTTTTTTTTTAAACAATTCACTAGGACGACGATGACAATGATGGTGATGGTGATGGTGATGGTGATGGTGCTGGTGGCTATGACGACGACGGATAAAAAATCAAGCTCTCTTGTTTACACCGTAGAGCGTTATCCTGTTTGCAATGCAACTGCACAGAGAAGGATCTGTTAAAAGATTACGATTGGGATTTTTTTTTTTTTTCACACAGAGTTCCGGGGGAGGGTGTAAAATACTCGAAAAATGGGTGTGTACAGGATAATATATAATAACTGGGAAAAAAATGTGATTCAGGAACAAAATTGAGTCCTCAGTACTCAAATGACATGCTTTGGAATTATGTTCGGTTCGAGTTTGTATGTCCTCCTCATCGTCGCGATCGAATCATTCAGTTTTGAACAATAGAAACGCTTACGGGCATGTAGCGGACGGAAATCTTAACTATCGAATAAATTGCTCTTTGTATAGACAAATTAGCCAGGTAATTGTGCGTTTGAAGGCTCTCAGAAGGAGGAACCGATTTCCGATTCGAGAGGCGACAAGGATTTTGTTAAATTAAAGGAACACCTTCAGAGAGAACGAATGTGACAACGGTCGTTCTACTTACTCGAATATGGTCCACCAAGGTATGTGGCAAACCCTTAGTAAAATTCATCTAAAAATATAAATTTCCGGTTAGTAGATGCCGAGAATTCTTCAACCTTCGTAATAGTTATTATGATCCTTACTAAATAGTACATACCAATACACGAGTATGTATTGTATGAAACTGCCAAGGATCTGACAAAAATGAAATTACTCTGAAGCAAAGCAATGCTTCTTATATTACAACAAAGATTACTGTACAAAACATAAAAGCTATCCAAAGATACTTCAAAAAGTCACAATGTGTAAACCAATCGTAGGCGCAAGACCATAAACTAATCTTATTCGGAAAGGTAGTAAAAGAAACAAAGTGAAGTGGTTTTTATCCCTCCAAGAAATCTGCATCAGGAACATGATACATCCTTAAAGTCTAAGCTGATTTGGCCAGAGTCCAACATAGGAGAAGACCTTTAGAAACGCACTTACGAGCATTTAGATTAGGCTACAGTCCAAGGTGGACCTAGTACCGAATCAATAAACCGCTCCAGTTGGCTTGGTTGTAAGCCAAATGCGCACCCCAGGATGGTTCAGATATTCTATTTGGGCACCTCGTCTAAGGCATCTCGTGCTTAGAAGACCGAGAATACTGCGCCATAGAGCGGGCATACTAGGATGGGAAAAATAGAGTCTCCTTGATATCGCAATAGGTCTAATGAGGTCGCAGTGATAAGGGTAGGTGGTTGGAGAGTTGTGCGTCTGATATTGGCTAGCAAATTTCGCAAAATTTTCTCAGGCATGAACTTAAATTGGTCACATGACAGCAGCGCTCCTCATCAGAAACCATTTTTGACATCAAAAACTTTAGAATTTTACTTATCATCGAGTGTTTTCCATCATCATTCGGCGAAATCTGACGATAATAGACTTTCCTGTCTATATCTATGCTGCCACGTGAAGCTTTCAAATCGACAAAAAAGTGGTAAGTATCTATCTGGATATCTCAGACTTACTCCAAGATCTGCGATTATGTGAATATTTAGTCAATATGAACTTACCCGTCTTAAAATCCCTCTAACAGGGGCCAATAGGGTCGTAGAAAAATCATTCCAAGCATTCACAAAACGCAGATCATATTAAGGAGACTGATGGCACTATATTCGGGCCAACGATGCTGAGGTCCCATTTTTCAGGTTTGCTTTCTTCTTGCCATCCGGTCTTGACTTTAGTTTAGATACTTGTATCTCTACGTCAGGTCGAGTAGTCTTATGTTAAGCATTCTGAGGAAACTGTTTTTTCATATACCTACGAGTCCTTTTCTAAACACTACTCTTTCAACACAATATTTTTTTGTAAAACTCCCAAACGTGATGCCTAAAGCAATACATCATCATCGTTTTCGCAATCACCTGCTTCTCATGATCTTTCTGTTTCCTCTGAAGATGCCGATGTTTTCCCTCCTCTTTTGCTGTAAGAGTACATGAAACGCTTCCGCCTTTCAATAGAGCACAACTTCGTAGGCGTTGAGTTGTTTTACTACATATATATTTTAGATGTGTTTGGTGAAGAGTGCACATCAAACCAGGAGTTTCGTGTGTAGTCAGGTCCAGCACATTAATTGTGGAATTACTGGGGGCTTTCTGTGATCGATACTACTGATCTTGGGCACATAATGAAGATACGTGACCGGCAGAGGTTCTTGTGGTTTGTTGCTATTGCATGCTTTCAGATTAGACTCCCTTATACTATTTCTTCATTGGTATGCCATATGAGATGTCGAAAGATTTGGACATCTATAAAACATGATCAGTTTGGTTGCCTTACGATCAGATGACCGTTATGTTCTTTTACGAATATTGAGGCAAATAGACTGGGTGCTAGATGGTGATTGTGATGCCACGTCGATCTATGATCCTCTTACTAATGGAACCAGTTTGAGCTTATGATGAAGCGTAGGAGACTGTTTACGTCTATATTTTTTTTAGATAGTTTAGGTCCTTGTAGAAGAAAGCTCCAAAGTGAAGATTTCTTCTCTGGGAGAGAGCTAGATATGTACAGAGTAGGTGGAGGATTGTCTCCTCCTCTTCCTCGTTCATGCAGCTTCTGCAGAAATCATTTTTAAAGGCGCCAAGCCTTCTTGCGCGCTTACCTATGAGGCAGTGTACAGTGATGACACCTATGATGGTGCTGAGATGTTTCTTATTTAGAAGAATCAGACACTTAGAGCTATTCAGATCCAGTTTTGGCCAGATCTGTTTGGTCGCTAGATATGTTGGTCCAACAGTCCACCTAAGGTCTGTTCTTTTATTGGCATCCTGCTTTTATGTTAGTTTGCTCGTAGCGATTGATATACCTATGCCACCCTTTTCCGGTAGAATAGGTAGAGTGGTTCCAATTTTGGCGAATTCATCTGGCGGAATGTCTCTGTGGCCCGGCATCCAACAAAGGTTAAGGTTGAACTGATCTGCCATCTCCATAAGAGATGATCGGCATTCAAGGGCGGTTTTAGAATTTAATGAGACCGAGTCCAGGGACTTGATAGCGGCCTGACTATCCAAAAAGATGCGGAAATCCTTTGAAGATATCACGGTTTTCTTCAGCCAGGACAGAGCTTCTTTAATTGCCAAAATTTCCGCCTGGAACACGCTATAGTGATTTATAAGATGGGGGGCTTAGGTTTAGCTTATTTGAGAAAACGCCGCTACCAACTCCGCTATCGGTTTTAGATCCATCTGTGTAGAGATGGATTGGCTTGTCCACCATGAAAACATCTTCCTCTCAGAAGATCTAGAGTTTGGAGTTGATTATCCTGCTCCTCAGCATAAGACTGATCAACTCCCCAAGTGAGTCGTCTACTGCAGAGTTGACATCGCAGTCGTGATTGCGGATGTGTTGACGTGTCAGTGAATGCAGAGCCGTTTCTTCCGACTTTCCTTTACAGCAGGCATGTTGAACCGTTGACAGAAGTCTAGGATCAATTTTAGCTCTTATATGGATATTAACCAGTCGTCCTAGAGTTTTCAGAAGGAAAGATGATAGGGTTATAGGTCTGAGGTTCTTTCGGACAACGTAAGAAGATTTTCTGGCTTTGGGAATGAAAACTACATTGACTTCTCTCCATGACAGTGCAATATGTATAAGTTCTATACAGCTCCTCAAAACAATTTCTAGCGCAGGCAGAATAATATCTGAGGACCCATGTAGATCGGCAGGTATTATAACTACGCAGCGCCCAGAGCAGTTTGCCTCATGTGGTCAGACCATGAATTTCGGTCCCGGTTGCTGTAGGCCTGTTTGGGTTGCTACTGGCCGCGAATTGAGAGCTACCTGCAAAGTGGGTGTCTAGTAGCAGGTTAAGTGATTCATCACTTGAGGTTGTCCAAGAGCCACCGGTTTTTTTCAAACAGTTAGGCATCATAGGATTTGTAGAGACGGTTTTTCTTAGCCGCGACGCCTCAGAGGTTTCCAGAAGGACTTCCAGGGTTGTCGCTTTGCCTTCCTCGGTTTTTTTTTTTTTATAATTTGAGGGATTCTTTGCATAAGTTCCAGTCAGTCACTTATTTTGTGCTTTTTACTACGTTGAAAAGTTTTCTGCAAGTGTTTCTGAGCAGTCCCAGTGCTGATGTCCACCAATGTGGCTTTTACTTGCCTCTAGCTTGAATAAGAGGGCAGGAAGCGGTCATAGCCTAATTGAGAGCCAGAGTAAATTCCCTGACTTTCATGTCAAGCTCATTTGTGTCACGCGGGGGAATTGATACCAGTTCAGAGGATATTGTTTCTGACAGTATTCCTCTGTATTTTGGCCAATCAGTTTCCCGGTAGTTCCGGAATACTGGTTGGCTGGGGGGATCATCACTCCGGCTGAACTGGATATATCTGTGGTCTGAAAATGAGTGTTCAAACGATACCATCCAGTTCGATAGCATGTGAGTGCTGCTGTCGCAGACAAGAGTGATATCTAGCACTTCCTGTCGGTTGCTAGTTATAAAAGATGGCTCATTGCCGATGTTGCAAATAAGGAGGTTAGTACTTATAATATAGTCAAAAAGTGGCTCACCTCTATCGTTGATGACGGTGCTGCACCATACCGTGCGATGAGCGTTATCGTATTGAAGGGCACGACGACTGAGTTTATCTTCTTCATCTTGAAAATAGAGAAGTTGCAAAATATTTTGGTGAAGTGATGGGAACCGTTAACTGATCCGGATGGGCTCGTTACATCACTTAATGAGCAACAGTGCACGAGTTCACTTTCGAAGGAGTCAAACCGTTCAGCGCAGCTAGAGCCATAAAGGACAAGCAGTTACTACAGTACTTCCTGGTGCAGGAAATATCCGCTAAATAAATTCTGTTTATGAAGCCTATAGTCTAGGGTAGACCAGACCCAAAACCACACTGACAGGGGCCGATCAGATTGTTGACGAAGGCGTTAAGCGTTATGTATACAATATTACCCGCCTGCTACTGCAGCTATTGCATAAGCGACTTTTACGGCATAGAAAAAAGTCACGATATTTCAGTGTACATCCGAAGGTGGGCTTAAGGGTAAATTGATGACCATTCGTACGATGACGTATGTTACGGGGTTTGATGGGGCGGAATGCTACTGGTGGTGAAAATAACTACAGAACAAGGTAGGGCAGAAGACTTTATGTCGGTGCTCAAGGGTATTAAGTGATTGTGTAATATGCTGCTCTAAAGCGCAGGCAGCCCTCGACATGATCGATGATTTGTCCACTACTAATGGGCCTTAAGTCAATCCAATACAAACTGAGGTTGTTCTCTTTACGAGAAGGAAGAAGCTGTCTGATCTGGCCCATCTAGTGCTTAAAGGCATCACCATCCAATTCTCTAAAGAAGTTAAGAATTTGGGTGTCATCCTGGATAACAAACTTCAATGGACCGAGAATATTACATCGAGTGCAAATCAGCTGTCGGCCAAACATGGGACTTGTCATCAAGAAGAGTCCTCTGCATCGACATGGATATGATAACGCCAAGAACGGTTTGCCTCGGCTGCATGGCGGCTTTCCCTAGCACACCTGGCTCCGCTCCAGACGCATTGATGAATCATATCATGAGCTGCACTCTCAAAGCCATCAAACGAAGTGGTCTTTGGTACAACACGCACTGGAGCCTTGTTGACCTTGCATGCCGGCTGTCTTATGACTCTAGTCTTACGGACATGCCGTCCGATGCAATGACAAAACAACTCCTGTTCCGGAAAAAATATGAAATAGACTTATCCTGTGCCTAGGACTGGTTTCGGCCAAAATCTAAGGCAAAAAAGGAATGCAGTCGGCTCTTCACGGTTAGCTCCAAAACCGATGTAGAATGTGGAGCTGTTGTTTTTCTGGAAGACTACAACGTTAGATTTCACTTCTTGTTAGAAAAGCATGCGTCTGTCTTCCAAGCGGAGATATACGCAATCCAGATAGCAACGAACTACAATATGTAGTGACGGACCAGTGGAGGGGCGAAGCATTTGCATCTGTAACGACAGCCAAGCTGCGTTTAACGCCTTGCTGAATCCTCTTGCGGCTTCCAAGCTAGTTCGAGAATACAAGACATCACTGAACATAATCGGAAGGCTAAATTCACAGTCACAATGGGATCGTGGGAAATGAAGTCGATGATGAGTTTACCAGGCATGGTCAAGAGAAGAGTTTTGCAGGACTCGAAATTATGTTGGGTCTGCCTGCGTCCTGGGCTAAGGCTTCCATCGACAGTTGGATTTCATATGGGTACAATTGTAGATGACATCACTCCCCAGGTTGCAGGCAGACCAAACGAATGCTTCCCAACCTCTCTAGAAGGTCAGCAACCTGGTTGCTTACGGGCGTCGTCACGGGGTACTACACTTTTGCGAAGCACTAAAAAATTCTAGACATAAGTGATACAACATCCTGAGATGCATGGTGTGAAAGGGGTTGTCCTGGGTTTCAAGAGCTGAAAAAGAAAGTCCAGGCTCGAAAACAGTTCATCGAAGAAGAGAAGCGTCAAGACGTCATCTATTCGACCCTGTTTGACAAGTCTGGCACGCCGATATAATGTCTGCTACGTTGAATGAGGTTAATCTGAAGATGCTTGCGTTAAACGTTAACTCACTAATCAGAATCGAGAGAAGGGCCAACCTACAAAATCTGTTCTTAAGTGAATGCCCAGATGTGCTTTTGGTTAGCGAAACTAATCTCAATCAGAATCACAAAATTGGCTATAGTGGCTACAATATATATAGACGAGACCACATTCCTCACGAGGGGGTGGGGTTGGTATCTTATTACGCAAAGGCATGCGCCATAGGGTCATATATAGCATGGATTTAATGAGGTTCCGGGTGTTGGAAGCCTGCATCGTATGCATTCCTCTTCATAGCCGAAGGCGAGTGTATGTGGTGTCGCTTTATGCACCTGAAGTACCTAATCCCATTCAATTTATAACTGAGCTCGAAATACTTTTTCGTTGCCTTCAGCTTCAATCGGAGGAAAATTATTATTTTTTGGCCGGAGATCTTAACGCTAGACATGCGGCATGGGGAAATAATCCGCCAAACACCAGGGCAACTAGTTATACTACTGGTGGGGTCAAAATATGATTGAGTACAGACTTGAACTGTACGCGACGAACATCCTATCTTTCCCGTCATCCGGCTCTTTCTTGGACTTGGCATTAACAGACAATAGACTAGAACTGATAAACACGGATCGAAACACAAGGAACTGTTTGCGAGCGTTCGTGTACGATAGTGATCACTATGGACTTGCCGCCACAATACGGATCCAAAACTGACGATGCAAGACATTGTCAAACGAACTATGGAGCAGACTATCCCTCGGATAGAATACTCCGACGAAAGCCAGATCGAAAAGTACAGAACTCCAACAATCAACGCATTGTACGCACACAAAAGTAGACTACTCTCGAGACTTAAGCAACTGTACAGACAGTTCACTGACAGAAACGACTCGGAAATAAGAGCACTAAAGTCACTGATCAAAAACCTAAAACAATTAATTAAAGAAAATTACAGTAAGTCTGTAAGTCTGTACTGGGGCAATAAGATTCGGGCTATAAAATCCAGTAGTCCGAATTATTCCGCAGATAAATAAATTGTTCAGGAGGAAAGATCACAATGACATTCAGTGTGTCCGAATTCCACAAACAGCAGAAAACAGACAGACACTACTGACCGTCGGCATAAATCCAGAGAGTGCCGACTCAGGCGACGGTGTTTTCGTGATCGAAGACCCACAGGAGAAAGTGGATTTGCTGGGAGCTTTTTTCGAGGCCGTGTATACGGTGAACAATCCTGTTCACTGTAATCACGACATTGACATTGGGCCTACGTAAATCACTATTATCTGCGCAACGAACTTCAAAATTGGCGATCCGAGAATCACGGTTCCACCGTATTCAATGAAGAAAACGCTCCAAACGTCATCGTCGCCGATGAACGAGCTTCCTCTCATTTGTTCGTGCGAAAAGATGAACTCCTGTGCATCTTTGAATCTCTGAAAAACAAAAAGTCGTCGGGAGTGGACGGTATTCCAAACGTCGTATTAAGACACCTGCCCTTGGAAGCAGTGGATATAGTTACTACGCTATTTAACAATGCGCTGAATAATGCATATTACCCGACGCATTGGAAAACAGCAGTGGTACATCCAATCCCGAAAAGGGACAAAGTTAGAACTAACCCTGCTAATCTTCGGTCAATTAGTTTGCTTCCGAATATTAGCAAGGTATTTGAGAAGGTGGTTAATAGAGCGCTGTTAAGGTGGGTTGAGGAAAATAATACAATATAATTGCGGAAAATCAGTTTGGTTTTAGGGCGAGGCATGACACTATTCATGCTGCGTCAAAGCTGCTCTCCGACATACAATGGAATAAATGCAAGAACCAGTGTACGGGTGCCTGCCTCGTTGACTTTGAGAAGGCCTTCGACGCCGTATGGTTAGAGGGGCTTTTCTATAAGCTAACTAGGATGGGCATGCCGAAACCCCTGCTATATATGATTTACGACATGCTTATGGGAAAGAAGTTCGTTGTTAAATGTAACAACGTCATTTCGAGCAAGATCTTTGACATTAAAAACGGCTTACAGCAGGGGGCTGTGATTTCTCCGATACTGTTCAACATTTACACAACTGATCTAGTAGGTTAGCTCAATCATTCCATAGCGTACGCAGACGATTTAGTGGCGTACAGATCAGGTCCAAAAATCGCAGTCATTAACACCCTTTTGCAACGTGACTTCGATCATATTAAGGCGTATTGCGACGATTGGAAGTTGAAAATCAATTTTCAAAAGTCGGAAACAATCTTGTTTAGAACACCGTTGAGATGGGCTTCTAGGGATACCAGATATAACTGGCGAAATTTGGCTATCATTGGACAGCACGGACTGCCATTAGCGGTGAGAAGCGTAGTGAGATACCTTGGTATCTGGCTCGATAAGTATTTGTATTTTGACAAACATATAGATGCTTGTCTTGCTGGGGCCAAGAAGGCTTTAGCCCTGACAAGAAGGCTATTTCACAGCAGTCAACTTGTCTCCAGGGTGAAGCTCATATGCTATGTGACCCTAATCAGGCCAGTCATCGCGTATGGTTGCCCCGTGTGGTTCAATGTAGCGCCGTATCAGATGGAAATGATTCGGGTGTTTGAAAGGCAGTGTCTTAGGACCTGTCTCGGCTTGTACAGAACACCAGAATCAGAGTACAAAAAATATTATCCCAACAAAGTCCTTTACGATGAGGATAATCTGAATAGGATTGAAAATTTCCTGATTAAAGTGATCCGAAGGCACGTTGCACGAGCAATGACCAACGATAATAGCCTGATCTTTGGGGCTTATTACCCCAATGAAATTTACCACGAAAGCACGCTTCTATCGGGCTTTATCCCGCCAGAGGCATTTCTCCTTATTGATGCTAAAGGGTGAATGCAAAGCAGGGATGGTATCCCGGTAATATACCACCGCCACCGCGGTGCGAGGGACAAGCGGCTCATCTACGACGGGTATGTCGCCAATGCTCAGGAGCTCTCCCGCGATTGTGGACAGGGATCGGATCGATGCCGAGAAACAGTACACCGAATTCTGGTGGCTTCTAGAAGGGGAGAGGGTGGGCTCGCTTTCCTAGGTCGGTACGTTACTATGGTAACACACTCCTCTTAGCTGTAAGTTAGAATAAGGATAGTTAGGGGGATTTCGTGGAGAGAGAGACCACGTTCGTCAACATAAGGCGGCGCCGCTGAGAAGTAACCGATGCTTTATGGCATTGGTTAAATCTCGGGGATGCTTGTGCACGATGTTAACGAATGCCAGGCGCCCGAAATCGCAATTGGTATGGTGACCACTCGGTGCGAGAGGATACGAGTGCTCACCACCCCGATTATAGTTAAGGTAGGTTAAGTAGCTTAGGTAGGTTAAGTAGAATAGGGACATAGTTTTAAGTTTTATAAAAAATTTAAAAGATACAGTATCTAAGTTTTTCGAAAACCTTTTCTTAAAAATTTCATATATTGTAATACTGATAGATAAGATTGATTGTAAGATAGTTTTTAAGGCCGAAAAAATTTTGAATGAGATTGTAAAGTTTAGAGCGCTCGGTAAGAGCCAGTAAGCTAGAATAAGTAACTATCATTGTTAAATTAGATTTAATCATTTTTGTCTAGAATGTAAGTAATAATGAAAGAATCAATAAAAATGACTGTGAGTGTCCGGCTTATGCTTACCTCAGGCTGGAGGTAGTCGGCGCTGGCGTGGTCATTGCTGGTGCTGAAGGTACTCACCATTCTTCGAATGACTGAAGGATTTCATTAAAAGTAACTTAAAAAGAGTGCAATGTACTAGTTCTTGGTCTGAGTGCTCTGTTCCGACATAAAAAAAAAACGTGACTACCTCTTTACAGCTCCAGTCGTGCCATGCGTTTTCTTTTGGTTTGATACCTTTCACCCGAAGAGGGATAAAGGATCTCATTCCAAAGAGAATAGTGTCTGTGAATTATATTTCCTAAGTCTCCTCCAATTGGCTTTCTCGTATTGCCATACAGTTCTTTTAGGAAACTTTTCTCTAACTGTGTGGTCGCTGTACGAGAAATTAGGTGATAGGAAGCAATGGTCCGATGAGCCTAGAGGGGATAGCTAATCGACCTTTTACTTATCAGGGTGAGAAGTTAAAAACAAATCCAGGGTGTTGGTGGTATGACTATCAACGTCTGGTATTCGCGTGGGCTCATTTACAAGCAGCTGTTTTCCGCAGCAAAAATCCCTGTCTGTCCAGAATATCGAAGTCACCCATAATTGTGTATATTAAAATCGCCAGTAATAAGAATTTCATTATACAGATACAGATGCAATTCTTTGAATGGAGTCAAACAAGGCATCAAACTCGTTTAAGGTTGAATTGCTGTCCAGTTTGGGGCTTCTATAAATAAACCAATAGTGGATCATTGAGACGGAATTTCAGCCACATGAAATCGAATTCTGGATTGGAACATGGACTATATTCTGATGGAATTTGGCAAGCTACATCACTACTCACGTAAATGGCGATACCGCGGTGAGAGAAAAATAATGACACCAGATCGTTGCCAAGGGTAGCTTCAGATCAGAGTGATCTCAGAGAATTTATCTGTGTTTCACAGGACGTGCGCAGAAAAGTGATTACATTTTAGTTCGCGGATATTGACTATGTCCACTGTAAATTCCCGAGTTATTAGAATAAATAAACACAAAAAATACAAACACCAACGATACTAAGTAGAGCTGTGAAATAAAAACTCAAAAGTTGGTTTACAGAATCAAATTGCTGTAGGTTTTATGCCCTTACAACAATAGGAAACAGTACACCAATAGAATTCTCACTCACACTCTCTATCCATCGGTTGTTACATACCCTCAGCTATTGCCCTTTCTTTGACGACTTGAAGAAAGTCTGCGGCACCGTTTGGTAAGGACTCTTCTCCAAGCTTAATAGTTTAGCCACTGGCTAGCTTAAAAGAATTGTGAATTATAAATATAAAAATGTAATGTATTAGATGGAGTGAAAAGTGGCATCCTTGACCGCCAGAATGCGCTGCTACTGCAAAAAAGGTTGTGGTGCCTTGAAGTCCGTTCATATTTAGGCAGATATGCCAAATTTCAGTGCGATACTGTCTTTAGTTTTGTTTTGACAGCTGATTGTTGTTGACGTGTTTGGCATCATGTTGAGTATGGACAAAAACGAATTTCGTTCTTTCATAAAACATTATTTTTTGAGAGGCCAAACGGCGAAGGAAAAAAAAGAAAAGTTTGATAAATATTATGGTTCTAATGCTCCGTCAGATTACACAGTCAAATATTGGTTTCGAGAGTTTCGTGGTGGTCGCAATTCGACTACCGATCAAGTCTGCAGCGGCAGGCCCTTCGATGTGGTTACAGAGGACAATGTCAAAAAAATACATGAAATGATGTTGGCTGACTGGAAAGTAAAGGTGCGTGAGCTAGCAGATACCACAAAGATTAGTTCTAAGCGCACACGCCATATTTTGGGCAATATTCTGCATATGAAAAAGTTATCCTGCCACTGGGTGCCGCGAATGACCAAAAACACGAACGCGAGAGCACTTCGAAAGAGTGTTTGGACTTGCTAATGCGGAATCGGGCGGACCGGGATTGGTAACTGGATTTGGATCCCTCGGACTATTATCTCTTCCCAAACCGCAAAAGATGGCTCATTAATAAAAAATTCAGCTCACACGAGGAAAGCATCGACGCCACGGAGGAGTATTTTGCAGACCTTCCGGAAAATTACTTTTCGGACGGGATCAAGAAGTTGGAAAATCGCTGGAATAAGTGTATCAAACTAAAACTAAAACATTTAAAAAAAAAAAAATTTTTAATTCCCAAGGAGGTCACTTTTCACTCTATCTAGTATTTGAAATGAAAAGTATCTTGTATGGAATAAAATTATCAGTGGATTTCCTATATTGTGGATCTGACAAACTATGCTGGGATTCCATTTCTCAAAGATTCATTTGGTATAAAGTGATAATATCAGATGTGAATAAACGTGTTTACATTAGTCAATCATCGATCAGCTTCTGTTTTGGAAAGCTCTAGCTACGAGCTTGGATATTGTCACTTTCAACTCATTTTGATCAAGTCGACTGAAGTCTTCAAATGAATCGCTATTATAAATACAATCTGCCGAAACGTTGATAGTGTTTTTCTTGCTACACCTTTGTATACCCATCAATGGCATTTTTTTACTTCTATGCTGGTAGTCGACTGAAATGTCAGTTACGCGGTTTCTGATAGCCTCTTGACATCGTTGCCATATAGTGTTGCATAAAATATCACGAGCACAATATTTAGGATACTGCTTATAGGTTGTATTGAGAAAATCGTTTGGTGATATCATGCTTCTTGTTTCATATGCTAATTAACTTCCCTTCTAGCTTTGAACTAACGATTTAAGAGCACTGACAGTTGGACCTTGAGGCGATCAAATGGATTGTTAAAGCTACCTCATTTTGCTGCTTGTGCGAGTCATAAAGTGATAGCTACTGGATGGGTCTGAATGAATAACGATGTTGTAATCGCGATCTCTGCTCAAGTAAAGTGTTGCTTGCTTTTTATGACACGAGGAACATCCAAAGAAGAATCTCAGTGGAAATACATATTTAGTTTGTATTTCCTAATCGGTACCTAAATCACTTTTCTTTTCTATTTTTAAATTTGTAAGTCAACATAAGTTTTCTTGCATCCCCGACCATGCCCTCCTAATATGACCAGACCACAATGTCAAACTTTTGGAAGAAATATGATTCGACTAACCGAGAATGGAAACTTAATTTCATATCCACTCCACATGAGTTGTCTTGTGACAGATGTTCGCGTTCTTTTGATTTTGTTTGTTAGCTAAATCCGATCATCACAGCAAGTACTCGTATCCATCCATAATTCTCGTTTTCATCATGTTGACCTCCCTGTCAACGAAGAGAAGAAGGGAATAAAAAATGAAGAAAAAATACTTTAATTTCGATTCCCATCACACCCATTTGCGAGGTTGGGATATTTTCATTGCTATCCCATCCAACTATGCCAACCTCGCAGCATCCCACCACAGTTTAACACATTTTCGTTTCTTCTTTAAGGGTGGCGAAGTGTGAAATTGAAGATTAGCACAGAGGATTTGTTCCTTCTACGTTTGTCCTTTTTACTGTTGTCGTTTTCTATGAGTATTCTTTTTCGCAAAGAAAATGTGAAATAGAAGATACGAGGATGTAAAATGCGAGAAATAGCACAGAGAGATGTTTCATGCATGTATGCGTGGAGTCGTATCTATTGTAAATATATACATTTGTATAACTTTTTTTCTAGCTTTTCGTGATGCGCTAATTACAGATTAAGGATACGATAAAATGGCAGACACAATGACACAGATAGAGGATATCTTATTTCTTTTATTTCCCAAAGGAATACTTCATACTCAGCTCAGCTTAGCTGAGTGCCGACTCTTGGTGTTGGAAAGAAATTGCTTTACGACTACGAATAATCTTATGTGCAGAGGTTTTGAGTGATTTTTCGATTCGAAATTTGAGGTTAATTTGAAGCATCCAACTGAGACATAATATTATGGGGTATTGTTGTTTAGGCAGCTTATTTTATGGGATGGCTGAATTCTCGAAGAATATGTGATTTGAAAGGAATTTATAGTTTAAAAAGATACCATATGCCATTGGTGGATGGGGCTTCCAGATGACCGTAGTCACTTGGATTTTCAGACGAAGGCTTCTTTTTGATCTCAATGTATTGCTGAAGGCTGCTGCCTTTCCCTACGACCTTAATGCGCGAAGAGTCTGAACAATCAACCGTTTCTAACATCTGAAAAAAAATAATCAAGTTTGGCAAACTGTTTCAAGAAGAAATATGAAAAGAATTCATTCCATGGTGGAATGTAGAATTGTAAGAAAATCAGAAGGCCTTGTCGAAACAGATCAACGGATAGAACCATAGCAAATGCTGTTGGGTGCATAAATTTCTCCAAATTAGTTGGTACCACTACCGTAGATGTATGCATGCTCATGCAAACACATTCGACTGCGTATGCAACAGCTTGCACATTCTCAATTGCAAATACCACCCGTGGACCAAAAACCGAACAGATACTAAGAAAACAATCGAAATTAAGGTACTGTTCGGCACGCAGTACTGGCAGAGGAGAATGATTACATGTGTCACCATACGAACAGCGCTCTACATCTAGGACAGAGAAATGAGAACTGTCAGAATATAAACGCTAATAAAATCTATTGCTTTTGACTTTTGCAGTCGAATGGAAAACGAACGGTTCTGTTTTATTTCGAGGTTTTTTTTTTTTCTAGAAAGTGATTTTTGAGGGTAAAACGTCTTGAAAAATTTTCAGAAGTGGGATAAGATGCCTAAAATAAACGAACTACGTATAAAAGAACTCAAAGTGATTCTAAAAAAACATAATCAACCAACCACCGGCAGACGAGCAGAACTCATTGCACGCACACTCAACGATGACGAAGAAGAAGTGATGTCGACGATGTACGGAATGATATCACGAATTTAACAAATTTAGTTCAAGGTTTGCAACTCCAATTGCCTTCTTTGACGGTTTGTCTGATCCTGCAATTATTACGTACATACGTAGGGGGATGAAGCACATGGAACTGCAATCTGCACTGGTGAGTTTACATTTCATTTTACTAAACGAATTTAAAAACGTTATCGATCGGTTTATCACCAAATCGTCCTATGGGAACGACGACGTCAACTTCTACGTTTAGAGGTTTCAGCGGAGAATCCCAACGAAACGCACCAACAACGAACAACACACGAACATAGTCTCTGGTTTTTAACGTAAACCACCTGTCATGTAGACTTATGTTTACGGGATGCCCATACATCCATGGGAGTAAGGATACGCCTTGCCATCGCTCTCCGTCAATCCTTTGATACCAATTCGGAACTGTGTTGGAAGCACAAGTTCCACCCTTGGTATGAGTCGAGGCCGATCTAAAACCTCTTACTGCTCTTAGGGTCACAACACCCAGTACTTATTTGTAACTCTACAATGGGTCAAACCAACAGGAATACCCTTTCCCGCATTTAAGTCCTGGTAGGGACTACCGGTGGTCTTGCCGCCAACAAGACATATGACCGGCAACTTGTAACTGGTCAAATTGTAGCAACCTTCGGTGGCGTCATCTTAAGATGTTTACGATAAGACCAGTAATATGTTTTGCCCCCGCTTTGTATTAGACAACGACATTGATGGGCGAAGCCTTGGTAATTGGGCGGGGGCCCACAACACACGAACAGTGAAATGTTTTAATTGTGAAGAGCCAGGCCATATTTCCATTAACTGCCCACAACCCCAACGCAAACAACGCTGTACGATATGCCGCCCAACTGGCCATGGAGATAATTCTTGTCCTGAAAGAATTAAACCAACCCCAAACGCTCCGAAGAACGGCATCTTCTGCATAACAACAAACGACGAAATAGCCGACAATAGAACGAGAACCATCCAGATTAAAGGCCTCAAAGTTAACGCTTTTATTGACATAGGAAGCGATAAATCTCTTATTCAACAATGTATCGCAAATAGCATTGGATTGATTACAGCATGTGACCCATACCAACTTAACGGCTTCGGCGGAGGAGTATGTACGGGCAACAGCTGTATCAACGCACAAATTTTTATGGATGATCGACACTTCGAACACAGGCTCCTAGTTGTATGATGACGACGTCCTACCTCACAAAATTATCTTGGGAAACGACGTATTGAGCGACAACACAGTTCAACTCGTCGTGGGGAAAGAAACATGTCATCTTGAAGAATCGAATCAAACTCGGCAGCAACTTGGAGGCACATACACAAAAGAGTATTTTGGAACTAGTCAACACGTTCAACGACTGCTTCGGTGAATCTCTCGACAAATTAGGAGAATGTAACACAACGGCAATGAGCTTCACTCTCACATCAAACACTCCGATCGCCAATAGCCCATATCAAGAAATAATAAACAAAATTGTTACAGAGCTGCTTGAGTTCGGAGTCATTCGTCCCAGTGGATCGCCTTATTCGTTACCAGTAGTCCTCGTAAGGAAATCGTCCGGCGAAGATCGCATGTGTATAGACTTCCGAGCACTCAATTCGAACACAGTAAGGATACCCTATCCAATGCCCACCATAGAAGGTATCTTAGTTTGTGATGCAGGCAAAAAGTATTTCACCGTTCTTGATTTTATGTCGGGGTATTATCAAATACCCATCGAGGGAAAATGTAGGAGATTAATGGTGTTTGTAACGAATAGTGGACAATACGAGTTTAATCGCATGCCGTTTGGTCTTGTAAACGCCCCTTGTGTTTTCCACGAGGCTATCGCTAAATTAATTAAGCCACTGGAAGGGAAAATATTTGATTATGTGGATGAAGTGATAATACCCTCAACGTCGCCGAAGGAAAGAATCACGATTCTATTACAATAGGATTCATTCAACATGTGCGAAACGCAGGTATGACATTGCGATTGAGCAAATGTGTATATCTCACTAACCAAATTACATTCTTGGGACATCAACTATCTGAGGACCGCCTCAAACCAGGCGAACGAAAAACAACAATGATTAGAAACTCCCCACAGCCAACTAATGTTACTAAACGAAGACGATTTATTGGGCTGGCAAGTTTCTTCAGGAAATTCGTGCAGCACTTTTCCATTATTGCAAAGCCACTCACATCGATACTCAAAAAGGACAGAATAAATCGCCGTTCGAATGGAAGGAACCACACGCAACAGCATTCAACACGTTGATAGAAATTTTATGCAGCGAACCCGTGTTGGAAGTGTTCGATATCAAGAGACAACATGAGGTGCACACAGATGCGAGACTTGCAGGAATATTGTTTCAATCAACCGACAACGACAACGAACTGAGGGCAGTACTATACATATTTTAGCAGGGCATGCACACCAGCCGCATCAAAGTATGCAAGTTATGAGCTGGAAGTACGAGTACTTGTCGTGGTTGCAACACTGGAAAGATTTAGAATATACCTACTTGGAAGACGGTTCGCAGTGATCACTGATTAGTGCTATTAGTGCTGTAAAAGAATGCAAGTCACTCATACCACGAATAGCTAGATAGTGGTTGCGTCTTCAGGAGTTTGATTTTACAGTGGTTCATCGATCTGGTAGCAAAATGACACATGTGGATGCCCTTAGCAGAGCACCGGTGGAACCTGCGTGTGAGGTTTCGACCATAGCTGCAAACATTTTAAGGATTGACATCTAACGCAACGACTGGATTTACTGCATGCAACGCTAAGATCGCAGACTCGTCGAAATCATGGAATCATTGGAAAGGGGTGAAAATACTTTTAAGAGCCATTTACTACGAAAGACGGAAGACTCTTCAGAAAAATTATAAGCGGCACAAAACTGGTGGTGCCATCGGGTGTTCGTTGGCGAATAGTTAAATACTATCATAACGACATGGGACATCACGGCGTCGACAAAGTTTTGCAGCATATCAATAACACACTTTGGTTTCGCAGGATGAGAAATTACGTGATGTCGTGCGTATCCGCATGTGTGAAGTGCCGCTACCACAAGCGATCACCAGGAGCATCAGAAGGGCAGATGCATGTGTACGACGTCAACCCCATCCCATTTTATACGCTCCATATTGATCATTTGGGCCGTTTTCCTAAGAGCCGGAGGGGCAGAACACATGTCCTAGGGATCGCGGATGATTGTACAAAGTGTGTGGTAGTCAGGGCACTGAGGAGCACGAAGACAAAGCCGGTAAATGAAACTTTAAATGAACTTACTATTTACTTTGGCTTACCAGATATCCTGATTAGCGACCGTGGAACAGCTTTTACGTTGAGAGAATTTGAAGGATACTGTGAACGCAATAATATTCGACACATCAAAATAGCAGTACGTACGCCTAAGGCCAACGGGCAAATTGAGCGCGTCAATCAGACCATTTTACAACACCTGTGCACTTTGAACAAGAAGAACACCGATTGTGACTTAGAGATGGGAAATCTGCAGTGGGCAATCAACACGCAATGCAACACGACGACGGGATTCTGTCCGATCGAACTGGTGTTCGATTTCAAATCACAAGACATCATCCTTAACGAATTCGTTCAGACTGTATATGACTTCAACGACGGGAAACCAGTAGACGTGCAGAGGGAGATCGCAGCAGAACGAATCCGCAGGAAATTGAGGTTCGACAACAAACACAAACCGCCTACGACATATCGTGAAAGAAAATTGGTACTAGTGGAGACTGTGCCAAAACCGAGTGGAAAATCGCATAAATTGGAGCCTCGCTACAAAGGGCCATATGTGGTGAAACGATTTCTACGCTGCGATCGCTATCTGTTGGAGGAAGCCGTTGCAGCAGGGAAACGTCGTAAATTTACAACAGTGATGACTTCCGTCAAGATCAAACCGTGCTGAATTCTAGGACCGGAAATTGGAAGCGAAGATGGCGGTGATGAGGATAAACCAGTGGAGCCAAGGACGCCTCCAGAGCCAGGTATGGCCGGACTGTCACCATACGAACAGCGCCCTACATCTAGTGCAGAGAAATGAGGACTGTCAGAATATAAATGCTAATAAAATCTATTACTTTTGACTTTTGCAGTTGAATGGAAACGAACGGTTGTGTTTTATTTCGAGGTTACTTTTCTAGAAAGTTAATTTTGAGGGTAAAACATCTTGACACATGATTACACTAGAAACGATAATAATTGTGGTAATGAACCTTATACGCCAAGAAAAGGATTCAACGACATAGATGCAATTTCTATTGCATCATTTAGGAAAGGCACCGGGCTTGCACGCTCGCCTCCAAAGGCAACTTCTTTAACAGAAATACTCAGTAGGCTCATTCAAAAAACGGATGAAATGTCGGCCAAAGCAAACACGTCAAAAATAACACAATTCTCTTAGATCCGCCATAAAAAATAAGGGTGCCGACATGGCAGAAAATTAGACAGAGAAGCAGCCATCTAAGCAACTTGCTCCGAAAAGAGGCAAATAAATTCGCTCAGGAAAACAAGCAAAAATAACAGTATGAGTCAAACTAAACAAACAGGAAGCAGGGTACGCCGAAGACAAGGCCGACACCCAATCAAGAAGAAAAGATGGCGAAAGCATGGGTGAATATAGCCAAGAAAAAAAGGAACAAAAGGTATTGTACAGTTCCAGGAGTAGGGAGGTATGTAAGCCGAATCAGAAAAACCGCAGGCGGAGATCTCTTACTCTTGCTAAAGAAATAGTGCCAGGAGAAAAGGGCAAAGTTTGGCCCATAACGTAAGAGGTCCTCCTAGAATTCAAGGAAGGGAGGAAATCTGTGTCGCCTTAAGCTATCGAGTGAATATCCAACTCAAAATCGCAATGATTAAGAACGTGAGAGGGACTAGCTTTTGATGTAACACCAACAGCTAGAATAAGTAAGGCTTCCGGAGGAAATCGTAAGCGAATTATTGAAAATCAGAAAAGTGCGGATTGGCAGGGTTTATAACAATGAATACCAAAGAAAATTCTGTTCAAACGCTTCTTTAGATGTTTCGGATATTCTGCAAAATCTTGCAAAAGCTCTAAAGAGATTCCAAAGTCCTAAAGAGCATGGAATAGGGCCACAAATTGGAAGACTACAAAGCCAGATCAAATTGTTTGCCTCGAAGCCTAGCATCAAATCATACAACCTACATATAACTGGGAATGCCTAGAATAAAAATATGACCTAAATCGCAATCATTGCGAAGCGGCTCAAGACCCTCTAGATCAAAGTTTCGTGAATTGAAAATTGACAAATTGACGATTTTTGTGTGCGTAAAGAATTTCCATTCCATTCCATTAACGGGATAAGATAAACGGTATTTACATATAAGGCTGCAGTAAACCCACCTAGGGAAAGATTCGCATGTTCTTTGATAGACTTGTATTCAACGGTATCGGTAAGAGATCTATAATTAATCGCGGCTGATTTCATTGCATTGGCATCAGAATGAGGCAAATAGCAGAGAGTCGGCTCTAGTGATCGTTATATGCACAGCCATCATAATTCCATACTGTTTACTACTAGCGCTTGTCGATTTGAATGGAATTGGAACCCAGGTATCGCGGTTAATGATCAGTGCATGCAAGCAATCAGTGTGTAGGCCGGTAAAAGGAAAAGCCCTACCTTCTGTACATATATTTGTGGACTTCCGAAATCGCAGAACTGAGATCGGTAAGCCACGGAATAAGAAGAACATACTAGCATTCCCTGACTCGAGATGTTGATGACCACCAAGTGCAACACATACGCAATGCATATCGAGAGCAAAAACCCAACTAAAAAAGCGATTAAATCAAGCAAACAGTGAACTGTGAACGGATTATGAACCTAATGTTATCGGATTGAAATAACGGACTATTTCCCTAAAAGGATAACGGGCTATTTCTCCAAAGAATCATTCACTATGACTCTGACGATCAAATTAAAGAGTGAGGGGTAACCGGCGGGCTGCCACAAGGCTCGGTTTTTGGTCCTCTACTGTTGAACATTAAGTATGATGACATTTTACGACTACAGATTCTATGCAGAGGATCGATTATAGGATTTACTGATGACATTGCCATGAAGGTTGTAGCTAAAACACTAGAATCTATTGGCCTTGTGATCTTGAATAGAACTCCACATGAAAAAGTCAACACGCAGGCTGCCATTATGTCTGCCCTATTCCACTAGATACCTGCCTAATTTCTTTATAATACGCCACGTTGTCTTTCAGATCTTAGCTAGCGAGTGCTTGCCAGAATCGACGATTGATGCACCTCCTACTTATACAATAAGTCCGTGACTTTTTGAATTTCTGACCTCTTTACTGAAACAGCAACACTGCTCCTGTCAACAGGCATCTATCAGTTGACTCCTGTCAAAATTTAAACTTGCTGCGTCAGTTAGTTTGTGTTTGACAGCTATTTTTATCAGACTACTCACTAATTTGAGGAGAAAATGGAAAAAAGTGAATTTCGTGTGCTTATTAAGCACTATTTCTTGCGAAAAAAAACCATTACCGAGACCAAGGCTAAGCTTGATAAATACTATGGGGACTCTGCACCATCGATTTCAATGGTAAAAAAGTGGTTTACTGAATTTCGTTGTGGCCGTACAAGCACTGAAGATGCCGAACGTCCTGGACGCCCAGTTGAGGTCTCTACACCCGAAACAATCGAAAAAATTCACGATATGGTGTTGGCCGACCGAAGATTGAAAGTGCGAGAGATTGTGGAAGCCGTAGGGATCTCGCATGGCTCAGTGGTTTCAATTTTGAATGATCACTTGGGCATGAGAAAGCTTTCCGCAAGATAGCTGCCGCGTTTGCTCACAGTCGACCACAAACGCAATCGTGTAACAACTTCACAGGAAGGTTTGGCGTTGTTTAATCGCAATATGGAGGAGTTTTTGCGCCGTTTTGTAACCGTGGACGAAACATGGATCCATCACAAGACACCAGAGAACAAACAACAGTCAAAACAGTGGGTTTCTAAGGGTGAATCGGCGCCAAAGAAGGCCAAGGTGGGTTTGTCAGCCAATAAAGTTATGGCGACTGTTTTTTGGGATGCACGCGGGATAATCCACATTGACTACCTTCAAAAGGGAAGAACAATCAATGGGGAATATTATGCCAACTTATTGGACCGATTCAATGACGATTTGAAAAAAAAACGACCTCATTTGGCCAAGAAAAAAGTTCTTTTCCACCAAGACAATGCCATGGCAAAAATCCATGAATTGGGCTATGAATTGCTCCCTCATCCACCCTATTCTCCAGATTTGGCTCCGAGCGACTACTTCTTGTTCCCAAACCTGAAAAAATGGCTTGGTGGAAAAAGATTTGACTCCAATGATGAAGTCATCTCGCAAACAAAGGCCTATTTTGAGGACCTCGACAAATCATTTTTTTTGGAAGGGATAAAAAAATTGGAGAAGCGTTGGACAAAGTGTATAGAGCTCAAGGGAGACTACGTTGAAAAATAAAATTATTTTTTTATCAAAAAATCTGTGTTTTAATCCAAAAGTCGCGGACTCATATTAAAACTGAAATTGCTCTCCTTATGTAAAGTTATGGGCTAACCGATAACCACTCTGCTCCAACCACTCTGTCAACATCCATTCTCCAGACAAAGCTAACTGTTATATGTACGAGTATGTGGTCATTTTTGAAAAAGAATATTTTTTTGGGTGAAGATTTTTTAAATTTTCTGACAATTTAAGCGAATTCTCGTCAAGTTCTATGGAATATGAATAAAATGAAGAAGGTCAGCAGCATCGATGTCAATAAGCTATCAGAAATGCCGTAATTGATATCAAGAAACCATAGGCTTGTTGAATAGTGTAAAAGACGACTAGCCTACGGAGTGTCGCTCCATAAAAGTAGAAGAGCGCAACACGATCAAAGGACCGACGAAGAAAATTTGTTTTTTCAGAGATAAACCAACTTCAGGAAAAACGTTCGAAGGAATAGAAACCTGACTAGATGAGCAGCTAAACTCAGGAATACATTCATAGTCATTGACAGGGGTTTGCTTTTGCAGTTTGTTAAACGCCGGAGACAGCCCAAATTCTGCTGCCACCACCTATCCAAATTGACCCATCAAAATAAAGATGACGATATCTGAAATTAAGTATAAAAACTCTGCTGGACCGGGCGTTCTACTTACTAAGCAATTTAAGGCAGGAGATGACTCCTTAGTCTAATTCACAACGCGTACAAAATCTTGTCTACCGTGTTGCATGAAAAACTGAAACCATTCATTAACGCTCATTTCGATAAAATCAACACATATTTAAGCAGGGCTTCTTCTCTGGCTCTCCATCTATTACAGAGAAATATTTAAATCCATCCCCCTTTATGTGCCCTGTTCTAGCCATAAAATATTTTCTAAATCCCCACCTTGTTATAATCGTAGACTCTATGAAACAAAAGAAACAAGTTATGGGCGGTATTCCTTCGCACCCACTCTTTTTCCGACTATTCAAACTATCTAGGTGCATATCTTTATTTCACTGAACTCTACAACTCTCTCCATCAACCAGAAAAGTACGCACACCAATCTTATAAATGACTCCAAGTCCTTTTTGCAATTAGTCAGTTGCAAAAGTAAGGCCGATGGTTATCCTTCCTCCCTTGTTTTCGAAACCAAATCTTCAAGTGATCCCTACTATCGCCAACTGTTTTGCTACATTTTTCAAACAATCATTTGCCAACAACTCTTTCGTACCAGATCCCTCTTATGTTACTTCAATCACCTACCAAATTTCTCCGTTGGTCCCTTTCACACTCAAAATTTCGATCCTGCAGTTATTGAAGTAAAGTTGCTGAAACTTAAAGATGAATTTGTACCTGGCCCAGATGATCTCCCCGCCGTTTTTCTTAAAAAATGCTCTTCCAACCTGTCTCACCCCCTTTCCTACCTATTTTGTCTATTCCTTACACAGACAGAATTTCCCCAGATTTGGAAGAAGTCTTTTATAATCCCGATACACAAAAAGGGATCTAAGCATGAAGTTACCAATTATCGTCCCATTGCTATACATAAACTCTTTGAAAATATTTTATACGAAGACTTAATCTTTAAGTGCAAGTCTTTTATTTCACCCAGGCAACATGGTGTTCTAAAAGGCAGATCAACTAGTTGAATTCATGTCTTTTGCCCCCGCAGCCTTAGAAAATGGCAAAGAAATCGATGCAACTGATATCACCGAAGCGTTTAATAAGATATCTCATTAACTGATCCTCTTCAAACTGTCTGCTCTCGGCTTTGAACCTCTTTTATTAAAATTGATTTCTTCTTACTTGGTAAGCCGACACCATAGCGTTCGGCTTAGATCCGCCCTTCCTGTTCCATTTCTGGCCTTATCTGGAGTTGCATAAGGTAACCGTGTTGGTCTTCTACTCTTCCTCTCCCTTTACGCTGACGACACAAAATTCTACAAAACTATTTCTTCTCCACATGACTCTGCCCTTCTTCAAGAAGATCTTGACCGGTTTTCAATCTGGTGCTTCAAAAACTGCCTAGAACTTAACATAGCCAAATGTCAATCTACTTATAACCTAAATGCAATCCGTCTACTCCCCGGCTTTATATTTTCTATATGGTCAACCAATTGCCCTGGTTCAGTTTTTTCTAGACCTCGGAATATTATTCGACTGCGAGCTAATTTCCGTTCTCACATCCATAAGACGATCCTCAAAGCCAACTCATTACTTGGATTTATTAAACGATTGCCCGAAGGATTTTTTAACCCGTATGCAACCAGATCTCTCTTTGTTCGCCCCCTGCTTGAGTATGCCAGTCGAGTCTGGTCCCCCTTTAACCGATTCGGGAATCGAAGGTATTCAACGTCGGTTCCTCCGATTTACTCTCCGTGGTCTGCCCTGGAACGACCCTTTAATCTTAACTCGCAATCAGGACCGCCTCAAATATAAAGTAGGAATATTGCTGACATTCTTTTCATTCATGGACTGCTCTCTGATTCCGTCAACTGCGCATCCCTTTTCAACTCTATTGCCTTCAACACTAACCCGCGTAATCTACGTTGTCCTCGTCTCTTCTATCTTCCGGTCCACCGCACCTTTTATGGTTCCAACGAACCAATCTCTCGTATGCTCCGAAAGGTCAACTCAAACCTCACAGTTTTAGATTTCAACCTGAGCACTCCACGTCTCAAACAAGATCTCTTCCATCATCCCCTTGGTTCCTAGCTCTTAAGTCTTTCTGCTAGTTTTTAGTCGTGGTTTTTAAGATAGATTAAGCTTGTATTAAGCTAAACAATGGGGCCTCAGGCCCCACCAAAATCAGAAATTCGAGAATTGGCTCCATCCTCCGACTCAGATTCCAAGCGAAGCCAGGTTTAAATACTTGACATGGCGTCAGACGACTTTATATCCACAAGATCGGACTCAAATATTGGGCGACAGGACGATGGCAAATGTTGCATCTTCTACTATTCGGGAAGCTCTCCTTCTTCGAGACACTTCTGCATCATTATCATAAACAGGTCTGGTCCCATTTTTATCGTCAAGTCCGGTCGCTTTGTTGTCGCCTATGTCGTTACATGCCTTTTGTAGCTCATCCTGGATAATTAGAGGAATGTCCACCGCACTGACTTCTTTTACGATATTGTACATTGTAGCTGGTATTTGGGGGAAACGATGCTCAATTATGGATTTCAGCATTATCGGACATGTCATTGGCGGGGTTCTGTAGTTCTTCAGATTGGGCATTACCATTCTGTATGACAAACCCAGTGAGTTAATATCGGCCTTCTCAGAAAGGGGTTTCAAGAACATTGTTTGGCCCTCCTTGAAGGCTCTATTTAAATTGCGCCTTGCTAGTTTAAAAATATCGAGGTATTGTTGGAAGTCTGGTCTCCTTCTTGAACGCTGGACCCTACGTCGGGCCTGTATACATCTTACCCGAAGTGTCTTTATTTCTTCGTTCTACCAGTAACACGGTGGTGTCTAGCTGCTATTTGTTCTTCTAGAGCGCCCGCGGTTAGATTGCCCAGCATTTGCTTGTATTCGTTGGATATCAAGCTGGGTCAGGCATAGAAGCTGTAGAAATGGGTTCCGCTGATGTCTTAGAAAGCATAACGTCCACATATACATATTACCGCTTGTTTTGCCTTATCACAGATCCAGTTAGCGTTCTCGTCGAGACATTTATGGGATTCACTTATAATGATAACATCCGCTCTTTCGTCTTTGACTTTGTGTTGAGATGTCCTAGTCTATTCTACAGTGATTAAAATTTATTTGTAGTTTAGTATCTTTATCTTTTTTGCTGGTGATAGCTCTCCGAAAAAATGGGCATTTGTTACTCCCAGCTACATGCTTCACGTTGTCTAGTTTGTGTTTTTTGCAGAACATACAGGATGGTTCTTTATCGCAGTTCATTGCTATGTGGCCTTCGATCCCAAATCTCAGAGATAGTTTTCGGATAGCTTTTCTAAGCCGTACAACTCGCTTATGGAATGTCCTGCCGATTTCTGTGTTTCCTGGTCTTTATAGCTTACAAACATTTAAAAACATTGTACATGGGTACCTGTCTTTTGTTCCTCTCTAAATTTCCTTCGCCCGCGCTGTGTACGAACATTTTAAGGGTACAAAAATCCCTTGAGCGAGCGCTGATTATAAAAAAACAAAAGCTTGGAGCGGTCTTCTTCGCTTTTGCATTGCCAAGCTACGAGTAGGTGGCCAAACTCTAAGCATTTGAAACATTTTTTTAGAATGCTTCATTCACGAATGCGACAGTTAACCGAGCTGATTTTAACCTTTTCAGCTTTTAAAACATTTCCTGCGTCTTTTACGGTGAGGCTGATTATTGCTGTTTCAGATCCTCCGTGTGTCTCTCACAGGTCTGCTGGTGAAACTGACACTGATTATTTTGTCCACAGTAGTGACCTCATCGATGTTTTAACATCAAGGATAATGCGGTGCGTAAGTGATCTTACGTTCGCTTGATCCGCTAACGCTTCACTAATGACGACTTTGAAACAGTGGTAAGCTGTTTCCAGGGCGGGGTCCCCGTCGCTTTGATGGCGATAGAATCACGTCTAGTTTTTTGGCCTCCAGCTGCTTCTTTTTGGCGGTATTCCGCCATTCTTCTTCTGTCGTTTGCTTCGTATTGATGTCTACATTGTTTTGCTTGTCCCTGGTCACTGGAGTCTCAACGCCGGTTTTCCCATCCTTCTCCTTGGTGATTTGCATAGATGGGTATTTTGGTTTACGTTTCTGCTCCGGATGTCTTTTGTGTGCAACATTGTGCACAGCATTATCTTATCTCCGTTTTGGTTCCGGTAGTAAGTTGGCTGCAACACCATTTATATTGCTGCATCCGTTTGGGGTCATCTGCAGCCTGTCTTTTCTCGGACTCTGATATTGGCTTTAGCCATGGCGAAATTTGCGAAGAGCCTCTGTTCTTCGTTTACTGTTGTAGTCATTCCTGGCCGGATTAATGGTGGGGGTTGATGCTTCGGTTGCAATTGGAGCGGGTGAGGAAACGATCGGTACGACAGTGGTAATTGTTTTGCCGGTGTAAAACGATGCTGCGACTACAATCGGGTTGTTGTTAGTGGAAATTAGGACTGGGGCTGCAAGTGAAACGGAAATGGCATTTTGTGTTCATGTAGTCATTGGGTCTTCGGTGGCAACCGTTACGGAGATTCTAGTGCCAGCAACAAAGGCAAGCGTTGTGGATAATGCGGTGCGTAAGTGATCTTACGTCCGCTTGATCCACTAACGCTTCACTGATGACGCCTTTGAAACAGTGGTAAGCTGTTTCCAGGGCGGGGTCCCCGTCGCTTTGATGGCGATAGAATCACGTCTAGTTTTTTGGCCTCCAGCTGCTTCTTTTTGGCGGTATTCCGCCATTCTTCTTCTGTCGCTTGCTTCGTATTGATGTCTGCATTGTTTTGCTTGTCCCTGGTCACTGGAGTCTCAACGACGGTTTTCCCATCCTTCTCCTTGGTGATTTGCATAGATGGGTGTTTTGGTTTACGATTCTGCTCCGGCTGTCTTTTGTGTGCAACATTGTGCACAGCATTATCTTATCTCCGTTTTGGTTCCGGTAGTAAATTGGCTGCAACACCATTTATATTGCTGCGTCCGTTTGGGCTCCGGGGGTCATCTGCAACCTGTCTCCTCTCGGGCTCTGATATTGGCTTTAGCCATGCCGAAATTTGCGAAGAGCCTCTGTTCTTCATTGACTTTTGTAGTCATTCCTGGCCGGGTTAATGGCGCGGGTTGATGCTTCAGTAGCAATTGGAGCGGGTGAGGAAACGATCGGTACGGCGGTGGTAATTATTTTGCCGGTGTGAAACGGTGCTGCGACTACAATCGGGTTGTTGTTAGTGGAAATTACGACCGGGGCTGCAAGTGTGTTCATGTAGGTACGTTACGAAGATTCTATGTAGTGCCAGCAACAAAGGCAAACGGTGTGGATGCTGCGCTGGAAGCAATACAGACTTCGCTATTATTGTCAATAAGTGCGGCCTCGACTTTACTTTGGTGTTCAGCAAGCAGTTTTCGAACTTCTGCGGCTGTCGCACCTCGTGGAACATCAATGTTGTCGAACGCCATGGCATCCAATAGTTTGGCCTTGAATAGGCTATTTTTCATAATGTTTTCTGAAAAAAAAATAGCGCTGTGGTGAATTTTATTGTTTGGTAAATCCCACTTCTGAAAGTTTTACTGTCTTTATTTGATTAAAGATTTTAATTTTTTAGACTGCCTCAATCCTTTCTCTATTTAATCTGTTCTCTTTATTTCTTTTTTGACAGTCTTCTTTTCATCTCAGAGTAAAGGGTGTATATAAGATTTACAACTTAATGATCTACTTACAAGTATTTAAATTTGCTACCCTAATGAAAGATTTTCGGCATTCACCGATGCGCGCAGAAAATAGCTCATATGCGATCCTGGAGAAGCTAATCTTTTCACAGCTTGTGAAAGTTTATGTGAACAAGGAAAACGGTGATAAGCTTGCCTTCCTTATCCATCGTAGGGACCACGAACATTTATCGTTACCCAGCAGTGCTGCATCGTATAGACTGAACCATTCTTCTAAGCCCTTAAGACGTCAGTATCCGGGTAGTATAATTCTGAATGCCCTATAATTCAAATATTCCAGATTTGACCAAGAAACTCAACTTAATTTGAAATTCTATGTAGTTAACATCACTGCCTCACTCTCGAATACTGCTTCATTGCTGACAAATTCTAAGAACGACTATACACGTTCTTTTCACCGTATACTTGTATATGTCATCGTTTAAAAACCTGAGGTTTGAGTTGTACGGGCTTTATAATACAAGACAATGTAATACGATGCCGAATATTTTTAATTCAATAGAATAGATCTGAAAAGTCGCTATCCACTTACCAATAGCTCAAGCAACAATGCCACTTAAGTTACTTATCATCTACAATAGCCATTATTGGATTCCTAACTAAAACCAGGGCCCTGCCCAACCAAACCTAAGGGTAAAAAGCCACCCGAAAGTGCTCGGATTGAGATTTTTTGTTTTATTTCCGTCTTTTGTTTTCCAAGAACCAACAGCCCTTAGTATTGTACAAAACATTACTGCCCATATTTTCTTTGCCTCATTATATCTAAGCCACTTAAATGTGGGATAGTGTTGAAAACAAGAAAAAACCAGAACCAATAGTCAAAGGGCACAATCTATGTGAAATCGTCCAGACATTGACACCTCCACACGTGTGAAGAGACATAGTGAAGATATGCCCAGCCCAACCTAAACCATCGAACCACGAAGCACAGAACTACCAGTGCACCAGTGTACCGATTTAATCAAAAGTGGCTTCACATAAAACGCTCATAAGTACAGTGTTTACGCTTCTAAAGACACTATTCGAAGGTGTGAGTCTTATTACTGTTAGGGCATATTAGCCCCAAAATTCGAAAAAAAAAAAACCAACAACAATATGGCAGACAGTTAAAGTAAGTACTCGTTGCATTAAGAAGAAACCTCGTTCAACCAAATGAATCCCATCCGAAGCCCTAGAAATTCTCCTAATTAGCCTGTCAGTATGAGTCAGGCCTCAGTAACAGTCCCTCAACTGTTCTGTGCCACAGTGATAATAATCGCTTCAAACTGGCTGCACCACTGCCAGAACGACTACAGCAACAACAACAAATTGCAGAAAATCTTTCATTTGACAGATTTTTCAGTTGACACACTTATCTCCGGTGGCAAAGATATCCGTACCAGAGTGCTCAACTACAAAATCCAAGAGAGTCAAAGGATGCCAGTTGTTCCGCGTTTCACGTTACATATTCAGCTGAGCCTGAGCCAAAGCCTGTTTTTGTGTGAATCTATTCCGCGAACACTGCCAACGCTTTTAATTAGCATATTTGTGTGTTTGAGGTTAGTCCTCCTGATAACCGGGACAGTAGAAATTGTATTTAATTTTTTTGTTTTTTTTTTTTTTTTTTATAATGAATATTTTAATTAATCGTGGTAAAGGGAGAGAGATAAGCAACAAAAGCGGCACAGGTCCTTTTTTAAGTATGTACGTAGGAGTACAAACGTTTTTCGTTTTAATTAAACGACATCCATGCGGTACTCTTAGATTATCCCTAAAAAAAAAAAATAATAATAAAAAAATCTAACGACGGATGGATAAGTATTTTTTTTTTTTTTTTTTATTCGTATGCCCAGCGTGATGATGGTTCTCGTGGTAGTGAATGAATTTTACTTTGGTAATCCAACATCCTAGAATGAAAGTGCCATTGTTCCGTGTATTAATTAGCTGGACTGTAATTGGGTGATGGCTACTGGTGAAAGGGGATGATATTCCAATTATGTGTTTTGGGTAACCCATTCAATGGAACGAATATAATTACAACCGCTGCACGTTACTTTGGGGCAGTTTTTTTCGCTTTTTAGGAAACATGCAAAAAGAGGGTCAAGTTTACTGAAATGACAAATCAGATGGCTATTCTGACGATGACGAATAGCCTTCAGTTAGTTTGACATTTCAATGATAATATGGATATTCGTTGAGACAAGGAACTTCCTGAATTAGGAAGAAAACTAATGGATGATTCGCATGCATAAGATGCTCAACAAAGAGACTGATGATGGCACTTCACAATCATCGAACCATACGACTGACAGAAAACACATAGTTACTTACTTAGGTGGTGCTACAGTTCGGATTGGCCTCAAGTTGGCCTCAACAAATCGCCCTCAGTTGCCTTCAGAGTCTGATGTCGTTGGTGCTAGTAACTGCGGTACTGAGGAAGACGAAATCCTTTATATACCCAGAAGCTATAGCTTTGGCTATTTATGGCCAATTGTATATGTCAGTCTTCATCGGCAGCTCTCTGTCTTCGTCCAATCACATCAATTTCATCCGCGTATGCAAGTAATTTGAGGATTTAAAAAAGATCGTGTTTCTTTTGTTGGCCACTGAGTTGTGCACGCTTCTTTCTAGAGAGATGTTAAAAAAAAGTGGCATGATAGCCCATCGACTTGTTTAAAACCTGTTTCGACATAGAAGGTAATAGTTCATTGCTTAGCTTAAAGGAGCAGCAAATTCTCCACAATCAACCTGAACGACCTGATGGGTTTGGCAGGGATATCAAAGCTAGACATGGCGTTGTATACCGCATTCTTTTACACTTTAACATTTGCATCTTTGAAATCGGCAAATAAATGGTGAGAATCGATCTAAAACTACAGAATCTTTCCCACATCTGCCGTAGTGTGAACATTTTATCGATGGTGAACATTCTTGACCTGAAACGGCACTGGTATTCGGCAGAAAAACTCTTATAGGCGATGTTTCGGGATACTTATTCATCTATAGATAGAGTTTCCTTTCTTGTGAATCGGACAGGCAGCTTGTCTGTGCCAGCAGACTTTTTGCTTTGGTTTTGTATTTGCTACTTTAACTTCCTCTACCTCTTGGGGACGGAATTCTCTGTCGTCTTCCTTCAGGGTGAATGGTTCGTTCTACCTCAGTCTTATGTTAAGATCTCCGAACACAATTTTTGTGTCATAGCCGAGCACTGAACATATGCTCGGTCTAGAAGGTTCTTTAGTTCGCTTTTGATGCTGTTATCATTACCCTGTGAGAGAGTAATACCGCAAATCGGGCTCATATTTCCGGATTTGGCCTTAATGCGCATTGTTATGAAGCGTTCGCTCACATGCCCAAGGCTTAAAAGTATTTGCCTAATTCTCCACATCCCATTAAGCGTCATATTACTTCTTTATTGCAGTCGCCGTAGTAGATATCGTAGTTTTCATCTGCTTTTTGCCTGGCCCATTCCATCGCACTTCTTAAATTGTGGTAATATCTGCTTTATAGCAGTCTAGGGCCTGCTCTGCGTTATTCTGCAGCACGTGGTTTGTTAAGTATCATAACGTTCCGTGTGGAACGTCAAAATTCGCTGCTCTGGAAACGTTTGCTGCCGTTCTTGTTGTCTGGGAGAACTGCGAGTTTTTCCGTGGTGAGTAAATTACTCCCTTCCACCTTCAACCTGGAGAGCCTGGTCCTTAATAAAACCCGTGGGACCAGGACAAAGGATCCGGCTAAACGGTCCGGTGCCTGTAGCCTCGCTGTTGTTATAAGAGCCGGCCGATGCCTATTCTTTCTTGCGCAGACATTTCTACTCCAGAGTCCCGACACAACCATGGAGTTTCGGTTAGCTTGAAGGGTATGGGCCAAGTAGCCCACACTGCCTAGAGGCGTGAACGCCACCGCTGATCCATATTTCTTTTATTAAACTTCTGATCAGGAAGTTCTTGCATCCACCTTGGGAATCAAAAACAAAAATTTTGTGACATGTTTACATTTTAAGAGGTAGGGAGGGAAAAAAGAGAGATACCGATGTGCGTTGGTTTTAGGTTGTACTGGCTAGGAAATAAAGAGCTCGGCAGGGCATTCCATAACCGAGTTGTACGGCTTAGGAAAGAATCACGATATTTCAGAGTACGTCCGAAGATAGGCTTGAGGGTGAATTGATGAACATTCATAGCGAGACGGGTGCTACGGTTAAAAATTTGAAGGGGCGGAATGCTACAGGCAATTTCAGTGGAGCACTGGTGGTGAAAATAGCGATACAACAAGGTGAGATAGGAGACATTACGCCGATGTTCGAGGGTATCACGTGACTGTGTAATGCTGGCATCACCTATGAGTTTTATCGCACGATTTTGGATCCTATCTAGCAAGTGCAAAGAGCTCTTAGGGGCAGCTGACCAGATGTGGGCATTGTACTCCAGTTTTGGGCGGATAAACGCCTTATATATTGAGACCGGTCAGAGGAGGTGAAGTATTTTTAGATAATTTTTTAAGAAAATATCTGTGTATACATATATGTATGTATGTGGGTTTTTTCTTTTTTGGTTGCACCAGTGGTGTAATCGTCATAAATACTAGTAGCCTGATTGTTCGATACCAGGAGTGCGACTACATAGCGAAAACACATCCTACACTCTTCGAACACTCTCCCTGCGGGACTGATGTTAGGTATTACTTCGCGGTGCTGGTAAGCAATCTATGCTATATCTTTTATATTTGCTGCATCAGCACGTCATATTCTTTCGATCCTTCGTAGCTCGTACTGCATGTTTGTTATGAATGCGCAAATCTCCATCCAATTTTCTTCTGTCCGCAACATTTGATCAAATATTGACTTCGGGTTTGGTATATCAGAATATTGCATGCTCTGTGTCTTCCTCCTGATTTGGGCAGTCTGGGCAAAAAGATCGGTGTAGATATTTCCTATTGCCACCATGACCAGATTGGAATTGTGTATGTTTGTCCATCTGCCCTTCGTATTAGTATTCCACCGAGCTTGCAACCTGGTCATTGGAGTCGCACTTTCTTCTTCCTTGATCCTTTTGACGACTACCGCCTCTTGGTTACTAGAAGTTCTCCTAACGAGTGACCAGATAGCAATGATAGTTCTTCCAATTGTTATGTTTCAGCAGCTGTCAAAGTTACCAATGACATCCAGCTGTCAAAATATTCAAAAAGGTTTGCCATTTTATCATGCAACGTTTTACGCTTGCCGAACGTGCGGAATTTATTAAAGAAATATTATCAGTTGTAAATACGCAACGCGAATTTCGTCGGGAGGTCGGTCGTCATAATGGCTTCAGTATGCAGACAATTCGTCGCACCGTGAGTGGTCGAAAGGTCGATTCGGTGCCGATCAACTGAATTGGGCATCGCCAGAGTTAACCCGGCTTATTTTGCGGTTGGATTTCGGCCTACATCCGTATAAGATTGTGCTAATGCAAGAATTGAAGCCAGATGACTATAGACAACGCCATGAGTTCGCAAATTGGGCGCTGCAAATGTTGGCCCGGAGATCCGGATTTTGGCCAAAAATCATCTTCTCGGACAAGACCCACTTTTGGTACAGCGTCTATGTCAACAAGAAAAACTGCCGTTGTTGGAGCAAACACCATTCACAAGTGTCCCACCAAGCATCAACTCATCCACAAAGATTGACTGTTTGGTTCGGTTTATGGCATGGCAGCATCATCGGATACTATTTATTTCGAAATGAGGAAGAAGATACCATTACCGTTAATGGTCTCAGGTATAGAGCGATGTTAACCGAGCTATGGTTCATACAAGATAGCGCTACATGCCATAAAAGCGACGCAACTCTCGAAGTTGTGAAGGAGAAATTTGGTGACTGGGACATCTCACAGCGAGAATTCTTCAATTGGCCGCCGCGATCATGCGATTTGACACCACTCGATTATTTTCTCTAGGGCTACGCCAAGTCCTTGGTATACGCTAACAAGCCAACCACTTTGGACGAGCTCAAGCCCAACATTCGATACGGTATTTCTGGACTAACGCCGCACATATTGGACCGAGTCATCAAAAATTTGACCCACCGCTTGAAGCACTGCCAGCAAGGCCGAGTCTGCCATTTGAATGATGTGCTATTCCACACATAATGGCATGAACGTAGCTTCAAAATGAAGCCAGAACCAATTTTAGATCTCACACCGTTGTTTTATTACTTAAATTTTTTTTCCTATCGTTCTCATCTGGTCCCCCTTTATTATAGAATCTCTGCATCTCATCCGCAATGATATTGATGGGCATCATGCCGGCTATAACAAAAACAGCTTCTTCCGAAATCGTTCTGAAGCGACCGAATACCTTTAATGCGTTAAGTCAGTATGTTGATGATAACTTCTCCCTGCTCCCTTTGTCGCTTGGCCTGCCACGAAAACTGGGGCTGAGTATAACAGATCTGAGTGTACAACTTTGGATATTAAAATTCACCTACCATACCCAGTTCCCCCGACGTTTGCCAGTATTTCGGAAGGCGCTGCCTGGAGCTTTGACGCCAGGCAGGCCACAGACGCAGGATCGGCCACAGTACCGATCCTTGTGGGACTCCCGCGAAGATTTTACAGTACTTTTCCCCTTTGTCGGTTTCATATCTCAGCCTTCTATTGCTGAAGTAGCCGCATACAATCTTTCCCAAGTAGTATGGTGATCCATTCTGGCTAGTGAACTTCTTATAAATGACCAATCTGCTGAGCTAAAAGCGTTTTTGATGTCCAACGTCACTACTACACAATATTCCTTTGTTCCCCATTACCATCTTCCTCCCTTTACTGCTTCAGCTGCTGTGCCTACCACCGCTTTTATGGTGTCGTCGGTGGAGCGCGATTTTCTGAGTCCAAACTGTTCTGATAATGCTCCCTTTCACAGTGAGCAATCTATCATATATGATCCGTACAAGTATTATGGTCATTGTGTCCCGTAGACATATTGGACCATATGATGTTGGTTCCCCATGTGGTTTATTTCCATTTGGTAAGGGCACCAAATGTTGCAGCTTCCACGGTTTGGGAGAACCCCCTCTTTCACTTATTTTTGCATCGATGTTATTAATATGTCTGGTCACTTTTGAAGGGCTGTTTTCACTGCCTTATTTGGGATGCGATCGGGTCCAAGAGCTTTGGTGATGCCTATTTCTTGCATGTGTTGAAAAGTTCGTCCAGTGATATTGTTGGAATTGCTTCTGTGCTGGGTTCACTGATTATATTGTTCAGAGTCTATGGTCTCTGTGGGAATAGGTACTCTACAATAGACATTAGCATTATTAGACTTGATAATTGTGAAGACCTATAGCCCTTCAGCTTAGTCATTATCATTCTGTACCGTGTGCCCTAGTGCCCTAAGGATTTATGTTCGCTTGGTGGCGCAGGCACTTGAAACATCTTTCTTTTACTGCCTTTTTTAGGTCGTTACTTGCCAATCTAGAAGACTGCAGTCTCCACCGGGCTGGTAAGCAGTTTAGTGTTTTTATTTATTGGCTCTACCAGTAGCACTGTGGTTATAGTGCGGGTGAGTTGATGCAACAAACCTCTGCTGTTTGGCTGTCGACTAGCTCGCTGATATTCATCATGTCGTCGAACATATCCGTGTCGAAGAATTTATCTTTCCATGTTGGGTCCACCCGCTTAGGGCGTGCAATGGCTTTTTGCTCTTTAATATTAATTAATATCGCCTGATTGTAATTGTGGACATATTTTTAGCTGACCGACCATTCTGGATTGTGCAGTAGGGAGTTACTCATGAAGGTAATATCAGATAGATTGATTGATCCAATTTCCGCTTTCCTAAAATATTTGCTCGACCATAGTTTGCAATCCTTACATCAAAGGATGCGAAAGTTTCTGGTAGACTACGTCCTCTGGCATTTGTGAGCCTGCTACCCCACTCTGTTGCCCTGGAATTAAAGTCTCCACCTGTAACCACTGGAGATCTTTCACGCGCATCTGCACTCACGTTTTATAACATTGCCGGGAATGCACTTCTTGTCCAACTTGGCTGCACGTAGCAGCTGTAGAAGCTCATCCCGTTAACTTTTGAACGAAAGTACACATCCGCCTGATCGCTGGAGTCTTGGAAGGCATATCTCGCACATGTCCAAATTCCAGAATGACTTCATTTATCGCAGATCTGGATGTTGCTGTCGAGAGTTCTACATGGTTCGTAGACCAAAATGATGCCCGCCCCATATCTCTAGCCATTAGTGCTAGGATCTCCGGGACTGTCCTGTAGTGGCTAAGGTTAATCTGTATTATTTTCTTGTTTGTTTGCTGATAATTTCTCTCCTGAAGACCGGACATTTACTGCTACCGCCTAAATGTTAACGTTCTCCGGATTGTTATTCTTTTGGAAGAAACAGAGCGGGACTTTATTGCTGTCTATATGGCTTTCTTCCCCATATTTTCTGCATTGCTTGGAGCAGTCAGTCTTATTTTTGCATTGGCGTACAGTTTGATCGAATCGTTCCCCGACGCGAGAGTTTATCCAAGCAATTTTGATTCTGCCTGACTTTAGCAATTTGTTGCAGGCAAGTTAATCGTCGCAATTTTGGTATGTCCATAAGTGTTTCCCTGTCTAATTATGGCTGCATTGGCTATGTCAACGAGTTGGTATTGCTGTCTGGCTAATTCGCAGATCTTTTTCGTAGCCGTGGCCTAGTCAATTTTTTTTTTGTACTGAGCGTGCGCTCAATGGGTTTTTGTACCCATAAAATGTTTGTACACAGCTCGGACGAAGGAAATTTAGAGAGGAAGAAAAGACAGGTACCGATGTAAATTATTTTTAAATGTTTATAATCTATAACGACAAGGATATTACATAGTATAACCTATGAGTTTTATCGCACGGTTTTGAATCCTATCTAGCAGGTGCGTATATGTTTTAGGAGCACCTGACCAGATGTGGGCATTGTACTCCAGGCTGATGGATGCCTTATGTATTGAGGCCAGATCAGAGGGGGTAAAGTATTTCTTACATCGCTTGAGGAAACCTAGACATTTCGCAGCATTTTTGACGACATCGAATATATGGTCATTCCAAGTGAGTTTTCGAAGCATTAAATTCCACTCGGTTGATAATTCCCCAATTGGTTATGCTGTTGATATTGGAATTTAATGAGCTTAACATACGCTGCCGTTCCCGTTCTACAGCCGAAGAGCAGGGACATGTGTCAGGGAACGAATGTGAAAAGCAGAGAGTACTGTCATCAACAAAGGAATATATTCGATTAGTAGTAGCAGACAAGAGATCGTTGATGATAATTAAAAAGAGTGTCGGAGACAGAATGGAGCCCTGGGGCGCACCAGCATTTATTTTGTGAATATCGGACTTGAATCCATCCATAACAACTTGAATTAAACGTTCCGAAAGATAATTTCCAATTCATTGAGAAGAGGGGCAAGAAATATCAAATCTACTTACGCCAGATTGATGTACGCTTTGGTTCAGTGAGACATGGGACATGGACCTCTTGCTATGAAAGCCGTACTGCCGCTCATTGAGAAGTTTTCTTGTTTCAAGATATTTCATGACCTCATAGTTTATAAGCATTTCCATGGCCTTGGAAATAAGGGAAGTAAGTGCCATGCATCTGCTGGAGAGGAGAGAAGAAGATTCGCCTTTTCTAGGGACGGGCTGTATAAATGCTGTTTTCCATCCGCTCGGAAAGAGTAGGATTGATGAAAGGGCAGCGGTTCTACCAGCGCAGGAGAACACCTCTTTAGAAGAAGGGGAGATATACCATCTGGACTAGCGGATTTGTATATGTTAGGATCTTTAAGTACGTCTGCTACTACATGATTCCGAACATGGATTCGTCCCATTCTATGCACTCAAGTGAAGGTGCAGATGTGAAACATGAGACGATTTCTAATGTATTTTGGCGAACGACCAAAAACTGTTACTACATTGTAGTGTTTTTTGCCTCAGTCTATGGTCATATTCAATTTTCACACCCTTCAGAAAGGCGTTGCAGTCATTTCTAACTCGTTTGGATTTTCTTCGATTTTCCGCTGTTGGCCTTATAGGACCGAAAAAACATGTCTTTAACCCTAACAGCCTCTTTACAGCTCGAGTCGTACCATGTCCTTCCTTTTGATTTGACAGTCTTCATCCGATGAGGGATAAAAGATGCCATTCCAAAGAGAATAGTGTCTGTGATCATATCAGCAGCGGCATCTACGTCGTTATCGAGGAAATATAACGACCAGTTAAAATTCCTAAAAAAGATGTCAAGTCTGCTCCAATTGGCTTTCTCGTATTCGTATGATTCTTTTAGGAATATTTTCCGTTTTTTTTAAAAAAAAAAGAACCTAACACTCAAGTGGGTATGAATGCACTTATATTGCTTCAACATGTGTTAAGTTTTTTTGGAAAATAGGATACAGAGAGAAAGAAAGAAGTTTGGGCTCAGTAGTTATTTAGCTCCATGGGTGGCATCCAACATTTAATGGGGAGACTAAATTCTTTATGGAAGTTGGCTTGATGTTGATTTCTAGTCAACTACTAGTCTTACTTGATTTTCGTTGACTGAAACAATGGAGGATATGTCTTTCGGGCAAGGCTGGGATTCGAACACCGAACCTTTCGATTTGGAAGCTGACACAGATGTCCGACGAGCCTAGAGAGGATAGCGCATCGGCCTTGCACTTATCAGGGTGAAAAGTTGAAAACAAGTCCATTGTGTTGGCAGCGAAGATCTCAACACACAGTCCTTCGGGTGGTGTCTATCGAGAATGTCGAAGCTAGTCAGGATTGTGTATATAAAAATCGACCCTAATAACGAATTCAGTATGAGGATACAGGGATACAAATGTTTGACTGGAGTCAGATATCGCATCAAACTCGATAAATATCGAATTGCTGTACAGTTTGGGGCTTCTGTAAATAAAGCAGTCATGTCATCCAGCCAGAATTATATTAACACGCTTCAGCTTTAAAGTAATAAATTCCCCACATTGCCTCACAACTTCTTTTAGTTTTCACTGTCTATTGGACGGTTATCCTTTAAAACGTCCCTGTTCTACAGCCCATTCAACAACCCTCTCCAGGGTACTGCCGCCAAAATAGCACCCCAATCAATGACTTAACAGGCTTGTCTTCTCTGCAGTCCGCCGAAACTTTTGTAGAAAGAACTGATGGAATCATCAAAATCGGAAGGTCTAGCAACTACAAACGCAGCGCTTAAATTGGCAGGAACTTCGCTCATACCATATGTTGGTTTGGGTCTCCAAAGTTAATAACCTCCCCCAGTCGGAATATCTTAGGTGCTTAATTCAACCACCTCGCCGCTTAGAAGCTTTTGTTTTATACTATATCCTAAAGATCGCAGTTGGCAACAGAGCAATTCAATTGCAGATATCTGTAGTAAAATAAATTCAACATTAAATTTCATTGATTTCATCACAAGAAAAAGACTTGCAACTACATACCGTTTACATGTACAGTAACCAGTAATCCATGGAGAAAGAAAAGCACAAAAATTTACTTGATTGCGAAGGTAGACTACGAATCCGAAAAATTGCAAACTTTGCATTCTTCCTGCAATGCAGGCGATGGTTTAGCTTGGCCCGCACCGTTCCTGTTCGTACTACTGCACCACCGAAGCGCACATGCACACGCCCATTAAATTATGGCTACAGAACAGTTATGTAAAGAAAAAAATGTAAGCTCCCACCAGTTGACTGCATCCATTATGAAACCGCAAACATATAAATTGGATGCATACCATTCCAATTCTCGATTTCGACTTCCAGAAAGCCCGCCATACAACAGGGCTCCAGGTTTTTTCTTTCTTTTTTTCCCGCTTCCGCCCCTCATTCCTTTTTTGCCTTCGTTTTTTAATTCTCTCCCTGCAATGCTGTGCTGGCAAATTCTTATTACGTTAAGTGGATAAAATGGAAAGAAGCCAAATTTTTATCGAGCCAGTAAATCCACTTCTCATGAAAAGCCAAAAATAAAATGAAAGGCAAAGAAAAAAAAGAAAAAACAACAACAAAACGAAAAAAAAAATTAATAATTTCAATTTTGGTTCTTTAGTGGAAGAAGGGGATCGAGGATATACGAGTAGAGACAGGATGAATTGAATGCGCGCCTTCTGGTTTCTCATCCTCAATTCAAGTTTCATCGTTGAAAGGGGCGCTACTCCATCGGCACATATGAAAATATTACAATGGTGCGATTTGAAAAGCTGCTTCGTTCTGCTTCTCTTGGTAAAGGAAGTAGTTCCATCGCCATACAGGTACGCCAGCTGTTAAGCCCAGTCCTCCACAACTCCAGGGAAATATACTTCGATTGCGAAAATCCTATCTATGAGAGATGATGTTGGGTTGCCACGCAATACCGAAGGATGTCAAGTAATTGGCCTAATATCTCAAAAAGTACATACGTGGTTAAATAAAAAAGGACCTTGGTTTTTCGGACAGCCCTCTGTAATACTTAAAAGATCTTGCTCCCACTATCCAGATGGATAAAATGACGTCTTCAGTTCCCCTCGATGGTTGAGGGTCCGCTCAGACCTACGAGGTGCTCAATGCACTTGTGTTTTCAGAATTTTAAGAGGTGTCGGACGCAGAACATATCTTTTTGTGCTGAATTTACTCACTTTGTTCCGAAAGTAAGACAACAGAAAATCAACTGAATGCTCTCCAAAAGGTTATCGGTTGGAAAGTAGTGTCGGAAGTTAATTTTATTTCAGAATCGGGTGCGAGGTCTCGACCTTGTAGAATAGAATGAATCCACAGAAAACCAACTCGACCGGATTTAAGAAGGAGTTCGGCAACTCCAACAATGCTTCCCCTAAACTCGGGACAAAACAACAGCTGGATGAAGCTGCTCAGAATATAAGCGTTTCCTTTACCAAATTTAAAAGATCAAATACTGGGTGAAATCGGCACCCATAAAATATTATGACACCTCGACTGAATTGAAGACTCTCGGTCTCATGCTCGAAAATCACTTTCTAGGTAACCTGATCAGAACCAGTTCCCATCATCAGAAAACCAAATGAGCTCACAACGTGCGTAGCTAGTATCCCCCATAGGTTCTGGTGAAGGCTAAGGCAATCAAATGGACTGTTGCCTTCTTTGATGGTTTAAGTCACCTAGTACAGGTGGCATATATCTAGTTATGCTATAAAGAAGTATAGACCAGCTACTGATAACTGTAAAGAGAATTATGTCTGCTAGCCCGGCACTGGCGTACACACTGAAACCCTAGCGAGCAAATATATTGTAGTAGCCTTTATTCCGAAAGTCGGAAAGTTGACTACATGCTCGCTAAAAGTTTCAGATCTATCAGATTGACCTCCTCCTCGTTGAAAAAAAAAATTTGCTTTACGGACGCATCCTCTGAAGGGTCTTCCTGTCGGTTTGACTCAAAGTGGAGATACAATAAGGACTGGGAACTGTGACCCTAAGAAAATTAGTTTTAGGTCAGCCTCGACTCATACCAAGGTTGGAACTTCTGCTTCCAGCACAGTTCCGAATTGGTATCAAAGGATTGACAGAGAGCGATGTCAAGGCTAATCCTTGCTCCCACGGATGTATGGGCATCCCGTAAACTTAAGTCTTTACCACAGGTGTTTACGTTAAAAACTAGAGACTATGTCATATGCAGATGATGTAGCTGTACTGTCTATTAGATCATGCTTAGCGACTGTCTGTTCTAAAGCGCAGGGCGCCCTAGATGTTATCGACGATTGGTGCACTAGAAATGGACGTTCAGTCTATTCTCTCAAAAGTTTACACTTTACTACGAGGAGGAAGCTGATTGGTTTGATTATTTTAGTACTGAAAGCCATTACCATCCGTTTCTCCAACAAAGTCACCCTGGATATTAAACTAACTTGGGCTAAACACGTCGCATAGAAAGTTTCCAAGTCGCTGTCGGTTTTCAGTCAGTGCAAAGGAACTTTCAGCAGAGAATGGTGCTTGTCACCGAGAAAGGACATTTGTGTATTCTTGGCTACGAATATTATGTCTTGTATGCGTCGACACTTTCTCTACCACGCCCGGCTGTACTCTAGATGCCCTGAAAAATCTCGCTCCCCTTGACATTTTAATCATGGGCCGCATTCTCAAACAATTTTCCATTTAAAAATAAGTGCGAAATCATGCTGATTGTGTTTTTACCCTGGAATTAATTGATCCAATGACACCAAACCTCCTTTTGCTGCAGAGGTATGAAACCTACAGTCCACACACGGCTTCATCTAGAATCCTATTAAAAAAATGTAATTGGGTTACTAGGGAGAGCTCGCAAACCGATCTCGGATCCGGTACTAGTCTCTTTTTGGACGACAACAACGTTAGATTTTACTCCTCATAAGTTTAACTCGCGGCTGTCTTCCAAGTAGAGACAATCTTAATGGCAATGAACTATATTAGGACGATGGTATCCAGCCATCCAGTTGAAAGCCTTTGTAGACCCTCTGACCCCTTAGAAGCTTGTTTGAGAATAAATTCGGGGGTTTCTTTGCGAGTAATATTACAGATTGCATGAAGCTTCAGGATGTCGGTAGACCAAACGAGCGCGTCCCGACGTCTAAAAATTCAGCGACTTTTCAGCGACTTTTCAGCGACTTTTCAGCGACTCCTTATTCGAGTCTTAAGAGCCCACTGCGTTTTTTCTAAGCACTCACTGATTAGAATAAGTGATACAATATATCCTCCAATGCTTACTGTGAAAGTGAAGGCAACTCAGTAAAGCACTTCCTCTGTGAGTGCCCGGGCAACGCTTCCATCAGGCTGTAGTTACACTTTGCTATGGTGGGTCGTGATGGTACTATAGGCACTTTACCACTGAAGCACTTATTCATCTTTGTAGGTAAGATTGAACAATTCCAGTAAAAGCAACAGTTAATGAGTACAGTAGACTTAATCTTTGACAGAGTACTCCGTTTCGATAGAAAAAAAAAACTCAGTTACCAAGTGTAACACTCAGTAGGCATTCTTTAATTGAATGAAACAAGAGTTCCAGCGAGTAAAAAATAAGTAAAAGTTCCGTTCACGGAATTGACAGAACAGTGCGTCCACAGAACAGTGATGTACATGATGGCAAAAGGACTCCTTATACAGGGTGTAGCAGAACCAATTGAGCAGTTTGGTGGGCAGCTGTTCGAGCGGTGGTGGGGGTAGGCAGCTGTACAAGGTTTCCTTTTGTTCTGTCGGCATCCCTATTTAGTAGCAGGCATGGTTTGGACTGGAGTACATCGTGGCTTTTATGAAAACAACCGATCTGTGATTGCTACGCAAAGAGCTTTTCGGCGACGCTTTAACATTCCGCGCTATAATGCTGTTCCTACTGCGAACACCAGTCAGTCCTGGATTTGGCAGTTGGAGGAAACTGGTAGCACACTAAGAATAATAAGAACACATAGCCGAAGAAGATCCATCAGAACATCAGAAAATGTGCATTGATGGTTCAAGAATTGAACCCAGCAGACTACGCCAACCGCCAAAATCTGTGTGAGGAAATGATTGCAGCGATCCCTACTGAAGCAGCATTCTTCAGCAGCGACGAGCACTGAATGCGGATTTTAGGCAGGTTTTCAGGTTCAAACTCCCAATTTTCGACAGAATTCCTTGGATCGAGGATATATAGTATATACCTATGTAGTATGTACCTACGTATATACAATATATATATCCAAAAAATACTAACCAAATTCTGAAACTCTTTCAGATAATGAAATGCGGTGGTATCTACCTACTTAGCTTGGGATAGGTTTTAACCACAACGCCTCTTCACCAACTTCTATCGTAAGCTAGCTGCCTCCAGTTTGACCCGGCGAGTCGGTACAGATCCAGTCTGCGCCAGACATTTTCCGAATCAGAGTGTTATTGGTATTCATCTGTTCGTCATTTCCCAACCATTTTTTGTACTCAGACTCTTTTGAATAAGTCAAAGTTGCTGGCCGCCAGCACAAAAAATTTCCGGGATTTATTCAGAAAATTAAGAATACAATTTTATTCATCTAAATCTATATTGTTCCCTTCAAAGTAATACCCATCGACTGCAAAACACTTATGCCAGCGCTTGATCCAATCCTCGAAACATTTTTTTATATTCGGTTTTCGATATGTCCATCAGTGCCTCCTGCGATTTTTCAATTACTTCCTCTCGGCTGCTGAAACGCGTTCCCCGTAGTGATTTTTTTTAGCTCGATTGACCAGAAAGAAGTCACAGGGAACCAAATCAGGTGAGTTCGGTGGCTGCTGGATGGTATTTGTTGCATTTTTCGTCAAAAAATTACGAATAATGGTGGCATTGTGCGACGGTGCGTTATCTTGGCGCAAAATCCACGAGTTTTCTGCACACTATTCTGGTCTCTTTCGGCGAATTGCTTCACGCAAATGTCTCATAACACCCAAATACTCGTGATACTCTTTGCTTACTGTCTGGCCTTCTGGCAAAAATTGATGATTCACTACACCGTTGTAATCCATGAAAACCGTGAGCATTGAAAACGATGTGTTTTTTTTGGTCTTGGCTCATTTGGTGAACGCCATTCACTTGCCTGATATCTGGATTGCGTGTCGTACTCATAAACCCACGTCTCGTCTCCAGTAACGATCCTTTTGATGAATGTGGGATCGGATTCAGCCTCGCAAATCGTCTCTTTTGCGAAGTCAACACGGTCTCTTTTTTGCATGAAGTTGAGGTCTTTTGGCACCAACTTTGCTGCTATACGACGGAAACCCAAATCATTAACCAAATCAATGTCTTAGACGGATCTCTCTCTCTGATGGTTAATTTGCGGTTATTGACCAACATTTCTTTTACTTCATCAATGTTTTCGTCGGTTTTCGATGTCGATGGTCTGCCACTGCGTTCATCATCTTCGATTGACTCACGACCACTTTTGAACCGCTCGTGCCACTGGTAAGCGACCATTTTCTTTAGAGAATCGTTGCCGAAACACTTTTCCAACATTTCCAACGTTCGCGCACCATTAAATCCGTTTTTTACGCAAAATTTAATACAAGTTCGTTGTTGCAAATTTAAATCGATTTCTAAAATTGTAAAAAATCGCCAACACACAACAGAGATAGATGCACTCTTGGCTACGTAACTTTTGCAAATGTCAAGCTATGACGCTAAGATTTAGAGAAAATATCAACAACAGATTTGCCAACTTAACAAAAAAAAACAGAACTCAAATCGGAACAACGTTAGCGTGGTGTGGTTCAGGCACTTTTTAATCAAGGTGATGATCCTCTTCATTCACCGTCTGTATGCAAATTGGATCGAAGATCACTTGAATAATTTTTCTCTCAAAAAAACGTAAGAAGGTATCGTTTTTCATCGTCCATGTCCGCATGGAATAGAACTACAATATGTAGTATGACGAGGGTCTTATATAGAAACACAGCTCTTGGATAGTGAATGGCCTACTCTACGCAAAGAAACAACGAATGGCAATAGTTTTTTTTCTTTTTTTTTTATCTCAGCTCTGATGAAGTTTGTGACGGAGCCTAGGTAGACAAAGTCCCTTACTACCTCAATGTCATCCTTGTCTTTAGGAACGATCTGTCCAATTCGTTTGTGTTGAATGTCCAATTTTGTAGACTTATGCGCCACTAACATTTACGAGTAGCAGCCGTCAGGTTTTTCCGATTATGTTTGAGCTTATAAAGAATCAGCAGAGATACGAACTTTATTTGGTTGATATAGCAGCAGTTACTTTACATGTTCCGGGGCCAAAATCCAAAAACTAGAAAATTGGACCCTACCGGTGGTCTAAATGATGCAGTGGGTGGATCAGCCACAAACTCGAAACAGAAGCACATCAGAAAATTATACCAAACTTTGAGATATGGGGCATCACGGCTACTACACGAGATGTGGGTCCAACGTTTACTAAATGTTCGCAGCATCATCTCTTTAAGCAATAGTAAAGCAATATTGGAAGTAAGTGAACATTGCTTTACAGTAGCAACATTACCTGGATGCAATCCGCTGGAAAAACAAACAGCTAAGTTATTACGTCAGCTTATAAGCTAACACTTAAACTATGATACACGTCAATCAGAATTTTGTTGGTGCTATCAAATGTTTGGTGACGTGGTTCATAAGTGCCGACCCTAATGCAAATGCAATACGAAAGCCTTGAACTTCTCCCGCCAATGGCAGATGCCGATAGAGTCGTCGTTGCTAGTCTCGTTGACTGATTGACCAGTGCCGATGTTTCTATTTCTATTGCAGCATCTCCAAGCCTACGTAATCAAATTTTTACTTTATTTATTTCATCTATCTATAATTATATACAGTTTTTTGTTTTTTTTACCTGCAAAGCAAAATGCTTATCTGCAGGTGGTTGATATCACTGGATTAACATATTAAAGTGATAAAATTCTTTAAAATAAAGTTCATACTATACTTATTCTTTAATTCTCAACGGTTTCATTTTGTGCATTGAAAGGTTTTAATCTTCCCAAGAACGTTGGAGGTTTTATTGACTCCAAGCGCCCCTTTTCGCTCATTGTTGTCGCCAAAGTGAAACCGTATTTTGGCTATAAATAACTTAATGTAATAAAATTGTAAATATAAGAATATTAATGTTTGAATACAAAATACAATAATAATATTGAAGTTTAAGATATGTTGAAATTAAATACATACAATGTTAAAATGTTAAAACAGTGGTAAGAGATTAATATACATGTATATGTATGTATAAATAAGAATAAATTTATATTTACATAGGAATTCATTTATAGTGGATTAGTAAATCAACTAGAAATTTCTTTATCATTTTTTTGCGTTTTTTTGAATGTTCGACTTGTTTGATATGGTGAGGTATTTCATTCATAGCTTTTGGAATGACATATCTAAGTTCTCGTTCCCCATATATGTTATATACATCCGGAATTTCGAGCAGTGATGTCATCCTATAAACCGCGTACACATCTAAGACCTTAAAAGTTGGTTGGTTTTAAAATTTTAACAAGGCGGTGCTGTAGATGTAATATCCTATCCTTATGCGTTTTGGATGCATTTCCCCATGCCAGTATTCCATATGCTATTCGCGATTCTGCTGGCGAGTAGTACACCTGCTTACGTACTTCAAATTTTGAATACTTTTTTATATAAACCATCGCAAAGAGTGAGCTTTTGAGTTGTAAGCGCAGCACATTTATATGTTCACGCCATAGGAAATTCTCATTGATGGTAACTCCTAGATACTTTATTTTGTTTACCACTTCTATTGCTGTGTTTTTGGCCGAATACGGACATAGAGCGTTTCGGTGATATATGTTACACGCTTCCTTTGGCTTGAACGGTGTTCGTATGTGCATTACCTTTGTTTTTGAAACATTAATAATTAGCCCTTGATCATGGCACCATTTTGACATCGCATCAAATTCTTCTTGAACTAACACATGGGCTGAAAAATCCATGCCGTTTTATAGTAAAACATAAAATTTTTGCAAAATTCAACTTTATTTATCAATATAGTTGCCTTCGAGGGCGATACACTGATTGAAACGATTTTTCAATCTTTCGATACCAGTTTTGTAGTACGATTTCGGTTTAGCCTCAAAATAGGCCTCTGTTTCGGCGATTACTTCTTCATAGGTCTTAAATCTCTTTCCGCCGAGCATTATTTTCAGGTCTGCGAACAGGAAATAGTCGCTGGGGGCCAAATCTGGAGAATACGGTGGGTGGAGAAGCAATTCGTAGCCGAATTCATTCAATTTTGCCATCGTTTTCGTCGACTTGTGACACGGTGCATTGTCTTGATGAAACAGCGCTTTCTTTTTCTTCAAATGCGGCCGTTTTCCTGCGATTTCGTCCTTCAAACGCTCCAACAACGCAATGTAATAGTCGCTGTTGATAGTCTGCCCCTTTTGGAGATAGTCGATGAAAATTATTCCATGTGCATCCCAAAATACGGATGCCATAACCTTGCCAGCCGACTGTTGAGTTTTTGGTCGTTTTGGACGAGGCTGACTGCCGACTTGATTCTGGTGTGAAGTGATGGAGCCAAGTTTCATCCATTGTCACATACCGACGCAAAAATTCGGCTTCATTGCGGTTGAACAGCTTTAAACACTTCTCTGAATCATTAAACACGGCACCCACTTTGAACAGAGCTTTCGCATGTCCAAATATTCGTGTATGATATATCCAACACGGTCTTTTGATACCTTCAGAGCCTCAGCTATCTCGATCAATTTTACTTTACGATCATTCGTAATCATTTTGTGGACTTTTTTGATGTTTTCATCTGAAACAGCCTCTTTTAGACGTCCACTGCGTGCATCACCTTCGGTGCTTGTATGACAACTTTTAAATTTTTCAATCCACTTGCAAATGGTTCGTTCGGCTGGTGCAGATTCCGGGTAACACTTATCAAGCCATTTCTATGCATCGGCTGCATTTTTTCCCATCAAAAAGCAATGATAAATCAACACACGAAATTGCTTTGAATCCATTTTTTTCACAATAACAAAAGTTGCTTCACTCACAACGCTATATCTCGAGAACTAATCGTCCGACAGTTGTCAAATTTATACACGTATCTTTTGAAGGTTGGTACTAACTGAATATGGTATGGATTTAATTGAAGTGGTGCCCTCTCTTAGAAACGGCACGAACTTTTGAGCCCATGTGTTATTTCCAATGCCTTGTTAAAGTTTTTGTGTTTGACGGCAAGTGCTATATCTTCTGCACAGGCATAGGCTGTGCACTTTTTGAATAAATGGAGAAGTTCATTTGTATACAAAACAAATAGAATCGGACCTAATTTGGAGCCTTGTGTTACACCAAGCGCAATTGGCATTTCTTTACTTAAGATATGAAACACTCTAACTCTAATCTTTCTATCAGTTAGATAGTTTTCGATCCAGTTTCAATTAACTTTTTACGGGTTATGGTATCGAAAGCTTTACTAAAGTCAACAAACAGCACAAGCATATGATAATTTTTGTTAAGGCCTCCATTGACCGTGTTCGTAAACTCTCCTAATAGTAGATCCGTACTTTAATTTTTTTGAAAACCGTACTGGTTTGGGTGTAATATTTTATGTCTTTCTACGAAATTATTAAGACGATTAATGATAACTTCTTCCAAACATTTTTCATCAGCTGACAGTATAGATATAGGCCGGTAGTTCTCGGTTTTGTTTTTCTTACCTGCCTTATAAACGGGCCGAATAATCGACGTTTTCATTAATCTTGGAACATGAGCTTGTGTTATATATTTCGATTTATTATCGTTTATATAACTGGGGCAAGAAAATAAACATTAATTTTAAGGTCAATTGGTCTAATATTATCCACTCTAGGACCCTTGTTGTTCGCCAGGCGAAACAAAATTCTAAATATTTCTTCTTCACTGGTTTCCTTTACGTAAATACTCTGCTGGAAGTGCAAATTCTCATGCCTTGATGTTTAGTTATGACATATGGGCATGATTGTTGATATTTGATTTGAGAATTGTTTCGCAAACTTTTCCACAATACTAGCTAAGTTTTCATCATGTTTGGAAAAATTGTTCCCAGAAGTTCATTAATAGTATTCCACGTTTTCTTAGGATCATTCTGAGAGCTTAAAAATCGTTGCTTATAGAAGTTGGCTTTAATTTTCCTAATTTTTTTATTGACAACATTTCGGAAGTTTTTGTACTCAGTTTTGTAACTTCTTGGAGTGTTTTTCCATATCCTGTACCTAGTATTCGTCACTTTTCTTACGTATAGTAATGTAATTAATTCAGAGGTAACCCAAGGTTTCTGTTTTCTATTTTTTTTTATTACGTTTGTTTTGCTTGATTCCGTGTAAATGTTGTTCATTTTGTCTACAAAGTTGCTATACAATTTTTCGATATTATTTTCTGTTAGCATAGATTGCCAATTGGTTTGTTCTATAAGTTCGTTCACTGTAGTTTAGTTTAGTTAGTTTTAAATGCATTTTATTATTGGGTCTACAAGTAAGTTTCCAGCGTTTGTCAGAGATGGCGCCACCAGTGGATCCCGGGCAGAAATGTCAGACCCCATGTGTTTTATTTGCAGGTTTTGTATCTGTCAACAACTTTGCAGCGTTATATTTGAGCAGTTCTATCGGTGTCGTACATTTTATCGAGCAAAATCATGGCAAGTTTCCAGCCAAATAAACGTCATTTGCGGGAAGCGCTGCTTTTATTCTTTAATATGAAGAAAAGTGCGGCTGAGGCCTATCGTTTGCTTTCGGAAACTTATGGGGCGGAATGTATTGGTGAATCGACGTGCCGCGAGTGGTTCAAACTGTTCAAAAGTGGTGATTTTGGAGTTGAAGACAAAGATCGCCCCGGAAAGCCGAAAAGTTTTGAAGACGAGGAATTGGACGTTTTACTGGATGAGGATCCGTGTCAGATTCAAGAAGAACTTGCTGCATCATTGGGCGTCACGCAACCAGCCGTTTCCCTGCGCCTAAAAGCAGGGACCCAATATATTAATCATTAATTCTTACATACTAACAAAAAATGCTTAAATGCTAGCTTAAAATTACTTAACAAACTTATATTAACTTACTGGCCCCGCACAGGCACTCTAAGCTACTCTAAATTTTTATACTATGTCTTTCGACTTTATTTACATTTTATTGAAATTCGTATATATTTTGTATACTTAAGGCTGAGAAAAATTTGTTAACAAAAACTTAGCATATGGAGTTATTTTTTTTATAAAAACTTAATATCTAACTTAAAATAAACTTAAACCTAACCTACATACACAATACATACACATAGATATTATACGCAATTATATACATATATTAGTATATACAAAGGTACAAACGTATATACTAATATATGTATATATTTCTTAAATGCTAACCTAAACCTATGCAAGCTGGCCATCGGTATTCACAGTGTAAATAAGTAGGTCAGCTCTGCCTCATTAGTGAGGCTGGTCCGTAATTGACGGAAACGACGACGAAACATCTTCTCCATCATTCAACCACCAGAAATGCTGGTGCTGTCGAACGACATCCCTCTTATCGCGATTCCCCACCGCCCTACTGAACCTAAGACGATCCACACTGCCGTGTGCGACGTCTCTGCCGTAGTTAAGTCGCCTGTCCCCAGCTTTCCGAGCGACATGGAAGATTAACGGGACCGCTGATCTATCCTGGATCAACAATATCTGATCTAGGTAGAGGAATGCTTCCGGTGGAACGAAGCCGTCAGAGCGCACACTCTCGTGGTAAAGGTAGTTGGGGTAGTAAGCCCCAGATATCAGGTTATTCGTCGCGGTCATTGCTCTTGCAATGTGCCTTCGAGTCAGCTTAATTACGAAGTTGTCCACTCGTATTAGGTTCGCCCTGTTGTAAAGGACCTCATTACGATAAAATTTTTTGTACTCCGACTCTGGTGTTCTGTACAAGCGAAGGCAAGCCCTCTCAAACACCCGAATCTTTTCCATTAAGCTTGCTCGTACATTGAACCACACGGGGCACCCGAATACCAGCATGGGCCTGATAAGGGCCATGTAGCAGATTACCTTTACCCTCTCATCGAGTTGGCTGTTATAAAACAGTCTCTTTGTAAGGGCAAAAGCGCCTTTAGCTCTGGCCAGAGCAGCATCTACATTTTTGTCAAAATACAGAAACTGATCTAGCCAGATCCCAAGGTATCTGACTACATTTCGACAGGCAAGAGGCTGTCCGTGTTGTCCAATGATCGAGAACTTTCGCCAATTTTTTCTGGTATCCCTAAAGAGAATGGTTTCCGACTTCTGAAAGTTGATTTTCAACTTCCAGTCATCGCAAAACCGTCTTATCTTATCGAAGTCACGCTGCAAGAGAGTATTAATGACCTCGATTTTTGGACCTGTTCTGTACGCTATCAAATCGTCTGCGTACGCAATAGTATTGGGAAGTGAACCTATCAAGGCGCTTGTATAAATGTTGAATAGGATGGGCGAATTGACCGCGCCTTGCTGAAGACCATTTTTAATTTGAAATATTTCAACAGAAGTCACATTTCACGATGAACTGTCTGAAAAGACCCTCTAACCACACAGTGTGGAAGGCCTTCTCCAAGTCAACAAGGCAGGCACCAGTGCATTGGTTTTTGCCTTTATTCCATTGGATATCGGACACCAGTTTAGACGCGGCATGTGAGATATCATGTCCCGCCTTAAAACCGAATTGATTATCCGGAACTATATGTTTGTCCCCAACACACCTAGACAGAGCTCTATTGATTACCTTTTCAAACACCTTACTGATATTCGGAAGGAGACTTATCGATCGGAGATTAGCCGGATTGGATATATCCTTTCCCTTTTTGGGAATAGGTTGCACCACCGCCGTTTTCCAATGCGCTGGATAATGTGCATTATTCATTGCATTATTAAACAAGGTGGTGTAAATGTCCACCGCTTCTAGAGGAAGATGTCGAAGCACGATGTTCGGAATACCATCGGTCCCCACTGATTTCTTAGCTCTGATTGTGTCGAAGATCTCATGGAGCTCTTCCTTCGAACTGAAAGGGGGTAGGCCACCCTCTCTAGTAATGACATTATTTGCCATATTTTCGTCGCTGAACCGGGTGAAACCAGAGCCTTCGGATCGCCAGTTCCCTATTTCATTTCGAATGTAGAAGTCGTGCACCAAGACGCGATTGTCCAGGTCATAATTAGGGCCAATGGTATCAGTGGCCTTGTATATTTCCTGGAAAGTCGCCCCTATGGCCTCAACCTTCTCCTGTGGATCCTCGATCACAAAGAAGCCGTCATCATCAGCGGCCTCATTTGGATCAATACCTGCTATTGTCAGTACCCGTTCGTTGTCTGTTGTCCGGGCTATTTTAAGACACTGAAGAGTTCGTTCAGTGTTTTTTGCTGAATATGAACAGCATTTTCGTGTTCAATCGTTCTTTTGTGGCTAGGAATTTTGGTTGCATACAAGATTAAGTAATGGTCGGAAAGATCTGTCTCAGTAGCTGCTGAAAATATTTCTAGATTTGTTATGCTTACGTATGTATGATCAATCAGTGTAGAAGTGTTTCTTGTTAAGTCAACTCGCGAGGATTGTTTAATAACACTTGTAAGACCTTTTGAAGCCATCATCTCTATATATCTTAAAACAAGGGAATCTTTCTCATTTTGAATATTTATGTTGATATCGCCTATTACCATATTTCCTCTACCTACATGGATAACTTCATTAAGCTCTTCAATAAAACTGCTAACACTTAATCTTGGCCGCCTGTAAATCGCATGAATGTTTTTCTTTTCACCATTATGTGTTATTTCTAAATGCATGCCTTCATAGTTAGTTGGGTTCACTGGCATTATTTCATATTTAATATTTTTTTTTAATATATATGGCGACACCACCACCTTTCATTCCCTCCCGATTAATGAATTCATGTTCATATCCATCAATATAGTATATATCATTTTCTTCTCTTTTAGGAATATTTATTTCATTCAAGACTAATGTATCAACGTAGCATAAAACATTTTCGATTTCTGCCATAAAGTTATCCCATGTTTTTCTTATAGATCTTATAATAAAACTTATACAACAAAAGTTCATGTTTTGTAGATGATACACAACCTAGTCAGCGCGCAGATTTTTTTCAGCATTACAACTTGCAACTCGTGGATTGCGAGTGCACCAACTCAACTTACTGCGCCTTCGCAAAACAGCAGTAAGATTAATAATTATCTACCGTTTCACAACATTCTGCAAAAGTTTACGGACATTACACACAGTACTTGTTTGCCGACCGCATCGCTACATCAGACGACTCATCATATCGTAGAGAAAAGTTCACCCTTGTTTTGTTATTGACGTTGTCTACCTCTGGAAAAGTTAAAGGCCGTAATGTGGTTGAGCAGGGAATCTAATCGATGGGATGCACCGCTTCATCTTGTCAGGGAAGCAAATGGAAAGTGGAGGCCGTACGTGAATTAGAAACGGCTTAACAGTGTAATGTACCACCACACAAACATTCTCGATTTTATACAATTTCTGGGTGGTAAATGATTTTTTTCGACAGTAGGCCTTGAAAGGTAATACATATCACTAAATACCAGTTAAACTGAAATGATCAAATTTCGTATGTATGACGTTTAGATTGCGTAATGTAGGGCAAACATCCCACTGATTCGCTTACGCTTACCTCGACGACATTCTCATGACATCGGAGAACATAAAACAGAACGAATAATATCTCCGCCATTTGCTTCAAAAACTCCGAGAGTATGGGCTGTTGACAAACACCACAAAATGCGTAATATGGGCCAAACATAACTTTCCCAGGTTAATAGTTTTTTTCTGACCGAACAAAGGCAACAAACGGAAAGATCAGGTCATCATCGAGTCGAACGAACAGATCGAAGAAGCGATCAGGCATACAATTAGGTCTGACGGTAGAGTTGTCCGATAAGGTCATGGCAGCAATGTTTCAGCACTTGTAAGGCGTCAGTTGGCCACGGACGTAACCATGACGCAGGAGTAGACCGCAGTGGCACGCTCGCAATTGCCCGGCAGTAGCTCGTCGGAATGGGTTGATTCTTGCCGCTACTCCGTGCACCTCAACTCACTTACCTTTTGTTTCGTTCCGAAATTATCAAAAAATGAAAAGAAAACAAGGATAGGTAAGAAGAAAGCTACTTTACATATTGACTAAACGGACGGACGTAAAACAAAGGAGGAGAATTAGAAAAAAGAGACAAGGAAAGGAAGATCACATCTGGGCTATCACCACTGTGCAAGACCGGGACTCACGCGCTTAAAACTAACTAAACTTAAGACTAACCTAATCCCTACAATACCGAAACGTAATTAACGGATTATAACTAAACCTAAAGCTAGCTTAGCTTTATGTACCCTACATCGAATAAAATTGTACCAGTATCACACAGCGATGAAGACTGATCACGGCCTGAAATAAGCCGCATGGTGTAGGCTGAACTGAAATGAAATGATTCTTGGCCAGAAGCGAGGGTTAGCTTAGCCGTCGGAACCAACCGGGTGTTTAAAGACTTCGAGGTAGCGGGAGTCAGAATAACTGCGTTGTTAGATACCGGGAGCGACCTTTGTCTCTTGAGATGTGACAGCCTGGCAATGATGAACCATGTTGTATTAAGTGAAAACAAACGAAATCTGTTGGTCATCGGGCAACATAAAATTACGACTTTAGGTAACGTATGAGTGGATAAGATCACATTAAAACTAAACTTCCACGTGGTACGGGAAAATGATATCTTGTTCTCAGCGGTAATTGGAATCGACATTCTGGAGAAGGTGAAATTGGTTATCACGGATGACAGTGTAGAGTTTAAAAGCAAGCATCAGTGTTCGGTTGGGGAAACCGATGGGGTAGTAGCCGAGGGAAGGGCTGAAGCTGATTGGCTGGTCAATGAAGTCGATGGCGTAGATACCGGGTGTGAGGTTCCCGAGGATGTACAGGATGTCAGGAAGAGAAGTAAAGGAACTGAAAGCGGAGTACCAGAAGCAACAGATGGTGTAGTTGTGGGTGCGGAGGAAAAGAACGAGGTGGGAGCCACCAAAGTTAGTGATGAATCGGGGAGATTCGAGTTGGTGGAGGAATTCGGAAAGATTTTCTTGTCCGCGGAAAAAGGAATTTTCGACGGGCAGTCGGGACCAGAGTTGGGTAGAAAGCGGAGTTCGAAACGAGTTGATACGCATCATCGCAGGATACAAAGCAATCGGAAACGAACCACCACCTGTTGTAATGAAACTGATATTGAACGACGATATGCCTGTCTTCCAAAGACAGAGGCGGATGTCCTACGCTGATAAAGTGCTAGTGCGTGGTCAAATTAAACAATGGCTAGTAGAAAGGTTCACACAACCAAGTAAATCCGAGTATACTTCGCCTAATGTGCTTGTAGCTAAGAAGAATGGAACAGAAAGACTGTGTTGCGACTATAGGAAGTTGAATCCAATTCAAGAATCGATTTCCTCGGATATGTCCTTGAGGATAACACCATACTACCATCCAGAGAGAAGACTAAGGCTGTTAGTGAGTACCCGATACCGATGGACAAGAAGGCGGTGCAACGATTTCAAGGGTTGACGTCGTATTTCCGAAGGTTTGATAAGGATTTCGCTCTTATCGAAATAGCATTGTCTGACTTGCTCCGCAAGGACGTTATGTTTATTTAGGGAATTGAGCAGAAGACAGCATTTAAGCAGCTAAAAGGGGCGCTAACCCAATCACCTGTTCTAAAGCTGTTCAATCCGAAGGTAATGACAGAAATTTACACGGACGCCAGTAAATATGGATACGGAGCAGTTCTATTACAGAAGGATGAAGACGAAAAGCTATTTCACCCTATCCAATTTATGAGCGATAAAACAACACCGGTAGAAGAAAAATAGCACTCGTACGAATTGGAAGTGTTGGCGATAATCGAGGCACTAAAGAAATGGAGAATCTACGTGTAAGGGTTGAAGTTTAAAATAGTTACTGACTGCAATGCATTTACGATGACTATGGGAAAAAGCAACGTTCCATTAAGAGTGTCCAGGTGGACCATGTTTCTCCAAGAGTTCGATTTTGAGATTGAGCATCGTTCCAGTTCAAGGATGCGGCATGTAGATGCGCTAAGCAGAATACACACATACACATTCTTCGAGCTATCGGATTAAAGAAGCTCAGTTGACCGACGAATGGATTCGGGCGGTAAGGAAGGTCTTAGAAAACTCCGATTATGAAGATTTTTATTTAAAGTATGGAATTTTATACAAAGATCCAGTAAAAGAGTTGGTGATTATACCAACACCAATGGAACAAGAAATTATTGACATCGCACATAGACAGGGTCATTTCTCCATCAGGAGGACCCAAGAACTAGTTGAAAAGTCGTTTTATATTCCGGATTTGTTTAAAAACGTTTCGAAAGCTGTGAAAGGATGCGTAAAGTGCATCGTGACTAATTCAAAAGCGGGTAAAAAGGAGGGATACCTTCGACCTATCGATAAGGAAAACGCGCCTCTGGGGACTTACCACATCGATCACGTCGGCTCGATGGAACACACCAACAAGAAGTATAATCACATATTCGTAGTTGTTGATGCATTCTCGAAATGTGGCTCTATCCAACGAAGAGTACAGGTACAGCAGACGTGGTAGAACGAATGAAGCTGCAATCGAAAGTCTTTGGAAATCCCCGAAGAATTATATCCGATCGAGGACTGGCGTTCACATCCACAGCATTCAGGGAATACTGTGAAGAGGAGGGCATCCAACACTTGGTTATATCAACCGGAGTTCCTCGAGGAAACGGTCAGGTGGAGAGGATACACAACATCATAATTCCAATGTTGACAAAATGCTGTATTGGAAGTACTAAATATTGGTATAAACTTGTGGATACGATCCAACAATAATAAACAACACCCCACCTAGAAGTACAAGATTCAGCCCATTCCGAATCCTTACGGGCTTCGAAATGCGCATCCCGGACTATCCAGATTTCAAGGAACTGCTGGCAGAAACGATGATAGAATAGCTGGAGGTTGAACGAAATTCAACTAGAGCAAAAGTTCGCGAAAACATTGCAGTTAGAGAATAGACGAAGCTTTAACAGAGACAGGGTGCCAGAAACAAATTACACAGCAAATGAGTTAGTCGCCATTAAGCGCACTCAATTTGTTACGGACATGAAGCTAAGACCGAAGTTTCTTGGTCCGTGTAAAATAGTAAAGGTGTTAAACAATGGTAGATATGTGGTTCAGAAGGTCGGCGAACACGAAGAGCTTTTGAGGACGAATACCGTCGCAGAGAATTTTAAAAGGTGGCCGATTGTGGGATAGATAACCAAATACTCGAACATTACATTACAAAACAACGCAGAGGTCAAAGACACAAAACGACAAAATAACATGAAGAGATTAACGGGCTACGAACAAACAAAAGACAAAGAATACTGCGCATTGCGATCACACGATACCAGACTTACATGACGACACGAGCTAACACGCACACATGAGCAAAATACTGGTTTTGACTTTTGTAAAGCAGCAGGCAGAAATAGGGCTCTTAGGGAAGCATTCGGAAAAAAACCTTAAACGAGTGCAGAAGTACCAAGTAGTGTAAAATATTAAATAAAGTTGAGTAATTGAAATAAGAGTGTTGTCTATATTTTTTTTTTCCGCTCACTGGGAACATTAAATTCCACATTTATATCGCCAATTTTAAAATTAGCTGCTACGTTGGAAACATTATGATCCGGTGGATACCAATGTTTCCACGTGCGTGCTGCGTACCTTTCCAAAATTATAAATGAAGTAGTAAATGAAATGGAAAATAAGATGTGCGCACAACATATTAAATGGCGAATTCCAGAAAGGCAATTTGCTGAAAAATCAAGGGATTATTTTTATAGAAAATATGGAATTCCCGGAGGTAAGTACCTCTTTTAAAAAGATAGTCCACATATACATATGTATATTTCACACTAAAACATATTTGTAAATTTGTAGGATTGATTAATGGAACTCATCTTTTCATTAAAAGTCCACATGCAAATGAAGAGTTATTCTATAATCGAAAGGAAAAGCATAGCATCAATGCCATGATCATGAGTAAGAGAATAGTGCGTACTGGTTTTTTTTTTTAATCAATTCCACGAAATGCGAATCTTGGCTATTAATGTAAAATACAGTGGTTCATCACATGACTCTTTTGTCTGGGGACACTCCAAAGAACGCCACCACTTCGAACAAAATTTTCAAGATAACAATTTGGATTTTTTGATTTTAGGTAATACTTGTGAATGACATACAAACATATATAAAGAGAGATATAACACATGTAGTTTTAATTACAACAGGCGATAACGGATATTCTTTAGATGCATGGCTACCAACGCCGTATACGAGGCTTGTCTGAAAAGTTTCCGATCGCAACGTAAATATAGCGGCACTCTTCAATAAAAGTAGTGAATGCTAGTTGTGCATCTAGTTTAGTTTAGTTTTAAATGCATTTTATTTTCTAAATCGTTAACTTTTACATACTAACAAAAAATGCTTAAATGCTAGCTTAAAGTCTTATATTAACTTACTGCCACTCTAAGCTACTCTAAATTCTTATATCTATGTCTTTCGACTTTATTTACATTTTATTGAAAAATATATTTTGTATGCTTAAGGCTTAGAAAAAAATTGTTAACAAAAATTTAACATATGGACTTAATTTTTTATAAAAACTTAATATCTAACTTAAAATAAACTTTAGTCTACCTGACCTACATACACAGTACACACACATAGATATTACACACAATAAATACCGGCGGCCGAAGGAAATATATGAACTGCAACTATTTTTTTTTTGTTCATTTCATTATTTATTTAGAAAAATTGTAGTAGAATAACAAAGTGGTAACACTGCTAAAGATATATTGTAATTGTAAATGTAAGAGAGTCTGCCGGTAGGTAGAGTTTAGTGCTAAGCAAACCATCGTGAGATACGGACGATAGAAAATAAAGCTAAATACGAAAAGTAAATAAGTGTTTTTTTATTATCAGTGTGCGCATAAAAAATGTTATTTATGGAAAAAGCATGGAGTAATGCATAGTGGTAGTTGGCAATGCGAGCATTGAATTTTTGATCTTTTATTGTTTGTCTTTGTACTGCAAAGTCTGCATCTGCGATAGGTCGAAATCTCCTCAAACATATGTACTCCTACATTTCCCAATCTATGCTCATCAAGTACACCAAATGATTTTCTTGTTGACTTTGGCTGGAGTTTTTTTGATGTTACGTGGCTTATTTTTTACATTGTTTGTTTGGCAGCTTCCAATAAGCTCTTGGCCAAGTAAAACCCTAAAATAAAAGTGAGATAGTTCTTGTGTCCATTTGTCACAGCCACATCGACAAAAAAATAAAAAAATGTGTAACCACTAACGTTTACTTCGGCGTCCTACGCTATAGGTGGCACGCTTTTGGTCGAAAAGCGCTTGGTATATTGTTGAACTGCCAACGGACAGGGGACCTCAGCTTTCGATTCCTCTTTCTGCGTTCGTATTTCCACAAACTTCGTTTTCGGATCAAATTCAGTTGTTAACAGATTTACCTGTTTCGTATCCATCCACTTTATAAAAGCTACATTTTGCCGCTTCCTCCACTTATTTTCCCCTTTTTGCCGGTGTATACATCGAACTGGTATAGGTATCCAGTTTGCGAGCCACACCTAGCCCACACTTTGAAGCCTCTTTTAATTGGCTTGAGTAGCACCTGAGACAGGATCGGCCTTTGAAAAGGACCATGCATTCATCAATTGATTGGGACTTAGTTGCCATAGCAAAGCTTTGAAAACGGTAAATCAAAGTTATCAGCAGCGACCTTATTTTGAATAGGCAATCAAAGTTAGCTTCTCCATATTTAGGTCTGATTGAATTGTCAGCCTAGTGAAAATTCTGCAAGATTTTTTTAAATTTTTTGCATGACATGACTGACGGGTTTGTTGACCAGTATAAATCAATAGACGGACGGTTATGCACACCCATCAAAACTTTTATTTCTAAAAATGTCTCCAGTTCTATTATATCAACGTTCTTCCAATTTTTGCTTTTGTTTTGTTGAGCATACAATAAGTTCAAGGGTACTGTCTGTGAACATTTGCTTGAAAAAGTAAATTGGCCGACTTCGACTTGAACATGGAAACAGTTGGGCAATATTAATCGAATCAAAACTTTCACTTAACAAAAACGTCTCATTCGCAACATTTTTATTCCAAAGGGGATCCTCGTTTTCGTCTGCACTTTGGTCGGAACTAGAGCTGCAGCGTGGCAAATCAGATATCATAATATCATCAGAATTTGTAAGCCGACTATCTTCACAATTTTTTATTTCTGACATGGGATCATCCACATCCACGTTTTCTGTCGGATCAGCTACATCAATATTCTGATTATCGGCATCCTCATCGTTTTCGAAATCGTCTTCGGAATTCTCGCCATCAATTTCATAACACAATTCCTCAATTTCGTCATCATTTAGTTTTGCCTTAGGCATCTATGTGAAAAATCAAATATCTGTAACAAGGCAGCGGCAAAAATGTTGCTACTCTGAAAAGGCAGCGAAAATATATTGCCACTTACGTAAACAATCAGTGTACCTACCCTGTATTAATTTTTTGCTTTGTTTAGGGTTATTCTCTTCAAAAATATGTATTTAAATCTTTTGTAAAATAAACTATTAACCTGATTAGTACGTTCACCAATTTGAACAACATTTAATAAAAAACGGAACAAAACAGCTGTTTTCAATGACCGTGTGCGGTGTAAAAATGTATAACTATACGATAAATGAATTTTAGAAGGTTATTCTTGTAGAAAATTGATGTTAAAGCACAAACAAGATTTTAAATATTGATGCAGCCGATTGGATGCATTCAGAGACAAAGATGGATGGCAAATATATTGCCACCACCTTAAAAAGGGTTAAAGCCTGTCCAAACCTTGAAAATAACTTTCGTTCAAATTCTAAATAAGAAATATAAGAATTCTTAACTTTTGCCACTCATTTCCATTCCTATGCTATTCAATTTATTTTTCAGTTCATCTCACGTTTGGGTTCTGCGAACTTTACCAGCTGAAGTATTAAACACACTTTTGCTCAAGTCCCCATTCTTTTCCATAAAAGAAACAAGCAATTCCAATTGCTTATAGGTTGCACACCCAAAAATTGGCTTTCGATTGCATTTCTCAGAATTTATCTTGTAGTTTACATATACTATACTTACATTTTCTATCAATTCAATGAGATGAAACTTTTAAAATTTTAAACAAAGCACACATCTACCGAAATACCATATATGACAATTTGAAAATTTGTTACCATTTTTCATAATTGTCAGTTAAACTGTTTCCACAATTTGTGCGTACACTCAGGAACGAAACTAATTTGGATGAGAATGAAAACGAGAGTATCACTATCGTTTTACAGAAAGCAAATATTCACCACTCTCACTTTCATTATCGTTTTCACTATCATTTGAAACAGAGTGAGCTATCGCGTTACAGAATTCGTACTCTGATTTCATATCACCATAATAAATAATAAATTTATCAAAAAAAGAATTAAAAATTTTACAAATTAGAATTACTTTTTTTTCTTGTCACTTGCTGCTGTGTGTTTCATTTTTACATTGTTGTTGTTGTCGAAGTTGTGCCGCGCATAACGACCCTTCACCAGGCTTAATTGCTGTTTCTCCCGTGCTCCTACACGTATCGCACACCGATAGATCACCTTTATAGGCAGGTGCAATGTGGCCTTTACATCACCTTTATTTTTTTATTCCTTTATCACCTTTATTCCCCAACGTGGGAAAATTTTACTCACCGACTGTCCCGAACGAAAACAAAATGCTTTAAACATCCGGTCAACGGCTTTGCAACAGCTGGCCTTCATCGGATGTCTCGAACCAAAGTCAAAACAAAAAATATCCAACGACCTTGCCACTGTCTAATTGGGGCACGAACTATCTCACTACCGTCTACTGATTCGATCAACTGCTCAAAACCCGTAAGGGCTATTGACCTATCTAATTGTTATTCGTTCTCTTAAAATCCCATTTCACTCTTCTTCTTTATTCGGCATGGTCTTCGCTTTCTACCTCATTTGCTTCCTATACTCGATTCCTATAGTCCGTACCAACTGTGTTTGCCATCCTATTGCGCAGGTCTCTTCAAATTTCTTTTATCATTTCTTAAACGGGCAATGGGCAAAAAATCGGTGGAGCCATAAACAAAACGGATCTACGAGTGCACCCCAACATTGCTTTCAAGATCGCAGTTGCCATCTCACTGAGGGTGGTTTTTTTTATTTTCCTTCTAATAAACTGAAGTTGAGAGCGCACTGATGGGCCGGCCATTTTCTACCTAAGGTATAATCATTGTGTACGAGTATATCCAGTTTTCCAAAAAATTATTACAACCCTGGTGGGAGAGGAAATGTAGACCCTTATATGCCAAATTTACTTCTAGAAAATTATATTCTGATAAAATACGAGGGCTACTCCAAAATCAACCTTCGATGTGTTAGAATTCATTATATACATACGTACACTCCGATGACGTGTTTCTGCATGTCGCAACCAGCACATTATTTTGTAATAATATGCCAAGTTTTGACCGTTTTCGTTCAATATTTTTCCAATAGTTGCCGTTTTAACATGGACAATACAATTTTATCTCCCGCCGCCTATGGGGTACGAAGTGTAATTCGTTTTTTGGAAACCGAAGGAAATGGCGCAGCTCAAATTGATCGTCAGTTATGTGCTGTTTACGGCAATACAGTGATGAGTGATGGTTCGGTACGTGATTGGTGTAGACAATTTAAAAACGGACACACAGATGTGCATAATGAAGGAGGCCAAGTTCGCAAATCGATCATGAATCAAGACGTGGCTTACCAAGTTGACCAATTTGTTCGAGAAAACAGGCGTTTTACGATTTCAGATCTTGCGACAAGATTTTCCGAAATTTCTCGAACTACTCTATACAGAATTGTGTCTGAAACCACAAGTTCTGTGCCCGTTGGGTCCCAAAACAACTCACAGATGTCCACAAGACCCAACGTGTCAATTCAGGAAAAGCATTTCCGAACGTTTAGAACTGGAAGGTGAAGAATTTTTACAGCAAATTTTGACTGGAGATGAGACTTGGGTCCAGTCTGTAAACTTAGAAAGCAAAGAACAATCAAATCTATGGATGCACACTCATTCCACAAAAAAAAAGCCAAAAAAAACTTCAAACAAACTTTTTCCTATCGAAAAATGATTGCCACAGTTTTTTTGGGACAGTAAAGGCATACTCGTATTGTTGACCGAGTTTATGGAACCTGGAAACACAATAAATGCAGCGGTTTACTGTGAGACTCTACGTAAGTTGAGAAGAGCAATCCAGAACAAAAGACGAGGAATGCTTACCAAAGGTGTGGTAAGCACAAACTTTAGTGGAGGAGTTCAATTGGGATATTCTTAATCACCCAATCACTGTAGGGAACAGTCCTAATTTGGCACCAAGTGATTATCATCTTTTCCCAAAATTGAAATCATGCATTGCATCTTGACATTTTGGAAGTAATGAGGAACTTATGAACGGTGTGAATCAATGCCTCAACGCACTATCGGTGCCATTTTTTAAGGAGGGTATACAAAAGCTCGTCCCAAGTTGTATAGATTTAAACGGAGACTATGTAGAATAATAAGTTAGATGTTAATAAAACTATTTTGTGCAAAAAATTAATGTTTTTAGTTTTTTTAAAAAATATTTTTCACTTGTTGTTATTTGTGTAAGTGAAACCTGGTTCAATCCCGATATTAATGATTTATGTTATAAAATTCCCAATTATGAAATTTTTCGAAACTATCAACTCACCAATACAACTGGAGGGGGAGTAGCGATTTATCGCAAGTCGGAACTGAATTGCAAAATTATTTCTAAATCAAGTGGTAGCGAAATTGAATATGTCATTGTGTGAATGTAATACTAAAAGTGATTGTAATACTAAATGTTTGGTTTCGTGTGCATATAATAATAGTAGAACCTGTTCTCCCTTGACCTCTTTCACATAGTCATCTGTGCGGATTTCAATACCAATTTGTTGAAAAATGATTCGCTTGCTTTTCGACTGAGTGACTTAGTTTCTTTTGTGGGAATGAAAATAATTAACACGACTTATCCCACTCGTTTCGCTAATAACTGTTCTCCTAGCCTTCTTGACCTAGTTATTTTTCTAATCCATCTCTTGTTTTGCTATTCGATCAACTATCCTTTGATGTTTCAGACCACGATCTTCTTTTTTTGTACGTATGATATTAATTTAACTCGATGTGTTGTACCCGATACTTTTTCGTACAAAGATTTCAGTGCTATCGACCTAAACACCTTCGAAATAACTGCTGGCTCTATACCTTGGGAGCAGTGCCGTTCCGGACCTAATCCCACTGACAAAGTTAACGTGTTTCAAGAAAGACTGTTCGATGAATTCGTACCCACTAAAACAGTCAGAATTCAGAAACAGCAAATCTGAATGCCTTCTCGATTGAAATGATTTGAATCATGCCTTTCTAGGGGATGATCCCTACTCGTGCGATTTTGACTTCAACCAGACTGTGGACCGCGTTTACTTGCGGTCGAGGCTAGAGGATTGTGCGGTAGCTACGGAGGAGGAAATATTCAGATATGTAATGGCTATCAAATCTGATTCTATCGGGGAAGATGGCATTCCCGTGCGCTTCGTTAAACTCATTCCTCCGCAAATTGTTTCGACTCTGACCCATATAATTAATCGGTGCACAATCACATCAACCTTTCCGGCATCATCTGCCGATTTTAGGCCAATTAGCATTCTGCCCTGCTTTTCGAAAGTCTTAGAGAAAATTATAGCAAAACAAATCACAGAGTACTTAACTCTCAATAACCTTTTATACGACAAGTAATCAGGCTTTCGGGCCAACTACGGCTGTTCTTCAGCCATTCTCAACTTGCTTGAAGAGGTTAGACAATCTTTTGATAAGAAATATGTCTCACTACTCTGTCTGCTAGATTTCTCGAAGGCTTTCGATAAAGTCAACCACAAGATACTGTGTTGGAAGCTAACACACTATTTTGGTTTTGGTGGTCGTGCGGTAAGGTTGCTGGATAGTTTTCTCTCCGAAAGGTGCCAAAGAGTTTTCTCCAATGGATGTAGTTCATCCCTTATGCAACTCAAGCAAGGCGTTCTTCAAGGGTCGATATTGGGTCCAATTCTATTTTGCACATTTATCAACGATCTACCATCAGTATTCAGGCATTCTTTTGTGCACATGTATGCTGATGATGTACAATTATACCTAGCCAAATCATTTTGCAAGATCAACGAACTGACCCTACTGCTCAATGATGACTTGCAACGCGTCTATACTTGCTCAGTTACAAATGGACTACAATTCCGAGTAATTCCAATATCCAAAATAAGGTTTAACCTAGATCTTCTGCCTGACGTACTTCTTAACAACTCGAAAGTTAAAGCCGTAGAGTCTGTTACTAGCCTTGGATTTGTTATTAGTCGAGATTTGTCGGGTTATAATCATACCAACATGGTCGTAGGTCGTATCTACTGCTGCTTTCGTAAGCTTTGGGTTAGCACTTTTTTTTACTCCACTTGAAACGCGACACAGACTAGTTATTGCCTAAATTCTGCCTCTGGTTACATATGCCGAAGTAGTCTATAGTAGCTTGGACTCATTGTTCCAGCGCGAATTACAAGTTGCTTTTAATGATTGTGTGCGATATGTCTATGGCATTCGTAGTCACGAACATATTTCCTTCTACACCAGGGAACTGCTTGGGTGCACCTTGCAACAATACCTCGATGCCAGGAACTGTGTTTTTTTTACACAAAATTGTTAATAAACGCTGTCCGCCGTATCTATTTAACCGACTCAATTTCACTCGATCTTCTAGAACAACTAACCTAATTTCTCGCCATTGGAATTTTCTTAATTCCTCTCGTTTATTTTTCATTTACACTGTTAGGTTGTGGAACTCATTACCATCATCTAACAGACCCATACGTAATAATTCTCTGTTTAAAAGTGCAGTCCTACGACATTTCTCCATACACCCGCAATAAACCTATATCATCCTTCCATCAATCCTTCTCTTTTAATTTTAAGTATTATATTATAATGGAGTAACCGTAAGTCAACTTGAATTCCAATATTTAGTTACTAAGTACTAAAAAAGATTTCTATCTTAATGTACTCGTACCATTAATGTATGAATAAGATTTGAAATTGAAAGAAATTGGAATGGTCCTCGTATAAAAAAAAAGTTCTGTATATCTGTTGGTACTGTATGGGATTTGCGTATGATGACGATTGGATAAATGAAGCAAAAGGTCTCGTATGAATTGATTGTTTGATTGTGTTTCTATGTAGCTATGCGGTTTTTGATAATTTGCTCATTATGCTTTCGTAGATCATTATTGTTGGCAAAATTAGAGAACTACTCGTACAGTGTCACAGCAAACGTTTTTTGTTTATCTGATTTCATTTGCGCAAGGCATGTAACATAAATGCAATTTTTTGTGAACGAAAACGGTTTTTATACCCTACTTAGTAACTGAAGGCATGATTTCTTGTCACAAAAAAAAGAGGGTAGGGTTTTAAACGGTTCGTTAGAGACGCACTTTCTTACTTGTTTAATTTTGCTATCAATTATAGTGAGATAAAACTGATGATGAAATGCAAATATCAAACAGATTTTGAGTAAGCAGTAAAAGCAAAAGCGGAACAGCAACATACCGAATGTATATTTAGTTTTGATTTGAAGTAAAGAAATAAAAACATACAAATATATTTAGATACTAATTGTAGGTAAAAATTAATATTTATTTATTAAACTATATCTGTTGTTATATATTGAATTCAATTTGAAGAACTGTCAGTTTTATAATCGGTTGAAGAATCATCTCGTATTCCATCCGCTACTGTCTCCCGCATCCGCTCATGAGAAAAGTATTCCTCCTCTGTCCTTAAAACAATTGCACAAGCTTTGCGCCAATCTTCAACCATAATTTTTGAAAATTCTTCTTCAGCTAATTTCTGAACATCCGATAATTTTAGTGTTGTTTTTCGGTTTCCCACTCTTGCCTTGACAGTTTCCTAAATGTTTTCAATAGGGTTGACATCTGGATGATAGGGTGGCAGTCGTAGTACTTCGTTTCCCGAGCCTTGAATTATAGCGTCAACCTTATGCTTTGGATAGTGTATAGTTCGATGTTACCTTATAAGCTCATAAAATTCGAGTTTGAGCACCTGTGAACTTGTGGCGATCCCATTGTTCCAATTTGGGTTCTGTTTTTTTTTTGTTAAGTTGGTAAATCTGTTGTTGACATTCCCTCTAAATCTTAGCATCATAGCTTGACATTTGCAAAAATTACGTAGCCAAGAGTACATCTATCTCTATGTGTGTTGGCGATTTTTTACAATTTTAGAAATGGATTTAAATTTGCAACAACGAACTTGTATTTAATTTTGCGTAAAAAACCGATTTAATGGTGCGCGAACGTTGGAAATATTGGAAAAGTGTTTCGGCAACTATTCTCTGAAGAAATCAGTCATTTACCAATGGCACGAGCGGTTCAAAAGTGGTCGTGAGTCAATAGAAGATGATGAACGAAGTGGCAGACCATCGACATCGAAAACCGAAACATTGATGAAGCAAAAGAAATGTTGGTCAATAACCGCAAATTAACTATCAGAGGGATAGCGGAGGACTTGAACATTGCCTATGGATCCGTCCAAGGCATTTTGGTTAATGATTTGGGTTTCCGTCGTGTAGCAGCAAAGTTAGTGCAAAAAGACCTTAATTTCATGCAAAAAACAGACCGTTTTGACGTCTCAAAAGAGATGATTTGCGAGGCTGAACCCGATCCCACATTCATCAAAAGGATTATTACTGGAGACGAGACGTGAGTTTATGAGTACGACACGCAATCCAGACATCAGACAAGTGAATGGCGTTCACCAAATGAGCCGAGACCAAAAAAACCACGTCGCTTTCAGTCAAAAAAGAAGGCAATGCTCACGGTTTTTATGGATTACAACGGTGTAGTGCATCATGAATTTTTGCCAGAAGGCCAGACAGTAAACAAAGAGTATTATTTGGGCGTTATGAGACAGAATTGTGGGCTGAAAACTCGTGGATTTTGCACCATGATAAGGCACCGTCGCACAGTGCCATCATTATTCGTAATTTTTTGACGAAAAATACAACAAATACCCTCCAACAACCACCGAATTCACCTGATTCACCTTCCCTGTGACTTCTTTCTGTTCAGTCGAGCTAAAAAATCACTACGGGGAACGCGTTTCAGCAGCCGAGAGGAAGTAATGGAAAAATCGCAGGAAGCACTGTTGGACCTACCGAAAACCGAATATAAAAAATGTTTCGTGGATTGGATCAAGCGCTGGCATAACATAAGTGTGTTGCATTCGATGGATTACTTTAAAGGGGACAATATAGATTTAGGTAAATAAACTTGTATTTCCAATTTTCTAAATACATTCGGGGAACTTGATCAAGGTAGTATTGTAGTGGGTAAGCCATTGTAACATCTCAAATTTTCCGTTCAACCAGAACTGAATTGCTTGTCTTCCCTTTTGTTGTGATATGATGCGTTGTCCATTACAATAACTGAAGGTTCTTCTATGCTATTCAAAACTTGATCTGTCAACCATTTGGAGAAATTTTCAAAATCTCCTGTTTGAGTTCGAGATTTAAATAAAAGCAAGGCATTATTTACGAAGCCTTTCTCGCCATCTGCATGCGCCATTATCAGCATTTGACCCTTTGAAATTGGTGCCTTTAATCCACGTCTGGTACCATCAGTCCATGCCCTTGGTCTTGTGGGTGAGCTGCAAATAAATATAGCTCTCGTCCAAATAAATGGTCTCATATCCTTTTGATCTGTATTCCCGTACCTTTCTCAGATATTTCACTCGTAAAAGTTTAAGTTAATTATTTTTCGCACAGAAGTTTACGGTTGTTCTCCGTTTTTATATAGGAAAATCCATTTCTTCTTACAACGCTATGTAACGACATAATGCTTAAGTTAAGCTCCAAATCTTCCTGGGCTCGTTATCTCAACATTTTTAAGGTAATCATAATTTTTTCCTCAATTTGAAAGTTGTATAGAATTCACCGAATAGCTGTGATGTCAAAGCCGTGCAATGCAGTTTTCCATTTTGCGTGTGGTACTTTCTTATTTGGTGATTTTATAACACCTTTCTCCTCGTATTCTTTGATAATCGTTCTTATTGATCGGGCCAAAATTCCAGTGAACTCCTCAGTCTGCGGAGGAGCTTCATAGCTTCTTCCAATCTTTTGTTATACATGTTAACAACGATCTTACGGGCCTGACTTCCTATTGGTTTTCCTTTTCGCGTATTTGTATAAGCTTTTGTTCGAGTAAAACTGGATTCCAAATAGTAAATCCATCATTTATATGCGTTGGGTCTAGCTTGATTACAATTACATGTAATTAATAATTGAACAATTACTATTACTAATTAGTAATGTAACTAAAAAAAGGAATGGACTTTTAGTAGTAATTGAATAAAAAGTATAGCGTTAATAATTTTTTTAAGTGATTACTAAAACAAGGAAATAAAACACTTAAACAATTTTATTTCTAAGACCTAAAATCCTATCCTAAAACCTATGAACTAAAGTCCCACAGGTGAAATCAAACACCACAAAATAAATGGAAACACGCCACATACCCACGTTGAGAACATAATCAATTACGATCGGACTAGTGTATACATACAAACTCAACTAATATACCTATGCTCTGAATTTTTTGCTAACCACACCCTAGATAACAGGTAGCATTACATATAAATTGCGTTGAAATTTATCGACCCCATAAGAAAAGAAATTAATGTAATTTATGCAACAGCATTTTGGTTCTAAGCCATGTAAAGTTGGGTTAGGCATTGTAAACTTCAAGCAATAACATTTACTCTTTCGTACCATTGTTGTTCTCGTAAATCCTCTCTCTGCGCAATCGACCGTTGGCAAACTGATTTGGTAGGGGCTATACTCGATTCCTACTCTAGGTTGATGCCTAAATTATGTTCCTTATCACAGCACATAACTTACATACAATATAAGCATTCATACCTAACCTCCTTTCGTCAGGATTCTAAATACTCAACACTCTAAGGCAAAAGAGACAAATTCACCATAGCAACAAGAGCACAGAAACAGAGGAAGGCTACGAAGAAAGTGGAATAAGGGAATTCGACAACAGAAGGACGATTGATAGAATCAGATTCTATGGTGAGTTGGGAAACAGAGATTAGTACTCGTAGGTCTAATTAATATATTGGGAGGAGAAAAGATGTGGGGTCAATTTGTTGGACATGGTACAGTGAGGGGACACAAATACAAGCAGAAGACCACAATTATTTGGATTTTCTATTGCTCACGACGCTACACACTTTACCAGTCCAGGATCGTGGCATCTCCGCAAAATTGATGTCGACAAAAACCAAATACAGCGTGTACAGTTACGTGACAGCTACAACGATGCAGACCTTAACACGCGCCGCAAAGTCAGCAGTTATTCGTGGTAACCAAAAATTTTCTAAAAGTAACTTGAACCAAAAATGTAATTTTACACTTTGTCTTCCAATTCAAATTCTTTTGATTTTTTTGTTAAATAAATATACAGTGGACTTCCTCTAACTTGTACACATTCTCTCGATTCTTGGCCTCTTTTTCCACCACTTAAGTCGAATTTTTTTTTGCATAAAAATCTCTGCATCTCGTAACGACGTAACCAGTTTATATAGTAACTACATTTATCTATTTGCATACACAAAATTTAACTCAATTATGCGAACGGATCATTCTGTTCCGCAAATATGAAAAACGCATCAAGGAGAAAAACGAATAACATGATTCCACCCTGAAACATAGTGGCCCTGGCTGACAGTAACTACATTCACGAAACGAACGAAAAAGCGTTTTCATATCTTTTAGTGCAAACGAACAAAAAACGTTAAAAACGGAGAAAATGTTAAAAACGAAAAAAACTATAACGATCGGGAAAGTGGTTTAGCTGTTCAGCGTTTTTTCCGTTTTTTGTTCGTTTGCACTAAAAGATATGAAAACGCTTTTTCGTTCGTTTCGTGAATGTAGTTACTGTCAGCCAGGAGTGGAATCGACAAGGAAAAGTTTGATTTATTTTACATTGAAAACAACGGTTTCATTTGGGTGGATGAGACGAAAATAGTTTTTGGTCTTCTCGCAGTACATGATTATAATTTCTCGTCAGTGTTTCTTATTAGTTAGTTAACTAGTTTTTTAACTACTCGTAGTTATATTTCTTTAAATAACTATTTCGTTTCGTTAACACAAAAACCGAAAACGACCCACCTCTACATAGACCTACTTAAAAAGATATAATTTGTACAAAAATTGCAGAGCAAAAAAAAACAATGTTATCCTTTTCCTTGTGTTGTTCGTTGGATTCGAAACAGTTTTTATTTCAAAGCAATGGAAATCTATCTAGAAAAAAGATCTTGTTTCAGTGAAATCCCAGTTGGAATTCGAAAATCGGAAGATTTTAGACAGTTCAACGGAGCTGATGCAGTTATTCTGTGCGATTAAAAAAATTGTAAGTTACATTTTACGGAATTATTGCAAAGTAAACAGTGTGGTCAAAAGTTTTGTTTATTTAAAATGTATTGTTTTTACTATAGCTTTAAGGCAATAAGGCGATGAGTTGAAACAGAAGATTTAAGCAACAATAAATTAAACTTTTAAGGGATTACATCATCAGATTGGAAGGTAAGTGATTGTATTCTATATGTGAGGGAGCATCTATTTTTTTACAAATGAATACGTACAAACTTTTACAGATAAATTATGGCATAAAGAAAATTGAAAACATTAAATCTTGGCACGAAGATTCGCCTAATTGAAGAAATTGAGAAGGGACTTAAAAACAAAATCAAAATTGCTGAAGATTTTGACATTCCTCGTAGTACATTTTCGTCGATATGGGGTGTAAGAGAAGAATTAAGGCTGCGCGATAGTTGTGCTAATACAAGTGGTCAAGATAAGTGGAAAAAAGTCTGTGAGTATGAAAGTGTTGATAAAGCCGTTTTCAAGTGGTTTGAGAGCATGCGTGCTAATAATTTACCAGTAAGTGGTCCAATCATAAAAAAAAACTAGCTCTGGAATTTGCAAGCGGCTTAGGTTTTCGTGATTTCAACGCAGGTGAAGGTTGGCTAAGCAAATTTAACCCTTTTTAGGGCCGAGAAAACCGCAGTAGATACAAACAAATGGGTTTTTGCATTTTACAGGTTTGTTTTCTTATTAATTTTTATTTATTTTTTCAGTGTGAAAATTTAAACGGAGATATTAGAAATATTTGGTGGCGACGGCCACTACCCGTTTGGTGCAAATAAATAAGCAAATGAATTAGGCAAACTATTGGACAAATTTTTTTTCTTATGATATTACTTTTTATAAGGAACTTGTAACACAAACTATTTCTAAAAAAAAAATTACTTGTTGTTAAATGCGGCAAAACATGGGAAAATACATAGAGGTACCTTACAATGAGTACACATTATTTTGCTGCGTATTAGTAAACCTAAAATCATCTGGAACACCCAAAGTCTTTTGGCAGCTCTGTGAGAGATTAGTCTTTTTCATTTTCGCTGAAAAATTCGGAAGCGAATCGATTTGTCTTTTCCGTATTGAGCAGTTGCTAATCAGTCCTCTTACAACAGCTAATCGAAATGGGAAGTTGGAATTAGGGCTTGGGACCCTCAAGTTATAATAAAATAAAAAATCCGTCGCTACCATTTTTTGCTTTTTCGTCCAACCTCATAGGTACGTTGAGTATGTTGTTTCTATTCAGGGCACTCTATTTCTTCACTCATTCCGTCTTTTATCGTCCTATTGCACGTCCTAACTGAAGTTGGGTGAAAAGCCGTTGTAATAACAGTAACAAGTTTTGTGTCTTACCATACAAGAAATGCTACCTACGTCCTTTTTCACTCTCCATTTATACTGTCCCCGCAGTAGTTGTTTCTGTTTAGCCATAGATTTGTTCTTATCTTTGACTAACCTAGATAAATCTGCTCTGTTGGAATTTGCAGTTGCAGTTGAGTGAATACCTTGATCGTAAAGATACCGCATCAGATCATACGAGGAAAAAAAATTGTCAAATGTAATATGTGCAGGAATTTTTTCTTCAGTTAGAGCGCTTATCAATGACTTTATCACGTTGGATCCTAAGCCAAGTTCAGGACTGTTATTACTATTTCTTCCTGTGTAAATTTGAAATTGGTAAGCATATCCAGTAGCACTATCAGCTCTTACCCAAACTTTGAAGCCGCGTTTTATGGGTTTTAACGGCAAATATTGTTTCAAAGATGAAATTCCTTTGAATTTGATCATAGCTTCATCAAAGCTTTGAGAAGTCGTGGATTTGGCTTCTCTTGAACAAGCGTTATTTCATCGGCTCGAAAAAAGGGATCGCTAGCCCAATACAGATTCCAAGAAGGAGTATTATGTAATCCCTTGAGTATGATTATACCCAGTATTAATTTGGTCACTGGTTCCCGGTTTTTTGATTTTTGCTGTACAGCGTATAGATTTATCTGTTGTTCTATTGTTTGTAGTATTTCGTCAGAAAATATTTTGTTTGTAGTATGTTAAAGGACTTGTGCAACTAGAAAAATATACACACGGCTGTAATAAAACATCAGAAAAACGTTCTGGATTAGGCCTCTCCTTAGACCACTTTATCTTCTTCCATTCATCTTCATCTTGATCGGAATCAGATTCAGAAGTCTCAAATTCTGTTGGTATATTGGCGTATCTTTATCATCGATGCTATTAGCTTTTGATACGACAGACTCAGGCACATTTAGTACTCGACTTGTGAACTCATAGGAGCACGACGGCATGGAATCAATAATATCAGACGTCTGGGCATCAAACGCTACAGATCGCCCGCGCTGTGTGCAAACATTTTAAGGGTACACAAAACCCCTTGAGCGTGCGCCGATTATAAACAAAAAACAAAAAACATTCAGACACACCAGAAGATAAAAAAGAATGTTCGTCTTTCCTTCCTGATTCTTCAATTGCTTGCTGCCAACAGTCCTCATCATCTTTATATTCGTCTTCCGAATCCTCAGGATTTTCCAAGCGGAATAAAGATTTCAACTCTTTTTCTATATCTTCGTCCCGTACATATTTAGTCTGTAACTAGGCAGTGGATAATTTATTACCACCAACATAGGGTAGACATATGGTAGTGCCATAAATATTGCCATCAAATATTTTCTACTTTTCATGGTTTTTTTTTAATTATTAACAAAATACCATAATTTTCCGCAATATATGTAGAATACAAACAAAAGTAATTGGAAAAAAATCTTACCATTTTGCTCGTTCATTCAAAAGATTTTACTGGATAAATCTAGAATACTATACTCAGCCACGTTACGCTGTTTCGACCAATAAATGCCAAACTACGCGCCAAAAAAAATCTATTTTGGCGGTTTAATTCGTGGTACACGTAAATCTGTGTTGCCACTTATGTACAAAAAAATATCAGCGGTTATATTACAGAAAAACTAAATCTATTGTAGTTAAAAGAAGTTGGTGGCAAAATTATTGCTACTGCCTTAAAAAGGGGTTAAAATCAGGCACCACATTCTTGGCAAAGTTTTAGCAGATGAAAGCGCTTCTGCTGACAAAACAAAATCTGATGAATGGAAGCAACAGTTATCAGAGGTTGTCAGAGGATTCAAACCGGAAGATATTTTTAATGTCGATGAAACGGGATTTTTTTTTCAAATGTTTACCGACACGTACCTTGGCTTTTAAGGGCGAAAAATGTTTTGGAGGCAAGCACAGCAAAAAAAGAGTCACATGCCTTGTAGGAACATGATGGGATCAAGAAAACTAAAACTCTTAATTATCGGCATGAGCAAAAATTCACGCTGTTTTCAAAAAATCAAATCTTTGCCGGTGGATTATGTAGCCAACCAACGGTCTTGGATGACGGCAGATCTTTTTACGAGCAGGCTTTTGAAGCTCGACGCAAAATTTGTAAGATCAAAGCGAAAGGTCTTATTTATCATCGATAACTGCTCAGCTCACCCTAAACAAGTAAAAGATAAATTAAAGTTTATAAAGCTTGATTAGTTCCCACCCAACATGACTTCAATAGTTCAACCAATGGGCGTGAGAATAATACAAAACCCTTAAGGATTTGGGAAACTAAAAAAAAAAAGATTACAAAATATCACTTCTAGACTGTGTACGGGAAATTTCAAGAGCATGGGTAGAAGATGTAACTCCGTTAACGATTGAAAATTGTTTTAAAAAGGCCGAGTTTAGAGACGAGAAAAGTTAACAGAATTGACTGACCAAGAAGTTCAAAACTATCTTTTTGTGATGACCCAATTAAAAATAAAATTTTTTTTTAAGTAAATTTATTTAAATAAGATTTTGACGATATAACAATGAATCTATGTGCCTTAATTTAATTTTAATTTAGCAAGAACCTATTTTTTTATTTATTTATTTATTTTTTTTGTTAACTTTTTTAAATCACGTTAACCTTTTTTTTTTATTACATAAACGCTTTAAAAAAAAATTGTTTCTCTCTCTAACTCGAATTTTTCCAAAACTCCCTCTAACTCGAACAAATCATGTTATCCCGTGAAAATTCGACTTAGGGGGAGTCCACTGCATTACCGTAAAACGGGGCTACTTTGCTCCATTGACGAAATGAGTTTATTTCTAGAGTCACGTTCAAGAATGTTTCGAAAATGGAAAGTACCGTTATTTTAGCATACTCATATAACCATGTGCCATGAGGTGCAAAGGATAGTTTACTAGCATTTGGTAAGAAGCAGTTGTGGTGTGAAGTCCAGGCAGGCAATACGTTTTTGTTTTTTCCAAGTGGGTGGCCGTGGATCATGTGGTAGTGTATTGGCTTCCCAAATAGACGGTCCGGGATTCAATACCAGTCGTGGCCGAAAGTCGTTTTTTCAGGCAACTAAAATCTCCTGAGATGAATGTTTGCCTAAATACATCATCAAGTCAATTTACACTAAAAATTAAGTCTCCCCATTAAATGATGGTATCCATTAGCGAAATAACCACTGAGCTCCAACATCTTTCTTTCTCTTTCTGTCCAATTTTCCGAAGAACTTAACACAATCTTTGGCATCATAAGTGTAGTCATACCCACTTGAGTGTTAAATTAAATTAAATTAAAAAATAAAAAAATAAAATAAAAAAAAAGTTAATAATCTGGTGTGTAAAAATATTTCAGTGATCCTTGATCAAGTAAGTACAAATATTCTAGTTAAAATAAAATAATATTTTCATATTGCCTTACGTGACCAACCAGTTTTTCCTATTTTTAGTAACTTTGCCCTGCAACAAAGTAACCCCAGAGAATAAAAAAATTTATGGTTTTGTATTATCATACTTATTTTTTTTTTTATAATGAGCGCGCGCTCAAGGGGATTGTGTCCCGTTAAAATATTTGTACACAGCGCGGGTGAAGGAAATTTAGGGAGGAAGATAAGACAGTTACCGATGTACATTATTTTTAATTGTTTGTAAGTTATAACGACCAGGAAATACAGAGATCGGCACGGCATTCCATTAACGAATTGTACGGCTTAGGAATGCATCACGATATTTTAAGGTACCTCTGAAAACGTGCTTGACGGTATGCTGATGAGCATTCATAGCGAGACGGGTGTTACGGTTGAAAGTTTGAATGGGCGGAACGGTATGGGCGATTCGATTTTAAGGAGCACTGATGGTGGAAATAGCGATAAAACAAAGTAAGACAGCAGACCTTACGTCGGTGTTTCAGGGTGCCGATTGATTGACTGATATTGGTATCACCAATGAGTTTTATCGCACGGTTTTGAATCCTATATAGCAGGTGCATAGATGTTTTATGGGCACCTGACTAGATGTGGGCATTCTTCTACAATTTTGGGCGGATGAATGCCTTATATATTGAGGCCAGCTCAGAGGGGTAAAATATTTTTCACATCGCTTGAGGGAACCTAGAAATTTCGCAGCATTGTTGGCGACATCGAATATGTGGTCATTCCAACGTTGCCACTGACACACATACCGAGAATGGAAAGCTTATCGGTTTCGACGATGCAACTGCCATTCATGGATAATGGCTGGGTATTTGAATTTCGATTTAATGGCAGAAGGCCGAATTGTGTTTTGGAAGCCTTAAATTCTACTCTGTTAGTGGTTCCCCAATTAGTTATGCTGTTAATATCAGAATTTAATGAGCTTAACATACGCTGGCACTCCCGTCCTACAGCCGAAGAGCAGGGGCGTGAGTCCAGGAATGAATATGAAAAGCAGAGAGTACTGTCATCTGCAAAGGAATATATTGGATTAAAAGTAGCAGAAGAGAGATCATTAATGAAAATTAAAAAGAGTGTCGGAGACAGAACGGTGCCCTTGGGCAGACTTGAAAACGTCCAAGACAACTTGAGTTGAACGTTCCGAAAGGTAATTTCTAATCCATTGAGGAAGAGAGACATCGATCGCAAATGCCCGCATTTCCGACAAAAGAGCATGAAGCCAAACTCTGTCAAATGCCTTAGAAATATCAAGTGCAACTATCTTACTTTTGCCAGATTGACGTACTCTTTGATTCCACTTTTCGCTGAGACATGCCATCAAATCACCCATTGGTCTGCTGCTACGAAAACCATACTGCCGCTCATTAAGAAGTTTCCGTGTTTCGAGATATTTCATTAGCTGACGGTTTATTAGAATTTCCATGACCTTGGAAAGAAGGGTCGTAAGTACAGTGGGTCTGTAGGAGGAGAGGGAGGAAGGTTCGCCGTTTTTAGGGACGGGATGGACGAATTCTCTTTTTCATCTACTCGGAAAGAGTCCTAAAGCGTAACAGTGATGAATGCTTACGCAGTGGTTTTGCCAGAGAGAAAGAACACCTCTTCAGAAGAAGCGGGGGCCATACCACCTGGACCAGCGGGTTTATTTATATTAAGATCTTTAAGTACTCTTGCTACTACACGAGTGCGAAAGTTGATACTTTCCGTTGAAGATTCGACGCACTCGAATGCACTAGCCGAAAAGTGTGCAGCAAGCAGATTGGCCTTGTCCAAAGAGCTGACAGCTGGAATGTTATTGCAAATGAGCGTTGCGATAGCGGCTGAGGCAGAATTTCTAAGGTTTTTGACGAACGACCAACAATTTTTACTGCCTCTGGGACATTGAAGTATTTGTTGCCTCAATTTTTGGTCATATTGGAATTACACACTCGCTAAAACTTTTTTCGGATTTTCTCTGTCGTGTTGGTCTTGTAGGACCGAAAAAAACTTTCTCTAACCCTGACAGCCTCTTTGAAGCTCAAGTCGTCCCATGCCTTGTCTTTTGGCTTGATACTCTTCATTCGATGAGGGATACATCATCTCATTCCCTAGAGAATAGCGGCAGTGACCATATCAGCAGCAGCATCCACGTCGTTATCGAGACGTGGGTTTATGAGTGCGACACGCAATCCAGACATCAGGCAAGTGAATGGCGTTCACCAAATGAGCCGAGACCAAAAAAACCACGTCATTTTCAGTCAAAAAATAAGGCAATGCTCACGGTTTTCATGGATTACAACAGTGTAGCGCATCATGAATTTTTGCCAGAAAGCCAGACAGTAAACAAAGAGTACTCGTATTAATTGGGCGTTATGAGACGTTTGCGTGAAGCAATTCGCCGAAAGAGACCAGAATTGTGGGCAGAAAGCTCGTTGATTTTGCACCATGATAACGCACCGTCGCACAGTGCCATCATTATTCGTAATTTTTTGAGGAAAAATGCAACAAATACCATCCAACACCCACCGAATACAACTGATTTGGCTCCCTGTGACTTCTTTCTGTTCAATCGAGTTAAAAAACCACTACGGGGAACGCGTGGAAAAATCGCTGAAAGCACTAATGGACATACCGAAAACCGAATATAAAAAATGTTTCGAGGATTGGATCAAGCGCTGGCATAAGTGTGTTGCAGTCGATGGAGATTACTCTGAAAGGGATAATATAGATTTAGACGAATAAACTTATATTTAAAATTGTTTGATCAAGGTAGTATTTCAATGTTAGTAGGTTTGAAGTCTAATTTGTGGCACGAAGTGTTGTCAATGAAAAGTAAAATGTTTCTCTTTTTTGTCCTCATTCCATTGTCAAGCTCCTTAATTATTTCAGTCCACAGAAAAGTAGTCATCTATCAATTTTTGTTGTATTTGTAGGGGGTGGGGATATTTTTCCTCCTGAAGCATATTGGGTTTTTATATTTCCCAATTGAAAACACAAATTTATCCAAACCAGAAGAGTTGCAAACCAATAGAAATGTTATTCTGTCTTTCTGTTGTTTTTGGCCACTTATTTTGTGGAACATATAGTACATATAGTACATATGTTCCACTAGAAAGGGCCTTGTGGAGCGAATAAAAGACCACCTAGAAGACATACTCGACACCGGACAAGCAGAATCCCACATTGGATCTTCCTGTATGAACCACATCAACACGTTGCGAATCACCATCGAACAGTGCGTTGAATATCGATCACCACTTTACCTGCCATTCATGGACTTCGAAAAGGCGTTCGACAGTATCAATGTAGAATTTATCTGGCTTGCTTTGCGCAGGAGAGGCATCCCAGATGGATCCAAATATCAATGTTCTGCAGGAACATTCTGCTGTTCTGTTCTCCTGTTGTCACAGGAGTTTAAAATCCAAATTGGAGTTAGACAGGGCTGCATACAGTCACCAATACTATAACTGTTGGTGGTAAGTGATTTACTGCATGCAGCTTTGTCGACTGGAACGGGAGGAATTTAGTGGACTCTGCAATCACACCTCAAACATCTGGACTACTCGGAAGCTGAAATCATTGGGCTAAAGATCAATACGGCAAAAACGAAAAGGATCAACTTCGGAACTTTCTCATCTAACCAAGTAGAGATTTCTGGACAACCAGTAGAAATGGTAGAGAATTTTCAATATCTCTACTGGGCGGGACCGAAGTATTGTAGATATAATCAGCTGAGTCAACAGCCTCGCCACACTGAAAGCATCGGTTCCCACTGGATGACCGAAATCAAGCAGTGTTGGGGGCGGTAAGTACCTAGATTTAGGACCACATGGATCTCGGTACACAGCATGCTGTTGACAAAAAAGCTCCACATGGGCATAGTACCCCTGCGTAAAATACCGGACTTTATACATAATTTGTATCGTCCTTTGAAAATAAATAAATATAATCAGCTCAGTCGGGAAAGCAAAAGCTGCGTTCGGAATGCTGTCCAAAATCTGGAGAAACAATTCTATCACCCGATGCCCCAAGCTACTTCTGTTCCGCTGCAATGTTGAATCCATGTTTCTTTTTGGGTGCACCACTTGGAAAGTCACACCCGTTGTCACAAGGAAGCTACAAACGTTCGTGAATAGATGTCTGTGAAACATCTTGAGGATTTTCTTATCCAACCGTATCATACGAGAACAGGTCAGGAACTCATTGACTCTACCATACGAAGACGTAAGTGGCAGTGGATTGGGCATACGCTTCGTAAAGGTTACGAGTGCATTGCGAGTCAAGCGATGAAATGGAACCCTCTCATGCAGAGAGGTAGACGAGTGTGCCGACCTAAAAGTACTTGGAGAAGAACGGCCGAAGAGGAATCACCGCAAATGGGAATGAGTTGGAGAGAGCTGAGGTACATCTCCAGAAAGTTCTTTTGGATCTTTGAGTCTTAAGCCTTCCTGCCACGACAAGCCAGCCCTCCCTTATCACTGTATTTGCTCTAGCTTTTGCTACCAAAACTTATGTCAGTTTCGGGTTTTGAAATCTTCTCGGACCTTGTGGTGAGATAGTGGCGAGTCTTTGACTATTGCTACGATACACTCGCCTATAGCCTAAGGAATTCTTCCTGGTATATCGCGTTTCATATGGTCATCGTGAGTACCTCACCACATATGGCCAACAACTTGTGATACGATTTATTTGTGCATTTAATTTGTAAAATTGTCGGATGTTTTGGTTTTATGCGCCACAAGAAACACAGAACACCCTCCAACACACCATAACCCCACGTGCACATGATAAGGATGATAAACCTAGGCCACAATAACAAACCATTCCAGAATTTCATTCACCTTCTACAAATCTGAAAAACAATTACCATTCCCAATGACAATTGGCATGAATTAATTACAACTGAAATGAAATAAAAAAGTATCTTAACCCCAGGGGGGCACCAACAATGTCATCAATTTCGCCCAGCCAAGATGTATAGTACGAGTATATGACAATTTAACTCTGCCTCCAAACCAGAGTTAATTAATTCCTTTACATGGCTATAAGGCAAGTAAAATCGTACACCTCCTGGTTTTGGCATGTGCAGTTTATTCCTGGAAATACAACACTTTGCGGTGCATACAATACAATGGCATCATTCACACAACCTGCAGAATAAGAACAAAAAAAGGTAAAACCTTCATTGCCAACATTCAGATACAACGTTCAGATACCAGCTAATTTATTGTTAACTGAGTGGCAATTACAAGCTTCCAGCCTGTGGCTTGCTGATACAAGAACTCCAGGATAAATAATTACTCATACACAGCATTCAACGCGCGATGTGGCAATTTACATGACACGGCAGCGGACTATTCAAAAAAAAGAAAAAAACACGCACATGGCTGACTGCTCGGTGCATATTTCAAATGCAAATAGTCGCACAAACATACAGAGATACAATGCAATAGAATGCAACTCTCCTGGTCTCATGGGGGTGCTCTGAGGGCTGATGGTGGTAAGGCAAGTAGCGCTTCGTTAATCGGCATTTAGTACAAATCGCTGATAGTTGAACGGAAACAATCGCATCCGCATTATTATGCACAAGGACTCAACTCGATTGCTGTAGCTTCGGTGTTGACTGGCTGTATGTGTGTGGGTGGATTCCAATTCGCTTCCTTTTTTTGTTTTTTTTTTTCACATCATTCCCATCCTTCCCGCAGGAATTAAATGTGATACAAATGCTCGAACATATAAATCGCGCTATGCAATGCTAAACGTTTATCCGTTTTCTCCTACCATCTATAGGTACATCCGAAGGGTGGATGGGTGGTAAATGTAAGCGGCGGGATAGGTATTCGTATTCGCTGGGCTTATTCCCGCAAATGAATTTTCATTTAAGCGCACCCACCACAACCACAGAACAGTGGCAACACGAACACCGAATGGAAGTTATTAAACTAGAGGTGGGAGATGGGGTATCTGCAAATAAAGGCAAATAAGAAATGAATATCCTCGCCGCCATTTTATAAATATTTGAGTTGCAATTAATCGTGAAATAAGCGTTTTGTTTTGTTTCCTCTAAATGGAGGAGTAAAGTTGCTTTTTATTGCAATCATCAGCAGAGGCGGCAGCGGACGGACGACGAAGAAGGGTAGCAGACGCGCATAGCCACATTTTCTGAAATGAGAGGTTAGCGTTCCGCTTTTCATGAAATAGGTTCGCACTCGGATTCCAAGCAGACCGTCGAAGCCGACGGTGCTGTATTCTCTCATGTTCGTATGCGCTTTTGAATAGATAGTCTGATGGAGTTTCCAGTCTGGCATTGTTCCGACACCATTGAAAACTGATCGCAATTTGTTGTCATTGTGGTAGCGAGAGTATGAGGATTTGCGGATGATTGGGAAAGTTGGCTTTCAGTTTGAATCTAGGTTGGGCGGGAGCGACAAATTAATAGTATCTCATGTGGCGGTTTTCGATGCATGGAAGCTTCCATTCCACTTCATGTGCAACATGGTATTCGAATACATAGTGGCTGCAATGTTGGCTTGTTCTTCGCTGGGTGAATAGTTGGTTGATTGCCTTCATGAACCATAATTTTGCTCGATTGCATACGTAATTGCGAAATGTGAACACAACGTTTGATTTTACACATTTTGTGGTTTTTATTGTCTACTTCGTATTGTATGGTACCTACAGTGTGAGTGCGTGTAGCCAAGAGATGCGGGACAAAGTAGTTAGCTTTGGGAGCTGACTATACGGATGTTTTGATCTTTGAATTGCCGTTTGTGGGTTTTCAGTATCTTTATTGCGATTGATTTTGCAATTTGTAATTACGTACATTTAACATTGAAAAGGGATTTTTATCCAAGTATTTGCTCTACCTTTAAGGGGTAGGGACAGTATTTTGATCTGGAAGTGATGGTGTCTGAGAGCTTAACTTACCACCTTGATCAAAAATATCCCGGGGGACACCACCATATGGCGCACCCATTGTTCCGATTTGAGTCCTTTTTTTTTATTTAAGTTGGTAAATCTGTTGTTGATATTCCGTCTAAATCTTAGCGTCATAGCTTGACATTTGCAAAAGTTACGTACCCATGAATACATCTATCTCTGTGTGTGTTGGCGATTTTTAATTTTTTGAATAAATTCCGGAAAATTGTTGATCAAGGTGGTATGCGAAGTAAGCTGCCATGTCATTGACAGTGTTATGCTTTGTTTCCGTAGCAGTCGACCCTAGTATACCATGAAAGGACGCTCACTAAATTTTTAGAAACAGTTTACAGAGAACTAGTGTCTCTAAAAGCTTCGCTGTTCTTCTTATATCCTTTCACACTTTGTGGTGAAAGGACCTCAAAAATATGACACTCGGCCAGAAAATTTTTCTGATTTCACGTAGACGTCTAATTTATATGAAAGGAAAGTTTTCAAAGTTCGATGTTATTTCTCCTCTATATGAAGGCCCTCAATGCAAATGGGATGAACATTCTTGGAAGAATCTTGCGCTGAAAACGACAAAAGATATCTTCATGCGTCTTCACTAGAATTCTTGTTTCTGGGTGGACTGCTATAAAATATAGTAGGGTAGGGATGACAAGGGTCTTACACGGTCTTTTAATTTTGGCAAAACTTCGGATCGTAGTTCCTGGAATAGCACTTCTTTTTCTACAAAGAAGCCGATGATCCTCCCTTCTCTTCTGGTCGTGGAGTACACAAAGTGCTCTTGTTCTCCTATGGAGTTGTCTTGCGAGAATTGCTTGTCTAATCTCTTCATCAAACTAGGTGCCATGTGGGTGCGGACTGGTTAAACCTTAAATACGTTCGTGGCGGAACGAACCCTGAAGATCCTTGCAGTGAATGTGAATTGACTGATTATGTTCGAACAACGAGCCGCACTATTTAAGTTGCTTAAAGACCAAGCCCCTGTTGTGCTTTTGGTTAGCGAAACTAAACTTACCGAAAGACACAAAATGAGGCACAGAAGATAAGAAATATGGTATTACGAAGAAAGCGACCCAATTCCATTCAAGGAGGAGGTATTGCGATCTTTGTTAGAAAAGGACTGCGTTTCAAAAGAGTACACAGTCGTTAAATACGTAGGTTCCAGGTATTGGAGGCATGCGTCATGTACAATACATCCCTCTCCGTATTGGAAAGCGGTTGTACATGGTGTCTGTCTATGCACATAAGGCTACTCAGTCCACCTTATTCATCTCACTTTTTCGATTCCTGAGGCTGGAATTGGAAGACAACTATTTTATTATCGGCGGAGATTTCGACGCCAAACATAGATATTGGGGAAATACTAGAGGGAACCTACTATTCAATTGGTGGGGTCAGCACAGTATAATGTATCGACTCGGGCTTAAGGCGACGGATAGTCAGTCGTTTCCCAGACACGGGTCCTATTTGGATCTCCTGCTGTTTGACTCACGAATACAACTGACGTCCACTAACCAACAAACTACAAACTGTCTACGCACTTTTGTGTATGACAGTGACGATTGTGGTCCCAGCACCGAAATAACTGTTCCCAACGAAACTGCGGAATAGGAAGAATTTGTTGAAAGGCATTCCTACAATTATAATACTCGTAGTGTGCATTGGACACACTTCTCAAGAATACTGACAAGAGCACTGTCCTCGAATTCGCTCTACCCCCCGTCCAACAGAAATCTGTCAAACGAGCAGAGTGACCGGTATCTAAGATTAATGGACGAGACAATAAAACGAAAAATGGACGATACCTCGGTATCAACACACTGCCGACGAAGACTTATTCCGCAACGCAACTATTAGCGCACTGCACCGACATAAAATTAGACTGCTGTCAAGACTAAAAACCTTGTACAAACAGTTTACTGACAGACATAACCCGGAGATCATGACATTGACGTCGCCGATTAAAATCCTCCAGATATTAATAAAGGAAAATTGCAGAAATTCTGTAAGTTTGTATTGGAACAATAAAATTCGGTCTGTAAACACCAGCAACCCGAATATGTTCTCGCAAATAAATCAAATATTTCGGAGAAATAATCAAAACGACCTTCCATGTCTTAAAATCGCTCGAACGTCGAACAATCAACAAATATTTGTAGCAGCAGGCATAGATCCAAATGGGGCCGTTGATGATGACAACTTTTTTGTGATCGAGGATCCGCAGGAGAAGGCAAAGGCTATAGGAGCGACCTACCTTCGAAACGAAATAGTGAATTGGCGATTTGAGGGCTCGGGTTTCACCCAGTTAAGTAACGAGAATATGGTAAATTATGTCATCACCAATGAAATGGTACTACCACCGTTCATTTCGAAGGTAGAGCTCCAAACGATCTTCGAATCACTTAGGAGTAAGAAATCAGTGGGAACCGATGAACTGCCACTAGAAGCGGTGAACATTTATACCACCCTGTTTAATAATGCAATGAATAATGCACATTATCAAGCGCATTGGAAAACTGCGGTGGTACATCCTATCCCCAAAAAAGGATAAAGATACTTCTAATCCGGCGAATCTGCGCTCGATCAGTCTTCTTCCAAACATCAGTAAGGTTTTCGAGAAGATGATCAATAGAGTCCTGACTAAGTGGGTTGTGGTATGTTTGTCCACATACCACATTAGTTCCGGATAATCAATTCGGTTTCAAGGCGGGGCATGACATCACTCATGCTGTGTCGAAACTGGTTTCTGATATCCAATGGAACAAAGGCAAGAACCAATGCACTGGTGCCCGCCTGATTGACTTGGAGAAGACCTTCAATACCGTATGGCTAGAAGGACTCTTTTTTAAGCTGAATAGGTTGGGCATTAGTAAACTACTGCTGTATATTCTTTTTGATATGCTCTCCAGCAGAGACTTCATCGTGAAGAATGGCGATGTGACATCTGCTGGAACCTTTAACATTAAAAACGGTCTGCAACAAGGTGCGGTAAATTCGCCGATCCTATTCAGCATTTACACAAGGGATCTGATAGGTTTACTTCACCATGCCATAGCGTACGCAGACGATTTAATCGCCTACAGATAAGGTCCAAAGGTCGAGGTTATCAATATATTTTTGCTACGTGACTTCGATAAAATTAAACGATATTGCGATGACTGGAAGTTGAAAATCAACTTTCAGAAGTCGGAAACCATTTTGTTTAGGATGTCTTTATCCGGGGCCTCTAGGGATACCAGAAAGAATTGGCGGAACTTCTCTATCGTCGGACAACGTGGACAACCACTTGCTTGTCGAAATGTAGTCAGATACCTTGGGATCTGGCTAGATCAATATCTGTATTTTAACAAACATATAGATGTTGCTCTGGCCAGAGCCAAGAGTGCTTTTGCCCTTACAAAGAGACTGTTTTATAACAGCCAACTCGATGCGAGGGTGAAGGGGATCTGTTACATGGCCCTTATCAGGCCCATGCTTGTATTTGGATGCCCCGTGTGGTTCAACGAGCAAGTTTATTGGAAAAGATTCGGGTGTTTGAGAGGGCTTGTCTTCGGGCTTGTCTTCGCTTATACAGAACACCAGAGTCGGAGTACATAAAATTCTATCCTAATGAGGTCTTGTGCAATAGGGCGAACCTAATAAGAGTCGACAATTTCGTCATTCAATTGACTAGAAGGCACATTGCAAAAGCAACAACCTCGTCGAACAACCTGATCTGCGGGGCTTACTACCCTAATTATATGTATCATGAGAGAGTTCGCTTTGACGGCTTTATTCCTCCAGAAGCGTTCCTCTACCTAGATATGAAAAGTCTGATCCAGGACAGATTAGCGGTGCCGCTAATCTTCCACGTCGCTCGAACAGCTGCGGACAGGCGACTCAACTACGACAGAGACGTCGCACACGGCAGTGCGGAGCGTCTCCGGTTCAGTAGGGCGGTAGGGAGTCGCGACAAGAGGGATGTTGCTAGGCAGCACCAACAATTTTGTTGGCTAGTTGAAAGAGAGGAGGGTTCGTCGTCGATCTCCTCAAGTGATAGGTAGCTTCATATGAAGCAAAGTGGGCCAGCCTAATTTTGTTTTTCGCCATGGCCGGCTTATATAGATTTAAGTAGGATTAAGTTAGATTTAGATTAAGTTAGATTTTAAGAAAAAAAAATAATAAAAACAAAAAAAATTACTAGAAATTAAAAATGAAAAAAAACATATATGTACGAGTATATGTATATATATATAAAGTATATATATATTATGTATGTATATATAATGTATAAAATGTAAGTAGGTTATGTAGATTAAGATTTATTTTTAGGTGGTCTGTTAGTTTTTAGCTTTAAGTTTTTATTATACTATTAAAGAAAAAACCAATCCATTTACTAAGTTTTTACATAAAATTTATTTTCTAAGTTTTAGTTTCAATAATTGTAAAAATAAATATAGACTGTAAGATACGTCGAAAGACTTAGTTTAAGCGCTAGGTTTAACTTGGGATCCTTGCGCTCATGGGGCCATTAAATTATTGTAAGTTTATTTGTAAGTTGTTTAAGCTAATTTTAAAGCATTTTTTTATCTAGCATGTAAGAGTAAATTAATTAATTAAATAAAAATCATATAAACTGAAGAAAAACAAATGACTGGGGAGACTAAATTCTTAGTGGAAGTTGGCTTGACATTAATTTCTAGTCAACTACTCGTCTCACTTAATTTTCGTTAACTGAAAAAATGGATGATATGTCTTTGGGGCGAGACTGGGATTCGAACACCGAACATTCTGATTTTGAAGCCAATCCACTACCACTTGAGCCACGGCCACCCACCCAACTTTAAAATTGCTTAGTGAGTTTGACAGTGAGAGGAAGGAATGGATCCGGGCATTTCGGGTGAGAATCGGGGGCAGGCGAATTAAGAGAATGAGCGAAGGATCTAGAATGTTGACTAGTGTGGTGAGTTGGTACATGAAAATGCGGAAGAGATGGTTGGGTTTAATTTACTGGAGCTAATAAAATTAGGAGATTTGTCCGATGGGACAACGTCGATTGGAAATTGGTTAGATAGGGCAGGAACAACAAACTCTGTTTTGAAACAACTTTCGACTGCTTTTATAAGCTTTTGAAGCTGGTTTTATACACGACCCTTACCATCTATGGCGCAGAGGTTTATACCTTGTCAAAAATGAATTAAGAAGCTCTTCGATGATATTACGAGTGGTTTTCGGTGCCGTATTGACGAGGAACGGAGGAAGAGATTCAACCACAAACTGTAAACACTATAAAGCGACATCGGTCTAGTCAGGTCTCTGGGGCTCACACGTCAGGGATGGCTGGGCCATGTTGAGAGAATGGACGTCACAGCTATAGTCCAAAGGGTTTTCGAGTTTTCGAGCCTAACCCCGAGGATGGGGAAGTGAGCCTCAACCAGCATGGAGTGCGGCACTAGAGGCAGTTGCAAGGAAATAGAGAGCCCAGGTTCAACCCGGACCATGGCGTCACCTAAGTAAGTATGTAAGTGAGTAAACATTTGCCAGTAAGGCTCCAATTCAAATCAGAATGGGAATTAAATATACTCGTAATTATGAAAATTACAAATTGTACACATGCATACTATGAATATCTCTACATCTTGCTTCTACATCCTAAGCGGAAATATCACTCCAACTTGTTGTATTGGGCATTATTTTGAGCTGAAGCCCCGTACTTTATAGTCGGCGAAGTTTTTAAAGAATGTTTTATTATTGTATTGTATTGCATTTTACTTAAAGCTGTGCAAAAATATTTCTTCGAAAATAATCTTCACAAAATTTTTTATTTTTATAGATACCTTGAAATAAATCTTAAACTACTTAGACTATTTAAACTTATGTTAAATAATTAAATATGAGCTTTTTTTTAATATATTTCTTATATAGATTTTTTTATAAACTTATATGCCACCTAAATATACCAAAACTATTTTTAATGTCGCGTTTACATGGTTTCGAGTGTTGGAAAAAGTTATACTCTATTTTTTTAATATAATAAAAGAATTATTTTATTCAAACTTTTAACCATATAAAGGATTATTTTAACAATTCATTCAATTTCACGCAACATTTTCTTCAGCGATGAGACTCATTTTTCACTTGGTGGATACGTTAACAAACAAAATTGGAGAAGTGGAAATCCACATGTAACTGTTGAGAGGCAATTGGTGTGCATTTGGGTCTGGTGGTGTCATTGGCCCATACTTCTTTGAAAATAAGGAAGTTGTAACCGCCACCATCAATTCTCATCGTTATAGCAAAATGTTAACCGATTTCTTTTGGCCTCAAATCGAAGTTATGGATGTGGATGACATGTGGTTTCAACAATGCAGTGCCACATCTCACACAACACGACCAGTTTTCACTTTATTGCCAGAAAAATTCCCTGGACGAGTTATTTCGTGTTTTGGTGATGTGAACTGGCCACCAAGATCGTGTGATTTGTCACCATTGGATTTCTTTTTATGGGACTATGCAAAAGATCGTGTTAATGCACGCAAACTCTTGAAAATGAATATTATCCGAGTTATTGCCCGAAATGTGTCGAAATGTCATCGGAAATTACCTTGTCAGAATCAAGTCCAGCAAAAATTCCCGTATAGGACATTTGAAGGTCCATTCATAATGGCAAGATCCGAACAATATACTGAAGTAAAGATTTGATCGCAATGTACATAGATCATAAATGTGTTTTATTTAAATTCACTTTCGGAACCACCAAATGAATAAATGAATGACCTTGTATATACCTACGTTGTTCCAGCAAGTTTCCTAGGTATCTGACTACATTTCGTATTATCCCACGGTCGACTACGAGTACTTTTGCTAATTGTTTCTGGTAAGGGTAAAGCACCATGACAAGCAGACAAAGTCGTCCTGACCAAATTCCAATATCGCCTAATCTTATCGAAATCATATTTTAACCTGTCCTGTACACCTCAAAGTCATCTGCTTAGGCTTAGGCATGGTGAAGTGATGTGAATCTATCAGATCACTTGCAAAAGGCCTGGTAAAAGTAATGTCATAATGTCAATGTGGCGTAATTTTTGCAAATGGCATCAAATGTCATTTGACATTTATGATGTAGACAAATAGAAAATTAGTTCACCATAAGCAATAGAGCGATACACACCAGTAGAACGCAGAGTTATTATTAGTGCTTATTTGACCATTTCCGGTCTGTAGTTTTAAAGCAGCGTGAATTTCGTCGTCGTCCTGCACTATGTGGGCGAACAATTAATTAATTAGCATTTGGGTGAACGTCTCGTGCAAACTGGATTCACTAGAGATGTGGCAAGAACTGACCGGCCTTATATTGCCCGTTCGATCGAGAATATCACTGCTTTGGCCGAGGACGTCCGAAAGAGTCCACGAACATCGACGAGACAACGATACACACAATTTGGCATCAGCAGACGTTAGTTGCGTCGAATTTTGGTGAAAGACCTGCAGATGTTCACATATACACTAAATTGCAAACCGTTCACCAATTGCTGCCTGCTGACCGCCAAGTGAGGCTAACTTACTCCCATCCTCTGTTAAACCTGATGCAAAAAGAGCATGATTTCGTATACAAAATCATAAACCCATTTTCACTTAAGTAGTTATGTGAATCAACAAAATTTGAATTTCTAAGGTTCGGAGAACCAACATGAAATGCACGAAGAGCCATTATACGAGCATCCCCTCAAAGTACTGTTTTGAGCGACATTTGCAGTGAAAAAGTGATTGGCCCTTATCTCTTTCAGGACGCCGACGACACCACCGTATTCATAACTTGTATGCCTTATAGACAGATATCCAGTTTTTTTTTGCCGCAAGTTGCTGAATTGGGTCTCGAGCTTTGTTGGTTCCAGCAGGACGGAGCAACCAGTTACATGGTACGGGCAACGATAGATCTTTTGATTCACCAATTGCCAGGCCGTTTAATCTCCCGTTTTGGCGCTTTGAACTGGCCAGCCAGATCTGACCGCGTCGGACTTCTTCCCTTGGGACTGTATTGTTTTATATTTTGCTAACACGAAATGAATAATTTATCTTTTGTTTTCTAAAGATTTCTTTATTTCAGTTAGTTACAATTTAAGTTAGCTAAGTACTGGGGAAAGGCAAACTCCTACGATTGTGCGTTTACCCGCTTCATTTGAGACTGACTACTCGTCTAATACTTATAGAATACGAGATGGATTTTTTATTTGCATTGCATGTGTGTATAAGAGCTTAGTTTAAGCCGCACAACCTTACTTACTTACAATGTCCCTTCCGGTATACTTTTTCACCAGCAATTAATATCAGAATTGTAGTAAAAATAAGAATTTGTAACAAAAATAAGAACTCCAGATTGTAAACCCAACTTATTACTAAGTCGTCACAAATGTAAACCCATTTGACTGCTCTAGTACACGTAGTTAAGATGGAGGATTTTCGAGCTGCCTGTTTGCCTTTTTCCTTCTTCTGGTGCTAGCATTCCAACAAGGTGGACGCATAAGTGGAGTATTTTTGAAAACTAGATCACATTTATAAATCAACATATTCTTTTGTAATCCAATAAAATATATTTCTTAAAACATCAGGTATGGGGTTTACCCAACACAATAAATAAATATTTGGAAGAATCATGATGCCTGATCGACGTGGGAAAAACGAAATGACGAAGGCCCTGCATGAGGCAGGAATAGACATTCCAACAACGGCGACGATTGCGAAAACCCGCTCAATGTACCAAGAAGCATTAGGTACTATTGCGCTCTAAAATAGAAACTCTCTTCTGTTGCGCACCTATCTCGGGCGGAGCCCCTACTTCTGACAAGGTACTCTCTTCTGATTATGCACCAACTTCTGACTTAGTTGGGCAGCAGACGTCTGGTGGGCTATTGAATTCAGGGAATTATTTCTAATGACGCTGAGGAACGAGAGCTTACTCGGTAAGGAATTGCAGCAGGAGTTACAAGATTCAGGGCCAGTTACAAGATGTGGCCCAGTCGCTCTGTTGTGATGATCACACTAAATATCTTTGTGTTGGAACTGCCAGGGTCCTTCTGAGAACCGTTCACGTCAAATGCTGGAATTCCCTTAAGGAGGTACTGCTGACAGAACTCCACCGGCAGATGACCCGCCAAGAAGTCTACCACAAGCTGAGTCGCCGTTCACCGCTAAAAGATGAGTCGCTGCTGCGCTACGTTCTCTGTATGCAAGAAATCGCCTCGCACACAGACATCGACGAAGCTGAATTACTCGAGTTTGTCATCGAAGGTATCGGGGATACTTCGTCAAGCACCTCAATCGTGTTCGCCGCCAAATCCATATTGGAGTTGAAAAGACTTCTTCCCCGATACGAAAAGAGGAAGTTGTCAAAGCCGCTGCCGTCAATTATGACCAAGGGTGGTCCATCAACAATGCCTACTACTTCAGCAAGAGGGCGCAATACTTCCGTCAAAGAACATGAAAGATGCTTCTATTGTTCAAAGTTCGGTCACTTTGCATCCAGGTGTCCAGAAGAGAAAAGACCACCAGTCTCATGTTTCCGATGCTTCAAAGCTGGACATACATATAAGACCTACCCGCAGGCAAAACTGAGGCGAGTTGGAGCCGTTCATGCAGACAACGATGCCCTCAAGGCCAACGATAGCGAAGAAGAAATACGAGTAATACAACCATTGAGTGCTGTACAACTGGTGAGCGTTTCATTTATCATAGGAGAAAATAAGTATACTAATTATGAAAATTTTGATTCTCTCTTGGACACCGGTAGTCCGGTTAGTTTTTTCGGAAGACATTGTTGCATGAAGACATACCCTTAGGAAAGCTCTCGGAATCCGAATATAAAGGATTAAGAAATGTTAAATTATTCACTTACGGTAATGTCTGTTGCTACATTATTCTTTCCGGGTTAAAAAGAAAAAATTCGTTTATGATTATTCCGGATGATGCCATACCGATTCCTCTGTTGATTGATCGCGATGGATTATGAGCTTTCAATATTCTGTTACAAATGAATTCAAACAGTGTGTCCTCTCCGCAAAAATGTACTTCCGAAATTAAAAATATTGATTCTTGTTTAAGTTCTGTGCATTATTGTAACATACTTACGCCCCTGATAATGAGAAAACATTCAGTTCGATTAGTTGGGAAAGTGGATATCTTATGGATTGTAGTGCTCCGTGCGACAAAACAGTCAATTACAGTTCGGGAAGGGATGATTCTGCTTTTCAGGTTTTCTAAGATTTGTGCCATAGAACCCACATTAAATAAGGAGTTAAATATTGGTCCAAACCTTAGTTTAGACTGTCATTCGCTGAGAAGCAGAAGTGAACTATATTATAAAAGATCTTCTGGACCAAAAGATTATCGAGCCTAGTGATTCTCCATATGCCTCACCCAATGTTCTAGTAAAGAAAAAGTCGGTTAAAACCCGAATGTGCATAGATTACCGTCCGTGATAATTATCCCCTTCCGCTCATTGAAGATTGCTTGGAGTATCTCGATTGTTGGACCTCAAGAGTGGTTTTCACCACGTTAAGATGTCTGCCGATTCGACGCACTTAACTTCTTTTGTCATTCCATGTGGGCTATTTGAGTTTCTTAAGATGCCCTTCGGGCTTAAAAATGCTCCAAGCGTTTTCCAGAGATTTATCTCTAGAATCTTTAGATATTTTATTGACAGTAATCAAATTATGTTATACCTGGACGACATAATCGTAGTGAGTACTAACGTTGATGATCATCTTCAGCTATTAGAACGCGTTCTTCAGTGTATATTAGAAAACGGTCTTGAACTTAAGCTATCAAAGTGCCATTTTGGATACGCTACGATAGAATACCTTGGGTACAAAGTAACTGAATGTGGCATCCAACCAAGTGACTCCAATCTCAAAGTTATACTTAATTACCCGATGCCTACAAACGTTAAAGAAGCGCATTCGTTCCTTGGCCTGAGTTTTTACTTTAGACGATTTGTGCATTCATATTCGCGAATAGCTAGACTTTTGTATAATCTCTTAAAAAAAGATGACGCGTTTGATTTCACAGCTAAGTGTGAACTGCTTTTTAGATTTTGAAATATTCTTTGATTTCTTCCCCGGTGTTGGCTATTTACAACCCTGAGCGAGAAACCGAGCTGCATTATGATGCTAGTGCACTCGGTAGCTTTTCCAAGGACATCAAATACTTCTGAGCAATTATCTGATCCTAACTCAGCTTAGATTTGTGTTAAAATTCAATATAAAGAAAAACAGAAACACAGAAAGAGCTTTGTTACCAATATTGCCTTTGATGAATCAATAATTCCTTAACTTAACAACATTAGCAAGTATTCAACCCAAGTGAATCGGAGAATAGCGAATCTTAATTTTCCCAAAAGGCATGTTTTCTATTAAAAGCTATAAAAAATACTCGAATCCTAAAATATCTTGCGTGTTGAAACAAATTTAAAACCCAATTGCCCAATACGAATTAAACATGCGATATAAACACCTTCCGCACAATATAACCCTTGGCATAGAATTTAATAGCAACGAAAACACCATCTTTCAGAGTTTCTTTCCAATATTAAATTAAAAAATAACTTTTGAACATAAATACTTAACTGGTATAAACGTGAAAATATAAAATAACGAAAAACCAAAAAACAAAAAACACTTGATAACAATTACCATTCTACTAGTGGCTTTCACATTTATTCTCTTTTCTATCCATTTTAAAACTGTTATTGTATTGGGTCTACAAGTAAGTTTCCAGCGTTTGTCAGAGATGGCGCCACCAATGGATCCCGGGTAGAAATGTCAGACCCCATGTGTTTTATTTGTAGGTTTTGTATCTGTCAACAACTTTGCAGCGTTGTATTTGAGCAGTTCTATCGGTGTCGCACATTTCATCGAGCAAAATCATGGCAAGTTTCCAGCCAAATAAACGTCATTTGCGGGAAGCGCTGCTTTTGTTCTTTAATATGAAGAAAAGTGCGGCTGAGACCTATCGTTTGCTTTCGGAAACTTATGGGGCGGAATGTATTGGTGAATCGACGTGCCGCGAGTGGTTCAAACGGTTCAAAATTGGTGATTTTGGAGTTGAAGACAAAGATCGCCCCGGAAAGCCGAAAAGTTTTGAAGACGAGGAATTGGAAGCTTTACTGGATGAGGATCCATGTCAGATTCAAGAAGAACTTGCTGCATCATTGGGCGTCACGCAACAAGCCATTTCCCTGCGTCTAAAAGCACTGGGATTCATTCAAAAGGTTGGAAACTGGGTGCCGTACGAATTGAAGCCAAGAGACGTCGAACGGCGATATTGCATGTCCGAAATGTTACTGCAACGGTATAAAAATAAATCATTTTTGCATCGTATTGTCACTGGTGATGAGAAATGGATTTATTATGATAATCTTAAACGCAGAAAATCGTATACAAAGCACGGCGAGCCCGCCCAATCGACGACAAAACGAAATATTCACGTGAATAAGGTCATGCTGTGCATATGGTGGGATCAAAAGGGTGTCGTATACCACGAACTGCTTCCGAGTGGTGAAACCATCAAAGGACCATTATATCGAACCCAACTAATTCGTTTGAAGCGGGCATTAAAAGAAAAACCGCCAGAATATGAGACCAGGCATGAGTCCGTCATTTTTCATCACGACAACGCTCGGCCACATGTTGCGGTTTCGGTGAAAAACTATTTGGAAAATAGTGGAAGGGAAATTCTGTCCCACCCGCCTTACAGTCCAGACTTGGCACCATCTGACTACCACTTGTTTCGTTCGATACAGAACGCTCTTACGGGAATACGCTTCAGCTCAGTAGAGGAAATCAAAAATTGGCTCGATACGTTCTTGGGCTCGAAAGACGAGAAATTTTTTTGGTCCGGAATTCATAAATTGCCAGAAAGATGGGGGAAAGTTGTAGCTTCCGATGGACGATACTTTGAATAAAGAATTGTAACTATGTTTTCATCATAAAACTTCAAATTTTGGAAAAAAAAACGCTGGAAACTTACTTGTAGACCCAATACATAGATAACTTAAAGGTTATGCACCTCGTTTGCTGAAGTACATTTTAACCACAAAACCTTTAATCAAACAAAAAAGCATAAGAAAAACAAAAAAAAAACAAAAACAAAATGGTCTAAAGAGATTTATATTTTAAATTGTTAGTTATTTATGTAACTAGTTTTAAAACAATTAAAGCATGCATATATTACAATCTTCAATATATGTAATTAAGTGTATTAAATACTCCTCTGAACATTTCTATAAGATGATCACTGGTTGACCACATATACATGCGATATGTACGGAATAAAATAAAAATTCATGCAATAAATTGATACGAAATATAAAGTTTATTTATTGTACAATAGTATACTTAGTGTTCTCCTGGTGTGGTGCCTCTTGTGGTTTAGATCCAAGTGAACGAGAGAAAACAAATTTGATAAGACGAAGCATAATCGAAAATTAATCAAAAGTGTTATACTAGAGAGAGGCTCATATGAGAATGTACATTGATTTTAATACACACCAGTGATTAATATTAATACAAACTATGAATATGATAACAAAGCAAATAGTGAAAATATGTATAACAGTTTAGCGATTAGAATAGATTGAATTGCGAATTCGTTGTTTACAAAAATTTGAATCTTAATTACAATGCAAAATATGAAGCGATAGATTTGAATTAAAATACGAGTTGATACTATACATAGTTGAGTACGTTATTTAGTTTAGATGAGTTTTAAACATACCGCCCCCCCCTGAAACAGGTTTCAGGACAACGGCAATAGCGCTAATTTGGAAATAGGACGTGTAAATGTTCCAGATGCTGTTCTAACAGTGGCGACTCTAACATGTTTATCTGCGCCGGGGTTGACTGATTCGATTCTGCCCAGTACCCACTTTGTAGGGGGTAGATTTGGCTCCTTGATAACTACTAGGTCCCCAGGCTTGAGGCTTGTTGTTGAGTGTTGCCATTTTGCTCGCTCCTGCAGAGTGGTGAGATATTCTGCATGCCATCTCTTCCAGAACCCTTGCGTTATACTCTGGATGTGGTTCCAATGCAACCGGAGATTAGATGGAATGTTCAGCTGATTAGGCTCAGGTACAGCAGTTAGTGGTTGACCTATAATAAAATAAGCTGGGGTTAATGGGTTCAAATCAGAATCAGACATAGAACACAGAGGACGAGAGTTTAGAATTGCTTCTATTTGTGTCAGGACCGTACATAGTTCTTCAAATGTTAAAATAGAATTGCCGATTACGCGACGCAGATGCAGTTTAACTGGCTTGACGCCAGCCTCCCATAAGCCACCAAAGTGTGGCGCTGATGGGGGAATGAAGTACCACTGTATGCCATCCTTGGCAAGCGCGGCAGAGATTAATGCATTGTGACTATGTGCCATTACCAATTTGTGCATTTCAATGAGGCACCGACGAGCTCCGTGAAAATTTGTACCGTTGTCGCTATAGATGTTTGTGCATTTGCCACGGCGGGAAACAAATCTGTGTAGCGCTGCGATGAAAGCTTCGGTTGTCAGGTCGTTAACCAGTTCAAGATGAATTGCCTTGGTTGCCATGCACACAAAGAGTGCTATATAAGCTTTCGACGTCTTGGCCTTACGACAGCGAGATAACCTGATAGTGATGGGCCCGGCGTAATCACAGCCTGTGTTTGAAAACGGACGACTTGGTTGAAGACGATACGAAGGCAGATCGCCCATGATCTGCTGACTAGTACGTTTGCTCTGCATAAAACATGGCTTGCAATTATGGACGAGTTTGCGTATTAGATTGCGGCTACCCAATATCCAAAACTGTTGTCGAACGAAAGCGAACGTTTCGGAGACTCCTGCATGTAGATATCTATGGTGAATATCTGAAATAATGAGGGAAGAAACAAGATTATTTTTGGGGAGGATTATCGGGTGTTTGATGTTAAAGGAAACGCTTGCATGTTTGATGCGTCCACCGATGCGAAGAAGTCCATCATTGTCCAAAAATGCTGAGTATCTCAGAAGTTTCGATTTTGCTGGCAGTTGGTTTGTTGTTTGTAGGTATTTGATCTCGTTTTCGAAAGAGTTGAATTGTACAAACCGTAGGATGGCAATTATGGCATTTCGAATTTCAGCGAATGTCAATCCGTTCCTCGCCCGAACACTTGTTGAAGGTTTGAGATTCGTGACATATCTGATGATGTAAGCAGCTACTCTTTGTAAGCGGTACCAAGATGATATCCTTCGGATTAGGCCATGAAAGACATGACCGTCCAATGATGTCACCAATACTTGCCTACGGGATGGATGTTTCTTTTCTTGTAATGACTCGCCGTCGGACACACATGTGGAAAGGTCCGATTTGGGCCAATGGCCGTCGGGTAGAGAGAGCCAAGATGGGCCTGTCCACCAGATACGGTGATTAATTAGGTCGGAGGGGGGAACCCCCCGGGAAGCACAATCAGCGGGATTGTCTTCTGAGGGGACATACCGCCAAGTGTATCTGGGTGTAGTCTCCAAGATGGCTGCGGTCCTATTAGCAACGAAGGTAGACCAGCGACGAGGGGGTGAAGAAAGCCAGTGCAGGACAATCTCAGAATCACACCATGCGAATGTTCTATCGATTTTCACCTTTACCGACGATTTTATTAGTGTCAACAAACGGGCTAATAAAAACGCACCACAGAGCTCAAGGCGAGGGATGGAGACCGCTTTGAGAGGGGCCACTTTAGTTTTTGCTGCGACGATGGTTACAGTAATGACACCGGCAGGGGATTTGGAGAGAGCGTATACAACGGCACTGTAGGCTTGTAACGACGCGTCCGAGAACCCGTGAAGTTCAATAATCTTTTCGGTTAAAAACACATTTCGTGGAATTTCAACACGCTCAATACACGGCAACTGTTCGCGATAGTTCAACCATTTCTTAGACAAATCAGGGGGTAAGGGGTCATCCCAGCTCAGTTTTAACTCAGCAGACCACAGCTTCAGAAACATGATTTTAAAAAGTATTACCGACGGAGCAAGGAGTCCTAGGGGGTCGAATATACGTGCTATTTCGGATAGCAACGTTCTCCTGGTTAGCGAGGCACGTGAATTAGAGAGGGTTAAGCGATAGGATAATACGTCAGCAGCAGGATTCCAAAACATTCCCAACACTTTAACGAGGGACTGTGAGCGGTCAGGGTCTACGAAAGAATATTCGCAATCTTCTGGATTATGTTGAGCAAGTAGAGTCCAACAATTAGAACTCCATTTACGAAGTCGTAAACGTGCTTCCGACAACAACTTAATCAATTCAGACTGTAGTTCTAAAGGAGTTTCAATAGAGTTTGTCCCTGTCATGATGTCGTCTACATAGACATCATTGAGCAAAATACTAGCAGCTCTTGGGTACTTTAATTTGTAGTCTTCGGCAATTTGCTGCAGTACACGGACTGATAAAAATGGAGCTGAGGCAATACCATAAGTGACGGTTCGTAGACGATAGTGTTGTAGTTCTTCACTAGCATTCCGACGCCACACGATGCGTTGAAAGTCTCTATCACTTTCGCGAACCCAAATTTGTCGGAACATTTTAACGATGTCGGCAGTGAAAACAAAGCGATGTTGACGAAAACGTAGACACACTCCAATGAGATCGCGTTGTATTGGCGGACCGATTAAGAGGTGCCTATTTAGTGATTGTCCGTTTGAGTCGTTTGCCGAACCGTCAAAAACGACGCGAATTTTTGTCGATGAACCTTCCGACTTAAGAATAGCATGATGAGGGAGGTAAAATTGGCGAGACGGTTCTTTCGGTATCTCATTCCGGGGAATTATCTCCATATGGCCAAGTTCTAGATACTCCTGTTGCAAACGGCGCTCCATCGAATGCAGACGCGAGACCGCTGACTGCAGAGTATCTGCGAAGCTTGGACACTGTGTTTTGAATGGAAGAGCAACTATGTATTTTCCGTCCGACGCGCGCGAAAATGTTTTTTCAGCTGGATCATTTAAAATGTGACGAGCATTATGAGGAGCGACTTCTTCCAGTTCCCAAAACCGCTGGAGAAGGGCATCAACGTCAACAGCTGCGTGGAACGACGAAAATTGTGAATTACGGTTATTAGCATCGTTATTAGGATCGTTATTAGGATCGAATAGCTCTCCTGAAATGACCCAACCGAAGGAAGTGTTTTGTGCGATTGGTGTACCTTTTGGTCCTTGTATTTGTTCCGACAATAGAATGGACCAAACTTTGTCCGCCCCGAGAAGAATTTCTACTGAATTGGAAAAGTTGAAATAAGGGTCTGCAAGATTTAATGATTGGACATGTTTCCACGTCGATGCGTCAAAAGATTTTGATGGTAAGTCCGATGTTAACTTACTAAGCACATATGCATCGACCGATAAACGAGTTGAATTGTGTCGAGAATGTAATTGTATTCCCATACAACCTTTTGTAAGTCCAGCTTCTTTCGAAGAAAGTCCCATGATAGGGATTCGGGCATGAGTTCTTAGAATTCCAAGTCGTTGGGCAAACGATTCGAGAATGAATGAAGATTGAGACCCGGTATCCAAAAGAACGCGACACTCGATGAGCTGTCCCCGATTGTCTTGAACTTTAGCGAGGATGGTTGGCAAAATGGTTTGCTTTCGAATACTAAAGTCAAGCGAGTGGTTATTAACCATTGGGGTAGCAGCATGAGAAGTGGACGAGGTTTTCGAATAATGCTGTTGTATTGAAACAGTTGATATGGATGGAGACGACGAAGAATTTGCACTTGTGATTGTTGATTCCGATGACGAACTGATGGTTGGATCCTCATGATGTACTAGCGAATGGTGACGAGACTTGCACACGCGACAACGAAATAGCGACCTACAAGTTTTAGATGAATGGCCTGTACGAAGGCAATTAAAACAGAGATTTTGTCTTTTGGTGAAGTTTCTACGCGATGGGATATCTAACGAAATAAATTGAGGGCATTGAAATAAGTTGTGGTCACTTTTACACATGACACACCGCGAAGTAGTTTCCGACGCGTTGGCTAAATGGGTTCTAATCTGACCTGATTGTTTTACTCGCGATGTCGTTGAACGAGTAACTGATTGGCATGATTCCAATGCGTCGCATCTTAGTTCCAAAAACTCAATAAAATCAATAATGGTGCTGTTTTCGCGAGCCCCTACTTCTTCAGCCCAAGCCTGTTTTGTTTCACTATCGAGCTTACCAAGTAAAAGGAAGATTAATTACGGATCGCGTTCGGTTTTATTTAATGCCCGTAGACCGCGGATCACTTAGTCAGCACCGTCTGCGATTTTTCGGAGTGTTTGCACATTGGATACACACATAGTCGGAAGCGAGAGAAAGGTCTGAATGAACGATTGCACTACTAAATTCACCCGGTCGTAGCGCTTTTCGAGCCTATCCCAAGCCTCGAGATAGTTAGCATCTGAAATAGTGATATGCTTTATCAAACTGGCTGCATCATCGCGCAAAAACGATTTTAAATAATGGAATTTTTGAGTCGCGCTCAGATTTGGCTTGCTGTCGACTGAACCCGTGATTAAGTCTCGGAATGATGGCCAATCCTTGTAATTCCCGGAAAATGGAGGCAGAGTTATTGAAGGCAAATTGATTTTTGAACAATTGTTGGAAGATGTATCAAGCGATTTTAAGAATTTTGTTTGCTGATTAGCAAGGCGTTGGAGAATAGAATCGTCGGAGTTTGGTTCTTCTACACTTTTTCTGTCACGAATTGCCTTTTTTAGACCCAAATATGCTTCGAAGTATTTTAATTCGTAAGCAGCAAAATCACTTTCGTGCTCCTCTATTTCATTTTCTTCCACGTGTTTCAAGCATTCACTGTGGAGCGAGCAAAATTACGACCATGCTTCAACGACCCTACTTAACCGAATTTCTAACATCTCAACAGTGGTGGAGTCTTCGATAGATGAAAGAAATTCTACCGCGCGCGTTAGGCAGGCTTTGGCATTACCACGTTTTACTTTTAAAGTGTTCATTTTGTGAATATATATGTAACTAGTACGTGTAAAATGTTCACATGAAAAAACCTCGATGGAATGCTGGCTTATACGCACCGAAAATCTTCAATTAAACATAGGTTGTAAATCCAAAAAATTTGCACGAGCGAACTTCAAATAAATGATCTGATTGATTCAAAGTTCTTTAATTAATCAATCCCCGTGAGACACAACATAAAAATTTACGCACGCGGCTTTTCTTTATAGATAAGTAAATATATCTTTGTCACACAAAAATCACACCATACACATGCAATTTGATATCAGTTTTTTCCGCTTAGATTATTTGATTTGATTTTTTTAAAAATTCGGCTACTGAAGGACCAGACTTATGGTTGAAATTAATATATATACATGCGATATGTACGTGATAAAATAAAAATTCATGCAATAAATTGATACGAAATATGAAGTTTATTTATTGTACAATAGTATACTTAGTGTTCTCCTGGTGTGGTGCCTCTTGTGGTTTAGATCCAAGTGAACGAGAGAAAACAAATTTGATAAGACGAAGCATAATCGAAAATTAATCAAAAGTGTTATACTAGAGAGAGGCTCATATGAGAATGTACATTGATTTTAATACACACCAGTGATTAATATTAATACAAACTATGAATATGATAACAAAGCAAATAGTGAAAATATGTATAACAGTTTAGCGATTAGAATAGATTGAATTGCGAATTCGTTGTTTACAAAAATTTGAATCTTAATTACAATGCAAAACATGAAGCGATAGATTTGAATTAAAATACGAGTTGATACTATACATAGTTGAGTACGTTATTTAGTTTAGATGAGTTTTAAACAACCACGTTTATGACACTTCTTGCATACATATCCATTAAAATGGCATTTTTGATCCGAATGATTTTTATAGCCGCAAACTTTATAGCTGGTGTGCCTGAAATTTTTTTTTCATCAGGCTTGTTATGTACAACTGAAAATCGGCTATTTGACCGTCTACCAGATATTCGAAACACAGTTGACATCGCACCTCCACTTGTTCCTGGCTCCGTTTTCTCTACCACTGTGTTCTCTGTTTGGCGCTGATTTTTCACATATTCGACTGATTGGGAAATTTCAATCGCCTTGTCTAATGTTAAGGTTTTATTGTCCTCTAAGAATAGTTTGTCCTTTTCTGATGCCCTTTCCATTCCCATTATGAACTTGTCATGTAAAGCCCTGTTCAGATTCATGCAATTCAACGCCAGATATACTCGAGCAGCCCATTTTTGGGGAGTCTCATCCGGGTTTTTTGCGGCCACATAAAATGTATGCCTTTCTGCAAAATCCGATATCGATGCCTTACAATGTTTTTCAAAGATCTCAACTAAGGTAGTGTGTATTACTGCTTCTGGTATACTTGGATGCGCAAGATTTTTTAACAATTTGCTGAAAATTGCTCTCTTCTGTGATAAAAAACTGTTCAAGTTTTACGTTATACACTCTCCAATCGTTACACGTGTAATCGAATGTTGGCGGCACTATTCCTAGCCTACGAATGGTATGGACGAACCATACTTACATAAATGGCCTCAAGAGTATAGGGGTCCTTGAAGTCCGATGAACTTCCTTTCAGAAATCCTAGAGCAGAGTTAGCTTTTGACATTACTATAATTTGTTAACATGCGGATCACAAGTGAACTTACTATCAAAAACAACACCAACACCAACGTCTTTAAATTCAACTACAACATTAATTGATTGGTTTCCAAGACGATAAGCAGGGGTTAGATTATATTGTGTTCTATTATATGACATTGTGGCACATTTGTCGATATTGAGATGCAGATCGTTCATTTTACACCATTCAAAAAAAAAATAATCTAAATCTCTCTGGAGTTGAAAGCAATCACTGACATTAGAAATAGTCACAAAAAATTTTATAGACAGTAACAAAATTTTAGAATTTTCGGCAAATCATTAATAAAACTGAGAAAAAGGATTGGCCCAAGATGGCTTCCTTCTGGGACACGAGACACAACATTAATTTCAACCGAAAATAAATGTCCGATAGAAACGAATTGTTTTCTCCCAAATAGATAGGACTTAAACCATGAAAGTAATTAGCCGAAAAATCCGTAGCACTCAAGCTTTTTTAGAAGGATATGCAAATTAATTCTACTAAAGACTTTCACGAAATCAGTATAAACTACGTGTACTTGATTGTGCTTCTCAATGGAACTTAAGCAATGATTGGTAAATTGAACTAGGTTAGAGTAAGTCGAATGACCTTTCTAAAATCCATGCTGAGAATCACTATTAAAGCTGCTTAAGATGAATACCATCCGTTCCTTCACTAGGCGATCCAAAAGTTTAGGTATAATAGACAGTTTAGAAACTGGTCCTCAATTCGAAATTTGGTCTTTTTTACCACTCTTATAAATTGGTGTCATAAGAGAATATTTCCAATCATAAATAAATGTCCCACTAGCCAATGACTGATTGAAAATATAGAGCAGGGCGTAGCTAAGGGATTTAGCACAAGATTTTAAAACAACTGGGTAAAAACCCAAGAAATCTGGGTTCAAATCCTGTAATGCCAACAATAATTCGGATCTAATAAGTACCAGAGAACTTGAGCAGTATAAGCATGCAAGGAATCGAAATAATCCTCAATAAAAGAAATAAGGCTGGAGGAATCATAAATACCTTGAAAAAACGACGCGAACATGTTCAGAATATCTTTGGGATTAGTGAGTGATTTGCCTAGAAAATTCATAGTTGACGGAAAACCAAGACTAGACCGTTTGGAATTTATGTATGCCCAAAAGCACCTTGGGTCGGATTTCAGATTCCTTTCCAAGCGTTGAATGTAATTGTTCAAGAGGAACCTAGAAAGGTAAATGAATTCTCTTCTCAACCGAACAAATAATTCGTAATCCGATAGAGATTTACTCCTTTTAAAGTTCTTATGAACTCTATTTTTGGCATATTTAAGATTAAGTAACCGTTGGTTATACCATGGTGGATGGGAGTTTACTCGTTTTCGCACTCTAGACACAGTATTATTTAAAATATTGAAAAAAATCTTCGAAAAAGCCTTAAAGTTTTCAACCACTGAGTTATACCGAAGGGGTGATGAACCCAGTTCAGTGACGCAAACTGATCACTCATTAATTTCAGATTCAGAACTATTACATTTAAAAATGAATTCAGTCGAATCACTAAACAACATTTGATTATTATAGACGTAAGTTTTGAATAAAATAATAATACCTTTATGAGACACAGAATTTCTTATCAAAGGTAAGCTAGAATCAACAGAAACATTCATATCTTCAGATGAAAAAACAAGATCTAACAAAAATTGGAAGAGATCTAATGACTGTAGAATATCCAGCGTAGTCTTTTAAACTTCCGAATAGAAACGATACAGTAGCACTTTATTGCCATCAGAAAACCAGTCGAGTTTACTAAAATTAAAGTCACCAAAAACACAAATGTTAATGGAACGTTGGTCTACGAAAAAAGAGTTGAACAGATGCAGAAAATAACTAAGAAATACTAGTAGATCGGGATCTCCGACATTAGCAGCAGTCACTCGAACACATGCTTGCTCGATATTTAATACGCCATCCACCAAAACAATATCAATGGGAATCTCAAAAGCAGTCAACTTGCGACGAACAGCGATCAAAACGCCACCATCACGGGTTGATTTGAAGAAATCAAACCGATCGCAACGGAAAACAGAAAAAACATTCTCATCAAATAATTCATTTGTATAAGTATCACTATACAGCCACGTCTCCGCTAAAGCAATGACTTCATAAGTTCTCTTAATTTCGAAGAAAAACCACTCATACCACCAAAACGATCCCGGAATTTACTCAGAAAATTAAAAATACAAGTTTATTCATCTAAATCTATATTGCCCCCTTTAAAGTAATCCCCATCGACTGCAACACACTTATGCCAGCGCTTGATCCAATCCTCGAAACATTTTTTATATTCGGTTTCCAGTATGTCCTACAGTGCTTCCTGCGATTTTTCCATTACTTCCTCTCGGCTGCTGAAACGCTTTCCCCATACTGGTTTTTTTAATTCGATTGAACAGAAAGAAGTCACAGGGAGCCAAATCAGGTGAATTCGTTGGCTGTTGGATGGTATTTGTTACATTTTTCGTCAAAAAATACGAGTAATGGTGGCACTGTGCGACGGTGCGTTATCATGGTGCAAAATCCACGCGTTTTCTGCCCACAATTCTGGCCTCTTTCGGCGAATTGCTTCACGCAAACGTCTCATAACGCCCAAATAATACGAGTACTCTTTGTTTACTGTCTGGCCTTCTGGCAAAAATTCATGATGCACAACACCGTTGTAATCCTTGAAAACCGTGAGCATTGCCATCTTTTTTGACTGAAAACGACGGGGTTTTTTTGGTCTCGGCTCATCTGGTGAACGCCATTCACTTGCCTGATGTCTGGATTGCGTGTCGTACTCATAAACCCACGTCTCGTCTCCAGTAATGATCCTTTTGATGAATGTGAGACCGAATTCAGCCTCGCAAATCATCTCTTTTGCGACGTCAACACGGTCTCTTTTTTGCATGAAATTGAGGTCTTTTGGCACCAACTTTGCTGCTACACGGCGGAAACCCAAATCATTAACCAAAATGTCTTGGACGGATCCATAGGCAATGTTCAAGTCCTCCGCTATCTCTTTCATGGTTAATTTGCAGTTATTGACCAACATTTCTTTTACTTCATCAATGTTTTCGTCGGTTTTCGATGTCGATGGTCTGCCACTGCGTTCAACATCTTCTATTGACTCACGACCACTTTTGAACCGCTCGTGCCACTGGTAAACGACCGTTTTCTTTAGAGAATCGTTGTCGAAATACTTTTCCAACATTTCCAACGTTCGCACACTATTAAATCCGTTTTTTACGCAAAATTTAATACTCGTGCAAGTTCGTTGTTGCAAATTTAAATCCATTTCTAAAATTGTAAAAAATCGCCAACACACACATACATAGATGTACTCTTGGCTGCGTAAATTTCGCAAATGTCAAACTATGACGCTAAGATTTAGAGGGAATGTCAACAACAGATTAACCAACTTAACAAAAAAAAACAGAACTCAAATCGGAATAATGGCAACGCCACACGGTGGTTATTTTTGATCAAGGTGGTATTTTGGTAGTACACACTAGTTTCACATGGCGATGATGATGAAGAAAAAGTTGGGGACGCTGCATTAGTTTTAAGCACACAATCAGCATCAGTAATAATGCCAGCAGCCTCTACAGCAATATCAGCAGCAGAATCAGCGATCAATTGATCGGCATCGGCAACAGCAGCAATTGAGCTAGAGAGCGGCAGCGAGACATCATCAACAGCAACGGGAAGAGAAATAGCAATTGTTAAACTTGAGGGAGCTCGATTGGAGTGACCAGCTTGTTCTTTGAATTAGGATTACAAATCCGAATGCGTATCCCATTCTTCCAAATATCGGAGTTAAGAAACGTAGAAAGCATACGAGTATCTTCTAGCACACCAAGTTAAAAGTTTACGAAATTAAGTGTGTTTTCATCTGTGTCGAGTTTAGTCAGCTTATGACAGGATGAAATCGAGGAATCCACTTTAAATGCCAACAACACATAGTTAATAATTGACTGGCATGTTGTAGTTGGTTTAAAAGATGATAAATGGAGCCATTTAAAGTGTTTAATGACATCAACTTCCACTCCCAAATTAGAATTGGTATTCTTTCCAACTATAGTTTTGGCACGATTATTAGAACGTGTAGGTCCATTTAAAACGTTTTTAGGTGGCACAGCACTAGAATCTCTGGACACACTAGAAATAGAAACGGGAGTAAATGATGGATTTTCCACACTGGCGGCAACAGCAATAATTTTCTCTTCATCCACAACAACAGCTGCAGCTTGCTCAGTTGAATTTGTTTGCACAGAAGATTGTTTTTCTTTGGTAGGTTTAGCATTAGGAGTAGGAACCCGTGGAGTGAGGGCAGTGCTTGAAGTTATTATGTTTTTATTAGCATTGGACTTTTTAAGCGATACTGAGGGCTGATACACGAGCAGAATCGGGAGCAGTTAATAACTGAGAGCGAGTAATAATTTCGCTCCCAGGTGACGAAATTAATTTTTTTATTTCTATTATTTCGCGATGCAATTGATCGATTTTGGAAAATAACAAATCACTATCGGCGAGCTTCTGATTACAATTAGGGCAATGCTTAATACACATTTTGACACACGGTTATTATATGTAGTTTCTTTTATTTCACGATAAAACAAATTTGCTGTCGCTCAGTCGAAGGTTCGAAGATGACTCTGATGATGATCAGATGCCAATGCGTTTAAAATCACTTGTTTACTTACGTACTTACGTACTTCAATCAATAGGCGCTTCAATTTGGCGAAGTCTCTAGATCACAGCCAGTTGCACACACCGAATTGGTTGACGTGCCCTTCCACTTGCTCGGCCTGCGTAAAGTGATGTTTTCCTCTACTGTGTTATCTCTCCGGCTTAGCATCGAAGAGTCTTCGGGTTGGAGCATTGGTTTCCATTCACTCTACATGTCTTAACCATCTTAGATGAATAATGTTCACTTTTCTGCTGAGATCGATGTCACTGTACAGTTCGCAGAGTTTGTTGTTAAATCTCTTCCTCCAAACCTCGTCAACGCAATTGGGACAAAAAATCACTCGAAGAATTTAAGACTTGAAATGGCCAAAGACATCCTCATCATATCCCTTCGCTAACTTCCACTTTGCACGATAAAACAGGGCTGAGATGATGAGGGTGTTATATAGAGTCTCCTTAATATTTTTTAACAAGGTGGTATTACTCAAGTTATTACTTCTTAGCCCGAAGAACAGAGATTGGCAAGAGTAATACTTCGTGTGATTTTTGATAAAATGTTGCTCTCAGATTTAATAGCATGGTTGAGGTGGGTATACAAAGTACCTGACTACTTCAAAGTTGTACCTGCCTATCGTGACGATATGTCCTATGCTGCGGTGTTGTGTGTCACTTCTTCTTAACAGTATATACTCAGTTTCGTCCCCACTCGCAATGAAGTTAATTTTTGCTGCTTCTGTTTCAATGCTTGCGAAAGCACCACTCACGGTTCGCTATCATATTTGGTCGATTGTGGACAATTAAATCATTGTTCACGAACAGAAGAATATATAGAATATACGCATACTAAGTCTATTCACGGTCGATTGTATGAGTTCCACATGACCTATCTGGGTCAACAAACCTCACAAAATTCATTCATATATCAGCAAAAAGTGTGCATATTTCGTCACATATAAACGAAACGCGAATAAACAACAATAACAATTGAAGAACACGACAGTAATGCCGGCTATGCGAAATCACTACCCAACCAAAATAAAGTTCACGTTGAACCCATTATTGCAGTGGCAAATGGCAATATATTTCGCATAGCCGAAATTCGACCCTCAGTTAAATACGAGTATACTAAATATTCAGGGTTGTCGATACTAACACACTTATCATTTTTGTATTATTATATTCCCTTTGGTAGTTATAGAATAATAAGCATTATATTTTTTTCTAATATTTTTTATACTAACACTTAGCAAGCAATATTTTATGTATAAATATTTCTAAAGCACTGATTTGCCAAAATTAGCTTATCCCCCCCCCCCCTTCGGTGGTAAGATAGCTAATCTAAATCCTCGATACCCTGGTACATTGGTACAAGAACCGGTTATACCCACATCAATTAAAGGTACATGAACCTTGATTATCCTCGTTGAGGCAAAATAATCCCACCGTTAACAATCATTGGTAAATGAGTTCAAGCGTTCTCATAAGATAACATATTACGTGGGCTGAAAAGTCCGTGCCGTTTTATAGTAAAACATAAAATTTTTGCAAAATTCAACTGCGAACAAGAAATAGTCGCTGGGGGCCAAATCTGGAGAATACGGCGGGTGGAGAAGCAATTCGTAGCCGAATTTATTCAATTTTGCCATCGCTTTCATCGACTTGTGACACGGTGCATTGTCTTGATGAAACAGCACTTTCTTTTTCTTCTTCTGTAATAGTCGCTGTTGATAGTCTGCCCCTTTTGGAGATAGTCGATGAAAATTATTCCATGTGCATCCCAAAATACGGAGCCATAACCTTGCCAGCCGACTGTTGAGTTTTTGGTCATTTTGGGCGAGGTTCGTCGCCTGCTCGCCACTCAGCTGACTGCGGGCTTGACTTTGGTGTGAAGTGATGGAGCCAAGTTTCATCCATTGTCACATACCGACGCAAAAATTCGGCTTCATTGCGGTTGAACAGCTTTAAACCCTTCTCTGAATCATTAAACAAGGCACCCACTTTGAACAGAGCTTTCGCATGTCCAAATATTCGTGTATGATATATCCAACACGGTCTTTTGATACCTTCAGAGCCTCAGCTATCTCGATCAATTTTACTTTACGATCATTCGTAATCATTTTGTGGACTTTTTTGATGTTTTCATCTGAAACAGCCTCTTTTGGACGTCCATTGCGTGCATCATCTTCGGTGCTTGTATGACAACTTTTAAATTTTTCAATCCACTTGCAAATGGTTCGTTCGGCTGGTGCAGATTCCGGGTAACACTTATCAAGCCATTTCTATGCATCGGCTGCATTTTTTTCCATCAAAAAGCAATGATAAATCAACACACGAAATTGCTTTGAATCCATTTTTTTCACAATAACAAAAGTTGCTTCACTCACAACGCTATATCTCGAAAACTAATCGTCCGACAGCTGTCAAATTTATACACGTATATTTTGAAGATTGGTACTAACTGAAAATGGATTTGTGGATTTAATTCAAGTGGTGCCCTCTCTTCGAAACGGCACGGACTTTTCAGCCCATGTGTTATATGCGATATTGAGGAGACTGACGCTTCTTTACACTTCGCACATTTAAGAGGGTATTCCTTCTTGTGGACCGGGTAAACAGTGCTAAGGCTAAGGCATATTTTCATTTTCTGCCAATGAAATCTTGGAACGGACATTGTTCCTAAGTTTTGTCGAGGAGCTCGTAGTGCTGTCTTTTCCTCTGTGGGAGCGTGCGTGAATATCAGGCTGACGTTGAGCTTGTTGATGTGGATTTTTATAAGGCTTTCGCTTAGGTGTCAAAATCTACTATTTGGAATATCATCATTTATATTATAAAATCTTAGGTGTACCAAAAGTTATCATGAATTGTTCTCGAAATTCTTTTTATACGTGTATGCACTTTCCATCGTTTTTCAATTTCCTTGTTATCGATAGTTTCAACGTCTTTTTGGTGCAGTCCATAATCTAGTTTAAAAATGTCTAGTCCCATACATGTTATTTTAGCAGTCATTGTTTTTGAAATAAAAAATATTGGTTGGGTAACTTCAGATGCATAAACAGAGACTTCAGCAGCGGACAGAGATGTACACAGTACAAGCCTTGGATCCCCGTTCTATATACACTCTTTTAAACAGCAAGCCTTTTCTTATGAAATAACAGCTCCACCTACTTGTAAAGAGTTTGGTTGTCTCATCTTTATCTTAAATCTTTTATGCCTCGATTTGTTGTAAATTTGACAAGCCAAAAGAAAATTAAGTAGAAGCCTCGTTTGCAAGCAACATAAATACTGTGGTTCTTCGCTAAATCCTAGTCTGTGAGCTAATATTCCTCGCTACCTGTTCGTAAATCTGAGGCTGTAGCAGAGTTTGTCCCTCTATTGAGGGCTCACCCAGGACAATATATACTTGAGCTAATTGGAACCCTACACAAAATATCCTTTAATGCTGGTTCTACCGCTGCAACTACCGAAGTTAACATACCTCCTGTGGAATAACCTATCTTCTTTCTTACCTTTATTTTTAATTTTTTCACATATGGACCAAGTGCGAAACCAAGCCAGTGGAATTAAAAATGAAAGTCAACAAATATATTTTTATAATGAATAGGTAACTAAAGCGGTGTTGTATATATTTTTTCTTATCAATTTAATTGTTTTTGTTTTTTTTTTCATTTAAAATACAATATACAATATAATTTATCTATTTTGTTTTTTTTTTTTTTTTGTTTTGCTTTATACATAATACAAGTAATTTCAGTATAATTATAATTTTTGGCTTTATTTTCGTTTTGTTATTTTAATTATTATTATTTTGGTTTTGTATTTGCAGTTTTATTATTATTTTTTTTTTAAATCTAGTATTTTGTTTATACAACTACAAAAAGTTACGAGTAATGTTGTCTTTTATTTATATTTGTTTGATTTTTTTTGGTAAATGCTTAGTTGTTGCTAAATATTAAAATACAATTAAATACATTTTGAACATAATACTACGCCATCTATACGGTATTTGGGGGTAATTTTGTATATAAATAAATTACAGAACTTTTATGTATGTACACATGAGTTTGTTGGTTTGTTTAAATCTTTTTGACACTTGTTTATAAATAAATTAATTTTTGATTAATCTTTAAGTGTTTTTTGTTTTGGTTTTTTTTTTTTTAATTTAACTTTTAAAAATGGCTACACTTTGTACATGTATCTTACTGCTTTGTTTTCTTATTTATTTAGATCGGTGAAGGTTCTATATACAGAAGAGGAAGTTTAAAAGTTTAAAACAAGTTAACTGGATATTTAAGAAGTTTTTTTTGTCGTTTGTTTTTGTTTTTAAGATGACAGAGAGACAGACAAAGAGCTAGATGGAAGGAAAGGAAGTATCCCTCATTTCGTTTATTTTACATAATAGGAACAAAGATATAATTTTCTTTTATTTTTATTTGTTTTATTACATTCTACGAGAGTGTACTCGTATTTGTAAATTTATTTGTGAAACCCGGAGACATTTGAGTCTGGCAAAAAATCCGCGCCCTTCTTCATGTTGGCGTACCATTGTTTTTTTGATTTTAATTTAATTGTGCTGGCGCAAATGCCCGTATGTATGTGTCTAGTTAGTGGTGAGGGGTTGCTTGTGGGGTATTAGAACAATTCATCACTCAACTCCCCCCAAAGGAAGACACCGACATCGATGGCGATGAATCCTTGCAAGGATTTTCAATCGATTTGCCATCAACAACATCGTCTACTACCACCATATCCATATCGTCATCGTTGCCCTATACAAGGGAGGACAATGGCGGTCTAGGTGGGCTGCCATTTCTCGTATAATACATTGGTGTATTATGATGATGTGGGGGTGGTGGCGGTACAAATCCCGTACTCGAGCCATCATGATATAGAACTGGCACTCGGACAAGCCTTTGGGCCGCATGCGCCATATTAGCAATATTTGCAGCTTCCAATTCAGCAGCAAGTTGACGTTTCCATTTGTTGCGACGATTTTGGAACCAGATTTTCACTTGTGTCTCAGTGAGGCGTAGTGATGCAGCCAAACCAGCACGTTCCGAAGAACTGAGGTATCGTTTCAAGTCGAAGGTGGACTCTAGCTGGAATACCTGGGCTCTGGAGAAGACAGTACGGGTTTTCTTTTTTCGTTTTGTCTGATTGGAACTGTCACCGCCATGTGGTGAGGAACCATCTGATGGACCATCGGTATTGCAGCCATCGTCCTCTTCGATGATTTCTTGACTTTCATCATCGGATTCGTTGGAACTTTGTAAATAGCCGGAATGATTATGATGGTGATGGCTGGTATTGTTGTTATTGTTGTTACTGCTGTTGTTGTTGTTGCTCATATGCAATGATGAGGGCGAAGGTGATTTGGTATTAGATGGCGGCGGACTAAGGGAAGGTGATGGATTCTCTGTTGTATTGGTGGACGAACTGTCTGTAAAGGGAATAAGAAAATAAAATTAGTGAGGGGAAATAGACTTTTTTTGGGGTGTCATGGGGTAGATTCTCGAAACTGCGCAAACTCTACACTTGTGTAGACAAACGAACGTGGGAAGAAATTTGCTTTTTTAAATGGCTGTTTGTATGCATTGGTGGTAGATTTTGTGGGGGCGTATAAACCACTACTCAAGATCTACATTTAACAAGTGGGAGAGTCTGTGAAACTGTCACCACCGCCGCCGCCGTTAACGTTCCGATGTCGACAGCGGGCATAGGTTTCCCTTTTTGGGCTAAGCCATTTACGGATACAATTGATTTTTCTTCCTTTTTTTTACCCCATATGTGTGTGGAGAATGTGTGGTGCAAACATTTTGCTTTTATTTATTGTGGGACAGAGTGAGACGCACCTACTCATATGCTAGGGGATGAATTTTACATTCTGTTGTCTGCTAAAATTTGAGAGACATAGTTGAAGTTGCAGTGGGTGGAATGGCAGTAACTTTTAGTTCAATGGGTAAATGGATTTATTTATAAATTGACGTCGTATTCACTGAGCTGTTGGACATGAATCAAATAAATTTAGATACTTGGGGGAATTTATACATTCACATTTGTGTATTGGCATTCACCGGAAATATTTCATTAATTGATATTCTGATTTAACAAGGGCGACAAACAATTAACATATTATGATCAATCTTTGATTACGTCAAGCCTTCAGACGTAAGAGCCCAAAACGTAATGAAGCGCTGTTCAAGTTAGATTCTTATCATAATTCCAGATATTTCCATACGACAGATTGTCAATCTTTGGAGTTAACTAGTGCTGTTATTAGCTATTGACTTTAATCACCTCATCCACAAGTTGCGGAAAACTTCCAGGTTTTTAAGCTGCAGGATTTCATATTATCTACTTAAAGCTGAAAAGCTTTGATGATACAGTAATTTTTTATATTGAAAATTTTAGGTCCAAGTTGTCTGCCTGGTGGGACTCCTTAATAATGTAAGATACCGCAGATTTGTAAAACTTGTTGTGCAGCAATATGCACAGGTTTATTCATTTAAATCGATATTATCGCCTTTAAAGTAATACTCACTAACTGAAACGCACTTGTGCCAGAGTTTAATCCATCCCTTGAAATACTTCTGATATTCGCAATTTCATCATGGTGTGTCAGAATGGCCATCATTGTCAACGACTTTACGACACTTTCTGATGGGGTCATGCCAATCGACAATCACTCTCTTGCAGAGCAATGTTGCCAAAACACTTTTTTAATATTTTTGTGGCATTAATTTCATATTTAAGACAAAATCGAATGCAAATTGGTTGCACAGTTTTTGTATTCATTGCAAAAATCGCTGAGAAGAAAGAAATTGATATAAACACAACGCTTTACCTTTCATTTTATGATGCTAAAATTTTCTGGGAATAACAAAGACAGTCGGACCAACACATATCGATCAAACAAGGGTACCACACGTTGGCTAAGTTGTTTCTGTAACTTACCCATATAAGCCTTCTGGAATAGACTAGATGCGTCTTGCATTTAAGTCCATATGATAGTCCATCAACAAATGCTGTGATCCCAATTTATAATTTGATAAGAACAAAATATTGAGTGTTTATGCTCCTACCAGATTTGAAGATTTTATGAAAAAGGAGTTACAAGTCTACAGTACGACGGCTTAATCTTACTAAGTAGAAGACATAAATCGGTAATAGCCAAGCAAAGCTTCCAACATGCTGTTGAAAGTAGCATGAAATTTCCTGAACTCTGGACACACATCTTACATCCTCAATTTGGACCAACTCGGAGAAGCACACATCGCCTTTGACCATTAGTTCTTCTGTCCAAGGGAAAGAATCCATGCAACAAAAGATATTCGACGCATTAGAGCAGTATGCAAGAAGAATATCTAGAATTGACAGAAAGTGCCTTAGTGGGAAATAAAAATAGACCATTTTAAAAGAACTTATTGTATGATAAATTTTCACGTACCTAAGAGATCTACGGGACCTAGAAACGTTGAAGCGAAAGGATAGGTAGGCAATAATTTCGAAGAAAGCTTAGCATTGTAAAGCTGCCTTAAAGTCACCGACTCAGGCTCTTCGCATAGCCCAGTAAATAAAGAAGCGTTTCCTCTTCTCAGTATAGATGAGATTGGAGACCATCTAGTAAAAAACTGAAACACAAAAACGTCTTTGGCTTTAATGACATGCCAATGGAGCTCTTAAATAGAAGGTATGAATCTAACAATCGACTAAAAATATTTCCTTCTCCTCCACAAAATGTAAGTCCGTGTCCACCATGAATATCTCTGATAATATTCGCTTAAAAAAGTACTCTGTGATGCCTCAAGTTTCTCTGCATCACATTAATCGGATGGTGCGAATGACTGCCATTTTTGGTCTTCGGAGATCGGCGAAAATCCTAATTTCACTAGTTTTATCGACTTCATAATATCATGTTATGTCACCCATCGTTTGTAGCGGATGACTACCCTCGAAATCCCGACAAAACAAATTGTCGCGCGGAAAATAAATTACCAAGCTGCTATAATACCCCCATTACATCGACATCCTAAGTTGTTCTCAACGTCCTGTCATAGAGACTTTTCGCAGTAAACATGGATAAGACAAAGTGGATATTCCCAATAGACAAATAAGCAGCGGCCAATCGCCTAGGACAGCACGTTAAGGAAAAGAAGGCTGGTCTGAAAATACAATTACATTGATACGAGATTTATTTCTTCGAATGCGAAATGCATTCTGTTCGCTTCACTACGCTGAAAATGACTATCAATGCTTCAATATGCTTCAAGACGAAAACGTCAGTTTAAATACTGTTAAATAGGAGATATATGTATACCTGTTGACAGAGTGTTTAATTCCAATTAAGTTCTTGGAATGGATGCATATAGAAACTTCTCACGGGGTAATGCGATCTACAAATGTGAATCCAATTAAACCAGATGGGGTCCGTTTGAATGTAACCAAGGCATCTCAACCTTTGATGCTGGAAATCACCCATCATAAAGTTATCAGCAACTGGCAGCATGCCCTATGCCCTATGCCCACTCTTCTCGTGAACACTGAGTTCGACAAAGGTATCTCGTCTTACAAGAATTTCATTCACCCTATTTCCCTTTCTTTGCGCCTATTGAGGAAATACTTCTAACCCATAATTAGTATGCACATCTGATTGGACATTTTAATTGGATATACGCGGTTTCAATACTCTCAAAGCATCCTTTATGTAATAACTCATAAACTATCCGCAGTCAGTGCATTTAACAAACTCTGAAAGCAATGTGCCCTTAATAGCTTTAAAAGCCTCCTGACCCAAGCGTACAGGGCCTGCCATACATAGGCAAACACATTTACGCACAATCCATTCATTCATTCCGTTATTACGCTCACTGCACAGCGTTTTAAATATTACCGCCTCGTCGTTTTGTCATCATTTGCTTCGACCCAACGAAGTCATGTCGTTCAAGTCTTTGGCGTAAATGCGATTACGCATTAAAGTTGTGTTGTAGTCTTCAGTTTCTATTTCTGACCCATCAAGACCACACAGTTGAAGTTTCTGGTCAACTGTTTTAAGTGTGCTAATGCCTTGTGACCGGTACAAAATAATCCGAAAGACTAACGAAAGTATTTGCAGCAATTTGCAGACTCTTAAGCTAGGAATTCCACTAAACGAACACTAAGTGGAAATCGAAATGCATTACATGAACTCGTATCCTCGGTAACTTATTTGCAAGTAATATCCCCCCGACAACTATGACAACTATGTGCTGGCCTGACAGTTTCTTACAATTTACCACTGACACCTTCCTTCTCACTACTTTAACCCGTAAAGGCCCAACGAAACAATTTTAATTAATTCTCCGATTAATTTGTCCTCACTAAGAGCCACCGTGTGGCCCACACTCGCTGTTCTTTCGTCAAGTGTGCTTAATTGGCCCTCTGGCAATAAATTTGTAATTAAATTCTTTTCCACTGGAATGCATTAGTCAGGCGATTTTCCTTTCACCACCTATCACCTTAATCTCACCCCCCAGCAGGCACTGTTGCATTTCGCGTTCAAGTCGTACAACCGAAATCATTACACGTAAACCAGGTACGAGTTTTGTTTTTAATTTCCATGTCCAAGGTATGCAGTAGGAATTTGCTTTTGCAATTAAAAAGTACCACCGCCCTCAACCTAAAGGGTGACCTAGAGTGTCCATAGTTGGATCAGAGGGATAATGGCAAATGCACTAATCCCTTACTTGAACAGCCCATCGTTGATCAATTGCGTTTGTTCGAATTGCTCTCTTTTGCTGGCAGGCTTCTGCAGCGATAAATACGCGAAAGTAGTGACACATAGTTAGATGTCATGCAATTTACGTTAAAAGGGAGATTAACAAGGGGTGGTATACGGCTCAGGGCGATTATGGGGCTTCACCTCGGCTATTTAGCTGCCTCGGCTGCTGTTTTGAACTGTACAATTATCATGTTGAACCAAGGGGGTAGTAGAGGGTTGAGGGTGAATTCCGAACGTTCCGGCTATCCGTCGCTCTTGTTAGCTCCGTGGATTGTTGTATGGCTTCTTATATTCGTAGTTGTGGGTTCCAGTAGGTTGCTAAAGCAAGGTGCTCTGAATGAGGTTCGGGTTAAATCTTTTTTTTTTCTTTTTCTTTCTTATTTTGGCGTTTGAAGATTTTAAAAGGGGATTTTCTATTTTCTTAAATGGCCATTTGGCTAGGCGCTTAAGCTGTTATCATAGCCGAGCAGACACATGCAATTGTAATTGTAAACGTATTAAAGGAAATTGGATTGATAAAGACAACAAATGAAGCAATAAAATGCCACAGAATTGATTTGTAATGAAGTGCCGGATTAACTACCACTCCCATTACCAAGAGCAGATCTATGAAAAGTCCTACATCGAGCTTTATAGTAGAACCGATCTGTGTAGGAATTGTTTGAAATGTCAATGAGGCCTGTTAACACCCAACAGTAGCTTGCACAGCGCTACAAGATTTACGCACAACGACAGATAATTGCTTCACAGATACGTACCGGAGAATTCTCACCTAGCAACGACGATTTGTTTATATAGGCATACGAGTGCATAACTATTGAAAACCACTTAATAGTATAATGGTTGATAAAAAAAAAGAGTCTGTCATACCGCACTCTTATTCCTGGCTTATATGCTTTAGAAACAGGATAAGGCAAACGCACTAACAAATCGAAGACAAACCATTCTGCTTAAGGCTCTCTATAGTATCTTGTCCAAAGAATAAACTGACGCATCAACAACTGCTAGTTGCTCAGTGATCGGAAGGCTCTATCAGTCGGGGGCTGTTGTATTACAAGCGTCAGCTTAACAAATCCAATTGGAAGGAGATATCCTCAAAGAACAATTATTCATCTTTCTAATTTTGGAATAACAGAAGCGAAAGCTGCAGTGAATCACATAATCCTGATAAAATGAGTAATACATATATATACGTACGTAGGCTAATTATAGCAAGCATATTAGGTCTTTAATTTGTGTCCAAAATAGGAGTGAAAAATAGTAGGCAATATTTATGGAGGGTTTGTAAAAACCCCCAATTAAAATTGGGAGCAATTAACTTACCAGCGATCCCAGAGTGGTGAAACGACAGAACTCTGCAAGAAAGACGTAAGGCCCAAAGCTTACAAAATGATTACAACGAGACTATTGACTGTTGTACGGTCAGAATAGTAGAGACCGTATTTCCCAGATAAGAAAATTGAGTACATAAGGCGGCACTGGCAAGCAAAACCAACATTTTTATTCAGTTCGCTATACGTTTTCATGCAAATATCAATAACCGGAAGGGCAGAATACCAACGACGAAACTTTCATGTTGTCTTAATCGGAAATCGGAAAATTAACATGATCTACGTAAGTCAACACCAACAATATATTTAAAAAACGCGCTATGAAATATGTTAGAACCGTTTCAAGGGTTACTTAAAAATTATGAGGCATAATTTTCGAAAGAAAGACGTCGAAATGAACTAAGTTAGTCGGGACATTATATTTTTAAAAATTATTTACCGATAGAGTCCTTTCCATTTATGCTCATGAAACAGCATTATGGCCTCTACTTTTGAATATGATTTTTTTATGTCATTCACGTCTGAAAATATATCAGCTTTCACATCACATTTCCAGTAAACGAAATGTGGAACTTTTCTCTATCGAAACGATAGACACAGTTGAGTTAAGCGCAATCAAAACTTCTGAGAAACATTGTATAACCCAGACTACTCGCAATATCACGAACTTCATAAAACTATCTAGATACATGTACATGCTGAGGAAATTAGAGCCTTTTTTGAAGTTATCAAGTTCGCCTGGATCAGAAAATAGGGTGCTGTCAGTAACAAGTAGTGCGGATATACCGTCCCTGAAGTGTTGCGTTTCTCTTGGTCACCACAACGAATCCCTGATTAGATGAAGAATTTCGGCGATATACGCAACGAAATATGAGCGTACAGAGCGGTGCTAGATACTATAGAACGGCAATTCATATTCATATTTTCTTTGTTTTTTTTTTTTTAAGATTTGCATAATCATATCTGCGAAGCCTTACGGGCTTTTCTGTAGAAGAGTAGTTACATATGTACATAAGAAATTCGTTATTACTGGTGGAGTTCAAGTGATCATTTAAATGTACAATATTAAAACATAAGCTATGGTATTGTATTTGCAAAAAATTTTTATACAAATAGTTTTAAAAATCTGTTATAACAAAACAGTTTGGACAAACATTTTCATCGAAAATCGAAAATATAGTTCGCATATGTATGTACTCGTATACGCTTGTCTTACGCCGGTACCTCTAGTGGTACACATACAATGTTCAATGATTTTTGAAGAAGACAATACAAGTGAAATGTATAAAATTTTAAAAAATAAAACTATGGCCTTAGCTGCTATCATAACAAAGATGGTCAATATGAGTTTGGACCAGTCTTGGGCAAAAGGTAATCAGATTGATGATTAAAAATTTTGATTACAAAATGTAATCTTTAATCATGATTACAGATTAATGAAATTAATCAAAAAGAAGAGTAATCATATTCGACGATTAATGGTTAGTTATTTGTAATGGTAATCCAGATTACTTTTTCCGATTGATAAAGAATAAGCACGAGAATTGTGAAAACTAAAAGGGATCATACTTAAACACTTAATCATCTTTATTTTTGTATTTATTTTAGGAATAATTATTTTATAGAAAATATTGTTAATTGTTGATATTAGAATATTCTTACGATGTGTGGCTTAAATTAGACTTCAATAGTACCCTCTTCTCAAACATGTCATCTGAGGGTCTATACGACTTTGGTGAATTTGTCCTAGTTGCATATGAAAAAAGTCTTTCAACGGAACCCGAGGACGGTAGAGGCGTATTATATTTCCTAAGAACAGTTTTGATCTCAGGATGTCTATTTAGCATGGAAACATCTTTATCTTGATCTGCTAAATAATTAGAAATAATGGCTTTTGATCGTTGAACTTGGCGTATATGTCCTGTTGAATCAGTATCAAATTCAAAATAGCTGTCTTCATATCTTTTACTAGGTGTTTCTTGAAAAGTTCCAAGCGTCTCATAGAATTCTTTGATTACAGCTCCTTTGAAAACTGATTTGATTCTGGAATTGTGTTCTAAATTTATACAAGTCATCTAATTGTCCTTGAACCTGGGATAAGACATTGCAGCAACTGCTGCATTTTGCGCTATCTTCGGAGAAATGTCGAAAAATTCAGAAAATCGCACTTCTACGTTTTCTAAATAATTCTCTGCCAGCGTTTGACAAAAAACAAGTGATTCTCTGTAAAGCTTTTGCAATTTTTTTCGCACAGTTACTAAACATGGCAATAAAATACCATAATACATGTACGTAGATGCAGAAAGTACAGCGGAGGAGTGAATACCCGTCTCAATGGTCAACAGCAGCTCCGTTATGCAAATTATACTGTATTATTCTCTTATTCTATTAATTATTCTCTTCAAGTAGTATTGCTGGAAACGTCAAAGCGAAAAGTTGAACGTAAAGTCCATTTTAAAACGGTTGTACCTAATACAAATATTTTCTTGAAGTTTTCTCTATAAAATCTTATCATTCACTTTGTAACAATATACATAATGTCTAAGCAATAAACTGAAGTAACTATTTGAAAGTTTCGGGTTTTTTTTTATTGAACTACATGGTGTCAGAAATGGGATGTATTCACTTACGTCGCGTCGGTTGGGATGTCATGTTGACTTTTAAACACCCCAAAAGCAACAACAATTATTAACACTTTGAATGCCACGTCACACGTTTTCGCGCGACACCTATTACTTCAGCTCAGGCCATGTCATACGTTTTTGTGCGACAGGATATGGGATTTTGTGTGGGTTTCGGATTGTGTGGCCTAGGTTAATTTTTGTGAGTAATACAGAGGGTAGAATTTCATGTTTGTTTTTTTTATTTTCAAATCAAAAAATTTGTTTTATATTATGCATTTTTATTTTATTTTATTCAAAAGAAAAGTAAATCCAAAGTACAAAAACATTATTTTTTTAGAGTATAGTAAAATAAAAATTTAGAAAATACATTATTTCATTATACTTATTTTAAAAAATTAATCGCTTTCAGCTATTAAAGTTTATTTAGAGAGAAAAGTATATCAAGTTACCTTATAGAATGCGAATACTTGGGAAAGCAAGTAATGCGTAACCGGGTTTTATTTGGCGACTCTGGACAGAATGTTGTTGTCCTTATGTTTTCTTGCAGTGGTCCTATCCGATGATTTCTTAGCTTGACCGTGCGTTGCTTTTTCCATCATCATCCTTTCGTTTTACTATGTTGTGCTTCCTGGAAGTAATTATTTGGGCAGACAAAAGGTCTAGTAAACCATCAGGAACATTCTCTCGAAATTTTCGAATTTGGAGCGTAGATTTTGTGGCTTTTTTGTACACTAAATATGTATTCACCATTGCCATACCCAGCAAAAATTCAATACCAACTTTCCAATACCACTTTAGTCTTCTTCTCTTCTCTGCGTCATAGCATAGGAAGCCAATTGATCCAAAAGATCAATACCTGACTTGTCTTTGTTGAATTCTATAATTGCAAGAGGTTTTTCTAAATTTCTTTGTCTTCGACTCGGTCTCCTGTCTCCACTGGTGGATGGAGTGTTTGGGTCAGGAATCGGTTGGTCGAACGGGGCAGCCATAATAGGAGCATATTTTGCGGAAAGCATCCTTTCATCTCTTGTGTCTCTCCACTTCAGAACAACAATGCCAATTTCTTCTTCTCGTGCAATCATTTCACATTTCTTCAGTTAGCATCCATCATCTCTCTTTGACAGAATTTTTTTTTAGCTCGAAATGTTCCAACAACGTGTGTCTTTTGGTCAAGCATAGAACGTGCCAGTTCGTAGCTAGTATAAAAATTGTCAACGTAGAAAGTGCGCCTTTCTTTTTTAGCTGAGAACTGAATTTTTCACGCACATTTTTTGCCAAACCAACTTCTCGAACACCTGTTGCACTTTTCCCGGAGTAAATCTTAGTAGTCCAAGTGAAGCCTTCGGTGGAGCCATGGTGGAGCCATGGTGGAGCCATGGTGGAACAAAGCTTGAATAACTTCACACCATATGGATGAGCTTTGTTGGGAATGTACTTATTGTTGGAAAAGGAGCCTTTCTCTCCAAGGAATGACTGTTTCGTCTATTAAAATATTTTCTCCAGGAATTAAAACTCGCTGAAATTTCGCTTGCAGCATATCCAAAAGAGACCTATTTTTCCCAATTCTGTCTCCTGCTGCTATGGTGGTATTATCCGCAAAATGAAGAAAGTTCAAAAGTAATTGAAAGCGATTGCGAGGCTTCTTCAACCAGTAGTCTTCCAATAGTCCTGACTTTACAAGGCCCATCCATAGCATAATACAGAGAATTTTTTTCATCTCTTTATCGTTTTTCGGAACCCACTTCTTTTTACTTGATCCACGAGTTACATGAACACTATTTAGATGCCGCTTTGTATATCGATTTGTCTCATGAACTAAAAGTTGAATAACTTCCTCATCCACAAAAAGACCAAAAGCTATCATGCAGTTAATTGTTGAAGAGATATGGGTTAGGAAACCAGATCTTCCAGTGAAAGGAGCGGTTTTTTGCCGAGAAGAAAACTCCGTCCAGTGTACGAAGTCAATTGGATCACCGGTAACTGACATTTCGTCTGCTTCTCCTGGCATTTATTCGTCATCACTTTCTAGATCTTCCTCATCAACCGCATTCAAATCATCTGGTTCCGAGTCGGTATCGGAGTTACAGTCATCATTTGGAAGCCAATTCTCATCAAAATCCACATCATCAGATTCTTGAGAAATCGGCATCACTTTTTTCCATTTCCAACTACCTAGCAATTTCGCTGTCAGTTATGTTTCGCCTTTCCAGTTTTGTATACTTTTTTACTTGATAAAAAAAAATAATAAAAATAAAATCACTTCTAATTATACTTACTAAAAAGCAAAGAAAATGACACGAGGTAACACTTCTAACACGAAGAAACTACTGTCGTACGTTTTCGTGTGACATGGCCTCAGAAAAAAAAACGTACGAAACTGTGCGACACAAAAAACCGTTATAATTTTACAAAAATGGCGATAAACAACAATTGGTTGGAATCTAGTTTTTAGGTACAAATACCAAAACAGCTTGGCAGGCAAAGTATTAAAGTGAAAGTTGGTTAAAAATACCAGAAAATCATATGTATATGAAAAGTAACACAAAGTTAAGTTTGATAAGTCAGTGCGATAAAAGTTTATTTCTGGTAACTGGTAGTGATCAAAAGTAAAAAAAAAAAAAAAATTAAATGAATTTGTCTGAGGATATCGAATCCTTCACAACTAAACAGCTTCAAACAATTTTAAAATAGCGTGGTTTATCTTACCGGTATAATCTTAAATCGGACCTAGTAGCATGACTCCGTATTGCATTAGAGACCGAGAAAGTACGTTTACAAGAAGCATCTGATTCTAACACGTCTTCTTTGGTATCATCTGATTCGTTGCATTTAAGTATGTCTTTGAAAGAAGAAGCTGTTCAGAACAACTGCTTAAATGGATACATTTAAGGACGTTGAGGAATCTTTAGAGAAATTTGATGGCGAATCTAAGGACGTCGAATTATGGCTTTCAGGCTTCGAGGAAATTTCAATGGTTTGCTGCTGGACTGAAATACAGAAATTTCTATATGCAAGGCGATTGTTATCGGGGGCAGATAGATTAGCAGTTGAATCAGAATCAGGAATTTCCAGTTGGCAGAAGTTGAAAGTGTTTCTCAAATAGGAGAATTTGCGAATAAGGGAACTGAGAACGTTCATAAATTGTTAGCGGATTCGAAAAAGCATTCATCAGAATCTTATTTCGAATACTTTTATAGATTGAAAAAGATAGCAGTGAGTAGAAAAGTTGAAAATTCGCATTTAGTATGCTATATAATAAGTGGAATTCCGGACAACGCTATGAACAAAAGGATACTTTACCCGTCTCAAACATTATACCATCAAAAAGAAAACCTACGCAAAAATGAAGGAAGAACAGAATAAGAAAAGAAAAAATGTGACAAGTCAAAACACAAAGCAGAAGTTATACAAAAAAAACAAGACCATATTGTTCATAAATCGAAAAGATGTACAAATTGTGGAGCTAAGTCACACACCCATGGTAACTGTCCCGATAAGCTGAAGGGAATGAGGTGTTTTCACTGTGACGAGTTTGGCCACATTGCTCTCAAATGTCCCAAAAAAGCAACCGTCAGCATTGTCAGGGCAGACATACCCTATTTCTCACTACAGGAGCTATTGGTGGAGAAAATTAACATGGACTTATTGACACTGGAAGCGACATTTGCATCATAAAGTGGGCTCTAAATGATAAGCTATACATATCAGGTTTCAAAGAACCCGGCATTTCGGTTGTCGGGTTTGCTCAAAATAGTAAGACTACTTTGGGTGCTGTAGCCATTAATGCAGTTATCATTGAGTTCTACCATTTTTTGTGCCACGTTGTTCCAAATGATTAATTAAATACGGATATACTTATCGGTAAGAATTTTTTTGCGAATGCTTCATTGCTAATTAAAAATGATAAGCCGACCATTTCCAAAGTTGACGAAAAAAGGGCATTTTTGGCTCAGCTCAACGTAATAAACTGCGACTCGTATCCAGACAGTTTGGACAATATAAATGATAGCAAGTTTAAAGAACACATTTTGTTTATGGTTGAATCTTATCGGCCACAGAAGGAGTCTGATTATACATAGAAAAGTCGAAATGAAAATTTCGCTGGAGGACGAAGTTCCAGTTCATCAAAGAGCTAGAAGATTGGCGCCGTTAGAAAAGGATGTGGTACAGCGGAAAATTGCGGAGTGGTTAAGCGAAGGAATTATACGAGAGAGTATGTCATCTTATGCTAGTCCCAACGTAAAAATCGAGGAGATAAATAGGAGAATTTTCGGAAGAACCAGGAAGTCCAAAGCGAGCAGTTGAGGTCAGGAGACAACAGCCATAGCAAAAAAAAAAGAAAAGAAAAAAAAAAAACGTTTAATTTTAAATAAAAGAACAAAAACAAAATTTTACCTCTCGGGAACCAGAATTTTTTGAAGTTTCTTTTTTTTTACTTTTGTCCTCTTTTTACCCGATTGAAACTCGGCGGTAGTTTCGATCATTAGGCAATTTTCGTTACACTGGTGTCAGGTGTGGGGTTGTGCTGTTATCAGTAGATAGCAAACCACGATCATCAAGATGGAGTCGAGGAAAGTTGCGCCAAAAAAGAGAAAAACTCCCTCAGAGTCTAGCGAGACTGCAAATGTGCGAACGATGCTTCAGGACTACATGCTAAACCAGAGTCAGTTTTGGGACCAAAAACTGTCCTACTGGAAGCAGGAACTGGTAACTCGGAACTCGGAGATCGAGAAGAGAATGGAGGAACTAGAACGGTCGGTGAGCTGTTTGTCTTTCGCCAAAGTCATCACCAATGGGCAGCATTCTCTCCCAAAGGTAGCTCGGGTGAGGGCAATGGTTTACCAGCAAGCGGACAAAATACCGACTTACATTATGTGGAGATGGAGGTGTCACCGATAAAGGAGGCGACCGTTGTGCCACACGTGAGTGGTACTACGAATCCCGTGGTAGCAGTTGAGGTACCGCATTCTGTGCTGAAACGGGCACCTATTCCAGTGGCTGTACAACCGTTTGATGGCAGCGGTTCATGGACCGACTACCAACGGCAGTTTGAGATTGCAGCAAGATGTGCAGGTTGGGACGCTAACGAAAAAGCAAATGTGTTAGCAATGCAGTTGAGAGGAGAGGCTTTTTCTGTATTAAATGCTGTACCTGTGAACGGTGAACCCGACTACGAATTGTTGACACAATTGCTGCATCAGCGCTTCTGCGGAAACAATAGATCTAGCTACACTCAGCTGCGATGTCGTGTGCAGGGCCCCAAAGAAAATGTTTCCGAATTTGCTTTAGGTCTTCAGCGATTGGTAATCTCGGCGCTTCCTGGGTGTCCATCAAAAGTCGTGCAGGAGGTGCTGGTAAGCCAGTTTATTGAAGGAATAAGAGATGAGTCAATCCAGGATTTAATTACGGTCGGGCGTCATACTACATTGACGGGCGCTGTTAATCTGGCACAGGAACTCCACGCAAGAAATAAACGAAGGAGAGTTTTCGTGGTGGAAAACCAATCGTTACCAACTGTGCCAAAAAACGGCAATATTACAAAAAACTAAATTACTGAGACAACAGGGAGCAGTTGTCTACCGTTAAAAACCTCAACGCTTCACAGCAAACACCGACGAACCGGAATTGTACAACGGACCACGAATACGGAACTGCATTCGGCAGAAGCGAACGTAGTAAATCTGAAGGAAAGAATGTCACGGACAAATTTATAGGAACTACCGGCGAAGCTAGTCTCTCCCTCGAAGCGTTTATCGAAGGACAAAGATGCTCTTTTGTCGTAGACTCTGGCGCGAACGTGTCTATTCTGACGGCACAACATGTTTCCAACAACATGATTAGAAGAGATCCTCCGATGAAGTTGGTGGGTATTTCCGGGGGAGCGATCTGGAGTCAAGGGATGGCGGAGGTGAGATTTTTTGTTAACCACAAGGAATTTTCTCATTATTTCGCTATAGTGCCGCATGGAGTGCCAAACATCTTAGGAGTTGACTTTCTATTGAAGCATCAGTGTCACATAGATTTCGAAGAGATGACAATAGAAATGAACGGCAAAAAGCATCCATTGCACCTACCACCCGTGTCAGCATCACAACTGGCGAAACTAGCGACGTCAGAAATATTGAAAGCTGGAAGAGAAACCCTTGTGGAAATTAAGGGACCGCCCACTATAAAAGGCACAGCAGCATTGGTAGAGCCTACCCCTGGTTTCGAACTACCAAAAGGTGTATCAACCGGTAGAAGCTTAATCGGCCCCTGCAGCAAAAGTTTCGTCGTCAGGATGACCAATCTCTCCTCGCGTGATGCAATCCTACCCAGGAACACTGTGGTGGGGAAAATGGAGACGGTGGAAGTATGTGATGTCCCAACTAGTTCGGCCGCTGGCAAATTTACAGGCATAAAGGATCTTTTACAAGAAGTATCCCCCGAATTGTCCAAGGGGCAGCTGATGGAGTTTGAGAAACTATTGGAGGAATTTCAAGCAGTGTTCTCAAAAGGACCAGCGGACTTTGGACGAACAGGGATGGCAAAACACAAAATCGATACCGCAAAGTCAAAACCAATCAAGCTACCGGCGAGAAGAGTCCCAGTGGCCAAACGCGAAGAGATGGAAGATCTAATTAAGGATATGAGCAACAGAGGAGTTATAGAACGTTCAGATAGCCCCTGGGCTGCACCGATTGTCTTAGTCAAGAAGAAAGACGGATCTTCGAGGTTTTGCGTGGATTACCGACAGCTGAACGAGGTTACAGAAAAAGATTCTTACCCCTTGCCGCGTATGGATGACCTCTTTTCAACAATGGCCGGCGCGAAGTGGTTTTCTACGATGGACCTCCAAAGTGGCTACTGGCAGGTAGAAATGGATGCGAAAGACAAGGAGAAAACAGCTTTCACAAATGGTAATGGGCTATGGCACTTCAACGTCATGCGGTTGGGCCTCTGCAATGCACCGGCGACGTTCGAAAGGGTGATGGACGAAGTTCTTCGAGAACTTTCATGACGGACTGCACTCGTCTACTTAGATGACATCATCGTCTACTCTCGGACATTTGAAGAGCACATACACAACTTGAGACTGGTGTTTGAGCGGTTGCAAAATGCAAATTTAAAATTAAGCCCAGGTAAGTGCCAATTTCTCAAATCCAAAGTGAAGTACCTAGGCCATGTTGTTTCGGTTGATGGACTGAGCACCGATAAGCAGAAATTCGAAGCGGTCCAACTCTGGCCGAACCCCAAGACTAAGCAGCAGGTACGAGGGTTCCTTGGACTTTGTTCCTATTACCGGCGGTTTATCGAAGGATATTCGACAGTTGCTAAACCGCTTTCAGAACTTACGGAAGAGAAACGCTGGTTTGCATGGAACAGAGACTGTGAGACGGCATTTAACACTCTGAAATGTAGGCTTACAAGCGCACCTATTTTGGCATTTCCAACCACCGATAACCTTTTCGTACTAGACACAGATGCATCGAACGTTGGCATTGGTGCTGTTCTCAGTCAGAAGCAAGGGGACTCGGAGGTGGTAATTGAATATTTTAGCCGCACTTTAAATAGGGCCGAACGAAACTATTGCGTTACAAGGCGAGAGTTGCTAGCAGTGGTTTTGGCAACACAGCACTTTCACCACTACCTCTTTGGCAGAAGATTCCTCTTACGTACTGACCACGCGTCCATTCGTTGGCTGTGCAACTTTAAGCAACCCGAGGGTCAGATGGCACGGTGGCTAGAGCGGTTGCAGCAGTACGACTACGAGATTCAACATCGTCCTGGGCCCCGACATGGTAATGCTGACGTGCTTTCTAGGAGACCATGTGGCGAATGCAAACATTGCACGAAGGCGGACATCAAAGAAAAAGAGAGCTGCGAGATACTGCACTTGAAACCCGAGGAGGCCACTTTGGCAATCGAACAGCAAAAAGATCCAACACTAGCAAAGGTGAGCAAGTGGTTGAAGGAAGGACATCGACCAAAAAAAGAAGACATTATGCAGGAAAATCAGGATGATTCCAAAAACCTTAGTTCCAGAAATTCTTCAGCAACTCCATAATAGTCCGAGCGGGGGCCATCTGGGGCAACGCAAAACCCTAAGCAAAATAAAGGACAGGTATTTTTGGATCGGTCGAACGGTAGACTCCAAACTATGGTGTAAAAACTGCATCGTTTGCCAGGCTCGCAGAGGGCCTACTGTTGACATACTTGGCCCACTTCCACGCACCAAAGCAGGAAACCGATATATAATCGTCGTTATGGACTATTTCACCAAATGGCCGGAATGTTTTGCAGTGCCCAACCAAACAGCTGAGGTAATAGTGGAACAAATTATACATAACGTCTTTTGCAGATTCGGTGTCCCGCACTTTATTCACTCGGACCAAGGTAGAAATTTTGAATCGGAAGTGTTCCGTAGATCAATGGAGGTCTTGGGCAGTCACAAAACTAGAACAACACCTTTACGGCCCCAATCCGACGGTATGGTGGAAAGGTTCAATCGTACGCTACTGGACTACTTAGCGAAATTCGTCAGCCCTCATCAAACAGACTGGGATCTATTTCTACAACCAGCTCTACTCGCTTATCGCGCCGCAGAACAAGAATCGACAGGATTCTCGCCAGCCATGTTGAACTTTGGAAGAGAACTGAAGCTGCCGGTCGATATAGTGTTCGGATCACCACCAAAAATTGAACACGACAGCCAAGGATACGCAGCAGCATTAAGAAGTCGGCTCCTGAAAGTACACGAAGTGGCACGAGAAAATCTGAAAATAGCAGCCGATTCAATGAAGGACAGATACAATCTCAAAACTAACGCCATAAGTTTTACTGCAGGGGATGAAGTCTGGTTTTTTAACCCCAAGCGGCGGAAAGGTCTGTGCCCTAAACTACAGAGCGATTGGGAAGGCCCTGCCAAGGTTGTGGAACAATTGTCGGATCTCATCTACAAAATCCAGGCGCCGGGCCAAAGGAGGCAACGAGTGGTACACGTAAACCGACTTGCACCGTATACGACCTCATCTGTAACTCAGTCGGAACTTTGAGTTTTAAGGAGGGAGTAGTGTTACGAAACCTAAAGAAAAAGAAAAACAGCAGAAAAATAAAAAGATTTTATTTCACGACGAAATACTTACCTGCTTCACGTTGTTTGTTATGGGTTTTGTTTTGACAGGTGGAAGAGGTTTGTTCCCTTTGCCGAACATGGCAGAGCATTCAGCCACACAAAAAGGACAAATGATTGAGTAGTAAGCCATAAGAGTAAGAGGAAGAAAGGAGATGACTACCGTAGAAAGGGGAGCAAATGATTAAAAGTCAACGAAGAAAATATTTGCCGTTTCCTGTGACGTAGGATTTCTCCAATCAAAAACAGTTGGCGAACGAGCGGTGGAATCTTAGTCGTTGCGACGGAGATAAGAAAACGGAAGGCTTTCTAACAGAAAAAAAAAGAACCGCGGGCAACGTAAAAATCGAAGAGATAAAAAGGAGAATTTTCGGAAGAACCAGGAAGTCCAAAGCGAGCAGTTGAGGTCAGGAGACAACAGCCATAGCAAAAAAAAAGAAAAGAAAAAAAAACGTTTAATTTTAAATAAAAGAACAAAAACAAAAGTTTACCTCTCGGGAACCAGAATTTTTTGAAGTTTCTGTTTTTTTACTTTTGTCCTCTTTTACCCGATTACAATAGGTTTCCTTTACCTAACATTGAGGAAGTTCTAGAAAATTTTCATAAAGCAAAGGTTTTTACAACGCTCGATCTTCAAAACGCATTTTTTCATGTTGGTGTAGAAGAGTCGAGTAAAATATATACAGCTTTCGTTATACCAGACGGGAAATATGAATTCAGTAAAGTTCCACTTGGGTTATGTAACTCGCCGTCGGTCTTTCAGCGCTTCATAAAATCTATTTTTCGAAAATTGATTCAACAGGGCATTCTGCTTGCTTACATGGATGATCTCGTCATTCCATCTGAAAACGAAACTGAAAATATGGAATCACTAAGAAAAGTTTTGAGTGTTACACACACTCGGAATGGTCTTTTGAAAAAAAGGGAAAAATTCCAGTTTTTAACTAAAGTAGTACAGTTTCTTGGACATACCTAATGGCACTAATTCGACCTTCCGATGAAAAAATCTTAGACGTTCAAATATTCAGAAGAGTGATGAACAAACATTTTCTTTTATGAAAATTCAACCCTGACCGTCACAAAAATCAGCAAATTACGGATAAAGGCCGTAAATTGATTCTAAGGAAATATAATCAACCAACCACCGGCAATCGAACGGTTCTTATTCAGCGCGTTCAGAACGAAATTCCGAACGAGTATCTGCTCAGCGGCGACGAGGAAGACTAGATAGCGACAATACGGAGCGACATCACCAATTTAACGAATTTGATGCAAGGTTTGCAATTGCAATTATCCTCTTTTGCTACTGCTTTCAATTCCAGAGAAACTAATGGAACGCCGATGCCACAGGCAGCAACGTCAACCGCTACTTCAACACCATCTTTGTCATCAACGATGTGAAATGCACCACCGCCTTTGTCCAATGTGAATGCGGTTCATTCGACTGTCCCAGAATATAACCCATCCGATCAACTTTCACCAACAGCCGAACAATACGTGCAACAAGTAAACGCTTTAATTTCAGCATACGGTTGGAACGAGAGGAGCATTTTGTTTGTGTGTGTCAAGCAAAGACGAAAGGTCCAGCGAAGCTATGGTCAGAAGCTCATCGCCTTTATCGACACAGGCAGCGATATCTCCCTTATCCAGCGACGCGTTGCGAATAACGTTGATCTGATCATTCCTTGTGACGTATTTAAACTGACTGGATTTAGTGGGGGTAACAGCTGCATTCACGCACACAGTTCCATGGACAATCGACAGTTTGAACATCGACTAATGGTTGTAGATGACGACATCCTCCCTCACGCAATTATTATGGGAAACGATATGTTGAACGACAACAAATTTCAACTAGTTGTAGGGAAAGAAGCATGTCATCTTGAATCATCCACAGGAACCATCAAACTCGGCAACAATTTGGACGTCCACACAAGAATAGCATCTTGGAAGGGATCAACACCTTTGACGACTGTTTCGGTTGAACGCTCAACAAATTAGGGGAATGCAACACAACAACAATGAACTTCTCTCTTACGTCGGAAACACCTATTGCCAAGAGTCCATACCGTATACCCTTCGCTAAGAGAGAAGTTATTAATAATATTGTGGCAGAGCTGCTCGACTGCAGAGTTATTCGTGAAAGTGAATCGCCCTACTCTTCGCCAGTGGTACTCGTCAAAAAATCCACTGGAGAGGATCGCATGTGTGTGGACTTCCGAGGACTCAACTCCATTACTGTTAAGATACCATACCCAATGCCGACAATAGAAGATATCTTAGTTTTAGCCGCAGGAAAAAGATTTTTCACTGTTTTGGATTTCATGTCTGGGTATTACCAAATACCAATTGAAGAGAAGTCCAGAAAGTATACGGCATTCATAACGAACAGTGGATAGTACGAATTTAGTCGCATGCGGTTTGGGCTTGTAAATGCTCCCTGTGTCTTTCATGAGGCGATAACGAAATTAGTCAGGCCGCTGAAGGGAAAGGTTTTTAGTTACGTGGATGAAGTAATTATCCCATCGAATTTGCCGAAGGAAGGGGTTATAATCTTAGCGGAATTCATACAACTTGTGCGACGTGCAGGTATGACTTTGCGATTGAATAAATTTATGTTCCTCACAAACGAAATTTCTTTCTTGGGTCACCAACTTACCGAGGACGGCCTCAAACCAGGCGAGCGGAAAACAGTAGCGATCGCAAATTTCCCACAGCCAAGAAACATTAATGAACTGAGTAGATTCATTGGATTAGCCAGTTTCTTTGGGAAATTTTTTCCACACTTGTCCCTAATCGCGAAACCACAGAGGTCACTGTTCAAAAAGGATAAGCTAAATTGTCCTTTTCGATGGGAGGAACCACAAGCGATAGCATTTAATACATTGAAGGAAATCCTGTGCTGCGAACCTGTGTTGGAAGTGTTCGACATTAAGAGGCAACATGAAGTGCACACAGATGCAAGCTCCGTGGGAATTGCTGGAATATTGTTTCAATCAACGAACAACGATAACGAATGGAAACCAGTATTCTACTTCAGCATGCACACCAGCTGAATCAAAGTACGCAAGTTATGAACTCGAGGTACTCGCTGTAGTTGCAACACCGGAACGATCCAGGATGTATTAATGGAAAAGAAGATTTACTGTAGTCACCGATTGCTCAGGTACCAGTACCGTGAAAGAATCTAAGTCACTTATACCTCGGATAGCCGGTGGTTGCGTCTACAGGAGTTTGATTTTGGAGTTGTTCATCAGAATGCAAGCCGCATGACACATGTTGATGCGCTTAGCCGTGCACTAGTGGAACCTACATGTGAACTATCGACTGTGGCTGTGAACGTGTTGAACATTGGGATTGAGCGTGGTGATTAGATTTATTGTATGCAACGTCAAGATCGTAGACTTGTCAATATTATGGGAGCATTACAAAGGGACGAGATAGCATTTAAAAAGGATTTTTTTATGAAGGACGGGCGGCTTTTTTAGAAAACTGAAAACGGACCTAAGCTTGTGGTTCCATCAGGTGTACCTTGGCGAGTAGTTATGCACTTTCATGATGACATGGGTCATCACGGTGTCGATAAAGTCATACATCATATCAGCAACACACTTTGGTTCCGAAATATGAGGAATTATGTAAAATCATACATAGCTGCATGTGTTCACTGCTGCTACAACCAACGATCGCCAGGAGCATCAGAAGGGCAGTTACACATATACGATGTTAACACGATCTTCACATCGACCATCTTGGCCCATTTTCAAAAAGTCGTCGAGGAAGAACTCATGTTTTGGGGATCGCTGATGCTTTTAGTAAATATGTGGTTGTCAAAGCGGTGAGGAGCACGAATACAAGGCCGGTAATTGAGACTTTAAATGAATTAACTTCTTATTTTGGTTTACCAGATGTTCTGATAAGCGACCGTGGAATAGCTTTCACGTCGAAAGAGTTGGAGGATTTCATCGAAAGGAACAACATTCGTCATATAAAAACAACAGTGCGCACTCCTCGGGCCAACGGACAAATCGAGCCGATCAACCAGACGATTCTCCAGTTTCTTCGGACTTCGAACAAAAGCGATTACGACTGGGACTTGGAGATAAGAAATCTACAATGGGTTATTAACATGCAGTGCAACACAACAACGGGATTTTGTTCAGCTGCGCTCATATTCGACTTCAAGTTGAAAGACATCATTATCAACCAGTTCGTTCAAGCTGTGCATGATGCCGATGACGAACAACCTATAGGTGCGAAACGAGAGTCTGACAAGTTGGGACCATGGTACAAAGGACCATACATAGTGAAATTATGTCTGAGGTATGATCGCTACGTTTTGGAGGAGGTCAATTCTTTAGGGAAACGTCGCAAATTCACTACAGTCATGAGCAGCGACAAAATTAAGCCTTGGTGTATTCTGGGACCAGAGATAGAAAGCGAAGCCGATGATGAAGAAGACGACCCTGAGGAGCCGAGAACGTCTCCAGTGTCAGGTTTGGCCGAGCTGTCACCAATTGAACAGAACCCTGCATCTAGGGCAGCCAACTTCAACAACATTTTCAAATAAATGAAACTTAACGGACGATTGTGAATTAAAGGCGAGCGGTTGTGTTTTATTTCTGATTAGTATTAACCTTCCGTCCTCCAACTTGTTTTTTCTAACAAGTTCCTCCCACTGCACTGGGGTGGAAATATGCGCAAAAATATAAGTTTTGTTTAAAATTATTTTTTATTTTTTTTTTATTAATTCAAAATAAAGTATTTGTGATTCATTTTTCTTATCGCAGCAAAAAAAATAAAAAATTCTTAAGAAAAAAAAAAACAAAAATTATAAGTCATGAAAAACAATTTAAAAATTAAGGTTAAATAAAATGTTTATTTTTAAAAAGAAAATAACAGCTTAAAAAAAAGAATTAATAATCATATTAGTTTTTCATAAAGACATTCTTCTTCTTCCTTAACGTTTTGAACTTTTAAGGTTAAAACCAATGGTTAGCGGAATGCTTAAATATGATAAGAATTAAATTTGAATTTTTAATCCTTTTGTATGCATTCCAAACAATGTGATGACCGATGCTCCTCACACATGGGCTGATGACATGCCGCACAAGCTGATTTTGTTTTCCTATCTTTCTTCCTGTCACACATATTGCATCGGACATATTTTTCCAGGGTTGTTGGTTGTTGTGTTAACGTGACTGATTCCGTTTGCATTTCATTGGTTAAAATACCTTCTACGATTTGTTTTAAACCTCGTCTGAGAGTTGGCACTTGGACTCTTCGCCTTCGTTGTGGCTCAATAAGGCTAAAAACAAGTTTATACAAAAACTCTTTTCTGGGAATTTTTTGGAGTGGTTGTACGAGTGTGTGTAGTACCATAGCATTTATTCCACCGTGATCCAGCATTAGACAGAAACGACGCGTAGGTCTGGATGTTGTGTATGAATGGCAAAGCTTATCGAACGTATCAGTTTCTCCTTTGGTACTGTTATAGTCCGGAATCATTTGTGGCTTATCTGATACTTCATCCACATCATCTGTGTAATGGTTTGTCGAGAGGAGTAAAACTATCTTCTACTTTTTTGGAGCAAACGAAACTAAAGTCTCGTTTTCATCAAACGAAAATCTTGAATGGCCTTCTTCTTTTAAAGCCAAAAATTCAGCTGGAATCTCCCTTTTGTTTTTTCTAAGAGTTCCCAACATCGTCAAATTGTATTCTGTCAACATCATCTGAAATGATGATGTTGAGAACCAGTTGTCCACAATAATGTTTCTTCCAGTTCCATGGATACTCTCTGACAATTTTCTTACATAATATGAAGGTACTGACTCATTTGCTTCAACTTCGACTTTGCCAACGTAGGGAATTGCATTTATCATGCACCATGTACGTGAGTCATTCAACCCGTATTTATCTGGTTTCGGGGCCATGTAAATATTGGGTCTACAAGTAAGTTTCCAGCGTTTGTCAGAGATGGCGCCACCAGTGGATCCCGGGCAGAAATGTCAGACCCCATGTGTTTTATTTGTAGGTTTTGTATCTGTCAACAACTTTGCAGCATTATATTTGAGCAGTTCTATCGGTGTCGTACATTTTATCGAGCCAGCCAAATAAACGTGATTTGCGGGAAGCGCTGCTTTTATTCTTTAATATGAAGAAAAGTGCGGCTGAGGCCTATCGTTTGCTTTCGGAAACTTATGGGGCGGAATGTATTGGTGAATCGACGTGCCGCGAGTGGTTCAAACGGTTCAAAAGTGGTGATTTTGGAGTTGAAGACAAAGATCGCTCCGGAAAGCCGAAAAGTTTTGAAGACGAGGAATTGGACGCTTTACTGGATGAGGATCCGTGTCAGATTCAAGAAGAACTTGCTGCATCATTGGGCGTCACTCAACAAGCCGTTTCCCTGCGTCTAAAAGCACTGGGATTCATTCAAAAGGTTGGAAACTGGGTGCCATACGAATTGAAGCCAAGAGACGTCGAACGGCGATTTTGCATGTTCGAAATGTTACTGCAGCGGTATAAAAATATATCATTTTTGCATCGTATTGTCGCTGGTGATGAGAAATGGATTTATTATGATAATCCTAAACGCAGAAAATCGTATACAAAGCCCGGCGAGCCCGCCCAATCGACGCCGAAACGAAATATTCATGTGAATAAGGTCATGCTCTGCATATGGTGGGATCAAAAGGGAGTCGTATACTACGAACTGCTTCCGAGTGGTGAAACCATCAAAGGACCATTATATCGAACCCAACTAATTCGTTTGAAGCGGGCATTAAAAGAAAAACGGCCAGAATATGAGACCAGGCATGAGTCCGTCATTTTTCATCACGACAACGCTCGGCCACATGTTGCGGTTTCGGTGGAAAACTATTTGGACAATAGTGGATGGGAAATTCTGCCTCACCCACCTTACAGTTCAGACTTGGCACCATCTGACTACCACTTGTTTCGTTCGATGCAGAACGCTCTTACGGGAATACGCTTCAGCTCAGTAGAGGAAATCAAAAATTGGCTCGATACGTTCTTGGGCTTGAAAGACGAGAAATTTTTTTGGTCCGGAATTCATAAATTGCCAGAAAGATGAGGAAAGTTGTAGCTTCCGATGGACGATACTTTGAATAAAGCATTGTAACTATGCTTTCATAACAAAACTTCAAATTTTGGAAAAAAACGCTGGAAACTTACTTGTAGACCCAATAGTTCATCAATTGTTCATCGATTGTGCAATACTCGAATGGTGTATACAGCGATTTACAATTGGTAATAAATATTTCCCAAATTTCGCGAATGGGCGCAAATTTGTCATTCACTTTACGCTCAGCTCTAGTTGTTTTATCATCAAAGCGTAAGCACGTGGCAATAAATTCAAATCGGTGCTGAGACATTGTTGCTCTGAATAGGGAAACACCGAATCTCGATGACCACAATTCGTTAGGGTGTAACTTGGCAGCTTTCTTCACACCACTTCAGATTCAACAATCCAATGAATGCTTTTAATTCAATTATGTCTGTAGGTCCATGGTACGGCTGTGGATTTTTATTATAAACTAAAACCGCACTATTTGCTCATTTGTGTGAATCACCACTTTCAGCATAATTTCCTCAGAAAATAGTAAGTTCCAAGCTTCAATGCGGGTTGTAATATTTTTAGCTGCCCCCTTTGGATCTGGGAAGTGGCTTTGGATCTGGGAAGTGATACCTGATGCCTAACACGTTTTTCGGGTGGGACTGTGCTCCTTTTGTAGCCCGATTTTCCTTTGATTCCCAGTTTTTTTTCGGTGGAAAAGGAGAAGGTACTTCATCTTCCTCTTCTACGCTCTGAGCACTCTCTGAATCAGACTGCTGTTGTAGGTAATCAGGATCGTTGTCCGAATCACCACCGGCGAATAAGTCCAATTTTTCATCACTTTCCAGCAACCTGTCGGCGTCCAACAGAAGCCTTTCGATTTCTTCGTCCCATTTTCGCTTTAAAAATATGACTGATTTCTAAAACAAACTTTTATCTTATGACTAAACAAACCTGAAGCTTAAATTTCCTTATTTAAAAACTGCTTTTCGTTTTTTCACAAAATAAAACGAAAATGATATAATTTTTATTTAAAAAAATTTGAAGACACTCACACGAACGAAAAGTTTGGAACACAAATACACAAAATTGAGGCGAAATTTTTGCTCAAAGCGACCGTATACCACTGCCGAAAATGTTGAACTGAATTTACATGCATATGACGTGGCCAAAAAAAAAATTCAAATAGAAACGGCCTACTTTTTAATTTTCGATGGGTTATCTCACACCCCAGTAGGAGGACGGAAGGTTAAAAAGATAAATGTTCCTAATTTTCTAATTTATTTGAATGTTCTAAGGCTGCCTTGGTTTTAGAGCTTCAGAATATAATAGAAGAAATAGATTTCTCTGAGGAACAATTACATAGATTCGGTTAAATTCTGTGCCAATCTTAAGGACAAGAAAAATTGTAATGGAAATTTTTTATACATAACTCTAATAACAGTTGCTCTTTTACGATTAATATTTTAAATTTACCCCATAGAAGTGCGTGAGCAGAACGAGTTTTTTGGTTTCTTAAAAATATTAAAACCGAAAATCGCAATAGATTCAGCTATGAAGTTGTAAACTCACTTATGTGCTTTAAAGGTTTTCTGTTAGACCTATGTAAAAATTTCTAATGCTGGTTTTTTTTTTATAAAAAAAAATTAATTAAATTACAAAAATACTAATGAAATATAATCTACTGTCTTAAAAATAAACATAAACCGGGCGCGACAGCCCGGTGTGGGCCAATCCCCTTCAATGAGCTTCTCGCGCTCATTTGTGTTTCTCACTTTGTGAATTTTTACACTCCTGAGCTGGACCTAATGGTTATTGCCGGTTCCGAACGGCTCTCCTGATAAGATTTTTCATAGGCAGAATTTTAACTTTCAGAGGTTTGTCATTGCCTGCCGAAATGGTGATGACGATTTGAAAAATTGCTGTTGTCTCCTACCGAGATTTGATCACAAGTAGATTGGCTTGACATCCAGTTAGCCAACCACCAGGCCATAGCCACCATCTACAGTTTTATTCGATTATTTTATTGAACAAGGAAAAAGCAAGTGGCCTCAACCAAGTCAAAATGACCCCAAAATTTTTTTCACAGGAACAACGCTGATCTTGCATTTACTCTCTTTCACTTAAAATATCGATATCCAGCAGATGTACTTCGACATTGTTACTGCAGCTTGATGGAATCCCATATGGCATGGTATGGCATACAGGCCTGCGGCAACGCACCGCAGCTGCAAAGGCTAAATTCTATTCATAGCAGCATCCAAAAAATGTTAAATAACGCAGAACGACGACGTGGCGATGACAACAGACAGTTCCTTAGAGTTGATCAACTCCATAAGCTGCAGATATTGTCAATCTTCAAAAACACATATGTACGAGGGCGGGTCAATAAGAATTTCTGACCTCTTTACTGAAACAGCAACACTGCTCCTGTCAACAGGCATCTGTCAGTTGACTCCTGTCAAAATTTAAACTTGCTGCGTCAGTTAGTTTGTGTTTGACAGCTATTTTTATCAGACTACTCACTAATTTGAGGAGAAAATGGAAAAAAGTGAATTTCGTGTGCTTATTAAGCATTATTTCTTGCGAAAAAAAACCATTACCGAGACCAAGGCTAAGCTTGATAAATACTATGGGGACTCTGCACCATCGATTTCAATAGTAAAAAAGTGGTTTACTGAATTTCGTTGTGGCCGTACAAGCACTGAAGATGCCGAACGTCCTGGACGCCCAGTTGAGGTCTCTACACCCGAAACAATCGAAAAAATTCACGATATGGTGTTGGCCGACCGAAGATTGAAAGTGCGAGAGATTGTGGAAGCCGTAGGGATCTCGCATGGCTCAGTGGTTTCAATTTTGAATGATCACTTGGGCATGAGAAAGCTTTCCGCAAGATGGGTGCCGCGTTTGCTCACAGTCGACCACAAACGCAATCGTGTAACAACTTCACAGGAAGGTTTGGCGTTGTTTAATCGCAATATGGAGGAGTTTTTGCGCCGTTTTGTAACCGTGGACGAAACATGGATCCATCACAACACACCAGAGAACAAACAACAGTCAAAACAGTGGGTTTCTAAGGGTGAATCGGCGCCAAAGAAGGACAAGGTGGGTTTGTCAGCCAATAAAGTTATGGCGACTGTTTTTTGGGATGCACGCGGGATAATCCACATTGACTACCTTCAAAAGGGGAATATTATGCCAACTTATTGGACCGATTCAATGACGATTTGAAAAAAAAACGACCTCATTTGGCCAAGAAAAAAGTTCTTTTCCACCAAGACAATGCAAGGGTGCACCTATGTGCAGTTGCCATGGCAAAAATCCATGAATTGGGCTATGAATTGCTCCCTCATCCACCCTATTCTCCAGATTTGGCTCCGAGCGACTACTTCTTGTTCCCAAACCTGAAGAAATGGCTTGGTGGAAAAAGATTTGACTCCAATGATGAAGTCATCTCGCAAAAATGAGGACCTCGACAAATCATTTCTTTTGGAAGGGATAAAAAAATTGGAGAAGCGTTGGACAAAGTGTATAGAGCTCAAGGGACACTACGTTGAAAAATAAAACTATTTTTTTATCAAAAAATCTGTGTTTTAATCAAAGTCACTGACTTATTGACCCGCCCTCGTATATGCCACCAACGTGACAAGTAGTTAATATATGAAGACGACATCAAGGCAAATTTATGGTGCCACAGAAAATATGCTGTAACTGTTCCAGAAATTTTCAGCGAAATTCCAACAAACTTAACACATCTTCCTAAACCTGTTTTTTTTTTAAATGATAAAAAATTATGCTTAAACTATAATGTCTCAAATGCTTTAAATGTTTTTTCTTTATACCTCAATTCCACTTTCGAAACTTGATAAGAAATGAATTGTAAAAACAGAACTCACAACAATTATAATTTTTTTAAAAAAATAGTTTTCTGCAGACAAGCTCCTAAGGCTTTGCAGATAATACAAATCTAATTGTTTGTTAAAAATATAATTCAATTCAATTCAATTCAAATTTAAAAAAAATTCTTTAGTACTTCTAAGAATAATATCTTTAGGAAGATTTCTTAATTCATTCGGAAATTCGTTGAATATTTTTGGGACTAACATTTCGTATCGCTTTCTTCCGTACTCATTCCAATATAGTGGTACTCGTACATTGTAAAATCCTTTTTGTCCTCTTCGGATGTTAAAATTATGTTGGACTTTGAAAGTAATATTATCGTTTGTGAACCTTGAAATAACTTTCATCTTATAAAGTTGTTGAATAGTTTAACTTCGTTGCTCGTATATTGTCGGTCATATTGCTGCCCTGGTACTTGTTGGTGGATTATTTTGTGGAGTCTTGTTTGTAATTGTTGCAATGGTGTGATTTGAGAGACATTTACCCACGCTAGTACGAGTATACCGTGTCGTAGATGGAATTCTGCTGGCCCAAAGTAGCATTGTCTTAAAACAGTCGGCGTGCATAAGCTGCCAAGATGCAAAATGACGTACGGTGGTTGATGAAGTTTGTTCTCAAGGGCTCCTATGTGATACTTGCGATTAACGTTGGAGTCGACGATGACACCTATGTATTTATACGTTGATATATTCTCTATAATTGTTTCGCATCTGTCGTTTTCTTGAAAATGACCCCCCGTTCAGTATCGTGCGATTTTATTTTTTGCGTTGTTTTTTGTACGTTTGGTGGAGAATTGTTCATGGCTTTTGCCTTCTTTATGAGTACATTTGTCAGGGTTGAACTTATTCTGCATTATTTTGTTTGCTCTCTCTCTTTGTAATAGCACCCCGTGCTATGCTGAAGAACAGAGAGAAGATCATTCACATATTCATATTATGAAAAGTAGTGGTCCAAGTTTCGACCCTGGCGGTACTCCAGACGATAATCTCTCGAGATTTTAACCTTGAAGCTTCGATTTTTTAAATAGCGTACGTAATGGTTTTTTTATTAGCTTTCAAACTCATACACCGAAGAATATTTTGATGCCAGAGTGTGAAATGCTTTTTTTGAAATCTATGAACAAAACTAAAGTGTTTTGGTTTCTACTCAGACTGCTATTTAGTTGACTGGCAAAATCTCTTAGTAGTTGATTAATGCTCTTGATTTTCCGAAAGCCGAATAGGGTTCTTTGCGAACAGTTCAAATCTTTCAAGATAGCATACAGCCTTTTTGGGAGAATCTTTTCTACTGACAAAATGAATATAGGCCTATAGTTCAATATATCACCTTTTTTTCACTCTTGTATATTGGCCTGACAATACAAACTTTGAGCATTGCAGGGACTGTTAATTTTGATATGCTTGTTATTAATCAGTTTACAGATCACTGGTAATAATATGTTAACATCGCATTTTGTTGGAAGTTCGTTGCCCTGATGTCGTATATTCCTGGTGATTTTTTGTCATTGATTGTACGGAGAATATTGTCGACTTCTGTTGCGGTTGCTTCTTCTATATGTGTGTATCAAATTTTGCAAACTTGATGTTACGTTTTTGGAAATTTTTTGGCTGCACCCATGTACAGTGTTGTTTACCTCTAAAACCAGCTGAGGTTTGCAAATTTATTCACAAGGTCTTCTTTATTCGATTCGTTTGGGAAGTTTTTCGATATAATGTCGTTGAGGTTTGTGGTAACTTTTTTTAAAATATTATTGATTTTCATGTTTCCCTTGAGTTTTCTTTCACTTTACGAAAACGTTCTTTGAAAAACCTAGCGTTTTTCAAATTTTCTTAAATTGCTCATAGAATTTGCTTATGCTTTCGTATTGGTCCAGTATATTCCAGTTAACATTTGCCAAAGCTTGAGTCACTTTGTAATCACTTATGTATTAAGTACACTCCCATTCCAAAAAGAAAGCTATCACAGGAATGGATTTTAAAATTTCTACCAAAGAAGGACCATTCCTGCCGATTGTTTGATAATGGTGATGATCAACTCCAACCAATAGGACCTTACCTTTGTTCGCCCGAACAATTTGTAAGAAGATCCATAAAATTGTGCTAAATTCTTCATTGCCTACGAGATCCTATTTGGTTTACTATGATGACAACCTGATTAACAATCTATGAGGGTCTAGGTCAGGATTTCAGGCCATAAAACCCATGACCGATACACAGTACTTTTAAAACGATTCTCAGGCCTCTCATGATAACATTTATACAGGATGAGGCACACGGAACAATATCTGTATTAACTTTAGTATCTCTATCAACAAAATTGTAAAGTTTCAAGTTTCAAAATTGTAAAGTTGCATACTGCACAATTAATGACGATAATCACCACCTAATTGAGATCTGCGATATCAAAAAAGGGATTAAGGCAAACCAAGAGTATGTCATATGATTTATTTTACATCGTTCTTGGAAAAAAAATTAAAAAAAAACCACACACCAACGGCAGGGACAAAACCATTTAATAATTCATTGAATTACTCCCATATGCGCGCATATTATAAAAATCTAAAGCGCGTGCCGGCACCGTAATATCATCACATTCGTGATTATCGCTTCGAAAGCGACGTAGATGGCTATGTCGAAGTACATATATGCTGCCTACAATGAAAGGATATTCCACACAAATGCCTCTGTAAGGACATCACTTCAGGCAGATAGAATGTTACCGTAGTTAGAAACCTTATCTAGATAATCTTCGCTATTAATTGTGACAACGACAATTAGAAAGACCTCTTTCGAACAACTAGTGACTCTATAAAATTCCGTAATCATCTTAGTCATACTGTTCGTCAAGAATAGATGTAGCTGCCGTAGATTGCTTAAGAGAAAAATTCCCAGGGCGATATCCGGATACATTGCCACAGGCAGGAAATGGAGAAGAGGATAAACCTCGAACAATACGTGGTGCCGTACAGCGACAGCACCCTATATTGAAGAGCCTAAATACAAGCCTAAATACAGTTGCTTTTCGACCGTCTACTTTATGGAAAGTTTTCCGAAAAGCTCTTGGCATACATCCGTATGAGATAAAACTAGTGCCGGACCTTAGACCATAAAACCGACGGAAGTTTGTGTATTCGATTCAGAAGTCGACCCCTACTATTATTGAAAAATCGTATTCAGTGACGATAAGTACTCACTTTTGGCTTAATTAATAGTAAAATTGCCATTTCTGGAGTAGGATAAATCCAGAAGAGACTTATGAGATTCAATTACTCCTACCCAAATGAGAATAGATTCCACTGCATTCATGCGTACAGTATGTGGTTCCCACCCACTGACTCACTGAAAACTTGATTCAAGCATAACACTGTATTACGAAATGTGCAAATGAATTAGTCACTGCTCGATTACATCTGTGTACGAGTATATAAAGCATTTTTTGTATGCCGACGAACCGCAAATTATCTAAGGCTTGGAAGCGAATATTTAACGCGTTATTGATGTGAAAAGGCCCAATTTCCTATGGACTATACCGCATATATCCCAAAAAGTTGTCACTATGGCCTAACTAACTAACATGGTCTTCATATGCGTAGATTCGGCCAGAGAAATCGACTGTTTCGACTGCTTATAGGTCCAAAACACTCCTTCGAACTTTTCACGTAATTGCGTTTGTGGCCAATTGTGAGCAAATGCATCAAAAGCTAACCGCAAGCTTTCTCATACCCAAATAATTATTCAAAATTGAAACCACTGAGCCATGTGATATGCCTATGGCTTCTACAATCACTCGTTTCGAATCGGCTCACATCGTATTTTCAATTGCCCCGAATGCTCGACGTGACTCGTACTTGTTTAACCACAAGGCGACTAGACCGCATCTTTTCAATTGAAATTGGCACTCAGTGGGACCACTTAGACAATCAATACTTAGTTGTCAGACAACAGAATTGCTCTTACAATGACGGCCTGAACTTTTATGCAATTTATGATTCGTAGACCTCTCAGCAAAACCATAGCCTCCTTCTGTCATTCTAATTTAAAACCCAAGGTATACGTGTTGCTGCTGACTAACGTGACTTGGTTTTTATATGTTGATACACACCACTCCAACGGTTTTATCTCAGAACAAAACTCTAATAACCTGCGTTCCACACCTAACAACCTTTCTCTCATATAATATTTTAAAAATTTCCAAAAACTTAAGAACAATCAAAAAGGAAAGTATCTATAAAATATTGAAATAACCTACCATGAGTTGGACTATGAAACGGCATCCGCTGTGGCGCCCATGGCCATCCGGGAGGGCATAGTGCAGCATAACGTCCAGCTAATGCGCCCCATTGCGAAATGAAGCCCAATCTGTAATTAAAAATTAAAAATCATTTCAATCAAGAATATTCACTCTACAATTTAGCTATGAGAGTACGTGTTTCTATTGCATATGTTTGTGTGGTATATTCTAACTCCTTCTATATCCTTAAAACCCATCATCGCTTTGTAAGATAATTCAAAAACATCAGTAAAATCAAAACAAAAAGAATATAAACTGAAACTAAAACCTGTTTCCACAAACTTTCTATCATTAATCGACTTCGATACGTCATTCGACCAACACATACGAGCACTATAAGTATTCATCTCTACACCACCACTACCATGGGGATCTGAAACCCCTTTTTATAATAGCAACAGCCAATCCAAAAAGCTTCACCCTAATGGAGGTAAATTAAATAAATATGCCTTCTATTAGTGAACATACCCACAGATCCCCGTACAACTATGAGTACGTGCACGAGTACGAGTACAAGTATCTATGAGAGTTTTCCAACCATCCTTCTTCTCCCATAGTCATTGAACGTTCTTTTTTAATGCTTTGCCTGTACGGCAAGGGCGGAAGAACGTTCAACCTCATTACTTATGGTAACAGCATTTACTTAAAAGCATCTTTTAATACATTTATGTGCTAAATCAAACAGCCCCCGAACAAAAAACAGCAAAAGAAAAACATAACAAAAAAAAAAAAGGAAAAGAAAAGGGGAACAAGATGCTAAGGCAATGAAAGGGAAACACAGTAACAGACAGGGGTTGTTTGCAATGAAGGTTAGGCTTGATGTAAGAGTATTACGGCAGACTTCAGAGGGGTGTTTTTCTTCAAAGTTCTTCTCCAAGGAATCACTTAAGATGGTTGCCGGTTACTGGTTGTTGGTTCTTGACTCATGTTGTTGTTGTTAATCTTTAACTACTCGTAAATAGGGGATGGTATTTTATTCAAACGGAAAAACGGAAAATTTTATGAAAGGATAAAAGATACCAGAAAGTGATGGAAAGAAACCGGAGTGTGTTTTCTTAGTTGTGCCCGTAGATTAATAGGGTGTACCATAAATTTTATTCATTTCACTGATTTATTCTGTCTAGCCAGGAATGATTTAAATAGGAAGTGCGATATTGAGATTTGCCAATTCGGCAGCCAAATAGCTTTTTACAGGATCAAGCCTAGGCAGTCGGATCCGATAATATGTAATAGGCTACTTGACCCCACAATTCGACTTTTAGGAAGAATGGTATTGGGTTGTTCAAAAAGTGATTGCGTGTTTTTGATTTGATTGGCCGGTGTCATTGTTTAATATATGTGCGTAATGGACATAAACCGATGATGAATTGGCAGTTTTGTTCAATGACCTATGGTCATCTCTCGGGCAACTTCCTATCTTTCTCTGCAAGAAACATGTCAAGTTGCTGTTTGATGAGGTATTGAGAAGCAAAAGTTCTACCATTCAAGGATTTTTGCAAGGAGCGAAATAAGTGAAAGCCTAATGGCGCAAGATTTGGCCTATACTGAAGCTGAAACAATTTTTGGTGACTGACCAAACTCGTGTGTTGTCTTGCATCGTCTTGTTTGTGTCTTTTGTGTTTCTTAATTTCAAATGATTCGGGCATTTAGAGTGGGCATAGCAAATACACACGGGCTAATATGTACTCACTTTTCTGCGTACGTCCACGTCTGTAAATTCAGACCACCTGCTTTGGCACTTAGTGAAACACAGGTAGATCCCCACATCTCTCTGATCACTCTGCTCTGAAGCTACCTGGCTACGAACTAGTGCCACAATTCTTTTCTCATCGCGATCTCGCCATTTACGTGCGTAGTGATGTAGCTTACCAAATTCCACCACAATGTGGTCCCTATTCCATTCCGGAATTCAAATTCATGTGGTTGAAATTCCATTGCAGCTTTATTTGCAGAAGCCAAAAACTGGACAGCAATTCGACCTCTAACAAGTTTGATGCGCTGTATCCTTGTATCCTCATACCGAAATCGTTATTAAGGACGATTTCAATTTATACAATTCTTGGTGGCTTCGACATTCTGGACAGACAACACCCGAAGAACAATGTGTTGGGACCTTCACTGCGGACAATAATTCAACCCAGCTTGTAAATGGGCCCACACAAATACCAGATGTTGATAATCATACCGTCAACACCCTGGACTTGTTTTCAACTTCTCACCGTGACAAATACAAGATCAATGTGCTATCTCCTCTAGGCTCGTCGGATCACTGTTTCATATCAGCTAATTTCTCGTACACCCACCACACAGTTAGAGAGAAGACTCCTAAAAGAACCGCATGGCAATACGAGAAAGCCAACTGGAGCAGACTTAACAGCTTCTTTAGGAATTTTAACTGGACATTATGTTTCCTCGATAACGACGTGGATGCCTCTGCTGATATGATCATTCATATTCTGTTTGGAATGAGATCCCTTATCCCTCATCGTATGAATAGTATCAAACCAAAAGAAAAGGTATGAGACGACTCGAGCTGTAAGGAGGCTGTCAGGGTTAGAGAAATGTTTTTTCGGTCCTAATAACGCCAACCCGACAGACGAAAACCGAAAAAAGGACAAACGAGCCAGAAATAACTGCAACGTCTTTCTCAAGCGTGTGAAATTTCAATACGACTACAAACTGAGGCAAAAAATACCACAATGTCCCAAATTCAGTAAACATTTTTTGTCGTTCGTCCAAAATATTAAAAACTCTGCTTCATCCTCCATCCCAACACTCATTTACGATGACATTCCAGCTGTCAGCTCTTGGGACAAAGGCAATCTGCTTGCTGCACATTTTGCGACCAGCTCAACACTCCCAGATTTTTTTTTTTTATAATGAGCTTGCGCTCAAGAGGTTTTTATATCCGTAAAATGTTTATACACAGCGCAAGCGAAGGAAATTTATGAAGGAAGAAAGGGCAGGTACCGAAGTACAGTGTTTTTAAATGTTTGTAAGTTATAACGACCAGGAAACACAGAGATCGCCAGGGCATTCTATAAGCGAGTTATACTGCTTAGGAAAGAATCACGATATTTTAGAGTACGCCCGAAAATGGGCTTGAGGGTATACAGATGAGCATTCATAGCGAGACGGTTGAAAGTTTGAATGGTGGTGGAAATAGCGATAAAACAAAGTGAGGGTGTCCGGAGTGATATTGGTATCAGCTATGAGTTTTATCGCACGGTTTTGAATCCGGTCTAGTAGATGCAGAGATGTTTTAGGCGCATCAGACTAGATGTGTGCATTGTTCTCCAATTTCGGGCGGTTATGGCCTGCTCAGAGGTGGTGAAATATTTCTTAGATCGCTTGAGGAAACCTAGACATTTCGCAGCATTTTTGACGACACCGAATATGTGGTCATTCCAACGTAAGATTTCATTGACACACATACCGAAAATGGAAATTTTATCGGTTTCGACGATGCAAGTGCCATTCATGGATACGAGTATATCTCAATGTAACCATTGATAAAACAAGATAATTGACACCGGCTCAACAATAAGCATAATAAACTCCAGCACAATAACTATAGCAAGTTTAGGGTATATGATAAAGAGAAATTGAAATAACAAACAATAAATAATAGTACAACAGAAATGATAGAAAAAATACTAACGAATATACGAAAAGAATTGTACAAATGGTACAAAAAAGCACGAATCAACGTTTGATTGTTTTGAGCTCAGCTCCGGAGAACAGGAAATAGACTTAAATCACCACAATGAAGTAGAAAAAAAGGAAATGCCTAAACTATTGACAAAATAAAGGAACTTAATCTACCAATATGGTTACCAATTAAGTAACAAACACAGATTCAAAAATGCATGAAATAAAGAGCACTACAGAGCAGTAAATAAGCGCAAAATGAAACAGATTCCCTCCGAAACACGGGGGGGAGATCAGGAGGCAGGTACATCAAATGGAAGAGCAGGGGATAATGAGAAAATTGAACAGTAGTTACGTTTCACCGATAGTGGTAATAGCGAAAGAAATTACATAAATCTGGAAAACAAAAGTTCAGACCCTGTGTGACCTACAGGAAACTGAACGAAATAACGGTGGACGACAAATACCCATTGCAAAACATCGAAGGTATTTTAGATAAATTAAGTCGCGCTCAATATTTCTTATCATTTAATCTCGCCAAAGGGTACTAACAAATAAAGGTGAATCCGCATCACATACCAAAAACAGCTTTCTAACTCCTTGTGCGTTATATGAATACGTTAGAATGCCGTTTGGCCAATAAAATGCGCCGGCGACATTCCAACAATTCAATGAATGAAATTCTCAGAGAGTACATAAATAAAATTTGTGTGAAAAACATATAAACTCATTAAAATTGCTATTTAAAAAACTGTCAGAGCATAACCTCAACGTACATTTCGATAAATGTTCTTTCATGAAAAAGGACACCGAATTCCTTGGGCATGTGCTGACTCGGAAGGCATGAAGCCAAATCCAAGTAAGATCAAATGCATTTGGGATTACCCGTTACCCAAAACCGAAAAGCAATTAAAAAGCTTTCTAGGCAGTATAGGATTTTCTAGATAAAACAAAATTAATGTCAGCGATCCGGAGAATATTGAGACCTTTGAAACCCTCAAATTAAATATCATAAAACACCCAATCTTGAAATTCCCTGACTTTACCAACATATTCACCTTATTTACTGATGTCAGTAACTATGCTATTGGAGCAGTATTAACATAGGAAAGGCAACCTGTGTGTTACACTTCAAAGTCTTTAAACGACCACCAGAAATATTACTCTGTCACGGATAAAGAGTTTTTGGCGATAGTATAGGCAGTGACTTACTCTAAACCATATTTGTGGGGAAAAAGCTTTAAAATCATTTACAGATCATTTACCAATAGAATATTTAAATAAACAATTTTCTGGGAAGAAGTTGAGTCAGAGAACACAAAGATAGTTATTAAAATTACAAGAATACCAATTCGAGCAGATTTTTTGAGCCGATTACAGGAGACTGACGAAAAAGCCGATTAGAACAAAGAGGCTGAGTCAGTAAACACTCTATCGGATCATTCTCAAGAAGATCAGAAACTGGCACCACATATCAATTAAAGAAACAATTGCCAATAAATACAAAACGCAACTCATATTAGACAATGATGTAGACAGAGAAATAAATATTTTACACAAAAGACGAATTATTTTCATCGACATGGCAAGACACAAGGAATACTGGACAGACGTTCTAAGGAGATACCATATATTAAGCCAAGCATAACAGTTATTTATACTGAAGTGTCTTATCATGAATTCAACAAAATTAAAATTCAGCAACTGCTTATAAAACTTTTTGGCCATGACAAGCAAGTTAAATATATAAAAGCAATTTACGAACTAGGGAAATCAAAAGTCTTGAAGAAGCACAGAAACTTAATAAAAGATATAACCTAAGTCGTAAACAACTGCAAGACAAAATATGAACGCAAACGTTATTATTTACCCAATAGAAACTGGTAGAAAAAAATTTAAACTTTAGAAGAGCTTTTTTCAAAAATTGGCAAACCCAGGAAAATCATAACTGATAACGAATTTCAGACAAAAAACTTTAAGCAAGGACTTTTTAGTGAAAGAAGATGTAGAACTTTATCTTGCGAAACCTAATACTCATACGGGCAATAGGTGCACTGAACGATTTCATTCAACCCTGCAGGAGAAATTATGTAGTTGCAATGAGGAAACAACTAGATTTAACCCTGATTCAGAAGGTGCATAGAGCAGTTAGAAACTGCAATATAACAATAGGTATCACTCCACTCTTAAAATGACATCTGAGCAATGAACAGCGATATTCACAGACTTAGCAACTTTAGTTAGAAAGTAGAAATACAAAAAGAGAAACGGGCACAAAAGTTAAATCAGAACAGGGAAGATTATGTTGAAAAACAAAAGGTCATACCGATTAAGAACTAACGGGTAACCAGACAGCAAAGATAATTTTTCCAATTGCTATGTGTCAGCAGCTGACAAAGTTACCAATGACATCCAGCTGTCAAAATATTCAGTATGATATGCCATTTCATCATGCATTGTTTTACGCTTGCCGAACGTGCGGAAATTATTAAAAAATATTATGGAAATTCCGGCTCAGTTGTAAATACGCAACATGAATTCCGTCGTGAAGTCGGTCGTCATCATGGCTTTAGTGTGCAGACAATTCGTCGCACCGTGGAAAAGTTTGAGCGTGAGTACACACTTTTGGATCTTAAGCCACCAACCAGACAGAGGTTAGTGCGAGAGGAAGAAAACATAGCCACCGTGGCGGCCAGTTTCGAAGGAGACCCAGAATTGGGCATCGTCAGAGAGTCAACCTGGCATATATCCATATAACATTGTGCTGACGTAAGAATTGAAGCCGGACGACCAAAGACAACGCCGTGAGTTCGCTAATTCGGCGCTGGAAACGTTGGCCGGAGATCCGGAGCACAAGCAAAAGTGCCGTTATTGGAGCGAATACAACCCACAAGCGTTCAGCCACCCATCAATGCATCCACAAAGATTGACTGTTTCGTGAGGTTTATGGCATGGCGGCATCATCGGACCTTATTTCTTTCGAAATGAGGAAAGAGACGCAGTTGCCGTCAATAGTCTCAGGTATAGAGCGATGTTAATCGACTTTCTTTGGTCAGAGCTCGACAGCATCGATATTTCCGAGCTGTGGTTCCAATAAGACGGTGCTACATATCATACAACCGACGCAACGCTCGAACGCTCATCTCACAGCGAGTGTTCTTCAATTGGCCGCCGCTATCATGAGATTTGACACCACTCGATTATTTTCAAGTCAAGTCAAGTCCTTAGACTACGCTAACAAGCCACCCACTTTGGACGAGCTCGAGGTCAACATTCCACACCACATATTGGACCGAGTCATCAAAAATTGGACCGACCGCTTGAAGCACTGCCAGTGAATCCGAGGCGTCCATTTGAATGACGTGTCGCGCAGTTTTGTTTTATTTAATACGATTGCGTGGTGATTCTTCAACCATTTCGTGTGCTTTTTAAATTACTTCGACTTCAATATCGAAGAAAAGGAAACATATCACACTAACAATATCACTATCAGTGTATTCGAGATTTTTCGGGTAAACCCGGCAAATATAGCTCTTGGAAAAAGAGGTTTGATCGTATCCTAAAAATTTACGAACCGACAAAAGGTTCAGCAAAGCTTTATGGTATATTTAGTATCATAAGAAATAAAATTATAGGCATTGTAGACACAGCGCTCGAATAATGCTATACCCTGCTACATTTGCCAGCAATTTCCAGATGTCTCACAGTACATTATGCAGATCAAAGAGATCTCGGTACGCTCGAGTACCAAATGACATCCCTTATGCAAGGAAACCTGTCAGTCCAAGACTTCTATCAAGCAGTGTATAAGCATTTGTCGCTGATCCTAAACAGAATCTCTTGTATAGACGTAGGACCTGAGTTATTATCGTTATTGACCCGTACACACAGGGATAATGCATTGGACACTTTCGTACGCGGCTTAAATGGAGACCGCCCGATGCTCCTACGAGGGGCGTTCAATATATTCTCGGTATCGATATGAAGGAAAATGCGAATTCAATTTAAATTGTTTTTATTTTTCAATATAATCCCCCTAACATCACTGCATTTGTTACATCTTGAGATAAGCTTTTTCAAACCCTCAAAAAAATAAATTTCCTCCTCCTCCATTTATTGCCGACTTGAGTTCTTCATCATCCGAAAATCTTTTTCCACAAAGACATTTTTTCAAATCCGGAAACAGGAAATAATCACTAGGGGCAAGGTCTGGATTATAGGGTGGGTGTTGGATTTCTTCGAAACCACAATCTCGCGCAGCAGCCTTGGAAACTCGCGCCGTGTGAACAGGAGCGTTGTCATGAAGAAGCAACACACCCGCTGCGAGTTTACCCCGTCTTTTCTTTTTAATTTCCTCCCGCAAATTATGCAAAGTGGAAGCGTAGGATGTGGCGTTGATGGTTTCACCTTTTTTTTTTGAACTCAATGAGCAAAATTCCCTTTGAGTGACAAAAAACTGTGGCCATGAGCTTCCCGGCAGACGGAGTGACTTTGAACTTCTTCGGGGGGTCTGTTCCTTTCTTATGCCACTGCATGAACTCTTGTTTGCTTTCAGGGTCATAGTGGTGGACCCCTGCTTCGTCCCCAGTAACAATTCGATCCATAACACCGTCCGCGTTCTCACTACACATCTCCAAAAGCTCTCTACAGCATGCGATTCTCACTTTTTTCTGAGGCGCTGTGAGCATTCGTGGCACCCACCTTGCACTGACCTTTGAAAGGTTAAGATGGTCATGAAGAATGGTGTGAATGGTACCAATTGAAAGCTTGGTGATCTCTGCCATCATTTTCACCTTTATTCGGGCATCCTCAAGAACAAGTTTTTCGACTTCTTTGATGCTTTCTCCCGTACAAGCAGTAGCCGGGGGCCGGAGCGGGGGTCGTCTTCAATGCTCTCTCTGTCTCTGTTGAACCCACTTGACCACTTTTGCACAGTTGATAATGAAGGTGCGGAACCCTGGTAAACAGCCACCATATCTTCATGAATAGTTTTTTGACAATTTTCACCATCATCGTCTCAGTTGCCATTATGATTCTGTTTAACTAGAGATAAAACGCGAATTAATAATCACATTTATATGAAATTTTACATGAATGCACTAAAATAAAAGTGTTACTTGATAAATAAGTCAATTTATATATACAACCACAGCTTCACCCCGATACCGAGAATATGTTGAACGTCCCTCGTGGGAATCCGTAGACCATCAGATTTACCACAAGCTTTAAATCTGTGTAAAACCATAGAATCAGACATTCCGTTCAAATTATGCACTTAACAGTCAAAACTTCTCTCGAAAACCGAACGTCCCAAACCTTTCACAGCATGCGAATTTTCCTCCGCGGCAACATTTAGCATATCTGCCCCAACTGCAACAAATTGCTATTCGCCATCCTGGAAATTTTCCTATTTTTCCGCAAGTCAGACATCCAAATTTCTCCCAGTTGCCAAACTTCGCCCAACATTCAAACCCCCCCCCCCCCTCCCAAGACCTACTGCTCCAAAACCTCTCCCAAAACCAGAACCAATGGAGACATCCACGTTAAGAACCGAGGCCGTTAATTATGAAAACAGACCAGTAGAGCATAAGCATGCTGGGAAACGTCCTCTAGGTTCTAACTAAGTACCTATTCCCACGAAATTTCAAAGAAACTTCCATATAGACACAATGGAGCCACCACTATCAGTAAGGAACCACCATATATAATTATGAAACCACCACTTGTTAATATGGAACCACCACCACCTGTGCCACAACCGGATGACGGATACATCTCGCCGAATGACTTATATACGAGGGCGGGTCAATAAGTCCGTGACTTTTGGATTAAAACAGATTTTTTGATAAAAAAATAATTTTATTTTTCAACGTAGTCTCCCTTGAGCTCTATACACTTTGTCCAACGCTTCTCCAATTTTTTTATCCCTTCCAAAAAAAATGATTTGTCGAGGTCCTCAAAATGACGAGATGACTTCATCATTGGAGTCAAATCTTCTTCCACCAAGCCATTTCTTCAGGTTTGGGAACAAGAAGTAGTCGCTCGGAGCCAAATCTGGAGAATAGGGTGGATGAGGGAGCAATTCATAGCCCAATTCATGGATTTTTGCCATGGCAACTGCACATGTGTGCACCCTTGCATTGTCGTGGTGGAAAAGAACTTTTTTCTTGGCCAAATGAGGTTGTTTTCTTTTCAAATCGCCATTGAATCGGTCCAATAAGTTGGCATAATATTCCCCATTGATTGTTCTTCCCTTTTGAAGGTAGTCAATGTGGATTATCCCGCGTGCATCCCAAAAAACAGTCGCCATAACTTTATTGGCTGACAAACCCACCTTGGCCTTCTTTGGCGCCGATTCACCCTTAGAAACCCACTGTTTTGACTGTTGTTTGTTCTCTGGTGTGTTGTGATGGATCCATGTTTCGTCCACGGTTACAAAACGGCACAAAAACTCCTCCATATTGCGATTAAACAACGCCAAACCTTCCTGTGAAGTTGTTACACGATTGCGTTTGTGGTCGACTGTGAGCAAACGCGGCACCCATCTTGCGGAAAGCTTTCTCATGCCCAAGTGATCATTCAAAATTGAAACCACTGAGCCATGCGAGATCCCTACGGCTTCCACAATCTCTCGCACTTTCAATCTTCGGTCGGCCAACACCATATCGTGAATTTTTTCGATTGTTTCGGGTGTAGAGACCTCAACTGGGCGTCCAGGACGTTCGGCATCTTCAGTGCTTGTACGGCCACAACGAAATTCAGTAAACCACTTTTTTACCATTGAAATCGATGGTGCAGAGTCCCCATAGTATTTATCAAGCTTAGCCTTGGTCTCGGTAATGGTTTTTTTTCGCAAGAAATAATGCTTAATAAGGAAACGAAATTCACTTTTTTCCATTTTCTCCTCAAATTAGTGAGTAGTCTGATAAAAATAGCTGTCAAACACAAACTAACTGACGCAGCAAGTTTAAATTTTGACAGGAGTCAACTGACAAATTCCTGTTGACAAGAGCAGTGTTGCTGTTTCAGTAAAGAGGTCAGAAATTCAAAAATGCACAGAATTATTGACCCGCCCTCGTACTTTCAATCAGCAAGTAAACGTAGAGAAATGAAATGAAATGAGCAAGAAATGATCCCAACCTTAATGAATTCAAGAGACTGCAAGCTAAATTTTTTCCCCAACAAAACGAGCCTTACCAAGAATTTCCACAATTTCACTACAGCGACATCCATTTTTTAGGTTAACAGACTCCTCGTTGCCGTGTTTCCAATGTAGAACGGGGAGTGGACAAATTTTAAACTTTTTGATCAATACAGGCTCCAGCAAAAATTACATTCAATCAGACTTTGTCAAAAGTCCTCCACCAAATCAAGAATATTTTTTCGCTAAATATATCGTAGGAAATGTTAAGATAACACATTACACCTTATTAAACCGTTTTGACCAAAGAGATGTAAATTTAAAATTTTATCTTCTTCCAAGCCTTAATTCATTTCATGGTATCCTAGGAAATGACAGCCTTAAGCAACTATTTTCCGTCATTCACACGGAAGAAAGCTACATGACGATTCCAAACAAAGTAAATAATTCGATTAAGCAGTTAAACTCACAATCAGTTAACACATTGGCTAAACGGCTAGATCATATGACTATCCCGCAAAGAATCGCTATTAATTCTATAATTAAAAATCTCCCTTCCCTATTTTCAGATCCTAACGAAAAATTGACCTACACCACAACGGTAATTGGTGAAATACGCATCAACACAGATTCCCCCGTTTATTTCAAATATTACCCCTAGCCAGACTCAAATGGGAATAAGCAATACAGAACGGTTATCGATTTCCTAAAACTTAACTCAATAACAATTGGTGACAGATACCCTATACCGGAGATTAACGGAGTACTTTCGCAGTTAGGGAAAAGTAAATACTTAAGTGGTCTCGACCTCAAGAGTGGGTTTTACCAAATTCCCCTAAAAGAATCCGATAGAGAAAAGACAGCGTTCTCTATAAACAATGGGAAATGCGAGTTCACGCGATTCCCATTCGGATTGAAAAATGTTACGTCCATATTGACGATATAATTATTTTCCGTAAAGACGAAGCAGATCATATAAAGGATGTGGAACATATTTTTCACATACTAAGTGAAGCAAACATGAAGGTGCAACTAGATAAGCGCAGCTTCTTCAAGCAAGAAGTTGATTTTTTAGGCTTTGTTGTATACCATTCAGGAATAACAACTAATCCAGAAAAGGTGAAATCAATACTAAACTTTCCCATTCCTAAAACCCTTAAAGAACTACGATCGTTCTTAGGACTATCAGGATACTACCGTCGTTTTATAAAAGACTATGCGAAAGTAGCTAAACCACTTACTTCACTTCTAAGAGGAGAAGAAGGGCTCATGTCTAAAACTAAATCTGAAAAAATTCAAATTTCCTTATCTACCTTAAGGCAATCGAAGCCTTTAATAAATTAAAAAAAACTCACTTACCTCCAAAGAATTGGTATTAGCCTACCCTGATTTCAATAAATGTTTTGAATTGACCACTGACGCTTCAAATTTTGCAATAGGTGCGGTGTTATCACCCATCATGTTCATTTCCAGATCTCTTAGCCGAACTGAAGAGCACTACTCTGCAAATGAAAAAAAGATGCTAGCCTATCATATGGGCGCTAAATTCCCTTAAAAACTATTTGCATGGTACTGCCCGTGTTAAAATCTATACGGACCATCAGCCCCTCAAGTAGCAAAAATAACAATTTCAAGATGAAATGCTGGAAAGCGAGCTGCAATATAAACCAGGGAAATGCAACGTTGTCGCAAATGCACTGTCCCGTATTCCACAAATTAGTCAAGTAAATTCAATGTCTGTAACCCAACATGGCGATCAAAGCTCAGCACATGATCTCATTCCGGCTGTTGAAAGCCCTATTAACGTCTTTAAGAATCAAGTTATGCCTTGCATTGGAAGCGAAAATAGTTATCAGTTCAAAATCCTCTTTCCTGCCTACCATTTGCATATAATTTTCCGTAATAACTATACCAATGAAGACTTAATGTCAATTCTAAAACAATACCACAATCCCAGTGTCATTAATGGAAAGAATAAATAATATTACAAATATTTCAAATAAACTTGTGGAAATTTTTGAGACAAATAAATCTACAGGGTCTCCCAGTTTAGCAGTATAATCCTTTAAGAGCATATTCCCAAAGTTCCGCCGAACAAGAAATTGTATGCCAGGTGGGGTTCCATTCTCACTCCAAGTTTCAAGTTACAGTAAATCAAAGTGGGTGACCTCTAATTTGTAGGTGTAACCACTTTAAACGCTAAAATTTCTAAACTAGTACAGGTACAAAAATAGTCTTGGACATTTTGGAAAAATAATTTAGTAGTGCATACAAGTCTTAAATGCTTTGGGTACATCTGTGCAGCAACAAAAAAGTTATGGCTCGTTAAACTCAAAATTATGAAAATTTTCTGTCCCATTTTTTTACTTAAAATGAATTTTTCTTAAAATTTTTACTTAATAAATTTTCTGAAATTTATATCCTTGCAAAATTTCCTAAAAATTATGTTTCGAAACTTTTTAACGTACGATCAACAGATTTTGTAGTAAAAGCCATTTTTCGTCAAATAAAAATGGCCACAAAGAAGTGTACCTATTGAATTACTCATAAAGTCGCTTAGATATTTTTATGTGATCCTGAGAAGCATCGCTAAAAGAGCATGGGACAGCTTAGTGGGGAGTCGCTCCTTTTCCTTTTGGCTCTATCAATATGCAATAGAACTTATTCGAGAAAAGGCTTAACCTTCCCACTTTGTTAGGACATTATGCGGTGCTTTAGTAGCCTCTACAGATGTTCGACTCGTGCATAACAAACTATTGGGATTAAGCGATATTTTTCTGTCATCGAAGTTTTCGCGCCATTTAATCAATTCCACATTACCATAGCTAGTCTCAAGCCCTGGTTGAGAAAGGAAGAAGGCAGTTGCGGTGGATAAATAACCACCACCAAATTCTATAGTATTCAGAATCCAACTTCGCAAATGTCACTAAGCACTCGGGCCTGCGCAAGCACTGCTAGGTGAACTTCAGTGCGTACGCATATTCCATAGATGTTTTGTGGAGAAACTCTCCAAATGGAGGCAACGCCGACATCAGAGGCAGATCTATCTATCGTTTAAGCTCCTTCGTTATACTCAGAACTAAACTTAGATATTGATTTTTTGAAATCTTGGGAGTAGAGATGGTGAATCGCAATATTCAGGCAAACAAACTTCAGCGCTAAGACCCCATTGTGGGCTTCGGCTACGGACATTGAATTTTCGGACGGCCAAGACTCCACATAATTACAAATTATGGAACAATTTATGTTATTTGAGATGGCTTCTATTCGCCTTCTAGCAACGGCGAAGTCGTTGGAATGTCGAATGCATTGGAAAAATTTTCCACTGCTACAAGGGTGCGCTTTAAAAACACAGTATGTGGATGTCGAGCAGTGCAAGCCATAGTCTCCCGTACGGACCATAGCCTTGTAGTCCATTGAACCGAGATCTAGGCCACCAGATGGCCAATCATCCGTGGAAAAGAAGTTCGGAACGTGATTTTGGGACCATATTAGAGTCGTTTTGCCTTATGAGCTGGAGTGGAGTCGTGTTGAAATGTTTATTTACGTATAGTGAGTACCGAGTCGACCACCGTCGAGTACAAATGTTGACCACTGCACTGCACTGCAGATTTGAATACACTTTCTGGAGCGTTTAACTATTTCCGATGGCAGATTAACGCTACTCAAAATTATCTTCATCTCTTCTGAAGCGACACTAATATTTTCTTGAAGCTCTACCAGACTCGACATTTCCCTAAAATAAGCTTTTTCTTTCAGAAGAAAAAAATCAATGGGTGTTAGGTCAGGAGATCTGGGTGGCCAAGGGTTGTGGCGGAATCGACCAATCCACTGCTACTGTGACAAGGTGCTCTATCTTGTTGAAAGATCATCGCCCTTCTCTGAACAAGAAGGACATCTTCAAGGAGCTCCTGCAATCGTTCTCTAATAAATTTTAGGTAGTAATGAGAATTAACTGTTTGTGGAAAAACATGCGGGCCTACTAAAGTGTTTCCTATTAATCCAGCCCAAACATTTACGCTAAACCTCCTTTAAAATAAACAACACATTTTGAAGAAGTTGTTTACAATAATTAAATTCTTACCTTTGAAAGGATGTTGTGCGTATCAAATTGGGATTGGAGTCTGACCAATGGTGCAAATTATGGTGGTTTGTAATGTTCTTGAGGAATTGCCCGTCTTCTGCATGTTTGCGCAGTAGCCATTGGCAAAATTCCACTCTTCTTTGCGCATCACCTGGTAGTAAATCATGTACCGGTGTCAAATGGAAACGGTGTAATATATTTTTCTGTAGAGTCCTGTGAATTCTGATTCTGGGAAATTCCAACTGCACAGCTAGTCTATAGACGCTGATTGAAGGCTGAACTTCCACAGCACGCAAAATCCTATCCTCAACTTCCGCCATCGTTGCGTCTGAACGTCCTTCTCTTTTTTTTGGGTGCAGTTGACCCGCTATGAACGAGGCGCTGATACGTATCAGCGAATAGCCGGATGCACGGTGTTCTACGATTTGGGTATAGTCGTTGGTACTCCAATCTTGCCAACGAAGCGTTTCCATTGCAGAACCCGTATACAAATAATATTTCCGCGAATTCACTTTTTGAATACATTTTGTGGATATAAATTTATCAATCGGCTGTTCTCTTACAGAGCAAAATGTCGATTGTAGATCAAATGTCAAATTGAAAAAAAAAGATTAACAAAGAATTATTCTTCGTTGCGATTTTTTTTTCTATTCGACAATTAACTGTTAACTGCATTGCTCATAAGTACATTAGTTTATTATTCTCACTTAATTTTGTTTGACCATTTTTGTTTGACGAAAAATGGCTTTTACTACAAAATCTGTTGATCGTACGTTAAAAAGTTTCGAAACATAATTTTTAGGAAATTTTGCAAGGATAAAAATTTCATAAAATTCCAGAAAATTTATTAAGTAAAAATTTTAAGAAAAATGCATTTTAGATAAAAACTGGCACAGAAAATTTTCATAATTTTCAGATGTACCCAAAGGACTTAAGACTTGTATGCACTACTAAATTATCTTTCCAAAGTGTCCAAAACTATTTTTGTACCTGTACTAGTTTAGAAATTTTAGCGTTTAAAGTGGTTACACCTCCAAATTAGGGGTCAGCCACTTTGATGGGCTGTAACTTGAAACTTGGAGTGAGAATAGACCCCCTCCCCTGGCATACAATTTCTTGTTCGGCAGAACTTCGGGAATATGCCCTTAAAGGATTATACTGCTAAACTGGGAGACCCTGTATAGAAGAAAGATACTATCCAGTTATTAGATATAAGTTAAACATTGTTCAAAGAGAATTAAAAAATATTAAATATGCCTTGTTATGGGCAACAGTTAAAATCGTAAATTCTTTTATTTTATCGAATATAGAATTAAAATTAATTAATAAGTCTTTGTTAAGGGCAAATTACCCAATATTAATCTAGAAGAATCTTTAATGTTTGCAGATATTAAAATTTCATCCAATGGTTCAACAATTTTGTATATCATCAGTATTCCAGAAATGGAAATATAAACATGTAGTAATTTGTTGGTTACCAATCAAATATCATAAAATTAAGTCAAGAAAATTGTATAAGTAACCTATTATAAAGTAAACCATCGAGTTGCCCCATAGGCCATAACCAACACATCGCCTCCGTAGAAGTGATACTTCCAGGAACGCTTCTTTTAAATAAATGGATTGATTTTTGTCAACAACAATTAAGTCAACCTTTCGGGGACATTTGTCACTCAGTTCCATAATCACGGCCACATAATTCATCTGTTTATGCGAATGGTCAAAACTTCAGTTCCAGAGAAATTCCTATATCAAAACCACTGCCCGCAATAGTGCAACCAGAGTCTCCAGTAAAAACCTATGAAGAACTTCTAACGCTACATAGAGATGATGAAAGAACTGCACCTTAAAAACACCGACAACATAGACCAGCTACAGGAAAACGAAACAAATACCTAATAACGAACTTCAGTCTCTTAAGCATAATACTGATAGCATTGGCGGGCTTAGCAACTAGAAATATCATCATATAGCGAAAAAACCGATTATATGTCTTCAATCAGTAAGACCAAGATTTAATAGGTCATAACAGAAATCATTTCCCGATATTCTACGTGGACATGAGTAGGGAAACTCGAATTTAAGAAGGGAGGTGTTAACACAATAAACATTTATTAACCTTTTCCGCAAATTCATCCGAATCTAGAAGCAAGTATTGCACTTGTACTGAAGACAAACTGCTGAACAAGTTTATTTTAGAATTTGTTTAAGTTCATCCAAATAAAGTCCGGTTCCTCGGAGTAAAGATAAAAAATTTGTTTTTTTCATAACGACAAAATTAAATATTTATTAGCTTATATCAATGCATGCGTTGAAAGTTACAATACGGACCACAGGATCGACTGTGATGCATGTAGAACACTTCCACTAAATTTACGTCTATACCAATCCAAGGCTAGGATATGAATCATTGGGTAGTGATGCTCTGTAGTATTAACACTTGATTACATACCTGCCTTGCGTAACTATGTAGTATCACATTAATCGCACGTATCTAATACCACCCAGCGTCAAGTTTAGAACTTCACAACTAAAATAGATACTTTTGGAGGAATCTTTTCCCGAACAATTGACAAGAAATACAGTTTTTGTATCACCCTGTCATTCGTTTTTCTCCATTCTATATAAAACGCCATTTAAAACATTAAAAACCAAACGGAGCATCAGCCAAGTTGAATACTTAATCCTTTTCCTCTCGAGAGGTTTCGCAAATTTATCCCCTTAAGTGAAAACTCTCCACTTAACATTAAATTTTCAAACAAAAACAAAATCTTCAGTAATCTAATTTTAAAAACAGATGGGGGGGACAAAACTTCTGGAGAATTGGGGAAGACTTCCCCTAAAAATAAACAACATTGATATTCCACCAAGCAACGGTGCTTGAAACTGGCATTAAAATTAGCCTCCACCTACGAAACAGACGAACAAAAAGGATACCAGATACTTTGGAAAAAGATTTTCTCAATTTTCTCACAAGTTTTGAATTTACTTTTTAATCCCATTTCGAATTCGCTTCGTCACATATTACGAGTATACGTATCACACTTTCCTTCCCACACTGCTATCGAAATAAAATCAAAACTTTCTGCTATGTGCTGGATCTCTGTTTGGATTTTTTGCAACCCCTTTTGACAAAGTCTTGAAAATCGCCACCCCCTAAATTAGATCAATTACAATCCATTCTTTTGGGGTCCTTCACATGAACTTCGGTTTTTTGTAAAAGTCTTTTCGACATAAACAAAAAGACCGAAATGAAACTTTCTCACGACTTACCGTCAGTTCTACTTCACCCAGAAAGTGTAGAATGTGAAATTCGTTGAAAATATGGTATGTACGTTACGCCACAGTATGGTCGTTTTTAACCTCTACGATGCACCTACCCTGACCCGTTTGGTCCGTACAATCGGCAATCGATACCGTTGTGGGCCATTGTGAATCACCTCATCATTGGCGGTGTTGGATTGCATTCGAAACATGGCTTTTGGTGCCGTCGTATTATGCCAAATGTTACCAGACGCAATGTAATTCCAAGTTAGTGGACGAGTTGATTTAACATTTTGTTGTCTGTCTTGTCAAGACGACAATGTTTTAAGAGAATTGCTATCGTAAGGGTATTATAACGAGGGTAATGGAGCATATGGAGAAATGTATTCATACAAAGTGTAGGTCGATGCAGCATAAGTGCGTTGGGTTATGGTAAAAATGTGCTTTATATGTATAACTAGAAGTGCAGTATGAGACTACAATGCTGGGTGATTATAAGGGAATATTAAAATTTTTTAAGAAGATTGATCAACTTTGTTGATTGCTACTAATAATAATGTCATTCAATGATGGTATTCATAATATACTGGATGCCATTATTCAGGTAAAGATCTCCAGCACAACGAAGCCATTGTCACGCTAGAAAATACTTTGACTAACTTCAGATGAATGAGACCTTCAAATTCATGCAATTTTCAACTGTCCTTAAGCTCTTAACATATGTATGTAGATTCCGTAAGCTACAATAGGCCATCTGATACTCTCTGTCTGATGTTATACTTCTTTGAATAGTATTTCTCGAAAACTCAACTAATGCACCACGTTGTGTTGAATGTTACGTAAGAGATTAATCAACACTATTTTTGCTATTAGTAGTGTATAACACTCTTAGATGATTTAGTAAGCACAATATCCATAAAATTTCACAAAGTAAGCGAACTCACTGGTCGGATAAATTAAGCTAGCTTAGATATTGAGTCCAACGTAATTTAAATTGAAAATTTGAAAATTTAAATTACGTTGGACGCAATTTATCGTTAGAATTTACTATTCATGGCATACACTTTCTTATTTGGATAATAAATTAGAAGCACAATAACTAAGAACGAGTAGAAAGGCCCTGATCCCGAAATGGGAATTGCGCATATACGTATCTGTATGACGGGATCATTTTCATCCAACTTCACGGCCACATAACAAGTGCTACTCCATTTACTCCCCATTGACACTCTAGGAAGGCTACCGGCAATACTACACCGGAAGATAAAATAGGTCCCTCAACTAGGACTTTGGTGGCGACAACTATACATTCCAAATTGGTAGAATAAAACCTCAAATCTTTGAACTAGATTGCTCTTTGATTCCCAGTGTCTCTGGGTCCTTTTCGGCGATTTTGAAATTGATATAGAAACTGAAGAACGGATTTGCATTCAATTTTGGTTTAAAAACACAAACAACGGCGCAAAAATACTGAGAATTTTGAAAAGTTTTGAAAAAAGTTTTGGCAACCATGCTCTAAAGGAAACAGTGATTTACCATTGACCTCAAGTGGTGTTGAAGCCGTCGATGATGACCACTGTCATCGGAATACATACATTGTTGAAATCAAAGACTTATGTTACTTGTCGTAAAGCGAATAGTGACCATGAGGGGGTTATCAGAGATTACCAACATTTCATTCAATTGGGTTTGAGACCTGTCCCTGCAAAACTAGTGCCGAAAGACTTAAATTTTCTCGAAAAAAAGCACCATGTGGACATTGCAAAAGACAATCTTTTCGAGGCTGATAACTCCAACATATTATTCATCAAACATGGTATGATATGGTATGGTATGTTTCTGAGTAAGACACGTAAACCAGACATCAAGCGACTGAATGCCGCGCTTCAAATGAGCAGAAATCGCAGAAACCACGTCGTTTTCGATCAAAAAAGAAAGCAATTTCTTCTTGAAGCCAAGACTGTAAATATGGGCTATTATTTGTGTGTTATGGAACATTTGTTTGAAGCAATTCTCAAAAAAGGCATTAGTTGTGGAAAGAAAATTTGTGGATTTTATACCGAGAGAAGATAATGGAAAAATCGGGAGCCCCGCGGGTGATGGTGGGGACGAGAACATGCATTCCATGATTCGTATTCTTTGCGCGCAAAAAAGGGTTTAAAAATTTGTCATCTAAATACGCAAATCTTGAACAATAGTTTCAAACTTGAAGAATTTAGAATCTCTTTGTGGGATCTGAAGTTGATGTTGTTTGTGTGTCTGAAACTTGGTTCCATCCTAAAATTGAGGATAATGTGTATAACGTGGCAGGTTTTAAGATTCACCGTGGTGATAGAATAGGTCGTGCTGGGGGAGGCTCTGCTATTTATGTTCGCGAAGGTTTACAATCAACACTGGTTTGTAAATCAGCTCAGGACTCCGGGCTTGACTATTGCTTCGTTTACATCGTGTGTGAGTTTGAAAAAATATTATTGAGTATCGCGTACAGAGCAGATCAATATGTGGACTATTTCCCAATAGTAAATGTACTGGAGTAATACTCTTGCAGCGCCTCGCATGTTGTTCTCTGTGGTGTAACTTAATTGACACTAGCATTTCGTCGAAATTCGTGAATAATCTCAAAGCGGTTAGCTTGTGTCCAGTTAATGCTAGTATTCCTACTCAGTCAGCGACACAAATAAGGTCATACTCTACAATCAAATCTCAGCCCCTGCCTTCTCACGACACGATAGGATCTTTTTAACCTTAGATTTTCAAAATAAACCGACGGAGTTTAGGTATCAATTCAGAGAATTTAAAAATCTAAAGGTTTGGTGCACGACCTGCAGGGTACTAACTGGAATAATGTTCGCTTCCTACGGTCAGTTGATAAAAACGTTGCTGTGAAGCCTAAGGTTGTTCGTAGATCATCGCCACCTTGGTTAAGCAGTAGTATCATACAACTGATGCAAGAGCGAAATAGATCTTTTAATCTTTGAAGGCAACAAAAACTTGAAATACTGCATCGTACGTATTGCTGTCTGCGAAAACGATCTACTACGAAAATATATTGAGTCAAAATAGGTCGACGAAAAACACATGGAAAGCCTTAAAAGAGCTAAAAATTGGAAAAAAGAACCCTAAAGTGCCTGCCGAAATTGACTGCGACCTTCTTAATCGAACATCTGTCACAATGCCTACATCTCTCGCAACCGAAACCGGACAAAATAACTTTGAGCCATCAGAAATTGATGCCCATAATGAATCTTTCGGCTTCATATGCGTAAGTGACGCAGACACTGCTGAGGCTGTATTGTCAATAAAGTCTAATACAACAGGTAGCGACGGAATTGATCCCAGATTCATAAAACTTCTGCTTCCATATATTCTGCGGTCCATTACTCATATTTTTAATCACATCATTACCACCTCTGAATATCCGTGTAAATGCAAAAAGGCAAAAATTATTCCAATCCCTAAAAACCGAAGTAGTGAATACAGACCCATTGCAGTTCTGCCTTTTTTGAGTAAAGTTTTTGAAAAAGTAATTTTAAAACAAATTCAAACGTATTTGACATTGAAAAACTTCTTAGCAGTTATCAGTCGGGATTTCGTCCGAAATGTCGTAAGTAGTTGACGACATAAGGAAGTCCCTGGATAAAAAATTTGTAGCGTTTTTGATACTTTCAGACTTCTTCAAAGCTTTCTATACGGTGAATCAGGTTCTGCTATACCGAAAACTTCAGAGCATGTACAATTTTTAAAAAAAGTCAGGAAAGCTAGTATACTCTTACTTAGTAAAGAGATTGCAATGTGTTGTGGTTAACCCAAAGTCTTCCAGCTTCCTTAAAGTTTCGTGCGGTATTCCACAAGGATCAATACTTGGGCCTATTTTATTTTCAGTATACATCAACGATTTGTCTCTTATTTTTCGACGTTCCCTGATCCATATGTATGCCGATGATGTCCAATTGTCTTTGAATGGTCCTGTTGATATTTTGCATGAAGTCGTTGCACAAATTAACGGAGAGTTGAATGATGTCTTGCTGTTGGCCTAACGTAACTTCCTGAGCTTAAACCGGACAAAATCTAAAGTTCTTGCCATAAATAGGAAAGCACTAGACGTTTCACCCTTGCCGCCGATCAAACTTGGTCAAGAAATCGTCCCATTTGTCAGAACTGCTAAAAACCTTGGACTTATCTTTAATGACGCCCTTACCTGGGAAGAACATTTTAATGCTGTTATCAGAAAGGTTTGGGGAGGTCTTCGATTGCTCTGGTCAATGAAATTGTTTACACCACCTACAATAAGGAAAATGCTGGCAAAAACGCTCTGCCAATTTTACTACGAATATATGGATATGAGGTTTGTGGTAAGGTTGATTGTGGAAGTAAAGGAAGGCTTAATGTTATCTACAATAATATCACTCGCTATGTGTATGGACTTCGAAGATTTGATCACATATCAGCTAATTCAAAAGGTCTCGTCTTCTGCTCATTCGATAACCTCTTAGTTTTACACTCTCTATCTTGTTTGCATAATATAATACAGACACAGACATACAGAACCTGAGTACCTATATTGTAGATTATCTTTTCCGCGTTCGCAAAGGACTTTCGCTTTGATTCCAACAATATACTCATGCCTAACCTCGGAATGCCAGTTCTTTGTTCATGCTGTCCGCCTGTGGAACTCCTTGCCTACTAAAGTGAGAGGGGTTAGAAACATAAAAAAATTTAAGTCTCTACATTTGAGGTACTTAGCCAGTTTGTATAATTAGGAACCCTTTATCTTCTGAACCCTTTTAGTTCCGTAATTTTTTCATAATTTTTTAATTTTTTCCATCTTGTTATTTAAAATTTGTTAACTTAATATTAAGGCTTTCACTAATTTATAAGATTCATCTTAATGTGAACAGCGTTTTAAATATAACTATAAATATAAATATAAATATAAATATAAATATAAATATAAATATAAATATAAATATAAATATAAATATAAATATAAATATAAATATAAATATAAATAAGTTATCACAACCCAATATGCACCGCCTTACACTTGGTTCGACACGCACAGACAGGTTCCCAGCTGAGTCAGCATATCATCTGCTTGCAAATATTCCCACGGAAGTTTATGCACGCGCAAGCTACTCGACACCGGATGGGATGCATGCGAAATATCAAAAGTGATGAGTCAGGAGATATCCATGGGAACATTTGGATAGAGGCAAAGCTTTGGAGTTAGATGGGAGTGGATTGGGAAGTCAGTTGTAATCGTGTCGGCAACCGCGAAGACGGTATCTTTTAATAAATTATATTAAGAAGTAAAAACTTTTTTTCATTATGTAAGTCGAACAGTTGGGTCGGCCCTCCGGGCTGACGTTCGCGTTTTTTTTGGAATCCTCCTAAAGGATTTCCTTAACTGGCGCCCGAGCAGGGACAGGTTTAGAAGAAATATATCCTTTTTGTCCGAGCAATTGTGGCAAAATAAATTAGTAATGTCCTTGAGTGGACATAGACCAGTACTCTCTATGGAGTGAATGCAGTTGTTACCATGGGAACACAACGGCCTTTCTGGTCTTAATAAAAATCTATTAATTAGTAGTCACATTCTGCTGTTACCATGGGAACACAGTGGAGATTGTCGAAAGGACTAAAGGATATATAAGTGAAGAAATCGTGCCATTAGTAGGTCGCTTCCAAATATTAACGGTAGCGATCAAACGGGAACACCACGATCCTTCCACTAAACCTGTCTCAAACAAGAATCCCGGAATAACATGTAAAACCGATATTCCTTTTAGATCACCGGCGGATCTCACCATATCGAGCGGGAATATGAGCTTTTTGTTCCTGTAAGTGAAACATTTAATAACAACCTAAGCAAGGAAAAAAGAAAACCAAAAAAAAAAAAGAAAAAACAAATAAGTTCTTAAGTGAAGTTTTTTTTTAAACAAAAAAGGCTCATCGAAATAATTCAAAGAGATATTTAAATTCGTGAATTGTGAAATCAAAAAGAGGTTGATAAATCTCACTGAGAAAAAAATAATAATATAAATTTTTAAGTGAAATTTCTAAGGAAAGGGCATAGAGAAGATTCAAAAAAATCTTAAAATTTATCAATTGTTAAATCAAAAAGAGGTTAGTGAACCTCGTTGTAAGAGAAATTATAAGTGAAATCTCTAAGTGAAGCTCATAGAATACAGAAAGTACTACTACTCCAAAAGGAAAAAAAGGAAAAGTATAGAAAAATTTAAGAAACTATCACAAGGAAAAGGTAAGGTGCATTGTTTTTTTTTACTTTGCTTTTGAAATAAAGTGTGTGCATACGTGATTTTACGATACTTAAAGAGAATATATCATAAACCAATATATAAATAAATTGTAAGAGAAAATTTTTTAAACTTAATTTAAAGTAAGTTATATTTAATCTTAGTTCATTTAATTCAACCAGTTGAATAAATTAGACATTAATCAAATAAAAACAAATATTAATTAAATTGACAATTTAAATTTAAATCAAAAAAGTAAGTCAAAAATTTGTTAACAAAAATGGACGCCGTCGCCAAATCCGTAACGGAGTTAACCGGAGCTGTCAATGTGATATTAAACCAGCTGAAGGACATGGATGAGCGCTTGAAGTCGCTTGAGCGAGGCACTCATATAGAACTCGAAAGCAATCGTGCGAATGTACCCTTGTGTGAACCAAGGACAGAGGCCGACCTGAAAGAGATAAGTCGACTCCCCGATTGCGTGAAGGAGTTGCAGACCTTCGACGGTAATCCAACACAATACGTGTCATGGATACATAACGTAGAGGGTATTTTGAAGGACTTCAGCATAATTAGGAACAAGCCCTTGTACCGAGCTATTTTACAGCACATCCGGCAGAAAATCCGAGGTAGGGCCGATACAGCCCTGATTTCCTATAACATCTTCGATGACGATTGGGGAGAAATTAAAAGAGTATTGTCTCTGCATTACGCGGATAAACGCGATATTAGAACCCTCGAGCATCAGCTCAACCAACTCTCCCAGAGAGGGTCGAGGTTAGATGAGTTTTACGCCACGGTAAATCACCAGTTCTCTCTGATAATTAATAAGATTAAAACGGAATCTTATACGCAAGAAACTGTTGGTGCATTGGTGGAGACATACCGCAATAGAGCATTGGACGTCTTCATAAGAGGCCTTAACGGTGACTTGTCAAGGATGCTGATTGTGCAAAGACCGAAAACCCTACCCGAAGCGTATGCTTCATGTCTGGAGATTCAGAATCTCAACTTCCGGAACCACTCTATCCATATAAACAATGCGACAAACACAATTACGGCCCCCCTTAACCAAACCTTTAGGCGAGAAAATAGACCTCCTCCACCGCAACAGAGATATCATCCCAAACAACATACTTCCGGCGTTCCCAATCGCCCTCATTTCTCTCAAAATGCGGACGCACCCCCTAGGCCGACTGGTCCAAAACCTCATCCCAAAATGGAGGTAGATCATTCGGTCCAAACCAAACAGGTCGATTATATGAACAAACCCCAAGTCAATCTTCACAAAAGGAAGGCACACTCTGAGAACTTTTCACGTTCACGAGGCTCCTCTCAAAAACAGCAAAGGTTATACAACCTTCAGACAGAACAGGAGGCATCACTCAGAAATCGAGAAGAAATGCCCGAAGAAGATCGTGGAGAACATCAGGAGATGACGCCTGAAGCTTACAATGAAGTAACTGAGGTGAATTATGAGGAAGAAGTAAATTTTATGAAGGACGGCTATCCAGCGTTCCATACATAGAATACTTCCTTAAAAACGGCACTGTGTTGAGCTTCCTTGTAGATACTGGGGCTAACAAAAATTTCATAAGCACACGCTTATCACAAGGATCGACCCGCCTAGCCCAACCATTTCCTGTAAATTCAGCAGCCGGTAGCCTCAACATCAGCGAAAAAATCACTGGTAAATTCTTTGAAAGGATCGGAATTGACTTCCCATTGACGTTCTACGTTCTCCCAGGTCTGAAATCTTTTGATGGTATCATCGGCGACGACACTCTGAAACAACTAGGAGCCATTATTGATCGTGAAAAGAATATCCTTACGTTATCGAACGGTATACAAATTCCCCTTAAGAACAAACTATCCTCAGTGGTCAATGCTGTACTTCACGAAGGGACTCCTGACAGTATTCGGCAAAGACTCTCTGAATTGATAGAAAGGTACAATAGTGTCTTTGGCCCACTGAGTTCTAACGAGTTGATAAGAACCGCAGTGAGAGCCGAAATTAGAACCACCACCGACGAACCCATTTACACGAAAAGCTATCTGCATGAGAAATGAGAAAGGAGGTGGACAAAGAAATAAATGAACTTCTGGCAGAGGGAATCATTCGTCCTTCTAAAAGCCCCTATAACTCTCCAATTTGGGTTGTGCCGAAAAAACCCAAACCTACAGGAGAACTTCAATACCGAATGGTGGTCGACTTTAAACGGTTGAACCTCGTTACTATATCCGATGCATATCCAATCCCGGACATTACTTCAACGCTCGCCAGTCTAGGTAAGGCAAAGTACTTCACCACGCTTGATCTTACTTCAGGATTTCACCAAATACCCATGCAGGAATCCGACATACCAAAAACCGCATTTTCCACTATGAATGGAAAGTACGAGTGGCTTAGATTACCATTTGGTCTAAAAAACGCGCCAGCGATCTTCCAGAGAATGATCGATGACGTGCTAAAGGAATATATCGGTAGGATATGCTACGTATATATCGACGACATTGTCATCTTTGGTAGCGATATAGACGATATGCTGAATAACATCGAAACCATTCTTTCTCGTTTGCATGAGGTGAATTTAAAGGTTAACCTAGAAAAGACTCACTTTCTGGAAACAGAGGTCGAGTTCTTGGGATACGTCATCACTCAGGACGGAATTCGAGCGGACCCCAAAAAGGTTGAGGCCATACAGAAAATACTGCCCCCGGAAAACCTCAAAGATTTGAAAAGCTTTTTAGGACTCACGTCTTATTATAGAAAATTCATTCGTGATTACGCTAAAGTGGCGAAGCCTCTCACGAATTTAACTAGAGGCGAAAATGCCCAGATTAAAGCAAATCAATCCAAACGTGTTCCGATCGGGTTGGACGAAAATGCATTACAAGCTTTCGAGGACCTGAAAAGCCTATTGACGTCATCCGAAGTTCTGGCTTTTCCAGATTTTGAAAAGGCATTTAACCTGACAACTGATGCTTCGAATTATGCAATTGGAGCTGTTTTGTCGCAAGACATATCAGGGCAGGACAAACCAATTGCTTACATCTCGAGATCCCTCAACAAAACCGAGGAAAATTACGCGACGAACGAGAAAGAGATGTTGGCCATAGTTTGGGCTCTTGACAACCTTCGTTCGTATGTGTATGGAGCAAAGAAAATACGGATCTTCACTGACCACCAGCCACTAACATTCGCTCTAGGCAACAGGAACTTCAATGCTAAGTTGAAAAGGTGGAAGGCTCGCATCGAAGAGTACAACTACGAGTTGGTTTACAAACCAGGTAAATCAAATCAAGTAGCCGATGCTCTTTCCAGACTAAAAACACAGGTGAATCACTTGTCTGGCATGGCACCACCTGGAACGGCAATGAATTCTCAAAAGGCATACAATGGCTCAATTACCGATACAGCATCTAGCAATTCCTCAACGGATACTGCTGCGGAACCCGGTCCCCTAACGAAAACCACCAGTGGAAGCCAATGCTCGACCGATACCGCCGATGAAACTATCCATAGCGCATCGCAGGATAACTCTGACCTCATTCCTCACGTGGAGGCTCCTTTGAATGTTTTTCGCAACCAAATTATCATTAGGGATACAAAAGGCTTAGAGATTTTTGAGGAACCTCACCCGGGTTTCTCCCGCCACTATCTGGCCATCGAAAATTTAGACAAAGTAAAACTCACTGACATTCTAAAAAAGAAGCTTAGACCAAATATCATTAACGGTGTTAAGATTCCAGAGGCACATCTAGGAATGCTACAAGAGGTATACTTGGAAAACTTTAGTAACTACAAGATTCGAATAACGCAAAGAATAGTAGAAGACGTAACAAGCGACAATAGAGTTCTGCAGTTAATTGCGGCGGAACACAGAAGAGCTCATCGGAACGCTAGGGAAAATAAGGAGCAGCTGCTCGAACGATATTATTTTCCGAAAATGAATAGTCTGATTACCAAGTACACTAAAACTTGCGATATCTGCCTTGCGAACAAATATGACAGGCATCCAATGAATCCAGAGCTCCGTGCGACTCCTGTACCATCGTATCCTTGCGAGATACTTCACATGGATATAATGGAATTACAAAATGAGAAATACATTAGTTGCATCGACAAATTTTCCAAGTTTGCCAAGTTGTTCCATATTAAGAACAAATCATCCCTATATCTAAGGAATAAAATAACGAAAATCTTACATTACTTTACTGTGCCAAAGATTCTAGTTACCGACAATGAACGTAGTATCCTCAGTCCAATCATACTAAACTTCATCAAAATGTTGGGCATAGAGCTCTACAGGACCCCCGTCCAACGCAGTGAAGTCAATGGTCAAGTAGAACGATTGCATTCTACCATTCTAGAAATCTACCGATGTCTGAAAGCGGAGTACAAGGACTTAAAAACAAGGGAAATACTCAATATAGCAGTTGACAGGTATAATAACACCATCCATTCTGTGACTGGAAGGAAACCATCAGACATTTTCTACAATAGAAGCTCCCGAGTTAACTACCAAGGTTTGGTGAACTTCCGCGCAAAAGTCAATCACGAATTGCGAGCGGAAATTGAAAGAAAACAAAGAATCAGTAATAAGCGTCATAATATTAAGAGACAGTCACCCAAAAAATATAAAAAGGGTGAAATAATCTATATAGTTGGTAAGAAAATTCAAGGCAAAAATAAGCCTTTATATCAAAAAGAATTCGTAGCAAAGGACAATAAAGTAACCGTCCTCACGACAAGTGGTCGTAGAATTCACAAGGCTCACATAAAGAATATTTAATTAACAGAGAATAGCCACACTATATATATGTATGTTATGTATTTAAAGAAGAAGTATGCACACCAAATTTGCTCAATACACCTACAATGCACCTATAGCCATACCTTATTTAACACAACCATGAATTATGTGTAAACTTTAAGTCCAAATAATTTTAAGTAATATTACTCTAATTATAAAAACTATAAATTAAGATTGGAATTGTATATTTGATTAAGCATTTGAAATTAGATTTCATTAAGAATACAATTGTTGCAGAATTGAAAAGATTTTTTTTTAGTTTTGCTGTTTTTGTCTAAAAACCTTTAATGTCCACTTTCGCATCACACTAAAGTTGCGACGAACATACCGCTATGTCCACATACATATATCGATCCACGAAAAATATTTGCATATCCCACAGATTAATCTCTTTAGCTGTAACCGAGGGGTTCCAAATCTTCAATTACAAGGCTCCTATAGTTTCCCTAAAAGAGGGTAAGGGCTAGATCGTTGATGGCAGTTTCAAGCTGGTACACACTATTGACCTAGCGCAATTTGAACATTTGTTAGCTGAAGTGACCAACGCCACAAATAACCGCATTAAGGACGGAGACAGAAAACGCATAATCGAATTTCATTTACGGCAGGTAAAAGGACGTCTTTATTCGCTGAAGGGCAAACCAACGAGGAAGGCAAGATCCATCAATTGGTTGGGAACTGCTTGGAAGTGGGTAGCTGGCAACCCTGATGCCACGGACTGGAACGAAATCCTTCGAAGTGAGGAAGCTATAATTGAAAATAGTAATCAACAATATAAGATCAATGAGAAGCTCTTTGGCATTACGCGTGAAATAACACGGAAGATCAACTTAGTCATTGGGAGATACGAAAACGGCATTAAGGACTCAAATTCTGAAAGATTTGAGCGGGATATTTTGGACGAAATACTGGTCGTAAAAGGAGAAATAAATGAGATTGTTCGAGCTTGTCAAACCGCTTTTAGCCAGGTTTGGTTAATACAAACCTCCTGGACACAGAGGAAATCAACATGGTTATCAATGAGTTAGAAACCTTACCATACGCTAATGAAATAGAGGCCATCGAGTATGGCACACCATCAATTTTCACCAATGGCTCCATGTTGTTGTACGTTATTTCAATGCCAAAAGTAGGAATTGAGGAGTACAATTTACTGATAACTAGACCATCAATAATAGACGGAAAGCAGATTGACCTGAAATTCAGGAAGGTTCTGATCAACCATAGGGTAACATATGGTGTCAAATCTAACTGCCTATCAATTAATAACTCGACGATCTGTGAGGATAAGGCACTGGAAATAATTCCTGAAGAAAGCTGCGTGGCAAGGCTACTTAAGGGAGGATCCACAACCTGCACCTTCCAAACTAATACCGAAGAAATCCTGGAACTCATTAAGGACGACACCATTTTCGTCACCAATTTCAAAGGCGATTTAACTTCTAACAACATTTCGAGACCTCTTACGGGTACCTACATAATCCAGATACACAACGAAACAGTCCAGTTGAAGGAAAGAACGTTTACGAGTTCCACGGCCACAGCTCTGCAAGCCCTTCCCCCGGCATTGATGAACATCACAAACCGCAACCACATAATCGACTTGGGATACGTGCATGGACTTAGCATTCAGAACATAGAACGTCTAGGAAACTTAACCAAAGAATTTAAAATTTCTATACTTACTGAGATGGTAATCTTCTTATGTGTGGCATCCGTTGTTCTCATCATTTGGCGGAAAATACACGGAAGACCAAACATCCCCACAATTTCATCCCCCAACCTACCGCAAGCAATGGCCTGATCTGCAGGTCTTCAAAGGATCTACGAGGCGTAGATTTTCAAAGGGGGAGGAGTTATCACAACCCAATATGCACCGCCTTACACTTGGTTCGACACGCACAGACAGGTTCCCAGCTGAGTCAGCATATCATCTGCTTGCAAATATTCCCACGGAAGTTTATGCACGCGCAAGCTACTCGACACCGGATGGGATGCATGCGAAATATCAAAAGTGATGAGTCAGGAGATATCCATGGGAACATTTGGATAGAGGCAAAGCTTTGGAGTTAGATGGGAGTGGATTGGGAAGTCAGTTGTAATCGTGTCGGCAACCGCGAAGCCGGTATCTTTTAATAAATTATATTAAGAAGTAAAAACTTTTTTTCATTATGTACGAGGGGCGTTCAAGATATTCTGGGTATCGGGGTGAAGCTGTGGTTACATATATAAATTGACTTATTTATCAAGTAACACTATCATTTTAGTGCATTCATGTAAAATTTCATATAAATGTGATTATTAATTCGCGTTTTATCTCTAGTTAAACAGAATCATAATGGCAACTGAGGCGATGATGGTGAAAATTGAGCATCGCGCTGTAATTAAATTTCTCACTAAGCAAGGAAAAAGTCAAAAAACTATTCATGAAGAGATGGTGGCTGTTTACCAGGGTTCCGCACCTTCATTATCAACTGTGCAAAAGTGGTCAAGTGAGTTCAAGAGAGGCAGAGAGAGCATTGAGGACGACCCCCGCTCCGGCGCCCCGGCTACTGCTTGTACGGGAGAAAGCATCAAAGAAGTCGAAAAACTTGTTCTTGAGGATGCCCGAATAAAGGTGAAAATGATGGCAGAGATCACCATGCTTTCAATTGGTACCATTCACACCATTCTTCATGACCATCTTAACCTTTCAAAGGTCAGTGCAAGGTGGGTGCCACGAATGCTCACAGCGCCTCAGATAAAAAGTGAGAATCGCATGCTGTAGAGAGCTTTTGGAGATGTGTAGTGAGAACGCGGACGGTGTTATGGATCGAATTGTTACTGGGGACGAAACATGGGTCCACCACTATGACCCTGAAAGCAAACAAGAGTCCATGCAGTGGCATAAAAAAGGAACAGACCCCCCGAAGAAGTTCAAAGTCACTCCGTCTGCCCGAAAGCTCATGGCCACAGTTTTTTGGGACTCAAAGGGAATCTTGCTCATTGAGTACAAAAAAAAAGGTGAAACCATCAACGCCACATCCTACGCTTCCACTTTGCATAATTTGCGGGAGGAAATTAAAAAGAAAAGACGGGGTAAACTCGCAGCGGGTGTGTTGCTTCTTCATGACAACGCTCCTGTTCACACGGCGCGAGTTTCCAAGGCTGCTGCGCGAGATTGTGGTTTCGAAGAAATCCAACACCCACCCTATAGTCCAGACCTTGCCCCTAGTGATTATTTCCTGTTTCCGGATTTGAAAAAATGTCTTCGTGGAAAAAGATTTTCGGATGATGAAGAACTCAAGTCGGTATTTTGCAGAGAAAGAGGAAATTTATTATTTTGAGGGTTTAAAAAAGCTTATCTCAAGATGTAACAAATGCATTGATGTTAGGGGAGATCATATTGAAAAATAAAAGCAATTTAAATTGAATTCGCATTTTCCTTCATATCGATACCGAGAATATATTGAACGCCCCTCGTAAGTCGAACAGTTGGGTCGGCCCTCCGGGCTGACGTTCGCGTTTTTTTTGGAATCCTCCTAAAGGATTTCCTTAACTAATATAAATATAAATATAAATATAAATATAAATATAAATATAAATATAAATATAAATATAAATATAAATATAAATATAAATATAAATATAAATATAAATATAAATATAAATATAAATATAAATATAAATATAAATATAAATATAAATATAAATATAAATATAAATATAAATATAAATATAAATATAAATATAAATATAAATATAAATATAAATATCATTTAAAGATATTTTGAAAATGGGTCTTCAATTTCATTATCGTCAAGCGCAAGAACTAAAGCCGCGAGACGACTCTAACGTGTTTACGGAAAGGCATAAAAAAATCGCGTTTAGTGACCAGACCCACTTTTGGCTTAGTTAGTTCTGCCTTTTCTGGAGTGAGACTATTGAACTGTGATGTTTGTGTATATTCAGATGATTCAACTTTGATTAGCATATCTGTGATAAGCTTCGCGTTGACCCTTCAAAACTTATTTTTATCTAACTATAAAACGGTCTTCATTACAGAATGCGATATCTATGCATAGTTAGTCAAAAAAATAAAAAGGTAACATTGTTCGGAGGCAACGTTGGAACAAGGCAACATGGCAGCAAAGCTACTTAAGATCTGTAGTCATCACATCTGTACACAAGGTGGATTGATAAGTACCCACTTTTTGGGGCAGGTGACGTTGCTAGTTGCTATTACCATGGAGTACTATCATTTTTGAACTGACCCTATACAAAATTTTAGATCGATTTATTCAGTTTTGAATTGGCAAGAAAAAGAGCAATATCATCGATCAGGAATTCTACTCGTACATTTACGTTTGGATGGAAAAATCTGCGAAGAAATAAAAACGACGTTGGATGTGGATGGCGTTTATGGGAACATTTAAACGTGGTCGCACATTTGTTCTTGACGAATAGAGCCCAGATCGCACGGCAAGCATGGTTACTGACAAAATCGTTGAAGGTTTCCGTGACATGATAGCCTAACAAAAGTGCCCGAAGTAGCAGAGGCCGTAAAAGTATCGCAAGGGAGAGTCATGAGAAATTTATCGGTCCTATGGGTGCCGCGATTGCATACATGGGCAACAAGCGGATACGGCTTGTCTGCGTGAGTTTCTGCATCGAGTCACTGTTGAAGAAACCTGGTTTCGTTAGTGCACGAGAGAGACCAAGCGAAAACCGAAACCGATTTTTCTAGGCGAATTTGGTTTGAAAAAGCAAAGACGGTTCCATCGGCTGGAGATGTCAGGGTTTAAATTTTGTGAAATTCGAAGCGAATAAACCTTATGGACGTTTTGAATAAAGTAAGCAGGTTCACGTTAATTATTGGCCCGATTTAATAACACATTGATAGGGGCACGGCCCCATTTGGTAAAGCAAAAAGTGCTATTCCACCACGACAACGCACCAGCTCACCCATCTGGTTTGAATTATGTAGTTTCGCAACAACTATTTCCTGTGAATTTTTTTATTCTTGCAGTTAAAGCAAAATCACCTCGAACGAGGAGGTCATCGGCGAGACAGAACCCTATTTTGAAAAGTTTGACAAAGTATATTTTTTTAAAGGTACATACATATGTTTATAAAAATGGAACATTTCTCCTAAAAGGAGAAAGCATTGAAAACCAAGAAAAAAAAACTGTGAAAAACTTCACAGAATTTCATTCTTTACACGGGTACTCAAAAATATGCCTTTGCGTATTAAAAATGTTCTTTAAATCACGAATTAATGTTTTGTACAACAAGCATGATATTCTTGAAGAAATGCAATAATTTGAAACAATCTGTAGAATTCCCAAACCAAGGAAGAAGCTGTTGAAATAGTCAGATGCTATTCAAGCAGTTACGACTACTATATAATTCAGTAGACTCTGATATCTTCTTGTCTGCAAGAAAAAGATTAATTTTGAAAAAAAACTTGTACGAGTAAGTGTTCTACGAAGGCGTTGAAAACTGCAATATATCTAGATCTAAGACAACCAGATTTCCAACAAAAAAAAAACTGAGGTTCCATAGGGATGACAGCTCAGACCTATTCTTTTTCATCTAAGCGATTGAAGAATTTAGTTATATCACAACGTTTAAAATCGAATTTAAAAGTCAAAGTTCGGCTCACACAATGTGCTGCCGATGCCAATCCTAGTGCCAATCCAAAGCCACAATATAACAACTTAAAACCACAAAACCATTCAACTGCCAATGATTGCAGCATTTATGAAAATATCATAAATCCCCACTTGTCAGTGTCCACAGTGACTATTTGCGAAAACGTTCAAAGAAAGGTGGACGATTACTCTAATTCTAAAGCGAATACCGTTTGTCACATGCGATTCTCCGCAATACAAAAAAGAAAAGACGGTCAAGAGAAATACGTATAAATATAGCTCTACCCTGAAACACCTAATACTCGTAAAAAAAAAAAATAATAACGGTGGCAATGAACGTAGAGACAACTGTCAAGAACACTCATGTGGCTTCCATAATTCCCACCTTCGCTCATGTTGGGATTAGATCCCCAAGTCACGAATATTGGAATTTACCATTTGCAAGACAAGAAACAGCAAGATTGCCCACAAATAATTCTAAGAATGGAGTGATTTCCTTTTTTTTGCTTATTTTCAGTTTTAATGAATCCACAAACGGAGAGGATATTAAATGAAAAACCACCAGCAAAAGCCAGCAGGTAGCTCATTAACAGTTCACTCTAGAGATCTTGAAAATCTGTCACATTTTCATAATCCGCGCCCCTGCTTTCATGAATTGTCAAAATATTTTCACTCGAAATAATGGCAATAATCCAGCTTAGGCGCTCAGCACTCATTTCATTCATATTGACTCAATCTGCAGACAATATAAAATGTATCTATAGCACACTATGGAAATGAATACGTATCTTTCATGGTCTCGACGGTTGTCCTCAATATTATGATCAAATCGGGTGACATATGACGAATATGACTGCATAGATACTTGTACACTCATATATTCGTAAACGGAGTACTTGTGTTTTGCGGTGACATAAGGGTCCCTCATTCAAGATTTTCATTTGAGGTCACATAAGTGCTTCGAATTTTGGGATATGCTATATTGTGATAAGCAATTGAAAGTTTGCACGCACAAGTACTGCATACCACTGAAAAGGACACATAGTAGCAGTGTGTTAGCACAAAAGGATACTTTCTACATGAGTGCACAATTTGCACAATCATTGGAATTCAATGAGCCGTAGAATGCGCGGTGAACATTCGTGAACATTCGAGTGTTTAGAGTTATTAACTCTATTTGAATATTAGCTGAATATAATCCGGTAAAATTTATTCTAAAACAGGAGCAGCTAATATTGTACAGGAGCAATCGATGCACTCAAGATTGCATACGAGTAAAATGTCTTATGATTTTATTGTCATTATAAGTTTTTTTTTTCAAATCCGAGCCCTGACAGATTGTACTCATCCGGTGCACCTCAGTCATCGAAGGACATAGCACTACAATGTATTACCGCATTTGACATCTTGAGTTACGATTTTTTTCTGATAATTGAAAGTATCAAATCTAATCGATTTCACATAAACACATTTCCCATCTGACACGGATACTACATATTAAAGTGTCCATAACAAGCCTCATACAACCTGAGTAATTCAAATGCACACTCTGTAATGGTAGCCAAAGTGATGCAGCAAAAGATATCTGAAAAATGAAGGACCTAACGATCAAACTTAACTAGTAGAATGGGCTTGTCGTACACGTCCGCATTCTCCCAAAATCTTCTAATGTACAATAAATATAAAGGCAAAAACGACACGAAAAACTGTAACAACTACTAATAGGTGACGCCGAAGTTGCATGCAATGAAAAATTATAAACGAGTTCTGGATAGTCGACAAAGCACATAGTATGTTGCATAAGGACAGAGGCGAAACGAAAACTATAACTTCAACAAATCAGTAAAGCTAATGTCATATACAGTAGAAATATATCCGAGCGAAATTTTGACAGTCGACAGCGCAATATAATCAAATATAATCTTCTTCATAGCTGTCAGGGAAAAGTGGGGTTGAATGTAGTAGTACTTCTTGCCAAACTCAGCAAGATCATACTAGCGGGACGATTTTTTTTTAGCAGGCTTGAGGACAACCGTTTGCAGCATTGCAGAAATTCTGGGATCGACAAGCTAAAAATATTGGCATTGGCATCTTAACAAAGAAAACATATCCTCGGAATTTAAATCAGGGATGGATTTTTGGCACAAACCCTAAAACTTGGTAATCACTGTGAAAAGGATCTCTATCGTAGTTTCTAGCTGTTGAACTCTTGATTGGTAAGTGATTATACATTTCGATGGAAAATATTATCTTTCTATTTATCCCTAAAACGAACAAAGTCTCTTGTGTCTTAAATGTATAGACTTAAGTTCACTGAATGCCCATATATTCGTGGGAGCAAGGATATGCCTTGCCATTGCTCCACCGCCTTCCTGAGATACGAAATTGAGTTCAACGCACAAGCTCCACCCTTGATATGAGTTGAGTTGAGACCGACCTGAAATCTCACGGCACCCAATACTTTAAGCAACTCTGCATCGTATTAAAACCAACTGAATAGACCCTTCCTACGTTAGCCACCGTGACGCACTAGGAGGCCCAGCTCTACAAGTCAATCAGGGACCGAAGTCCGAGGGGCCTTAACTCCCACAGTACTGTGTTTTAAGTCCTGTTTTAGACTACCGGTTGTTCTGGCACTCAACAGGACCTATGACCGACAGCTTGTAACTGGTCAAATCGCAGTAATTCTCAGTGTCGCTAAAAGCTGAAAACCTTTAGATTAAAACCGATGTTTGCTATACTCTAGCTTTTTATTAGACAATGGGATGAGGCCCGCTTGAAACGGAAAGTGGAAAGCATACTAAGGCTTCTTTTTAATTTGAGATCCTCTCTAAAACGAATGTCGCGTGAAGAAATGTCACAAGCCACAATAAAATGCGAGTCTTCGTGAAAATGGAAAGAACGAGTCATATCCTCAGCGGACTCAGTTCCTCTACAGAAATAACTTACTTCGTTTGGATGACAAAATAAACGCAGCTCTATGTCTGTCTGAGAGTAGCAGATGTCCAATTATCCTGCGTGGTCAACACAAATTGATGCGCCTAATAATTTAGCGGTGTCATAAGGAGTTTCACCACCACCAGAGTCAGGAGTTGGTGGTAAGTGAAACAAGACAACAATTCTGGATCTTCGTGCACCAATGAAAAAAGCTTAGTCCAAAGATTTTCCAGACAAGGCAGTTCGAAATCTAGACAGCCGTTGAAGGGACAGTTGCCAGTTGATCTTTTGAAACCATTTGTACGGCCTTTCACATTTATTGGACACGATGACTTTGGTTTTCAGGAAGCCAACATTGGACGTCATGGAGCGGTGTCATAAGGAGTTTCATCATCAGAGTCAGGTAGTAAGCCTTCTGCTATCCATAAGGAAATTTAATAATCGTAGAGGTTTGCCCGTGGAAATTCTAAGCTGCAATAGGACCAATTTTGTGGGCGATAAAAGGGAGATCAAAGTAAATCGAAAGCTATCGGACTATGAAACCATCTAGGCAAATGATGTCAGCAGGAAGGATGTCATTCCCGAAGTGGGTGAATGATAGGTGCGACTTATTCGTTCAGCGAGAAGTTGCTGCATGCAGTTGGAGATTTGGTTCAAAGCCAACGATGATTATGTGCGTATAGAGGAAGTTCGAACAAAGACAGGAGTGCATCCATCTTTCAATAAAAAGGAGAGAGAGGGCGCCTGGTCCAACGTCATATTTTAATTGAAAGTTAAGTTAGTTGAGCAGCCGTGTGTACCCTCGCTTTAAAGAGCAAAATACAATAGTTACACGAAGAAAAGAGATTAATTTTAATTTTCTTTTTTCCCCGCAGAAAAGCCATTTGTTGCTGAGCACAACACCGGCCTTGCATCAATTAGTATAGATTATTTTATTGGCAATCTGATTGTCTTAAACATTTGACTAAATTTTTCCCCAGTTCAGAAAACTCCTGACAAAAATCCTGCTAATCTTTCAAAACATTTGACATTTCAAAACAGCTTACCTTTTTAAAATATTCAACCCCTAAAATCCACAAAAGTCTCCCCTTCATCGGAAGTACCTACTTAAATTTCACCAATAAAACTCGCATTTAAAATAATTTACTTCTATCCCCAAAATCAGAAACGGCACCACATCCGTTACCATTCGTTGCTTTGCATCCAAGTCTCATCTCAGTTTATTTGACATTTTATCAAGTAAATCTTTTACCGCCCCTCAGGCTAATCGATATGACATCTAGCTACTTAAGAAAATCGGCTAAGTCCTTAAATTTTACTTAAGATATCTATGGTATATCATCCTGAAAGAGACTATTGTACATTCCCTCTTAACAAACTGCTACTGGGATACCAAACATTGACGTTTAAGGGGTGATTCGGGGATGATATACGAGTACAATGTCATTGCTCCAATGCCGGAGTAGTCCTTTGTTTTAAGTTTATTTATTTATTTCCGTTTTTTTTTTCGCTTCCTCTCAACCAGAATCATTTTTTATCCCTAATTATGTTTATTATTAATTTCCTTTCCGCCCAAGTTGGTTAGGTTGTTCTTTTTATCCCTCTTGACAAGGATGAATAATAAGAATAAAAATATAAATACTCGTAGAATACCTTGCGGCTATTAATCGTTTACAGGGATAAAATAATTGTAGCAGTCTTGTTTAACAACAACAAATTATTTCGGATTTGTCTTGTTAGCAATGTTGAAGGTAATTGAAGAGGTTTCGGATGATGTAGATGATGATGACGAGCGTGATTTTTCATCCAAATCAGAGCTAGGAGCAGCTGAAGCGAACCAAGAATTATACAACATGGCGTAATACAGGGTGAATGACTCGAACTCCAACTTTTTAAAATGCTATAATTTTTTTATTTTTTGATAAATTTTATTGTGCCAAAGCAAAAAATATTGGAAAATACATCAATTTTCAAATTGTGTCAATAGTTTTCAATATCGCACGCTGCACGCAAGTAGCTCTGCGGTATTTTGGCCCATTCCCGGTGAAGTGCTTGTTTGAGGTGGTCCAAACTTTGGTTTTTTTTAGTGCCATCCTTAGCCTTCAAAATACCCCAGACAGAGAAATCCAACGGATTTGCATCCGGAGAATTTGCAATCCATTTTGTCGAAGAAATGAAGTGTGGAACATTGTTTTTTAACCAATCTTGGTTGACGCGCGTTTTGTGAGACGGTGACGAGTTGAAATGTCCACGGTCTCCGACCAAAATGATTCTTTGTCCAAGGCTTCAATACTGCCTCTAAGGCAGTTTCACGGTATACGATCGCATTAATTTTGACGCCACGGTCCAAAAATACAAGCGGAGATCGATCATCGGCGGTTATGGCGGCCCAAACCATCACCATTGGTGCTGCCTGCTTTCTGGTGGCCGTCCGAAGGTGTAAATTTTCGAAGGACCTCTCTGACAAGTAAACTCGGTCATTTTGTTTGTTGACATATTGCTCGATAACTAATGGCGACTCATCGGAAAAAACCAAATTCGGCAACTCACCACTTTCGTGCAAGCGTAGCAACTTCTTCGCTCTTTCGACTCTAACTTTTTTCTGTTGCGGTGTAAGATCGTGTGCTTTTTGGAACTTCGATGGCTTGAGCCCTCATTTTTCAGTATGTGTTGCATCCGTTCCAACGATATGTTGAGCTTTCCTTTCCGAACCATTTCTGCCGATGTTGCTGGTTTTTTATGACCACCTCCATGGCGTTTTGCAACGCTACCAGTATCACGGCAATGAGCTATGGTTCGAGACGCAAATGACTTATTCACGTTGAAGTGCTAAAGGGCTCTAACGATAGCGACTTGTGGTTTTCCAGCCAAATGTAAAGCAATCACACTATCACGTTTGAATTCCATCGCGGATAAAAATTTTTCAACACAACTGAGACGCAAATCGTTTATAACGCTTGTAAATAATAAAATTATTTGTCATGTGTCAAAATTTGAGTTCGCTGTCATGAACGGTTTGGAAATTATAGCAATCTGAAGTTGGTTGCAGTTCGAGTCATTCAGGTTGTAGATTTGATGGTGGGAGAAAAAATAAACTATAGGATCCAAGTTTCGGAACAAAAGAGTTTAATGTTGGTTTGTGAGAAGAACCTCATTAGGACCCCATAGTTTTTTAAGTTCTTTAAAGTGTTTCAGATACGAGTATCTCTTTTCAACTGTTCTACCTCATGTAATATAGAACAACCCTTCCAGTGTTCCATGGCTAAGCAGATTCTATTACATAAAATTTTACTTATTCATTGGCACTTCTACCTTTGTATGATGGTGCATATCAGTTCCAAATCCCTTTTCTCATAGAGTTTTAAGCCATACATTTGACTGAGTCGAAAATACCATCTTTACGATGCCCGAATATCTACTAAAGAAAATTTTCAGCTTGGGTTTGAAGCTGAAGTTTTATTTCCAAAGAGCCGTAGATCTATAAGAATCTTAGATCATGTTCCATTGATTATCTTATAAGATTTTGCTCTCACTATACTTAAAATACTATTGCAAATATGCTTGCCTCCACCAACTACTGGTGCGATGTTCCATTACATGGTTCGCTTTTGTCTTTGGTCTTTCTCTGTGACTTTCATTAGATACTTCACCCATTGGTAGTTGTTACATTATTTCGTGACGCTTTTGCCTTTATAAAGTGGCACAATATCTTACTCTCCACTGATTAGGCATACTGTTAGCTCTCAGTTTTCACTTATATTACATAAAACCTTGTGCTGTTTGAAGAATGATTTTTACGAGAAACAGGAATTTTTATGAAAAGCTTATGTTGACTTGTCAATTGTCAGAACCACTTAGTGTTCGATGATGAAAAAAGAAAGGAACAAATCCCAAATCAAAATGACTGTTGATTTGCTATTTGCTAAAGTCTCCACTTGCTAAAACCACTTAAACCATCGAACTGACATTAACATACGCATTCAAATAATGAAAGCAAAGTTCTCTCTCGGATTGATCACAATCCACTGATTGATCACAATCCTTAACCAAACTAGCGCACACAGAGACAAGCCAAGGCAAACAAAAAACGAGAAGGAAAGTGACAACTTCGGTAAAAAAAAACCAAACAAATTTTTATAACGTGTCCGGTCAACATTTGGAATTCACTTCGGAGACCTAAGCGGCTAGGAACAAAGCTAACTTAAAGCCCAGAATGCAATCTCTTTGTGATACTAATAGGAGGTTTATCTTCAATCAACAAGGAATCTGGACGGACCGACACGAGTTAGGGCAAGTCATGGGATACAAGCAAAACAGCCAAGGAGCAATCAATAAGTAAAAAACAATAAGGCTACCAGCTCCAATGCATTACCATCGAAGTTATTTAAAGTTGGAGGTGTTTCATTGGTAGAGTTCGCATCACATCATCAGTCATGTATGAATGAACAACTCTAACATTAACCAAATCCTTCCTTACACTTTAAAAATCTTGTAAAAGACCAATAAATTTCAAGCCGAAGCACAATATCTTTTCATCTGAAACTCTGCAGGACAAGAGATCCGGCAAAAACTGATCAAGTTATACCATGTAATGCTGGGAAGCACTCGGTGTGTTATGCAATTTGTTAACTCCTCTTCGAAACTTATCCAGACATCGGATATCATGTCGCCATTTCAATTTTGTGCCTAAACAGGCAGAACATGAGACAGGTAAAAAACACTATTTCAAAAACAGGCTATACTGATTATTTAGACCAAAGTAACACTTTCGAAAGCTGTAACTTCTAGATAGCTATCTCACATTAAATGTAAGCCCTAAAAAACAAGTCTTATTGAAGATCCGAAGTACAATAACTCAGTAAAATTGTTCTAACTTAGGTTTGGCGAAAAAAACCGGATTAAAATCCTCTTACCCGAAGCCAAGAGATCATGCTCTGCAAAGCCATGGTCCCGATTTTCCTACTCTGGTGGCGTCGATAGAAAAATAAAGCTGACATTGTGGGTCTTCGAAATAATGAAAGAGAAGACACAAACACGAACTCTATGAACTATACCAAGATGTCCCAAGTCCCAAATCCTAGGACACAGGAGCAACAACCAGCGAATGAATTTCAGGGCTTCAGGTAAGAGAGTCTTCGAATTTTGGTCTACGCGCTATTGTACGAGTTACTGTGTATTTAATTCTTGACTTTCTGTTCCGCATCTGTTCTTTTTCAGTTGTAGTGATTTCTATTCGACCGTAGTGAGACATCTTTTACGAAGACCTCCCTGTACTTGACCTTGTTGTAGTTCCTCGTAGGAGATACGGTTTGGGCATAACACTCCCATTATGTTTCTTAGACAACGATTCAGCAAATTTTATATCTTATTTGTGACAACAGCAGTCTCTTTAGAGGTACAATAGCCTTATAACACCACCAACAGCACATTTTAATGGAACGAAAGCAGCTTCGTTATTTAACAGATTGGTGACCAGGCAACGAAAGTGCCTTCTCAACCTGTTCGCCTGATATGCTGATATGAGTTGTTGATGAGATATGGGGAAGACTGAAGATATTTATTTTGGCACAGTTAAACCTCAGTTCTTAAGCTGAAAGTCTGTCTCCAAACCGGTGGCCATTTGGTACAGATCCATGATCCTGTGTGATAGGAAGCAAATATCATCAGCATTATCCAGAGGCTTGAGACAGAAGATATCTTTATTTGGCTCCCTATTAGAAAAGCTCTCTGGAAAATATCACCAACCTCCACCAAAAAAGAAGTGGTAATAGTATGAAACCCTGCCATCCAATTATGTTTTTCTTCTCTGTTTACATTTACATTTTTTCGGAATCAGCGAAAGGCAGTTGTGGCGAAGGTATAAACATACTCGTTGTAGTACTCGTTGCATTACTCATCGATATTGCATTGGATCTGAAACCAACTTATTCAGAATCAAAATCACTTTTGAGATGTCACTTAATGCGTACAAGGATTGTGTTAGCTGTTACTTTTCAGTTTCCGCCCATTCCTTTCCACCATTCCTTAGGGTATATTCTGCTCTTGCAAGCCTTCTTCACTAATGGAAGCGTACGATCTGAAGATGTCAAATACAGAGCTCCGCGTGAACAATAATAACAATAGGCCTCATTCCTTAATTCATATGATATAACCGCAGTAATGATTTCATTCTCACTGAGAGGAGTGACGCAAATTGTGGAATTTCGGGCAACAGGCAGTTAGCTTTGGTTTTAGGACAAACGTTCGTAAGCAATGCTATTCAAAACCTCATTAGGAATCAGCAGAAAGAAATACGTCCATCGGATGTTGGTGTACGCTATGACTACTTTTGATCTCTTTGATGATTTTGTACCCGTGTCTGCTATCACATCTACTTGCTGCTCCTTTGGCTTGTTCAGCACAAGAGAGCTTTGATGATCTTTTTTGTTCGTCACGGCCTATATTGCGTTAGACATCCGTTTTCTATATTCTATAGAACGACTCGAGTTCACTTTTAATTTCGGCAACATGAACTTTAAGCTATCTGGTCTTTCCGATTTTATCCTATTATCAATCTCTTATCTGCGGTTTTCCGAGAAGACATTCTTCTCAACTATCGATAACATTTTTCTCATTTGCATATGTGCAACGACTTGAAACTGCTGATTTTTTCAGCATTTTGTCCAATGGTCTTTTAGTTGTTGGCAGACTATGAGATTCCTTAGTGTTTCGATCTCAAACTTGACTCCTCAAAGTGTCATAGCATGTACAAACAAAATGCCTGCAGTTCGAAGTCGAATACTAGCAACAGTAAGGTAGTGATACTCCTTCAGTTCAGTTGCGGAGTTAACTTTCATTGCTTTCTCTTCAATTAATTTAAGGACATCAACGTCTCATATCAAACATTTTCAATCAGCCTGAAGATCAGGAACATACATAAACTGATTTTCTCAATTAAAATGCAATAAATTTGTAAACGTTTATGCCACAAAAGATCCTAATCACACCAAACGTAACTGCAACAGAAACCACTCAAATAGTATGTACGAGTATATAGTAACCAACAAAAAAAAACAAGCAGAAAGGGATTGGAAATTAATTTTCTACAATTTGATTGCCTGATGAGATTATAGGACGACCACGACTGCTCACTCACATACAGCAAACAATGGAACTAATCCTTTGCTGTTACTTATGTAGTTCCATAAAGATCACATCATTTTGCATCAATCCGTCTGAATCAGACGTCCATTCAACTTACCTACACCCTTCAAAATTATTGGACTCTTTCCTAATCCAACTAATAATTCAGTGATTCTGAAAAGAAAGAATTCCGTTCCCTCATTCTCAGTGATATTGAATTACATCACGATGTCCCAATTCCATGAATAGAGATAAATTATCCTTCGATTAAACTGAATACAAATGGATGAACACAAAATGCATTGTCCTTTCAAATTGAAACGAACAGGACCTAAAAGGACGAGATCCAACGTGACAACAGCGAACTGATAAACAATGTCCGTTCCCATTAAACGATTTGATGCATTACAAAACCTTTCTTAAGTGGACTTTGAAGGAATATAACTGTACTCATACATACTCATATACATATATGAGCATATACAGGAGATAATGCCGACAAAATCCAAGTGTGAAAGGAGCTCTCTCCTCACCTTTTCCGGCAGTTGTTATCCGTTCTCAAGAAAGTCCGCATATTATAGATATTCATACTCAAAGTCGTGCATAAATAGCGGTAAAAAGGACGTTTATTCCATTCGTTTAGGTTGAAATGTTATCGTAAATCCGATAACGTCCAATGTGCATGCATTCTCCTGTCAAAATATTCGCCACAGGACGACAGGCGACAGTATTCGTAATCACGCACAAAACATTCTCGTGTCGCGTTAGCCCAATGAGATCGTTAATCAAAGGATCTCATACAGCTCAAGTGAACGCGCACACGCGCGCTTGCCACTAACTAAATGTTTAAAAATTAAATTGGTACCTATCATCCACTTTCAGGATTGCCACAATCTGATAACGATCATCAAGGAGGCGTGCGCGCACAATAAAGCGCCCCAATATTCGTATCCAGTGAAATGAAATGAAACAGTGTTGCAGCGGGCAGAGGACGAAGTCTTTTCCTTCTTTTTTTTTTGTCAAAAAGTTAATTACCATGTTGACGCTGAACGCACCTTCCGCGTGTGCCTATACGGATACACACTCAACCGAATGAGTTTGATTCTTATCACTGCTGCAGGACTGCGTTCAAAGTCGACTAATGAGAGGATATTTTTTTTTGTGTTTGTTCCTTTTCAGGATTAAGAAGGAAGAATGAGCAGTTTTCGGGATAATAATACAAGTATTCCCGGTACGGCTGTGCTGTGCCTCATCGTTTTGTGACCCCCATTTAGGTTCGTTAATCGCTAGACGTAATTTGATCTCTGATTAAGAAGTCCATTGAAATGAATGGCTTCAGCGCGTGCGCTCGACGAGGGCGTACAATGACGTTGGCAATGACTACAACTCCGACTATCATACGGATGTGGACATTGACGGACGCAGACGAACGTAGTACAAAGTATTCCTTTTGAGGTCAGTCATTTTCGGCGATAATAAAAATTTGATGTTAACCCTCATTTACAACTACAAAAAAAAAAAAAAAAAAGTGATAATTGCACAACGTGAATGGCAAAAGTGAAAAGAGAGTCCAAGAGTGGGTACTTTTTTTTAACAAAACAGGATACAGATACAAGAATAATAGGCATGTAATTCAATCCGCAATTGAAATTGGTGTTTACTTTTTCTACCCGTCTGGACTCTGGCAAACGGCATACCATTTGTTTTTCCGGTTTTATTGATCGATTGATTGAGGCAGGACGACCATGCGATATTTAGCTGGCCGATTAATTACTATAAATTTCACTAATTGATAGCATTTTGCAAATTACATTTGACAATGAGGGTTGCACAATTATGATTGATTGTGAGTCCTTTTTTTTCGAAGTATCATATTTTCAGAATGAAAATTATGTGATTAAAGGTTTGTTTTTGGATAACTTAAAATTGTTCCAATTGCTGAATAGAGAAGGAATATTTAAAATATTCGAAGTTCTTGCCAACAGGAGGTTTTCTTTCTATCGAACCAGGATATAAAATTGTTGACACGAACAAATCGCATCGCAGTGAAATTTCTTATGGTCACTGGTTTGCATACAAGTTTACCATCACTCATGCACTTACATATATACGAACCCTTTAGACATATCTGTATAAACAAATGAGGATTCATCAAGACTGATATTGTCCCGCAGAATTTGACAAAGAAGGCCTTCAAAAACTGCTCGACTATATGTTCATATATGTGCGAGTAAGTGATGTCCTTCCCAATCAAAATTATGAAAACAGGATAGGACATATTACATCAGATTTCAACCAGCATTACAACACCATTAAATCCTGGCAAGTAAGGAAAAAAGCTTCTCACGAGATGGGCTGAACCGAAGACTTGGAGTGTTGAAATTTTTTTTTTATAATTTGCGAGCGCTTAACATTTGTAATCTTTGCGAAAGCGGAGAGGAAATTTAGGGAGGAAAGGAAGAAGAGTAACTACATTGGTTTTGAATGTTTGCCGGCTATAATGGCTAGTAAATAAAGAGGCCGGCAGGGCATTTTAATAGCAAGTTGTATGACTTGGGAAAGGATCGCAATTTTTCAGAATACCACCGAAGCTGATGAGCATTCACACCGGAGCAGTTGTTACGCTTGAAAACTTTAAGGCCCGGCAATTCCATCGAAACATCGAAAATGCTGTCGAAGCATTAACTATCTGGCATCTCCAGTGAGTCTTACCGCAAAGCTATCAAATGCAGGGAGGTACTACGAGCACCTGTCAATATGTGAGCTGTACTCCAATCGCTTGAGGAAATCTGGACATTTTGCAGCATTTTTAGTGACATGGAATATGAGGTCATTCCAAGGTAGGTATACCGAGAATGGAAAGTTTTTCAATTGCGAATTCAAATCGGTTGATAGTTTACCAAGTACATGGTGCCATTGCCGTTTTAAAGATGAAGAACAAGGACGTGTATCCGCGAAGGAATATGAGAAGCAGAGATGACTGTTGTGAGAAGTACTGGATGAGAAGTAGCAGACAAGAGATCATTAATAAAAATTAAAAAAAAGTGTCGGGAATTGAACGGAGCCCTGGGGCGTACCAGCATTTTGTGAATAACAGACTTGAATCCATCTAAAACAACTTGGATTTAACGATCCGGGAAGAATATTTTAACTCCAAATTTCAAATCGATTTAAATGCGTGCATTTTGGCACAAGATCTTAATGCGAAACTTTGTCAAATGTCTTTGAAATGTAAAGTGGAACTATTGTTTATTTCCCTCCGCTTTTAATGTAGCCTTTGGTTCTATTTTCCAGTGAGACGTGCCAACAAATTACCGGTGGGTCTATTGCTAGTCATTGATATTTCAGGATTAAATTCGGCATTTCTACCACCTTGGAAAGAAGGCAGCCGTGCAATGGGTCTATAGGAGTAGAAAGAAGAAGATTCACCTTATTTTATAGATGAGTTGCACTAATGCTGTCTTCCCAGAAAGGGTAGTGGCGAATATGTGTACACATATTAAGGTGCTATCGCTACTGCATGAAGGCTAAAGTGGATTCGTCCCATGAAATGTTCAACGCGCTCTGGTGTAAGTTAAGACATGACACAATGTGAAAGCATGCAAGTGGACCGCAGCTGAGGTATCATAATGAATGGGACTTGGAATGAGAGATAAGCCAGAGTTTCTAATATTTTCTACGAACGGTTAAAATATTTTACTACCTTGGGGACATTGTACGTATCATTGTTTGCCTCAGTTTTTGGTCGAATTAAAACACTTTTAAGATCGATGCCGGATTTAACGTTTGATTCCGTCGTTCATTTGCACATCTTATCAGAATCGTATATGCAACAGGATGGCTGAGATCCAATCAAGGACCAAATGTCCAACAACGAAAGACGGAAAGCAGAATCTACAATTAAAAACCGTAACTCAGTTTCCAACAATAACATCAATGATTAAGAAAGAAGACCAAAAACTTGCGAGTTTAGTACAGAAAAATCAAGTGTCCTGTAACAGTTACGCAAACCAATACGTACGAGTACCGTCGTTCAGTCGGTTTTAAGGAACCATTCACAGTGTATGTGGCTATAAGTTTTACAGAGCCACGTCAAGTTTTGCTATCCCTGAATCCTGGTTCATTGGATTACGCCGGCTAAAACGGTGATAATGATAGTTAACTGCAATGTTTTTTTATGGGAACATTTGAGACTATTGAAACAGAAGTAGTCAATATTAACGAATTAAATACAAGATTTCGATCAACCGCAACAACTTTGAGTTACTATATTATCACTTAAGTTCCTTTTTTTCTAGTAAAAGTCCATCATTGTATCAATCTCTGCATTCACTAAATCACATGATTTTGGCGATGTCTGCAAAATGTGAGAGGATCCTGCGACCATACTGTTCAGGCAAAATTTCCATCGTGTCGCGCACTATGTGGCACCACCCTTCGATAACCACACATCCTCCAGATCAATATCATTGATTTCGTGTAAAAATAATCGGTTAAGATGCGCTTATAATGAGGGCCATCGACCGAAACTGTTTCACTTTCATCGTGTTCATGTGGCTGCGTGACAACAATGCACAGCAAACCGTAAAGGTTTTGTTCCCGAAATGGTCTTTTCTGAATCACTTGAAGGCTCCCATCTCTCCATTTACTGCAATTCTGCTTATTAAAACTTCTAGAGATGTGAAAATTTGCGCTGATGTATGTGTAGTACATACGAGTATATGGTATGTCCTTTGAAAAATTGGCATCAACCAAAGCACCAAATGTCAGTATCTTCTGCACATAGCTTCTAGTCAGCTACTGCGCTGCTTATGAGGTTAGGTGTGTATATTTGCGGACATTAGAACCATTGAACAGGCCGCCCTATCTCTGATATTTTTACATTTGACTGATTTGTCCTGTGATGCTTTATAGACAGGACTTTCCGACGGTCTTTGTTTAACACACCAGTATTTCACCATGCGCTTTGTTGAACCTTTCGAAACTTTTCCCATTCATTGCACCGACATTCCAGCTTGCGATTTGAAATCGCGTGTCACTGTGTTTGTACACGCTAATCTCCAAAACCTCCCAACGGTTTCAATGAAATTTTGTCAATGTGTGTAGTTAATTTCAGCTTGAAAGATCCGATAGGTGGTACTGTCGTCAAGATCTAATTTTTTTTTTGTGATTTTTTCAGATTCATCGTCCCAAACAACATACAATCCGAAGTTTTCACATTAATAAAACCAATGATTTGGCAGTATTTGCGATACCAAATGGGCAGATTCATCAGCAGCAACAAAGCTATCTAACGTATTCTTAGTTTTCCCATACACGAACGAGACCCATCTATCCTGCATCTTGCAGTCAACGTGTATATTTCACTGAAGAAAATGCTCTCCAACGAGCATTCGAGCTACCAAAAACGACACTTACCGAATTTTTCCGACTGTGCCAAAAACCTGATGTTATCGGACAATTCGCGCAAACATTATTATATACCGACGTTCCGCGCTATTTTATATGGAACAAGTCAGGTGAAAAATTGGAGCCACGTAGACAAGGCAAACCATATCCAGCAATCGCAGGCGTATTCAAAGCCAAGAAGTTGAGATGACTTTACACAGTACATCCAAAACAATGTGGATGTCTTTTCTTGCGTTTGTTCTTGGTGAATGTTCCAGGACCAACGTCTTTAAAATTTTTGTGATTTCCGGCAGAATGACGCTTTAAGTAGCCAATCTGCAATGGTGTAGAGGTAATAGCAAATTCAACCACATTAACCCAAGGGTCACCCTTTAGCTAAAAAACTAGTTTCGCCATGAAACCCGACAAAATTTTGGGGGTATTTCAGCTTCATCAGCAAGCGAAGTTAATCAGGTCACTCTACAAATATTATAATGGGTCAGGACGTTGGTATACATTGTATAAGCTATCCTATCGATTAAATGGACAAAGTTGCTGCAAAGGCGTATCATAAATAGAAATGGGTTTTGCGATTTTACTCTTTTTTTTTGTGCAGGTGACTTTGAATTTACTCTTCAATTTTCACAGATTACATTAATTTTTGTCTATGTTTAGACCTACATATTCTCAGAGCACTCTTAGCCAAGTATGTAGACGCCCTTGGCACCTTAGGCCCTCTGTTGAAGTCAACTCTACTCAAATACATTCTTATTTTTATGTCGTCGACCATGCGGGACGAAATTTAAACATCAGGATGCGAACGAACCAGCATCCAAATTTTGTAGTGCAAAAGAAATTCGTTCTTTTCAACAGGAAAGTAAAGATATCGATCAAATATAGACTTGGAAGGAGCATGAGAAAAGACCTAGCTGGCAAGATATGAGGCACCGAAACTTAACTTTAAAGGCAGATTGAAATAGAAATCACTGCACGAAAGCGTCTTGCAGAAAGAATGAAGAAATACAGGCGGAATATCGTCACAAATGAAGCTAGTCGTCCTAGGTTAGCGAAATGCTTCGGAAAATGTCCAACAGAACAAAACTAGGACACTTAAGAATTAATAAGCTTCAAAATGGGAAGCTCTTGGTGGTTCACAAAATTCGTAACGTGTGCTTTACCAAAGATTGATATTTAACTGAATGCAAAACTTTAACGTAGAAGCACCCTTTAAGCCCAATCGACATCGCTGATCTGTTTCCTGAAAGTATAACTGTCCCTCGACATTTTTGTCAGAGATTCCAAAAGTCGTTTTTTGAAGGAGAGACGGTTGTCAACAACTGCTTGAAGCTCCAATGGAGATGCATTCCAGCAAATGTTAAAACTTGAATAGAAAGTCTACAAGAAAGGTATGAAATTTCTTTAAAAGATGAAAGAAAGTCAATGACCCTACATGCCAAATCGGATGGAATCGAGGGCTATAGGTGTGCAGTTCGCAACTTAACTTCATCCAAAATTATGCCAAGTGAAGTAAAGAATTGGTTACATCAAGTCTTATAAAATTCATTCGATTGTGCACCGCATACACTCTTCTTTACCCATCCTCCCTTCTTGAGACTCTTTTCTTCGAAATGTCAGGCATTTAAAAAAGTTAAAGGCAATCGTGCATTTACGTCACTTGACACAATCTCAAAATCAACAAAGACTTTTAACTGAGTATGGTAAAAGCCATACTTCTGCTAATTAAATCACAATAGGCCCACCTCCCGCCACAATCTAATCTAACGGTCACCGCCAACCCTCCGAACTATTTTAGCTCCATGAACCACCTCTAAGGCCCCTGTCGCAGGATGAGAAATTCCATATCTCTATTAAGTCACGCTAAGTATACCTCAGCTAACATCGCTCTTAAGCAAGAGTCTTGGGTGCGACAGAAGAAGTTCCTAGCCTAGTTTCTTGTTTTAGAAACTAAGATCCGTTACTGAAGGCACAAATGAACAGGTGCGCTATAGTACAAGACATAGCATCCACCTACATGTCGCATATGCAACCATAGCCGGCGAAACGTCCTTCTCTTTGTATCAACGATGAAAACTTAACCTTCTGTTCATTATTTGCGATCTGAACGAGTTGAGTTCTTTTTGACCTTCTTGTGACCTCAAACCTCTTTACAGTAATGTAGGCAAAACTCCAAACTTCGTTTACACAACGGATAGTTAAAACGGAGGGCAAAGTACTCGATACTATGGTTAAAACTAATGATTTTAATTTGCGATTCGAATAGTGAGCTGAACACCATCACAAGTAGGTACCGTTCTATGTGGGCTTGAAGGCGGAAACTCCACCACCCCATAGAGGTAAAAGACAAAAAAGCCTTCCACATCTTCAAAGACATAAATTCTGAAAGCGAAGAAAAAAACAATAACTAAAGTACATTTGCAGAGGATCTGTCCCCTCATATATATGTCAAATGACACCTCGTGTTTCGGACGGGATCTGCTGCATATTTACTACTTTCTGGTTGCAAGGTTTTGACTCATACATTGACTAGAACGGGGTTTCACCTATTATGCTTCAAAGACAATTGCAAAAAGAAAATCCCTTGCTTGATGTAATATTTCGAGGCAGCCTGTTAATTAATTACATTCCAGAGTTCTAGGAAAAAATGCGAGTGGCTTTTATCCTAAAACTCAGAAAGTTCCTTTGCGGACTTCGAATCAATAAATCTTTCCCCCTTTTATGCTAAAGGCAAACGCCTTAGATTACATTTTAGACCCTACATCTATATTCTAACTTGCCTACCTCAAAAAAAGTCCCAAGGGATACTCCTTTACGAGATCCTGCAAACGAAAAAAAATCTCTAAATTAAAAGTTTTTTCCAATAATAATTCTCCAAGCTCACACATACCAGCTTTTGACAGATGTCATACGAGTACTTGTGTTCTAGGTTGTCTACCATTTTATCACAAATCACCCAGATTTTTTGTCAAAAATTCGCTGTCCGTTGACTCAAAAATTAAGAACGATTTTAACGTCACGATAAGCGAACATTCAGGGTTTTATGAAAGAAATCGAATCGGCTTAGTTACTACATAAGGTTACTATGCCAGTAATACAGTGAAACGGTAGAGTTAAGAGAATACTACGGCAAAAAAAGACCATAATCAATCGATTCCTCGACGTTCTCAACAGCTGGGCATCTCTGGAAATTCACTGTGGGGTATTGTACATCTGTAAAAGATGGCTCTGACCCAAGAGCTAAAGGCAAATAACCGTCGTGAACGTGGAGCTTTCCCGGATTGGGCTCTATTGAGGATGGAAAAAGACCCGGATTTTAGCCGAAAAATCGTTCTTACTTATCGAACATAGTTTTGGTAAAATGGCTGAATAGCCGGAGCAGTTCCATTGTGTACGAAAAAATTTCCTTTTTTTGTGGTTTTCATGCCGGAGGTATCGTTGGACCGTATTTTTCCTGAAATTATGTCAGCGAGTCGATAATATTCAATGGAGACCATGCTCCACTTTCACCTTTTTTTATAGGGACAAATATGGACGGAAAACTTGGAGGATACGTACATAGTTTTAACAGCACGGTCCCATTTGTCACACAGCACGTGCCATAATCGGCTTACTGAAAACAAAGTTCGGGGATAGTCTTGTCGCCAAAAATTGCACTGTTAATTGGCCGTACAACTCGCACGATTTAACATCTTTCGACTTTTTTGCTTTGGACTATGGCAATGCTAATGTGAATATTTTACGTGAAATTGCTGGATATCGACCGAATTATAATGTAAAACTAGGTCCACCGTATCGGCACATACAAGCGGTTCCGTGGATGACATTTGAATGATATCATGTGTATCAATCCAAAATTTTATTTATACTTTAAACACATGTCTTTTCAATTAGGAAACAAATTTGGATGCATCTTACGAAAAAAACCTGTATAAACCATGATCTTTAGAGATCTTTCGTTATGTTGAGAGCGCCTTTAAAAACTCAATCTACTCAAGCCTGACTAACCAAGGTAGGCATGCGTAGCTTTTTAGAGAGATTGATCATTTCCATGCCACAAACCGGAATGAGTAGCTACTTACAAAGAGTTTTTCGGTTACACCTGCCACAATTCGTAACTCCAAAATCATTGCCACTGCACTGTGGCAATGCATCAATACCAAGATGCCCTAAATTCTCATTTCATTAACGCTCACTTTTGGTAAATTTCTGTCCTAAACTAAGCCCAAGCTGAAGACGAACAGAAGACAATGGTAATGCCATCGGTGCAATGTAAGTTTCTACATGTAGATACATCTTGAAGTTATAAAAATCAAACCACATCGTTAAATTAAGATTTAATAAGAACTTTGCTGAAACTAAGCCTCTAATACCAAAAAAAAAAAAAAACAAATAGAAGACATTGCTTTAGGTAAAGCGTGTAGTAAGCTCACCCAGGACTGGAGCAAAAGAGTACAAACCAACGTTATTCATAGTGAAGATTATCTTTAAAGAGAAAGACCACTAGTAATTTGGAGGACACGATTAAAAATTTACTTTCAAGGCTTCTTAGAAATGTATGCTACCTTTTCAAGGTCTACCATCAACAACAGCTTTAGTCTCACAGCCACAATAAAACAATTAACCCCCAAAATTTTGGAATTTTTGTGGCTGCCTAATTCTGTAATTTGAATAGTTCTCCACTTTCTACTGAGAGTTGAAACATTTTCTAATAAGCTGATTTGCGTCACTTTCAAGACAAAAGATTTCCCAGACAAAAGGACTTCAACACGAACCTTTTTGGTCCTCGTATTTCTATTAGATACCCAAGCTGCCACTTAACTTGAAGATAACAAATCACTTCACCTGTACTCTTCAAATCGGCGCACCAACTTGCCCTCAATTCCCATTCCAATTTTACTTTTAGCTTCCAGAACTGGTTCAACAAAAATATAAAAACGAAAAAAAAAAAATTAGGATAATCGCAAATCTATTTTCCTGGAGTTTTCAGGACCAAAAGGATACAAAAAAAAAAATAAGATGTGAACAAAATCCCAACATACCTGGATAACATGGCGGCATCCTGAGGTCCTCCAGCGCTTGGTTGTGGCAACTGTGGTATCGGTGTTATCAGCGACGTACTATTGTTGTTATTATTATTATTATTGCTATTATTATTGATCATCACCTTTTTCGTTGGCTCATTACGACTAAGGATACTTGAAATGGAAAAGCTCGTGTAACCATTTCCCGTCGTCGACTTACTGTTCGTCTCATTGCAGTTATTTTTATTGTTGCCATTGCAGCTACTATTCCCATCTCGGTCGTCGGAATTCGTCGTCACAGGATATTGCGACGATTTCGATTGTGACGCAGAAATAGAATTAATTTGTGTAGATTCGGAAGCAGGACTTAATCTTGATTCGGCGTTAGCGGCTGCTGCTGCTACTGCCGCCGCTGCTGCAGCAGCAGCTGTCACAGAATTTAAATGTGCCGTATGATGTTGATGCAATTGCTGATGCGCATGCGAATGTGGTTGACCATGCAGATGACTAAAATTGCTATGACTAACTATTAGACCAGGATGATGCAGCACAGGATGACTTAAACTGGTTAGATGATGATGAAGCGGATGATGGACTACTGTTGTCACCGACGGATGCTGAGCGGGTATTATTGAATTGTGATTGCTATTTGTCGGTGAAGAAGCTGCCACCGGTTCTATACTCGATCGACAAGGACTCTCACTGCCACCGCCACATCCTTGAGGGCTAGGTTCTGGGCTGGACACGACACTAATATCGACATCGTTGTCAGATGAAGACATTTTTGTTTGTTTTTATATTTTTTTCTTTTTTTTCGGTTTCTGTTTTATTCGTTAGGATATTTGGTTGTTCTATTAACGACCCGAAAGGGTACACTCACATTATGGTACACATTTTTTGAATCTTTTGATTTAAGTCAATTTAACATCAGTACACGGAATCAAGACACAAATCTTTCGAAAGACTTAAAGCCGACTTAAGTCTGAACACTTATGTGCGGAAATTCACACAAAAACAGTCCGCGAATTCTGATGGAGTAATCCAAGTGGGAATTCAATATTCACTGAAATAGATTTTAGATGCCAGAACACTTTTCAGAGAAACAAAAAAAAAAAACAAAAAACAAAAAAACTGCAAGAAATCCCAATAATCGGAAAATTGGACAACTCTAGTCGATTTCGAATTAAGTGAACAAGTCCGCGCGAAAGAAACATGTGCACCGTATTGTCAACGTAGAGCATTTAAAGAAATGAAATTGTATATTCTCAACGACCACCGACGTGAAAATGATTAACCCCAGTGAGTTCTTTATTCCGAATACTAGATTCGAACAGCCAGCAAGTAGTAGCATATTCATTCACTTCACCCTCTCATCGCGGGCATACCGAAATGAAAACAAAAAAAAAAAAAAAATAGGAAAAAGAAACTACTAAACAAAACAACAAACCAAAAACACAAAAAACACACTCAGCGTAGGTATCTACACACGTTTAAGGGATGGAAATGTGAAAACTCAAAACCACTGAGCAGGGGTGAAAAAACTGCAAAATTTTCACACAAAAATCACCCCAATGAGCAGCGAATGCGAAAAGGATAGCATCTATCTGAATGATTACGTTGGTGATTTGATCAACCCAGGTGGGAGAGGGATGAAGAACAAAACAAAACAAAACAAAAAAAAAAACGGAAAAAATAGGAAAAGAAAGCAACAAAACCTAGGCAACCAAGAGATAAATAAAATTGTTGAGAAGAAGAAGAGGGAACCAGTTGATGTGAAATAAACTACCAACGACCCGTGCTGATGTCGCGTACTCGTCCTAGCCGCACAAACTCAATTTAATTCTCCCAGAGAACACAGTTTCGCAAACACATATGCAAGCACACCCCGAGTGAATCCTGAATCCAACAATGGAATCGTACTACAGAGAGCTCGGAAGTACGAGTATTGTCGTTGTCTAGCAATCAAACTCAGCCACTCACAAGTCATCGTTCAGGTGAATCCAAATGAACTCGAAATGATCTAAGGGTTGTAAACAAGTGGACACGAGTGAGAGAACGCACACAAAATGAACAGAGAAATGTCAGAATTGCAAGGAGAAATTGATGACAACTCTAACGAACCCCTGATTCGCAGGGTGAATTCATACAGACTCGGGAATGAAGTGGAATACGAAACAGATAGTGAACCTTTGGCAGCCATTTTTTCTACAACCCCTTATACCACTCACACATTACCACACAGCCACACACAAGCACATCGCCAATTCAATTCGACGAGTAGGGGATGAAGTTTTTAAACTGCTTTCCCTTTTATTTCAAGCCACAATACGAGAACCAACAGAATAAAAGAAAACAAATTCAACACACAACCGGACAAACCGATAAACAAATAGCCCAACAGTCAAAGAAATAAACGTCGAACGGACCTGGGTGGGTTGGTGTATATCCTTTTGTTGATTTGTTTCTTGCCATCCACTTGAAATTTGATTGTGTGTGCAAACACTCCTCGTATTGTGCTAGGGGTGTGTTTTCTCTTTATTCCTTTTTTTTTCTGTTCCACTCTGGAACTTCATCAGTTCTCTCTCAGCCAATCCGAGGTGAAATGGGGCGGTTTCGACAGAATTCATATTTACCCCGCGCACTTGGTAGTTTGTTGAAATGCTGTCCGTATACCAATGTATTTCACTGAAGGGACAGTGGGATCTAAAAAAAAAAAAACAGACCCAAAGCAGTCCCAGTCGAAATTTGTGAGAAGAAAAACAAAAAACCCCTGAGAAGGTAAAATCAAAGAAAATGTTTTAGTCCGAAAAGCGCCCGCTCGGGGGTGCCACCCTTCGCACTAAACTGTGCAAAAGAGGAAAGCAATTCAAAAGTGTATTCATGCGCAATTTCTTTTATCCTGTTTAAAGGAAATTATTATCACACAGTTATCTAGAATAGAAGACCGGCCGCGCAAGATACAGATACATATAGATATCCTTGTGATTGTGACCACTCTAGCAAACGGTCACACAGGGAGAGAGTGAGCTGAGTAAACGACAAAAAAAAAAGAAAAAACAAAAAAAAAGAAACACCGAAACAAACAAAAGAAGAAAAACTAAATAAAATGGAAAAGTGCGAAATCTAAAGAGAAAAGCGATCATCGTATCGTGTTTAACCTGAAAAACATTTATGTTATCTTTTCTTTAAATAATGGCTAGCTGGTGTAAGCCAGAGGGTGGTAGTCGTGGTTGTGGTGATGGTGGTGGTTTTCGGGGCTGGAATCTACTCACAGAAGGATTTAGGGATTTAGGGGTAAGTGAGTGTTAAGGAATTTCTTCCTCCCTCTATTTGTTGTCCCCTCTTTTAGATCATGTCCTTTGAAATGGTTCTTAATGCTTACTGGACATTTTGGGGGTTGATGGGGATGGATTGCAACAAGGTTATACGCATTTTATGTGTGTGTTATATTGCATCCATGATTTTTCCTCTCAAGTTGTGTGTAGGTGTGCGCTCGTATTTTTGTGGGACTCTAGGAGAATGGAGTATGTACAAGTAGTTGAAAGTTGAAAGCGATTCGCATTCAGCTAATGTGTTTTAAAGTTTTTTTTTTTTTTTTTAGTTTTCCTTTAAGAGTGCTCGTAGTAAGTATCTACATGCATGCATATACATACAAAAATACGTCATATGTGCTGCATGCATATGTATATGTTTGTTCGGAAGAAGAGTTTGTATGTTTTATTTGTTGGAAGAATTTGTTAGGAAAGCAAGGGCGTAGCAGACGTTTGTGTTCAGATAATTGACAGACGAGTGCTAGGGGAGTTTTATAAACAGGCGAAACTTAAAAAAAAACAAATAAAAAATTATTCGATCACTTTGAATTGATAGTTGATGCAACAGATCCTTACGCAGTTTCGTGGGCGGTACGTTTACTATAGTTAGATGGTATTTGCTTCGAACTGCGACGTATATTGCTCTCAAGGAAGGAGAGAAAAATAATGAATTAAAATAGTAAGGTCTGATACAAAAGCTTTTCAGCAACATAAGGATAATCCGACCATCCTGGAAGAGAATGCAGAGGTACACCTGAATCAAGTGAAATCTTTTATCTTAGCTTTTATAACGAATGTTAAGGCACATCTAGGTACTGAAGGATACGATTAAGATGCACTTGGAATGTAACCAGACTTTATCAGTCAGCTTAAGTTCAATATGGCCCACAGAGATCATCAGGGTAACTCTTCCTACCATTTCAGATATGTTTTCTACACATGTCCATGTTTTTTTGGACGACAAATGCTTACTAAGGCGTCATAGAAATATCATCTTTCGGTGTTGGTTGGTTGGAAGGTATTAGCAATCCATGCATTTCACCGTACAGCGGCAAATGGGGAAAAATCATAGGTGAACACATTGACAACAAAGATGTGCCTGAAGCAAACTAGCTTCTTATGAGACAACCAGAAGACTGTATAAATGGTGGGGCTTCAACGTTTAATGACTATCGATGGTGTAAGAGGAAGGTGGGTTATACATTTGTATGCCGAGCATATCAGTGATACAAGGATGATGTTTTAACATTTTTAGCATACTCATTTCCGTCGCTTTCATTTTTCCTTTATACTTCTCGTATATCTTTCAACATTGCGATGCGTTTGTTAAGGTTGGATGAGCAACTACCGTACCTACATATGCATGTACAATATATAACAAACTTTTAGGCTTAAGCGGCATTTTTCTGTTACAAACGGCAGAGCTTACTTACTTACTTAGATGGCGCTATACTCCAGGGTGGAACTGGGACTCAACCAATCTGGGGTTACCTACTTCATCCAATTGGGCACTCCAAATTGGTTGACGTCCCCTTCTACTTCTGCCCGCCACCTAAAGTGAGGACTTTTTTTAAAAAAAAAAATTAACTTAACACTCAAGTGAGTATGACTAAGCTTAAAGTGCCTGAGCACATGTTAAGTTTTTTATGAAAATGAGACAGATAGAGAAAGATAGAATCTTGGGGTCAGTGGTTATTTCGCTCCATGGGTGGCATCCAACATTTAATGGGGAAAATAAATTATTAGTGTAATTGGACTAGTTGTTGTTTTCTAAGCAACCGCACATCTTACGTGGTTTTGATTGCCTGAAAAAAAATAACGTCTTTCCGGCGAGTCTGGTATTGAACCCCGAACCGTCCGATTCGGAAGCCAATACACTGTCACTTGAGCCACGGCCATCCACACTGCGTTGCCCCATCGGGTTGGAGTCGAAGACTCTTCAGCCTGGAGCGTTGGTATTCATTCGCTTATCTTTTCCCGGCCGTCTTAAACGATTAATGTGCACTTTTCTAACCAGGTCTATGCCACTGTACAGCTCGTAGACTATTTCGTTGTTAAATTTCCCCATCCAAAACCCGCCAATCAAAAATCACTCGTAGAATTTCGCAATTCCGCTAGGTTAAGGATATCTTTATCCACCTTCGCTAACGTCCATGCTTTTGCACCATAAGGTAGGACTGAGATGATGAGGACTGAGATGATAGAGTCTCCTTAGTGTTTCTCGATAAGGCCTTATTTCTGATTTGCCTTCTTAGGCCGATGAAACAGCGATGGACAAAAGTAAATCTTCATTTAATCTCTGGTTGGTTTGGTTTGATCAGATTTAGTAATTTAGCCGATGAATTCAAAGTAGCTGTCTATTGTGACGTCCGATTTATTGATGATAAAATACAAAATTAACTTGATAACGATTTATTGAATTCATTCGAAAGACCATTTCATGCAATTTAATATTTAAAAATTGTTTCGGACATACATACATATCTCCAACACGACTGCCTCGTACAAATGGTATTCTACAGGTCATATTTTAGACCACTTTTCCTAACAGTTGGCGGCATAAACCAGTGACTTGAAGTAGCCTCACAGAAAATATGTAATTCTATGGGGACAAATCGCACGATCTTGATGGCCAACTGTGGGGACCATTTAAAGAAAGAACCATTTCTTTAAATGGTAATATTGCCAAATCGTGTTTTTAATAAAGCCATATTTTCGTTTTTAGTATATGTAGATTCTAGCACCATCCTATTAGACTCACAGCTCTTTCACATTGATGTGATCACCGCATTGTACCGGTTTCTATTGACAATAACTCATGCTCCGGTCTCATTTTTGAAGGAATGAAGACAAATGATGCCACCGGCGGTACATTATTCTGAATGCAATGGCATCTAGTGAACTTCTCAAGGATTGTCCTCGCTCCAAATATGGCAATTCTGCTTGTTTCCGTAGCCGTTTTCCAAAAATGAGCCTCATCTTCGGAAAAAACTGGGCCAACATCCAGTTTTTTTTTTTTTTTTTTGTAATTTGCCTGCGCTCAAGGTATTAAGTACCCTTAAAATGTTTGCACACAGCGCGGGCGAAGGAAAATCAGGGAGGATGGAAAGAGAGGTACCGGTGAACGTTGGTTTTAAATGTTTGAAGGTTATAATGACTAGGAAATAAAGAGCTAGACAGGGCATTCCATAAGCGAGTTGTACGGCTAAGGAATCAATCACGATATTTTAGAGTACTTCCGAAAGTGGGCTTGAGGGTATACTGATGAGCATTCATAGCAAGACGGGTGTTACGGTTAAAAGTTTGATTGGGCGGAATGCTACTGGCAATTTCTATGGAGCACTGGTGGTGGAAATATCGATAAAACAGAGTGAGACACGAGACATTACGTCGGTGTTCGAGGGTGTCCATTGTTTAAGTGATATTAGTATCACCTATGAGTTTTATCGCACGGTTTTGAATCCTATCTAGCAGGTGCAGAGATGTTTTAGGAGCACCTTACCAGATTTGGGCATTGTACTCCAATTTTGGGCGGATGAATGCCTTATATATTGAGGCTAGATCAGAGGGAGTGAAGTATTTCTTACATCGCTTGAGGAAACCTAGACATTTCGCAGCATTTTTGACGACATCGAATATGTGATCATTCCAAGTGAGTTTTCGAAGCATTAAATTCCACTCGGTTGGTAATTCCCCAATTGGTTATGCTGCTGATATCGGAATAATTCAGGGAACGAATATGAAAACCTGAGAGTACTGTCGTCAGCAAAGGAATATATTCGATTAGTAGTAGCAGACAAGAGATCATTGATGAAAATTAAAAAGAGTCGGAGACAGAACGGAGCCCAGAGGCACACCAGCATTTATTTTGTGAATATCAGACTTGAAACTATCCAAGACAACTTGAATTGATCGTTCTGATAGGTAATTTCTAATGCATTGAAGAAGAGAGTCATCGATCATAAAAACCACGCATTTTCAAATACCCGGCTTCCGCTTTTTTATTCGTACACCGAACGATAATGTCAACCATTTCCAACGTCACGAATTTTTTGAATGTGCCAGAGATCGATAACATTTCAGCTCTCTGACTAACAATATTTCTAGCCGGAGTTCGCTGGTTTTGAGGCGAACCGTTTTGTCTTTTCCCACAAAAGTTGTACTAGTGCTGGCTGAAACATCTGAAGCAACTTCGTTATCACTCTTCTCCTCAGCGTCTCTTTCGTCTTCGTCGTCTTCTACTTCTTCTTGAGTTCTGCTATCAATTTCGGCTTCGTCATCAATACCATCTTTATTATTCTTCGCCGAGTAATCTCTTCAAGTACTCCTTAATGTAAAAAATAATAAAAATAATAATATCGCATATATGTATAATACAAACATAATGCACAAGTTCAATGCACACTTCACTAAATAATATTGGAGTAAGTCAGAAAATACAAGCAGCGTATATATCAAACTATCCAAACTCTCTCAGCGGTCACTGTTCGTCTTGCTTCTTCGAGAGAACAATAAAAACTGCTCCAAAAATATAGGCATGTTTGTGGATACGTGTTTCAAAAGTGTTCTCGAATTTTCTTCAGTTCTAAAAGAAAAAAATATTGACCCTTCTGCTACTGCCCTTTTGTTTTATACCTGGTTTAGGACTCCCAAGGTCACTGTACGTAACTTAATTGTTATATTCAAGTAGGAATACTTTCCTAGAATATGAATAAGTAAATATTGACCGAATGCGGGATACCCCGGTGTCAGATGCTGTGAGTTTTTTTTGGGTGGCAACGCAAGTTAAACGACACGAGACTTCGTTGAGTAAAATGATGATATCTCACACTGAGCAGTCTTTTGCGATAGGAAAATGCCGCCCGAACTAAAGGCCTGTTTTTCACTACAGTTATACGCCCAGCTTATGTACATACTCGTATGTACGCACCGCAGTATTTGACGGTGTACGAGACGTACAACATACTCGTAAATAAATCATTTACGGATCTGCCTGGCCGGAAGGTACACTTATACGAACCTATTACTATTCTGCAGGAAAGTTACATACGCTTACATAATACACTTGGCAACATTTAGCCGGGATAATTCTTGCGCCGCAAAGGGATGCATCTGATATTCTGGTTAACCGGCAAACATTTGTCTACTCATACGTGATCGATGTGTTGACGCATGTATAGAAGCCGGCGGCTTTTCTGCTTTTCAGTTTTTTGATAGTTACGCTGAAAACGCTCTTTGAATACATCTATCACTTGTTACGTATTGGTAACCAGGTTTACGTCACTGTTTCAGACAGTTGATTTGCTTTGCTTTTCGTAGAATGTTGTTGTACGAGATTCTTTTGCTTTATTGAGATGAGAGTATCGTAGGCCATTTTCTGTTTTTCCCATCTTTTGACTGTTTTCTCGCTGATCTACGTACGAATAGTGGCAGCTTGCATCGGTCTCCTATCTGGAGTTACTGCCACCTTTTGCAGATGACTCAATTGTCATCATATCAAGAGTGATATTGTGGTGGTTATTGGTATCCGTACTTTCACTTTGATTATGTTTGTGTGATTATGTGGAAGTGAATCTGACTAATTATTTAATGGATTTTTTGATTTTTGGCACAGTGTAGAGCTCATTGAATCATCCGATTCAATCTCATACTATAAGCTTTGATTACTTCACTTTATAACATATCAAAGCAGGCGCCGCTGTTATTTTTCAGCCACCTAGAGAATGTGCCAATCTCAGCTCGCATAAAATGAATGACCTTGACCACGTTTTACTAAACATACTCGTAGTTATTAGCCCACGATCAGGGTTGGTTGGTAATGATGATCCATATCTGCGTTTGGACATTGGGGACCTTATCTTTTGGTTCACACAGGCGAATAGAGGGTGTGAATATTTTCACTTACATATGTATGTTATGCACTTAGCATGCCTTCTAAGTGCTTTTTAAGCATGTTGACGTTATTAAAATCGTGCAGGTTAAGGTGGGAGCACCTTTAGCCCAGCTAAAGATACCTCCACAATCAATCCTGTGACATCAGAATGTGGCTGATCGGCTTCGTTGCAGCAGGAAACATGATAGTTAATACCAACAGACTGTAACATCTCCATATACATACATAATACCAAATATCGGCTTCCTGATCAAGAAACACACACCAGATTGACAGATAGCATACTCGTACTTTCCGTGTCCCGAGATGCCAGCTTCGAATCGGATTGATACCTAAAGACAAAGAGCCCACCCTGAAACATGCACAAGTTTTTACCCAAAATATGGTCGGAAAAATGTATGCACAGTGCATGGAATCCAAGGGTGCTCAACGCCAACTGCCGGTGGATACGTCTTCTGAGTATCGTAATTTTCAATTCATCAAGCAAATTATGTGAAAGGCTCAGGCGAATTGTCGACAGACTGATTGAATCTTAGTAGTGTGGCTTTAGATCTGGTGAGTCTATTACTAGCCAAATATTCGAAAATTTTGGAGGAGGTTCGAGCAAAGGAAGTCCGTACGCACCACATTTACGTTGGACAGCTTTATGTTCTAGACACTATAACAAGCTACAACTTACATGCCACTATGGAAGATCACACTGACTAGCACCAAATATGCACCGAAAACTAGTAAGGATCTCTTCGAGCCAATTGCAACAAGGCGAAGTTGCAAATAAGGAATTTCCCTATCACTCCTGATGACAGAGAAGTAATCCATCATCCATACAGCGACACATCTTCTATTAGACGACCATGATCCTCGTACACGACGATCATTTTGACATTATCTGCACCAACGCACGGACAGTCAGCGCTGGAAAAATAATCACGTCGAGTAGTTCTAGCCATGTACGAGGGCGGGTCAATAATTCTGTGCATTTTTGAATTTCTGACCTCTTTACTGAAACAGCAACACTGCTCCTGTCAACAGGCATTTGTCAGTTGACTCCTGTCAAAATTTAAACTTGCTGCGTCAGTTAGTTTGTGTTTGACAGCTATTTTTATCAGACTACTCACTAATTTGAGGAGAAAATGGAAAAAAGTGAATTTCGTGTGCTTATTAAGCATTATTTCTTGCGAAAAAAAACCATTACCGAGACCAAGGCTAAGCTTGATAAATACTGCACCATCGATTTCAATGGTAAAAAAGTGGTTTACTGAATTTCGTTGTGGCCGTACAAGCACTGAAGATGCCGAACGTCCTGGACGCCCAGTTGAGGTCTCTACACCCGAAACAATCGAAAAAATTCACGATATGGTGTTGGCCGACCGAAGATTGAAAGTGCGAGAGATTGTGGAAGCCGTAGGGATCTCGCATGGCTCAGTGGTTTCAATTTTGAATGATCACTTGGGCATGAGAAAGCTTTCCGCAAGATGGGTGCCGCGTTTGCTCACAGTCGACCACAAACGCAATCGTGTAACAACTTCACAGGAAGGTTTGGCGTTGTTTAATCGCAATATGGAGGAGTTTTTGCGCCGTTTTGTAACCGTGGACGAAATATGGATCCATCACAACAAACAACAGTCAAAACAGTGGGTTTCTAAGGGTGAATCGGCGCCAAAGAAGGCCAAGGTGGGTTTGTCAGCCAATAAAGTTATGGCGACTGTTTTTTGGGATGCACGCGGGATAATCCACATTGACTACCTTCAAAAGGGAAGAACAATCAATGGGGAATATTATGCCAACTTATTGGACCGATTCAATGACGATTTGAAAAAAAAACGACCTCATTTGGCCAAGAAAAAGTTCTTTTTCACCAAGACAATGCAAGGGTGCACACATGTGCAGTTGCCATGGCAAAAATCCATGAATTGGGCTATGAATTGCTCCCTCATCCACCCTATTCTCCAGATTTGGCTCCGAGCGACTACTTGTTCCCAAACCTGAAGAAATGGCTTGGTGGAAAAAGATTTGACTCCAATGATGAAGTCATCTCGTCATTTTGAGGACCTCGACAAATCATTTTTTTTGGAAGGGATAAAAAAATTGGAGAAGCGTTGGACAAAGTGTATAGAGCTGAAGGGAGACTACGTTGAAAAATAAAATTATTTTTTTATCAAAAAATCTGTTTTAATCCAAAAGTCACGGACTTATTGACCCGCCCTCGTATGAGTCCAAGACAAAATATCCTGTGTCGACAAAGGTAGAGATCCGGCCTTTTCTGCAAAACTTTGCAGTGGAAAACTGCATATTGGATGTGGTCAAGTATTTCATTTTGGATCCTGAATTAACATGAACGACAACATCGGTCTTAAGATGCAGCACAGAATAAATCTTGCCAACTGATGTCAGTTTGGGCTCAGTAGTTAACTAAATAGAGTCCTCTTTCGAAGAACAAAAACAACTGTTTATTGTTTCAGTCCTAATATATAATTCCGACTCGTGGACTATGAAGAACAACAATGAAAGGAAGGTAGGAGTTATCAAGAAGATATTGGAATAATTAGCCGCATAAGGTCCAGCCAATAAACACTCTTTTCTGAAAGTAATGGTTATACTCGAATTTCCTGATCTGTATTAATCGACCTGAATGCGATTAGCGCTTATGACTGTTATCATCGTGCTCGTATAATTTTCAAGATTCGTATGCGGTTGTGATGTAAGTCAAGAAGAGAAAACAGGCTGGTACCTTCAAGTTGCAGCAGTTACTTCCTTGATAACTGACTGACACTGGATTCACTGGTCGGTGGCGATTCGATTGTAGAGGACCGCGCCCATATTTTTTTCATATCAGAGATGCGATACGGTTAGTTCAGTGGTTTATTTCGGCTACTAAGCCAATCAATCACAGGTGTTAACACCGGAAAACGCAAACTATGTATTTCTGACATCGATAAAACTACAAAACAACAAATTTCTGCTTATGAACAATAAATCTCTCATTCTGTCTCTGCTCGGAGTCAACGAAAAACCATAGGTCCCCCAAAATAACTGAACGAAAAACACAGCATGCGGAGAGACCAGGCATTGATCTACACCGGACTATATAGCCTATTTACTTACTTAGATGACGCTGTACTCCAGGGTGGAGCAGACTCTGAGCTAACATGCCACTCCATCCAGAGCGGTCTCTTTCCAGTAGCCTCCAGTTGCACACACGAAGTTGGCTAAAGTTTCCTTCCACTTGTATGCCACATTCAAGATGAATTCGTCATATGCTGCATTGGAATCGAAAACTTACGCTGGTGTCCATACGTTCAAGGTGACGTAGGGTTATCCGAGCGTGGTCGCCAACACTGTACAGCCATACAGTTCGCTATTGAAACGTCTTCTGCAATCTCCATTGACGCGAACAGGATTGAAAATTACCCGAAAAAGTTTTCTCGCGGAGTGCCCGAGAGCATTTCCATTCGTTTTCATTAGTTCCAAGCTTCTGGTTCTTTCCTGCTTTCATAAAGCAGAACTTGTATAATTTTTATTGCTTTTTAAGCCCAAAAAAGTAGCGATTAACAACAGCGATTCTTAAACGATTTCCGCACTGGTATCGTTGTCGGAGTTGATAGTGGAGCCGAGGTAAATAAAGTGCTTTACTACCTCAAAGTTCTAGCGCAGTTCAGGGGATATCCCTCCCTCACAAGCAATGATGCACTTCTATTCTTCGGGCATACTTTCGCTTTTTGAAAGGAGTTGATGTTAAGCCATCCGGTCCAGCAGTTTTGTTGGACTTAAGCTTGAAAATTGTTGTCCTGACTTCACCTTGGTCAATTGGATAGAAATTTTGACTGTCTTTCTCCAGGTTGAATGGTTCATTCTACCTGATGGTGTGATGTTATTCGTCATCACAATTTAACAGTCTGCAGAAATAAACTTTCCAGAATCTCAGCACCGACTGTAATTCTGTTATGAGCGTTCCTACTCCATCCTTGCAAATTTCTGCTCGCTCTTCACAAATATTGCATGATCATATTATTTTTTGGTAAAACTTCTGAACTTCATTTGTTTGATAGCGCCTCTCTAAGGCCACGATTGAGCATATCTCGTGCCCCCTTTCTTTTTTCTTCTAAAGAGCCTATGCTCTTCCCGTCTTTTTTCTGTCAGGTCGAAAAGAACGACAGGGCCGCTCTGTACGACCGCGGTTTTTTAGATTTGCCCATCTGCATTTCAACCGGCGGGTTGAAACCTAGTACATCAGACGCTTTTGCGCAGGGATGTCACTGGTCCTCTAACTTTGATGCTGGCGGCATCGGACTACTTCGGGGGTTAAGGGAAGCTCGATCGGAAAAGGCACTGGTGGACTTTTGTGAGTGTAACCACTCGACGTTGCGTTTCTTCCCAATGGTTCGCTTTGCCCTTTGGGTTATTGCAGATATTGGCAACCGTATCTTGACTAAAACAAGAGGATATTACGGTATCGTCTGACAGTACACAGGATGTTAATTTCGTACTTTTGTTGCGAAACCTTGAATTACTTACCACTGCTACGAACTCTGCTGGGTGAAAGCCGACATCTTTAGTCATATCTGGGACGTAGTACTTCGATACCAGTCAGCCAAGAACCTCCCGATTACTGGTTTCCGTTGGATTTTAAGGCCCCGAGAGTATCTACATAAATATAAAGCTCAGCTATGCAAGAGAAGATAAATATTTAAAAAAAACTAACTTCTAACTTCATCCTCATTGTCCTTTATTTGTCCATCCACAATTCTACTCCTATCCCCAAAATACTATCCATCAAACGTATCACTTCGTTCACAACAAAATTGTGATCCTAATACCATTTGCCGCTATTCCAATATTTAAGAGTGTGAGGAACTATGGGGGATCATTCAAGGTGTGGTTGCTAATTGGTATTTTGCCTGCTAACGCATAAATCCATCCAACCACGAAGTGCATTTAATTTGCGGGTGGCATATATGGCCAATACCACCAAATACGGATACCTCTCTGGCTGGAATATATGTACATATGTATAATAAAATTTATTTTTATGTTTATTACCTCACAGATAAGGACAGACTATTGAAATAGCCGCCAACAACATACATACAGACTATTAAGCCATCAACCTATAGAGTGTAGACGTGGTTCAGGGTAGTGCGTTCGCTCATTTTCGTTCAACCACCCTCTTCGAATGTTTCCCTGTGAGTCAGAGTTAGAGTCAGTCAGTTGGTGGGTTATTGTTTGTATGACGTCCTGCTATCTAAAATATATCAAATACACGCAATAAAAATAAAATGGAAAATATCCAATTTGTATAAATAAAGACGAATGCCGGCATCACGTCACACATGTCAAGGGATTTAATATTCATTCGACTGTGTGTTGGTAAATTCGTATCTCCATAGAGCTACAGTGTGACTGTGTGGGTTAACATTTGAGTGGTGAATATGTTAAAATTAAAAGGTTTTTCATTTCAACACAAAAGGTATATGGTACCATATGAATGGTACGGTGTGCCCATAAATTTCCATAATCTTCTTCGTATGCTAAACGGGATTGAGGGGATAGATGGTTGCCATTAAGTAGGTTGGCATTAGAGAACTTTTCAAGAAATAACATATAAAAGCAATTTGATGAAATTGAAGGATACATTCGAGTACAACAAACCTGTCTGAGTGCTGACGGGGTATACAATTGATGTCGTTTGTATCTTTATGCCGTTTTCGAATAAATATACATTATGTCCGGATTTATGAGAAAATATAAAAGTGACTGCCACCGCGATCTATGTCCGTACACGGTTACTGGTGTGAGTACGAGCAGTTGGCCTTAATTATGAGGACCTTTCCTTGTCTTGCATCTCAGGGAGTACCAGTCACAACATTCCTACTGGCAATCACCTACCTAAGACCCTAAATACATAGCATGCTTCTATCAACAGTCACTGAACTGACAATAGCTCATAAATCAGTGACAAGCGATTACTTACTGTCGAGAGCTTCTGTCATAGTATCCGGAAGCATGCGTTCAGCAGCAAGCAGTGTTCTGTCTAATCTGCTGCTGTGGATCGCAAGATTTTTGCAAAAAGATCGAAATCCTCGATGAAACCAGTAGGCTGGTCAGAGTCCTGAAAAGGGGAGAATCAGCCAGACTGGGAACTCTCATAAAATCTGATCGCACCTACACTGAGTCGAAGCAGAGACTCCTTGTTTCATGCTTGAGGCTTACTTCCCAGGTGCACATCAGATCAGAACCAGCTCATATCACGGAATTGCAAGTAAGCTGAGTAACACAATAAGACGTAACTTGTATCTCTCTTCAGTTGCAGTGACGAATAAGGCCATCAAACACGCAGGCACGGATGATATAAGTTAAAAAAATTGTTGTACTTTTTATTTAAAAAAAAAAAACAACTTTAGTTTTATGCCATCAATCTCAGGACTAACTTATAACAATTCTTTCACTTAAAAACCCACGATTCCAACTTGCATCCGATTCAATTTCCCAGGTATTCGACTGCATGTTATCTGTTGTAAACTTATATATCCAGTTATACAATACAGAGGTATAGACCAGCTGCTGGCAACTTCATTCTAAGCCTGGCACTAAAATACCTTCCGAACGCTGGGCAAATAGTAAAAGCAACCTTTACACCGAAAATCGGAAAAGATGACTACATGTTCGCCAAGTCGAACTTCCTTCATGTCGAAGAGTATGGAGAAAATGATCGAGCTCCACGTTTCCAAAACTGCTTTGTGAATGCGCCCTCTATCTAAGATACAACATGCCTACCAACGCGGAAGATCACGTTTTGTTGATAAGATCGGTGATATTTTAACTACCTCAATGACAGTCTATGCTCAGTCATATGTAAATGATATAGCTATACTTCCTATTGGATCATAGCTAGCGACTGTCTGCTCTAAAGCCCAGAAAGCACTAGATATGATCGGCGATTGGTACACCAGAAATAGGCATAAAATTAATTCTCTCTGGGGTCGTACTCTGTACTAAAAGGAAGAAGCTGACTTTTCTGACTCATTCAGTGAAAGGTCATCTGGATCTACACGGCTATGGTAGGATCATCTGCCATAGCTTTTACAAGAGTCCAAACTACTGTCTGCCTCGGGTGCATGAGGGCTTTTCCTAGCATACCTGTCTGCTCTAGACGCACTGATGAATTCCTTTTGATTCGATGAAACGGCCTTTGGGACATCTACTGAAGTTTTGCCGACGTTGCGCGAGGACTCCCTTGTGTGATTTATGTTCAAATACAAGTTGTTTACCTATGCCCAAAAAAGGAATAAAGTCCGGCCTTCACGAATGGCTCCAAAAACGATCAAATGCAATTGCCGATAAACTTGTTGGACAAAGCCCATAAGAAAGTTTCTCAACACTCGAACCTGAGTTAAGACTGCCTGGTTCCTCGATTAGTTGTTCCATTGACAGTTGGGTTTCATATAAGCATAACTGCAGCTGCCATGAATCTCCAGGATAATAATGACGAAGATGATGAATGATTTCCCAAAGTAGGAAAGACTAATGACTGGTATTGTTGGAAATATTGGTAAGTAGCCTTTTATCTCTTTTTACCATCGTGTTCTGTAAAAGAACTGAAAGAAAAAATGGAGTACAATGCACTAGTTGTTTGGCATAGTACTCGTTATCTATTCTAAAATAAAAACGAAAGCCCATTCTCCCTCAACAGAATACACAAATCCACCAACTGGAACCTATTCACAGAGACTTTAAAGTGTGAATCCATTCCTTCAAATATGTTATATGGGGACTCACCACACACTCTTGACGAATTAGCCTGAAGTCTACGGTATCAAATCATCTTTGCAGACGAATCTAGCTGCAATTGCAAAAAGCGTTATTAGCGATGTACGAGTGTATACGAGTATACTGGTGTACCAATGATAGATCTAGCAACAATCTCGAAAGTGAGACAATGATGAAGAGGTTTCCTTCATCAGCTCCTCCAGGTTGTACGTTGGATCGTCGAGTTAACTGCCCGAATATGTAAGATACTGTGTCCTGTGAAGTGGAAAAGGATACGAATGGACTTACTGTCGGTGACACCAACAAACCCGCCAGGGTTAAAAGTTATATTTACCACATATTGCATCTATGAATTTCTCATCCAGACAAACGACTAATGTCCTTAGATGACCTAAAGATCGATTTAAATACTTAGGAAGGGAGCGCATCTATAGCGACACAGCTGGCTAATTGGCTCAGGTTAGCCAACTGCATAGCAAGGCCAATAGTTTCCGCAGTCAACACATGGTATAAACATTTACAAAGGGGCCTGTTTAATTGATCACATTGCTATCAACTACACAATGATGGATGTCTTAGCATTTCCATAAACCAACATCGACGCAGAATCATATCCTGTTGTAGCGAAGGTGCGAATGCAAATAAGACTGAAGAAGCTCTATAAATGCTGGATCATTTTCTGATCGAGTCTCCTAAAATATTTCGAGAAATCTTGTGCTGCCGGAGTCAAGCGCGCAAGTCCTCTTGGCAGTTTTTGGTAGGCCATTAGAGATTGTAGATTTCACCCGACCACGACAACAAAACTCCTGATCAGCATCTGCTTCTCAGAAAGAAAAAGAAAGAAGCAGAAAAGAAGCTTGATTGAGGTCATGTGCCTCCTGCGAGAGTGATGAAGACACTGCGGAGCACTATCCCTATAGGTTTCTGGCTTACGTTCTCATCAGGCTGTAGGTATTCCGCGTTGATGTGGTGGATGCTGGTCCTATTGGCAGTTCATCACTTGAGCGCTGACCTGTCTTTGAATGAAAGGCTGGTTCTTTGTCTGTTTCGACAAAATAAAAACCAAAGAACAACTCTTACTAGTAGCTGTTTAGTAGGACTGTTTGTTTTTTTTTTTAGAAAAACACATCGTTCCACGAACAAGAAGAATATACTCTTATCGTCCCAGTTCTATTGTGGGAACATGGATTTAATCAAAAGTAAATGAAAGTTCCTCGTTCCTGTAGAAACGGAATTCAGAGAAGAAGATACAGCAATGAACAGTGGCAGCTATACAGCAACATTAACTCTGTTAGAAGGCTAAGAATTCATCGGAAAAAAATTACGCATTAAGTAGTAAGAAGCTTATCCAACTTGGTATGCATAATTGGAAGCGATTAACCCAAAATCGCGCTAAATGTGGGAAGATGATGGTTGAGGCACAGGTGGATACGGATTGTATCGTCACCTAAAGATGAAAACATAAATTTTTAGAACATTCATAATATATTTAAGTTAGCAACACAGCCAATATTTTTCCATTCATATGTAATATTCGGCTCCTATATACCCCAAAGGACTAGGAAACGCAATGAAGAAAAGCTTTTCGAAGATAGGATATGAAGCAAGAACATAGATTCAGCCGAAATGCTATCTTTTAAAATCTTGTTTATTCGACGTGTATTTTCTCACGGAAATTGATTAAGATATCAAATTACTTCGTATCCTGTTGATTTTTTTTTATGTTTCAATTAGAAATCATTAATCTACCATTTACTTTCTTCAACTTTCAATTAGCTCCGAAGTCTTTAAATCCATCCCGATCTTATGTCATTCGTAGAAGGAGCAAATTGTATCCTCGTAAGAGGCGTTGTCCCAAAAAATCTCCGATAAAGTGCAGTGTGTCAAAAAAAAATCTCAAAATCCCACTGAGCTGGCTTAAGAAAAGGACGACACAACAACAACAGACTGTTGGCATTCGTCGAAAAACAATTGAAAAACCTAGTAACACCGAAGTAACAAAAGGACAATTGTTGATGTAATATCGCACCTTAAGTGTAATCCTTGTCACAATTGTTAACCCCGACTTAAATAGATGACAATCCCAACGATGAAAGTACCACTCTTCAAATGCAAAGACTGACTGTTAATGGACAAAAATCAGCCCAATAAGAGATAGATCGCAATCAGATTTAGAGAAAAAATTTGTTTTCTTTTGTTTGGTGTTTTCTTTGTGACAACTACTCGTAGACACAATGGCATTTCGGGTATTGGAAGGTAGGCTTGGGATACTAGAAGTCAATAGGCGAGTCGTACTTAAGTCCAAGTACAAGTACGTGTAACTTGAACTCAATTTTCGATCTTAAGTTAGCCAGAGAGGTCCGATCAGTCATAGAGGATCTAAATAGTAGTTTGACTACAGAGGCTTTTCATTGCCCCTTAATACTGACTCCTCGTTTCGTCGTCCTCGTATCTACGAGGTCTAAACTAAGAAGTTGCGAAAAATCGGCAAAACACATGCTCGCAGGACAGCAAGGAGGCTTCTCGACATTCTAGCTCCAACCGAGTTGAGGGGACCGAGAGTTTGTGTTATTGTGCTCAATACAGTTTCAGCATCTCGGATTTTTTATTTTATAATTAGCCCGCGCTCAAGGGATTTTAGTTAAAATATTTGTACACAGCCCGAGCGAAGGAAAGGAGAGGTACCGACGTATATTGTTCTTAAATGTTAGCAAATTATAACGACCAGGAAATAGAGAGCTCGGCAGGTCATTCAATAAGCGAGTTGTACGACTTAGGAATGAATTATGATATTTTAGAGTACGTCCGAAAGTGGGCTTCAAAGTATACCGATGAGCATTCATAGCGAGACGGGTGTTACGGTTGAAGGTTTGAAGGGCCGGAAAGCTACTGGTGATTTCAATGGTGCACTGGTGGTGGAAGAAGCGATAAAACAAAGTGAGATAGGAGACATTACGTCGGTTTTCGAGATTGTCAGTTGACTGACAATCACATATCAGTGGCGTAGAGTGGGTTTGGGCCGCCCGGGGCAGGCCCTATTTATGCCGCCCCTAGTAATTTTTTCACACACTAAAAAAAAAACCCTTGTCTACGGTTTCAACCAGTTATACCTACACATATGTATGTCAATAAACTTCGTAAAATTTCTCTTCAAAATTTTGTCAACTGTTGTTGCTACTACTTTGCTTCACTTGCGAAAATGAAGCCCCAAATTTAAAATTTTCTTACATTGGTTACTTTCCGATTTCCCAATCTCGAAGCGGATAAAAATTATTTACCTTAGGATATCAAATAAATAACGGTAATTCCCATTAAACTTTAATTATCTAAATTAAAATTCTTCAGAAAAAAAACAGGATTCGATTATTTTTTGTAATATATTTTCCATTTATTTATTTTTTTTCTTTAGCTTCTGAAATTTTTTAATTTAATTCATTAATAAATAAATAAATAATTTCATAATTAAAATTTGTTTAAAAAAAATAATTTGTAAATGAAAGGATGAAAGCATTTAATTTAGGTTTTAGTAAAAGGGTAAATGCAGGTGCATAATGTAATTCTTTTTTTTTTATTTACATGAAACTTTTTTATATTGTATATTTACAGAAAACTTCTTTAAAATTTTATTTTCCTACCTTTCGTCAAGGCAAAATCTCTTATTATTCTTTCAGTATCGATGGTCTCCGCGATTTCCTGCTCTATAGCTATAATACCCAGATTAGATAGCCTAAGGTCATTGTGGACCTTAAGTAATTTTTAATAAGCTTCAATTTTGAGAAACCGCTGGCATTACTTATTGCAATTGTGAGAAAAAGACGAAGCAGTATTATTGTATGAGGCAGACTAACTTCCAGTCTAAACTGTAATATATATTTTAATAGTTCGAGTAGGCTTTTATTGGCGAGTTCATTTGTTTTTCACACTTACAAAAAATAAAAAAATTATTTGGATTCTCATTCTTTCGTTAACTTCTTTCGAATGTCCTTCATAAGGTTGGTGACAGTTACATCCGTGATCTTTTCGGACGCTCTTTTCCATTTAGCACTAAAATCTTTTACGTCCTTTGCCCACTGCTCACTTTTCCTCAATTTAGCTTTGACCAAAGCCCACTACCTTTCAATGAGTTGGCACTGTAAAACATTGGGTGGATTCATGTCTTTTGGGACAAAGTCGACATTTTTAGCAACAAGAAAGCTCAACGTCGCATGAGCATAGTGAGCTGAAGCTAAATCTGGCCAAAATAATGTTGAAACATCGTGTTTGTTTAAGAAAGGAATCAACCGTTTTGTTAGTTTCTGTGTCCACTTTGGCAAATGGCCTGCCAAACCAGATATTTTAACCCGAATTTTTCCATCCCAATCGATGTTGTTGATTGCGGAAGAATCTCAGCTTCAAACGAGTTGCAAAACTGCGCACCTGGAAGAGTAGTAAAGTCGGCTTTGACATAAGTTTCGTCATCCAAAACCAAGCACGCTTTCTTGTTGCCGATCAACTCGATCGAGCTTTCGGGCTCGTGTTTTTATGACTATTTTTTGCTTTTCAGTAACTTTACGTATTTTTTTGTTTTTTCCAGTTTTTAGACCATTACGTTTTTTAGATCTTTGTACCATTGTTTGGTTGGTATTCCATTTCCGAGCAACATATCTGGATGACATAGTCCGATTTTTAACGATGGTACCCACTATTTTCCTGTCCAAATTTGTATCATGTGCTCAACTTTTAGCTCCACTTTTAGCTCCACTTTTCTGTTTTCGCTTAACTGTCAACGTCTCCAAATATCGTTTAATAACAGAATCCACTGTACTGCGTGCTATGTTTAAATTTTTTGCGATAAAATGGTTTGGACGCGAAGTATTTTCGAACCATTTGTCGATGATCTTTTTACGGCGTTCCTCTTGACTCATATTTTATAAATATTTTAAACCGCACCGAACTAAAATCAATGGCAAACTGAAAATAAAGAATATACAGGCTAATTTGGGTACAAAATGGGATTGCAATTTTTACGCATTGGAAGTATAGCCCGTATTAAAATTTACAGATTTTATTCGTTTCAGTCCTTATAATTTCTCTTAACCTTACGCGTTCGATCTCAAATTCATCCTCATGAGGTGCAACATCTGAATTGCTTTCATAATTTTTATCTAAGAGTTTGGCTGGGGTGAGAAAGCCCAACTTTCGTTGCTGTTGAAATCTTTGCTGTATTTCAGCACAGACCCTGTCTAATGATGAAAATAATTTTCGTCGCAGTTCGTTTTCATAGGATAAAGCAGCATCTATATTTCCGTCACTAAAAATATGCTTTTTTTTTTTATTTTCCTGGGACGTTCCATTAAAATTCCAAGTTTTTGACATACATTTTTAGCATAAGTAATAGCACAGTCTACCAATTCATATCGTTTTTTTGTAAGGAAGATCTGTAATACATTTATTTTTTGAGCACATTGAAGCACGAAAAATGGTCATACTCGTATATAAGAAAAAAGTAAAGAATATTAAAAAAGCTTATGAGAGTTTAAAAACTTTTATATTTTCGTTTTCACAAAATATTACTCTTTGATTCTTACCGAGCTGGCGGTATAATAGTATATGTAAAAATGGGTTGTACGTGCAATTTCGGTAATATAAATGTTCTGAGCGCTGATATCTTGAAATTTTCTTTCGAATATAACAATGTTTTGTATACTTTATTGCGAATTTATAGGCTTCAGGAGGTAAATAAAACTGTGTTTTTGAAGGATCTAGAAAAGATTTTAAAAAGGATTAAGGCAAGAATTTTGATTGTCTTAGGCGGCATCAATATCAATATTCTCGATTGCTCTAATAAAGACACTGAGGACTATTTGTTTTTAATGGCATCAAACGGTTTAAAAAGTATTGTTAATGATCCGACTAGCGTAGGTACTCATCTGTAAGTTGTATTGACCATATTTTTATAAGAGTGTACAAAAATTTTGATAAAATTGTTAAAGGAGCAGTTCATGACTACGGAATTACTGACCACCACATGACTTCTTTCAGCATTAGTGTTCGATTCGATCCAAAATCCCAAAATTACTACTTTTAAATCGACACAAAAAATAGACTATCACTTGCTTAAAGAATACCTCTCGTACGAATTTTGGGATTCGGTTTACAATGAAAATGATCCTTCCAGTGCATTTGAGATATTCTTATCGATTTTAAACAAGTATTTAAGACTTTACACTACAGAAGATTCGACCATAACAAATCGAAATAAACACTTAAAACCTTGGATAACAAAAGATCTTCTAAATCTTATAAGAAAGAAAAATATATATGCAAAAAAAACAAGATAAATAGCCTTGTAATGAAAAACTAAATAAATATTATAAAAAACTTTGTAAAATGGTTACTATTAAAGTTAAAGAAGCATGTAATAATTATTACTTAAACTTATTTGAAAGGGCAAATGGAAATAGCAGGAAAAAATAGCAGGAAAGTATGAAAGAATAGATAGTATTCTGGGCAAATACAAACAATCTGAACAAATAAATGTTTTGGAAGAAAATGGAATTCTAATAACAGGTTCAGAAGAAATCACCAATAAACTTAATGAACATTTTATTGAAATTTCAGAGCTACTAAAACCTTCAATCGAACCCTGACTTCCCTGTCACTGTTCTTTAAATAGTAATCTTATTACCGACAGAGTTCAAAATAATAGTTTTGTATGTGAGCCCACTGATCCTGTCGAAATCTATAGAGTCATTATGAACGTAAAGAACAAAAATTCTTGCACAAGTGAGGGTATCACAAGTATTCTAATAAAAAATATTACTTGGCAAATAATAGATGTGTTGAGCTATTTATTTAATTTAAGTATCAATAATGGTTGTTTTCCAAGTCCACTTAAATGTGAAGAGGTAATTCTACTTTTTAAGAAAGGTAACAAAAAAGATGTGTCCAACTACAGACCCATATAGTTATTACCTACATTTTCTAAAGTATTTGAAAAAATTCTAAAAAATAGAACGCTACAATTCTTGGGGAAAAATAAGTTTTTTTCAAGTAATCAATTTGGTTTTCGACCTGAATTATCAACAGAGGATGCTATCCTTAGGGTCTGCAGCCAGCTACACGAAGGGCTAAAAAAAAATATGTCTACTATGGCTTGATATGGTTGACCATCAGTTATTATTAGAAAAACTATACAATGCTGGATTTAGGGGAACAATACATAACTGGCTCAAAACATATCTTAAAGACAGAGTTCAAAAAGTGAAGGTAAATCTCGTTTTTAGTAAGCCACTGGTCTCAAAAAAGGGAGTCCCTCAGGGTTCTGTACTAGGGTCACTCTTATTCCTAATATATATTGACTCGATTTTCAGACAGTAATTCAATGGAATAGCGACTGCATTCGCCGATGATATAACCTTTACATACACGTTCCAAAACCAAATTGATTGCATTACGAAAATTGGAGAAGATCTAGAAAAATTTAGGGTGTGGTTTGCTCATCACAAGTTACTCATTAGCGAAAAAACCAAATTATTAACATTGAAAATATCCGGCAATACTATATCTGAATACAACCTTCGACTTCACTCGCATGAATGTACTAGATTTAGCCTACCGCTGCATACTTGCGGCATACAAAACTTTTATGAACAGAATACGTGTTTTATAATTGAATCAGTCAAAAATTTTAAATATCTAGGAATCTTAATAGATCAAAATCTGAACTGGAAGGAGCATTTACAAACAATAAAATCCCACATGTACCTGGTGCCTCGTAAACTGTATCTTAGCAAACCATACTGCTCAGACAAAGTTTTATCAAAATTTTACTATGGACTGGCACACTCTAAATTGCAATATGGCATTGTATGTTGGGGAGGATCATATTTCAATGCGATTAGACCAGTCTTGGTTGCTCAAAAATATCTTGTTCGCATTCTTACTAACTGCAATCGTCGTACTCATAGTTGGCCCCGGTTTATAAAATGTAATATTTTACCAACAAGACACTTATATGTTTTTAAAGTGCTTAGAGAATTTTTTAAGCGAAGTGGAAACATTCATAGTAGGACTAACTCAACTTATAATTTAAGGACAAATAACACAGGCTTAGCAAACGTACCAATTGCACGTTCAACACATTTTTCAAAATTCTATATATTTATTGCCCCATGCTATTTCAATAAACTTCCACTTTCCATACGATTAACTATGTTAATAACTAAGCTTGGATTTTTGCTATTGATCTTGCTAATATTGAACTATTACTACGAATTCTAACTTAATATCGATGGAAAAAACGGACTAAATGGAACTGTATTCTTCTTTGTATCTCATTACTGTTAATTTCATTCACGGATTTCTTTAATAAATCTTAATTATATAGCTATATATTATCTGTATCTGTATTTTCAATGCCACCCCACTCCAGAAATGTTAATTAATTCATAAAAAAAATAATGAAGTGTCGTCTAACACTAATTTTTGAATTTGTTATCAAATTAAATGACGACTACTATTTTATTCATTCTATGAAATTTATATTATTATATTACTCCTTTGTATTTATCTATTATGAAATGAATAAAAATATATTTAAAAAAAAAAAAAAAAAAAGTTGATTGCAGAACAACGCATAGTATACGACACGATTATGGATGTAATTACAAGACAAGGCGGTGGATTGTATTTCATAGATGCGCCCGGATGTACAGGCAAAATATTTCTGATTTCATCTTATTGTCTGGTGACTTTCGACAAACTTTACCAGTCATTCCACGTTCAACACCGGCTGACGAGCTTAATGCATGTTTAAAATCATCCGTTTTATGGCGACATGTGCAGAAACTAAGCTTACAAACCAATATGCGTATAAGATTGCAACATAATACCACACAATGTATCACATTGCCACCAGATTTCTGTATATTCATAGCAACTACAGATGAGCTAATACACCAAATATTCCCAGATATCGCTAGAAATTACAACAACCATCAATGGCTATATTAGCCGCCAAAAACGACGATGTTAACTCCATTAATTTCACCATTCAATGCGAAATACCAGGGGAAGCGAAAACATATAAATCCATCGACACTGTCATGAATCAAGACGAACTGAGTTCTTGAATTCACTGGATTTACCCGGCATGCCTCCGCACGTTTTAACATTGAAAATTGGCGTGCCTACCATTTTGCTTCGAAACATTAATCCACCATGACTTTGCAACTGTACCAGGCTCTCAGTGAAAAAAATGATGGCCAATATCATCGAAGCTACTATTTTGAATGGGAATTCAAAGGAGAAGATGTACTATTGCCTTGCATTCCAATGATTCCAACAGACTTACCATTCGAATTCAAATGTTTGCAGTTTCCGGTGCGACTTGCCTATGCAATGACCATCAACAAGGCACAAGGAATTTAGAAAGTTTGTGTTTCTAAAAAAATAAAAAATAAAAGTGTTCTTATACACATGTATCACTCAAATGCTAATGAACTGGATGGTATCGTCTGAATACTCCTTTTCAGACCACAGATTCGTCCAATTCAGTCTGAATGATGCTCCTCCTGATCAACCATCATTCCGGAACTACCGGAAAACTGATTCTCCAAAATACAGAGGAATACTATCAGAAACGCTATCCTCTGAACTATCAAGTCCCCCGCTTGACACCAATGAGCTTGACATGAAGATCAGGGATTTCACTCTGGCTCTCAATCAGGCTATGGCCGCTTTCTGCCCGCTTATTCAATCTAGAGGCAAGAAAAAGCCACATTGGTGGACATCAGCACTGGGACTGCTCAGAAACACTTGCAGAAAACTTTTGAACTTAGCAAAGAGCACAAGAAAAGTGACTGACTTGGACTCATTCAAAGAATCCCTCAAATTATACAAAAAATAACTGAGAAAGGCAAAGCGACAATCCTGGAGATCCGTCTGTGACAAAATCACGGAAACCTCTGAGGCATCACGGCTAAGAAAAATCCTCTCTACAAATCCTATGATGCCTAGCTGTTTGAAAAAAACCGATGGCTCTTGGACAACCTCAAGTGATGAATCACTCAATCTGCTACTGCACACCCACTTTCCATGTAGCTCTCAATTCGCGGTCAGTAGCAACCCAAACAGGTCTACTGCAACCGGGACCAAAATCTATGGTCTGATCACAAGAGACAAACTGCTCTGGGCGCTGCATAGCTTCAAACCATACAAGTCTGTTGGTTCGGACGGTATAATACCTGCCGAGCTACAGAAGTCCTCAGATATTATTCTGCCTGCGCTAGAAAACATTATGAGAAGTTGTGTAGAACTTATCCACAATCCACTGTCATCTCTCCATGTCAATGTAGTTTTCATCCCCAAAGCCGAAAAATGTTCTCATGCTGTCCCAAAGGACCTCAGACTTATAAGTCTATCATCTTTCCTTCTGAAAACTCTAGACCGACTGATTGATATCCATATACGAGCTAAAATTGATCCTAAACTTCTGTCAACGGCTCAACATGCCGGAAAGTCAGTGGAAACGGCTCTGCATTCACTGACTACCCACATCGAACGATCCTTACAATATAAAGAGTACACAATGGCTCCTTTCCTGGATATAGAGGGTGCCTTTAACAACGTCAACACATTCGCAATAACGACTACGCTGTCAACTCTGCAGGTAGACGACTCACTTGGGGAACTGATCACCCTTATGCTAAAAAGCAGGATAATCAACTCAAAACTGGGTGAGACTTCTGCTAAAAGATGTGTCAGCAGAGGTACGCCGCAAGGCGGTGTCCTCTCTCCCCTTCTCTGGAACTTAGTAGTAAATGAACTGCTGATATATTGTACCTGGAAGCGGGTGGCAGCAGGCTGATTGCCTATGCGGATGACGTTGCTATAGCCGTCTCAGGTAAGCATCTTAATATCATTAAAGAACTCCTTCAAGTAAATCTCAATAGATTAGCTCGTTGGGCAGATCGCTATGGATAGGGAATAAACCTCCATAAAACTGATCTTGTCCTCTTTTCCAGGAAATACAAAATTCCAACAATAAACCCTCCTTCAATGAACGGTACCAGTTTAGTGTTTTCCGATACGACAAAATATCTGGGTCTCATTTTTGACAGAAAACCAAACTGGAAACCTAACATTCAAGAAAGGGTCAATAAAGCTCCAATAGCTTATTCTTTTGCAAAAAAGCCATTGGGAATAAATGGGGCTTTCAACCACGGATAACCTACTGGCTGTACATCTCGGTCATAAGACCGATACTTACTTACGGGGTGGTAGTCTGGTGGACGGCCTTAGAAAGTGCGGCTCACTGCATTAAACTAAGCAGAGTCCAGAGAACAGCATGTCTATGCATAAGCGGAGCATTGCGGTCTACCCCCTCTGCGGCACTAGACATTCTGCTTCATTAAACAACCCTCGATATTTTCAGCAGGCAAATAGCTACGACTGCAGCTATTCGCCTTAAAGCGACTAAACAGTGGACAAATAATCCATTTGGCCACGCCAGTATTGTTAATACATTAGGAATCCCCACAGAGAACATCGATTACACCACACCTGAACTTTGGTTTGACAAAAACTTCCATGTAAGCTTCCCCTCTAGATTCTTCTGGGAGGAAGATGCTTTAATGGAGGACAACTCAATCCATCTCTACACAGATGGGTCTAAAACCGATAGCGGAGTTGGTGGCGGCCTCTCTTTCCATCTTCCAAATCACTGTAGCGTGTTCCTAGCGGAAATTTTGGCGATTAAAGACGCTCTGTCCTGGCTGAAAAAAAAACTTGATATCCACATCTTTTCAGATAGTTAGGGTGCTATCAAATCCCTGGTCTCGGCCTCACTAAATTCTAAAACCGCCCATGAATGCCGATCATCTCTTATGGAGATGGCACAGCAGTTCAACCTTCACCTTTGTTGGATGCCGGACCACAGAGACATTCCATATAACTGCAGAGCCGATTAACTTGGAACCACTCTACCTATTCTACCGGAAAAGGGTAGCATAGGTATCCCAATCGCTGCATGCAAACGAATATTAAAGCTGGATGCCAATAAAAGAACAGATCTTAGGTGGACTGTTGGACCAACATGTCTAGCGACCAAACAAATCTGGCCAAAACTGGATCTGTATCGCTCTACGAGTAAGTGTTTGATCGTTCTAAATAAGGAACATGTCAGCGCCATCATAGGTGTCATCACTGGACACTGCCTCATAGGCAAGCACGCAAGAAGGCTTGGCGCCTTTACAAATGATTTCTGCAGAAGCTGCATGGACGAGGAAGGGGAGGAGACAATCCTCCACCTACTCTGTACATGTCCAGCTCTCTCTCAGAGAAAAGAACTTCACTTAGAAGCTTTGTTCTACAACGACCTAAACGATCTGAAAAATACCATATAGACTTAAACAGTCTCCTACGCTTCGTCAGAAGCTCAAACTGGTTCCATCAGTAAGAGTATCATAGATCCACGTGGCATCACAATGGGCCAATAGGCCTAAGCGGTTTGGTATATCCAACAGCCACTCTTACATACCTACCTACCTACCTATGTATACTGACTTTTTCTTAAATTTGATTTTATTAATATGCGTGGCAACGCGCGCCGGGTACAGCTAGTTAAAAATAAAATGTGTAACTTATTCAATCTACAAGCATGGAAAAATATTACTTACTAGATTCTAAGATATCAAAATGTAACAATGTATTTACACCTATTGGAAAATGTAAAAACTATGTTGGAAATTATATACGTAAGATAAAAAATTCTGACAATTGTACTATGTATTAATATATTAGGAAATAAGCCAGCCAAATGTTAAGTGATACATGAAAATAACGCACCACTCCAGCTACTTGAAAACGGAAATATTAATACAGATTATGAACACACCTGGAATAATGCAAAACTAGACGGGCACATTACCACGCTGACATCACCTAAAATCCATTATCGCGAAGTGCATTATCAACACCAACAATTATTGTAACACTACACGACAGCGGCTAACTGTCAGTGTAAGTAAGATGCGTGACATGGGGTTTATTATCGAGACGGGTTCACTGGAGCCTCAGTAACGAGGAAGAGCGACTTGTGGAATGGTTCTAAAGTCCGTAAACTTAGTCAAATGGTGCAGTACCAACGCTTTATTATAGTCTGGGGTTGATCAGGGCCTCGCTTTCTCCAGTCGTGCACACGAAATTATCTGAGGCCCTCTACCACTTATGTGCGCCACCTAAGATGAGATCGTTCTCTACTGTGTTGTCCCTCTGGGTTGAATTCAAATACCTTAGGGGCTGGGACACTGGTGTCCATGCGCTAAACGTGACCTAGCCATCTAACTCGGGTTGAGTCAGCTTAATTGGTGGAAACAAAACCCAAAAGGCATGCCTCAATCCTTACATGTGGATTGGGTTTATACTCCAATATGGACTATATACATAGATACAATAGTACCCCATCACGACTTTGAAACACCGTACGCCTGCATTTTCTCAAACAGAGAGCCATGGAACAGGAACCAATTGGTAGAAGACTCAATGTCCATCTACACGGATGGATCAAAGATGAAAATAGGAACAGGCGCCGAGGTATTTTCAGATCAATTGAACTTACCATACTCGCGAAGCCTGGGGGCGCATGCGAGTGCTTTCTGCGCCATTGTTCCAGCCTCACTAATTTGAGGCAAAAAATTTTAGGAAGTTGCTACATCCCCAACCTCTCAAAGCTATCTGCTGCTTCACTTACATCTCTTTTCAGATTCGCTAATGCAACAAGATGGCTTAGACCCACCCATGGACCAAATGATAACCAACGCGAAACGGAAAGAGCGAAAAATAAAACTATGAACCGTAATGTAAATAGTTCCCATCACCTCTCAGTTCTCCGCCCGGCAAACACAATAAGTCTACACATACCTAAGTATGATGAGGTATAGAGTGGATTCGACTCCAGATACCACGTCAGCCCGGTAACCTAACCTAACCTAAACCGAGGTTCAGCATCGCTGTACAGCCCATTTAGTTCGCTAATGAAACGTCCCACACTGGGGCAGGGTACCTTATACCTGCCATCAAATAAACCAGAAATGTTAGACCTTCTGAAGTGGATCGAATGTTTTCATAGGCATATATATTAATCAAAAAAATAAAAATTTTGGTAAGGAACATTATTTTTGTTGTGGAAAAATAAAATAAACACATCAAAGAATTTTATTTACTTAAAGAGAACTTTTGAATTGTACATATGCCATATAATACGCACTGAATATAACAATTATAAGTGCTCCTCACTTTCTTCAATACGTATAATGTTCAAAACAGTTAATTATTGAAGATACACTAAAGCACCATCATCTTCATCATCATCAACTGTTGCATTATCATCTGATTTATTTAAAAATGGAACTTTTAACATTAATAATGCTTCTCTGGGAATATTTTTAACTTTATTTTTGAGAGGCTTTTGCTTACTGGTGATAACTGGATCAGAGCTCAGTAAAAAAAAAATTTAAAATATCCCTGTTAGATTTTTCTCTGCTACATTTTCTGGAATTATGCTCCCTGTAGCGCTTAAAGTCCTCGTTTCTTGCCGCCTGTGATTCCTCCGTTAATTGTTCGATAGGAAGAAGTGCAAAGGCTATTATTTCCGGGCCGTGAATCAAATACTTATGCAAAGTAGGTGGCATGTTGTACCATGGGTATAAAGACACAAAATATCTGGCAGTATCTTGTGCAAACAGCCTGTACTTTTCAAGATCTACATCAAATCCACTTGATATCGTGATCAAAATAATGTGAAACTTTTTTATTAAGTTAATGTCTATATTTGTAATTTTTGCGGACAACTCAGGATTTTGGAAAAAACGTCTGGCGGTGTTTCCATCGTTGCTACTGCCAAAACCGGATTTTCTTTAAACTTTTCTCTAAACTCTTTCTGAAACGATTTGTTTGTCTTGGTCCCCACGAATTCGCCATCTTGCTACAGGCAATTTGTATGCCAAATGGAATAGACATTCGAAGAATCGAATCCAACCATGTAAAACAGAAAGCCCAAACCTCAAATTTTCTGTGTTCACTGCCATTGAAACCATTTCATCTATTTTATTAAAATCTTTTGATGTTGCACCACACAAAAAGCATTTCATTGTTGAGGTAGTTTCTGTAAGGGCATTACACACCTTCCCGTCTACCATTGATAAAATTAATTCATGACGAATTTTTAATGTGTTTGCACCAATATTAATAATGCTTTCTTGAAGATTTGATATCTGATTTTCTATTTTTCTGTTTTCCTGAATACACACATCAATAGATTCCCTCCAAAATTCAATACTTATTGGCCTACAATACCTTGTAGATGCAGGACTTGGGTTTTGCCATATAATTACATCTTTAGCCATTAATCGAAGAGGTACAAGACATATGATAAAACCAGCTGAATCACTAGCTTTAGAGTCTTGAAAGGCTTGTTTGTAAGAGCTATGTCCCGACGACCCATCAAATCCTCATTTAGAGATAAGGCACATTTTCTCAAGTTAGTCACCTTTTAGGGTATTAAAAACAGCATCCAATCAGCATCTAATAGAGATTGCAATCTGACGGAAGCACCCGATTCATTTGCAGTAATGTCTGCTGGGTAGCATAGTTTTTTAGCTTCCTGTATTAATTTGTTAGATGGAAATTTTTCGGAAGCACTTTTTCTTATCACATCATACTGTTCATGGGAAAGTTTAGCTTCTATCAGGACGGATAGTGCATCTATAGCTGACAATAGAAATTGTGGATTTAAGGTTTTTTAGTAAGCTTCTTGATAACATTTAGAATGTTCAGGATATTTAGAAATATCTTTTAAAAGTTTTGAAGCTTGTGTATGACCAACAGCTCGTAAATTCATTCAAGTAGCGTAAGCTAATTCTGGTTTTGAAGTTACTTCACGCAGTTGCTTGGTTTTAGCACGTTTGCTATTTTCCGAGGAATTTTCAAATGAAATAACCGGTCGGCCGCGTTTAGCTTTTGACACAACTCATGGGAAAGAAAGTGATATCAGAAGCCACTCTTTATTGTGTTTATTAAATTTTTCTTCTATTCTCCTCGCTTTTATCCATCTTGACCTATATTGAAACTTGAAACTACTCAATTTCTGTTTGAGATTCTTGGCCTGGCAATTTGTTCGTTTTTCTAGCTCTTTAATCAAATATATATATTGTTGCTCGAAACTACTCTCCCCAGAATTATGCATTATATTTAAAAGTTCTTGCCTTGTAATAAATAATAGTGTATGAGAAGTTCCTGAAACGAAATAACTTATTTTGAATAATAAAAACATATTCGAATACAAATAATTTATTTAAGTCAAGCAATTAAAACTGATCATTATCGTAAAGTAGCAAAAAGTAACAAAAACAAGAATTTGTTTCACCGAGCCTATTCAACAAAGGTTTTTTCTATATAACAACCATAGCTTAATATTGTTTACAACCTAAACAAAATGTACTTTTTTTAATAATTTCATATTATTTGATTGCAAATATTAATTTATCTTGGCCACATTGAATTATGATGATAATGAAAAAAAAACCCTTCTAAAATATAGTAACATACCTGAGGTTGAAGCCTCCATCGCTATATAACACCAACAAAAAATGTATTTTATAGCAAAACTACTCTAAAAATGCACCCGAATCACTACTGCATAGGTCAACCACAAAACGCTGACTACGCTTCACTCTAATAACGAACCAGTTTTGTAACGGGTCATTTAAGTATTGCCAAAAAGTGCAGTTACTAGTATCCTAATTAAGTCATGTAATAGGGTTTTCCCAGAATCACTTTTATTTTTTTATTTTTCGGTAGTTTTTATGCCCCAGTGTGCGTCCTCTCAATTCTTCATTGATGCAAACTAGGCCAAGAATTACAAAAATTATCCGCTTTTGTCAGTGTTCAAGCTTATGCGCTAAAAAGCAGGACTGCGATGATCAGGGTCCTGTATAAAGTCTTTCTGGTTGCTCAAGGAAGGAGACTTCTAAGCCCAAAGAATCAGCGATTAACAAGAGTGATTCTTCGCTTTATTACCCCGCTGGTGTCTTTGTTGGAGTTGATAGCGGGGTCGAGGTAGATAAAGTCCCTTACTACCTCAGAGTTGTAGCTGCCTATCGTAACATTTTATCTTAGGCAACGGTGTTGCATATCCTCACTTGTTTACAGCTTTCCGTCGTTAAAACCATCTTTGCCATTTCTGCTTTAATAGTCGCAAACGCTCCATTGACACCTGCTTGTATTCTTCTCTAGAGTTGGTTTGCGAGTTTCACGCAATGCTTTCAAAAGCGATGTTTAAAAGGTCACAAAACAACGTGCCGACTTGTTTGAAGGGCTAGGTTTTGTCGTTACCGACCTTTACGGAGCAGGGTTCATTTTTTCATTTTCTATCTTCGAATGAGCTTAGTAGGGATGCCAAAACTAGACATTTGACATATTGGGTTTACAAGTAAGTTTCCAGCGTTTGTCAGAGATGGCGCCACCAGTGGATCCCGGGCAGAAATGTCAGACCCCATGTGTTTTATTTGTAGGTTTTGTATCTGTCAACAACTTTGCAGCATTATATTTGAGCAGTTCTATCGGTGTCGTAAATTTTCTCGAGCAAAATCATGGCAAGTTTCCAGCCAAATAAACGTCATTTGCGGGAAGCGCTGCTTTTATTCTTTAATATGAAGAAAAGTACGGCTGAGGCCTATCGTTTGCTTTCGGAAACTTATGGGGCGGAATGTATTGGTGAACTGACGTGCCGCGAGTGGTTCAAACGGTTCAAAAGTGGTGATTTTGGAGTTGAAGACAAAGATCGCCCCGGAAAGCCGAAAAGTTTTGAAGACGAGGAATTGGATGCTTTACTGGACGAGGATCCGTGTCAGATTCAAGAAGAGCTTGCTGCATCATTGAGCGTCACGCAACAAGCCGTTTCCCTGTGCCTAAAAGCACTGGGATTCATTCAAAAGGTTGGAAACTAGGTGCCGTACGAATTGAAGCCAAGAGACGTCGAACGGCGATTTTGCATGTCCGAAATGTTACTGCAGCGGTATAAAAATAAATCATTTTTGCATCGTATTGTCACTGGTGATGAGAAATGGATTTATTATGATAATCCTAAACGCAGAAAATCGTATACAAAGCCCGGCGAGCCCGCCCAATCGACGTCGAAACGAAATATTCACGTGAATAAGGTGGGATCAAAAGGGTGTCGTATACTACGAACTACTTCCGAGTGGTGAAACCATCAAAGGACCATTATATCGAACCCAACTAATTCGTTTGAAGCGGACATTAAAAGAAAAACGGCCAGAATATGAGACCAGGCATGAGTCCGTCATTTTTCATCACGACAACGCTCGGCCACATGTTGCGGTTTCGGTGAAAAACTATTGGGAATATAGTGGATGGGAAATTCTGCCTCACCCGCCTTACAGTCCAGACTTGGCACCATCTGACTACCACTTGTTTCGTTCGATGCAGAACGCTCTTACGGGAATACGCTTCAGCTCAGTAGAGGAAATCAAAAATTGGATCAATACGTTCTTGGGCTCGAAAGACGAGAAATTTGTTTGGTCCGGAATTCATAAATTGCCAGAAAGATGGGGGAAAGTTGTAGCTTCCGATGGACGATACTTTGAATAAAGCATTGTAACTATGTTTTCATAATAAAACTTCAAATTTTGGAAAAAAAACGCTGGAAACTTACTTGTAGACCCAATATATTTCGTCGCTGTCATATGTGGCTTTAAAATCGATGAAGAGGTGATGTTCATCGTTTTGGGTCTCTACCGTAATGAGAAAACTGGACCGATGGTGGACTTTCTTGACCTGAAGCCACACTGATAAGGGCTGGTCAAGCTGTTGACGAAGGATCTCAGGCGTTCAAATAATATGGCGGACAGGAATTTGAATGCGATGTTGAGTAGAATCATTCCCCGTAGTTGGGCCAGCTCAAGGTATCTCCCTTTTTTAGGATCGGACAAAAAATATTAGGGTTAAAATCGTGGGGTATAAATTCTTCGACCTAGATTTTAGAAATGCTTTTATAGATCACATGTTACTTTAAAAAAAACCTTGGCAGTCTGCAGAAATACAATAATCACTTCAGATTCTCAGCACCGACTGTGGTTCTATTATGAGGTTTCATTCTCCATCATTGCAGATATCTTTTGTTGCATTACAGCATCAGCATGTTCGTTTTATTTTTTAGTGATAAAATATGATCGATTCTGCTTCTGCTTTCATAAGGTTCCAAGGAACTGTTTGTATTGGCTATTTGGGAGCCTTTTCTTACTCACCTGACTCTTTTTTTTTTTAACTAAGGGAAGCTCAAGGGATTTTGTGTAGCCTTAAAATGTTTACACATTACATTACACATTTACAAATTAGGGAAAAAAGAAGAGAGGTACCAATATACGTTGGTCTTGAATGTTTGCAGGTTATAACGAGAATATCGGCAAAGCAATTCATAGGCAAGTTGTACGTCTTAGAAAAGAATCACGATATTTCAAAGTGCGCTCGAAAGTGGTCTTGAGGGTAGACTATTGTAATAAGTGTTACGGTTTGAAGGAGCGAAATCCTATTAGAAATTTCAATATAACACTGGTTGGTGGTAATAGCGATAGAAAAAATTACGGCAACAGATATTTTGTCAGTATACGAGGGTTCTAGTTGACTGTGTAATATTAGCACATAGCACAGCAAATGCTGAGAAGTCTTAGGAGCACCATAATACATAGATGTGGACATTGACATTGAAGCCAGATTAGAACGGAGAGTGTATTTTTTATATCGTCTGAAGAAACCTTGCCATTTCGCAGCATTTTTGGCAATATTGAACATGTGGTCGTTCCAACGTATGTGGAAAGTTTTTTGGTTTCAATGTAGCAAGTGCTATGAGTATTTAAGGCTAATAGCTGTTCTGCTGTTTATTCACTTAACAGATAGCATTGTGTTTCGAAAGCGCTAAATTACATTATGTTGGCATTGGTATTGGAATTTAATGAGCCAAAGAGCAGGGACGTGAAACCAGGAATGTATATGAAAAGCAGAGATTATTGCCATCAGCAGAGAAATATACTGATTTAATGGCCTCCATACCACCTCTAAGCTACGTTTTTGGACCTAGTTGAAAGGCTGAATCTAGTCTGTGTTTCAGATTGCAATTACATAGGTTGCAGGGAATGAAATCGCCGATGAATGCCTTACCGGCAGTCAGATTAGGTCTTGTTCGGACCTGAATCTGTCTGTCTGATTATAAATTTAAGTAAAATATTTGGGTATACACTTACCCAAGGAGTATTCTCCGGCTTATAGGTTAACACAAAAAGGGAAGAGAACGGAAAATTTTGTATCAGTCAGAAAAAGAACATGAGCTGGATATGTTGAACACCCGACACGACAGTAACGTATTCTGGGAGACTTTACTTTCCCTCTTATAAGGTGTGAAATCGTTTACTCATTACTCACTCATTCGTGTAACTGTCTTGTGTAACCGAGTTCTGTTCGGAGCTTTGACCAAGAAAGTCCTTCCTCTCAACTCCTCGCGCAGAAAAACATAAAAAGGAAAAAAAAAATGGAAAATTCCCAAACGCGATCGTTCGCCTAATGTTGAAGACCTCAGGTCTTCAAACAAAAAATTATTTAAAATGAGTTCTAGTGTTAAAAACCCGAGAACTAATTACTTTGCGCCGCTACAGTCTCTACCGAATTCAGACAACGACGACATTGATTGTGATGAAGTTTTGAGTCCACCCGCAACGAACAAAAAAATTAAAATCCCATCGATATGTGTCTTGCAAAAGAACTTAACAGAAATTCGTGCTCTTCTCCGTGTAGTTAAAATAGACAACTATTTTGTGGAAAAAATGAGTATTGGTGTGAAAATAAACCTGGATGGTGCTGAATTGCATCAAAAATTGTGTAATTTATTAAAATTAAAAAACCTCCAATCAAGGTCATTTAAAGTGTTGTTGTATGGCCTAGAGGAATTATCTCCCGAAGAGCTTAAAAACGAACTCGTATCACTCGGACTGAAGTGTCAGAACATAAAAATCATTTAAAAACAAAATGAACGGTTCGTGGATATATTTTATTTAGTTTTTCTTGAAACTGTTTGCATCCGACTTGCAGAACTTAAAAAAAACTTTAAAGCTATACAGGGTGAGTTTTTTAACTTGAAAAATACGCAATATCGCGAAAAATGTTTCGGACAAAAGTCACAAAGTTCTGAAGGGGATATAAGATGGTGACCACGAGTTTGACTTTGAGCCCCATTTTCAAGTTAAGTGAAGTTAAAACTCAAAGAAATTTCAGATAGAGACAAATTGTCCTAAACTTATCTGAGGGTGTATGATGTGCACTCTGCCCTTTTTTTCTACTTGAACGGAACTGTACTTCATTTAGAAACTCGATATTTGTTTTGAGGAACTGATTATTATTAGTAACGTTTTCCAGATTAATAATGCAGGCTATTTCAATTCAAGAGAAAACTGAAATGATATTGATTTATGGAGAAAGTGGAAGGAACATCGATGGTGCTGTTGCTCTTTACGCCCAACGTTTCCCAGACCAGATACGATCGCGCGCTTCCTTTTATCGGGTCATCCAACAATTCACTGGTGAAGGAAGTGTGCAATCAAAGAAAAGGAATCGGCCAGATAGGGTGGCTGTTGAGGACAATGAAATAGCAGTGTTAGCTGCCGTTGCACACGATCCTCACATTAGCACTCGCCAAATATGTAAGTCGTGAATCAGGAATTTCTCAAACGTAAGCAAATTGAACGAGACCCCCTTTTCTTCGCCAATGTGTTATTCTCTGATGAGTCGACTTTCACGAATCACGGTACGGTCAATCGACATAATATGCATTACTGGGCTGCCGAAAACCCTTTTTCGTTGCGACAAGTTGAACGCCAGCAACCTTGGAATGTTAATGTTCGGGCGGGAATTATTGGGGATAAATTAATAGGTCCATATTTTATTGAAGGCAACTTGAATGGCGAAAAGTATGCAAGACAGTCTTGCGGGACAATCTTCCAGTATTACTAGAAGAACTGCCATTGGAGTTGCGACAAACAATGTGGTTTCAACATGTTGGTTGTCCAGCCCATTATTCCCAAGTAGCCCGGGGCGTATTAAACAATGTTTACCATCAACGATGGATCGGACGAGGGGGTCCGGGGCAATGGCCTGCTAGATCACCTGATCTTACGTCACTTGATTTCTTCTTGCAGGGCTACTTAAAATGTGAGGTTTACAGAAAAAAGCCAACAACACGTGAGGACATGAAAAGACGAATAACTGAAGCTTGCCGGAAGATTACGCTAGAAATACTTCTCAGTTCTGTTGGTTCATTTAGAGCGCGGATAGACAAGTGTATTGAAGTGAATGGTCACATTTTCGAGCATGTGTTGAAATAGTCTCGGGAAATAAACGTCGAAATGGGAAGAATTCAATGATTCAACAATGGGAAGCAAGGGGACCCACTCTAATTAATCACCCCGAAGGAAACAAAATACTGCTACATCCATGTCGTTGTTTCTGGGTTATGCTAAACGCAGTATGTAAAAACAAATGACAAGCCTACGAACAATACGACTGAGCATTGAAAATCAGGAATTATCATTTGAAAAAGCAAAAGTGACCTTCGTTTGACCTTCTTCTTCTTTCAAAGAAGTAAATGCATTCACTGCAGAGATGATCACCATGCTCGGTAATTGTACTACGAAGGCGGAATAATTGAACGCTATAACTCAACTTGCAATTAAGTATTTATATAATTCTAAGTAATGACTTGTAGCTTAAACATTATATGTTGGAATGCCAGAAGCATTCGAGGGAATCTCTTAGAATTTAACTCTTTCTTTAGTGCATTCAATATTGACGTAGCATTAATCTGTGAAACTTGGTTAAATTCAAATGATCGTTTGTCTAACTCTGATTATAGGTGTTATCGTTTGGATAGGGAAGAGAGAAGTGGTGGTGGTGTTGCCGTACTAATAAAACGTACGATTAAACACGAGGTACTTCCTATTACTTATTTGAAATTAATTGAAGCCATTGGTATTGAAGTTCCTTTTGTTAATGGACACACATTGAAAATTTATAGTGCTTATTTTCCGGGTGGAGTAATCACACCTCAAAAAAGATTTGATCTCCGGAATGACTTCCTAAGGCTAGTTAATACTAACGATCTATTCCTATCCGTTTGAAATCCTCTTTCCCGATAGTCCTGCTCACATTCCATCTAGTACGAACAGAAACCCTTCTACGTTGGATTTATATCTTACTAATATGACTGATCTTTTTACTTTCCCCATAACCCTCAACGAACTCAGTTCCGATCATCTACCTGTTAAGTGTTGTGTGAAAGCTTCTCCAGTGCAGTGCGCAAATCAAGTCTATGACTTCAAAAATGCCAACTGGAACTTATTTACAATAGAAGAATAATAAGAACTAATCTTGAAAACTCTCTGGTTCAAAACAGCAACATATCTGAAATCGATCAAAATGTAGAAGCTTTTACCTCTGCGATCTTAGAAAGCGTAGAACATTCAGTGCCAAAGGAAACGGTCGCAAGATGTGCATCCAATGTTCTTCCCCAATTTATTCTCCAGATGATAAAACTAAGAAACACTTGTAGATCCAGGTGGAAACGTACAAGAAATGTGTCTTATCCCGACGATTACAATAAAATGAATTCTTTGGTAAAATATGCAATAAAGAACCATAGAAACCAATCGTGGAACGATAGACTACAGGGTCTAAATAAGGGCAGCAAGCCATTCTGGAATATCGTTAAGATAGTGAAGAAAAAGAACACTTACATTCCTAACCTTAAGGTTGGCAATTCTTCGTTGGCTTCTTGTTGTGATAAAGCTAATGCGCTGGCAATCAACTTTTTCAAAAGTCATTCGATTGGTAGAAACGTAATTCCAGTCACGCATATCCAATCTTTCGTAGAACAATCACTAAACATCCTCAATTCACAGTCATTATTTAGTAACATTAAGCTTATACATCTTAATGAATTGGAGGATATTATATGTAGTTTGAAGACTAGAAAATCGTCTGGCTCAGATGGGATTAAGAATCAGTGCCTCAAGCATCTCCCTGATTTTGCCCTTATGAAGTTGATGGATTTGTTCAACAACTGTCTTAGACTTCCTAATAAGTGGAAAGTAGCCAAGATAATTCCAATCTTGAAACCGGGCAAAGCTCCCAATTTACTTTGTAGCTACAGGCCAATTAGTCTGCTAAGCTCTCTTAGTAAGTGCCTGGAAAAAATTATAAAAAAAAGAATTGTATCTTTTGTTGACGAAAATGCAATTTTGCCCCCGGAGCAATTTTCATTCAGGCCATTTCACAACACTACTCACCAAGTGCATCGTATCACAAAAGATATTAAAAATAACCTTTCAGATCGCAAAAGCACTGGTATGGTAATTTTGGACGTAGAAAAAGCTTTCGACACCGTTTGGCATAATGGTTTAATACATAAACTTCTAAGATTTAAATTTCCGTTGTACATAGTTAAAATTATCCAATCGTTCCCGTTATCCTAAAGTTTCAATGTATCCATCAACCAAAGTCTTTCAGACAATCATTTGATTAATGCAGGTGTCCCACAAGGATCTGTTCTTGGTCCAGTCCTCTTTATGCAATTGGTTTTAACATTGAAACTAATTTGCAATCTGGTTTAAATGCTGTTGAAGTATATTGTAGTGATTGGAAAATAAACATGAATGCTTCTAAGACTCAGGCTATCTTTTTTACTCGTAAAAGAAAAACCTGCTTACTTCCTACTAACAACCTTCTAATCACCGGTACTCAAGTTGAGTGGAAATCGACTGTTAAGTATCTTGGCATCTATTTAGATAAGCGACTTAACATACATTCAATCTACATGTTCAGCAAATAATTAAAAAGGTTAATGTGACAATAAGAGTTCTCTACTCATTTATATGCCGGAATTCAAAATTGCGTGATGCCAACAAATTATTAATTTTTAAATCAATATTCCAAGCAATTATGTTTTATGGATCTCCTGTTTGGGGTAAGTGTGCAAAAAGCCATCTGCACAAGCTGCAAATAGCACAAAACAAATTGCTCAAAATGATACTTAAACTTCCCTGGTTTTTTTCAATAGAGGAACTTCATAAAATGTCTAACATTGAAATGGTTTCAGATAGAATTGCAAAACTAAGCCATCAATATAAAATCTCTTGTTCTTCATCTGACAACTACTTGATTTCAAACTTAGTCTCGTAGGAGTGCAATATAAATTTGTTTCATATTCATATTCATATTTATTAATTTATTTATTTATTTACTTATTTATACATTATATATAAATTTATTTATTTATTCATATACAGTAAAAATCGGTTATAACGATGTCGAAGGGACAGAAGAATTTCATCGTTATAACCGATTCATCGTTATATGCGATACAATGAAAATAAAATTAAAAAAAAAAAACTTTATTTAAAAAAAATGCTTAAGAAAATTGTCGAGAAAAGAAGTCACTAATTTGTGATTGTTTTGTACATTTGGCTGAGTAAAATATTTTTCTAAGAGAGTGGTCCAATGCTTGGATTCCAACATTCGGATTTGATTCGAATCGGCCCATACAGGATTCAAGACCATTAAACGATTTAGTGTTGGCTTAGCAGCAAGTGCTTCGCTAACAGATGGGACGTGTACTTCTTCGGTTCCCTCATCTTCAGTTGCATTTTCGGCGTCATCATCAGCATTATTCATTTGAATATCTGACACAATATTCTCATCTGTAAGAAACTGTACAAATTTGCTTTAGATTTGATAATTGTTCTTAATAGAGTAAACATACCTCATACCAACTCATTTTCGTTATCTATCAACATATCCCAATCTACTTCAAATTTTGAGAACATTTGTATGTATTTGTCGAGCCCACTCTGCTAGTGGAATTTCATCTTCACCTTCGTATTCATTCTTACTTTTGTTATGGAAAACAGCGTGTCGAAAGCAGTTATTTATAGTGCACATTGACACTTCATCCCATGCCTTAACTATCATTAAGATGGCATCAAGAACCGTAATTTTGTAATCTTGTTTGGAATCAGTATGTTTCATAATTTCTAAAATCTGCAATTTCCTGAACTGAGTCTTAAGTGACTTAATGATACCTTGATCCATAGGTTGCAGAATAGACGTGGTATTCGGGGGCAGAAAAGCGATTTTAATAGCTTTTAAGGCTTGGATGTGTAGATGTGCCGCACAAGCTCTTTGCTCCATTCGCGCAATACCTTTTGGAAAATAATGGATGTCATCCATGCCCTTTTATTATTTTCATGTAAAACTGGTAGGGTTGTAACATTTTTGAAACAGCGTGGAGTTTTAGATTTGCCAATAACCAAAAGCTTTTTTTTTTCTGTTCCCGTCATATTAGCAGATACTAAGACTGTCAAACGTTCCTTAGACATCTTTCCTCCCACGCATTTTTCTCCTCTGAATTTAAAAGTTTTGTCGTTGGTCATTTTATAAAAAAATCCAGTTTCATCGGCGTTACAAATATCGTCGTCTTCAAATCCTTCCCGAAGCTTGGGGAATACTGTAGTCAACCAATCATCGCAAACACCTTGTGACACACCAGTACTTTCCCCGCTTATTTTACCCAAAACGATATTATGCCGCACCCGAAACCTTTGTATCCAACTCATAGAACCAACGGAGTCTCTTACGCCTAATAATTTTGCGAAATCCGTAGCCTTTTGCTGAAGTATTGGCCCACTTACAGGACCATTCATACTTCTCTTGTCCTTAAACCAATTTAATAAGGCATTTTCAACATCTATGAACTTTGCACTTCGCACTTCTTTTATTTTAGTAGAACTCACCTCAAATTGTTCTTTTATTTTTTGTTTATTTTTTAAAATTGTTGAAACAGTTGGTTGGGATATTCCAAGTTCCTTGCACAGATCAAAAATTCTGACACCACTTTCAATTCTTGAAATAATGTCGTATTTTTGGGCAATGGAAAATCATAAAAATCAACGCTTAATAAACTCCTCAGATACTAGATATGGAAATCGAACAGGGCAGTGTGATGAAATTACATTTAGCACTAGATGTAGATATGTAAAAACATGCACAAACCAGTCACTACAGTCGTTAAAGGAAAATTAAAAATGTAAGAACAATTTTTTTTTTATCGCTATAAACAGTTTTTACACTCAAATCTTGTATATTATCATCGCATTAACCGATTCAATCGTTATATCCGGCATCGCTGTAACCGATTGCAAATTACTCTGAGTTAAACGGAGTTTTGCCGGGACTTTGAAAATATATTGTTATATCCGATTCATCGCTATATCAGGTATTGTTATAACCAATTTTTACTGTACTTATTTTTATTTGTTTATATATTTATTTTTTTATTTGTTTGTTCATATATTATATTCAAATACATTTATATTTATTTAATTACTTCTTTATTTATTTATTTGTTTCTCCTTCATTATCATTTTACCTGTTAATCATTTTATTTGTGTAACTTCTCACAAATTAATAATCTTTATTTTTGATATCAAGCGTTGAAACCGCTTCTCCCTTCCCCCTGCGAATTTTGTTTTAATGAAGGTTCTTAGTGGCTTTTCCTTCAAATTGGATATCAATCTGTGATATTATATTTAGTAAAAAATTGTACAAATATTTTAGAAGTAAGGTTCCAAGCCAAATCTCTGTATCCCTAAAATTGTATCCTAAAAATTATAATTGCTTGCTACAATAAATTAAAATAAAATAAAAAAAAAAATGTCTTGTGTAAGTGGCCACAGTCCCAAAAAGATGAATCGTAAGAAAGTTGTCCTAATTTGGTCTAAGCGGCCTCTTACATTGGATATGCACAGAACAGTCAAACTAAATCCACATGTGAAGTTATCTTTCATACTTAAAAGGACACGAAAAGAATAATGAATATGTTCACACTTAACAGCCCACTACTCTTTTAGAACGAGTAGGTACCTAAACGACCAGAGAAGTGCTCTGTTCTAATTTTGAGAAGCTTTCGACAAAAGAAAGGATGACCTAAGCGCATAGCACTTAATCGTGAACATACGAGTACTCGAACGCAATTTTATCCTCAGTAGAAAACATCTGCATTGTCTCTAAAAGTAGAGCATTCGTCGATTGTCTTGATGTGTTCTTAAGTGGTTTGCATTGACCCAAAACATTCTTCTCATATGCATGTCAGATGTTTTGCCAACAAAATCCTTCAAATCTCCTTAAACTCATAACTGTAACGCATGCGTGAATATTCAGATTGTCTTGCGCTAGGATGCATTCAACCAGAAGCTTCTAACATATTCGCATAATGAAACAAAACAAAGGAGACCAAAGACAAGAGTTTTGCCGGCAAAAATTCCTCGAAGGCATATACTCATCTAGGATCGCCACAAGAGCTATAATATCCATACATACGGCATCAATGGCAAAGGACGAGAATCCGATTTGAAGCATTAACGGATTAGCATTCATATATCAAACATAAAACGCACTCGGGATTCGATATCCTTGTACGTGGAATCCCCGGATTCAAGTGCAGCATAGCGTATGGATTCGTATGAGATTAAACCTCGGACACTATTCAAGACATAGGTACTCATCTCAGGGTAATATCTCATTACTATTGTTCACTACCGGTAAATATTTTGCCACTAACTATAAAGCACAAAGATACTCAGTGCACGATTGGTTGTGTATGCATGCATTTAGAAATGTATGTTATCTCTTATTTGAGGCGTGTTAAAAGGGCCGCTATTGTGTTACATGTTTACCGCCATGAATAGTCTTCTTCATCTTTGGAGGCAACAGAATCACTTTGCAGAAGCATACAGAGAACTAACTCAGAGTTGTTTATCTATCTGAGGGCATTAAGGGCTGGACCACATAAACGCATTTTTCAATTTTGCAATCGCAATCAGTGATGCAACGCTACAAAAGTTCTTTGGCGGATAGAATACTCGTAGATGTCCTTGCGAAAGGCGAAAGGTATACCATATATCCCAAAGTGAAGGAATTTTTGTTTTGTTATCTTTTTATCTTACAAACATGATGCAATCAGACTCATTGTAGTGGGATATGATACAGTGAATTGTATTTTGTATTCGTATTTTTGTGAGGTCTTTGTATCTTTTGCTGTGAGCATTTGTTCCCAAGTGAAGATGTGTGGTGAAGCTGTTGATGCCATTGCGGCAGAAGCAGATTAAATTGTCGGCATTTGGTTGTGCTCTGTGTTCTTGAGGTTGATGGTTTGCTTTGTGCTTTTCATGCTCTCTGGGAAATTCTTCTGTTGCAATGTGACACATGTGATTTTAGGAAGAGTGTTTTGTGATGTACATAACGTGTGCTAGTATTTCGTTGGAATGTCATATCTGGGAACCGGGGGCGGTTCGCTTTGCATTTTAGTAATAGAAATTCTTTGATTAAAAATGGTTCGATCAGATCGAAGTGTTCTATACGCAAATTTCTCAGAGGCCTGTCGTGTGATGAGGTGACCTTGTTTTCAATAGCGAAACATTTATATATCGTTTAATCTACATCGATACACGTCAGTTACTTGTATCGCGGTTTAAATTGCATGTACGAGTATCGTATATGGTAAACTGTTGGACAAAAAAATCTTCATTTCAGTATTCTCCAAGACTTTTATGGCATATTGAACCGCACTTAGTGGAATGGTTCTGAAAACTGAAAGACAAATCAGTAGTCTATGATGCTTAGTTCTCCATGATTGTACCTCTGTCTGATCGTAAGTACATCGTAAATTAAAATCAATTCTTCGAACGATCATGTGGTCGATACAATTTGTCCATTGAAAGATGGGCTAACGTATAGAAAACCTCCTCTGACCTTTGTTTTGAAGGTTCATTGCTCTCATCTCCAGTAATCCCATTGTCACTAGGACAAGACTTAATTAATTTAGCGTTCCAATTTCATTCAAAGAGGCTTTATTTTCTCGAACTTGCTTGGAAGTGGTGAACGGGTTGAGTTAGGTCTTATGTCTTAATCGTAGTTTGGAAGATATTTTATACACGTTTCTTACAATATTGCTCTTTGCCATCAGAATTGCGTTTAAAACCGCCTGGAAGACAGACTATAGTTTCCAGAATTAGTAGTGAAATGTATCACAGATCGCTTTTCGAGCCATCTATGAAGACCCGACTACATTGCTACTAGCTCTTCTAACTGAAACTATTCCTGAGCATAGGGCAAGTCATTGCGATATACAGTAGGTCCAACAGATATCAATGACCATCACATGCTCAGTCGTTCATAAATCTCCGTGGAGTATAGACGTGTTTCGGTTTTCATTTGAATAGTGTTGCAAATAAAACAGGCAATTGACGAGTTTTATATAGGGCTCCAATTAATCCAATGATAGTGTGCCCAACAGCAGCAACAACGCAACAGCAGAAAAACAACAGACCGAAGGATACTATAGAGCTATGCAACTCGGCCGTAGGCTGTAATTTTTTAATTAAAAGATTTAGTCAAGATAGACACGCGATCCACTGTACCACAGTAACACAGTGGAGCGCTACCATAAAATTAAAAACCTGTTAAGGAATTCGACGACGGAGTTCGTCGGAGTCGGAGCTGCAAACGAGGCTGCTGAGGGGCTAGAATCGTTGACTGACCCGGCGGAGCTCCTTGCTCTGCTGGAGGAGGAGTGCGAAGAGCTCAAACTCCTAGGGGTAAAGCCATTTGTCACGGCTAGATCCAAAAGGCAGAAGAGGAAACTGCCGCTCTTCCTGGTTCGTCTAGCTCCCAATAGCCTAAAGAGTATAAAAGTCGTAGACTAGCAGATTGTGCCACGGGAAAGAGTAAAAAGGAGCGATAACATTTTACAATGTGTTCGCTGCCCTGTCGAGCTTCGAAATGCAGCCTCGATGCGTGAAGCACGGAAAGAACCACTAGTACCACCAAAGAACCACAACTCAGAGCTCGTGACATTTTTTCGATCCCAAAGACTGGAATTGGAGGAGAATTATTTTATTATCGGCGGAGATTTTAACGTCAAACAGATATTGGGGAAATAATGCAGCAAATACTAGAGGGAACCTTCTATTTAATTGGTGGGGTCAGCATAGTTTAATATACCGACTCGTCGTCGGTACGGTTCCTATTTAGATCTCCTGCTGTTCGACACACGAATAGACCTGACAAGCACTATCCAACATACTGCAAACTGTCTACTAAAAACTGCACTTTTGTGTATGACAGCGACAATTGCGATCTCAGTACCAACATAACTGTTTCCAACGAAACTGCGGAATTGGAAGAATTTGTTCAAAGGCATTCGTATAGTTGTATAATAGCGTGCGTTGGACACATTTCTCTAGAACACTGACCAGAGCACTCTCCTCGAATTCACTCTACCCACCGTCTAATAGAAATCTGTCAAACGAGGAGATTGACAGGTATCTTGAACTAATGGACGAGACAATTAAACGGTTGTTACATACACTCAGTCACTGCACGGGCTATATGACAATGTAATACAGCAACGGCAGTGACTGAGTGCAAGCAACAGTATTACCGAGGGCAGGGTGGACGTGATGCCCGCACTGTGGATGTTATTTGCACTCGCGCGTTGTTTTTGTGTTTCTTGTTACAGGTTGTTTTTTCTTTTTTTTATTCTACAAGCTAGGAACGAGTTTCATGAGTGCATTCGTAGATGATCAACTCGGTACTCCGAGCAAAGTCACAGCAAGCGTTGTTGGACGTTGAATCACTTCTGCCCGGCATACTTTAATACATAAATATGTGCTTAACAAAAAGACAGTGCTCCGTCACGACAACAAATATGTCAACATTTTTAACGTGAACAGCTGTCTCGGAGAGACTTAATTTCACGGGATGCCCATACATCCATGGGCGCAAGATTTCGCCTTGCCATCGCCTGCCGCTTTCCTGAGTATCAATTCGGAACTGCGTTGGAGGCACAGTTCCACCCTTGGTATGAGTCAAGGCCGACCTACAACCTCTTACTGTTCTTATTGTCACAGCACCCAGTACGTTTTGCAACTCTACATTAGGTCAAGCCAATAGGCAGACCCTTCACGCGATTTGGGTCTAAATCACAGCCACTGCTCCCACAAGGGGGCCTACCTCAGCAAGTCAGGCCCGGACCGAGATCCGGGGTGCCTGACTCCTATGGTACCGTAATTTAAGTCCTGGTAGAGACTACCGGTGGTCCTCCCGCCAACAAGACCTATGACCGGCAGCTTGTAACTGGTCAAATCGTAGCAACCTTCGGTGACGTCATCTGAAAACCGTTACGATAAGACCAGTATTTTTCTTTGCTCCCGCTTTTTATTAGACAACGTCATTGCTGGGCGAAACCTTGATAATCCTTTTTTTACAGTGAGGAACATCAGGAAAGCCCCTTACCTCTTAGAGAAGTCGCGAAGCATTCACTTGATCTGCCAACAACCGAGGACGCTCCTTTCCTAGCAAGTTCATTGCGATTTCATTTCCCGTGATCCCATTGTGAACTCGGACCGTGGCAAGATTCAGTGAATGCTGCCTTTCGACTGTAGTCAGTTCAGTCTTGCATTCTCGAACTAACTCGGAAGTCGTGAGAAGGTTCAGCAAGGCTTCGCACTTTCCTCCGATTCCTCGCAATATAGTTCGTTGCCATCAGGATTGGGTATATTTCCGCTTGGAAGATAAGGGCAGGTTTTTCTATAAAGGGGTGAAATCTAACATTGCCGTCCTCCAGAAGGACACCAGCGCTTCAGTCTGAATCGGGCTTGAAGCCACCGTTGAAGAGCCGACTACATTCCTTTTCTAGCTCAGGTTCAGATCGAAACCATTCCTGGGCGTAGGGAAAACCCAGGTAGTATTCTGGTGTTATTGCATCAGATATGTCCATAAGAATAGGGTAAAAAAAGGTCATCAAAGCTCCAGTGCGTGCTCTTTAAACAGAAAATGGCTTTGAGATTGCACCCCATGATATGAATATCAAGGTGAAGGAGATTCATCAATGCGTCTAGATCAGAGTCAGGCTTGCTAAGTAAAGCCGAAACAGAACGTTCTTGGAGCTTGGTAAAAGCAGCAGTTACGTAATTTCGTGAAAGCCGATGACAACTGAACATAGAATAAAATTGGCCTTATCATTGTTGTGTAGGTCCAAGGGATAGGTGACGACAACACCCTAGTAGCAGCAAATCTAGGGACGGTTTCTACATAACGTATTTACTGCGGAGAAATTTCTTATTCAGGATGACACCCAAAAAGTTAATAAGCTGCAAAAATTCAAAAGCGTTTTGGATGAATGTCCGCGAGTTGGATGCTCAAAGCGCACCATCCACTTTTCGATAGAGATACAAGACTCTGTTTCTCATATTCAGTCCCTATTGACATCCAATCTGTGTTCTAAGCTATCCCTCATACGCCAATATATGAGATTGATCGCCCTATATCAATGGTCGAATTAGAAACAGTTTTGCACAAAATGAAAAACAACAAAGCTCTTGGGTGCCCTCTGAGTTCTATAAAAATGTAGCCATGCAATTTAAGCAAGGGTCTACATACGAGTACTACTCTTTTACAACAAATCTTTTGCTTCACGAGGGATTCATATTTGCTATTTTTAAAAAAAGAAAATGTGAATCTAGTATTCTCTTCAAGAGACTTGCAAACTGGATTGAAACTAACAATCGACTAAGCGTATTTCAAGCTGGCTTCCGGGCTGGTTTCTATACATTCGACCACGTTTTTGCAATTACTAGTGTTGTGAAGATGTTCATGGCAAAAACGAAGACTTCGTATGCATGCTTTAAACGCCTTAATTTATAATTTGTTTACTATTGGCTTTTCTTATAACTTTTTAACATCTTATGCAAATCTCCCAGCCTCAATTAATGCAGCAGTATATGATGGTATGGTGGTATCCAACTGGTTTGACACATCCACAGGAATTATCACAATGATGCATCGTAAGTCCACAATGATCACATCTGCAATTATTTGCCCGGAAAAGTACTTCTTGAATGACTGTGATGTCCTTTTTGGGTTGGGTCATACAACCGGTAGTTGCTCGCTGGCATGTGAACTGTTAGGGGACTAAATATTCTATGTGTATTGCCAAAAGTTGTCGTCAGTTTTTTCATTGCCAGTCATAATTGAATCCCTGTAATATTATACACTGAACAAGCGTCTTCTAAATCTTTTAAAAATTTAACACTTTTATCGAGATCTTAACCAAAGAGTTGTAATTCGAGTTTTCCATGTGGACATTGATTCCCTCAGATGTCTCTACCTAGAGAAACAATTTTCCATAATCTCAGTTTCGGCTGAAAATGAAAAAACAAATGCATCTCCGGAACTCCAGCGAAATCTGAAATTTTTCTCAAGAGAAAATTGAACATTCCGAAACCTTGGCGCAAGTGCACTGTGCTGTGAAATTCGCTCCTCGCGTGGGAAAAAAAAGAAAAACATGACAAAAAAATAAGCGCACGAGTGAAAACAAAAAAAAAACGGTGTCACTCTGCGGGCAAAAAAAAACCAACAACAACAACGCGCGAGTGCAGTGTGAAACCCCAATCAACATTCACAGTGTGGGCATCCCAACCTTCCTGCCACTGGTCAAACTGTGGCCGGCACTCGGTAACTGCAAGCAGTATGTAAAAACCGATGGATAGCGGGCTGTTAGTATGAATTTTGTTGGTGTGCTGTTTCCTATTGTTGTAAGAGCATAACACTTACAACAATTTGATTCAGTAAAAAAACTTTAAATTTTTACTTTACATCTGTGCTTAGTAATGTCGGTGCTTGTGTTTTTTGTGTTTGACTTTTTTTTTATAATGGCTCGGGAATTTTGAGTGGATGTAGCCAATATTCACGGGCTTAAAAGTAACCCCTTTTCTACGTACGTCCACGCCTGTAAATAATGGCCAGCTGCTTTGGCACTTAGTGAAACACAGGTAGATCACCGCCCACACTGATCTTAAGCTACCTGGCCACGAACCAGTGCCACTATTCTTCTCTCACCGTGGTCTCGTCTTTTATGTGCGTAGTCATGTAGCTTACCAAACTCCACCACAATGTAGTCCTTGTTCAAATCCGGAATTTAATTTTATGTGGTTAAAATTCCATATCCGTAAGCAAATTATCCTCTATTGCTTTATTTACAGAAGCCCCAAACTGGACAGCAACTCGACCTTTAACGAATCTGATGAGCCGTCTGACTCCATTCAACGAGTTGTATCCTTATATCCTCATACTGAAATCGTTATTACGGGCGATTTCAATATACACAATTCTGGGTGGCTTCGACATTCTGAACAGACTACTCGTACACCCGAAGGACGGTGAGTTGTGAACCTCGCTGCGGAAAATAACTTAACCCAGCTTGTAAATGAGCCCACAAAAATACCAGACGTTGATAGTCATACCGCCAACACTCTGGACTTGTTTTTAACTTCTCACCCTGACAAATACGAGGGCTGGCTGAAAAGTTTCCGACCGAACAATGAAACAAGACATTTTTTCTCAAATTTTTTTTTTTTATTTTTCTACATACGATAGTAACTCTACACACTTCTCCCAGCGATGCTTCCATCTCTCTAACCCGTCCAAATAGTCCTTGGCGTTTTTCTCTGCAAAATAATTGTTCACGAAGGTGATTGCCTCCTCATTTGACGAAAATCTCTGTCCTCCGAGAGCAGTTTTTAGATGAGGGAACAAAAAGAAGTCGCTTGGGGCTAGATCTGGTGAATAAGGCGGATGGTCAAGCAGTTCAAACCGTAATTCATGGATTTTCGCCATGGCAACCGCTGAGGTGTGAGACGGCGCGTTGTCTTGGTGAAACAGGATTTTCTTTTTCTGCAAATGTGGCCGCAATTTATGCCATCAGCTTGGCAAGTAATGATGCGTAGTATGCTCCTGTAATGGTTTTTTTCTTTTTAAAGATAATCGGTTAAGATAATCGCTTGGGATAGTAAAGATAACTCCTTTACTATCCCAAAAAACAGTTGCCTCCCAGTCACTTTCCCAGCCGAAAAAACAGTTTTTTTGGAGCCGGCTCGCCCTTTGCAGTCCACTGTTTTGACTGAATTTTTCTTTCGGGCGTATAATGGTGTATCCAAGTTTCATCTATAGTAATTAATCGGCGCCAAAACTCGGATTTATTGCGACTAAAATGCGCCAACGGAGCGTTGGAAATGCCCATTCGAACACGTTTTTGGTCTAACGTAAGCAAACGCGGCACCCAACGCGCGGACAGCTTTCTCATGCCTAAATCTTGATCTAATATGTAACAAACACGTTCTTTGGGCATTTTCTATCTCTATCTCTCTCACTTTAATTCGGCGGTCGTCTAACAACATTTGGTGAACTTTAGCAATGTTATCGTCAGTGGTTGCAGTTTTTGGTCGTCCCGAACATTCATCATCTCCCAAGCTCTTACGGCCACGTTTAAATTCAGCCGCCCAAAATTTCACTGTGGTAAATGAAAGTGCAGAGTCCCCATATACAGAGTCAAACTCATTTTTGATTTTCGTAGGCGTATTGCCTATCAATAACAAGAATTTAATAACAGCTCAATGCCCAATTTTTTCCATTTTCACAAAAAACACTCACATCGACTCACTCAAACGACTGTCAACTAAAAACTGCGCGTCTAAAATGACTGAAACTTCGGTGAGTAACTGTCAAAAGATGCACAACTAGCATTCACAAGCACTAGCAGACAACCCTCGTACAAAGTCAATGTGCTATCCCCTCTAGGCTCGTCGGACCATTGTGTCATATCAGCTAATTTCTCGTACACCGACCACACAGTTAGAGAAAAGATTCCTAAAAGAACCATATGGCAATACGAGAAAGCCAACTGGAGCGGTCTTAACAGCTTCTTTCGGAATTTTAACTGGTTGTTATGTTTCCTGGATAACAACGTGGATGCCGCTGCTGATATGATCACAGACACCATTCTCTTTGGAATGAGAAACTTTATCCTTCATCGAATGAAGAGTATCAAACCAAAAGAAAAGGCATGGTACGACTCGAGCTGTAAAGATGCTGTCAGGATTAGAGAAATGTTTTTTCGGTCCTTCAAGACCAGCCCAACTGAGGAAAATCGAAAAAACCTCAAACGAGCCAGAAATGACTGCAACGTCGTTCTTAAACGTGTAAAATTCCAATACGATCACAAACTGAGACAAAAAATACTAAAATGTCCTAAAGGTAGTAAACACTTTTGGTCGTTCGCTTTGTCTCCGCCTGCACTTGAGTGCGTCGAATCTTCAATGGGACGAATCCACTTCGCACACGTGAAGTAGCAAGAGTACTTAAAGATCGTAACATCCGCTGGCCCAGTTCTGAAGAGGTGTTCTTCTTCGCTGGTAAAACCACTGCGTAAGTTTTTTCATCAATCCTACTCTTTAGGACTCTTTCCGAGCAGATGGAAAACAGCATTTGTCCAGCATATCCCTAGGAACGGCGAATCCTCCTCTCTCTCTTCCTACAGACCCATTGATCTGATGGCATGTCCCACCGAAGAGTTGAACCAAAGCGTACATCATTCTAGCGAAAGCACGATAGTTGCACTTGATATTTCTAAGGCATTTGACAGAGTTTGGCATCAGGCTCTTTTGTCGAAAATGCGTGCTTTTGGAACCGATTACTCTCTTCTTCAGTGGATTAGAAATTGCCTTTCGGAACGTTCAATTCAAGTTGTCTTGGATGATTTCAAGTCTGATATTCACAAAATAAATGCTGGTGTGCCCCAGGACTCCGTTCTGTCTCCGACACTCTTTTTAATTTTCATCAACGATCTCTTGTCTGCTATCTCTAATCCAATATACACCTTTGCTGACGACAGTAGTCTCTGCTTTTCATATTCGTTCCCAGACTCACGTCCTTGCTCTTCAGCTGTAGAACGGGAACGGCAACGTATGTTAAGTTCATTAAATTCTGATATTACCATCATAACTAATTGGGGAACCACTAACAGAGTAGAATTTAATGCTTCCAAAACACAATGCTGTCTGCTGTCGTTAAAGCGAAATTTGAACACCCAGCTATTATCCACGAATGGCACTTGCATCGTCGAAACCGATAAACTTTCCATTCTCGGTATGTGTTTCAATGACAACTTACGTTGAAATGACCACATATTCGGTGTCGTCAAAAATCCTGCGAACTGTCTAGGCTTCCTCATGCTATGTACGAAATATTTAACCCCCTCTGGCCTCAACATATAAGGCATTCATCCGTCCAAAATTGGAGTACAATGCCCACATCTGGCCAGGTCCTCCCAAAACATCTCTGCACCTGCTAGACAGGATCCAAAACCGTGCGATAAAACTTATAGGTGATACTAATATCACTCAAACAATGGACACCCTCGAGCACCGGCATAAGGTCTCGTGTCTCGGTCTGTTTTATCACTATTTCCACCACCAGTGCTCCATAGAAATTGCCAGTAGCATTCCGCTCCTTCAAACTTTTAACCGTAACACCCGTCTCGCTATGAATGCTCATCAATATACCCTCAAGCCCACTTTCGGACGTACTCTATTTGTTCCTAAGCCGTACAACTCGCTTATGGAATGCCCTGTCTAGCTCTTTATTTCCTAGTCATTATAACCTTCAAACATTTAAAACCAACGTTCACCGGCACCTCTCTTTCTATCCTCCCTGGCTTTTCTTCACTCGCGCTGTGTGCAAACATTTTAAGGGTACTTAAATCCCTTGAGCCCGCGCAAATTATTAAAAAAATAAACAAAAAATGGTCATTCATCTGGACAATTTGCATGGGGGTGACCGTGGTGCAGTGGTACTAGCAATCGCTTCTCACTCGGAGGGTCAAGGTTCGAATCCTAGCCACGACAAAGTTTTCATTTGTGTAATTGGAACTCAGTTAGAAAAATCTGCGTGTGAAGGCATAACACTGACATGTAGATTTGGCTGTTTTAGGGTTTTCAAGCACAAATCAACCGTTGAAATTCACAACCTGAATCATTCCGAGTGAAGAAAAATCTCTCCGTCCTATTCGGACTCCCACCCCTGGAGAGTTAATATCGAAACCAAACACACCTGAGTTTCAAACCACTACATCACAAACTTTCCTTTGTCCTCCTTCTATCTTTCCGCCCGCGCAATGGCAACAGTAAAAGGGTATCATAACCCCTTAGGCGCGCGTAAATTATAAAAAAAAAAAAAACTTCCGATACCTGTTACTAATACCAACTTTCTTGAAGTTGCCTTTCTTGAAGTTCACCGGCCGTTAAGAGTGCCTCCACAAAGGTGACTTTCTAAACCTTGTTTCATTTGTCATCCATGAACATTTTCACTATACAGCTCCCCACAAACTTCGCCATCGAAGTGAGATACTCCGAAGTGGAAAGAGCTAAAAGTGTTCATGCTCATCTACTCGCTCTACGGAGTATATAGTGGTATATATCTACTCCAAACAACGGACCTTCTTGCTAAATTGATTTCTGCTGCTGATTGATGTCTGTTGCTATTTCGGCGAAAACATCTGCATCCTACATCTTAACTTCAACTTTTAGTTTAACACACCTGGCGGAATTAAGCCTTTTTTCGCTGTCCCCTTTCGCAAGTTCTTTATATATGTATGTTAACACGATAAACATTTATTAACCTTTTTCCACGATGCATTGCTCCCACATTACACTTAGACATCCGGCGCATGTAACAAAATCACCAGAGTTGAATTCAACCGAACTCAAGGCAAGCAAATTCATCTGAATCTAGAAGCAAGTACTGCACCTCTACTAAAGACGATCTGCTTACTAGGCGTCTATCAGAAATCAACAGATGGTATAAATATTAAGTGTTAGAATAAGTTTATTTTAGAGTTTGTTTAGGTTCATCCAATCATCAATCATTTTCTTCTAGATTTGGAAATCGAGAAGATCGACAGATCAGATAACCCTCAAGGAGCCATTGAGACAGTTCCCAGTCCCGCGACAACGCAAAAGATTCATCCTACCTGTTGACGGGGTCTGTTGAATGCGTCCATTCAACGAGGGGGAATATGTTTACGAACAGAAGAATGTACTCGTAGACTGATTGTTTTTTTTTTTTTCAAAAAAATATTTGAAAATGTGAGACAGTTTCGCAATTGCTTTTTTACACTCTTCACTCCGAGAGATTTTTACAATAATCATTGAGTTCGCACATTGAAGAATGCGTTCCTGATAGACAACCTCAAGTACGAGTACATTATGTACATCTAAATTAATTAAGTATATAACTTTCATTTAACTGATTAATAGTAGTTTATTCATTCATTTTAACTTTTTTTGTCAAATTCGTCCTTGCCGACGGTATCGGTTTGAATGGACATACATACTAAGTCTATTCACGGTCGCTTATATGAGTTCCACATGACCTATCTGGGACAACACACCTCACAAAATTCATTCATATATCAGCAAAAAGTGTGCATATTTCGTCACATATAAACGAAACGCGAATAAACTTAGAATTAACAACAGCAACAATCGAAGAACATTACATACGAAATGAATGACGGCGTAATTGCAGTGGCAGATGGCAATATACACTCTGAATGACTCGAACTGCAAACAACTTCAGACTGCGATAATTTCCACACCGTTCATGACAGTGAGCTCAAATTTTGACACATGACAGATAATTTTATTATTTACAAGCGTTTTAAACGATTTGAGTTTCAGTTGTGTTGAAAAATTTTTATCCGCGATGGAATTCAAACCTGATAGTGTGATTGCTTTATATTTGGCTGGAAAACCATAAGTACGAGTAGTTATCGTTAAAGCCCTCCAGCACCTCAACGTGAATAAATCATTTGTGTCTCGAACCATAGCTCGTTACCGTAATACTGGCAGCGTTGTAAAACGCCATGGAGGTGGTTATAAAAAAACAGCAACATCGGCAGAAATGGTTCGGAAAGTGAAGGCTCGAACTGAGCGAAATCCGCTTCGAAGTGGAAGAAAAATGGCTCGTGAGCTCAACATATCGTTGGAACGGATGCAACACATACTGAAAAATGAGCTTGGGCTCAAGCCATTGAAGTTCCAAAAAGCACACGATCTTACACCGCAACAGAAAAAAGTTAGAGTCGAAACAGCGAAGGATTTGCTACGCTTGCACGAAAGTGGTGAGTTGTCGAATTTGTTTTTTTTAAATGAATTGCAATTTGTTATCGAGCAATATGTCAACAAACAAAATGACCGAGTTTACTTGCCAGAGAGGTCCTTCGAAAATGTACACCTTCGGGCGGCCACCAGAAAGCAGGCAGCACCGATGGTGATGGTTTGGGCCGCCATAACCGCCGATGGTCGCCCTCCGCTCGTATTTTTAGACCGTGGCGTCAAAATTAAAGCGATCGTATACCGTGAAACTGTCTTAGAGGCAGTATTAAAGCCTTGGGCAAACAATCATTTCGGTCGGAGACCGTGGACATTTCAACAAGACTCGACACCGTCTCACAAAGCGCGCGTCAACTAAGATTGTTTAAAAAACAATGTTCCACACTTCATTTCTTCGACAAAATGGATTGCAAATTCTCCGGATTCAAATCCGTTGGATTTCTCTGTCTGGGGTTTTTTGAAGGCGAAGGTTGGCACTAAAAAATACCAAAGTTTGAACCACCTTAAATAAGCACTTTGCCGGGAATGGGCCAAAATACTGCAGAGCTACTTGCGTGCAGTATACGATGCTTTCTTCAGCCGTCTCAAGGCCATTATTCGCGCCAAAGGTGGACATATTGAAAGATACTGATACAATTTGAAAATTGATGTATTTTCCAACATTTTTTGCCTTGGTACAATAAAATTTATTAAAAAATACAATAAAAAAATTATAGCATTTTAAAAAATTAGAGTTCGAGTCATTCACCCTGTATTTCGCATAGTAGAAATTCGACCGTCGGTTAAATGTACTAAATATTCAGGGTTGTCGATAATACACGCTAAGCATTTTTTGTATTACAATAATAAGCATATTTTTTGTAATAGTTTTTATACTAATACTTAGTAACCAATATTTTATGTGAAGGGTGTTTTTTTTAGAGGTTTGGTTTTTAAACTGGCAACTCTGTTTCTACAGATTGTCAACTTGAAAATTGAAATTTGATTTGTGGGTATCACATTTTTCCATTTTACGATGTATAGATTAACGTCAATTAACAACGCGTGCAAATTGTGCAAACTTAACACATGCTGTTTCTAAGAGAGGGCACCACTTGAATTAAATCCATACCATTTTCAGTTAGTACCAACTTTGACAGCTGTAGGACGATTAGTTTTCGAGATATACCGTTGTGAGTGAAGCAACTTTTGTTGTTGTGAAAAAGAAATGGATTCAAAGCAATTTCGTGTGTTGATTTATCATTAATTTTTGATGGGAAAAAATGCAGCCGATGCAAAGAAATGGCTTGATAAGTGTTACCCGGACTCTGCACTAGCCGAACGAACCATTCGCAAGTGGATTGAAAAATTTAAAAGTGGTCATACAAGCACCGAAGATGATGCACGCAGTGGACGTCCAAAAGAGGCTGTTTCAGATGAAAACATCAAAAAAGTTCACAAAATGATTACGAATGATCGTAAAGTGAAGTTGATCGAGATAGCTGAGGCACTGAAGATATCAAAAGACCGTGTTGGATATATCATACATGAATATTTGGACATGCGAAAGCTCTGTTCAAAGTGGGTGCCGCGTTTGCTCACAGTCGACCAAAAACAACAACGTGTTGATGTTTCAGAGGAGTGTTTAAAGCTGTTCAACCGCAATAAAGCCGAATTTTTGCGTCGGTATGTGACAATGGATGAAATTTGGCTCCATCACTTCACACCAGGTCAAGTCGGCAGTCAGCTGAGTGGCGAGCAGGCGACGAACCTCGTCCTCGGCTGGCAAGGTTATGGCATCCGTATTTTGGGATGCACATTGAATAATTTTCATCGACTATCTCCAAAAGGGGCAGACTATCAACAGCGACTAATACATTGCGTTGTTGGAGCGTTTGAAGGACGAAATCGCAGAAAAACGGCCGCATTTGAAGAAAAAGAAAGTGCTGTATGAATTGCTTCCCCACTCACCGTATTCTCCAGATTTGGCCCCCAGCGACTATTTCCTGTTCGCAGACCTCAAAAGAATGCTCGCCGGGAAGAGATTTAAGACCGAATCGCGGAAACAGAGGCCTATTTTGAGGCTAAACCGAAATCGTACTACAAAACTGGTATCGAAAGATTGAAAAATCGTTTCAATCAGTGTATCGCCCTCAAAGGCAACTATATTGATAAATAAAGTTGAATTTTGCAAAAATTTTGTGTTTTACTATAAAACGGCACGGACTTTTCAGCCCATTTGTTATTTTGAAAACCATGGTTCGGTTCACCAAACTTATTGTGCGCCACGTCCATTTAGTGGATAATACGCATCGCCAAAGACGACAAACAGTGCAAACAGAAGAATCTATTGCCGTTGTGGAGCGCAGTGTTGAGGAGAATCCGAATGAGTCGATTCGCCATCGTGCACAGGAATTGGAGCTATGTACATCCATAAGGTTATAAGATCCAGTTTGTGCAAGAGTTGAAACCGCGTGACCATTATACACGTCGTAGGCTCGGTAAATGGGCCGAAAACATGATTCAGCTCGGTCCTCATTTTCAACGCAAAATTTTGTTCTTCGTGAGGCTCATTTTTGGTTAAATAGATATGTAAACATGCAAAATTGCCGAATTTAGAGGGGAGAAAACCCAGAGGCCTTTGTCGAGACGCCCTTACAACCATTAGAAACTCACTGTTGGTGTGCTTTATAGGCTGGTGGAATCATCGGCCTCACACCTTTAGATCACTTTCTTTGGGGGTATATGAAGTCACTAGTCTATGTCTATAAACCAGAGACGTTATGCGATTTGGAAGGCACGACACGACATTCGCCGTGTTATTGCTGATATACAGCCCCAGTTGCTCGATAAAGTTGTCGAAAGTTGGGCTTCACGACTGCGCTTCATTCGAGCTAGCCGTGGCGCACATATACCCGATATCATACGAGTATTTAAACCTTAATGGCATAATCACTGCACTAAGTTTCCAACAGTCACACAACGAGCTTAAAATACCATTAGCTAACCTCCAACTCGTGATAAGGTAGCTAATCAAAATCCTCCAAACACTGGTATACTGGTACAAGAACAGGTTATGCCCACATCAATTAGTCATGGTACATGAACCTTATCCTCGTTAAGGCAAAATAGTCTCACCGTTAGCAATTGCTAACGTACAATAGATGAAGCAATGTTCTTGTAATGTTAAGATCGTGCATCATAATCAAGCTCAAGACACATCAACAAAAAACGTATACTTCGTTTGCAGAACAATTATTTCAGCGGAGGCCGATTGATATCTGCTATACGTACGAGGGCTAGGGTTGAAACTGGAAATTAAATTTTATACCACACAGAGTCTCAGCCTCTGACATGTGCAGACTCTGTAATAAGAACGAGAAAGAAGATATCTAATATTTCTTAGCAGTTTGTCCAATTCGCAGACGATTGGGGCCAAGGCCCCCATTTAGTCGGCTTAATACAAACCATTGTATGACTTAAAATTAAACTTAAACTTAAAACTAAGGTTGGTTGGAGCTGTGAAGGAGAACGGATTTGTGGTAGGGAGTGGTGCGGTGAAAGTCAAAGACACTAGGATTTGAATTGATCTTTTGTAGCATACGGAAGATTGGTTCGTTCGCACCATAGGAGCTGTGGTGGGTTGTTAGAAAGAAGTGTCGAGGGGTACGTATATTACGAGGGTTTACGAGTAAAATAGAGTTGTGAAGAGTCGCGCATTCAACGTGACCTGAAAGAAGTCAATAAATGAAGAGAAAGTCAGCTGCATCTCTGCGTTCCTCAAGGGTGTTTAAATTAATAAAGTTGAGATGGTTTTGATAGAGGGGCAGAATAAAAGGATCGTCCCAGGGTATACCTCGAAGAGCAAATCGAAGAAAACGGCGCTGGATGCTTTCGATTCTCGATTCTCGAGATATGAACACGATGACACGCTTGACTGGCGTATTCTAGGATGAGGCAAACAAAGGTAATATACGAGTAGAGGAACCTGGTCACGAGTGGGTTGAATTGAATTCTTTGAACGAACGTTTTACAAAATATAGCGCAGAGTTGGCTTTAAGGATTATCTCATACATATGTAAACGGAAGTTGAACTCCCCATCACACAAACTGCCGGCCGAGGTTGCGAAGAGGTTGAACGGAGGAAATATATTGGTTGTGGAGAAGGTTGAGCCGGGGAGAAGATTGGTGCCGCTTATGCGAGAAGGTGATGAATTGGTATTGGGCGATATTAAGTTCTAAGCAATTTTTGAGGTACCAGATCGAAAAACTATCAAGGTCCTGTTGAAGGAGTCATGGAGTGAGGAAATGGTGTTGAAATATTTGGTATCGTCGGCGTATAGGGAGGCAGACGAGTCTTTGATGATCCTATCGAGATCATTTATGGTCAATATAAAACGAAGAGGACGAAGATGGCTGCCTTGAGGAACTTCAGAAGTGGTTTTCGAGGTAAGAGGATATCCATTTCAACAGTATGGGTTGAAAGCCGTGCCCTTGCTAAAATCGGTTGCAACTAGTTTTATTTTCCTTTTTTGATGCTACCCAGTTTTGTTACAGTGTCCTTCCCTAAAAAACTTCGTGGCTCCGTCCGTTGCTTGTTCTGTAGTACAAGGCGCAAGTCGATTTACATGAACTAGTTGTGGTTTGCAATTGTTGGTCCCTTCAATTCGGTAAAGAGGGCGTTTAGGATTGTACAGATTGTACAGCCAGACTTTGTCAACTGGAGAAAAACAAATAGTGTTAGCGCGTTCTTCATTACTTCATTGGCCAGTTTCAGGTTTCCTCGGGCTTCCTTGTTAACCAAGTGCGAATGATATAGGTCATTCTCTCCCGAACATGAGCTCAGCTGGTGTGTACTCGTAAGTCACTAACGCTAGTGGTAAAAACTCATGTCAATCACTTCGGTTCTTTTCTACATATTTGGCGGTAGCCCACTAAAGTTCGGTTGAATCACTCTATGATTCGGTCTGACTTCGGTTGCACAGGGCTGGTGTCTGGTTTTTTCAATGCCAAGTAACTCCATTGTGTGCTGGAAATCTGCAGACTCAAAGTATCGGGCTTGGCCAGAGTATAGAATGTGCGCTGTTCCAAACCAGCTAAGGGCTTCTTTAGTTAATGTCGACGCAAGAAGTTCAGCTTTCTGGTCTGGATGTGCAAACACATCTGGCCATTTGGGAAAATAATCCAAAGATGTACCGGTTATTATTTGAGGTGCGGGTCAATGGTCCCAGAACAACAATTGCAATCCTCTCAAAAGGTTCTTCACTAAGAATAGTTTTCAGACATCCGCATGTTCTCGTTGTAAAATCTTTTCGTGAGATGCATATTTTACATTTCTCGCTGAAGTCGTAGATATCACAGGTTTTACTGTTCCCCAGATGGCCGTCCTTCGGCCCCGTGTTCATGGTTTCCAACATTTTGGTACAAATCTACGTGGTACTACTAATTGCTTTAAAGTTGCATTTTCATATTGCTCCCACTGTCTTATTAACACCTCATCCTACAAAGCCAAACTCTCAATTGGCTCCAAAAGCTTTTGGACTAAAACGTCCATGGACTAAAACGTTTTCGCCTGAATGTTTTTGTTGTATTCTTACTCAGAATTTTATGAGTGATAAATACGAGTCCTAATTTTGCAACTTCTTCAAGTCCTCCCCAAGAATCTCGAGTGCGCAGATGTGTGCTATAGCAGTCACACTTGTTGACCTTTTGGTCTCTTCTGGTTGATAGTGATGGCAGTCTTCGCATTGTCTTCTAGAGAGTGCATCTGCATACCATGACGTAATCCAGGGCGATGTTGGATATTCATGTTATACCGGCAACCACATGGCGATCTGTGCCTGTTGCTTGAAATTCCGGAGCCATCGAAGAGCAGCGTGATCCATTCTACTATAATTGTAAGCCGATGGCGGAAGAGATAGTACTGTAAATGTTTTACACTCGACACAATACCAAGAGTTCCTTTCGGGTGACACATTACGTGGTTTCGGCTTTGGTGAAACTAATGCCTTAACATTCCACCACTGCTTCTAAAGCATTTTAATCTGGCTTAAAACAGTGCCTAGACCACAATAATTAGCATCTGTCTGTAGGATAAAAGGTGAGATAGGAATTCGGGTATGCCAAGAGAACTAGTAAGTTCTTTTTTGAGTTTCTGAAATGCAGTTTCCTCTCCAACGGCCCTGTGAACTTTCGTTTTTCTTCCGTAAGATGGAAAAGGGGTTTGGCGATCGCTGAAAATCCCCGTATGAACTTTGTATAATATGAACACAGTTCCAAATAACTTCGTACATCCCGCTTCGACCTCGGTGTAGACCACTCTTTGGCTGCTTCAACTTTTGAAGGATCGGTCCCAGGTATCACACATCTTCTTTGAAGCTTGCCGAAGCCATGCGAACACAAGTTCCAACTTGTAAAGGTTCATCTTCCAATGATTTGCTATGCACGATAATGTCATCTAGGTAAATCAAAGCAACGTTCCAAATGCTCGAAACTAGCTGGTGCGTTATATAGACTAAATGGTATCGCTTTGAATTGCCATAAACCTGTATCAGTGCAAATAGCTTTCTTTTCATTATGGCCACCATCCATCTCCAATTGCCAATATCCGCTGTGTAGATCCATGGTGGAAAAACACCGGGCACCGGAGAAGTGTAGGTGAATGTCATCCGCCCGTAGTAAAGGTAAAGAATCCTACTGGTGCGGACCAAGGACTAGATACCTTTTTCATTGGTCCATGTTGTGGACCAAATCTTTCACTTCTATTCTTTTAGCAAGTGACACTCTCGTTGCAGATATTTTTATTGGCCTTGATACGATACGATGTGTTGTCAACGCCGTACACCCAAAGTCCCTAGGCCCTTTAGAAAAGATGTCATTGTAGTTGGCAAGTAGTCTGGAAAATTGGTGTCGCTGGTCTTTGCTCAAATATGGTGACCGAAGTGCGATATCAGAAACGTTGACTACCTGTACTTCCACTGCACCTCTGATGATAGTGTTATTGTGCACAGTAATAGGATTATAACTTGAATTAAGAACACGTACATTAACAGCATTTTTGGAATGGCCAACCGGGGTTCTGAACTAGAGAACATGGGGAGGCAGTTTACGTTGTTACGAGTAGTTGGAAAAGTTGCTTCTAATAATGATTCAGAATCTGCGGGAATCGTCTGCTTCACTGTAATATGAATGAGAATTAATTTTCCCCGGGAGTCCGTAGAGGTATATGTAGATATAGGTATAGGTACATCGACGCCAAGCACAAACAATTCATGCTGGAAAGCTAACCCTTAGAGTTCAACTTTTACTTCGCTTCGGCATCATTGCTTGTTTTTGTGGGCACTCATTACCACCTACCACCTAACGATAGCTCCCTTGCTTTGGTGAAATTTTGTTTCCCCGATATTGGTGGCATCGATTGTACTTGTCTATCCTTACCCGCCCGTTTCCTCGACCCGGCCAGTCATTGTTTTCATGGGGCACGATGGAATGGAAGGCTGCGCGTTTTTCAAGCCGGAGTGAAATATCTTGCGCAACGCTTAATGCTTCCGAAAGAGTTGATGGTCGATTTACAGCCACCAAATTTTGTATTTGAATATCTGGAATACCTTCGATGAATTGGCTTAAAACGATGTTATATAGCGCATTGACTGGGCACTGGAGAGCCATTTAATCCGAGAGATGCCAGTTTTGTATTTCCAAAGCGAATTCTGCCAGAGATTTTTTGGTCCTCTGTACTCTATGGCGGAGTTGTGTGAAATTGTGTGGATGTCAAGAGAAAAGTGCTAGCGAAGCCATGTGACCATGAGTTATTCGGCTGCCAAGGAGAAAACATACCTAAAACAGTCAAGGCGTCACGTCTTAAATTCACTGCTAGCATTTCACGTTTCTCTACATATTGATGTTTAGCAATAATTTCGAATTGACCCTTATAAGCCAACCATGAATCCTTGTCATCGTACGGCGTTATTAGGAGTAACACATTCTTAAACTATGTCCCCGTAAGTACCTTTTGGTTTTCCCTAAGCAATAGCCCATTGTCGCTAGACAGTCTTGGACTTACCAAAACATTTATTTGGGGCAACACAAGCGGTGTTCCTGGATGGATCTAGTGCAAATCCCTGTCATCTATCATGATTCGAGTTGATGCAGCCTTGAAAGAACCGCGCTGTCACCAATGTAACGAAAACACAAAGCAATTTATGGATTCCTTTGGAATTCTTAGATTCGTTTTTACTTCCAAAAATAAATATTCTTCCTCTTCTTCTTCTTTGTCTACTTTCAAGTGGTTTTATACAAAAAATACCAAATATTGAAGCACTCTTGGAGTTCCTCTGTGTATAAATATAGAGCCGATTGATATGATCCAACAGACACTACAGCTACATCATCTACATACGAGTATGTATGCTTGGGCATAGACGTCAGAACCATTGAGAGCGTTAAGCTGTGTGCCATAGCACTGGAGAGAGGACGACGTCTTGGCATCACATCAATGTTGACGATGTGTCGAGTTCGCCTTCAATTCTGCCTACCAAATTTGAAAGTGCACTATCCAAGGATTTTCCGCGTTGGTAAGCATGTTGCATCTTAGACAGAGAATACATTCGCAAAGCAATCTTGTAACTCTGTAACTCTTCCATCCGCTCCATGCTCTTCAAAATGAAAGAAATTAGACATGTAGGTCTAGAACTCGTGGCGAGCGTTTGGTCCTCTCGTCCTGTCTTCGGTGTAAAAGTTACTTTCGGTGCTTGCCAGGAGTTCACACTTGAAGTAATCAAAGTAAATAACAGCATATCTTATAGCCTCATCCGTCACCACAGCCGATGAGATATACCAAGCTACAGCGTGTTGTGCTATTCAGCTCACTTGCATCTCCATTAACGGGGCATGGTTTTGTGTGCGTTCTGAAACGAGTCTCAAATATAAGACAGAGAGACGTTGCTTTTAGAGCATTTTAGGTGCCATCAGATTTGCTGAGTGACTCCAGCCTGGCTGATTTCCTTTTTTGAAGACTTTGACTAGCCTGCTGGTTTCACCGACAGTTTTGATGTTTTGGCAAATATCGTTTTAAGAGGCACTCTTCGAAATCCGAATTAGCTTCTTATATTCATTTTACTTCGATTTGTAAAGATTTCAGTACTCCTTCAAATTGGTTGTTTTCCAGCTAGAGATGTCAGCTCAAAACACTTGGGGAGAGCACCTTTCCAGCTTTCGTTTTTTTTTCTCAGAGGTTAGGGGGATCATTAACAGACTTGATGATCTCCTGCTTGAAGTGGTCCAGTCTGATTCTCCTCTTTGATAAGATCGACACCTCGCATCCGATTCTAAATCCGATTCGAACATGGAAAGCTCTTAAGTAAAACGGGTATTCATTAGTCGCGGTCCATTTTTTAAGTAGAGATTCTCTGAGCTCTTGAAATTATTTGAGCGACAATGTAGTGAAACATGATACGAGTACGTTGGCCTTACATGGCGCAAAACACCACGTCGAGTTTTGCATAGAAGGGCCGTTATAGAAAAGCCGACTAGGGTTATCCTTTAACTTTTACACTAGTTAAAGCACGTTAGACAAATTCAGGAGGGGACGGGAAAGATTTAATCGCATCCTATCAACCTTAGTGTCACAAATTAAAGTTCCGATTAAAAGTTTTACGGAACAAATCCTCAGTTTCTGTCGATTTAATTTTGCTAAAAATTGCAACAATCCGTAAGCCCAAAAGTGCTCGTATCTACTTATGGTATAAGGCGACTAATTACAATTTGACATTTATTTATTGCATAAACTCATTCGCAATAATCTATTTATTGGCGAATTTATATCGCATTTAGCATAAATTGTGCAGATTCCACATCGTTTACGGCCGGACGTTCAGTCGGTGTAGGCCTCACGCATACACACATTCAGCCACTTTGGAATTCGCAATTTTCCGATTCGCAATTACAATTAATTTTAATAAATTACGCGCAAACGAATTCAGATAAATGGGGCGTTTGGGGTGACTGGGAGGTAGGTGAGAAGGCCAGCCGCCGCACCGGAAATATTAAACTGTCCATTAGTGCCGAACAGAGGGTGCCTACAACTTTTTTTTTTTATTCTTTCGTTAATAAATCGTTATTAATGCCGAAATGTTGTTGAAAAGCGCTTTTTAATCTTTACCGCTACACTCGTACGTAAAAGTGCAAACGTGAGGGGAAAGTGGAAACGGCGAAGTCAGAAGTATTCCATTATCGATTTAATTGCACTATTTGTGGTGCAATATGAAGTTTGCAACATTACTGGGATGTCAAAGGACTTAAACGCGGTTAATGGTGATTCGTGATAAGTACCGCATACTTTTGCACAGTGCTTAAATTCTCAATAAAAAAATGAAAAGATCGTTGGTTTATAGTATAAATGGTTTATAGGCGTGGTAGCAATTTGAGAGGGATTTATAATTTTAAGTTATATTGGCTTTTTGTAATGGCTTTTAGTGAAACTGTGAAGCCCTATGGGAAAAGGTAGCGAATGGTGTCAACAGTGTTACAACTACAAATCCAGCTTATTTTCTGTGCTCTTGGTAGCGATTTAATCCCGTCTAATCGGGCTTGAGTTGATAAACTTAAAAGAAGAACGTAGGACGGATAGATTCGAGTGACTAAATCAAGTCTGGTAGTACCTCAGAAGAAGCACTGTCTCAAATTGCATAATATGTACATACTATTTGAGGACAATATCTTTTCGCACTCGGAGTGGCAGCATAAACAAGCAAAAGCCCCCGTCTGACTTTCCAGACAATATGGCTCCGGCTGAAGTAGAAAAAGATCAGGTCGCCGCCACTAAGGGTCAGAGGCACCAGCTGCCAACCATGCTTGCAACGAAGCACAAGTCACAATATTGTCATTGCGTGTGATGCCAATTGATATCAATCAATCAAGTAGTTAAGCTGTGCCACCACCTCAAGCACAAATCACATTCGTATTGGCAAACACTCCCAATGGCACGGTAACAATTTTCAGAAACCCAACGAACCGTTACCTAATGTCACTTTTGATGTAAGGGATCCACAGACCTAATGACAGACGATGACTCCTTCGAGAAGCCACTTGCTAAATGTCTGGATCCAAGTCCAAAGAACTGTTTATTCCATGTGTACAGAGCCCTGTGAAGAAAAAACTAGAGGCCTTCGAACATCATGCCCAGGCGGCTCCTGAGGAATTGTGGTCGAAGACAAAGTCCAAGTAAATCAAGATAAAATCCGAACCAGGGTTACCAATCCAATTCAGTTAGAATGCCTTTTTCACGTCAACAACAACGGAACGCTACTCCAAGAGCTGACAATCTCAAGAAACTACTAAACACTGCTAGATAGTGCCATTCCACATGAGCAAACAAGCTTCCGATTAAAATCTTAAATCCACACCAGTTCCTCACAGTCCCTCTTAATCAATTCTGTTGGATGCGAAGTGCGAAAGCCCCCATTTATTCGCCTTAATGCAAGCTGTTGTATGACTTAAAATTAAACTTAAATTTAAAACTAAGGTTGGTTGGAGCTCTGAAGGAGAACGGATTTGAGGTAGGGAGTGGTGCGGTGAAAGTCAAAGGCACTAGAGTTTGAATTGATCTTTTGTAGCATACGGAAGATTGGTTCGTTCGAACCATAGGAGCTGTGGTGGGTTGATAGAAAGAAGTGACGAGGGGTACGTATATTATGAGGGTATACGAATAAAATAGAGTTGTGAAGGGACGCGCATTCAACGTGACCTGAAAGGAGTCCATAAATGAAGTGAAAGTCGGCTGCATCTCTGCGTTCCTCAAGGGTGTTTAAATTAATAAAGTTGAGATGGTTTTGATAGGGGGGCAGAATAAAAGGATCGTCCCAGGGTATACCTCGAAGAGCAAATCGAAGAAAACGGCGCTGGATGCTTTCGATTCTCGAGATATGAACACGATGACTCACTTGACTGGCGTACTGTAGGAGGCGGCGAACAAAGGTAGTATGTAGGTCACGAGCGGGTTGGTGAATTCTTTGAACCACCGTTTTTCCAAACCTAGTGCAGAGTTGGCTTCAAGGATTATCTCATCCATATGTAAACGGAAGTTAAGCTCCCAGCGCACAAAATGCCGAGGTCGGTTGGTAGTGGAGAAGGTAAAGTAGGAGAGCGGATTAGTGCTGCTTATGTGAAAAGGCGATGCATTGGCATTTGGCGATATTAAGTTCCAAACAATTTTTGAGGTAACAGATCGAAAAACTATCAAGGTCCTGTTGAGAAGAAAGGGGTCATGGGGTGAGGAAGTGATGTTGAAAAATTTTGGGTCGTCGGCGTATTGGGAGACAGACGAGTGTTTGATGATCCTATCGAGATCATTTATGGTTAATATAAAACGAGAAGGACAGAGATGGCTACCTTGTGGAATTCCAGAAGTGGCCAAAAATGAAACCGAGTGGGCCTAAATGAACACTGTAAAAACGGTTTTCGAAGTAAGAGGATATCCATTTCAACAGTATGGGTTGAAAGCCGTGGCCTTGCTAAAATCGGTTGCAACTACATCGAATTCGTTACCATTCTCTAGGGCAGAGAGGGCAAAGGATACGGAATCAAATCAACGAAATTTGTGGTGGTTGACCACATGATGTTTAGGAGAAATAAGTGATTTGCATTGGAAGCTTAGGGCTTCATACAAAATACTTTCGAAGAGTTTGGGTATATACGAGAGTTTAGCGATGGGACGATAGTTGGTTATATCATTCTTTCAGCCTTTTTTGTGGATCGGTCTGATGATGGAGGTTTTCTAAGCCTCCTTGTAAAAGGGTTGGAAAGGCGAAAGAGATTAGAAAGGGCAAGGGAGAGAGAGGAGGAACATTTTTTAAGAAATATGGCAGGGAGGCCATCTGAGCCGGCTGTGAACTCGTCACTAAGTTGGTATCACTTATATTCGAAATGAGGCAGGTCTAAGGTGTAAGAGAGAAGTGGGCCATTGGAGAAGTTCAGTAGGTAATTAAAATAGGACGGATCTGGTACAAAGGAGTCGTTAGTGAAGGATTGTTTAAAAAAGGTGGCAAATATGTTGGCAATGGTTAGTGAATCTGTTGATGGCTTGTTGTTTAAATAGAGGGTTGGAGGGTAACCATCAGAGTTCCTTTTGTAGAAAAAGGACTTGGGGTCTTTTATAAGGTTGACTTGCGCATTGTTAAGGTAGCGCTGATAAGCGGAATTGTAAAGATCGGTGAAATTGGGAGATAAGCATCAAGATAGTTGGAATAATCGGAAAAGGATCTGGTACGAAGGAAAACAGCGCATAATTTGTTTCTCTTATTTCGAGAGGAACAAAGCTTCCGATTACACCAGGGAGAACTAGTAGATGATGTTTTAAGGTGGGAAAACGAATTAAATATTTCTCTATACAAAAATGGGTAAGGAATCATTTATGGTTAGGTTGTGAAAGTTAAAGAGGGATCTGCTGAGATAGTCACTGATTTTGTGAAAGTTTTCTTTATGAAAGTCGTTGATTGAGAGAGTTGTGGGGGGAGTGGACTGAATAGTAGAGTTATGAAAAAACGAGTGAAGAAGGGGAGGGTGGTAGTTGTCAATTGTTGAGGGAGATAGGGGACAAAGTGTGACTGAGGTGTTAATTGAATCTGTTGTGAAAATCAGGTCTAATTGCCTGTCCGTGTAGTTGGATATACCGCAGACTTGGCATAGACTTAAGTCTGTTAAACGAGGCATTTGAAGCGATGAAAAAGATGAAGATTAAAGTCATCGAAAATAAGGATATCGTGAATGGTGTCAGACCGGTCAGTTAAATGGTCGATCGTATTGATAGCAATTTGTAGGATTTGATAGACTGACCTGGTAGAATGTTGCAGCATATACCGTAAAGTGTCTTGAAGGGGAGTGTTATTTTTATTGCGACAAAGTCGATTCTGATGTGGTAATGGGAGAAGATTCAAGGCTGACAACAGGATAGCCAGTAGAACACCTCGACAGGGGGAATCAGCACTTGGGCGGGTAGGATCGTCGTCGCGAAAAACATTAAAAGTATAGAACCATAATTCCTGGTTCTTTATGTCGGGAATCAGATCGATTTCAGTCAGGACGTAGATATCAAAGGGAAAAGCATGCGATTGGCGTAGAACAGCATTGGTTTTAGAGCACAGAACGCTTACATTCTTGTAGTAACAAGTAAGAGGGATGTTGTGGGGTGGAGGTGTGAGGCGGGATGGTTTGAATGCTGGCAAGGGAGACAAGTTATTGACGAAAAAATTTATCGTGTTCGGCTCGGTTCCGCTGTAGATGTGAGTCTCACTTAGAATGTGAAGTGAGTGGCCGAATGTGGCAAGGTCGTCCGCCACTTTCTGAGGGGGCATGCTAAAAATCTCGTGGTGCCTGACATAAAGGTTCCTGAGACTAATGGGGTCGGTAGGGAAGCCTTCCCGCTGAATTTTGTCACGTAGATATGCAAGAAAGAGACTAATGTTTTTATATATCTGAGCCTAGAGAGTACACAGCGACTTTCCGTAGTGCCATTGGTTTCCTGGTTTAGTTTATCTGTGGAGGGAAAGAGGGGATCAAGAATAGGGGCAGTAGAGGACGAGGATGGAGATAAATGGTTGTATATGGAATTAGACGAGAGATGAGATGTGGGATTTAGGGTATGGGTGTTAATAAAATTAGAGTTTTTAACTCCAGTTTTAAGGTCGAAGTTAGGAAATGAGTTGCTAGCTCGGATAGGTGGCGTAAAAGGTTGAGAAGAGATAATAAGGGTGGTTGGGTTTAAGTTGAAATAGATAAGTTGGCGAGAGGGCTTGGTGGTAATTAGGGGATTAGAGGATTACCGATGAAGACCTCTAAACAAGGATTCTGAAAACCTCAGCAACTAGCTGAAGAACGTAAGAAGAAACGCGAACAAAAGCACCAACAAACCACTCTTTATCGGGAGACTAAGAAATAAGAACGCGTCAAATGCCTGAAAAAAAGGTAAAAATCGTAAAAAAGCCCTGGAAATTGAAGAAAAGAAATGCGAACTTGAAGAAATGTATCGCAATTTGAAAATGCAAGAAGAACCTGAACTACAAGAGGCAGCGGCTACTAGGATAAGAATGGACGCTCCGGATATACCACGACAAGAACTCGAACTGCTCTAACGAATGAAGATGTCTAAAATGAAAATTGAACCGCTCGCTAAGTACGTCAACAACGGGATTACTCCGCAGTGCGGCAGCGGCTTACGTGATATTTTCGCAGTTTATTCCTCTAAAAAACATATTCAAGCACGTTAGTACATACCAAAGATGAACCTTAGGCGCAATAACCTCGCATGAGACTTCTAAAATAAGGATACATGACCGGGCTCCCGCGTCTGGAGACTGCCGGTGGGCGAAAAGAAAAGTCGAACAGCCGGGGTAATCCTGGAATGAAAAAAAACATTCTTGCCCACAGCGAGCAATATAATGCGCTCAAGAAATAAATCATGTACGACAAACTAGGACATCAGCATAACAATGGGCAAACGTTTCGAATTAGAAAACGTATTACAGCAATGTTAAATCGATCTAATATGCATTTGAGAAACCAACTGGCGAAATTTTGGCAACAGATCCCGCTAGTTAAACTGACAAGCGAAAGCGCACACATGCAGTGCTGGACGTCAAGCCTAGATGGTAACCACCTATGCGAAACGGCCAGTAAAAGATTCTGAAAAACCAAACAAAAACACAGGAATAAACCAACAAAAATAAACTTGCACAACTCAAACAAAGGGGCTAATATTGTAATAGGGCAAATACTCGTAGCAAGACGAAAAGAGCGCTTTGTGAGTTAAACTATGAAAGTGGCCAAAAAAACGGGAGCTGTAGTCTTTCGAATAGTAATAGAGGTGTAATAAAAGAAATGCATTATCGAAATATGGCAAAAGAAATAAAGCTGCAAAGACAATCAAACTGTGCTGTTTTTGTTGGCTTGTCCCGCGAAACCGAAAAGGTGGAACTGCCTTTAAAAGGAAGAACTCATTAAAAGACTTCCGTCTGAGAAGGAACCAAGGGTTCAAAGAAGGACCAAGTGCCGTCGTAGACGTGAGTGCTAAATGTCTCATTAGAAACAAACCTGGTAATGCAAACACTGTGTTGATAAATTATGGCAGCTCGCTCCAGGCAGCAAACTGTTGGATGGCTGTTTGCCTCTCAAACTTTCCGAAGCTAGCACACGCCATCTTCTGGATCCCGTGGCAACGCAGGGAAAAGAAAGATGTGCTGACACCTCGTAGTACCCAGAACCCTGGTCTCAAGAATCCAAGAATCTTAAGAATCATTGTAAGCTGTGACTAAGCTTCTGTCTACATCATTATTTTTCGGTATGGCTCACGTTTCTATCTACACCTTGGAAGAGTTAATTTCCACTTTATTTCCAAATGCCTAGTCTGCATGCAGACGACTACCTCAGTAGGTACTTATCAATGATACTTACTTATATCAATTTTCAACATTTGGTCTGCAGTGTACGTCGAATTCAGAATCGAATGAAAGGTCTCGACCCTTTTAAAGAGAAGGAATGCATGGAAAAATGGAAGAAGGAGGTCATCAAGTACGTTAATGCTCCCCCTAAACTGAGAACAAAAGCTCAGAGGAAGCTGTTCAGAACATAAACGGTACCCTTACCAAGTGCTTTGAACTGACCTGTCCAGCTAGAATGCAATGCTGCAGATCGCCCGTTTCTTGGCGGAATGCAGCTCTGCAGCGTCTTCGTAACACGCCAGAAAACTTCTAATTAGGTAACTTAAGACTACGAGGGGCGTTCAATATATTCTCGGTATCGATATGAAGGAAAATGCGAATTCAATTTAAATTGTTTTTATTTTTCAATATAATCTCCCCTAACATCAATGCATTTGTTACATCTTGAGATAAGCTTTTTTAAACCCTCAAAAAAATAAATTTCCTCTTTCTCTGCAAAATATCGACTTGAGTTCTTCATCATCCGAAAATCTTTTTCCACGAAGATATTTTTTCAAATCCGGCAACAGGAAATAATCACTAGGGGCAAGGTCTGGACTATAGGGTGGGTGTTGGATTTCTTCGAAACCACAATCTCGCGCAGCAGCCTTGGAAACCCGCGCCGTGTGAACAGGAGCGTTGTCATGAAGAAGCAACACACCCGCTGCGAGTTTACCCTGTCTTTTCTTTTTAATTTCCTCCCGCAAATTATGCAAAGTGGAAGCGTAGGATGTGGCGTTGATGGTTTCACCTTTTTTTTTTGTACTCAATGAGCAAGATTCCCTTTGAGTCCCAAAAAACTGTGGCCATGAGCTTCCCGGCAGACGGAGTAACTTTGAACTTCTTCGAGGGGTCTGTTCCTTTTTTATGCCACTTCATGGACTCTTGTTTGCTTTCAGGGTCATAGTGGTGGACCCATGTTTCGTCCCCAGTAACAATTCGATCCATAACACCGTCCGCGTTCTCACTACACATCTCCAAAAGCTCTCTACAGCATGCGATTCTCACTTTTTTCTGAGGCGCTGTGAGCAATCGTGGCACCCACCTTGCACTGACCTTTGAAAGGTTAAGATGGTCATGAAGAATGGTGTGAATGGTACCAATTGAAAGCTTGGTGATCTCTGCCATCATTTTCACCTTTATTCGGGCATCCTCAAGAACAAGTTTTTCGACTTCTTTGATGCTTCCACCCGTACAAGCAGTAGCCGGGGCGCCGGAGCGGGGGTCATCTTCAATGCTCTCTCTGCCTCTCTTGAACTCACTTGACCACTTTTGCACAGCTGATAATGAAGGTGCGGAACCCTGGTAAACAGCCACCATCTCTACATGAATAGTTTTTTGACTTTTTTCTTGCTTAGTGAGAAATTTAATTACAGCGCGATGCTCAATTTTCACCATCATCGTCTCAGTTCCCATTATGATTCGGTTTAACTAGAAATAAAACGCGAATTAATAATCACATTTATATGAAATTTTACATGAATGCACTAAAATAATAGTATTACTTGATAAATAAGTCAATTTATATATACAACTAGAGCTTCACCCCGATATCGAGAATATGTTGAACGCTCCTCGTAATTTGGAGAATTTTGAAGAGGGTCTCTTATAATTACTTTTGCAAAAAGATCGAAACTCTTTGTGAAACCTGCAGGCTAATTAAAGTCCTCAAAAGGGGAAAATCAACTACATTGGAATCCCTCAGAAAATCTCTTGCCATGCTCAAGGATCACTTTCCAGGTAGCCTAATTAACCAACTCATAACCAGGCCCTATTCACGCAATCGCAAATAAGCTGAGTAACACAACATGCCGTAGATGGTATCTCTCATCGGATATGGTGCCGAATATACATATACCATGTTATGCTACAAAAGGTATAGATCAGCTGCTGCGAGCTCTGAAGAGAACCTTCACTGCTTGCCTGGTAATGTAATACTTTCCGAAACCCTGTAAGTAGTGGCCTTTACACGATTTCGGAAAGAATCTGCGCCCAGAAAAGAATATAGTCGGGTCTTCACAGATAGGTCCAAAACCGATTTACGATACGGCGCTGTCTTCCAAGCGAAGATGTACACAATCCAGATACCACGGAACTAAATTGTGAAAGAGGGCCGAAGCATTTGCATCTGCAGCTTAGCAGCGCCTAAAACCTTGCTGAGCTCTCTCACAGCTTCCAAGATAGTTCGGGAACGCAAGACTTCACTGAGCGCAGACATCACAGGAATCAGAGATCGCAGGAAATGAAATTGCTGATTAACTTGCTAGGCTATGCTCAAGACAGAGTTTTTCATTACGTCCGACTGCATCCTCGGTTAGGGCTTCCATTGAGAGTTGGGTGTCATATGATAATAACTGCGGAAGACATGACTCTCCAGACCAAACGAATGCGTCTCAAAGTCTTTAAGAGGTTAACAAATTTAATGATGCCTCATTGGTAGCATCGTGTCGAGGCACTACGCTTTCGCCAAGCATCTAAGCGTGTTACGCATATCGCAGAGCACTGCGTCTGTAAGTACACGGGGTCTGCTCGCATCAGGCTGGTAGGTACTTGATGCTTATACTACATAAGGTGTTGGTACTGTAGGTACTTTAACATTCAATCGGCTACTCATCTTTCTTCATAAATTCCTGTAAAAGGAACATACAAGGAATGCAATGGAACTGATTCCGACAGAAAAAGGTCAAACGAGCTATAATTTTTAAAATTGTGCCTCACTAACAAACACGAACACTTGTTAACGAAGTTTGCAATAGATGGAAAGATTTCTTTTACGAGTTACATTACCCTCGGGTATCAAACAGGAAGAGGAAACTGCAGACTTTACTAAAGCTGTTAACATAATTAGCAGAGGGCCTGTAATCGGACCGTATCACATGCCCCACGAAGGCTACAATTAGAAATCTTGGATTAAAATGGCTCACGAATCTGTTCAATAAAATGAAGAGAGGCGTTCAGATGTTCAGATCCAGTGGAGGGAAAAAATTCTTATTCCACTGTATAAAGGCAAAGGCGGAACAGGAAATTTTAACAAATACATACAGATCAGTGAAACTAGGTTAATGTCTCATATTATAAGCGAGTTCGATAGCTTTAAGTCTGTGACAATCAACGCGGCTCTATGGGAGGCAGACATAAGACACGATTCAAAGTTTACGGATAATAATGGAGAAACATCGCGAGGTTTTGAAGGATATCCATATCATCTTCATCGACTTCGATAAAGAATTCGAAAGAGATGCCAGAGATCTTATTTGGGCAGCGCTAATATTTCAAAGTGTACCCGAGACGTATATGGGAGTATGTAAGAATAATATGCGTTATGTGCGAAGCTTTCAAAACGAAAGTTAAAAGTTGAACTACACCAAGGCAGTGTACAAAATCTGTTGAGGTCTTTGAAGCAGTACAATAAAGAGTCCAAAACGATTTCTCTTTTTTTCGCCGACGATAGAACTTTTATAGGCAACAATGTAACAACCCAGCAGCTCTTGCTTTTTCTGCATCCGGAAACCCAATTCCTATCACCTATTCAGAAGGTTTCATTAGTTCGAAGTGCGAACCAATGAAATACATAGGCTCTACTGTTAACCAGCAAAGAAATTGCGATGATGATATCCCATATCGTCGATTGAACTCAAAGACCATAGATAATCTACTATGAAACCAACATCAGAGAGTGTATCAAAATAAGAACTGCATGCTATCGCCATCTGTGAGCAAGTTATCTGGGGTTCCAATGTTCAACGACGGTCTTCGGAAAATCTAATAAAAAAAAGCAATTGTGGCTCAAGTTGTAGCAGAGGTTCGAAGAGGGAACAGATATGAAAATAATTGAGTAACTCAAATGAGAAAACATCAGCCGTGTCTTGGAATCAGTAACGAAGTGATCCAAAATAGAGAAACCTGTAGAATGGTTTTGTGATCCGCAAATTTAGGCACTTCCACAAGGGTCACATTAGCAGTACATCTACGTGAGTAAAATATGTAGCCTTGATGTAGTTATACTCGTTACCTATTTCATTAATTGATGAAAGAAAAAGAAAATCAAACGTCGCTATTAGCTAATAGTGTAGCTGCTCTTAAGACATGAACCCCAGAAAGCATTTCTTTAAAATAAATAACTTTACAGCAATCAATTAGTACGTTTGTCTTTATCAAAAGAATATCTCTGCATTGAGCAAAATCACAAAAACAATTACAAGTATAACTAAAAGCCATTAAGTGTATCCAGGTTTTCAAAAACTCCACATGAATGGAAATTTGCCGCGGAAAAAAAACCGTTGAATATACATATATAGTATATGGTATAAACCACTCCGGATCGGCTTTGCTGAAACACCACAATTTGTAGATTTTAGTTCACATAATAAAAACGGGCTCATCACTTACAAAAGCGTTCAATTAGTGCCGTCCTCCTTTCAAAATACCTCGTACACGAATTCGGTATCTCCAAAATGAACAACAACAACGACAACAAAAAAAATTTACCAAATATTACAAAAGCTGTAACCGACCATAAAAAGCCTTCTTGGGTCTCATACCCACTCATCTGAGTACAATCGTACATCCCTGCCTACGTCCAGAACAACGTCAATGCAAAGACATCATCATCTGAGCTCTTCTCATTATTTCTGCCATTTCATCCGAAACAAAGCAAAAAAAAAATCTCTCTCTAGTGGCTAATTCTCCGGCTTGATTGTGCAAAATCCAGCAGAGTAGTTATCCTTAATAGCCTCTTTGTTTATCCTGAAAGCAATGAAATGAAATTGGCGAACGAACCAAACCACAAGCGTAGTCATGTTTTAGATAAACGCGAACTTGTTTCAGATACAAATACGGGTATCTACGAGTATGTATGTAGAGTGTCCATGTATGAGGATACTTATATGAAACCATGTGCATGCATGGAGAAGTATGTACAATAATACATATTCTGTGTAAAGTATCTTATTGCGTTTATTGTTGAATCCTGACAGTGAAAGAAAATCACTACCTCGCACGCACATCCGTATGAAAGGAAAATCGGAAAATTTGGTAGAGCAAATGGAGGTAAGTACATATAAGTAGTCCATGGACATACATAGATTACATTTCGGAAATACGGATTTGTACAGTGTTTCGATTTGACAGCATTGCCAGGTTTATAAATGAGTAAACTATGTTCCATAGCAAATTCGAATAGATCGTGAGGAACGACCATCATATATACAGAGGCATGTCGCATCTTAGTTTATAGAGCCTGGCACTTCTATCCAATTGCTATTTGTAGGCCTAATTGGACCGTCGATTTTGGCTTGAGAGTGCCGAGGCCCCGATCCTGGGTTATCAAAATCATATCAGACCTTCGTGGCACAAACTAAGAAAAGACTACCGGGAGAGAGAAGATGGTCATAAGTCAGCGCATTATCCTCTCGATGATAGTCATGTGTATTCTTTTTTTTCGAGCAAGGAATTTAACTATCCACATTGGCTTTAAAGGTGTAGTTCTGGGGTTGATCAAGAAAGAGGAGTACCACTTGGCTGACTGATCTGACACACTCTCTGAGGCTACGTTTTGGGAGCCTGACAAGTTAGTAGTGTTTTTCCCCGAATAACACTCCATTCGAGTTTAGAACAATGAAGAAGATTTAAATGATACCATCAACGAGGTATCTCTACCGCCTTGCCATGAAGCTAGAGGCTTAAAGATAATCCTTCACAAGATGCGACTCGCCACCTCAAACTCCAAAATCTGCTTCAACGAAATCGGTGAGCACATCGCACTTACCCAGGAGACACGACTTGCCGCAATCAGCGACGCTAAAACTTATCCTTTGGGCAAGGCCACTTAAATACAAAGTGTTCTAACTGGCAAGGGAAGAAGGTATACACAGGGTTTGTATTCTTGCTCGATCAGAACTAATTATCTTTCTTTCCCCTCAATTGAGCAGAGACGACTTCGTAGTTACACTGTTTACATCTTATTTAATTAGCCCGTTCGAGGTGAACCTGGGTCTCAACTAACAAGCCTCTCCAAGTAGCCAACCTTAAGTTGGTTAAAATCCACTTCTACTTGTGAACGCGGAAGAAAAGAACTTCGTCTACTGCGTTGTACCTGAGAGTTTGATTCGAAAACCCAGCGGCCCGTCGCATTGGTGCCCATTCGTAAACATTCCAGGCGACTGATACCCAGTTTCCTGACTATGTCGATATCGCTGTATATCTCGTATCGTTCGTCGTTGGATCTTTGCCTCCAAAGCCGATCGACGCAAACGGGAACAAATGTTTTTCGGAGGATTTTTCCCACCAAACGGCTTGGGATATCTTCATTCGCTTTCTATAGAGTCCATGCTTCGGCATCATAAAGTAGGACTGATATGATCAAGGTCTTATATACAGTCCCCTTATTTTTGGCACTCAATTGCCAAAGAAACAGCGATCGACAAGAGTTATACTTCGCAAAATCTACAGCAGAGCCAACGTAGACAAAGTCCTTACCTTCTTGGTTTTGTCCCCATTTCCCACTAAACCAATTTTGGCATGTTGCGTTTCAATACTAGCAAACGTACCGGTGACAGCCCGCTGAGTTCTCTCAATTATTGTAAAGGGTGACCAGATAGCAATGATAGTTTTCCAATTATTATATTTCAGCAGCTGTCAGAGTTACCAATGACATCTAGATATCAAAATATTCAGTAAGGTTTGCCATTTCATCACGCATCATTTTCCGCTTGCCAAACGTTAGAAAATTATTTAAAAAATTTTATCGAAATTCCGGCTCAGTTGCAAATACGCAACGTGAATTTCGTCGTGAGGTCAGTCGTCATCATACTCGTAGCTTCAGTGTGCAGGCAATTCGTTACACCGTGGAAAAATTTGAGCGTCAGTACACTCTCTTGGATTTGAAGTCACCAACCAGATAGAGATTGGTGCGAAATGATGAAAACATAACTGCCGTAGCGGTCAGTATCGAAGAAGACCCAGAAATGTCGATTCGCCAGAGAGTCAACCCCGCTTATTTTGTGATTGGAAATGTTGGCCGGAGATCCGGATTTTGGTCAAATAATTATCTCGGACGAGGCACAGCGACTATGTCAACAAGCAAGATTGCCATTATTGGAGCAAACACAATCCACAATTGTTCGGTCAATCATAATGCATCCACACAGATTGACTGTTTGGTACGGTTTAGGGCATGGCGGCATCATCGGACCTTTTTTCTTTCGAAATGAAGAAGAACACACCGTTACCCTCAATGGCCTCAAATACAAAGCAATATTAACCGACTTCTTGTGGTCAGGGCTAGACGATATCGATATACCCGAGTCATGGTTCCAAAAAGACGGAGCTACATGCCATATAAGCGACGCAACGCTCGAAGTTGTTAAGAAGAAATTTGGCGACTGTGTCATCTCATGGCGAGCGTTCACCAATTGGCCGCCGCGATCATGCGATTTGACACCACTCGATTATATCCTCTACGGCTACGTCAAGTTCTAAGTCTACGCTAAAAAGCCAACCACTTTGGACGAGCTCGAGGCCAACATTCGACACGCTATTGCTGGAATAATGCCGCACATATTGGACCGAGTCACCAAAAATTGGACCTACCGCTTGAAGAACTGCCAGCGAAGCCGAGGAGGCCATTTGAACGATGTTTGATTCCATACACGATGGCATGAATGTTGATTCAAAATAAAGCTATAATCAATTTTATATCTCTCACCGTTGTTGTTTTATTGAAATTTTTTATTCTATCGTTCGTATCTGGTCACCCTTTACTCGTATATCGATATCATCGGCGTACGTTTGTAGTTGCACAGACTTTTGAAAGATTGTGCCTCCAGGTTTCTCTTGTGAGTTCCCCACAATTCTTTCAAGTATTTTTTTTTTTTTATTATAATTAGTGCGCGCTCAAGGGATTTTGTGTAGCCTTAAAATATTTACACACACATTGGTTTTAAATGTTTGCAAGTTATAAAGACTAGGAAATAGAGAGCAAAGCAGGGCATTCCATAAACGAGCTGTACGGCTTAGGAATGAATCACAATATTTTAGAATACGCCCCAAAGTGGGCTTGAGGATATACTGGTGAGCACTCATAGCGAGACGAGTGTCACGGTTAAAAGTTTGAAGGGACGGAATGCTACTGGCGATTTCTATGGAGCACTGGTGGTGGAAATAGCGATAAAACAGAGTGAGACACGAGACCTTACGTTGGTGTTCGAGGGTGTCCATTGTTTGAGTGGTATTATGTAGGATCACCTTTTTGTTTTAACTCACGGTTTTGAATCCTACCTAGTGGGTATAGAGATGTTTTGGACGCACCCGACCAGATGTGGGCATTGTACTCCAATTTCGGGCAGATAAATGCCTCACAAATATATTCAGGCCTGTTCAGGGGGGTGGAGTATTTCTTACATCGCTAGGAAACCTAGACATTTCATAGCATTTTTGAAGACACCGAATATGTGGTCATTCCAACGTAAGTTGTCATTGGCCTACATACGGAGAATGGAAAGTTTATCGGTTTCGACGATGCAAGTGTCATTCATAGATAATGGGTGGGTGTTCATTTTCGCTTAGCGACAGCAGACAGCATTGTGTTTTGGAGGCATTAAATTCCACTTTGTTGATAATTCCCCAATTTGTTATTCTGTTGATTTCGGAATTTAATGAGCTTAAAATACGCTGCCGTTCCCTGCCTAAGAGCAGGGACGTGAGTCCGGAAACGAATATGGAAAGCAGAGAGTACTGTCGTCAGCACAGGAATATATTGATTTGTAGTAGCAGACAAGAGATCGTTGATGAAAATTAAAAAGAGTGTCGGAGACAGAACGGAGCCCTGGGGCACACCAGCAATTATTTTGTGAATATCAGACTTGAAACCATCCAAGACAACTTGAATTGAACTTGAAAAGGTAGTTTCTAATCCATTGAAGAAGAGAGTCATCGGTTCCAAAAGCACGCATTTCCGACAAAAGAGCCTGAAGCCAAACTCTGTCAAATGCCTTAGAAATATCAAGTGCAACTATCTTGCTTTCGCCAGAATGATGTACGCTTTGGTTCCACTTTTCTGTGGGACATGCAATCAGATCATCAGTGGACCTGTTGCTACGAAAACCGTACTGCCGGTCATTAAGAAGTCATGACCTTGGAAAGAATGGACGTAAGTGCAATGGGTCTATAGGAAGAGAGAGAAGACGATTCGCCGTTCTTAGGGACGGGCTGGACAAATGCTGTTTTCCATCTGCTCGGAAAGAGTCCTGAAGAGTAGGATTGATAAAAAATCTTACGCAGTGGTTTTGCCAACGAAGAAGAACACCTCTTCCGAAGAAGGCGGGATATACTATCTGGACCAGCTGATTTGCGAATGTTAAAATTTTTAAGTCATCTTGCTCCTATACGAGTAGCATTTCTGATTATACGCATTCAAGTGTAGCCGGCGAGAAACCACATGCTGGAAGTGTTGAGCTGGCTGCAAACAAGCAGCAAGCAGATTGGCCTTGTCCAAAGAGCTGGAATGTCATCTTAAATGAGCGTTGGGATGAAGGATGAGGCAGTGTTTCTAATATTTTTGACGAACGAACGAAAATATTTATTACAGTTGCAGTCATTCCTGGCTCGTTTGAACTTCTTTCCATTTTCCTCTGTCAGCTTGGTCTTTACAGCTCGAGTAGTACCACGCCTTTTCTTTTGGTTTGATACACTTTAACATGATGTTATCGAAGTCGCATGAAAGCGAGTCACCTGGTCTAATACCGTCTTTAACATCAAAGGTCTCGGTTAAGTTATTACCGACTTTGACGGGACAGCGAAAGTTCCCAATTCATTCGTCTCAACAAATGCTGTCATATGCCACCTTAAAATTAATAATTTTTTCGTCCTTAGATGTAAACCATGGGGATCTGCGTGGCGATTGATTGGAAAATGGCTGACTGTCCTATAATTTGGATTGGGCCAGCAGCGCAGCAATCAAATTCATTGCAAAGTGCTTGGCTTTCTTACCAGTGGTGGACCCCGGTAACTGCATGAGTAAGTCCTCAACCAAGCAGGTTAAAATGGCAATAGTTTGCTCGCTAAGTGGCATAATACTGGCCTATGCCGTCATAGAACTCACAATCCTATACGGAAGGACATAAAAAGATGTGACAAACGAGCTAAAAACCTCGGATAATAAAGGATTCACTGTTGACGACCCTGACAAACGACCTTTAGATCTACACATGGAATGTTCGGCCCTTTAACAAGCCACGTGCAGCCGAGTAATCAGCAAGTGCCCTTGACTGCTATCAGGCAGATATCACCGCCGCCCAAGATGAGTTATGGGATGTGCCGAGCCGAAGGATAATAAAAAGCTGATATATAATATGGCGAGCGAGATTCTTATGACTATACGCATTAAGGCCAAATTCCCTAACATAAGCCTAATATACGCCCATGGCCCTACGGAAGACACGTACGACGCCACCAAAAAACGTTTCTACGAGCTCCTCAACAAGACATATGAGCAATGTCCGAATATGAGGAAAAATAAATATACAAATAGGAGGAAAAAGGGACATATTTGGTAGGATAGATGGTAAGCACAGCCTGCAGGATACCACGTCTGGCAACGGACTTAAGCGTATCAACTCTGCGGCGGGACGAAATTTCATTATAGCAAGCACACGACTTCCTCATCTGGATATACACAAGAGGACATGGCATTTTCCTGATAATGAAATGCTAACTAATGTTGATCATTTTGCGATAGATGTAAAGCATGCTTCGAGTATTCTGAACGTCCGAACCTTCCTCTCAGCCAAGGTGCTACTGCGAATTTTCCAAGAGCCACAACAAAGAAAAAATTCTATGAGAAGATATAATTTAGGAGTCCACAAGGATCTTCGCCGAACGCGTATCCCGGAATATCTTAGTAACTCCTATGCCGCCAGCATTAAGTATCAAAGACCAGTGGCAATACTGCCAAACTTTCACTCGACCACCACCCAGAAATCCGAGGTTTGATGAAGAGTCCCGGCAGGTACATGCGCCTTAATAAGAAACTTATAAAGCGGAGCTGCAACGAACGACAAGAACCGCTCGTGGGCTCTACGAGCAGAACGGACGGAAGAACATCAACGGAGATATTGAGAGTTCGTACTCCAGTAATAACTCACCAACAGGTAAAAAAAACGTACGGAAACCTGTGGAGATAAGGAAGGAAACCTTGTAGTAGAGTCACAGTCGGTGCTGAGAATATAGAATAACTTTTTTTACAAACTTCAGCCAAAATAGACCACTCAAATTAGACGACTATAGCCAAAACTTCCTTCCATCTGACCAAAGCGAAGTAAGGATAGCAATATCGAAGCTGAAATCCAAGGAAGCAGCTGGATCTGACGGCTTACCGACCGAGGTATTCAAATTTGCTGGAAGTATGTAATTTGTAGAGCATACGCCAACTCATTCTCAGATCTGGGAGAAGAGTGTGTGCCTAATGAATGTAATCTCAGCATCGTTTGCCCGATCCACAAAAAAGGAGATCCCCTTAACTGGGCCAACTATAGAGGTATAATTCTCCTGAACATCGCTTACAAGATCTTATCTGCCGTATTCTGTGAACGTCTGAAACGCTTCGTTCACAACCAATCGACTCGGGCAGATCCCGGAAGAAACATAAGAAATACAAATCGATGTAGAGACGAGCTTTAGAGAGCCAAACCTAGTTTGGACATCCCTGCCAAACTCGTCCGTCTGTCCAGGTTGATGGTGGAGACCGCTCGCTGATCCATCAAGGTAGGTAACGACTTAAAGGAGACCAATGTGTGTTGATGTCAAAAAACATTTTAGACAAGATGACGCACTGTCATGTGACTTCTTCAACATCATACTTGAACGATCTGTGAAACGAGCATTAGCGACCAAAATGGGCTTAGCGTATAATGAGGGCAAAACCAAGAATAAGGTCTCAGCAAGGAGGGACACACAATATAGACGAATTCGACATAACGCCATAGTCGACAGACTAATTTCGAAGTAGTAATTTCCTCAGCAGAAATAAAACGAATTTGTCAATCACCGTTTCTTTGGTCCAAGAAGGCAAGGCGGAAGTTTCGAGGGGAGAATTTTTCGGACAATATTCGTTCGTTGCGTTGACGGGCTTTGGAGGAGAAAATTCGATGACAAATAATACGAGCTATACAGCGACATCGACTTAGTCAGAAAACTGCGCCTCAGAGTTGCCTGAGATATCTAGGCTCTTGCAGAGCCTTCGGGTGGAGCGCACAAGTAGAAGCGGACCTCAGCCGACTTGGAGTGCACAACTGGAGGTAGTTAGCTAATAGTCGAGCTAACTGAAGAGGCTTGTTAGTTGAGGTCCATGTTCACCCGGAACTGTAGCGCTATCTAAGTAAGTACCTTATTCGCGTAAGAGGCATGTATTTTTCTGACTATGTTTCTTCGGTACATTGGCCTCTTAGGCGTTCGCACTTTGGACTAGTGGTCCGAATCTATTTAGGCTACACAAAACCGTCAATATCAAATGTTTTGCCTCACTAAATACGAATAAATGATAAACTTACTGTCTTGATCGATCACCTGGAAACACGGACGATTGTCTGTGATTTTTGAAAAATCCTAACCGTGAACCGTTCTCCATTTAGACCAACCTCTAAATTCAATCCTTTTCGCTTCGGTTAATTCTATTCTACAGATGCTATTCAGCATTTGGTCCAATTCATTTTCACTCTAAAAATAATTGATCTCAAATTTTGAAAAATTCATATTTCATCGTTAAACGATCCCATGAAACCCTACTCGTATGCAAAGCGATAGATACAAATCCAAGACCAATGAATAGTTAATTGAAATCCTTCGATAGAGATCTAAGCATATAATTGAGGTGCAAACATAGCTCACCCCTGGTAGTACCTTTTTTGGTTAAATTCATCATACGAGCACTCGTCTGTTAATTATGCTTGTTCGATTTTCTACATCAGTAGCTTGGCGCCAGGCATATTTATCCGCTATACAACACCATCTGAGTTCCGAATTTTAGCAATCCTAATCCTACCCGGATCATCCAACAAAGGGTAAGAACTGAGCACGGCCTTACCATTCGTCTATACAGTAATAGCAACTCAAATTTGTTAATTTTCGAAACAAAATTGTATCTACTCGTAACATCCACCACAAACATCGTGCTGTGTACAAAATACGAGTACGTACAAAACCCAAGTGTGATTTGTAAAATTGGATCAAAAATCCTGATTTCGAGATAAGATATTCGTGCTGGCGAACTCACGCCAAGAGTTTTGTTTGAATTCTGATGCTTAGATGCGTCCACTTAAAAGAGATCCTTGTAGCGCCTTTGATGTTCGCAAAGGGGCACCAAATTTTAATGAGTTAATGACTGTTGGAAGCAATAACGTCACGACAAATCCAGGTACAGATGCGAGTTCTCCGTGCATACATATACTCGTAATTAGTTAAATCTATTCTCGTGTTTCTTATCGAGGTTTTTTTTTTTTTTATTTGCAATACCACACCATGACAATTCCAAAGAGGACACGCCTTCATTTCATTTTAATAGTACGCACAACAAACCGAGAGAATTTAGTGCGTTATCTGGGAAAATATCTTAGAGCAGCTATACATATAGGCTTGTGATAGTATCCACAAAAGCAACAGATACGAGCGCTCGTACGCTGGGGAAGCAGAGCAGCCTTTGTGAGGTGTTTTCACTTTTATTTTTTATGCCATTAACAAATTACATCTGCAATTACGGATACCGCGCGTAGATGCTTTGATCCGGAATGAGATGCTTTTTTTTTCCTTTTTAAATTCTTCTTTTTCCCTGAATCTAATTTATTTAATTAAATCGAGAGTTGCACCGCGGTATCCTGGTGTGTTAGTGTATTCGTACGAAACACCGAATTCACAGGAAATCCATCAGATAATGAAAAGCCAAAAGCAACGTTTTTTTCGGCGAAAAAAGGGATACGGGCCGTGTGGAATTACAAATTTGTACATATATCAGTTCCAGATTTTAGAGTAGCTATCGATATTAATTTGATAGAACAATTAGTGGGAAGGCGATTTCTGTGGTGGCGGACATCAATTAAATTGATTTGAAACTATTTGCACACAAATGAATTCGTGGAACCGAACTTACTCGTAGAATAGTTTATCTTAGCGGATGGCTGGGTGTTTGAGGAATAGCGAATGCACTGAATGGCGGCCACCTAGCAATGCACTGTGCTGTAACTATGACTATACATCAATCCTCGTGATCGCCGCTCTGCACACCATGGATAGCCTTGCCACCTGCATTTATAGTCAGACGAAAGCCAACTGCCAATGGAAGGCCTCATCGTCGATCTCATGTCCCGTGACCTAGAACCCAAGCAAATCTCAAAGATTTCATCCTTCTTGGACTATCTAGGGCCTTAAGCTCAACACAGCTATCTCTGCAAAGTCAGATACCTTTCCACTCCACTAATTCCTCACAATATGGTTCATTGATATCAAGATATCATATATTTTCGATTGGAAGACAGGCGAAAGTTTTAATAACGAAAACTAAAATCTAACGTCATTGTCCTCCAAAAACACTGTATCACATCATACTACAAAGATCGATTTTGGAGACATCTGTGAAGACCTGACTACATTTCTGGATTCCCGTCGATTCAATTTCGTACTTTTGCAACAACAGGTGTTCTAGTGTTGTGTGATTAAAGACGAAAGACAGATCATCAAAACTCCAGTGCTTATTGCGCCAACGGAAACTCAAGATAGTTTTGAAAGTGCAGCTCACGACACGAATATCGAAGAGAGGGAGATTCATCAATGCATTAGAACAGAAACAGTTCTGCAAGAGAATACTTAGCCAGAGCAGTCCATTGTTTGTAGTATGGCAAAAGCAGCAGTTACGTGTTTTCGTAAAAATTTGTTCCATCAGACAGCCAACGCAAAGGATATAATTGGCCTTACCATAGCCGTTTAAACCCAAAGAAATTTCCTCGATGAAAATCTCCATATCTTGCAGAAGGCTTCATTATATTGCCAAAAATTTTCCTCCATAGAGGTTTCCGACGACGTTTATTACCCGTAATGACACCCAAATATTAAGCTTTGTTAGAAAAAGGGAAGGCCATGCATTTAAGATCTAAGTGTGTTAGAGCATTTAGTTTTAGGACTGCTTGAAAACCCATTTCTAGTGAACCAATCGTCGACCTTGCGCTAGGCATGTAACAGTAAGCAGTGAGTTGATTAGCATGCGCCATAGCAGTGGAGGCATTATACTGTTCGCCAGTGGTTGCGAATGTACGGCAGCTTTAGGCCAGTAGTGAAAATTTTCTTCGGAGCTGCCATCAAATGGCCTTTTTCTTGCAGCATAGCTGGATATATTTCATCGATGCCAGGCGACTTGAATCAATCAAAGGACGCAACAGCATATTTGATGGATATATCCGTCACCACAACCGATAACAGATACCAACTGTTATGTTACTCAGTGCATTTGCAACTTCGGTGATAGGAGCTGGTTGTGAGCTAGTTCTAATTAGCAACCTGGGAATTGAGTCTTAAACATGAGACAGACAATCTTTGCTTTTGACTCAGTGTAGGTGCCATTAGATTTTCTCACGGTTTCTGAATAGACGGTTTCTTAACATACAGTCCCCCCTGAAAGACCCCAGTCTTTCAAAAAACGGTAACGGAGCATATTTTACTACTGGGCTTACATTGGTTGTTTTGACGGTGACGACTCTGCATTTTTTGTCTGGTCCAAGATGTAAAATATTTCAGTCACACGCCCAAGAACCCATTTATATGGAGGTAGGTTGGGCTCCTTAAGTAGTACGACATTATTAAGCTGAAGGTTGCGTTGTATCTTTTGCCATATTGGTCGGCACTGCAAAGACGTTAGGTACTCTTGATGCCAGCATTTCCAAAACCCTTGCATTAGTGCTTGTAACAGAGACCAGTTATTTTCGATTGAAACAGTAGGGTAAGAAACATTAGGTATGTAAAGGGACTGCAGAATAGGATTCTGCAATCATAAAGTGTGATGGAGATAGAGCGGTCGGTTCATAGTCAGATGTTTGCCACTTAGGGCGCGAATTGAGTAGGCTTTCGATTTTGGCTAGGACGGTATACATCCCTTCGTAGGTTAGCCTGTGGTCGCCAATAACGCGTTTCAGATATGATTTGACTGATTTTACACCAGCCTCCCACAATCCTCTAAAGTGCAGAGGGTGGTATAGAATTCGAAGTGATTTGGTCTTTCGAAAGATGATCACTGATGATGGTGTTCCGTTGTTGACTCAGAAGAAGATCATATAGTTCTTCAAGTTTTGTCTTAGCCCCATGAAAATTAGTTGTGTTGTTGCTCAATATTTCCGATGGTTTACCGAGCCGAGCCACGAATCGATCCAAGGCTAAGAGAAATGCTCTTGTCGATAAATCACCGATTAATTCGACGTGAACTCCTTTAGTGACGAAACATACGAAGAGTGCAATGTACGCTTTCACGAACTTGGGATTTCGCCCACGACCTAGGCGAAGGGTAATAGGGCCTGCGTAATCGCAACCGACTTTACTGAACGGACGTGAAAACCGAACACACTCTACTGGGAGGTCACCTGATCAGCTGATAAGACGACGTTTGACGCTGTCGGAAGCAATCGTTACAGCCAAAAACGATTTTACGTAAAAGATTTTATGCAGCCGAGAATGTAGTAATTTTGTTTAACTGAAGTCATCATCAGTGTCACACCGGCGTGCAGATACTGTATATGCAAGCAACGAGCTAAAAGTGCAGCAATAGGATGCGATTTGCACAAAATTATTGGATGTTTCGCGTTGGAAGACAAATTAGAGTTCTGTATACGTCCGCCGACACAAAGAACATTCGATTGATCGAGAAACGGAGCAAAGGGCAAAAGCTTATTTTTTGAAGGAAATTCTTTAGCTCTGTTTATTAGTTTAATCTCGGAGTTGAATAAAGAATATTGAGCACTTTTTACAAGAAGAGTTTTAGCTTCAGCAATTTCGTGAAAACAGGAGTAAGGATAAGATTTTCCTGTTTTTAGTGCGAGCATTTCGAATAAACCGATAGATATACGCGGACGATCTTGAACCAATTCGAAAATTTAAAAATCAAACTTTCAAGAACGTTTTGAGAGCTTAAATTTGAAATGGGTAAACTTTTGTGCACTTTCGTTTCTCTAATTCCTCAGTGGAACGTTGTCCATACTATTCCGCGATATCGGTCACTCAGTAGATTGTCTTTTCAACCACGAGGCTGCGTTCCACCAGATGTCTGTTGAGGCTAAAAGCGATGGTGAAATAACTCGCGATGCTACGTCAGCTGGATTTTCCGGCGAGCGAACACGGTTCCAGTATATAAATGGAATGAAAGGTTTTTTAGGAGGGTGAGGTGACCAATGCAGTACTATCGAGGAATCTGTCCATGCAAAAACTTGAAGACCCTTTTCCTGTAAAGATAGTTTAATTTTATTTACGAGTCGAGTAAGCAGAAGCTCAACGCAAAGCTCAAGCTTTGGAAGCAACAAAACTTTAATAGGAGCAACCCTGCTTTAGCTGGTTATCACGACGTTTCCATTTGCATTCATACTCCGGCAGTAAACGAAGCCTGCATAGGCGTCTCACGACGCATCGCAGAATGCATGTAATTCCTAGTTATATTTGTTCTTCCATAAAACTCTCGGGGTCGATATTGATTCGACCATGTACAGTACATCACGATTTGTAGTCCAGCGATGTGCGAGTTCCTCAGAAGCGTCCTCATCCCGACCTAATTAAATCCTAATGAGTCGAACCCACGAGAGGCATCAGAAAGAACACGACGTTTTGTACATGTTATTGGTTGGGGAAGTACTACCTTATAGGAGAAAGAATCCTTAGACAGGCACCATTGAAGGCCAAGTACCTTAACCACGCTTGACACCTCAAATTCTACTGGAGACAGCTCACGATGCTCCTCTGGCAAAGAAGGTAAAAGAGGCCAGCAATTTGTAGTCCATTTTCGTTGGTTAAACCCGCCTAATCGGAGTATGTCCACCAGTTCATTCCGAAGACATGTAACTTCTTCTAGAGAATCTGCTCCAGAAAAAACATCATCGACGTAGAAGTCGTTGAGAATAACGTTGGAGGCTCGGGGTGAGTTCTTGCATAATCTAGTACCAGTTGCTTTAAGCTAGGTACCGATAAAAACAGTGCCGCCGATGTACCGTAGGTAACCGTCAGCAACTTGAAATACTTTAATGGTTTATCTTGAGAAGAACGCCAAAGTATTCGTTGGAAGTTTGTGTGTTTTGAAGCAACCAAAATTTGGCGAAACATTTTTTCAATATCCCCCGAAATAACAAAGTTATGACGACGACCTCGAAAACAAATGGCAAAAATATCGCATTGAATAGTGGGTCTAACAAGAAGATGTTTCGGAACGATGATGCTTTGCTGAACCATCAAATACCACTCTTAGCTTAGTGGTAGTAGTGTTGCTTTTTATAAACGCAAGATGACAGTATCACTTCAACCTCCGAAGAGACAAGTCGTGTAACAGAAGTATAAAGCCCCCTTTTTTACGAAAGCTCCAAATCTTTATCAGCAACCTAGTGACAAACAAATATCAACCACAAAAAAGAAATGAATAAACACAAAAACAAAAAACACAGCATCTAACCCGAACGCAAGCCCGTTAGGAGTAAACATGCACGAACCACCGGACATTAACAAGTACATTTCCAAATGATACAACACACAATTAGACGAACCAAGATTTATTATAGTCAAAAGAAAAGACAACAAATCACTTGAAAAAGTATCACCGTTCATCATAAAGAAAACAATCGATTATGCCTGCGGTGGGGAAGTTGAAGCATGCAAAAAAACAAGAGACGGCACCCTTTTAGTCAAAACAAAAAATAAAATACAAGCCATGAAACTCCTAAAACTAATGAAAATGACGGATATGGAAGTAACAGCAACTGAACACAAAACATTAAACTTTTCGAAAAGTGTTATTTATTGCAACGAATTACGAAGCATAGACGAACCCATAATCCTCCAAGAACTAAAAACACAAAACGTAACTGAAGTCAAAAAAATCAAACAACATCAATCATGAAGATACCAACACTACGCTGGTAGAAACTGGACTTATCATAATAATATTCGCAACACACAAACTACCTGAATCATTAAGAATTGGCTATGAAACTGTTCGCGTGCGTCTATGCATCCCACTTCCACTCAGGTGCAAAAAATACCTTCGCTCCGGACACCCAACTCCCATCTGCAAGAGCGCAGAAACATATAACAATTGTTTAGAAGAAAGACACACCAATGAAGGAGAACCCTGCAAAAAAAAAACAAACTGTCTAAACTGCAAATGCTCCACATTTCTCAAACATCAAGAATTGACAACAATAAAAACCGTCTTCAATCGGCATGGCCATCAAATGAGAATCTCCTATGCTAAAACGCTTACAAACGCCACATCTCAGAAAACAACGATCATCCAATCACCAAATACACATACACCAACAAATACATCACCCAACACCCAGCACGCAACCACATATGTTACAACTCTACATCTAAACTCCCAATCTGCATCTACATATTGTGGCCACAACCCACTCAAGACAACAATAAAGACAACTGGATCAATCAAAACAACATCATACAAAAGCAATCTCATCAACAACACCCCCACCACACCGAACCAGCAGACATGGAAACTGACTGCCGCAACCCAGCTGGCGTAAAATCGAGACCATATATGTACATCACAACTTCACTGACGAATTAAAAGTAAGAACCTTTCCTAAAGATAAATCTAACTCTCTTTCAGCTAACTACAAACCTTCCAAAACAAAAACCAAACCCTCAAACAAAAACAAATACACTAACAATAGCGACAGCGAATCCATATAAAATCAAAAACCGCAAGCAAATATTATCAAATCAAATTCACTGGGAAACCTCACATTCGCACATAAACAAAATTACATTTAATAATCACATATTAAAATGACACTTAAAACTATTCAAGGGAACATACGTGGCTATACATCAAATCACAGTGAATTACAAATTATTATAAAAAAATATCAACTACATATAATAGTACTCCAAGAAAGACACACAACCACCCCCAAGAATATACCCATCCCAACTAACTTTACCCTACCTACACCTCGTCATTTTAATTCCTTCGGAGGAACGTCCTTACTTATACATAAATCCATACAGTCAAAAGAAATACCAATCTCCAAAGAGTTCGAGGCATCCTGTGTCGAAATCGAGTCCGCTAAGCAATTAAAAGTAATATCAACACACGTACCACCTACCAAGAAATTCACATTTTCTGATTTGGATAATGTACTCAACCAACATTCGAAGAAAGTAATACTAGGTGACTTCAATAGCTGGTGGACCAGTTGGGTCTCACCATCTTACAACGCCAGAGGGAAAATAATTCAAGCATTTCTAAACAATTCGAACTTAATACTCCTTAACGACAAATGACAAATCTCCCACGCATTTTTCTACCCACAACATATTCACACACATCGACCTCTCATTTTGCTCACCGGAGCAATCGATGACCTATATGGAAGCGACCACTTTCCCATTCCCTCTTTAACAATGTGACTATTGTCAGCAAAGCAACCACAGTAAATCAATCTTTAAACTACACCTGGCAAACTGGGAAAAATACACCGAACTGATAAAGCATTACAACAACATAATCCCACTTACCGATAACATTAATAAAGAAACTGCCAACATTAATAAAATAGTCCTTCAAAGCGCTCACCACACCATACCACAAAACTCTCCACATATCTTACACAAAAAAGTATCGTGGTGGAACAAAACCTTAGAAAAATTAAGAAATGATAAGATGCAAACATAGCAAGCCCTCAAAAAATCAATATCCGGAGAAGATATTAGAAAATACAAAAAGGCAAACGCCCTTTTCAGAAGAGAACTTAAAACTGCCAAACAAACTCCCATTTCAATATTTACATTCAATATTCAACCTACTACCACATCTAATAAAATTTGGACAAACATTAGACGACTCTGTGGACTAAATAACATAAAACACATCCATACCATAATAAACCCAGAAACCAACCTACCGATATCAGAAAAACTTACAATAGCCACCTCCCTTGCAGCACACTGGTCTAAACAAGCCGATAACAGCAACTTCTCTCATATTTTCATCCAAGCCAAAGCCTCTCTATCTCACACTCTATCGCCTGCATCCAAAACAGCCCAACAAATAGAAAAAGAGATCAGTATGGTGGAACTTCCATCAGCACTCAAATCTCTAAAGGGACATACCCCCGGAATTGATAGAATTTCATACTCCATGATACAAAAAACCCCACATACATTTCTAAATAGAATCCTCTTACACTGCAATCACATTTTTGAATCATTCATCCCCCAAAGCTACAAAACCAGCCTCTCCATCCCGATTCCCAAACCAAATAAACAAACAAACAGATATTAACTCATATCGCCCAATATTAACTCATACTCCTGCTTCAGTAAAGTCATTGACAAAATTATAGCTAAACGTTTATGGTTTACATGGTTTATCTATTACAGACAATCTACTCTACAATTTACCCTATATACATAGATCATCTGATAACTGACTTACTCACACACAAAAAACACTTATCAATAGTGTCACTGGACTTTTCAAAAGCATTTGACCATATCGGCATACATGCAATAGCCACCCAACTCAAAGAATGGAACACCGGTCCAAAAATATTTAAATACATCATTAATTTTATGTGCAACAGGAAAATTAAATGCCGTGTATCCAATTCACACTCCGACCCATTTCGTTACCAAAACAGTCTGCCCCAAGGATCTCCAAACTCGGTCATATTATTCCTCATTGCCTACAATAAGCTCGCGAATATTTTACATCTAAACAAAAACCTCAGTTTCACAGCATACGCCGATGACTTTCACATACTCGTAAAATTCAATAAAAATCAAAAAAAACACTAACACAATCTTGACCTATTATTCACGTTCCTTCTCAGGAGCATCCCTATAAACCAGCAAATGCAAGCAACTACACATATGTCGAAAACATCACTGCAATTGCTATGTTCAATCCAACAACTTTGTACTACAAAAAACAACAACACTAAGAATCCTCGGTTTAATATTTAACAATAAATATAAATGGAACGACCACATCAATAACTTGGCAGCATCACTCAACAGGAAACTAAACATACTTAAATGTCTATCTTGTACAAAATTTAACTGTAACACCAATACGCTAATAAACACACTAAAAACAATCCTTGTATCTAAAATTGACCATGGTCTTATCTTCTATGGAAGCGCCCCAAAAACAACTCTACATAAACTCCAATCTATATTCAACACCTCTATCAGGATCGCACTCGGAGCTTTCCGAACAACACCCATTAACAACCTACTTCTGGAAGCTAATAGAAACACTATTACCGAACGCCGAGCATTTCTTACATCTAAATTAATAAAAAAAACCTATCGTTAGCAACACAATCACCCATACACAACACACTCAAAAAACTTAAAGCAAACAAAAATAATACAAACAAAATACCATCAGTAATATGCAACTGTCTAAACCTCTGCTCAAAACACAATATCCAACTTACATTACTACCATAAACCCATCAAAACCCCCCTGGACCTTACCCACTAACGCAATAATCCTTACACTCTCCCATCTTAACAAAACCAACGCTTGCCCCGCCATCTATCACCAACACTTCCTAACAATAAAAAACACATATGGTACCTGAACCACAAATTCATCGTTACCGACGGATCCAAATCTGATCATGACACCTCCTATGCCATAACAAATGAAAAGACCTGCATCAAAAGGGGAATACTTTTGGACTTCAGCTCAATGTTCTCAACTGAAATTATTGCCATCCACGAAGCAATACAACTGATAAAAGGCAATAAAACAAAACACATTATATGCTCCGACTCACTATCAGCACTTAAAGCCATCAACAACATTAACAATACTAACTACTACGAAATCTCAAACCGCAATTATCTTATAACAATACCCAAACATCAAACTACTATGGGTCCCAGGACACCAAAATATAAAAGGGAACGAAATAGCTGACCACCATGCCAAATTCGCCCATTCGTCCATACGCAAAACTCCAACCTAACCGATATTACAAAACTTCAAAAAAATGGATTAGCTGATCAAAGAAGTCTAACCGTCTAACTCAAACCTCAACCTGGTACCAAGATCTACATAAACATACTCGAAGCATAAAAAACAGTGGAACAATTTACCAGACCAGCACCACAAGAAAAAATATCAAGATTAATGCAAACAAAAATTATTAGACTACGCCTAGGACATACAAAACTCACACATCTGTTAAATATTATATAAACAAAGCCTTGTCGAATATCTGTCCATATTGCTTAACCAATACACAAATACACTTGATCAAAAAGTTCCCGGGGGACACCACCGTGTGGCGCTCCCATTGTTCCGATTTGAGTTCTTTTTTTTTTTTTTGTTAAGTTGGTAAATCTGTTGTTGACATTCTCTCTAAATCTTAGCATCATAGTTTGACATTTGTAAAAGTTACGCAGCCAAGAGTACATCTATCTCTGTGTGTGTTGGCGATTTTTTACAGTATTAGAAATGGATTTAAATTTGCAACAACGAACTTGTATTCAATTTTGCGGAAAAAACGGATTTAATAGTTCGCGAACGTTGGAAATGTTGGAAAAGTGTTTCGGCGACCATTCTCTAAAGAAAACGGTCGTTTACCAGTGGCACGAGCGGTTCAAAAGTGGTCTTGAGTCAATCGAAGATGTTGAACGCATTGGCAGACCATCGACATCGAAAACCGACGAAAAGATTGAAGAAGTAAAAGAAATGTTGGTCAATAACCGCAAATTAACCATCAGAGAGATAAGGACTGAAACGAATAAAATCTGTAAATTTTAATACGGGCTATACTTCCAATGCGTAAAAATTGCAATCTCATTTTGTACCCAAATTAGCCTGTAAATTCTCTAGTTTCAGTTTGTTATTGATTTTAGTTCGGTGCGGTTTAAAATATTTATAAAATATGAGTCAAGAGGAACGCCGTAAAAAGATCATCGACAAATGGCTCGAAAATACTTCGCGTCCAAACCATTTCATCACAAAAAATTTAAACATAGCACGCAGTACAGTGGATTCTGTTATTAAACGATATTTGGAAACGTTGACAATTAAGCTAAAACAGAAAAGTGGAGCTAAAAGTGGAGAACATGATACAAATTTGGACAGGAAAATAGTGGGTACCATCGTAAAAAACCGGACTATGTCATCCAGAGATATTGCTCGGAAATGTAATACCAACCAAACAATGGTACAAAGATCTAAAAAACGTAACGGTCTAAAAACATAAAAAAAAAACAAAAAATACCAAGTAACTGAAAAGCAAAAATAAGTCATAAAAACACGAGCCCGAAAGCTATACAAGTTGATCGGCAACAAGAAAGCGTGCTTGGTTTTGGATGACGAAACTTATGTCAAAGCCGACTTTACTACTCTTCCAGGTGCGCAGTTTTACAACTCGTTTGAAGCTGAGATTCTTCCGCAATCAACAACATCGATTGGGATGGAAAAATTCGGGTCAAAATATCTCGTTTGGCAGGCCATTTACCAATGTGGACATAGAAGCTCATCGTTTATTACAACGGGAACAATTAACGGAGAAGTGCACATTAACGAGTGCCTAAGAAAACGGTTGATTCCTTTCTTAAACAAACACGAGGGTTCAACATTATTTTGGCCAGTTTTAGCTTCAGCTCACTATGCTCATGAGACGTTGAGCTTTCTTGTTGCTAAAAATGTCGACTTTGTCCCAAAAGACATGAATCAATCCAATGTTCCACAGTGCCGTCCCATTGAAAGGTATTGGGCTTTGGTCAAAGCTAAATTGTGGAAAAATGAACAATGTGCAAAGGACGTAAAAGATTTTAGCGCTAAATGGAAAAGAGCGTCCAAAAAGATCACGGATGTAACTGTCTCCAACCATATGAAGGACATTCGAAAGAAGTTGAGGAAAGATGGGAACCCAAATATTTTTTTTTAGTTTTTCTAACTGTGAATGAATTTAATAACAACAGAGTTTTAAAGTAAATAAAAAAAATTTACATGAATTATGAAAATATATTTTGTTTTTTACTTTGAAGTTTCCAAATTTTACTCGTTTCAGTCCTTAGGGGAGGACTTGAACATTGCCTATGGATCCGCCCAAGACATTTTGGTTAATGATTTGGGTCTCCGTCGTGTAGCAGCAAAGTTCATGCAAAAACGAGACCGTGTTGACGTCGCAAAACAGATGATTTGCGAGGCTGAATCCGATCCCAAATTTATCAAAAGGATCATTACTGGAGTCAAGACGTGGGTTTATGAGTACGACACGCAATCCAGACATCAGGCAAGTGAATGGCTTAACGTTTGCGTTAAGCAATTCGCCGAAAGAGACCAGAATTGTGGGCAGAGAACTCGTGCATTTTGCACCATGATAACGCACCTTCGCTGTTGCACAGTGTCATCATTATTCGTAATTTTTTGACGACAAATACCATCCAAGAGCCACCGAATTCACCTGATTTGGCTCCCTGTGACTTCTTTCTGTTCAATCGAATTAAAAAATCACTACGGGGAACGCGTTTCAGCAGCCGAGAGGAAGTATGGAAAAATCGCAGGAAGCACTGATGGACATACTGAAAACCGAATATAAAAAATGTTTCGAGGATTGAATCAAGCGCTGGCATAAGTGTGTTGCAGTCAATGGGGATTAGTTTAAAGAGGACAAAATACGGGTGAATGAATCGAACTCCAACTTTTTAAAATGCTATAATTTTTTTATTTTTTGATAAATTTTATTGTGCCAAAGCAAAAACTGTTGAAAAATACATCAATTTTCAAATTGTATTAGTAGTTTTCAATATGTCCACCTTTGGCGCGAGTAATGGCCTTGAGACGGCCGAAGAAAGCATCGCACGCTGCACGCAAGTGGCTCTGCGGCATTTTGGCCCATTAGCGGCGAAGTGCTTGTTTCAGATGGTCCAAACTTTGAAATTTTTTAGTGCCAACTGGCATCCTTTGCCTTCAAAATACCTCAGACAGAGAAATCCAACGGATTTGCATCCGGAGAATTTGCAATCCATTGTGTCGAAGTAATGAAGTGTGGAACATTGTTTTTTAACCAATCTTGGTTGACGCGCGCTTTGTGAGACGGTGCCGAGTCTTGTTGAAATGTCCACGGTCTCCGACCGAAATGATTGTTTGCCCAAGGCTTCAATACTGCCTCTAAGGCAGTTTCACGGTATACGATCGCATTAATTTTGACTCCACGCCACGGTCCAAAAATACGATCGGAGAGCGACCATCGGCGGTTATGGCGACCCAAACTATCACCATCGGTGCTGCCTGCTTTCTGGTGGCCGTCCGAAGGTGTAAATTTTCAAAGGAGCTCTCTTGCAAGTAAACTCGGTCATTTTGTTTGTTGACATATTGCTCGATAACAAATGGCGATTCATCGGAAAAAACCAAATTCGGCAACTCACCACTTTCGTGCAAGCGTAGCAACTCCTTCGTTGTTTAGACTCTAACTTTTTTCTGTTGCGGTGTAAGATCGTGTGCGTTTTGGAACTTCAATGGCTTGAGCCCAAGCTCATTTTTCAGTATGTGTTGGATCCGTTCCAACGATATGTTGAGCTCACGAGCCATTTTTCTTCCACTTCGACGCGGATTTCGCTCAATTCGAGCCTTCACTTTCCGAACAATTTCTGCTGATGTTGCTGTTTTTTTATGACCACCTCCTTGGCGTTTTGCAACGCTGCCAGTATCGCGGTAATGAGCTATGGTTCGAGACACAAATGATTTATTCACTTTGAGGTGGTGGAGGGCTCTAACGATAGCTACTTGTGCTTTTCCAGCCAAATATAAAGTAATCAAGCTACCACGTTTGAATTCCATCGCGGATAAAAATTTTTCAACACAACTGTGTCGCAAATCGTTTAAAAGGCTTGTAAATAATAAAATTATCTATCATGTGTCAAAATTTGAGCTCATTCAAGGTGTAGATTTAGATGAATAAACTTGTATTTCCAATTTTCTGAATAAATTCCGGGATTTTTTTGATCAAGATGGTATTAACCGGATGTCCAACTTTTACAAATCACCGCCTAACAACTGTCAAAAATAATGACCCCATATCTATATTAGCTGAACCTACAATACAAAATATACACAAAATAGAAAAATATTTAAAAATTACGCGCTAGCAGAATCAAGAATCAGATATGGGATTCTGGCCTGGGGAAACGCGGCGAAAACCCATATTGATAAGATATTGAATCTTCAACATCGTCTATTCAAAGTTTTTAGACCTGCTTACACATCTTTCAAAATTTTAGATGCCAACGCAATATTTCAGATGACAACACTCATACACTATATGGAGGATCAGAGATTCCTGCAACCTATACGTCATACGCAAAACACCAGAAGACGAGCCCAAGGAATGCTAGAAGTACCAGAAATATTCAACATCTATCGAAAACGAGAACTACGCTGTGCTATTCCAATACTTATGAACAGACTTCCTCAATCTTTGAAATACATTCCTAACCTAACAAAACGAAAAAATAACCTAACAAAATTAAAAAAATTATTTATTTCGATGTACTTTGTAAAGTCACCAATAATGAATTTAGTTAATTGTATATCTATTTTTCAAAATTTGAACGTTTATTTAAGACAAACATGTACAATAGTATTATTCAAAATATTGTCCATCTGAAGCTATGACTTTTTCCCATCTTTCTGGCAATTTGTGGATCCCATCCCAAAAGAACTGCGCCGGCTTGGCAACCAAGAATGAATCAAGCCAATTTTTGATATTCTGCTCTGATGTGAACCGTATTTCAGTGAGGGCGTTCTGCATCGACCGGAACAAATGGTAGTCAGAAGGGGCAAGGTCTGGGCTTTAAGGCGGGTGGGGTAAGTCTTCCCATCCACTGTTTTCCAAATAGTTCTTAACCGGAATAGCAACGTGGAGCCGAGCGCTGTCATAATGGAAAATTATTGCCTCGTGTCTGGTCGCATATTCCGGGCGTTTTTCGGCCACTGCTCTCTTCAAACGGATTAATTGTGTTCGGTAGCGTTGTCCATTGATGGTTTCACCCGGTTTTAGTAGCTCATAATACAGCACACAGAGCATTACCCTCGCGCCATGGATATTCGGCTTTGCCGTTGATTTGGCTGGTTGGCCGGGTTTCACATATGATTTTTTGCGCTTGGGGTTGTCGTAATGGATCCCTTTTTCATCACCAGTAACAATCCGATGCAAAAATGACTTCCTTTTGTGGCGTTCCAGCAGCATTTCGGACATGCAAAACCGCCTTTCGACGTCTCTCGGCTTGAGTTCATGTGGAACCCAATTTCCTTGCTTTTGAATATACCCAGCTGCTTTTAAACGTTTTGAAATGGCTGATTTAGTGACACCTAAAGATTCTGCGAGCTCTTCTTGTGTTTGGCAACAATCTTCATAGAGTAACGCTTCAAGTTCTTCATCTTAAAACTTTTTTGGCTGCCCAGGACGTTCATCGTCTTCCAAGCCAAAATCACCACTTTTAAATCGTGCAAACCACTTTTCGCACGATCGCTCAGCTAGCACATGTTCACCATAAACTTCCACCAAAATACGATGACTTTCGGCAGCAGTTTTCTTCATATTAAAGTAATGAAGAAGAACTCCCCGCGAAAACACTTTTTCAGGCACAAAGTTCGACATATTTGAAATGACGTACAATGACAAATTACGCCATCTCTCAGCAAACCGCACGAATTAAGCTATAGACCCAATACATATAGTAGTAATGCTAGTCTTTTATATAATAAACTAAGATATTATTTTAAATCACCTCAAAACCAACTAATGATACTCGTACCAATGCTAACAACCACCTGCAGATAATCACTTTGCTTTGCGGGTAAATTAATGTAAATCGATGTAAATTTAAAATGTAAATAATAAATAAAAAAAAAAAAAAGATCCCTTTCTAGGGTGAATTCTTTTCGAGCTAACTCGTTTGCATGCTCATTGCCTGCCACTCCTTTGTAGCGAGGGGTCCAGTATAGTGTAACCTTATATTGAACGTACAGAGCTTTAAGCTCTTCGCCGTCAGCGCTTCACAAGTCTCGATTTGATTTTGGCTGCGACGTTGGTCTTGATGGCAGCCTGGCTATTAATAAATATATGTAGTAATATCCTCGTGGGATATTGCCTTTATTACCGCAAGTTTGGCAGCTTCTGCTACAGCCAATATCTCCATCAGGAGTGCGGTCCTTGTCTCCATCTTTGATCCATCCATGGCAATGGATATCGTGTTTTTACCATTTGGTTTCTGTCCCATCCCTCTCTGCTTGGGAAAATGCAGGCAAATGGTGTTTCGAAGTCGTGATTGGATATCATGTAGTCCGTATTGGGGCATTAGCCCAGTTCACTCGTAAAGATCGAGGCGTGGGTTTTCGGGTTTGTTTTCAACCCAAATCTGACTCAATCTTAAAGCACTTTTCGCTACAGATTCTTGCATGTATAGATCTAGGAGCAGAAGACCAAGTATATTTTCTAGGCCTATACATGCAATCCTCTGCACTTTTGTCAGTACAGAGTCAGTGAGTTGCCACTATACTAAGCTGCCGTAGGTTAAGATGGGCCCAGCGATAGCCCTGTACATCCATAGGATATTCTTGGGGCTAGGTTCCCATTCTCTCTCAAATATACGGTTGTAAGCGTAGAAGACGATGGTTGCTTTCTTTACTTGTTCTTCGATATTGAGCTTCCAACTCAGCTTACTATCTGGTACATACTTAGGTATTTAGCACTGTTCGATAGTTGGAGGGTTGTCCCATCTATGGTAGGAAGGTCAGATTGTGGCATTATTTTTTTATGTGCAATTATATGTGCAATTAGAAGAGGCTCTGTTTTTTGCGGATTTTTTTCAGCTTGCCCCAGTCTACATGAATTCTAAGGGCATAGTTTAGGATTTCACTGATCGTGGGAAGAAACTTGCCATACGAGGCCATAAGAGCCACATCATCAGCATATGCAGTGGCTATTATTCCTTCCCTTTCTAGATTTAAAAGTATAACATTAACCACTAGGGCCCACAGAAGAGGAGAAATCACTCCAAGTTGACGGGTGCCCCTTAAGGTGGTAACCATCAATACCGTGTTACCTAGTGTTGCATTGATGTTCCTATTGCAGGGCATACAGGTTATCAGATTCGTTAATGCAGGATGAACTCCAGCATTTCCAAAGTTTCTGCTTAAAGCGGAAATGTTGACAGCGTTGAAAGCTGTTTCGTTGTCAAGGAAGACCGCTAATATATACTCTCTTTCGTGAAGACTTTTTCCAAACGTGCTGACAACTTCATGTAAGGCTCTTTCCGTGCTTTTGCTTTTTCTAAAGTTTTTAAAATGTATGATGTTAGGCTTATGGGCCCGAGATCTTTTGGATGGGTATGGGAGGTCTTACCTGCCTTATGAATAAAAACTACCTTTGCTTCCTTCCAGCATGTTGGCACATATCCATACAATCTTTATAGGAACGGTATTACAACCTGCTTTGTTTTGTGAAGCATGATTGATATTATTCCGTCCAGCCTAGGTGATTTGTAAACGGAAAATAAATCTATAACCTGCATTACTTTCTTTTCTTCTAGTATCCCCTCTGGGATTTGATATTGGCTAGGGAAGAATGAGTCTGTATTTGCTACTGGTGTTCGAGTAGGAGTGCATCCATGGAAGTGGGTTTCTAACAGGAGTCTCAAAATTTCAGCGTTGAATATCGTGTAGCTACCGTCTGGCAGTTTTAGGTCACCAACTGCTGCAGGTTCCTTAGATATGGCATTCTTTAGCCTTGCACACTCTGTTGTGCTTTCTATCTCCATGATTTTTCTTTTAGCGCTGCAGGTTGCGTTCTTGTATTTCCTCAGATTGACCTTATATTTGTCGCTATCGGAGCACAAGTTTGAGCTTTTGACTACATTGAAAGCTTTGCCTGTTACCTAATGCATTGTCCACCAATATAGGAAATTCTTGGGTTTCTAGATCTTCGTAGGGCATGCTTGGTTAAAACCCTGAGTGTGAAGATCACCACCAATTTTTCCGCTGCATAGTCTATTACGGCGGGGGTTTCCATTTTGAGTCCGTGGAGGATATACAGTTTTTGATCTATCCCTGCTGTAAAGTTTTCCCAGTTTGTATTTTAGGGATTTGAGTTTGTCTTTGACATTGAACTTGATCATTCTATGATCAGAGAACGATATATTCGAAGATACCTTGCAGTTGCTTGCGGCAAGGGTTTAAGAGTTACCCGGTAGGGTGATCACCTGCTGTGTATTTTTAACTACAAACGTAAGTCATTACCCCGGTTGGCGATTAAAAGATTATGGTCAACTATGTATTGGAATAGGAACACACCTTGAGAGTTTGTGTCCGTGGTACTCCAATGTATATTATGGGAGTTTACGTCACACCCAATGGTCACATTGGACCTTTCCTGTTCTACTTTCTTGATAAGTGATGAAAGTATTGCTGGAGGGACCCGTCAGCCGATTCATACGGCTTGAGCAGCGGTTTATTCGACCGCTCATAGCTGACTACTATCTCGTCGTCATTGCTTAGTAGCTTGGGAACAGATAATTAGACTTTTCTGCTATGCAGGCCCTAATTCTACTTTCAATATCTGATTCGCCCTTTTAGGTGAGCAATTCGGGTGGTATCAGTCCACTTATTTTGCCTCGGGTTATCCAAGGGCGATGTCGATATTTTCCTCATTCACCACTTTAATGTGGTGAACATTTATTTTTACTATCTTCAGCATGACTGTTCCCGTTCCTCTTCGGTTTCCTACGCAAGGCGACTGGGAAAGGTCTGATCTTGCATCGGGTTATTCCGACCTGGATCTTATAGTTGGCTTTGCATAGTAGTGGCATAGATTTGTGGCTTAGTTTAACCACATCTTCCATGCTATCTTTGGTGTCGGAGGTTGCGTTCTATTCTGTCCTTCGGTATGCTGGAACCAGAAAAGTTCAACCGTCCTTTAGGTTTGATGAGATCCATGAGTTCTTTTACTCGACAATACGAAACTCGGCTTCTGACCATGGAGTTTTCGTGTTGCCGACGAACTCTTTCAGCCGTTCCAGGGTGGTGATGTTAGCACACTGTATGACCTTGAATATTTTTAAAGTGCTCAGCTATGCGAAGAGCGGAATATTCCTAGCCCCTTTCATGATAGCGTCATTGACAGCGTCTAGAATTACAGGTTCTAGCAGGTGAAATTGGGCGTCAGAGAGCTTCCGTTCTGGATTACCAAAATTGGCTTCTGCAACCCGGAAGCTTCCGTTGGCTTCGGCTAAGTTATTTTTCTGCCTTTTTTCATCCCTGCCTATCATGGGGGAGATTGTGACATTTAACCGTCCTCTTTTTGAGCTACCATCAACCGGCCCACTTGCTTGTGGCAGTTGATTGTTGCATGGCAACCTCCTCGCGTTGACACACTGTTTGAGAGGATTTAATTCGGGTTCGTTGTCTATCGTGTCCCCTTCGGCAGAATCTCTTTTACAGGAATTAGCGTTGGCAACAACCGTACAGACACTGTCTAACGTCAAGGTTGCTTCCCTCTGCCCTTTGGTCGAGTTGTTGTCCTCTACAGCCACATTAGTGGATCTTACTTCTCTTCATCCTTATCTGTTTGTATTGGCTCCGAAAAGATAAGAGCAGTAGGCTTGTTCACCCTTGGCGCTTCGAAGGGGTCGGATTGTTCAGTATGTATGTTTTGTACCCTGGATGATGTCTGCTGCTTTAGTCATTATCTTAGAGGTATGAGCAATAGGCCTATTCACCCTAGAATTCAACGTGGTGCAACTCAAAGTTCCAGAACTATGGCTAGTTGTTTCCTTTCTGGTGCTTTTCGCTATTTGCATCTTCTTCATAGAGATACAAGGAATAGGCTCGTTCATCCTAAAGTTGGGTGTCGAACAGCACGAAGTGCTAGAATTTTCGACGTCAATTTCAGCCCGCGATCGGGTCCGGTTATGGTACATGTTACTGTGATCCCATCGGCCCTCTATCACCCGGATTTGTTTCTTCTAAGCAATAGACCTGCTCTCCCCTAAGTCCAAATCTTTGAGAAAGTCGTAGGTGCGATGCAGACGTTCACGCTTGAATTCTCTGAACTCCTTTTCCCAGCTGAGCCTTTTTATCGCCAACTTGCTACTCGCTATCTTATTCCGAACAGATGTAGTCGACGATGTAGAGAATTTGGATGAGCTGGCGGAGGAGCAGGTTTCGTCACTTCGAAGAAGTAGTATTCCTATATCGATGTCGATTGTACCGACGGTTCCCTTATCAGTAACTACTTTCTTTGGTGGGGGTTTTCCTACTAGGAGGCTATTCCCCTCGACCACCCGGTCTTGGGGAGTCGCCTAGAGTTGCGTCAGGGGTGTCCGACTCGTTTGCACCTGTTTTTTTTGTCCCTCTCATTGTTGTAGTTGTTGTTGTTTTCATTTTTAGGTTTATGTTCTTCATGTTTCGGTCCCACGAGTACGATGGAAGGGATGTCGTCTACGACTCACTCCCTGTATACAGGAAAGAGGGATTGTATAAAGTTTTGTGCTAGTGACCGAGCTCTCGCTCAGCAATGTAGGCCTCGGTGTGCACTATTCTTTGGAAGAGCATTCCTTAGTTTTCGCTTCCTTACCGATACGGGTAACCTTGTTGTTAAATGCGATTGCTAGGCACCGTGCACCTAACTCCGGTTTAGCTCTTCGGTTCGCTGGAGATTTCCTACTTAAGCTCTTTCACCACGTCAAGGTGGATAATCAGCCCGAGTTACGCATGCCGTTAAAAGCTGTGTTATTAAAAATAACCTCAATGTCGATATAAATTTCCAGTGCGTATTCCTTCTTATCGAGTGTGCCTTCAATTCCGCCTACGTATACTTCTGATTGTATGGCAGGTGTTATTCCTATCAGGACGATCGAATAATCGTATGCAATTGTCACTCCTCTTTCTCAAGCTTTAGGTTGTATAACTTGAATGAAGTTTAAAGACACCAATGCAGAGTACTCTCTCCTTCCCAATGTGATGTGAAATTCCTCATTTCTACTAATTCCACAATGGCGAAGCGAATAGTTGGTGTCGTAAACTATAATTCCTTTATTTTCATTCAAAAGTTGATTAAAGGGTGAAAGCAGACATGCAAATCCATTAAGAAAATTGTTTTTCGAATAAAATTTCCATATGCCAATCCACAATTATTTCCGTCTAATTAGTGACCATATACACAAAGTGTACGTCCAAATCTCTATTCAAAGGACCGTTTCACTACGCCCATTATGTAATACAAACAAATAAAAGGATTCAATTACAATAACAGAAAATAACTGACGAAGAAGAAGGGTAAGTTTTTTTTTATATGTATAACCAACCCTGCTTTTTGGTTTATGGGCTTTTATCAAAACCTCATATGCAATTGTTCATAGACGGTGATTTAAATCACTCCAACCCTGTTCAACATCAACATAGCCGGTGAGAATAATCACGTCATTATCCTGTTCCAGAGTCGCCAGGAACACAGTAGTCAGCACCAGTCGGCACATGCCGTGTTGAGATACTCTGCTTTGCTTGCAAAGTGTCCTAATGCCATTATTACATTGCACCCCGATTTGATAATCATAGATTCGAATGTGTTGTCAAGGGGTTTAAGGATACATCAACGCAACTGAGCATATGTACAATATATCCTGTAAAATTTCTGCTCTCAAAAATTCTGATCTACAATACTCGTACATCCGACGACGCACGATGACGACGGTTGTTACATTTTTATTGAACTGTGAAACTTTTTAAGTGAAATCAGATTACGCTTCGATTGGATGGTGCAATATCCACTTCAAGGGGTTGAATTAAATTCAAGTGCAGAAGTAATTTATATCATCCCTTAGAGTGGTAACGAGTACATATTTACGAATTTCGAATTTCCATCTCTGTATAATTCTAATCGCTAAGGTTGGTCCCCAATTAATTTAATGAATTTGTTTATTTTTCGTCTTAAAGTATCCTGCAGTGATCGGTGCATCGTTCATCGCAAAACGATGCGATGATCCGTTTTCACACAGTTGGATACAAATGATGAGATGGGAGAAAGAAGATGCCACTGCTTGGATTGAACACAACAATAGCTAGAATTACGAGTAAGAGTACATACGTTTCAATTAGACCACCTTGAAATTGTCGTAATAGGATTTTATCCCATGAATAAAGGAAGCGTACAGAAGCATGTATGAGATGTTTAAAGGATCAAGTATCCTTTTTTCAATTCATTCCATTCAACAAAAGCCAGTTGAATTTTGTTCGTTTGATTTGGTTTTAGAGCGTACATACGGATACGTACTCTTCTCATACATTCGTATGTTTCACCTTCTACAGATGCACGGTTTCTTTTTAGAGGTGTGTAGAAGCATATACGGATTGTAGAGAAGAGATGCAAACATGCCGACCTATGATTATATGGCATCCATGCGGAAGGATACAATTTTTATCATATTTTGTTTTTTTGCTTTGTTGTATGCCGAGTAAAATGGATTTCGGTTAATCTTTTGAAAATTAAAGAAAATTAATCTGTACTTGGCGTTTAGACGTGCGTACCCTTTCTTCTATTTAAATTGGTGGTTTTTTTTTTTTAATAAAAAATAACAGTTCCTGACGATCCAGGAACAAAGTATTTCTGATTTAATTTCGTAAGAGCTCCATAAGGTTCTTAAGAAAGGGGGAGAGCTCGCCGCCCCGGGATGTTCGTCTACATACAGATCTTTTGGAAGATGACATACCAATTTTTGAGTTCATTATCGTGCGAGTGAGCAGAAGTTGACAATGTGCATTTGCGATCGCTGTTGTGTTCCAACGCTTTTTTCAATACACATGTTCAGTTGCAAGGATATACTCGTGTAAGCCGAATTTGCGTTCATACTCCTACAGAGGATAATGATTACACAACATTACAGACGAATTCCATGAACTCCTTTCTACACAGAGCATAGGTTCAGTGCCCCAGTAATGACACCTAACTTTTAATAGGAGATCTCAACGCAAGGCTAAATTAGAAACACAGTCTTTGAGCGGGACACCGGAAAACACAGCCTGTTCAAAAATTTGTAAGATTGCCTTCCCACACTTGCTTAAACTGACTTGACTATGCCCTGATCATTAAAACGTCAACCAGATTGAGCGCATTTAAAATCGATGCAAGACATTCCCGCAGCATTCTGGATGTCGGAGGAGACAACATCGACTCAGTTCATTGCCTTGTTGCTGACAGGGTACTAATGTCGATATAATGACAATGCCAGAGGTAATGCCAATCATTATTTTGTTTGACCCTAGAAGTAATTCAGTAACAGAGCCCTCTTTGGTAAGACCAAACTGGCCTTATACAAGACCTTAATTATCCCGGTCCTGCTCTATGGCCTTGAGGCTTGGACTTTGTTAAAAACATATGAAGAAGCACTTGATTTTCATTTGATTTTCGGTTCCGTGTATATTGACTGAGAATGGAAAAACTGTAGAGTCTGTACCGCGACGATGGTCTAGTTAGGCGACAAAGGATCCAACGGAAGAGATGACTAGGCCATGTTTGACCGAATGGACTCCACAGCTCTGGTCCAAAGAGTCTTCCACCCTAAGATGACGACGGCATCTAAGGTGGCATTGGTGGCTAGGTGTTGTTGTTTGAGGTCTAGGTTCACCCCGGATTGTAACCTTGCCTAAGTAACCTGTCGTTTTGCTTTGATATTTCTTATACATCGACCAATATTGCAATGCGCACGTTTAAGCTGAGCGAACGACTAACGGATATAACAAGTCTTTAAATTTAAGTAGAATTTTCTTGCGGAGTTTTCATACCACTCAAGCAATCACCGCACACCAACTCTATGTACGACATCGTCATCGCAATTTCACTAATGGTTTACGACAAGGACTGCTTCAACATATGCAAATACCACCTTGATCAAAAAGTTACCGAGGGACACCACCGTGTGGCGCTCTCATTGTTCCAATTTGTGTTCTGTTTTTTTTTTTTTAAGTTAGTAAATCTGTTATTGACATTTTCTCTAAATTTTAGCGTCATAGCTTGACATTTGCAAAAGTTACGTAGCCAAGAGTACATCTATCTCTGTGTGTGTTGGCGATTTTTTACAATTTTAGAAATGGATTTAAATTTGCAACAACGAACTTGTATTCAATTTTGCGTAAAAAAAACGGATTTAATGGTGCGAGAACGTTGGAAATGTTGGAAAAGTGTTTCGGCAACGATTCTCTAAAGAAAACGGTCGTTTACCAGTGGCACGAGCTGTTCAAAAGCGGTTGTGAGTCAATCGAAGATGATGAAAGGAGTGGCAGACCATCGACATCGAAAACCGACGAAAACATTGATGAAGTAAAAGAAATGTTGATCAATAACCGCAAATTAACCATCAGAGAGATAGCGGAGGACTTGAACATTGCCTATGGATTTGTCCAAGACATTTTGGTTAATGATTTGGATTTCCGTAGCATAGCAGCAAAATTGGTGCCAAAAGACCTCAATTTCATGCAAAAAAGAGACCGAATCCGATCCCACATTCATCAAAAGGATCATTACTGGAGACGAGACGTGGGTTTATGAGTACGACACGCAATCCAGGCATCAGACAAGTGAATGGCGTTCACCAAATGAGCCGAGGCCAAAAAAACCACGTCGTTTTCAGTCAAAAAAGAAGGCAATGCTCACGGTTTTCATGGATTACAACGGTGTAGGGCATCATGAGTTTTTGCCAGAAGGCCAGACAGTAAACAAAGAGTACCCGTATTGTTTGGGCGTTATGAGACGTTTGCGTGAAACAATCCGCCGAAAGAGATCAGAATTATGGGCAGAAAACTAGTGGATTTTGCACCATGATAACGCATCGTCGCACAGTGCCATCATTATTCGTAATTTTTTGACGAAAAATGCAACAAATACCATCCAACAGCCACCGAATTCACTTGATTTAGCTCCCTGTGACTTCTTTCTGTTCAATCGAGTTAAAAAACCAGTATGGGGAAAGCGTTTCAGCAGCCGAGAGGAAGTAATGGAAAAATCGCAGGAAGCACTGATGGATATACCGAAAACCGAATATAAAAAATGTTTCGAGAATTGGATCAAGCGCTGGCATAAGTGTGTTGCAGTCGATGGGGATTACTCTGAAGGGGACAATATATGTAGATTTAGATGAATAAACCTGTAGTTTTAATTTTCTGAATAAATTCCGGGATCCTTTTGATCAAGGTGGTATGTACATAGATGCCGGATATTTGGTTTGGGGGTTTGGAAAAATACGGATATTCGTTCTTAGCACGCCAAGTAAACCGTTATATTCTAGAGCTTTTATCCAATTACAACGTGTTTCCTACGGGGCTGTTAGGTTGTTACTAATAATAGCGCAATAATCGGTAAAAAGAAGACAAGGCGTTCCGGAGTCGTCAATGTCCTGCCTCCACAGAAAATCTTGCACTCCAGTCTATCTTTGAATTCTTTGGTTATGCCCTCTGTACATTACATTACATTATTGTACATATACAGTAATGTGCAAAATAATAGGGACAGCCATGAAAATTTTTGAAAAAAACCAAAAAACTTAGAACCTATTGATTTTTATGATTTGTTTTGTATTGATTGTTTTGAATTTCAAGATTATGAAAGCAAACACCGTGACCCAAATTTTTTGTATAAAGATTTAGAAAAAAAATAAGTATTTCGGTTTGTCTTATTTATCCTGTTGAAAAAAATTGGAGCAGCTATCAATTCTTGTCGGAAACATATCTGAATCCAAACAAAAACAAAAAACGATGATGTTAGAATATACAAATTCAATAGCTACTTCAGTATTTCGTTGAATAGCCTTTGTTCTTGCAACGTTGTTTCAGCATCGAACCCACTACTTTTAGCAGTACTATTATAAATGGAATAGCTTCGAACGCAGGCTTAACATGTGTCCATAAGTCGTTATTATTTAACGCAACCCAACTTTGGCTTTTTGCTAAATGGTCTCAATTGGATTTAAGATTGATAAAGCCAGCTTAAAACATTGAGGTGATTTTGCGAGAACCACTATTTTGCACACTTTTATGAGTGTTTAGGATCATTATAGAAGAAGCATGTTGTCTTCGGCATAAGGTAGCATAGTGGTGTTTAGAATATCCACGTAAGACGCTGTTGTCATAGTGCTCTCAATTCTATGAATTGGGCCTACACCCTGATAGGAAAAGTAACTCCATAACCTTATACAACATGTTTCACCATCTTGATGGTATATTTATCACGATGTCGTATTGTGTGGTCACCGCACAAGCGAACTGTAGCAATTCGAGTTAAATAAATTGACTTTAGTCTCATCAAACCAAAGGATACTGAGCCATTGCGATTCTTGCCAGCTGCAATGTTCCTCTAAAAAGAACAACCTTTTTGCGACTTTGTTCCTCGACAGCAGCAATACTTTTCTCGCGCTTCTTGCTTTGAAATTGTTTTCAATTAGTACGAGTACACTGCGTATATTTGAAGTCTAGATTAAATTCGTTAAATTCAATGCGCTAGACGAACCAAAAGGTATATAGCTCAATATCCTTTTTTTGAGAGATGCAGACATTTTTAATTTACACAAGAGAAGATTAAGTGTCCTTATTATTTCGCAGAGCCGAAACCAACCACTCTCCGCATACTAATGGCACATTTCAGAATATACGCAGAGTACTGATGGAGTGAAAAGTGACATCCTTGACCGTCAGAATGCGCTGCTTCTGCAAAAAGGTTATGGCGCCTTAAAGCCCGTTCATATTTAGGCAGACATGTCAAATTTCAGTGCGATACGGTCTTTAGTTTTGTTTTGACAGCTGACTGTTGTTGATGTGTTTGGCATCATGTTGAGTATGGACAAAAACGATTTTCGTTCTCTCATAAAACATTATTTTTTGAAAGGCAAAACCGCGAAGGAAACAAAAGAAAAGTTGGATAAATATTATGGGGCTAATGCTCCGTCAGATTACACCGTCAAATCTTTGTTTCGAGAGTTTCGTGGTGGCCGCAACTCCACTACCGATCAAGTCCGCAGCGGCAGGCCCTCCGATGCGGTTACAGAGGACAATGTCAAAAAAATACATGAAATGGTGTTGGCTGACTGGAAAGTGAAGGTGCGAGAGCTAGCAGATACCACAAAGATTAGTACTGAGTGCACATGCCATATTTTGGGCAATATTCTGCATATGAAAAAGTTATTCTGGGGTGCCGCGAATGCTCACTCCTGATCAAACACACGAACGCGAGAGCACTTGGAAAGAGTGTTTGGAATTGCTGATGCGGAATCGGGCGGACTTTTGACGTCGATTGGTAACTGGATTTGGATCCCTCGGACTATTATCTCTTCCCAAACCTCAAAAGATGGCTCATCAATAAAAAATTCAGCTCACGCGAGGAGTATTTTGCAGACCTTCCGGAAAATTACTTTTCGGACGGGATCAAGAAGTTGGAAAATCACTGGAATAAATGTATCAAACTAAAAGGGGACTATATTGAATAAAATAAAAACACATTTGAAAAAAAAATTTTTTTTTAGTTCCCAAGGAGGTCACTCCATCTAGTATTTGAGTGGAGAGAACTGTGTTTTGTTTTGCAAACAATAAGCCTTAAGATCGCCTTAGTTTTCTTTGTTTCGCTCAATGCTTACAAAAATTGGAGACTTTTGAAATATTGGCGTAGAAGTGTCCCTATTATTTTGAAAATCACATCATAGCTACGCAGCGCCATTTTTGAAGTCAACAAGAAGCTGGCATATATGGAGAGGTATTGATCTACAAGTCTACTCTGCTGCCGCCCAACTCTATGACCTTTATATATTGACCCGAAATCGCTGCATAGCTGTTTTGCTGATATTTTTCGGGTCCTTTTCCTGCTGGTTAGATGGTTAGATGGTTAGATGGTTAAATGGTTAGATCTACCATATATTATGGCTTTTGTAGTGAATCTCGGATAATATTTTATATTAACTAGACGCCTTTCATATTGCCGCGTAGAACGATTTTGCTTTCATCAGACCACAAATAGTTCTTCCTCTACTCAGGGGATCACGACAGATGATCGCTTGAAGACTTCAACCTCTTGGTTATGTGGATTTTCTTGAGAAGTAGAACCCGATAGGGACGTCGATCATTCAAATTGTATTCCCCTAGGCAGCTAGTAACGATATGAATACGGCAGTCCAAAGTTCAGCCACAATCTGGGTAGCTGGAAGTACCTTACCAGACCTGGTAAGATGGCACTACTAATACATATTTTGACCGCTACAATATGTCTCCAGCCCATTTTGAGATCTTAACGCCATCCATGGAAAGGGTCTATCATTAAGCGCTTCCTATCTTTAAATTTAAATAAAACAAAGTGTGTGTGAGTTATTATCGAAATTTTTTATTCGTTTGAAAGGCCTATCGATGCCATTAAGTATGAAATATAACATCGTTTAAATGTCCGCTGCGGCTTCTCTGGTTGGCGCGCATCCGAAATGGCCAATTTTCCATGACTCTGGCGCATAAATCAGGCTGAATTTGATCGATGGCATGGGTTTTGTTGGCTTTTCAACTTCAAAGTACGTCCCGAAGCAGTGTTCCCTCTCCGCCAAATATTGATCAGTTGCTCGTAAACATCATGTGCCAAATGAGTGATTTAAGCAAGGAGATAACCGAATCACACGCGCTGTTAAACGAATCACATCACATCCGGATATCTTCTAGTAAAATCGACGATGTACCGGATCCCAGACTCTACCGACTGCATCATACAACACCTCGATTCTGACTGAGATGCTTGAATCTGCAATTATGGAACCACCAATAACTCCTGAGTCATCTTCTTCTCCACCACAACCTGTTCCGGAAATTGATGCAAATATACCAACTCCTGAACCCACAATCTCACGATTCGGAACCTTATGGACACTTTCGGAGTGGAACAAGAGAATCAAAAAGTTGAACAATTCCAACAAAGTCGAATCGGTTGCCTTTTTAATAAGAGGTACACATCTCGATCGAACCAGGCTAACTAGTCTCTTCAAATCAAAATTTAAAATTTATGTCATCAACTGCCGTAAGATCTCCACCAACACCGTCAAGGTAAGCATCCCGTTAAAATATGAATGGATGTTCATCAGCCCTGCTTCCGACGTCATCAATCTGGGTGGAATAACCATTTAAAGATTAAAACCAAATACAGGAAACAACAAACATCGCAAGGATACTACCTTTAAATCCAGTAATCTAAATCCCACTAAACCTAGAAAACAGAAGTCTAACCCTTTACCGAAGCCCAACCCTCACAAAAAAAATCCAAAGCGTAACAAACAAGCTCCTGACCCAAACTGGAGTTTTAAAGTTGGGACATTCCCTTTCTTTATTCCTTCTTCACTTCATACTGCTAATCGCGTATACACAATCCACACCGTCCGACCCAATTCCCAAACCTGTATCTTTTGATCTTGATCCCCCTCTCAGTCATTTAAAAAAACCCAACAACATCTCAACATTCCACTCAAACAAAAACGGCATTCCCTAACTTTATTCGCTCTCATATTTTAAATCCCTCCCCATCTTCTAATCTAGAGTCCCACCCTAATACCACACCACCTTCTTTTTTAGACCCCATACTTCCTCCAAGCGCAAAGTTAACCAAGCGCCTTACTGATTCAAGGGAAGACGGCCACTCTCTCGATAAAGAGACCGCAGATTATACGATAATGTTCGTTTATATCTCGCATACCTACATGCTACCGTCTGTACCGACGGTATAACGAAAACGAATGCAATGGTTTCCATTCTGCAAGAAGGCCTTCCCACTAATCATAATAATCTGCGGCAACTTTTTATACGTTTTCGTGAGCATTTAGATATGACTCCTGATGATGTGGCTAATGATCTCTCTTCTTTTGCGTCCCACGTATGTTCCAAACGCATGCTACACCTCCAGCGAACATGGTCTAGTTTCAAAAACTACCATCGCTCCTAACCCACCACTCAATTCTCAAGTCTCCCAAATAGCTGTCCCTGTATTATCAAAACGTAAGAGGATTACGAACTAAGATTTCTGATATATATATCTTAATTCGCAGATTCTGCCCTACGACATTTTTGCCTTCACAGAAACCAATCTCACCCATAATATAAAGAATAATGAATTATTTTCTCAAGACTTCGCTTTACACCGTGACGATGATCTAGATAAAGAGGAAAATTTATATGGCCGTGGGGTACTTCTAGCTATACACTCTCGTCTCGATTCTAAACCTTTTAAAAAATCGTCCACTGCATTCTTTGATTTTTTTTTGCGCTAGAGTTCCCTTTTGCAAGCACAACCTATATAACATATTTGCTGCTGCTATATTCGCCCCTCTCAACCAATTCAAAGTTACCAGCTAGCTGTTGATGCAATCGACAGCATTTTTAATGCTGCTGATCCCAAAGACGTAGTTATTTTTTTAGGTGATTTTAATCTACGTAAGCTTCTATGGGCTCAGACTGACCAGTCCTACTTTACTACAACAAATCCCACCTCTGATAAAGAAAATCTTTTCATCGACTGCGTTACTGACTCTATTCTGTATGAATTGGGTGGTGTCACCAATAACATTGGCAGACAACTCGACCTAGTCTTCGCCACTGATACAGATAACTGCGTCGTTTTAGAAAGCAGACATCTTCTTTCTAAGTTGGATAGTTACCACCCTCCTCAGTATGTCCAATTTTGACTTTTTTTACGACAATCCCAACGATGCTCTCACATCCTTTTAGTACACCGATCCCATCCCAAAAGAACTGCGCCGGCTTGGCAGCCAAGAATGAATCAAGCCAATTTTTGATATTCTGCTCTGATGTGAACCGTATTTCAGTGAGGGCGTTCTGCATCGACCGGAACAAATGGTAGTCAGAAGGAGCATGGTCTGGGCTATAAGGCGGGTGAGGTAAGACTTCCCTTCCACTGTTTTCCAAATAGTTCTTAACCGGAATAGCAACGGTTCTGATCCCACCAAATACAGAGCATTACCTTCGCGCCATGGATATTCGGCTTTGCCGTTGATTTGGCTGGTTGGCCGGGTTTCACATATGATTTTTTGCGCTTGGGGTTATCGTAATGGATCTATTTTTCATCACTATTAACAATCCGATGCAAAAATGACTTCCTTTGTGGCATTCCAGCAGCATTTCGGACATGCAAAACCGCCTTTCGACGTCTCTCGGCTTGAGTTCATGTGGAACCCAATTTCCTTGCTATTGAATATATCCAGCTGCTTTTAAATGGTTTGAAATGGCTGCTTGAGTGACACCCAAAGATTCTGCGAGCTCTTCTTGTGTTTGGCAACAATCTTCATAGAGTAATGCTTCCAGTTCTTCATCTTCAAACTTATTTGGCTGCCCAGGACGTTCATCGTCTTCCAAGCCAAAATCACCACTTTTAAATCGTGGAAACCACTTTTGGCACGTTCGCTCAGCTAGCGCATGTTCACCATAAACTTCCACCAAAATACGATGACTTTCGGCAGCAGTTTTCTTCATATTAAAGTAATGAAGAAGAACTCCCCGCAAAAACACTTTTTCAGGAAAACAAAGTTCGACATATTTAAGTGAAAAAAAATTATTGTTGTTTACGCTTCAAATGAATGATATATACTGCCTTCCAACGCATGTTCCAATGGAATAATACAAGTTACGCCATCTCTTAGCAAACCGCACGAAGTTATAGACCCAATACTTACTTAAAATTGCATTCCGACACCGATTTCTTTTATTACCAGTCTGCCCAAATAAAATTCTCTGTACTCTGCCAAACTCTATATGACAACTGTTTAAATCGAATATACCACATACTCATTTCCGACCCCAAACGATTCTTTCAGTTCATCAAAGCTAAAAATAAATCGGATAACTATCCATCTTCTCTGAATTTTCTTGATACGTCGTCGGGCAATTCCCAAATTATTGCAAATCGCTTCGCAATTTTTTTTTTAGCCAAGCGTTCGCCATCCATACCCAAGAGCCAGAGCCAGACCACTCTTACTTTTCCTACTTAAATAGCTGCTCACAAACCAGACCAGATCATCAGGTCCCCCTATAATTTTCAAGAAATGTGAAATGCACCTAGTCCAACCTCTTACAGCTTTCTTTCAGCTTTCTATCACCCAGGGATTATTTCTCTCGACCTGGAGAAGGTCTTTTATTATCCCCCTACATAAAAAAGGGGGATAATACATTTATAACATAATGCTTTTCTATTGTATACCTATAGTTTCCCAAACCCACGGATTTCTCAAAGGTAGATCTACGACCACCAACTTCGTATCAAGCACTTTAATCTGGAAATGAGGTTGATGTGATTTCCACCGATTCCAACAAAGCCTTTGATAGGATCTCACATGATATACGAATAATTCTTCTGAAATTAAAAGCTCTTGGTTTCTAAATAAACTTTATAACATGGGTTCAATTAAAGCCTCCTCTCGTGTCCCTCAAGATAGCCACCTTGGTCCCTTACTATTTATTCTGGCCATTAATGATGTTGATTGCATCATTAAAAATTCATACATATCTGTTTACGCAGACGATATGAAAATCTTTAGATATAGTCTATCTTCTTCCACAGACGGCCTACCACTGCAGGAAGCTCTTGACAGGTTTCCTACTTGGTGTCAGAAGAATTTTCTTGAACTTGACGTCAATAAGTGTTAGGGTATAACGCATAGTATACCCGTAAGCGGCCCCCTACTTCTCCTCGCTGCTATCTAATCTTTAATTTGCCTGTTCCCTTAGTCAATGAGTTGCGTGATTTAGGTGTTATCTGTGATAAGGAACTCAATTTCCCTTCTCACATTGATAATATAATAAAAAAAGCCAACTCCGCTCTTGGCTTCATCAGGCGCTTATGTTACCAAATCTCTTTACATAACCTTCGTTAGGCCTCTTCTTGAATATGCAAGCCAAGTTTGGTCACCCTACTACAGAACACACATCCCCCGGATAGAAGCTGTTCAACGCAGGTTTTTACGTGGTCTTCCCTGGGATGATAACCAAAACTTACCACCTTAGACTGACCGGCTGAAACTTATAAATTTACAACCCCTTTCTATACGTCGAAAAGTTGCCGACATTCTCTTTATTCATCAAATTTTAGTTGGTAATATCGATTGTCCTTCTTTACTTCAACTTATTTCTTTTAATACCAACCCATGCAATCTTAGGTCTGTGCCACTTTTCCGGCTCAATCTTCACAGAACGAATTACGGACACTTGGAGCCAATGTCTAGAATGCTTCGTGAAGTTAACAATGTTCTGCCTCTCTTCGACTACCATCTCACTAAACTCTCTCTTAAGAACACTCTTATTTCCACCTATGCCTCACGTCCAAATTTATTTTTAACCGCTCCCACCCTGTAGTTTTTATCTTTAGTTTTAAGAAAAAATTTTTGGTTCTAAGAATAACAAGCTTGCAATAAGCATTAACAAATCTGTCCGGGGTTGACCCGGCCCGCAAATAAAAAAAAAAACAAATTATGAGGATAATATATCATGAAGCTAACCCCACTGAAAGGTATCACGATGGAACCACATGGATCTAACATAAGTGTGGTGAAAAAAAAGATGCTCTAATTTGCCAGTTTATTAACCTGACTTAGCCTAGCTCAGAGGGTTAACGAGAGTCAAAAAGGTCTATACATACCAAATGAAATGATTCAATGATTTGGGATCATTCATACAGGAGTCCTTCTATCCGAAAATATCTCCCTCGAAACAGATGTCAATACCTTGGAGCATTTTCCTTTACAACAATTGGGGAAGCAAAATTCAATTACCCAGAGTTGCACCGATCACTTACACTGATCCATGCGGTAGGTGATCGAAGTTACTCGTAGAACTACACCACATAATGGAGCTCGATTTCACCTAGAAAGGAAAGGCCAAAAGCATTCCTATGTTCTATAATTTTGATTTCTTCAATCAACCTTTTTTTCGTTTGAATTTCAATTGTAGACACTATGTATAGATAAATAACAAATAACCTAATCCAAGTGCCTTCTCGATACCAAACCCAACCAGTAAGTATCCAATCCATAGCGGTCTTTTGTGGAAAGTCAACTGGAAAATTAACGCGCTGTGAGGATGAGGACCGATCAAAAGAAGGTGAACTACTTCAAGGGATTATCTTCGTGGTGTTTTTATTTAGGAGACCGCCTTTCACTTCTTTCGCTTGTTTTGCTTGGATAAACAATGTCGATGCCAGTTTCCAACTGAGGTCGGTGTCAATACAAAGGATTCGCACAGTGGCCGCCAAACAATGATATCAAGTTTATTGGCCTGCGAAACGTATATATATCAAAGGATGAAAATGTGCTAGCAGTTAATTCCATGAAATCGACGGTCGACGAAGTATGAACAGTTTCTGGATAGATTGAGTGGGCTTTGTTGTTCCATACCAATCACCGACAATTTGTAATTTTATATTTGTCGACTAGTATATCTATGGCTAGATGTATGTAAACGAATAAACCCGTACAATGTACGCAGGAGTATTGTAAGTGAACGTGGGTATTTGATACATAATTTATCTGGAATTCACTTACATTGCGGTGTTTTTGTATAAAGATACTTTTGGTGCTTATAGAAAACAAACAATTTGTTTCGAGGAAATTTGTTGGTAAAATTTGAAATTCTCCCTTGTGTAACATATGATAGAAAATAATTGTGTTATCCATTCGAGGATAGTGAAATAGGATCTGACATGAAAGTTATGTGCTTCTAAACAAATGGAGAACGTAAGCGACTGATGGGCGTGCTTAGGGGGCTACAACTAATTGCTAATTGATTTGCGTAATATGTAATACTACAATAGTAAAGCCGCGTCCATGGGCTATTGTTTAAGAAAATGCACGTAGAACATATTGTACGTATACTGTACATTTTGATGCTGCATCCAGGAGATACAATGTCCTATCCATTGTCAGATATGAAAAAATGAAAAAAAAAATTGCGAAATTTATTAAAGCTGACACAAAGAACAGCAATGTTAGAGTGTGGACTATCCGTAGAAAACCGGCTACGCTCAATGATAAGTGACCTTAAGCCGGTAAGCAATCGCCTGAGTGTGATACGCAACAAGGCAACATTCCAAAATATCATTCTTCCCGACGAACCGGAAAACTCTATCAAGGGGAAATTCTGTGATCTCCGGGATGGAACTTACGAAGCCTACAGGTCAAAATCATACCCAGATCATTGACAAAATTGGTAAGGAAAGCATCACCACAGTCTGCGCAATACGATAACAGATTGTAGCAGCTCATAATACGACGATAAGTAACACATGGGCTGAAAAGTCAGTGCCGTTTTATAGTAAAACACAAAATTTTTGCAAAATTCAACTTTATTTATCAATACAGTTGCCTTCGAGGGCGATACACTGATTGAAACGATTTTTCAATCTTTCGATACCAGTTTTGTAGTACGATTTCGGTTTAGCCTCAAAATAGGCCTCTGTTTCGGCGATTCGGTCTTAAATCTCTTCCCGGCGAGCATTCTTTTGAGGTCGGCGAACAGGAAATAGTCGCTGGGGGCCAAATCTGGAGAATACGGTGGGTGGGGAAGCAATTCATACAGCACTTTCTTTTTCTTCAAATGCGGCCGTTTTTCTGCGATTTCGTCCTTCAAACGCTCCAACAACGCAATGTAATAGTCGCTGTTGATAGTCGGCCCCTTTTGGAGATAGTCGATGAAAATTATTCAATGTGCATCCCAAAATACGGATGCCATAACCTTGCCAGCCGAGGACGAGGTTCGTCGCCTGCTCGCCATTCAGCTGACTGCCGACTTGACTCTGGTGTGAAGTGATGGAGCCAAGTTTCATCCATTGTCACATACCGACGCAAAAATTCGGCTTTATTGCGGTTGAACAGCTTTAAACACTCCTCTGAATCATCAACACGTTGTTGTTTTTGGTCGACTGTTAGCAAACGCGGCACCCACTTTGAACAGAGCTTTCGCATGTCCAAATATTCATGTATGATATATCTAACACGCTCTTTTGATATCTTCAGTGCCTCAGCTATCTCGATCAACTTCACTTTACGATCATTCGTAATCGTTTTGTGAACTTTTTTGATGTTTTCATCTGAAACAGCCTCTTTTGGACGTCCACTGCGTGCATCATCTTCGGTGCTTGTATGACCACTTTTAAATTTTTCAATCCGCTTGGAAATGGTTCGTTCGCAAGGTGCAGAGTCCGGGTAACACTTATCAAGCCATTTCTTTGCATCGGCTGCATCTTTTCCCATCAAAAAGCAATGGTAAATCAACACACGAAATTGCTTTGAATCCATTTTTTTCACAATAACAAAAGTTGCTTCACTCACAACGGTATATCTCGAGAACTAATCGTCCGACAGCTGTCAAATTTACACACGTACGTTGGTACTAACTGAAAATGGTATGGATTTAATTCAAGTGGTGCCCTCTCTTAGAAACGGCATGTATTAAGTTTGCACAATTTGCACGCGTTGTCAATTGACGTTAATCTATACATCGTAAAATGGAAAAACGTGATAACCACAAATCAAATTTCAACTTTCAAGTTGACAATCTGTAGAAACTGAGTTGCCAGTTTAAAAACCAAACCTCTAAAAAAAACACCCTTCACATAAAATATTGGTTACTAAGTATTAGTATAAAAACTATTACAAAAAATGTGCTTATTATTGTAATACAAAAAATGCTTAGCGTGTATTATCGACAACCCTGAATATTTAGTACATTTAACTGACGGTCGCATTTCGGCTATGCGCAATACAGGGTGAATGACTCGAACTCTAATTTTTTAAAATGCTATAATTTTTTTATTGTATTTTTTAATAAATTTTATTGTGCCAAGGCAAAAAATGTTCGAAAATACATCAATTTTCAAATTGTATCAGTATCTTTCAATATGTCCACCTTTGGCGCGAATAATGGCCTTGAGACGGCTGAAGAAAGCATCGTATACTGCACGCAAGTGGCTCTGCAGTATTTTGGCCCATTCCCCATTGTTTGCGGTGGTCCAAACTTTGGTATTTTTTAGTGCCAACCTTCGCCTTCAAAATACCCCAGACAGAGAAATCCAACGGATTTGCATCCGGAGAATTTGCAATCCATTGTGTCGAAGAAATGAAGTGTGGAACATTGTTTTTTAACCAATCTTAGTTGACGCGCGTTTTGTGAGACGGTGCCGAGTCTTGTTGAAATGTCCACGGTCTCCGACCGAAATGATTGTTTGCCCAAGGCTTCAATACTGCCTCTAAGGCAGTTTCACGGTATACGATCGCATTAATTTTGACTCCACGCCACGGTCCAAAAATACGAGCGGAGATCGATCATCGGCGGTTATGGCGGCCCAAACCATCACCATCCGTACTGCCTGCTTTTTGGTGGCCATCTGAAGGTGTACATTTTCGAAGGACCTCTCTGGTAAGTAAACTCGGTCATTTTGTTTGTTGACATATTGCTCGATAACAAATGGCGACTCATCGGAAAAAACCAAATTCGGCAACTCACCACTTTCGTGCAAGCGTAGCAAATCCTTCGCTGTTTCGACTCCAACTGTTTTCTGTTGCAGTGTAAGATCGTGTGCTTTTTGGAACTTCAATGGCTTGAGCCCAAGCTCATTTTTCAGTACGTGTTGCATCCGTTCCAACGATATGTTGAGCTCACGAGCCATTTTTCTTCCACTTCGACTCGGATTTCGCTCAATTCGAGCCTTCACTTTCCGAACCATTTCTGCCGATGTGGCTGTTTTTTTATGACCATCTCCATGGCGTTTTGCAACGCTGCCAGTATCGCAGTAACGAGCTATGGTTCGAGACACAAATGATTTATTCACATTGAGGTGCTGGAAGGTTCTAACGATAGCTACTTGTAGTTTTTCAGTCAAATATAAAGCAATCACACTATCACGTTTGAATTCCATCGCTGAGAAAAATTTTTCAACACAACTGAGACGCAAATCGTTTAAAAGGCTTGTAAATAATACAATTATCTGTCATGTGTCAAAATTTGAGCTCACTATCATGAACGGTTTGGAAATTATAGCCGACTGAACTTTCTTGCAGTTCGAGTCAGTGAGTGTGTAGTTTGGCGGATGAAGCAGATCGTCTTTTGCAACATTAATCAATAGATAATGGAAATTATGGGAAGTCCTGGGAGATTTCGAATTCTTGTTACCGCGCAATTGAAATTATTTTTCGGGCAAGTGGTATAGCAAAACGAGGGCTCAACAGCATTGAGAAATCTTTTTGGACACATCTACTGAATGTCGCCACGCATTCAAAAACCTAGAGCTATCTTTTGAACTATGGGACTCCATTCTGATTTATTGTAGTTTACAGAAGCTTCCCGTAATCAATCAACAACTGTGGGAAGAAAAATTAGGATCGTAAAAAAAATATGAGAGATTAACCCTTAAGTTTTCAGAAGTTTTGGTAGCTAAATTCCGCATTTTAAAGGTCGTAGATCAGCAAAGTCAAAGGGGTCAATCAATAGGAAATATCTTTCAGAAAAGTCAAAGGTCTGCAAAATTAAACATTTTCTCTTGAGTTCAATGAGTAGAATAGATGAATTCAGCTACAAGGTGCGTGACAGGGGACAGAACACAGTAATCGTTTCTTAAAAATGGATATAGGTACACGACGTAAGAAAAAAAGGAGTTTGTTAAAATTGCTTCGCGTGCACCCACTCTACATCTCATTGCCCTTGTAGGATCCGTTGTTATTTTTGCCAGCAGCCTCATCACCCTCTGCTCCAACATCTTAATTCAACACAAACATACAACAATAATTCCCATCCAAACACAATTCCACATTCGCAACCCATAGCCACATATCTAACTACAACTTACACAATTCCCACAATTCACTTAATTCTATACAGTACACTCGAACACCATTCACCTAAAACAATTAATCGGTCCAGGATCGGAAGCAACGTTCATTAAAGAAGAAGCGGTGCAATTACGCAACATAAGAACAAGGCGAATACTTGTCGAAGTCTCCGGGTTGGGGAGGGTCAGGAACGAACCATACCGCAACCTGGTAATTATCACTGCTGGGTCCCTCGCTTCGAACTTTGAGTTCCACACCCAAGCACTCATTTTCAAATCCTTCACTGGGCTTCTTCCGGCCCACCAAGTGACTGTCGACAAATGGAACCACCTTCGCGGTTCCACAGATCTCCTCTTAAGTAGCGATGTCTACAGTGAAATTGCCCCAAAGAGACGTTTGCAGAAAGACCCTACACTACACAAACAGTACAATACATGCATAAAAGAGTACTTACAGCTTGGCTAATTGAAGGAAGTTAATCTTAATAATGAGGAATGGCTGGGAACGCCTTTTCACTTCTTTCTTTCGCACTAGGTCGTTTTGAAGGAGGCAACCTCTACTACCAAGCTGCGAGTTGTGTTTGATGTGGCCGAAAAAACTACACATAATACATGTCTTAACGATCGTCTGCTGGTAGGACCTGAAATCCAAAATAATGTTACTGGTATTATACTGTGATTGAGGAAATATAAATTTAACTTCACAGCCGACATCGAAAAGATATACCAACTGATCTTCTGGCGCGACTTTAATCGAGAGGCAATTAAGATCTTTCGATTAGAGTGTTGCGGTAAAATTTACCACAACAAAGTGGACTCTTTTACCTTGAAACCTTCGCTTCACTCCTTCGAACCTTTCCCTTTGTAACAGTTGTTCGTCCAAAATTCTGAGAGAGTGGTGGGCAGCCATGGGCGCAACAGTTATCCGTGCACTTTCTCAGCATCTTGGAAGGACAACATAAATAGGTACGACGGACGGTCAAAAAAACAAAAAATAAAACTCGAGGAAGAACCCCGCAGAGCAGGCGGACGGTTTGCTACAAGAGCGCAAGGAAAGCGCTATAGGTTTTGGTTGTTGTGCAAGGGTTCAACACGAAATAGCCGACCCTTGTCCCAAATGTTGTTTTGTCGCCCAAAATGGGTAGTCTCCAGCCTTAAGTAGAGCTAAGGCATCCGCTCCATCCGTCCAGCTCCTAACCCCTTCACCTTTTGACCCGCCTTGCCTGTTATGACCGTTGTCGCTTTGGAGGAGCGTATTTGCGAAAGGTACCTGTGGATTCTTCCAATCCCGGACTTCTGCCTCGGAAGTGACAACCAGTAGGTCCACCCGGAAAAGGTAGATCCAGGCCTAGAACACTCTGAACATATAGTGGACGGCCATATTATTTGGACTACACACCTAGAGCCAGATGGGCGGTCTGGAACCCTCTGTGTAAATGAAACATCTACAACCCGCACACGTAGCCTAGAGCCAGGCGAACTGCCTGCAACTCTCTGCAACACACACCACTCAACACACCCATAAAAACAAAAAAAAAACAAACACAGCAAACAAAACAGAAGACTTTCTGTCGAACAACAAATTGTACAATGAAAAATAAAACATAATTAATGTAAAGAGTGGGACGCTATCTGATATTCCCTTTTCTACCCCTCCGAAATCTGCACGGAAGCCCACCGGGTCCACCTTTCATTAGGGAATTTAATTCAAGAAAAGTTTCCTTCTTCCTCCGTCACTTTTCAAAAGTTTAACCTAAGATGCCTAGATCCTGACTTAGTTCCCAATTCGAAATCGCAAATGAATAGAAAAGGAACTTTCTTTGTCACTTCGACTTACCTCAGGGATCAAATTTGTGGAAAGAAGGGGTTATATGAACCCAAGACAACTCAGGGGAAATGTTCACTCAGGCCAAAGGAAATCCCCTGAATTCGGAAATTTCCCCAAGGATCTGGGTAGTCAAAGTGGCACACTTGAGTGTATGAAACAGCCGTCTAGCGGTGCCCCAAGCCATGGTTACACGCTACCAGACATTTGGCCCGCTAACCGAGTAGATGTAATGCACGAATGTGTGGGTGAGTGACCAATCGCCTGAGTGGACATAAGTCGAATCAGGGCAGCCACTTTTTGGTTGACCGCAACACGGTATAGAGGTTTTTTAAAAAGAAAAAAAAACAAAGAGAACTAGGTCCAAGTGACAAAGAAAGAAAATTTAAACAACAAAACAAAAACAAAACATTTAAGTGAAAAATGAAAAGAAAAGAGGACAGGATCAGAGAACCACAGGGAGAACTGGGAAGACGAGGAAAGAAGGCTACCAAGTAAAGCTAAGTATTGTGTAGTAACAGTGTGTAGTGAGATCCCGGTAGGCTTTCGCCAACGTGAAAAAAATGTATTATTTCGTAATAAAGGCCCGTTTGCCTTTCACGTGACCCGCTAGAAAATAAAATTTGTTTCAATCGTTCGGGAAGGCGGACGATAGCGGCCCACTCTTAAGCGGTTTCTACTACGGTAATTTTAACTGCCGCTTGTTTTGTTCTGTAAACCGTTTCTACCGCTCAATTCCTTTGCTCACAAAAAAAAAGTCCGATCAATAAAGTACCCATTATAACTTTCGACTTTTGTTGTGTTTTTCCATCGTTTTAAGGTTTCGCAATTCCTTCCTAAAAAGATTGCGTGGCGCCTACGGACACATTTGTGTATTTTAATTTTTTTGAGATCTGCGACTTTCGTATATTTTTATTTCCGTTTTTTTTTAAACCATAAACCCACCCCCAGCTGAGCAGCCGAAAGTGGCAGCACTCAACCTGCTGCCTGTTGCAAATTTCCCTTTTTTGGTTTTTTTTCGTTGTTGGCGTTGCAGTCCGCCATTACCGAAATAACCACCACCTGTGTGGTTCGCGATCGTTGTGTTGCTATTATTTTTGAAGTTTGATTCCTGCCGGCAGACCGGCCACTGAATATAGTCATTATTAAAAATTGCAACAACCGCGGTAAAATAAAATTGCAACAAGAGACTATCACATTTGGTACATTTTATGCACCCTATCTTACAATTCGTACAATTAATCAGCTGGCTTCCGATGAAAAACATAAATATCCTATCGGTGCCAACCTGGTAATCACGTCGGTGACTTCATATCAGGAGCAGATTCCGTCGAAGAGGGCATCTTAAATAGAGAAGAAGCCAGAAATATTCTTTCATCACCCGGTTACAACCTTAGGAAATAGACTAGTAACTGCTACCAGATCCTACACCAAATTCCAGAAGACGATAGGCAAATAGACTTTACCCTAAGGAACTCCAGATCACATTAAGGCCTTAGGCATAAAATAGTTTCCATTCCAAGATTCCTTTTCTTTCATGATATATATTCCGCAACTTCTGAAGTCACAAACAGCACGATTCTTTTTGCAACGGCGAAAATTTTTAATCTACTGGGATGGATATCCCCCTGCATTATACGACCAAGATGGAAATGCAGCAATTGTGTGGCCGAGGTCTCATCTACCACAAAAAGACATGGAAACGCTCGCACCAGTATACGGGGCTGCAATGCACTTAACATACGAGTACTAAAAAGTTAAGACAACATTCGCATGCACTTGCTACTCCCAAACACCAAGTAGCTCAATTGAAAACAATTTCCAACAGCTGCAACAGAAGTTGATTTTGTTGCGTTGTCTTGTACTGGACCTATAACGACATATGCACGTTATGATTATGACTACATTAAATATGTTAATTAGATAAGCCTTCAGACTGATGCACCCTATTAATGGGGTTGTCTGAAAAGTTTCCGGCCGCAAGATAGCGGCACTCGTCAATAAAAGCTAGTGAATGCTAGTTATGCATCTTTTGACAGTTACTTTCCGAAGTTTCCGTCATTTTGGACGCGCAGTTTTTAGTTGACAGTCCTTTGAGTGAGTCGATGTGAGTGTTTTTTGTGAAAATGGAAAAAATTGAGTATCGAGCTGTTATTAAATCATGTTTTTGAAAGGCAATACGCCTACGCAAATCAAAAATGAGTTGGACTCTGTGTATGGGGACTCTGCACCATCATTTACTACAGTGAAATTTTGGGCAGCTGAATTTAAACGTGGCCATAAGAGCTTGTGAGATGATGAACGTTCAGGACGTCCAAAAACTGCAAACACTGACGATAACATTGCTAAAGTTCACCAAATGGTGTTAGAGACGACCGCCGAATTAAAGTGAGAGAGATAATAGGGGCTATGAAAATGTCCAAAGAACGTGTTTGTTACATATTACATAGATCAAGATTTAGGCATGAGAAAGCTGTCCGCGCGTTGGGTGCCGCGTTTGCTTACGTTAGACCAAAAACGTGTTCGAATGAACATTTCCAACGCTCTGTTGGCGCAGTTTATTACTGTAGATGAAACTTGGATACACCATTATACGTCCGAGATAAAAATTCAGTCAAAACAGTGGACTGCAAAGGGCGAGCAGGCTGCAAAAAAAGCAAAAACTGTTTTTTCGGCTGGGAAAGTGATGGCGACTGTTTTTTGGGATAGTAAAGGAGTTATCTTAATCGATTATCTTCAAAAAGGAAAAACCATTACAGGCGCATACTACGCATCATTACTTGCCAAGCTGAAGGCAGAAATTGCGGAAAAACGGCCACATTTGCAGAAAAAGAAAATCCTGTTTTACCAACACAACGCTCCGTCTCACACCTCAGCGGTTGCCATGGCGAAAATCCATGAATTACGGTTTGAACTGCTTGACCATCCACCTTATTCACCAGATCTAGCCCCAAGCGACTTCTTTTTGTTCTCTCATCTAAAAACTGCGCTCGGAGGACAGAGATTTTCATCAAATGAGGAGGCAATCACCTTCGTGAACAATTATTTTGCAGAGAAAAACGTCAAGTACTATTTGGACGGGCTAGAGAGATGGGAGCATCGCTGGGAGAAGTGTGTAGAGTTACAAGGAGACTATGTAGAAAAAGTTCGGAAACTTTTCAGACAACCCTCGTCCATATGGTATATACGAGTATGTAGTTAGCTTAAACAATATCCAGACAAGAAAATCTTTCGAGTAGCGCCGACTCTCTGCGTATTGTATATGAACTGCCCCATTCTACGGCCCATGCAATGAAATCGCCCGCGATTATGATATGAGTTTTCCTGAAAGCGTCGGCCAATGTCCAAGGTTGTTTCAGAGCTTTCGATAGCAGCACATATAACGTAATACTCACGTTGCTCCGAGTATTGCTGAATTTAAGCATCTCCGCAAACCCTAATCGCTGCGTTATTTGTTTTCGCCAGAGAGCCGGTTAATTAAAAATTCACTTGATCACTTAAGGCGACGCATATCTCCTCCTTAACTTTACATTCTAGTAGGCCCTCTTACATTATGGACCAAACATTGCCGTTTCTCTTAGTTCTGTCTTAATTTTCTTTTCATTCGCCGCTGTTGATGGGTTCGGTGATTTATTTAGCGAGAGTAGAAGATCTCCACCTGCAGCTTTTCGGATTTGATTCACATCCATCCTAAGTCTATCCGTAATTAGCGGGTGCAATAGCCCACTTACTCTCATTTCTATTGCAGTCATTGTATCAAGACGATCTTCAGACTGCTTTCGCGCTCTCCGCCACAAGTACAGGTGATCCGACTCCCTGTACCGTAACTTTGTTCCTGTTCTTATTTTTAGAGTACCCACATCTGTCAGATTTTGAGTGTGGAGACCATTTACGTACACGCCCCTCCTCCATTTCCCCCTTCAACCAGCCAACCAGAAGGCTGGAAAAATTCCACACGGCACGGCGCTTACGAAATGTCAAAGCGCACCTCAATGAAGACTGTTCTTGCCATGTCTATATGGGGCTTTCAAAATCCTTACTCCAACCGTAGTCTATTGTGTACTCTGTCTATTGTGCCTTTTCATAACGTTTCAATTTAGTCAGAACTCAAAAAATCATAAACCTGCATTTAGGGGAAAATTGAAAATTGGTCTTTCTCCAGATTGCAATGAATTAATTAATTTACATTGGACGTTAATTATTGTACCTGATTCGTTGTGGTTGCCATTTGCCTCAAATAGCTAATTACAATTAACTCTTCTTACCGCGTACATTTAAAAAAAAAAAAAACAAACCGCATAGTACCAACGCAGACATCTGACAATTGTTTACCACATTTTTAAAGCGCAACCTCAAAATACACCCTCACCCATTTACCAGTCACATTCTATAGAATTGATCTCTAAATTCATAAAAAAAAAAAAGATTTTAACAATAACTCATTTCGTTTCGTAAGCTATTTATATTCACGAAATTATAAAACTCCTCTTCCGACGCGCCCCCTTTTCGGGATCCTGAATTTTTCAGGAACGCATTAGCTACTCTTCTCCGGTTAGTATCCTCGTCTATACATATAATATAATATATCCGTATCTTTAAGTGTGACTCTGGTTTCCGTCACGAAAATTTTACTCCCAAAATATGCGAGTACTCGTAATCACCATCTAAAATCCTATTATACCGCAAATATTCGTATGTGGCTCAAACCACTATACTCATATCTACATTACGTCGATTATACTGGTACCACCGACTTCTAACCCCCGCCTTAGATCCGGTGCTTTTCCCTCTCAGTCACTACTTAAAGCAATTAGGCAATTCCCATGTTTGCAATTATCCCCCTCCAACTGGCTCCGAAGCAAAAGTGTTTCTCACACACAGCTAGCCGTAGCTTTCTAGATACTTATATTGTAGTAGATGTACCAAAACTCCAGCGAAAGTTCGTACACCAAAAATTTACCCAACCAACAAGCCGTCACAGGACTCTTTATAGAGACTCGGAGATGGTTTCAGGTTTGGTGTGGAGAAAATTTCCTCATTAGCTTACGATTTAATGGCGAAACCAACAAAAGCGAAAAAAGGGAAAAAATAAAACAGAAAAGAACTTTCAACTTCCAATGAGTGCTCAACACTCAACACGAGTGTGTATCTTATATCCTAGAGGAGGACCGTCATAATTCATTTTGCCTACACTCTGAGTTTTGCCGCCATATTACCCCAAAGTCTAAACGAAACGACTAAATGTATATCCGCCAAAAATTTCAATCTCAACCCCAACTCCCCTTCATGAGTTTAACGGTACGTTTCACCACCATTACCACAGCGCAGCAATACTCGTAGCACAATGCAAAGCAACCTAAAACGAACAAAAAATAAAAAATCAACGAAAGCAAAAGAAAAAAGAAACTTTTCCTAACGATAGCAAAATCTTTGCTTTACGAAATTTCGTAAATACCCACCCACACATGGCGCGTTTCCACCCTCTTCAGGATGCCCAGATAGTACTCGAAAATGCTGCTCCTGCTTCATCGTTTGCCTTGTTTTCATTGTAGTAAATTTGCTACTTAATTTATTCCATCCACATTAATTGCCTTTCCCACTTTGCTCAACGTTCCCAATTACCATCACTACCATCTAGAGAACCCTTACCTCGGGGATAACAACACCAAAACCACCCCTACCCGATCACAGGGCAAAAGGTCGGAATCTTCTCTCTCTCTGATTAATAGACTTCACTTAAGCCAACCTCCCCAATGAGCCACCCTATTGAACCACCCCAATCAACTACCCTCTGCCTAAAGAAAATATCTTTGCACCCCCCGCAAAATATCTTTCTCTCGTCGTTGATAACTAACTGTGTTAGAGCAATGTCGTTGTTTACGTTGTGTGGTTGAATCCTGTCTCGTCTCTTTCGCTCTTTAATTTTAGGATGCGTGGGTGGTTGGTGGTTGGAGTTGTTCGTGATGACGGTCGTCCATAGAAAATTTTTCGGGGCATGTTTAACGTAATTAGCGCTAAGCACATGCATACATACATCGCACTTGCATATTCGTATATCCACTCGTAACAGTGGTGTTTTTCAAAAGCAAATTTTGGGGAGGCGAACACATACGAGTACACGAACAAGGACGAAGTAGTATTCATTAGGAAGAGTGGGCTGAAGAGTGCAATTGGTCGACGAAAGAAGCGTGAGTATTCTCTGGGATATGTAACAAATAGATGCATCTAGAGGAATGCGGGAGCTTAATTTTAGGTTGCAGTAGATGGTTGATGAACTTTGTTTGGCGAACATACTCATACTCGTACAGTACGTGTATGTGTGAGGTCCTGTGTAGAACTCACTTTACCTTCAAAATAATTGTCTTCATTCGAGGAATGAGATTTAATTTTCCTCGTACCTATGCACCCTCATCTTCCCTGTGGCCGATTTCTAGCCTGCTCAATCAAGGAGATTGTAACTTCAACGGGCGCTGCCAAACAAGCTAAGTTTTACCGTGCAAATGCAGATCAACGCTCGCACCTGCGCAAGCACACGAACAATGTTCATGTGAGTGCATAACTTCTGTCCGGATAAGGAAACGTACGAAAAATTCGAGGTAGGACCTCCGAATATGCGTAGTCAAAGACGACCATCAGATTTTTTTTTACTTTGATATAATATATGTATGTACGTAACCGAAGCTTAGGTCATTTGAGGATTGTTCGGCATTAAGCGATTGTGATGGGGGAGTTCTGAGCCACATAGGTGTGCTCATGTACCCGAAAAGAGCTACTGACACCATTTTTTGAGGGACCTAGTCCTCCAGATCGAGGATTCATAGCATAAATTCTCCAACACATACTCGTACTGAAAAATTACTACACATGGTACTAGCCACGAATAATCAATGATTTTAGTGATAACGTCTAAAGGTAAGCCCTTTTTTCTATTGGATCAGAGCACATAGAGAAAGAACTACATAGTGAACTAGTACTTTGTGTTCGTTGTATGTCCATTTTAGTCGAACTTCTCACTTCAGTGACATCTGGAGAGTCATACCCTCTGCAGTTAAGCTCATATTTTTAAAGCTAGTTATGTCCCTATTTCAAAAGGCAGTCGGCGTAAGAAGTCATCAAGACTCCAGAGAAGATGGATTGATAGTCCATTTATAGTGTACCAACCATCGATAAAGTCTAAGGCTGCATGCGCTATAGAGCACACAGTCGGTAGTCATGGTCCAACACACTACACATTATTTGCCTAAACGTAAACGTTAGAACTATTGAGACCGTGAAGAGGTAAGTCGACCAACATGCGTAATAGCAGTGAAGTCAGGAAATTGACCGCAGTAAGCATCCACAATCAGGATCCTTTTGACCAGCATTGTTCTTAACCACAAAACTAATGATTCATTTAAGCCGTGTTGTCTGGCCGAATTACACATTCACGTTGCATGTGCTACCGTGGCCCGAAAACCTTAAAACTCTTAATTCTTAAGAAAACTCGGTAAACCATTCAGGAAATCCGTTTTCCATGTCACAGCCCTCTCCTCCAATGCAATTATTCTCTGCTTTAACAAACACCTTCGGTTGATCAACACAGTGTTCACAACCAGCGTCGTAGGGAGTCGTCGTTGCCAGCCTTCTCAGTCCGCGGTTCCAGAAAGTTAATAAATTCACCATTAAAGGCCATGTTTAAAAACTTTGCACAGAGAAACTGGTTTTTCAGATCGTCCGCTATCGGTTGTGGGTAATCACATCATCTAGGTTCCTCCTAGATATGTAAGAGCTTCACTGATTAAGTACTAGAGTACCAGCACCCACCACAATGGTTTGGTCTGCCTGTAGCCTAGCGAGTCATGCCATCTGCAATTGTGCTCATATGAAACCCAACTTTCAATGGAAGGCTTAACCGAAGACTAACCCAAAGTAGGTTCGGATCCTGAAAAACACTTTTCTTAACCTTGCCTGGCAAGTTCATCGGCGATTTCATTTTCTGTAATCCCATTGTGATCTGGGACCAAGACAAGACTCAGTGAATTTAGCCTTCCGCCTACGTTCAGTGATGTCCTGCATTCTTGAACTAGCTCGGGAAGCCGTAAGAGGGTTCAGCAAGACTCTAAGCGCAGCTTGGCTGTCGCTACAGATGCAAATCCTTCGCCCTCTCCACCGGCTCTTCACAATAAGGATTGAAACGAATAAAATCTGTAAATTTTAATACGGGCTATACTTCCAATGCGTAAAAATTACAATCCCATTTTGTACCCAATATAGGCTAATATACATCCTGAATGGATCGAACTGCAACCAACTTCAGACTGCTATAATTTCTAAACCGTTCATGATAGTGAGCTCAAATTTTGACACATGACAAATAATTTTATTATTTACAAGCGTTTTAAACGATTTGCGTCTCAGTTGTGTTGGAACATTTTTATCCGCGATGGAATTCAAACGTGATAATGCGATTGCTTTATATTTGGCTGGAAAACCACAAGCAGCTATCGTTAGAGCCCTCCAGCACCTCAATGTGAATAAATCATTTGTGTCTCGAACCATAGCTCGTTACCGTGATACTGAGAGCGTTGCAAAACGCCATGGAGGTGGTCATAAAAAAACAGCAACATCGGCAGAAATGGTTCGGAAAGTGAAGGCTCGAATTGAGCGAAATCCGCTTCGAAGTGGAAGAAAAATGGCTCGTGAGCTCAACATATTGTTGGAACGGATGCAACACATACTAAAAAATGAGCTTGGGCTGAAGCAATTGAAGTTCCAAAAAGCACACGATCTTACACCGCAACAGAAAAAACTTAGAGTCGAAAGACTCTAACAACAAACAAAATGACCGAGTTTACTTGCCAGAGAGGTCCTTTGAAAATTTACACCTTCGGACGGCCACCAGAAAGCAGGCAGCACCGATGGTGATAGTTTGGGTCGCCATAACCGCCGACGGTCGCTCTCCGATCGTATTTTTGGACCGTGGCGTGGAGTCAAAATTAATGCGATCGTATACTGTGAAACTGCCTTAGAAGCCTTGGGCAAACAATCATTTCGGTCGGAGACCGTGGACATTTCAACAAGACTCGGCACCGTCTCACAAAGCGCGCGTCAACCAAGATTGGTTAAAAAACAATGTTCCACACTTCATTTCTCCTACACAATGGATTGCAAATTCTCCGGATGCAAATCCGTCGGATTTCTCTGTCTGAGGTATTTTGAAGGCGAAGGTTGCCAGTTGGCACTAAAAAATACCAAAGTTTAGACCATCTGAAACAAGCACTTCGCCGCTAATGGGCCAAAATACCGCAGAGCCACTTGCGTGCAGCGTGCGATGCTTTCTTCGGCCGTCTCAAGGCCATTATTCGCGCCGAAGGTGGACATATTGAAAACAACTGATACAATTGGAAATTGATGTATTTTCCAGCATTTTTTGCTTTGACACAATAAAATATATCGAAATATAAAAAAATTATTGCATTTTAAAAAGTTGGAGTTCGAGTCATTCACCCGTCATTCTCTAGTTTCAGTTTGTTATTGATTTTAGTTCGGTGCGGTTTAAAATATTTATAAAATATGAGTCAAGAGGAACGCCGTAAAAAGATCATCGGCAAATGGCTCGAAAATACTTCGCGTCCAAACCATTTCATCACAAAAAATTTAAACATAGCACGCAGTACAGTGGATTCTGTTATTAAACGATATTTGGAGACGTTCAGTTTAGCGAAAACAGAAAAGTCCAGCTAAAATTGGAGCACATGATACAAATTTGGACAGGAAAATAGTGGGTACCATCGTAAAAAACCGGACTATGTCGTCCAGAGATATTACTCGGAAATGTAATAACAACCAAACAATGGTACAAAGATCTAAAAAACGTAACGGTCTAAAAACACGAAAAAAAAAACAAAAAATACCAAAAGTTACTGAAAAGCAAAAAAAAGTCATAAAAACACGAGCCCGAAAGCTCGCCAACAAGAAAGCGTGCTTGGTTTTGGATGACGAAACTTATGTCAAAGCCGACTTTACTATTCTTCCAGGTGCGCAGTTTTACAACTCGTTTGAAGCTGAGATTGAGGAAAATTCGGGTCAAAATATCTCGTTTGGCATGCCATTTGCCAATGTGGGCACAGAAGCTCATCGTTTATTACAACGGGAACAATTAACGGAGAAGTGTACATTAACGACTGCCTAAATAAACGGCTAATTCCTTTCTTAAACAAACACGAGGGTTCAACATTATTTTGGCCAGATTTAGCTTCAGCTCACATGCGACGTTGAGCTTTCTTGTTGCTAAAAATGTCGACTTTGTCCCAAAAGGCATGAATCCACGCAATGTTCCACAGTGCCGTCCCATTGAAAGGTATTGGGCTTTGGTCAAAGCTAAATTGAGGAAAAGTGAACAATGTGCAAAGGACGTAAAAGATTTTAGTGCTAAATGGAAAAGAGCGTCCAAAAAGATCACGGATGTAACTGTCATCAACCTTATGAAGGACATTCGAAAGAAGTTGAGGAAAGAATGGGAACCCAAATAATTTTTTTTAGTGTTTGTCATTGTGAATGAATTTAATAAAAACGGAGTTTTAAAGCACATAAAAAAAATTTACATGAATTATGAAAATATTTTTTTTTTTTAATTTGAAGTTTCCAAATTTTAATCGTTTCAGTCCTTATACTTCGTTGCCATCAGTTTTGCGTATAGCTCCACTTGGAATGTAGTTTTCCTAACGAGAAGTGAAATCTAATATTTTCGTCCTGATGAAATACACCAGCGCAACATCTTACATCGGTTTTGGGGCCATCCATGAAGACTCGACTGCATTCTTTTCCTGGCACAGATTCTGGCGAAAACCAGTCGATTTCGTATTTTTTTTCGCAGCAGGAGCTCTGGTTTCAGAGTAGACAGTCGCTAATACGATCCATGTATGCTTGTGCATAGGTACAATTGAGCGCATTGAACAGTGAGTCGATCAACATGCACCATCCCAGTGGAGACACAACGTCGCCTTGCGAGCAACCCCTGTTTACCCCCGACACCACATATTGGCCACAGCCAGCATCCGCAATCAATTGGCTAATCGCCAGCATTGCTTTTATCCATAAAACCACCAATTCGCTTACGCTATGTTGTCTGGCCGAGTTACACATGCCGTCAAAGGATACGTTGTCGGAAGCACCATCAACATCGATGAAAAGGCCCAAATCATATTCCTTCAATTCTGCCTACCAGGTTTTGAAGCGCATTCTCGCAGGTAGGCGTGTTGCATCACAGACAGAAGATGCATTCGCAAGGCAGTTTCGCGCTTCTCGATTTTCGGTATGAAGGCTACTCTCACTGTTTACCAGGGTTCCGGTATTCCGATTCTTTTCAGAGTAACCAGCAGCTGGTATACACCTTTATGCAACATAGCTGGGCATATACCATTAAAGGAAGCAACAGCATGTTTACTGGCCTCATCTATTACCACAACCGATTAGATATACCAGCTAGGGCGTGTTGTGTTATTCAGCTCACTAGCAGCTTTATTAATGGGAGCTGGTTGTAAGCTGGTTCCGATTTGGTTTCTATGGATTCCTGCTCTTCAACAAGGTAGAGACCTCGCATCCGAAAACACAGATGCGATTATTCGACACCTATGGTTCCTGTATAGATATTATGTGAGGTTTTGTTTTCAAAACGGAAAGCCTCCTGCACATTGATGCAGTAGCAGACTTGGAACGTTGGTGGTTATCTGAGTACACAAAATAGATGAATACTGGCATGGTTGTCTCTTGCCCGCACTTATTTGGAAACAAAGTAGAAATTAACCCTTCTAAGGTGTAGATAGGGACGAGAGTCATACCTAGAGTTAATAGTCTCGACAGATTTGTCTAAGCCCACAACAAGAGAAGAGCCATCCTTGTTTTCCCGATTCTCCCTGTGAGAGTGGATTTTTCACTTTTTAGCGTCGAGTCCTGGGTTCTGGGTATGAAAACGCATCAGAACAGAACTACCGTTTCCATGAGTTGCCCCGGAACCCAAAAGATGGCGCGCATCAATTTGGGTTGTCTGAAAACCTCGAAAGTCTTAGTTTCCAGGGAAGGCATTTTCGACACAGATTTGCTTAACCATTCAAAAGTTTGTGGTGTGAAGCACTTCACTCTAAGAGTTCCATTCTCCATATTATAGCCCTTTGCTTGAGTGCAAATATTCCTTGCTTTGGCTACCTCCCACAATTGATCGGCACAGTGGTTGCACTCAGCGTCGTTCAGACTGTTGTCGTTGCCAGTCTTCCCAACTCAAAGCACCAGCGGCATCCTTATAGGTGCGCCGGTCTCGTCCCCTTTGGCGTAACGGGGTTTTCTTTGAGTTTTCCAGCGACGTCCAAGTTTCGCCCACCAGAACACCACTGAAGTTGTTTCTTAGCATGGATTTCACCGCGTTAGCCGTCTTCTGGCAGAAACTTTATTCCTCTTAGCCCTGTTCGGGACAGAAGAAGACGGCGCAGCTTCAAATCAGAGAGGTTGATCAGTTTCAGTGAGTATCACTTTCTCTTCTCCCGTAACCGCTGTGGAAGATAGATTTTTGGCACTCGCGCCCCCGACAGCATATGTCGTCTCTTTGTGCCGTGCGCTTGATGTTTGGCGCTTAGTTCAACGTCTCACCTGTATTCTTTTCAGAACCTTATGATCTTTGACTCTTAAGCCTTCCAGCCAAAACAAGGCAGCCAGCCTTGGTCCTGTTAAATATTACTGACTGCACAGGGAAATCTGTGTGTCGTGTGCTTGTGTGAAAGGATAGTAAAACGGTTACTAGGTCTTCGTCGTCGTACGCTCGTATCCCTATAAGCGGTATTTTGTCCTAATGGGCTACTGTTACTTATGGCACAATAACACTCAGTTTATTTTCTCGGTTTCAATAGACTCAATTGGAAGTTGAAGCTTCCCCTTTTGCATTCATTTCAATGATTGGCCACTGTTGGAAAATCTCGAAATCGCCGATCCTTCATTTCAAGCCCCATCGATTTTCTATTTAGGGCGGACAAGGCTAGGAGTATCATTCGTGATGGTTTCGTGATGGTCTTATTACTAATGACAAGAAAAATATTGAACACAGTTTTTGCGTGGGTAATCAGCGGAAATATGAGTGATAACAAAATTTTCTCATTCCATACGGGCGTTAATGAGGATCTAGATATGCTGTTAAAATCTTTTTGAGAAATAGTGGAAGTTGCTCAAGATATCCCTGATAAGTATTTCACTACGAAATTTTCGAGAACTCTTGATAATGAGTACGTTGTTAAGTTGCCTTTCGTGAGCATTAGCTCGGCTGTTAGCGATGGGACGGCGTTCCGCTTCCAAAGAGAGCATTCGAATTAAGTATTGCCATTTTATGAAAACCTATCTACAATTAGGTCACATGGAACGTACATATACCGGAAGAAAAGGTCAAACCTACTAGTGGCAACGTGTTTTATCTACCTCGGCATGCAGCTGTCACGAATAAGGTATGGATTACTTTCCATGGCTTCTACAAAGATTCGAATGGAATAATCATAAATAAGATATTGCATGTACGGCCTCCTCTTCAGCGTAATCTTGTTAATGTTTTCTTATTATTTCGTGTACGACGAATTTCGAAAAGGTCGTCCAAAATCTGTTGTTGTGCCAGAAAACATAGAAGCTGTGCGGGAACTGATATTGTAAGATCGTCATATGACTTATCTTGAAATTCAGCCATGCTTTGGCATTAGTTCCACCTGCATATATTTAATATTATTATTCGCCTTGGATATCGTATAATTTGACAAACCCTCAAAAAAGGCTCATATCGATTGCTTCAAAGAAATTCGATCGCGGTGCTTCAAAAGATGTCTATAAGATCAACGCCGAATCATGGATTTATGCACATGAGCCCGAAACTAAGCAGCAATCGACTGTATAGTACTTCGAAGCAAATGATCGCCTGAAAAATCGTGCATGTCGCCATCGTGCCATTAGAGCAATGTAAGTAGAATGATACACAACAATTTGCTTTGGCAGAACAAATAAGGAAATAAAAGTAATATGGAAAATCAACCGCCGAGCATGGATCATTTTCCACCACAGGTTGGCTCACAACATCGAATTGATGGGTCATCGGGCATATAGGCCTGGCCTGGTATCCCCGCACATCAAAAATCAATTGCGAGATCAACCTTTTTCGACGCTTGAAGAAACGTTGGGGTTACCTCTTTCGGAGTGGAAAAAGTACTTCGAATGCAAAAGTGTATTGATCTTCATGGAGAGTATCTTGAAAAACAATAAAGCCATTTTCGATGATAAATATTTATTTGCTTGTTTTTCTCGAAACTTAAGTTGCAATCTACGTATTTGTTCGTTATGCCGCAATCCTAAAAAATTTAGCTCCTTGGCCTGTGCTTCGACATTGTAATTTTTCTATTACTTGTCGCCTCTTTATAAGCTTGCGAGTGCATATTTTTTAAGTTTTGATACTATGGTCCAACTGTTACTGCATGTGCTTTAGCAACAGCTTTACAAAATACGTTGGGCCGAAACTATAGTTTGGTATATGAAAACCTTAAGAAGGGAGACCCAGTAAAATCCCTCAATTACAAATGAATCAGCCTTCTTAACATTCTATCTAACATACTCTGTGAAAGCCAGAAATCTTATATCAACAACTTATCGGTGGGTCTGTAACTTCAAATCGATACACTTCCATTCTACGTGGATTTTAATGGCGCATATGCTGCCTGGGCAGCTATGTAAGTTAGCTAAATAGAGTCATATCATCCCTGGAAAAATTGCCCGCTAATAAAGAGCTCGGGCTGCTCATAAACGCCAGCAATGATGCCACCGATGATCTCGTATTAGAAGGGGCAGAACTCAAAGCAGTTATTGCACGGAAAGCTCTATCTTCGGCAAATTCCTCAAGAGGCTGTATACTCTATAAGCTGTATCGTGATCTGTATATAGCCCGTTAAACTTAATTGGCTATGCAAGATTAGTGTATATCTTCCATCCAGGTTTAAGAGGCCAAGAAAGACTGGACTTTTGTGTAAAATGATTAGCTGATGCCAAAGAACTTAGACGATGGCTTGATAGTCATCGAGAAAAATGTTTGTGAATCCGGTACAGGTTCTTCTCACATCATGAGACCTATCTACCTAGAAAGTCGATGCAGATTGTTCTCATAAAACCCATTAACGTTTTTTTTAAATACGATACACGTAGTCGTATGTACTCGTATATATAGAAACGATACTTTCGTAGAGGTGCGCTTAATATAAAAGCTTCAAACAAAGACTACCATTGAAACATTCATTACTCCTGCACCATTCCCTTAAGCAGACACTTTCGCATTGCCACCCAGTGGACGCCGCCGCCCAGCCCATTATTATTTCTGACAGCTTATACTCGTGTTAAAATGAAATTCAATAAAAAGTAAAATGCAACTCAATCTTCAGGCAACAGAATGAGGTGGCTTTAACTAGGACTGAAGTAGGGCTCTGCCGCCGCCTTAGGGAGCTGGGATGCAATATCTTCGACTTTATGTACTCCATTGCCATATTGTTAGAGTTGATTCCATTTCAACGGTTATCCTAGGTGGTGTAATAAAATCAATTCAATTATTTTTTTTTCTACGGATAACGATGTAGAAACTTGCACAAGTGTACCAGCACACAGATACTTTCGAAAATAGAAGGATGTGTACGTACATACATGTGCCGTGTTCAGGGTCTCTTCTTATGCCCAGACTCCATCTCCTTCTGCTAGTCGTGGTACTTCCAGTTTCCCAATTTATTCTGGATGACAGTCAATTTCTTGGCTAAATCCTTTTTTATGTAGGCAATAAAAGGACGAAATGACTGTGGGGCATACGAATACGAATATGCATGGGCTGGATATTTGGTTTGGTTCTTGCCACTTTCCATCTGATGGGGGTTCGGGGTAAAGTAAAGTGCTTCATTTACTTCGTCTTTTACTCGTTACTTTTCTTTTTATTTTTATTTTTTTATTTTTTTTTTTTTGGTTTTCTTTTTTATTTCAACTTGGAGAGTTGGATTTTCGTATTCAAGTTAGAAAGATAAGGTAGAGAGGAAGTTGGGTATAAATTTTGTTGAAATATGATTTTAACGACTTTTACATCCGATGGCATTTGGATAAGCATTGACTGATTTATTGGGAATCTACACTTTTGAACGTAAGTTTGGTTGAAATCTCAGTCTGTTCGGGGTCAAAAGAAGTAATAGAATGTCCAACCCCTGTGTCGTAGAAGCTAGAAGGCAAAAGAATTTACAAGTGTCCATGTTAGCATCTAAAAGCATGTTTCACCATACACTGTTTTGACTACAAACTGTGATCACCCACTGTTGAAACACTTGTTTTATGTTAATTAAAACCACTCCGGTTAATGTGAAAACTTAAAGTAACGTATATTTGTATATCTTTCTTGCTAAGGTAACTAGTGCTGTCGTTTCTTGATTGGAGGTGTTTGTATAGGGCATCGATAGAGACGATGGTGATAAAAAGTATGGTGCATAATGCTCCCCCCATATACCAGTATTGATGCTCCTGTGGGATCCAGTCATTATGATCAACTTCATTTGAGAGTTGTGCCTTGAGGAGGAAAATGCGAAATCAGCTGGTTGTTTCCTAGTTATGCCGACATTAGGAGTTGACATGCTATCCCTCATTGGAAATGCCTTGATTTCTGTTATTATTTTCTAAACTTCTCCGATTGGGGAAACTATTTTAAACAATTTGCTGGAAATTTCGCAACCTGGAAATCTTACTAGGTTTACGCCTGTCAGAAGTGATGTAAGTGTGTTGTTACATAACAAGTTAACTTCATTGGCTTTCTGTCTATTTATGACTGCAAGGTCACTCTGTAAATATAAATCCGATCGAATTCCGCGCTTACCGTGTTTGAGCTGCAGGTTTCCAAGAGTGAGTCGGAGCGGGAATTTGGAGTAGTTCCTTCCCGCAGTCATTTAAACGTTTTTCCTCAATTTTATCGTAGATCCCGTAACCCAGGCTTATGGCTTGCGATGGCTAAAAGAATGTCTCGTTGTCTAGGCTAACTGCAAGTTCTTGCACAAAGTCTCCATTATCTAGCAGAACAGCGTGGGAATCAATTGCTGATAACGTATTTGGAGAATATCTTTGTTTAAACTAGGGGGATGCTGAACGTCACAACAACCATTCAATTACGGAGAGTCTTCGTTATTTTGTTGATAGTAAATAATGCAGATACATTGGATACAGGTTTACCACCTACAAAATACCAAGGCTTCGTTCATTCGGTTAACGTGCTCCTTTAGTGTTTTAATAGGGCGAATTTTGATGATGGTTTGGTGATTCATTTGAATAGTACTAGTACTGAATGCGGAGCTGCTGTTGTTGTTCTATTACTGCGTCAAGCCGCTTATTCACAGCTTTGAATTCTAAGTCGGTGATGTTTGTCATGAGGTAGGACACCTTACTTATTTTATTTTTCAGTTGGGCCATTTGCTGCTACAGATGATTAGTCTCGTGATAGACTATGCCTGCGCTCATCAATATTTGGGGACCGTATTTAGCAAGTCCTTTTAGTTTTGATCTTCCTTTGTAGCTTGCAGTGATACTGTCCTTCACTCTCCCGGCTTCTATATTAAGTGCTTCTTTTACACTCTGACAGTGTTCGTTTAGTTTGCTATACTTGTGGTTCTGATATTGGTTGGAAGATCTGTTGAAATCTTGGAGAAGGGAATCAATAGTAAGCATGTCGGAGGTAAGATTCAGAGATGTTTCGACTGAAAATTCTAGGTTCAGAAGTTTTATCGGAGCATCCCCTAATCGTTGAATGTAGACGCCTGGGATAAGAGATTGAGTTAATGCGCTGAATGACGAATAAGTGCGAGAGAGCCAACAAAAAATGACTTGAGCTAACAGCGTGGTAGTGCGACTTAGTTTTCGATTACTTCTGCGTAAGGCCGGCTCATCTTGTACATCATCTGGGAAAAGTGGAACCAAGCGCGAAGTGGCTCGATGCAGGACTTCTCACTTTGCTGTCTTTACGTCGACTCCGCGAACATCTCGCTTACTTAGGATAAAATTCAATGACTCGACCCATTTTCCAATCTGCAGGCATTATGCTCGCTTCTTGGATCAATATCAAATCAACGATGTCGAGTGTTCTGTTGGGGAACTTCCATTTATTTCGCTTCTGTAGATGGTGGGGGTACTCTTGGTGGAACCTTTCCCAAAATTGCTGTTGAAGTTGCTGAACTTGTAACCAGGGTTTTGTAATTGGCGCAAGAGTGGGTAGACCAGCGTCGATTTCAGAGTTCTTGAAGCTGCGTTGAGTTATGAAATGAAATGGTATAAGTGCCGGTGAGTTTTCTGCTTCCGGTGAGTCTGGATGTAAGGGTCTGCTGTTTAGTAAACCTTCAATTCGGCAGAATAGGGTGTTAAATTCTTCATAGGATCTTACGGCGGCTTTCCATAATCCGCCGAAGTTAGGGCTGTAGGGAGGGTTAAGCTTCCAAACTATTTCTTGGATCGCCATCCGCTCCTGACTGGTTTTGGTCACCGTACTCCATTCTTCGTTGATCTTTCTTTTGGCTCCAATGAAGTTTGTTCCGTTGTCGGAGAGGACCAGAGAGAGCCAGCACCGTCTATTTGCAAAACATGAGAATGCAGCTAGGAACATATCTGTGCTCAAGTCCGAACAAATTTCTAAATGAACAGCCTTGGTTACTAAACAAACAAAGACTGCTACCCACACTTTGATTATTTTTTTCAAATTTGATTGCACTGACTTCACTACGAAATGGACCGCACAGATCGACCCCGATTTTACTGATTGCGGGTGCTGGAGTGATGCGTTCCCGTGGCAGATCTCCCATGATTGGCTGGATAGTTTTGGCCTTCCATTGGATACATACTGGACAGCTCTGGATACAGTTCTTTACTCGGGATCCAGAATTCTTCTCTTATCAGATGCTCTGTCAGGAAGTTTCCATTATGGTGGTGATCGTGGTGTGTCTGCCGTACAATCAAGTTAACTAAGTGGCGTTTGGCTAATATTATTGGATGCCTTTGGCTTTCCGGTAGGTTGGCAAGGGAAACCCTTCCTCCTACGCGAAGGATGCCTTCTTGACCAAAACATGGTTTTATGGAATTTAGCAAACTTTTTCTCGGAAAAGTTCTCGATTTTTTAAAGTGTGCTACTGTGGTCTCAAAAGTTTGATGCTGTTGATACCTAATGATTTTAGCTTTAGCGATAGATATTTCTTCAGCGGTGAGCGGGCCAGTTCAACGTGTGTCCTTTATATTAGCCCAGCGAAGGCTATACGCCTCTCGATGAAATTCTCTCCTGTTTTCTCATTTCGGGTGGTATGATTAATGGCGATTCCCATTGCCTTACTCGGGGTGAGTGGCAACTGATGATTCATTAATCAAGATGAGCCAGCGAACCAGAGTTTGCAGACCAATTGACATGGTGTAAGTCCACGTGAGGCTGGATCTTGACGTAGTGGAGATCCATCGGGCTGATAAACTTTCAAATTTTGTTAACTCTTATTTTGACAAATTTGCTATCAATATTTATATTATTTCGCACCCAGGCAAGGGCAACTTCACTGTCCGTATATGCGATCAAAGTAATATTTGTAGAGTGAAGTTTACTTCTGACCTGATTGAAAAGCTCAGTAAGGAGCACATCTTCGGAATCGTGTATAGTTTACTTTCTTTGTTTACTCTTGTTTTAAGTGGGGTAATGCGACCTCTGGCGGCTAGTACCCGGAGGCATCACAAAACCCAATGAGCTGGATAGATCCAGTGCGGAATTTTGATGTCATTGAGTTGTGAAATTGTTCCCAATATCTTGCTGAATTTCTGTTGTATTTTCTCGTTTATAATATCATCCCAGTCGTATTTCAGCATCCACAACTCTTGGATTCCTATGCGAAGAAGCATAATGACTGGAAGGATCCAACCCATGGGATCTAAAAGTGATGCTGCGACAGCTAACAAACCTCTTTTGATGAACTCGATTTTGTCTTAGTTGGAGGTTTGAAAAAAGTACACGTCGTCTGCTGCACTGTAGTTAATCCCTAGAATTTTCCTTGTTTGACCGTAGGCTGCTTTATAGGCGCTCAGTTTTTTTTTTTGTATCTTCCATGTAAATAGAGTTCTTAAATATATCTAGTGTTTCCAGGTCTGGAATGTTGACCTTAGCGATCTGCCGGACTGTCCGTATAGCTTGCCATGGTGCACAGTCAACCCCGTAGGTTACGGTGTTCAAGAAGTATTCACCCAGATGATTCCCACGGTCTGGCTCAGGTATCGGAAACTGGCGGAACACCTGTTTCATATCACTGGTGAAGATGAATTCGTATTGTTGATTCTGATGGATAATGTCGAATATGTGCGACTGCAATTTCGTCCGTGGGTGGATGATCTGATTTAGAAAGACTCCGTTACTTGAGGGTACGCTGTCGTTAAACATATTCCTTATCTTGGTTGTAACAGCATCTTTGCGAATAACACTCATATATGGAATGTAGTAAGCGGTTCCGGTTTCGTCTCGTTGTCGCTTAACAGGAACTGGGGACATATGTTGAGACGCGAGATAGTCTTCCATAAACTCGTTTGACATTTTATTGCGGTTTTCGTCTTTCTCCCAACGCCTTTCTTGATTAATGTATAATTTTACAGCCGTCCTAAACGAGTTTCCTAGTGCAGCGGCGTCGACCTTCCAAGGGATGGGAGTGTTTCTCGACAAAAAGTGATCCCCTTTGTTGGCCGGCATATCCCAAAAAATCAATTAGATTTGACTCGAACTCTAAAAGTGTCGTGTAGACTGAGGTTTGATTTCCAATCCCGCTTCCCGGGTTTCCAGATACAATCCACCCGCCAAGATAAGTATTTTGCAATAACAGTCCACCCTTTTTCTCTAGTCCAGGTCGCAACACTGTTGAGTACACACACCTAATAATTGGAGTACATGTGCTGGTCTACTAAACTGTGGATCAGCGAGTGGTTTATCGTATGAGGACTTCCAATTGATGTGACACGGAATGCTGCGAAGTAGTCCAGTAACACGTTTTCCTACGAGTGTTTTTATTTTTGCAAATGCTAGTTCGCCGTGGGCAGGAACACATTAGCAGACGTTTCAGACTCGAAGTTGATTGAGGATACATGACCGTAATGTGAGATTTTTGGCAGATTTCACATTTTAAAAACTGTTCTGATCTGCAAGGAGATTGATAGTTAAACCGATGCCTGGTGCAGTATATGCAAATTTTATGATCCCGTAATAATGCTTTCCGATTTTGTGAACTCAAGAACTTTGGACAATCCATAACTTAATGTTGCTCAGTGCCTATGAAACACTTGATAATTTGCCGTACTTTAGTGCGCGGGATGCAAGCATCTTTCTTGGGCATCTTTTGATATTTACGGTTATCGCCTTGGCCTAAATTATGCTAATATCCTTTGAACATGAAATCTTCGATTTCTTCTAAGGTGGAAAGTTTAGTTTTGGAATTAACAGAATCTTCTTGTCTTCCACGGGTAATAGGGTTAATGCCACGAAGAATGAGGTAGACAATGATCTCTTCTGCAGTTACCTTATTTTTTTTTCAGGTTGGAAGCCCGTCCTTTAGTATGTTGTAGGTATGCAATGATTGATTCTGCATCTCCAGGGATCGTTGGCCGTTGGGGTAGAGCTAACAAAGCCTCTAATTCTACTTTTGCCAGATGCCTTGAGTAATCAAACGTTCGATCCAAAAGGCCCAGGCTATAGGATAGTTGTCTCCAGTCAGATTAAGATCACTAATTGCATCCAGTGCTTTTCCAGTTAGTTTGGATTTGAGCAAAGCGGACCGACCAATGCTTGAAGTATGACTTCTGATCACCAGCGATTCAAATTGCTCCTTGAATTCACGATACTTGGTGATGTCGCCACTATACTCACGTAGGCTAACTTCCGGGATTTTTATACCACCATGTGCCGATCCAGCGCCCTGCAATGTCTGCTCTCGATCAAGCGTTAGTTTCGCTATAGCGTGCAAAAGTGTTTCGGTTGTCTAGTTCTGAGCACTATGGGACGATTGTGGCGGCCGTGGTGGGTTGGTGGTGGGTTGGTGGTGTAATCTTGGTCTACCCCTCCCTCGACATTATTTAAAACAAATCCCACTCCTTGCACAAAAGTGTAAGTGGGTTGGGCTGGCATCCTTAAGATCTGGGTAAATTGTTGCCCGGCTTCCTGTGGTAGACCCCGATTGCCATTCGATGGTAAGTTGATCGTTGTATCCGTCTTCGGGTTAGGACGTATGGGGTATGGGTCTTCGGAAACCTGGCTGGTTCCTGGGTAGACTGGTGAGTTAGTTGACCGTTGCATCCGTCTTCGGTGTAGAACCTTGTTTGTTTTGTCCTCCTCTATTAGTTCTGGAGAATTCTTCATAATAAATTCTCTGATTACAGAGAAAATTTCTTCTGCTGCCTCGTACTTTGGTGGACGAAGTTTCTTCGCTTAGGTCCATCATGGTGGCGTAATTTGCCTTACCGTACTGTGTTGGAAGCGTTTCCACGGTACGCTTATCCAATTCAAGGTTAACTCTAACCTCTTCCAGCTGGACGATGACATCTTGGAAGTTATCTATAACTCGGTCTAAATTATTTTTTAGGTAAACTATTACCCTTCAATTATTTTAAAGTAAACTGTTATTTTATATACTGTGTTAAAAGGCTCGAAGGACCAATTTGTTGAAACACTTGTTTCAATTAAAACTAAGTGGTGGTTATTCGTAAAAATGCCTTGAAATTTATATGTTATACAGTTTTCTTATGCTAAAATTAAATGACGAAGCAATAAACAAACAGTGACCCAAATCGGTTGTGCCGCAATCGGTAGATTTATCTGAAGCGGCAAACATTATGAGGAAATATTGAAATGGGTCATCGTTGTTTGTGCTGGAATCGGCATATTCAGCTGAAGTGGCATTTACGGTGACGAATTAGCGTAAACAGTCACACTTGCCTTCCAGACAACCTAAACGAGTGCGAGCTACTTTCAATTCTACATATCAACATGTTCGTCTTACTCTTATTCTTCTTCTTTTACTAACAGTTATTAGTATCGGTTGTTTTGCAAAGAACGAATACATGTAAGCTCTAAGCGTCTATGGCACGTTCTAATTTTAAAAGCTTTGTTTGTAGGCGACAACAAAATAATTTGTCAGGTTTTGTGTTTTTTTTTTTTGACGCCACTGTTTTTTTTTTTTTGTTTCTTTTAAATCAGAAGTGGGATCGTGGTTTCACGGGTACCAAAGCCGAATTGAAAATCCGGACTCAAGAAGCTGTGCTGAATCTAATGGCAGACGATCTTCAAAAGCTGGTGCCAGACGTTTCTTCGAAGAACAAAGAAAATTACGCTAATGGCTCAGTTCCAACTGAAGGCCACGTGTCCAACGACGAGGAGGAATCTTATGTTGCGGCAGAGGAGCACCTTGTCGAAGAAAAAGGAGGAGATAGATAAGTTAAAGAAACAACTCCAAGAGCTGCAGTTGGAAGAAACGGAGCCTAGCCGGAAGGTACCTGCTTCTTGCAATTTCAAGAACATCGTGGACTCAATACCGGCTTTCAGTGGAAACGATAACTTTCTCGTAGAGCGTTGGATCGAGCAGTTTGAAAAATGTTCGGAGATCATACATCTGGACGATAGGGCTAAGTTCATATACGGTAAACAGTTTCTTAAAGGTACGGCACGGTTATTCATTAGAACAACTAATATAAGCAGTTGGCAAGAACTTAAATTTCGAAGGGTTGTGACTAGATCAGATGTGCATAACGAACTTCGGGAAAGAAAAAACTCTCGCAAGGAAACCATGCAGCAGTATGTTTTACACATGCATGAAATCGCATCACATAGTACCGTTGAGGAGGAAAATCTGCCACAATTCATCATCAAAGGAATACCCCGATTCTGAATTTAATAAAACGATTTTATACAGTGCCAATAACCTAACTGAGTTAAAAGCTGCCTTGCGGAGGCATGAGAAATTAAAGTTTAATTTTAGAACCAGGAGCACAAATTCACGTCCCATAATTCTCAAACCCGACATTAGCTACAGCATGAGCTGCCACTACATCCAGTCATCGTAATACCCATCGTGGGGGGGTACGATATGAAAGATGCCACTTGCTTGTTGATGTTATGATGTTGGATAAGAACACCGATTTCCGGGTGCTGTCGACTGATGGAAGTGGCGAGGAATCATACTTGTCGCATCGAGCAGAGGGAAACCAACCAGCGGGCAAGGATTTCGAGAGCATCGTACAGTTTCGATGGACAGGCAAACACACAGAATGTTCAACATTACTGCTGACGCTGCTTGATTCAGGGAGCCCGATCAGCTTTATCCAAGAAAGGTTTCTACCACCTGTTTTGCTGCCAACGTCTGAAAAATCAGAACATACATACTGTGGGGTCAACAACAATCCTCTGCATGAGTTGGGAAGTATAATATTTTATTTAAAAATGCGTTAAATAATTTGCAATTGTTGACTGTCAAAATTTAGTCAATTACTTATACTGTAATTCTAGGAAACGACTTTACTAGGAAGACAGGTTCGCTTCGAAAGACAGAATACGGACAACGGCTACCACTACAAACTATTTGCAAGCCCCGGCAACAATGCCTTGGGTAATGAAGATAACGATGACTTTTACCAACAAATTTTAAACATTGATGTCAGTTATAATCAGAATAAGTGTTTGTTAAATATACGAGTAAATGAAAGTTTGCCTGAAATTGTTAAGGAGAAAGTTAGATACACAGTTAGGCCGGTTTATTTCCTTCCAAATGGAATAGATTTCACCTCGCTCAGATTTCAAAATGCATATTACTTTGTCGAAAGATACATAATCCTTTTCATTATCCTCCAAGGAGACTTATTATGCACATAAAATAGAGCCGCAAATAATTTTAGATAATTTGTTAAGAAAAGGGTTCATTCGTAAATCGAATTCTTCCTATGTGTCTCCGATTGTTCTGGTTCAAAAAAAAAAAAATAAAAAGCTCAGGCTCTGTGTTGACTTCCGGGAGCTCAACAAAGTTACTGTGCGTGACAATTACCGCCTACCCTTAATTGAAGACCACCTTGATAGCCTAAGGGGCAAAAAGTACTTTATGCCCTTGGATTTAAAGAAGGGTTTTCACCATATCCAATTATCAGATTGTTCCATTCAGTACACCTCCGTCGGGCCAATACGAATACACGAGGATGCCCTTTGGGCTAAAAAATGCATCATTGATTTTTTGTAATATACATGAAACATATCTTTGGCAGTTTAGTTTTAACGGGTAAGATTATAACCTACTTAGACGATATTCTTATCGCAACACAAACCATTGCAGAACACTTGGATATTTTAAAGAAAGTCATAGACATAGTCGTTGACAACGGTGAACTTCTTCGATCTTAAAAATGCATGTTTTTGCAAACGGAGATCATTTACTTGGGTTATAAAATTACTGAAGATGGTCTAAGACCGAATGACAACAATCTTAATTCCATAAGAAGATTTCCAGTGCCCTTCTCTGTCAAGGATGTACAATGTTTTCTAGGACTTTGTTCATATTTTCATAAATTCATAAAAAAATTTGCTAACCTGACAAAACCGCTTTACGACCTATTTAAAGCAAATGTTCCATTTGTGTTCGATCCTAAAGAGATGGGGACTTTTGCATCACCCACGGTGACCCCACAGTACCACGGAACTTCACTGCGATGCAAGTGGGTACTATGGGTTTCGGGGCGATGCAAAAACAGTTGGATGGGAAATTTCACCCCGCTTTTTATTTCTCAAGGCGAGCTACCGAATCAGAAGGGGAATACCACAGTTACGAGCTGGAAATTGAATCTATAATTTACGCTCTTAGAAGATTCAAAATTTTCTTAATGAGAGATATTCTTCAAAATCATTACCGATTGCCAAGCGTTGGCCCAGACTTTAAGGAAAAAGTGCTTGAACCCCCGAATTTCACGGTGGGCCTTGGAACTGCAATCTTTTGATTACAAGAAAGGAGATCGGATGACACTGTAAGCCGCTCTTTCGATACTCTTTATATGGATGGTGAGTACTTTGAATTTATACAGGGTGAGTTTTTTAACTTGAGACATCCAAATTACTCGAAAAATACGCGATATCGCAAAATATGTTTCAGACAAAAGTCACAAGATTCTGAAGGGGACATAAGATGGTGACCACGAGTTTGACCTTGAGCCCCATTTTCAACGTCAAACGAAGGTCACTTTTGATTTTTTAATGGGAACCCCTATTTTACAGATTCGTAATCTGCGTGAAAAATTACAATTCTTTTACATGAAACACTTTTTTCAAAAATGCGTTCTTTTCCCGTCAGAGGGAAATTACTCGAAAAGTACAAAATATCGTGATAAATGTTTCAGACAAAAGTCACAAGGTTCTAAAGGGGACATAAGATGGTGACCAGGAGTTTTTACATTGAGACCCATTTTCAAGATGAAACGAAGGTCACTTTTGATTTTTCAAATGATAATTCCTGATTTTCATTGCTCAGTCGTATTCCTCAATGGGGCACACGACTTTGTCTCAAAGGTCTTATTCATTCAGTGCTAGATACCACTGCACTGGCACGCCTAAATCATTAATCGGTTTCCAACGTTGTTAGGGTGTTAAAAGGTCGAGATTTGTTTCGAAGAAGTCATTATTGCCTCGAGTGAAGTTAAAACTCAAAGAAATTTCAGATAGAGACAAATTGTCCTAAACTTATCTGAGAGTGTATGATGTGCACTCTGCCCTTTTTTTCTACTTGAACGGAACTGTACTTCATTTAGAAGCTCGATATTTATTTTGAGGAACTGATTATTATTAGTAACGTTTTCCAGATTAATAATGCAGGCTATTTCAATTCAAGAGAAAATTGAAATGGTATTGATTTATGGAGAATGTGGAAGGAACATGGATGGTGCTGTTGCTCTTTACGCCCAACGGTTCCCAGACCAGATACGATCGCGCGCTTCCTTTTATCGGGTCATCCAACAATTCAGTGGTGAAGGAAATGTGCAACCAAAGAAAAGGAATCGGTCAGATAGGGTGGCTGTTGAGGACAATGAAATAGCAGTGTTAGCTGCCGTTGCACACGATCCTCACATTAGTATTCGCCAAATAAATCGTGAATCAGGAATTTCTCAAACGACTGTCTGTAAGATATTACATCGGCATAAATACCATCCTTATCATGTTCCAATGCATCAAGAACTTTCTAGTGAGGATTTTCGCAACCGGGTTTCCTTTTGTCAATGGGCACTTCAGCAAATTGAACGAGACCCCCTTTTCTTCGCCAAGGTGTTATTCTCTGATGAGTCGACTTTCACCAATCACGGTACGGTCAATCGACAAAATATGGAGTACTGGGCTACCGAACGCCTTTTTTGGTTGCGACAAGTTGAACGCCAGCACCCTTGGAATGTTAATGTTTGGGCGGGAATTATTGAGGACAAATTAAAAGGTCCACATTTTATTGAAGGCAACTTGAATGGCGAAAAGTATGCAAACTTTTTGCGGGACCATCTTCCAGTATTACTAGAAGAACTGCCATTGGAGTTGCGACAAACAATGTGGTTTCAACATGATGGTTGTCCAGCCCATTATTTCCAAGTAGCCCGGGGCGTATTAAACAATGTTTACCATAAACGATGGATCGGACGAGGGGGTCCGAGGCAATGGCCTGCTAGATCACCTGATCTTACGTCACTTGATTTCTTCTTGTGGGGCTACCAAAAAAGTGAGGTTTACAGAAAAAAGCCAACAACACGTGAGGACATAGAAAGACGAATAACTGAAGCTTGCCGGAAGATTACGCTAGAAATACTTCTCAGTTCTGTTGGTTCATTTAGAGCGCGGATAGGCAAGTGTATTGAAGTGAATGGTCACATTTTCGAGCATTTGTTGAAATAGTCTCGCGAAATAAACGTCGAAATGGGAAGAATTCAATGATTCAACAGTGGGAGGCAAGAGGACCCACTCTAATTAATCACCCCGCAGGAAACAAAATACGTCCACGTCGTTGTTTCTGGGTTATGCTAAACGCAGTATGTAAAAACAAATGACAAGCCTGCAAGCAATACGACTGAGCAATGAAAATCAGGAATTATCATTTGAAAAATCAAAAGTGACCTTCGTTTGACCTTGAAAATGGGTCTCGAGGCCAAACTCGTGGTCACCATCTTATGTCCCCTTCAGAACCTTATGACTTTTGTCTGAAACATTTTTCGCGATATCGCGTATTTTTCCAGTAATTTGGATGTCTCAAGTTAAAAAACTCACTCTATATAGAGTGACTGCACAAAGGCAAGACCCCAAAACCATTTCAATCGCGACCGATTTAAAGAAAACTGAACGCTCCTTCTTTGAAATGATTGATGGTCTTATTTATGGAAAGTGCAAATACAAAGTTTGGTTTTATGGAAGAACAAGTCACTCGTACGCACCACAAAGGCATGTGTCATTTTGGAGTAGAGAAGTGCTTTGAGCGCTTGTCAGGAAGCTATTGGAAGATGTCTTAAGTGTATTTATTTTTCGCCACATTCTAGCAAGTTAGAGGGAAATTTACATTCTATCCCAAAAGGTGATACTCCCTTTGATACGCTACACGTCAATCATTTTGGCCCAATGCCGAATTCTCAAGCAAGAAAAAGACACGTTCTCCTGGTAATCGACGGATTTAACAAATTTATCAAGCTTTAAGGCATTAAAACAGCCCAGAATAATGAGGCGGTAGCGTGTTTGAAATCATTTTTTGAAAATTACTCGATGTCTAACCGTGTCATATCAGATCGTGGATTTCTACAAGAAAATAATGTCAGACATGTTAAGGTCGCTACACACACGCCTCAGTCAAAGAGCCACGCTCTGATTCCAATGTTGGCGAAAGAGTGTGAATCGAAACACAACTAGTAATTGGGATCGAATTTGCCAAGAATTGCCCAAGATCGAATTTGCCCTTAACAATACTCTTAACGCGCCATATTAAGAGGAAAGCTTAGGTAAGAATCAAGTTGACCTTGATGAAGTAAGAAAAAAAGCCGCGAGAAAACACCAAAAAATGTCAGCGAATGTAATATATGTAAAGCACTAGATGTCGATAAAATGTTAGAATTTAGCAGCGCCCTCTAGTAATAAATTATGTAATGTAATGTATGATGATGATAAAGTAGATTTGTTAAAATGTTATAAACCAACTTTAAAAATCCAAAATTTTAATTTGCATCTTTTAATTAATCTCATAGGAAGCAACAAAATTTACTACAGCCGTAGCCATAAAAATCCGAGAGCATACCAGCAAAGTGAATGTGTCATGATAAACGTGGTAACGACTCCTGGTGTTCACAAGAATTTACTTGCTAAATATCGGGGCCCGTCATTGCTGACCAAGCAGGCTCACACTTACTCGTCTGCCATACAAGGGTAACATATATACTTCCTAAGTAATATGAGATCATATAAGATTGAAATAACGCCGTCGAAACATGGTGAAGGCGCCGAAGGACTTTTAGAGAATCTTGACTTATTCCTTAACAGCTTAACATTAGTTTTTCTTTTCAGATCTCGCAGCGCCTAACCTGTTTTTCCAATAAAGCTTCGTTCAATATAATTAATGATTTAAGTTGAATTGTACCTATGTAGTTAATACAAGTATCTCTAGTTTTTGCGAATTGAAAAAAAAATATCTATGTACATTTTGTTTAATCCAGTATTGTATAATTTTATTTCCATCATACATCTAGTTAAGCTTATAAATCGGGTCGAATACTCGCTCAGGTTGGTCGAAATGGAAGCGAAATCAAAATAATGTGTCAGATGAAAACTCTCCACTTATGTACACAAGTTTTTTTTTTTTAAGAACTTAACACTACCATACCCACTTGTATGACCACACTTATGATGTCAAAGCATGTGTTCTGTATTGACTGTTCTGAAGTTTGTCAATCTGAAATACCTGCATCAAATATGTCACACCCTCATTTCCGATCCTAAATCCTCTAATGATCCCCAAGTAATTGCAGATCTTTTTACCGATTTTTTCAGTCAGGCCTTTACTGTTTGCAAACAACGTTAAAATCAGTATACTGGTGTATGGTATGTATAACGTTAGATCAAGTAAGCAAATAAATTGAAGATCTCAAGGACAACCACTCTGCTGGTCCCGATGTATTGCCCTCGTTCGTCTAAAAAATATGTGCAGTTTATTTAGCTGAACGTCTCACTACTCTCTTCCAGCTTTCGATACCCCATACTTCCTCTTTACTGCTAAGCTCTCCTGCATTCCTAAGCTGTTTGAGAGTATTATCTATGACTCAATGCATTTTCATTGCAAGTATATCTTATCTCCAAATCAGAACGGATTTTTAAAATGTCGGTCTACAACCACAAAATCTTACTGAATTCGTCTCAAATACCTTATACGCATAAGAATGTGGGATTGAAGTCGAAGTGATCGTAGCTGATTTCAGGAGAGCTTTCGACAAAATCTCTCAGAAAATTATTTTCCTCAAACCTCTTGCTCTTGGCCTCTGATCACCCTTCATTATATGGATTAAATACTACTTAGAATTTAGGTTCTGGATTCCTAACCCCATTAATGCCTCTTCCAGAGTACCTCAAGGTAGCTATCTTAGTCCTTTATTATTTATACTAACAATCAATGATGTTGATAGTATCATTGAAACCTCATAAATATCTGTCTAGGCCGATGACATAAAAATCTTCAAACCTTTCCTCAATCTACTCTGGGTGTCTTCTACTGCAGAAGGATTTGGACAGATTTTCTTGAGCTCAAGCAAGCAAGTGCCAATCTACGAGTATAACGTAGGGTCGTAAGCGCTTCCGAGTTTCTCCTCGTACGTATTAAATTTTTAACCAACCTGTTCCGTTAGTAACAGTTGGCAATCATAAATAAAGCCAACGCTGCACTTGCTTTTATCAAGCGCTGGTCTAAGGTGGGTGGGCGTGGCTCAAGTACTAGTGGACTGGCTTCCAAATCGGAAGGTATTCGAATCGCAACTTCTCCCGAAAGACATTCATTTCTTTCAATTAACGAAAGTCTTTAACAAAAAAATTTGTTTGTCCTTAATTAAGCGTTAGTCTAGCAAGCGTCGTACCATTTTAGAATCCAGACTAAATACGCCATCTTTTAAAGTTACTTGCCAAAATGGCACAGTACATTGTTTTGTCAGCACAGTCAGTTCAATTTAGATGATTAATGATTTTCAGATACATGGATAGACAAAAAAGCAATATTTTAGTTAAAACCGATATAGTTATGTTTCAATTTTGGACCGTAATTTGTTTTATTATTGTTACTTTCATAAGAAAAAAATAGTAAAACGTTATTAGGCATTTTGTGGAGAAATGTGACCTTAGAAATTCGATATCAACTTTATTTAAATGCCGTTATCAAGACTGGTATGTCTTCTAAAAATAAAGTCCTACATGAAGTTTTTACCATTATTACTAACATAGCAATTTCCGTTAACATGAGTCAGGGTACATCAAAGGAAGCCTTTTTTTAAATCCTCGATAAATGATGTCAACATTGGAGATAGACCCTAACTGTAGAACGATTTTTTTCTTAGAATATTCCCAGGAATCATTTCCCAAATTATCGTCAACGAATTAGGGGACACGCTGTATATAAGCAAAGTATATACATACACAGATTCCCTCGCGGTCAGTGTCTTGCCCCTTGTCTTTCTCCTTTTTAAACTTAAAGACTCATTCGGTGGTTGTGCATAAATCTCATTTCCCGCGCCGTGTAAAAATTAAATTTATCAACTTTAACCTCAACTGCCACCAGCTGGGCAAAGCTGAGCAAAGGTCGTAAGTTGCTGAAATAAAATATATTAATTAATTAAGATAATTTAATATCAAAAACTGTATCTAATAAATACTTGATTCGTACACATATCTATTAATTAACTAATTTACAAATAAAACCTTAAAAAAATGTCAAAATTGTCAACGGGTGCAGATCAGAAAGGTGTTCTGGAGCAGATTATTTGTAACTACTCCAATTTCAAAAAGACTGAAGCATCACGTACAGCCAGCTATCTTCCAGGTCGCCTTCTTATTCTAGAAGTGAGTTCAAAATGCGCTTAGTCTTCAAGCAAAGTTTCCAAGAGGAGAAGTAGAAGAAACTCTGGAAGAAGAGGACTATGATGACATATTTGAGAGGTTACAAGAAACGTACTGATCTTACCGGATTGCCGGTTAGTTCTTGGGATGACATGTTAATTTATACATATACTGGTTCAGAAATTACCTGCTTTTACTCAGTGTTTGTGGGAGGAGAAGTTAGGTAGTTCGAAGGAGTTGCCCACACTAACACAATTCACAGAGTTCCTGGAAACACGTTTTCGTACCTTGGAAGCAGTAGCTGGAACGAGTGGCACAAAGGGCAGCGAGATTTCGCCGTCACTAACATTTAATCTTCCTGGACAAAGATTGCCTGTTTTTATACGTTTTGTTTTTGGATTTCCTTTTATATTAAATTTGATTCCCATGAGTAAGGCCGGAAATAAAAGTTTAGCTCAGGCAGCGCCACCATACCTGGGCAAGACTAAGTCGCATAACTGGTCATTATTTTTCCTCGATAACGACGTGGATGCCACTGCTGATATGATCACTTACACTATTCTCTTCTAAATGAGATCCTTTATCCCTCATCGGATGAAGACCAAAAGAAAAGACGTGGTACGAATCGAGCTCTAAAGAGGCTGTCAGGGTTACAGAAGTGTTTTTTCGGTTCTTCCAGACCAATCGGACAGAGGAAAACCGAAAAAAATTAAACGAGCCAGGAATGACTGCAACGTCTTTCTTAAGCGTGTGAAATTTCGATACGACCAAAAGTTGAGGCAACAAATATTACAATGTCCCAAAGTAGTAAAAGCTTTTGGACATTTGTCAAAAACATCAGAAATTCTGACGCATCCTCCATCCCAATTCTCATTTACTAGATGCATTGAAAAGTGACCTCCTTGATCGCCAGAATGCACTTCTACTGCAAAAAAGGTTATGGTGCCTTGAAGTCCGTTCATATTTAGGCAGACATGTCAAATTTCAGTGCGATACTGTCTTTAGTTTTGTTTTGACAGCTGATTGTTGTTGACGTGTTTGGCTTCATGTTGAGTATGGACAAAAAAGATTTTCGTTCTCTCATAAAACATTTTTTGAGAGGCAAAACGGCGAAGGAAACAAAAGAAAAGCCGGATACATATTATGGGGCTAATGCTCCGTCAGATTACACCGTAAAATATTGGTTTCGAGAGTTTCGTGGTGGCCGCAACTCCACTACTGATCAAGTCCGCAGCGGCAGGCCCTCCGATGCGGTTACAGAGGACAATGTCAAAAAAATAGATGAAATGGTGTTGGCTGACCGGAAAGTGAAGGTGCGTGAGCTGGCAGATACCACAAAGATTAGTACTGAGCGCACACGCCATATTTTGGGCAATATTCTGCATATGAAAAAGTTATCCTGCCGCTGGGTGCCGCGATTGCTTGCTCACTTTTGACCAAAAACACGAACGCGAGAGCACTTCGAAAGAGTGTTGGGACTTGCTGATCGTCCCTCGGACGATTATCTCTTCCCAGACCTCAGCAGATGGCTCATCAATAAAAAATTCAGCTCACGCGAGGAAATCATCGACGCCATGGAGGAGTATTTTGCAGACCTTCCGGAAAATTACTTTTCGGACGGGATCAAGAAGTTGGAAAATCGCTGGAATAAGTGTATCAAACTAAAAGGGGACTATATTGAATAATATATATAATATAAAAAAACATTTAAAAAAAAAAAATTTTAACTCCCAAGGAGGTCACTTTTCACTCCATCTAGTATACTCGTATGTAAGGTGCAATAAAAAGCACACACTCAGTTCCTAATGCGAGAAATAGATAGAGTCCGAGATAGTCGCTCCTTCTGGAAGCTAGACAGAACCCTAAACGGCCTATCGAAAGGTCTATCGGAATCGAAACTGATGTGCCAGCGGAGCATTTTTAAAATTTGCTAAACCAGCCACGCCTCTCAGTCCAACTAAATTGTGCTCTTCCTTATATATTCCGTATGAATTTTTTAAATGTTCGACTGACCAATTTCTTGAAAAACTCAGAAGAGCATACCATTTTATATTCGACACCATAAGATTTAGGAGAAATATTATTTTCCCAAACAATTACGAGTATAGAGGCATATCACTTATGCACACGGTGATGAAATTATTCGCAGCCATAATACTAGAACGTTTGACTGAGTAGATCCATCACAATAGCTTAGTGAATTCCAGGCTGACTTTAGAAACAAGTATTCGATGGCAGATAACGCGTTCGTTTTAAGAAGCATCGCCCGGTCGTATGTGGAAAATGAAAGGAACTTTCGCACTCGTAGTGGAGTTGCGGCCACCACGAAACTCTCGAAACCAATATTTGACGGTGTAGTCTGACGAAGCATTAGCCCCATAATATTTATCCAACTTTTCTTTTGTTTTCTTCGCCGTTTTGCCTCTCAAAAAATAATGTTTTATGAGAGAACGAAAATCGTTTTTGTCCATACTCAACATGATGCCAAACACGTCAACAACAATCAGCTGTCAAAGCAAAACTAAAGACAGTATCGCACTGAAATTTGGCATGTTTGCCTAAATATAAACGAACTTCAAGGCACCGTAACCTTTTTTGCAGTAGCAGCGCATTCTGGCGGTCAAGGAGGTCACTTTTCACTGGCTGTTACACATTCTGAGTCATACCATGGATATTTTCTCTTTCGGGTTCCTGTTGATTGAAAAGCCTTTGTAGTATCCACGATACATGATATTAGTGAGTCCGTACCTCCAAGAAAATGAAGATCACCTGTATCTACCCCGCTGACTGAAAGGTCCAAGCTAGTTTTGTACCTTCGCATATAACTCTCCTTTCACTCTAATTTAGGAAGCAACTGCCACTCTTGGGGCGTCTGGTACTAAAGTACTATCTCCACGGATATTAGGAGGTGGTCTGAATGCATAATTCCTTTAATTTCTAGATCCGGAACATGATCTTGCCATAGTCCATATACCAGACTGCAATCGATCCAACTACTATTAGCATAGATAAAAGTAAAATCGATATTGCTAATTCGTTTAATAAACACTTTGCAACTTCGTCAGCTAACCAGATGCCAAATTCTTCTCATTTTATATCCTCATTTGATTGTACCGAATTGAATCCTAAAGATCTGCAGCAATGTAATTTTGTATTTCAACCAATAACAGTTATTAGAAACCATTAGTGCATTAAAAACTTGAATTGTTCTGGAATCGATGGTGTATCAAACGTAATAATTAAGAAAATTGCGTAGAACGTACAATAGTTGACGTTCTTGCACATACTCGTATGTACACTTCTACATATATTTAACCAAATCATTTCTTCGAGAATATTTCCTGAGGCTTGTAGGCTTAGTCAATTAAAGGCCAGTCGCACTTTCATCATCATTTAGCAACATTTTTGAAAAGGTCGTAAAAATTATGGTTGTAATTTTTGTAAATAAAACAAGCTTCAAGTCAACAAGTCTCCAGTCTGATTTTCAGAGATGAAGAGCAACAGAGGACGAGCTCTTACATTTTTGTTCGAAAATATTAAGCAATCTTGTTGATAAAAAGTTAACGGCTGTCTTATTTGTTGATATAACCAGAGGCTATGATTTGGGTAGTCACTTTTTATTGTTTGACAAAATTTATTTCGTGGCTTTTGTGGCTTTATTTTAGATAAGATGCAAACTTATCTGAAAAATAGATCCCAGAGAGCGAAAATTGATGGTGACAGATGCAAAAGTAAATTTCTCCACTTAGGAGTTCCGCAAGGTTCTGTATTTGGACCAATACTTTAAAACTGTAGTAACAGAGTTTGCGGAAGATGTAGGATTCACTTATTCAGAAAGAGAATCTGGTTTGTGGATCTGATTTGGTCATAAGCACCATAACAAGAATAATTATTATTATTATTATCAAGGGAACGATACAAATTAATTTGTAGGGTCCGGGATTTAACGCCGGGGTATTATGCTCATGTAGCGCTTTTTGTCAACAGCACGCGGAGTACTGAGTTCCCATGTAGTCACCCACCTACGTACTTACCGCTCCCAACACTGCTTGATTTCGGTGATCTAGCGGGAACCGATAAAGATAACAAGAATAATATTTTTCAATTTGTCAGGTCTTAATAGTTTTGAGCCCAATGTTTCCTTTCGGGCATCTTGATGTAAAAGATTTAAGCTCGAGTGCGGCTTCTACAGCGTCAATACAACATCTTGTTTACTTGATAGTTGTACAGGGTGATTCTTTTAGAGGTACGTTTTCCGGTGGGGAGAAAGATCAGGAGAGATAACTCATGCGTCGTGTCAGACTGATATGGTGTTTGACATTTCATTATGGAAAGACTTAGCCCGGCACAACGTCTGCATATTATTAAGCTGTATTACGAAAATCAGCGTTCTACCAGGAATGTGTTTCGTACGCTTAGAGCACCTTCCACATAATCAGTCTACCGACAGCACAATTCTCTACACATATCATGAATAATATGAGACCAAATAGACCACGTCTAGCACGTAATGAAGAAAAGATGATGACCGTGATGAATTGATTCGGTGCCGTTCTTAACAGCTTGCCCTGTCGTATGCAACAACTTAGAATATTTTATGTGAGGATCTCGGTTTAAAAGTATAAAAAATTCAATTCGTACAAGAACTGAATCCGCCCCACTTTCCGAATCGTAACCGTTTCTCTTTTTGAAAGCTTCAAGAAGATCCTCTGTTTTCGAACAAAATTTTGTTCAGCGATGAGGCCCATTTCTGGCCTAATGGCTACGTCATCAAAACCTCATTAAGCATTCCGATGCCGCCCCAACATTTACGTTTACATTATTTATTACTTACATTTTAAATTTACATCAATTTACCCGCCTTTCCGACTAGACCAATCAAAAACATGTTAGAAGAAGCAGGTCTGCCAAGTATTCAAGAATTCTTGCACATTCAACAGGCAAGCTGTTTTTGAAACTTGTCTGCTCATTATCATTGACAGTGAATTTTATTCTGTAATTAAAAACAGTAAATAAGAACGGATAAAATCACCCGTCTCCCAGTCTCTACGTTCGATAAAGGAACTACAGATCCCTATAAGAAGGCTACATAGGTACAGAGCTCCGTGGTCGTTAAAAAAAACATTCTCTGAACATGTTGTTAGCTTCAAATGACAAAGCGAAAACTGCACATTCCAGAAATTGTTCCTTGAGATATCAGCAGAATCAAAGAATAGAGGCTGGACTTAAGTCTTCACAGATGGGTCCAAAATTAAATCTGTTACTTATTTTGCCTCCATATATGAGAACGGTAATCTCATCAACATAGGGATTTTAACTCCACCTGTTTCTATATTCACCGCCGAAGCTGCTTCCATTCTTGAAACACTGACCTACTTTTCGAACAAACAAGGGAAATATGTACTATGTTCCGATAGCTTTTCCGTCCTAAATGCAGTAAGGAATCCCAACTACAGAACCCAAATTAGAGGCTATATAATAAGACTCTACAAAAGAATTAGACTAAGTCATTTTGGGATTTTAAGAAATAAGCCCGCCGATGCAGTCGCCAAATATGCTCACAATAGCTCAGTCTTCCTTTTCCAACATCTCAGGAAGAAACATTTATTAAAGGGAATAATCATCAAGATTAAGCCAAAATTGCTCGCGGATTTGTGCACTTCATTTAATACGGATAGGCCCTTTCCTAACTACCCTGCTATCACAATATCATCAATTACGACAATTGTCCGACTAACGTCTAAGACATACCTGCACAACCAATCAGCACCTTTTGAAAAAGGAAATACCACCCATCTACCCCGTATGCTCTTTAACGATCGATATGCTGCACCTGCTTGGTGCATCCATATAGCAGACTATTTAGATATCTTTTAAAAACCAACGCTACTTCACACGAATCGCTACGAGAGCTTTCACCTGGAAACATTAGCTATATCTGTTATACCATATAGTTGAAATGTGCAAATTGAATAGTTAAAAAGCAAATAATTAAAGTAAAGCTTTGATTTTTATAACTGTTTATAATTGTTTATAAATAAATGATATTAATAATAAATTCTCAATTTTAGAATTAATTGCTAAAAGGATTTCGTTTATTCCTTTATATCCGATTGGAAGACCGATGCAATTTTCGTAACGAGAGGTGAAATATAACGTCCTCCAGGAAGATACCAGCGCCGCATCCTATTTTCCTTGGCCCAGGCTGTGATCAAACATTTTAAGGTTACACTAACCCCCTTAAGGGTATGCCAATTATATATAATATATACAATATAAAAGTAAAAACACCACGAGCTGATGGGCATCATCTAGAAGTGAACAAGCTGTTCGCCATAATCATGAAGAAACAGTTCTTCTGATTTGAACTGGAAAATATGCGAGAAACAAAATATCTGTAGAAGCGATTAATCCCATTGCCCTACCCGAAGAGCCAGTCTGCAAAGATGAAGAAGCATGCCGTACCCTATAATTCAATCTAAAAGCGTCCAATGCATCCACCTTTATACTTGACTTTGCACAAAAGTGAACTTACACTCCAGAACACATATGTAGTTATTGATTCAGTCAAATGCATACTTTTGAATTCTAACTGCCAACAGAGTAAAACAACGATTGCAATCGATAACCGTAGTGTTATCGAAAGATTTCCACACTTCTACTCGTTGGGCAACCGTCAAAACTTCTCTGACGTTTCGAGAACAACAACTTGGACCTTTAATGGCAGATTTTCACCTTTGATAGCCGGCATATAATTAAGTTCCAAAGACACTCGATTTTAAACAATTTATGGTGAAATAATTCAATTGCAACAATTAGAATTCAAATCTGCAAAATGTCATTCATCGGTCGTGTTCTCGTTCGCAATGTGAGTTGCTTTTAATTTCTTCATATTTGTGGCCCCCCCCCATAAACTATTTTGTTACGTAATTTGCTTCTTGTTTTTATGGCTTCTAGGCTCCTCTGCTGGTCAAAGAGCTTAAGGGACAAACCATAACAGCAAATAGGTTCTTCCACAAATGTAAGTAGTTCTAAACTCTCTAGTTTGATCGCCTTTATAGAGCGAATATCTCTTACAGGTATTCCTTTGTGTGCTGTGAAAGTTCAACAACCTGCACCGGATTTCAAGGGCACTGCCGTCGTCAATGGCGACTTCAAGGACATTAAACTCTCTGACTTTAAAGGCAAGTACTTGGTGCTCTTCTTCTATCCATTGGATTTGTAAGTACATCTTAATCTCTATAGGAGTTCGTCTCGTCAATTCGTTTTGTCTTTCCAGCACATTTGTCTGCCCAACTGAGATTCTAGCATTTAGCGAACGCATTAAGGAGTTCAAAGATTTGAACACTGAAGTTGTTGGTGTATCGGTAGATTCTCATTTTAGCCACTTGGCTTGGATTAATACTGAACGTAAGGTTGGAGGACTTGGTTCATTGGCCTATCCATTGCTGTCTGATATCACAAAGAAGATTTCTTCCGACTACGGAGTTCTTTTGGATGATGCTGGCATTGCTTTGCGAGGCACATTCATAATCGATGCAAGTGGTGTTTTGAGACAGTATTCGGTTAATGATCTGCCAGTGGGAAGGTCTGTCGATGAATGCTTACGTTTAATTAAAGGATTCCAATTTGTGGAGAAACATGGTGAAGTTTGCCCAGCCAACTGGAATCCTGAATCAAATCCTGACACCATTAAGCCAGATGTTAAAAATTCGAAGGAATACTTCTCGAAACATGGTTAAGAAATGTGGGTGGTGAAAGTCCGCTTTGTTGATATCCTTTGCTTGTTTTCCTGTCGAATAAAATTGAATACTTCTTAAATGAGAATGAAACTAAGTGATTGTTTTTCTATGTAGGAACCAGTGGATGTACGTTAGAGGCAAACGGCTTAGTATACACCTCATCGTTTTATATAGTTAATAAACGATAAGGAATCATAGATTCCATTCAACAAATAATCGCTTCGGGCGAGTCATAGATCCGCGTACCTCTGTTATTTCATACAATAGCACCCAATAAATCTCGTAGAAATAGCAATGCCTAATGGACACCACTTCAACTGTAGAATTTATGTAGCCGAAATAAAGTCCTTCGAAACGGATTGATACATTGTGAACAATCATTTGAAACATATGAATCCGCATCGGGTGCCAAGAGTACTCGAACCGCTATTATTCTGCAACAATGAATACAAGTTCATACTTTGCGAGGGACATTCCGGGGCTAAAGCCTTTATGATGGAGAATATTACTTGGCGACTATGGAAAACCAGTTATCCCGCAAGAACTTCAACTTAATAAAAAAATGTACACCGTAATATCGACAAACTTGAAGAGCCCTAGTCTTAATACACCAAAACCACACATATGTACACACACAGCTTCCAAATGATTCACTTTATAAGATTATGTCAGGAAAACATCTGCGGGAAAAAAACAGAATGTCGGAAAAGAGGCTATTTTACACTCCCTTTCGTAGGTATATGGGCTGGAACGATGGGGGAGTAACGGGGAGCTCAACCTGCTACGTTTAAACTCCTTCAGAAATGGCAGGTGATTAGTCAGAGTGCTGCCTTCTCTCAGTGCGCAATCAGTCGGCGAGTGCTATCGAAGGTGCTAATATATGCAGTGACAGACGACGAAACTCAAACTGCATCCATTTGTTCTGTCTCGAGCAGATCCAAGAGGAAAAAGCTTCTTGCACTCCCTCTGTCGAAGACTTGTGCTACTCACAATATCGTCGATGCCGATGGTGTTGCAACCAGCAAAGACTACAGTCCAAGTGAACAGAAATCGGGCGAAGCATTGAAAAGTTTCCGAACGTAACGTAAAGAAAGCGGCACTCTTCAATAAAAGCTAGTGAATGCTAGTTGCGCATCTTTTGACAGTTACTTACCGAAGTTTCAGTCATTTTGGACGCGCAGTTTTTAGTTGACAGTCGTTTGAGTGAATCGATGTGAGTGGTTTTTGTGAAAATGGAGAAAAATTGAGTATCGAGTTGTTATTAAATTCTTGTTTTTGAAAGGCAATACGCCTACGCAAATTCAAAATGAGTGGGGTTCTGCACCATCAAAATTTTGGGCAGCTGAACTTAAACGTGGCTGTAAGAGCTTGGGAGATGATGAACGTTCGGGACGTCCAAAAACTGTAACAACTGACGATAACATTGCTAAAGTTCACCAAATGGTGTTAGACGACCGCCGAATTAAAATGATAGAGATATTAGAGGTTATGAAAATGTCCAAAGAACGTGTTTGTTACATATTAAATCAAGATTTAGGCATGAGAAAGCTGTCCACGCGTTTGGTGCCGCGTTTGCTTACGTTAGACCAAAAACGTGTTCGAATGAACAATTCCAACGCTCTGTTGGCTCAGTTTAGGCACAATGAAACCGAGTTTTGGCGCCGATTAATTACTGTAGATAAAACTTGGATACACCATTATGGGCTGCAAAGGGCGAGCAGCCTGCAAAAAAAGCAAAAACTGTTTTTTTCGGCTGGGAAAGTGATGGCGACTGTTTTTGGGATAGTAAAGGAGTTATCTTAATCGATTATCTTCAAAAAGGAAAAACCATTACAGGAGCATACTACGCATCATTACTTGCCAAGCTGAAGGCAGAAATTGCGGAAAAACGGCCACATTTGCAGAAAAAGAAAATCCTGTTTCACCAAGACAACGCGCCCTCTCACACCTCAGCGGTTGCCATGGCGAAGATCCAAGAATTACGGTTTGAACTGCTTGACCATCCACCTTATTCAGCAGATCTAGCCCCAAGCGACTTCTTTTTGTTCCTTCATCTAAAAACTGCGCTCGGAGGACTGAGATTTTCGTTAAATGAGGATGCAACCACCTTCGTGTACAATTATTTTGCAGAAAAAAACGCCCACTACTATTAGAGAGATGGGAGCATCGCTGGGAGAAGTGTGTAGAGTTACAAGGAGACTATGTAGAAAAATAAAAAAAAATTGAGAAAAAATGTCTTGTATCATTGTTATCACTTTTCAGACAACCCTCGTATACCACCGTCCGATGACCGGAAGAAATTGGTGCTGCGAGCAGTCGTCGTTCTGGTGAAGAGAAGTAGATCAAATTCATCTTAAAAAACAATCCTGACGGTGCTTTTCCCTGTGGACAAAGTCCGTTTGGGATCAGTACTACTACTAGTAGAAGTTGCAGTTCAGGTTAAGTGAATTTGGATCACGCGGAAAAATCCACTTCTTATTGAAGGCCGAAATGGCCAATGAAATAAAACCGGCTTACCTAGATGAGTGCCGTTATCTCCTCTCTAACGCTTTTGGGAAGAATAGGAATGATAACAGTCTGAACGAAGCTGAGTGCAAAACACTGTTGATCAACTGTAAGATCTAGCTGAAGCACGAATGTTTACAAGTGAAGACTTGCGATGCGGAACACGCAAGAGTTAAGTGCTCCACGCAGAAAACTCTTGAATGCATAAGTAAATTAAAAGATTTTCGAGCTGACGTGCATCATCTTCTGGATCCCGCGGCAACTCTTAATACCCAAATCCTGAGCTGGAAACAAAAGTAAAAAATCTATTCTCCTAGGAAGAGCATAAATCGGAAAAACAAAGATGGTTGTTTTCTCATTGTGGGCTTAGGAAAAGCTTTTGTCGAGACCATTGCACATACGAGTATATAAGTAGGGTCAGTTGGGTAAATGCAAACGGCAGTTAATTCAACACTTAACAATCACTCAAGCAAACAAAAACAAAGTTAACATGAAATGTCGCCACACCAGCGCGTTCAATGTTGCGTAGTGATCTTACAGATTTTACTGGAAATTTCAGTTGTGAATGAATTGTAGGTGTGTGTAAAAAGAACAAACTAATTTTGCAAGTTGTGTTAAGGGTTTAGAAAAGGTAAAACTTATTTTTACTTGTATACATTTACGCCAGTAATAAAAACGTATGGGGTAAATGTAAACGATTATTTTTTCGTTTTTTCGAATATTCTACAATAATTTTCAGTATTTCAAATGCTTCGAAAGTACATAAAAACGAAGCCATAAGTTCAATACGACGTAAACAATATTAAACATGCTGCGAATGTTGTTTATGACTTCCATGATAAGCTCCAGAAGGTGATTGTAGACAGTAGCTTAATTAACAAGGTCTGGACGTGAATCCACTGCAGTACTTGCGTGCGTATCTACAAATGGTTCAACACTACCGCCGCTCATCACTTTTAAATGTGCTGGAGATGGTTTTCCGGGAACATTGTACGCATCGTAAGTAAAAACAGCTTGGAAAAAAATTGATAGCTTACAAAAATCGCAAATGGGCAAAGACTGTACGCGCATTAGTAACCAGATGTTTTCCAAACTTATCAGAGAAATCTGGAAAGAGCGTATGAGCGCCGGGAAAACTAACTAAATTTCTTTGCTCCAAGACAAATTTCGTGAAGGTCGTCCAAAATCGGTTGTTGTGCCAGAAAACATCGATGTTGTGTGGGACCTGTTATTGCAAGACCGTCACGTGGTTTTACGTGAAATTGAAGCATGCTTGGGCATTAGTTCCAGTTGCATTTAATATAGCCGTCAAAAAGTTTTCTTCGCGTTGGATACCACATAATTTGACAATCCCTCAAAAAAAAAACCCTTTTTTTATTTGTTCAAAGAAATGTTGATCGCGGTGCTTCAGTAGACATTTATAAGATCGTGATAGGCGACGAATTATGGATCCATGCATTTGAACCTGAAACAGCGGTCTACTCTATGGATCTTTTAAGAGCTTTGGAGCCCGTTTTGGAGTTACCTCGTTCGGAGTGGAAAAAACGCTTCAAAGATTGGTTCAATTGGTGTTGATTTTCATGGAAAGTGTTTTGAAAAACAATAAATCCATGATAAATATTTGCTTTTACTTGTAGAAAATCGTGTTTTCGGATGAGGCCCATTTCCACCTTGGCGGCTACGTTAATAAGCTAAATTGCCGCATCTGGGGCATCGAAAATCTATGAGTGATTCAGGATATGTACCCAGAACGAGTAACTGTTTGCTGCGGTTTATGGACCGGAGATGTAATAGTGCCGTACTTTTTCGTAAACGAGGCCGGAAAAGCATGCTACAGAAACATAATAAACAGTTTTTTTTATGGCCGGAGTTCAAGGGTATGGATACGGACGACCGTTAGTTACAGCAAAATGGTGTTACGTGCCATAAAAGTCGCCAAATAATAGAGTTATTACGCACGAAGTCCGTTTAAAGAACTTAACACTCAACTGGGTATGAATACACTTGTGATGCCTCCTCATGTGTTAAGTTTTTTTGGAAAATGGGATAGAGAGAGAAAGAAAGATGTTTGGGCTCAGTGGTTATATATATAGCCTACATGACACCACGTCTGGAAATAGGCTAATCTTGCCCGGTTCACAAGAAAAGAGATCCTCTAAACTGGGCCAACTATAGAGATATAAGTCTCCTAAACATCGCATATAAGATCTTGTATGCCGCATTGTGCGAACGCCTGAAACCATTTGTCAACGATCTGATTGGACACTATCAGTGCGGTTTTAGGCCTGGTAAGTCCCAAAATTGACCAAATATTCACACTACGGCAGATCCTGGAAAAAACCCAAGAAGTTCAGATCAATACTCAACACCTTTTTATCGATTTTAAACCCGTATATGACAGCATCTACAGAGACGACTTATACGAAACCATGTCTAGTTTTGGCATCCCTGCCAAACTCGTCCGCTGGTGCAGGTTTGCGATGGAGAAATCCCGCTGCTACATCAAGATCGGTAATGACCTAACCGAGACCGTTGACGTCAGGAAAGGATTTAGGCAAAGCTGCCATGTGACTTCTTCAACATTATACTTGAAAGAATTGTGCGAAAGTCACAAGCCAACACACGAGGTACGATAGTCTATTCAATCGCTTGCATACGCCGACGATATTGATATTATTGGTAAAACACAGCGAGCTGTCACTGGTGCGTTTGCGAGTATAGGTACAGAAGCAGAAAAAATAGGTCTCGCGGTAAAAGAGGGCTCTGCTATCACATCTGAAAACTACATCTGTTCAGAAACCAAACGAAGAATAACGCTCGCCAATCCCATCTTCATTGGCCTAAGAAGGCAACTATGTAGTAAGGGCCTCTCTCGAACAACCAAGGAAACTCTAATTAAGACCCTTGTAATCACAGTCCTGCTCTATGTTCCGAACCATGGACTTTCTAAAGCGAATGAAGATATCCTTGGTCGTTTTGAGAGGAAAATTCTTCGTAAGATATTTGATCCCGTATACGTTGACGGGTTCTAGAGGAGACGATTCGACGATGAACTCTACGAGATGTACAGCGACATCGACCTGGTCAAAAAACTGCGCATTGGGCGTTTGAGATGGCTGGGACATTTAGAGCGAATGAACACCAACACTCCAGCCCGCAGAATCTTCGACTCTAATCCGGAGGGACAGCGCAGTAGAAGAAGGCCTTGCGTTAGGTGGCGCGCGAAAGCGGAAGACGACCTCAACCAACTTGGAGTGCGCGTCCGAAAGTAGTTAGGCAAAGACCGCTTTAATTGGATAGGCTTATTAGTTGAGGCCACCCCGGACTGTAGCGCCGTAGAAGTAAATATGTTAAAAGCAAGGTCTACGGCAACCGTTCACAAGCAATTCTAAGACTGAAAACGAACATTGAAGCCGCCATCGCCCAGATAAAGCCCCAATTCTGTGAAAGTGGGATTAAACATTTAGAAGATATTATGTTCCATAAATAATCCCCATTTGTCCACTTTATAATGCAACAAATGTTTCAGAGATGTACCAACAATTGTTCGTTTTATTCAAAAACCAACTCCTTATACGTACGAGTACATATAACGCGATTCATATCAACGCTTCGAAGCATCTGCATATCGTCTTCATTGATAGAGTTCAAAATGTATCCAGGACGTACATATATCTATGTATAAGAATGGTATGGGATTTGTACGATGACATTAAAATGAAATTTAAATGCACCGCGGGAATAACCAGAGGATTCGAAATTGGAGATGGAGTACAACAAAGCTGTGTACAAAATCCAGTTGAGCATGCCTTATGAGGTAAGGTTTTATTTTAACGCATTGTCCGTCTGAAATGGTTTCGAAGACGTTCTAAGCCGGTCCAGTGATTTATTTTTCGTCGCCATAAGAGCTATTTGACTATGCCAATGTCACTGAATACCCCATGCAATTTGTTCTTATATCTTCTCCAAACTCTGTCCATGTAGACAGGACAATCAGAAAATTACTAGAGAAACTATTCTGTCAAAGCAACAAAGAGCATTTTCGTGTGCTTTAGATGAAGCGTTGCTTCCCAGTAGAACTGAAATGATGAGTGTCCTTTACAGTACTTTCTTCTTTGTTCGTATGTGAAACTTATTGCTCAGTCGTCTTCTTAGCCCAACGAATCAGCGACTGGCAAAAAGTGATTCTTCACTTGACCGTCTACAGTGGCGTCATTGTTTGAATTTAGAGCTGAGATTTGGTAGACAGAGTCCTCTATCGCCTCAAAGTTATAATTTACCATTGCTGTGCGATCCAGTAGTCGACCTCATATACTCTGTTTTACCCTCATTTGTCAGCTTCAGTGACATCGCGCTGATTTATTCATATAGCGTCGATGTTTTCAGCGTATGCCAGCAGTCGCACAGACTTTGCAAATATTGTGCCTATCATCTTCGCCTATGCGCTTCGCAAAATTGTTTCAAGTATGATGTTGAAGAAATCATATAGCGAAATACTTTTTCGACATCAAATGCGCCGGTGGTGTCATTACCGACTCTTATGGAGTCCTTCATTGTCATCCTACACAGACGGACATGCCTTTATACCTCATCTTTATAAATGCAGTCATATGCGGCCTTAGAACTAATAAACAAGGTAAAAATTTGATTGATGGTGAATTTTCCTGGCCTAAAACCACACTGATAGGTGGCGGTCCGACCGTAGACGAAGGGTATTAGGCGTTAACATAAGATGGCAGACGGGATTTTATATGCGATTTTAAGCATACTTATTCCCTTGTACAGCTTAAACAGCTCGGCAGTTAAGCCGAGTAATCAATCCCTGATTGCCTTTTGGCAATAATGACACTGGTTTTCTACGTTCGATGCTGGCGGCTTCAGACTCCTGTAATGGGTAAGAGTAACTCAATTGGAAGAGGCCCTGGTAGACTTTTGCGACTGTAGCCGTTCGACGTTGAACTTCCTCACAAAGATACGCTGGCTTTGATCTGTTACGGGTATCCGCATCCGTATCTTGGATACAACAAGATAGTGGTTCCAGCCGATGTAGGGTGATCGGAACGTTCGAAAATCCAAAACTCTTGCGTCGATCGCAATATGATATTTGGTTGACGGTGAGGATTCAGCCAGGTCCCTTTATCAAGGTGTTGAAACGTCGGCGTTTATGAGGATTATGCTGGCGAATTTGGTCTTTATGCGAATCGTCATCAGGCGTTTACTAACATGTCTGAAGTTCAAAACTCGTTACAGTTCGCAGTTCACAGTGTTCATACTCTCTCTTTTTCCGGTTCATCCGGCTGCCAGTTATTCGGTTGCACGGGGTCTGTCATTCCACGTACAGATCCCAAGATCGAGTTGTGAGCTCTATGACGAAGTACCCCAGTATTATACTACTGGTCGAGCATGCCCGTGCGAGTTACCAGGCCCCACCACTGGTGGGAGGAGGTAAGGCAAAAATTACGCTACGACCATAATTGTGGCCCAATCCAACTTATAAAACAGTCTACAGTTTATCAATCAATCGCCGAGAGTTGTATTACCTAGTCAACATTTGACTTTCGAATTGGGATCCGAGACTGCGGCAAATAGTGTTTGGTTCAACCGTATTCTACTTTTCAACCATCACACACAAAGAACGATTTTGTAAATATACACTTTAAAATTTTTTTATCTAAAACGTTTATACAATTCAACAAGATCCTAAAACACTCCCTAACAAACCGGCTACATCTTCTTCTTCTTTTTACTGAGTTCATTAAGCTCGCCTTGTTGTACGGACGCCTCCTGGTAGATTCGTTTAACTTTCTCCATTCGTTCACGATCACTGAAAATAAAAAGACAAATTTAGTTAATCTTTAGCAAACCTCCAATGAGTTCAAACTCACCTTTGAATCCGTTGATTGATCCGAATCTTCTGCAGAAACTCTGTGTCTCTGCGAATTTCTCTAACCGCACCCTTGGTCTCGCGTTTAATTTTATGGATTAGTTTGACCTTTTCCTCCTTCGCCTTCGACAGCTTTGGTCGCCGTTTGTCATCGTACACCGTTTCAATGCGCGGTTCGAAAAGCCGTAATGCTTTGGGCTTTTTCGCTGGAGGAACGAGCTTCGTCAGAGTTTTTGTTGCCACCGATGAGAGTGTGGTTTTGGTTTGTTCAAAGTTCTTCTTCACAAAATTTGGATAGGCGTCTAAGTCCATTCGCTCCAGCAACGGCAGGAAGGGCTCTGCTAAATAATTTGAACCGATGTTTTCACTTACGATGTCGATGGCGTCTTTGGTCAGCCTCAAGGCACAATTCAAAGCGCGAATCTTAAAGTCCGCGGAAATTGTTGTGGTGACCAGATCTTCTCCTTTGAGAAGTGCATCTTGTTCCAACAATTTTTCAGCCGGCTCCTCTGCGATGGCTAGAATTCTGTTGAATGGTCCGGTTGATAGGAAGGGTGGAATAATTTTCAGAGTCTCGATGGGTCGTTTTGGTAGAGATAAGTAAATGACACCTAGAAGAAAGTTGAAGGCAGATGGAACGAATCGATGTGATGATTGACCATACTCTAGCATCAAAGTAACTAGGAACAGTCCTAATGCGATATCCTGCCGCGTACGCACTCGAGCTGTGGAGAGTATGTGACTGATGAAGATATAAGTGGGTGTGACGACGTTATGACGGTAATCCGAGGTGGTGTACAGATTTGAGACGATCTTGAAGAAGACGACCGTATCCAGTGAAGGATAGGATTTGTTGTTTCGTTTAAAGTCAGAGTACTTCTCTTGGATGACATCAAGAAGACATGTAGATGCTTTCTCTGGATTCATGTGCATAACATCATAGAGATGAGGGTTCAGTCTATCGAGAATGCAGAAGGAAGTGGCTACGTCTTCAGTTGATGCATCGGTGAAAAGGTCGTTTACGTATTGCAGGAGAAAAGCGAACAGTTTAGAGATCTTTTCTTTGTTGCTGTGTTCTAGCTTTGGGTGGTTACATTTTATGATACGCTCGACGAGAACGCCTTGATCATCAGGAGTGTGTTTCGCAAGCATTTTCTTGAGCTCCCCATAACTTGTCGGCATCTCAATTGTGAAGGGGAGTTTGCTATTGGTTTCCGTAGTAGGGTTTGAGGTGACCTTTGATTTCTTTTTTGTATGGGGTTCAGTTGACATAGGCGCCGTTGGTGATGCCTCCTCTTCAGATCCAATATCAGAATCTTTCAGGTCGCTTAGCTCGTCTTCTTCACCTTCATCGGCCTCATCGTCTTCCTCTTCTTCAGCCTCGTCATCTTCTTGTTCTTCCTCGGTTTCTTCTTCATTAGCTGCGTCGCTATCTACACTATCTTCTTCCTCAGATACCATCTGATCTTCTTCATCACCATCTGGAGCTACGACATTTTCGTTGGCCAGGGACTCACCTGCGAAACAAAGCAAAAATTAATTGACGTCGAGATGGTAAAACTGATCACTACTCACCATTTAAATCGTACGCCAAGGTGCCGGGCTCTTCGGCGTCAGATCCAGCGAAGTATCCGTCGTCCAAGTCATCGGCCGATCGATGATTTGGTCGCTGAGCGGAGTTGGTCCCTTCTTCTTCTCCTCTCATTCTCGCCAGACGTTCGTTTTCCAAACATTCTAGTCGCTCCTTTTCCTTACGAGCGATCTCTTCCTCTGACTCTAATCGATCCGTAACCACGCCACGAGGCTCGAAGATCATTTCGCGCAGGGCCCTATCATAATCGTCCGGAACAGGCTTGACTATATCCTCCGGCTTGCTTAGTTTTCCCACAACTGTCAGCAAATCCTTGTATTTGCTGTCTAACGTACTGGTCAGCTCAAAAATTTCATTTTTCTCCTTAGCTGACTCTGCTTTGCGCCGTTTTGTCTCGACAATCATCTCCTCGATGGCTGCCTTACGGTCTGCCTTTGAGTCTTCTCCACCAAAATGTGCAACTTCCGTGAATTTCGCTGCAAGAATCAGGGATTAACATGACTCTCTACAAAAAAAAAACTGTTAAAACTAACTTACCATCCAACTCGTCAGCCTCTTCCTCCTCATCATCAGAGCGATTGTCATGGAATTGTTCGATTTCCTCCAACGTTTGCCCACGATGTGTTAGCACCTCATCATCGTTCAAATTGAATCGACTGGATTTCTTAAATTGAGACATTTTCTCGGCAATAAATCGTGCATTAAGCAGCTCATCGTTGATAACTTCGGCATTACGTCCAATCCGCCGATCTTTGAATTCGTTTGTCTTGTCCTTCTGTCGGAATTCTTTGCCAAGTGTTTGCTTCCTCTTCTGCACTGCCTTGGCACGGGATACACCGGGTAAGCCCTTATCATGCTTGCAGGTTCGGCCGAGAATCTTGAATTTTTCTTTATTTACATGAACCTCGAAGGGATTAATTTTCTTCGTGCCACCAGACTCGGTGGTGGAAGACTTTTCGCTGAAGGATTTTTTTGTGTAGACAGCGTCAGAGCTGGCTTTTTTATTTTTCTTCGCTTTTACCATTTCTCTGTTTTATTTATTTGTTTCTTTTTAATTCTATTTAGAAAAAATTCAAAACAGAATTTCGGCCAAGTGTGTATCACGAAAACAAAATGCGGCTGTCAGTTTGACTTCGCACGTGGATGGATGGTATGGTTGATGAAGCCAGCATTCGCTCAGTTTGGCATTCGCTGAGTTGAACTTGAATGCATTCAGTGGAGAATATGCGGCTGTTTTCAGATTATTAAAAAAACTGTATGCACTTCCGAGATAGTACAATATTTTATCGCTGATTATGGCTGTACAGGTTTAAGATTCAAAATCAAAAAAATACTCTAAGTTAGTAAAAAAACAAAAGATGAAAGGGCATAGTACTCACAACTGATAAAATAACTAAACAGAGGTATTATATTATGTAAGTTGTATAAGTTTTATAAGATAATTTGATGTTCGATAATATAATAACCAAGCTTGTATTCTTAAAAATTTCAATGTTAACTGTTTTATATTGTATGTAGAACTTATTTGATAACCCTTTGAAAGTCGTTTTTACTATATGTCAAGATCGATATTTCGAGGTTGATAAAAACTGCGCGAACAAATTTACTCATGAAGATTAATCACTGGCGAGTTCCAAATGCATCTGTCATGCCATTCAAAATAAATATATATCGATTAAAACACCATACTTAGGAAAATCAGAATTGAGTTGACCTTTAAAACCCACACCGGTGCGTTCAAAGCTATGAGATTTTACAAAATACGAGGTGCCGAGACCTCCACTGTTGTGTTTGCTCATATACTGGAGCGTCGCCGTGTGTTGATACACAATCTGAAAATTGTTCGCACTTTATTACGAGTGCCGATGATCAGAGAATAACTCTGAAACATTTATTTGGTTGAATCTGTACTCAGAATCTGACCTTGCTTGTAAAAAAGGGCGCCTCTGTTCTATAACATTGAGGTATCATACTCGTATTATGTCTCAAATCTTTTGTCACTTATCAATTCTTCATTGTCTTAAAACGGATATATGTAGTCTCAAAAGTTTGATGTGATGGGCCATCGGCGGCTTTTTCAGTAACCTGTAGATGTTCATTTGAGCGTAAGTGGCTGCGGTATATAAGGCATACCGCACGGCACCCTTCAGCTTTTGCAGAGACGACTATCATTCGATATGTTTCCAAATTGATGGTTCTTGCGATAAACTGGTTATGTGGTTCGAAATAGAACGTTAATTTATGTTGGATGTGAAGATTTGTTGTTGAGGAAATAAGGAGTTACATTACCTTACCAATGATTAACGGTTCCACCAAATCGAGCGATCAGCAACGCGATAGTACTCTTCGTTCTAAGAGTATTAAATGAAGTAAAATAAATTTATGGCGCAATAGACCTTCGTGGAGCAATTTTTTTTTAAGCTTCGGACAGAGAGAATGCAAAACATTACTGACTACTGAAAATGGTAATACCAGAAATTACTATTTTCTTTTCCGCGGCCTAGGATGCCTTCAAGATGACTGGCCCCGATGGCATATATCCAGCTGTGTTACAAAAAGGTATAGACCAGCTGCTGGTAACTCTGAATAGAATCTTCTCTGGCAGCATAACACGGGCATATATACAGAAATCGTGGCGAGCAATGAATACATATAGCCTTTGTACGGAAATTCAGAAAAGAGGACTACATGCTCGCCAAGAGCTCCAGACATATAAGTCTCACCTCTTTCATGTTGAAGGGCATCGAGAAAATGGTTGAGATCCATGTGCGCAAAACTGCTTTGCGAATGCATCCTCTTGCTAAGATGTAACCTGCTTACCAACTCGGAGATCCTGCGAGAGTGCCCTTTAAAATCTGGTAAGCTTTAAGTTGATTTCAACAACGCAACTTTTGACGAAATATGTAACTCGACCACACAACACGGACGAATCACTAGTTCTGTGGATCAAAATAATACTGATGAATACGACATTAATTGCGTATACTGATTCCGAAAAATATATGATGGCGGGGGGAAACAGAGGTTGCCCGCGAGCGGCGTCCTATTTCTACTGTTATGGTTGGCTGCACTGCACTGATGCTCGACGTCTATGCACAACATATGCAGACGACGTAGCTGTACTGTCTGTTGGATCGTGTCTAATGACTGTCTGCTCTAAAACACAGGCAGCCCTAGACGTGATCGACGATTAATGCACAAAGCATGGGCTTTCAGTCAATTCTCTCAATACAAAGTTTGCTGTCTTTACGAGAACGAGGAAGCTAACTGATCTAACTCATTTAGTGCTTATTAGGAGTCACCATCCAATTCTTCAAAGAAGCTAAGTATTTGGGTGTTATTCTGGATAGCAAAACTATCTGGACCAAACATGTAACGTCGAAGGTCTTCTGGCAGTGTAAAGGAACTGCCACCAAGATATGAGGCATGGCAAGATATGGCTTAATAGTTCAGCACCCCGGACTGTAGCCTCACCTAATTAAGTGGTCATCATATTTGTTATAATTTTAGAGAACACCTTTATCAACACAGGGTTCCTTTCCCTGAAAACTATAGTGTATTAGTTAAGAAACCGACACGTCGTTGCAGTCGTTCATATTCAAAATAGTAACTGTGCTATTCATATGCCAGGATAATATCATTAAATATCGTTTACTACGGTAAGATCTAGAACAGATAATAAGGAGTTAAAAGAAGAGCTTTTTATATTCTTTCGCTTGATTATATCTTAATAATCATTTTAAGAGGGTTGTGCAAGATTTTCTGTTGAAGCAGGACACTGATCTTTTTGATGATGCTATTATAAGCAACACCCAGTCAGTCCTTCAGGAAACTCTAAGTATCATAACTGAGTCTTTTAGATAACAAAAATTGTTAAATAACTGTCGGCAGTTCAAATTCGGACTCTTTTCTTATGTGAACTAGAACTGGTACTATAATATTTTACAGACAATTAGTCATGGGGTCTCTCTTCAGGAAATATAAAAAAAACACTCGGCAAATGGGTACCCAATGACCTAAACGAGTCATAAAACCTATAGCTGCATAAAAGCTTTTGAGGATTTCATTATATCGAATAATATATTGACTTTGAATTACGTGGAAGAGTCATACATGCCAATGGATCTTGTTTTGATTATATAAACAAATTGCATTGACATTTGCATTTTTACTATAAAATCAGACGTTTCGTATAGTAAAACTTTAAATTGCTTGTAATTATAGAAGTTACATATTTCAGCGGTTTTAAAAGAAGAGAAAATGAACTGAAGAGATAAGATCTTACAACTACGAATGGGCTGTATTTTAATATCATATAGAGTGCTACATCGAACGCAACTTCTGTTAAAATTCTACCACCTGAATGCTTCCATCTGATTTTGATTCGCAGCAGCTGTCATAAATTTTCAATTTATTTGTCGCGTCAGCCATTTTTTCTCAATTTGTAATTATTACTCCGCGGGAAAACGTTTTTACAACTGGATTTCGAAGAAATTATATTTATAATAGTTAAAGAATCGTGAGAAAAACGTTTACTTAAAATTTAAATAATGGCTGATAAGCTCAGTATAGATGAATTGGCGTTGAAAGTAGAACGAAAATCCCCTTCACGCTCCAAGTCTATAGACCACGAAAAAGAACGCGCTAGGGATAAGGACAAAAGAAGAAGGTTAAATGCGTTTGGTTACATTGTATTTATATGTTATATGTTGAAATTTGTAATTATTTGCAGAGATCGTAGCAAAAGTCGGGATAAGGAACGTGATCGTGACCGCGACAAAGACCGGGATATGGATCGTGAACATGGTAATGATCGGGATAGAGATCGAGATCGAGACCGAGAACGAAATCGTGATCAGGATCGTGATCGTGATCGTGATCGTGATCGTGAACGTGAACGGGATCGCCACCGTGAAAGTCGAGATCGCGATGGAGACCGTGAACGACATCGAGAAAGCCGTGATAGAGAAGGTGATCGTGAACGTAAAAGGAAATCGGAAAAGGATAAAGATAGAGACAAGGACCGCGACCGTGATCGTGACCGAGAACGGGATCGAGATCGTGAACCTGATCGAGACCGTGATCGTGATCGAAATCGGGATCGTGATCGCGACCGGGACCGTGATCGTGAACGCGATCGAGAAAGGGATCGTGAGCGAGAGCGTGAGAAAGAACGTGAAAGGGAACGTGAACGAGAACGTGAACGCGAACGTGAACGAGAACGTGAGCGCGAACGTGAGCGCGAAAGAGAACGTGAAAGAGAGCGTGAACGAAGAAGAAGCCGTTCCAGAACTTATGACCGTGATTATGGTCGAAAAAGGAGTCATAGCCGTGATCGACGCCGCTCAACTAAGTCCAGAAGTCGCAGTCGAGATCGCGGAACCAGCAGACGCTATGATCGAGAGCGTGATAACAGAAGTAGCCACCGTGATCGAAGAGATCGTGGTGGTACAGCTGATCGGGATCGCTATCGCGATGATAGAACTTCAAAACTTGACTGTATTAAGGAGGAATCGAGATTTGATCTAACCCAAACCATCCAAGAGCTAATGAACAGCACGACTTCAACCAAAAATTTTGCTTCATTGTTCAGCTGTACGAATAGCAATGATTCCTTAAGCAACGGCCCATCGGAAACTTCAAGTAAGTAAAAACTAAGGTTACGTTAAAGTTAAACAGGTTCATAAATGTGTCTATTGGTTCTTCAATAGTGTGTGTTAGACTAAGTCACGTATGAATGTGGAAATGGTCGTCTTCCTTTCAAACAGGTTGGCGTGTAACAAGGTAGAAACTACAAGTGTAGCTCCTGTATGGTCAGCTGATATTTTCCTTTTCAAGCCAGTGCTGAGTCGTTTTTTTTTTTTTTCGGTTTCCTAACCTAACTCGGTGGTATACGCAACATTTTTCATGTTGCCACGTGCTGACCTATTTGTGAAATAAGCTAGAATGATTTTATTACTTTATTTCCGTATCCCTCAATAGGGATGTACGTATCGGAGTACGTACTTCTGCAAACCTACAGCAGAAGTACATCGTTTGAGACCGCATTGCAGATTCTCGTACGAACCATTGAAAAATCTTTCTCTCTTAAGGAGTATACATCGGTGGCGTTACTTAAAGGTCCATTCACAGTTCAGCGAATAAGAACGAGCGAATATTCGCAAATTTAGATTTTTCATTCACAGCTACTTTTTCATAGTCACAGCGACCGGCGAACAAAACAAAACAGGAGAATTCTAAGGTTAAATTCGCGCGAATGTTTTGGTCGTGCAAATGTATATTGGGGGATGCGAGTAAAATTTGATAGTTCGCAAAGAGCCTTCGCCTATTCGCGTATTTTTTTATTACTCCACAGGTAAATTAAGCTCCGTGCTTTTGAGATAGTAAATTTAAATACAGTAAAATTGATTTGTTCGCAGTCTGTTCGCTCGCAATTCGCTAAGCTCTGAATGTACCTTGATATCGAAGAAGGCTTTAAAAACTTTGACACCATTTCGGTCATCAACTACCTTCATGAACTGCACATAAATCTGCAGATTGATCCCCTTCATTATTAATAGATGCAATCTTTGGTTGCTGCTCTCTGTTCTTCTATGTAACCTACTTGTAAGCAGACAGCCTGTTTATCAATTTAGAGGAAGCGGGATGTGTGTGATTGTATACGCAGACGACTTTACATTTTATGTGTCAGGCGAAAAACGCAGAGTCTGACATTATCCAGTATTACTTAGGCTTTCCTCTTGAATACGTACCTGTGGCTTTAGTGTAAATCGAGGCAAAATAGAGCTGGTCCCGTTTACAAGAAAAATCAAGGTACCTTGCGTCGAGGAGTGACAGGTATCTAAGCCTCATCCTGTACAGTAAACAGGTGGAGAGTTTTTGTTGACGAGCAAAAGATAAAATGGTCTTGTTGTCTTCTACACTTGCAATGGAGGTTCTAAAACTCAAAGTCATACACCTGTCACAGCAATGTCGTGAGACCAATTCTCACTCAATGGTACTAAAGGGTTCGCTGAAAAGACTAACATCAACACCAAAAAACGCTCTAGTTACCTGTATAAGTGTTATATAAGATAAGTTAAGTATAAGTGCTTCTATACTTCATCGTCTTCCAAGCCTGAGCTATTCATCAGATTGCTGCTTGGCTCGGACTAAATTCAATACTCGCGTCGGATATTGCAATATACACAGACAGCCAGGCATAGATCAGATTCCTATCTTCGGATACCATAAATTCGAGAGTGATTAGAGATTGGCGCGCATGGCTAAATAGTACAAGATCGTAGCCATTGGAAAACTGGGACCTATGGGAACAATGTCTTACGTAAAACAAATGCGAGCCATATGTGGACTCGTTGAGAAATTGTTAGACACCTAGAATAATACTCGATCGTAAGCTATGATAACCGAAAGTGAATAGACGTGTTTTTCTTCTCATCTGGCTACAATTCAGTTTTTTTTCGGAGTCCTATTCGATCTTAAAGAATGCGAACTCGACCCCCTGAGTTTCCTCGGTCGCTATACGAAAGCTATTTCGCAGTTTCCGCAGTGGATTTTCGCGTTCTTTGGATTCGTGCGGTTAGACTATGCCAACGGGTTTACGTTCAAAAGCCTCTCATTTAGCTGTGAACACTCAATCCATCTCTCCTTCGCTCAAGAGAGATGCTCCGCCTCTCACCGTTGTTGTACTGGAAGAGCGTTTGAACAAACTGAGCGACAACATTTTTGCTCGGATCACCAGCGGAATGAACAAAATGCGAGGGGACTTCTTGCAACGTATTGAAACTTGGAGTCGACCTGGAAAGGACACACTCTGAAGACTGACAACAAAATTAGTGTTTTGCTTAAGCGCATTGAACACCTCGAATCATACTCTGACGAAAACGAACACATAAAGAAAGAACTCACTACTCTCCACAACAAGCTTGACAAAGTAGAGAGGAGAGAACTGCAGCGGACGCCGTTTTATTTGGCGTTCCGCAGGTGCCTGATGAGAACCTGAACCAGCTTTTCAGCCGATTGTGTAATTCTGTTCCCTGCGACATCTTTTAGAGTACACTTTTTCAGTTGCTCTTTCTTTTCTATTACACTTGCGTGGCATTTTAATTCGAATTTAAAGTCAATTTAATTGAATTAAAAATGCAAAACTGAGAAAGTTAAAACTGAACACACGACTGGCAGAACTGTTTGAAATGATGTTCACTTGTTTCGTATAAGTAATAACTCGAGTTAGTCATCAGGAATAAAATATACTATTGATAAGAGAACACCTGGAATACCTGGGAACACAAAGAAAGAAAAGAGCAGCTGCTATTCCGATTTGTGCTCCGCCTACTTTTTTAACAGTCCGAGACGTCCTTACAAATATGCGTATATCTCGAAAATTACTTACCGGATCGATTTGAAATTTTCAGGGGATACACTCAGTGAAATTCAATTAAAGTCAGACAAGGTAAAGTAAAAACAGAAGTAATTTCAGTATAACAAATAACGTAAAAGCCTAAATTAATAGTGAGTCCAACCGCCAGACTTGGTTATAAGTTCGAAAATCCGATTTGGCATCGAATTAACCACATTTTTGAGCTCCTGAGCTGGAATTAGAGCTCATTCCGTTGTAATGGCCTTGCGTAAATCCTCCACCGAAGCAAATTTGCGCCCGCCACCATAAACACGATGAGACAGATTTCCCCACATGTTTTCGATCGGGTTTAAGTCCGGTGAACGTGCTGGCCACTCTAAAATATGAATTTCTTTGTCTGAAAACCACTCATGACCAGGGTTATAGACGTATAATAATTGGTGTATTATACTCACATTTTTACGTGTATAAAAGTGTATATTACACATCTGGAAAATATTGCTAGTGTATAAAAGTGTATAAAAACAGGGAATAGGTATAAAACTGAAAAAAAATGTATAAAATTCAAAGAAATGCATAAAGATCTTAAAAATAAGCATTTGCAAATGCTCTGCAACTATCTGCTTCATTATGGGCAAAAATATTTAAAAAGCTATCGACTGCACTCCTTTGTGTCGTCCATCTTGCCTCATTTGGAAGAACTACCTTAGTTCCTCCTTTTTTTATGGGCTTTTGCTCCAAGTTTGGTTTTTCGAACTCCTTTAGTATGTTTGTGGCTTGGTGAATTCTTAATTCTTAATTTTTGCGCTTCCTTAGCCAAAAAATCTTTTACAAGAAGATTGCCGATGTGGTTATTGCAGGTTATGTGAATAATGTTTATAGATCTCTGCATCCGGATCATGTTACTAGCGTTGTCGCTGACAACCGCAAAAACGTCAACATTATATCGTTGCTTCGCTATTTCAACTGATTTCTTACAAACCATGCGCAATTCTTCACCAATTTCTTTATTTTCCGAAAAGTAAGGAAGGAAAATACTGTGACCGGGAGCACCAGCTTCGTGAATTTTTCCAGCCGTCAATTAGCAACACCGAATGCCCACTTGATCCAGTAGCTTTTACATCCTCTGCGATAATTTTTTGATGCAGCTTAACAAGTAATGTTGTTGATAGAGTTGAGCGGCAGGGAGGAGTGTATGATGGTCGCAATTTCTTCAAGCACGTTTTAACATTGTCGAATTCTACAACAGTGAAGGGAATATTGCACCCAAAAAGAACTCTGCCAATGAAATGTCAATTTCTTCCTTCTCCAAAGGAGTAATCTTGTCAATACTAGATGGAGTGAAAAGTGACCTCCTTGACCGCCAGAATGCGCTGCTACTGCAAAAAAGGTTATGGTGCCTTGAAGTCCGTTCATATTTAGGCAGACATGCCAAATTTCAGTGCAAAACTGTCTTTAGTTTTGTTTTGACAGCTGATTGTTGTTGACGTGTTTGGCATCATGTTGAGTATGGACAAAAACGATTTTCCTTCTCTCATAAAACATTATTTTTTGAGAGGCAAAACGGCGAAGGAAACAAAAGAAAAGTCGGATAAATATTACGTCAGATTACACCGTAAAATATTGATTTCGAGAGTTTCGTGGTGGCCGCAACTCCACTACCGATCAAGTCCGCAGCGGCAGGCCCTCCGATGCGGTTACAGAGGACAACGTCAAAAAAATACATGAAATGGTGTTTGCTGACTGGAAAGTGAAGTTGCGCCAGTTAGCAGATACCACAAAGATTAGTACTGAGCGCACACGCCATATTTTGGGCAATATTCTGTATATGAAAAAGTTATCCTGCCGCTGGGTGCCGCGATTGCTTGCTCACTTTTGACCAAAAACACGAACGCGAGAGCACTTCGAAAGAGTGTTGGGACTTGCTGATGCGGAATCGGGCGGACTTTTGGCGTCGATTGTTAACTGGATTTGGATCCCTCGGACGATTATCTCTTCCCAGACCTCAGCAGATGGCTCATCAATAAAAAATTCAGCTCACGCGAGGAAATCATCTACGCCACGGAGGAGTATTTTGCAGACCTTCCGGAAAATTATTTTTCGGACGGGATCAAGAAGTTGGAAAATCGCTGGAATAAGTGTATCAAACTAAAAGAGGACTATATTGAACAATATAAAAAAAAAATTTTTTTAATTCTCAAGGAGGTCACTTTTTACTCCATCTAGTATATCTGCTTGTCAAATCTCTTTTCTTTTTTTTAATTTTTCTTGGCGGCGATTTAAAGATGGATGCTATATTTGCAAGTGAGCTGGTCGATAAGACTCTATCTGCTGCTGCTGCTGACGTTGAAGGAGAGCAAGCATAAGCAAGCATTAGAAGAATTAATTGAACTGATAGATGTAGTGGAGTTTGCTTTTTTTTGCTGCTGATAGTCTGTCCGGCACGGGGTATCAAGTTATTTCTACACAATCGTAAAAGGGTTAAATTATTGAAAAAAAACACTTAACCGAATCTTACATCATTAACTACAGCCAGGACAGTACATCCGGAACGAGAACTTGTTGCATGGCTTAAATCAAGCTCGGAGATTTCTGTTGTGTCAATCTCGAACTCAACGTATTGCGTTAGATCCAATCTAGGAACAGATGCGGAGATCTCAACGCTATTAGTGTCCAAAACCATATCCACATCTAAATCTGGGTTTGAATCAGATGTTAGGTCTTGGGAAGATTAAGCTGAACTACAAGTGGATGTCGATTCAAAGGCCGAATGCCCAAATTGGTCTTTTGATGGTGTTTTCTGTTTACATATATATATTCCTGTTAAGAATGTGTATTACACTTGTTACCATAAACAAACAGCAGGAAGTAACTACTATTAACTTACATGTGTCGTTGAAATCTGAGCTCCGAGGTATTTTTCAATTTTGCCCCACAGAAACAGCAAAGCACCATCAATTTTCCATCGCCTTTTTCCCACAATTCATGTAAGGGTCGGCCAATTGAACTTGGAGCTGTGTTGTTTTTGTTAAAATATTTTATAGATAGCACGCAAATTATTAATTTTTTAAATCTCAGCATTTACTATTTTATTCATTTTTTCTTTTCTTAATACATATCTGGTCAATTATATGTCTATTTATCATAAGAACCGTTAAGCTATTATTACTTTATAAGTTCTACTGAATACAATTTAAATAGTTCAACACAAGACGATTTCGCGTACTGCGTCCCTGACTGCTTTGCTGTGCTGATGATGACTTGACTACAGAATCTGCAAAGAGGAAATTGAAACAGCTGAATCAAACATGAGTGAACGCCGAACACGAACCAAAAAAATGGTACTTCACGATTTGGTTAGGTATCCTGTTTCCTGAATCCTGAATCCTGGTATCTGTTTGTTGCTCTTACTGTTGCTCTTACACTTGGACTTGTAAAATTGTATACACTTTTATACATTTTATACGCTTTTTTCCGGTAAAATGTATAAAAACCGATACATGAATGGCAGCATTATCTTGCAGGAGAATTGTATTTAAATCCGACTGATGGTTCAAAGAGTCTACCAAAAGATCTTCCAACTGAGTAGTATAATTTTCTGATTTCATTCGGGCAGAAATTTTGCATATTGGAGTCCTGCAATGATAGCTTAAAGCAGCCCAGAACGTGAAAGATCCACCTCCAAAGTTTCGCTTAGTGGAGAAGCTCCCAAGACTTTTTATATCATGCCAATAATAATTAAAACCGTCTGGCCCATCAAGGTTAAACTTTTTTTTGTCCGAAAAGATCACGCTTTTCCACTGTTTAGACCATGTCATGTGTTCTTTATGTGCTTCTGTAAGAGCTGGTTTTGACTTAATTTTTTTCCAAACCAGTCGATTACTGTCAGCTAAAATTTGTTGTAGATGCCGTTTAAATATCGGCAACTATAAATCCGAAATAATTTTAGAAGCAGTAGCATTTTTTGCAACCCAACTCGGATAATGTCCCATTTCTGCCTTGGAGAAATTTTTTGATTGTTTTTATTTCTCGCGTTGTAATTACTTCCTAATTTAATAACATTATCGATTGCGGAAGCCCATCGGTTTAGTTTAATGGAAATTTGGCGATTGGGCATACCAGTATCCTTATACGCATGGATTTTGGCGATCTTTTCATCCGAGAGCGTTTTTCCTTTTCCCATTCTGGCTGGCGGCCAACAATCATCGAAATCCAAAAGTTCTAAATGTAAAAAAAATATTTTCAATTGCAATCACCTAAAAAAACCCTGATTACGTTTCCAACTCACAGCTTTTCAGCATAAACACGACTGCTTTTAACTGAATTTCGCACGATCATTAGTGCGAACTAATTTCAACAGATGTTGAAATTATCTGCGCGGGAGTAACGGTACTTTCAAAACATACGTGCAGAAAGGACTTAAAGCAATGAACACATTTTCTGGACAAAAGTGCATCTGCCTTTAATTAAATTTCGCTGAGTGTATAGTCAGATATATGTACATTACGAAAATACTAAAAAATCCATTTTTTTTGTTGAAAATTCTAATTGCGTATAACCCTTTTAGGACCTAAGTCTAAGGCAACGTTAAGCAAAACCTGTTAAATTCTTACAGTCAGAGGGAAACTAAATGGCTGAAAGATGTTAATGCCATCTGCATATTCACTCAATACCGATATAATCAACAGAGGACTTAGATGGTTTCCTTAATGAACTTTTATGGGTATTGTAGACCTGGAGTAGAAACTGAAGTGCCTTCCTTTTAACTAGGATTAAAAGTCAAGGACCTTTAGTTTGGGGAAGACAACTCAATGTGAAATTTAGCCGAAAAATTTGCTAAAATCAAATTTTTTTTCCATCTTCTAGAACGCACAGAATACTATACTTGATACGAATTTCGTTAGGTTTGTGGTTCTATGTATTTACAGTAGTGGGTATCGCCATCTTCACATCGCCCAGTGTGTGGTGTAGTGAGCTAATCAATGTTGGGCAGCTCATGCGTGTCCATGGGTCTTTGTGCTGTAGCACAGTCATTGTCAGCCAGTCTCCGTTGTTGTATGATATTGTAATGTGGCAAAAACAATGACTGAGCTTATGTAACAATGTTGTAACATCTATGTTGCCGTCCAAATCAAAATGGATAAGCGCCAAAATTCGAGTTAAAGGCATATTTGTTACCATAAATCAATGTCATATTTTTCCGTTTATTAAATAAGATAAATTTCCACCAGGAAATGACTCAAATCAACAATTGAAATAGTCATATCTTACGTTTCCAGACCCCGCGGCTAGCTCTATTCTATTTTCATTATGTCGCCGTTTACGTACGTAGTGATGTAGCTCACCAAACTTCACCACAATGTGGTCTGTGTTCCAAAGCGGAGTTAAATTTCGTTTGGTTTAAAATGAACAGTATCAAACGAAAAGGCATGGTATGATTCGAGCTGTAGACAGCTTGTCAAGGTTACATATTTTTATAGTTTAACAAAACCAACCTGATGGCTGCAACGAATTGTTCAAGTGTGTATAATTCCAAAGCGATCAGAAACTGAGGCAGAAAATACTAACGTTTCCCAAACGCAGTCAAAGTTGTTGATCGTCCGTTGAAAATATTAATAACTCTGCCTCATTCTCCACCCCTATGCACAAGCCTAATCTGTTTGGTGCGCACTTCCCAACTGGCTTTACGCTTTCAGATTCTGTCATGTCTCCTTACACACTTGAGCGCGTTGAATCTTCCAGGATACAAATCCGCTTTCACATTTCTGTAGAAGTAAAATTATTCAAAGATCTCAATATACACAAATCTACTAGTCCATGTATGTAGTCTACCTCCCATTTTTCTGAAGAGGTTGTTTTCTACCCTGGCAAAACCACTACGAGAGGTTTTTCATCAATCCTATTAATTAGAAATTAGGAGATGAAAAACAGCATTTGTTCAGCGTGTCCCTAAAAAAAAAATGCATCTTTCCCTCTCTTCTCACACAGGCCCATTATACTTATTTTCCTTTTTTCCAAGTTCATGAAAACGCTGATAAACTGTCAGCTCATGAAATATCTCGGAATCGTACATCAATCTGGCGAAAGCAAGATACGAGGGTAGTCCTAGAAGTACTCGACCTAACAAAGAAAACGGGGAAAAATGTATTTATTTCTCTACGGGGTCTCCTTTTAGTTCAATACACTTTTCCCAGCGATGTTCAATAGCTTCGATACCCTGTTTACAGTGAGAATCGTCGAGCTCCTCAAAATAACCATCATGTGCAGGCTCCACCTCTTTACTGTTGGCAAATCTTTTACCACCGAGCCATTTTTTCAAATTCGGATGAGTGAACTGGTGCATTATCTTGATGAAACAAAACTTTTTTCTTCGCCAAATGTGGCCATTTTTTCTTCATTTCATCTTTCAAACACTGCAATAAGTTCGCATAATACACGCCGTTGAATCAATGAAAATTATCTCACGCGCATCTCAAAAAGCTGACGCCATGTCCTTGCCTGCAGATGGAACTGTCTTCGTCTTCTTTGGAGCCGATTCTTCCCTTTGAGTCCATTGTTTTGACTGTTCCTTCATATCGGGTGGAAGTGATGAACCCAAATTTCATCCATCGTTATGAATCGACGCAAAAACTCGACTTTATTGCGATGTACAGCGCTTTTGAAATGCCTACCATATCTGCTGGTACACGCTTTTTCAATCGACTGTCATCCAAGACCATTTTGTGTTTTTTTTTTCAACATTTCTGGTGAACTCACCTCATTTGGTCGACCACTGCGATGTTCGTCTTGGCAACTCATACGGCCTCGCTTAAACTCTGCCACCCAATATCTTATTTTGTAAACGAAGGGCAGACTCCCCTAGAGTAGAATTTGATGTTGGTTAGATTAAGGCCTTTCCAATGAAAGTATTGTATCACAAACGATGACCAATTTTTTCCATATTTAAAAATTCATTGAGAGCGTTCACTATTGGTGGCTGCCGAACAAATAGTAAATAACATAGCCTCATCAAACTTCAAACTTCAAATTTAAGCTTTATAAGGTTGGTACTTTCTACAATTGTCACTTTTTTAAACAACAACCGCCATCTATACGTCAGGTCTGTTACTTCTGGGGCTACCCTCGTAGTTGCACTTGATATTCTTAATGGATTTAACGGAATTTGGAATCGTGCTCTTTTGTCGAAAATGCGTGCACTTCGGATCGATGAATCTCTTCTCCAATAGATTAGCAATTACCTTTCGGAACGTTGAATTCAAGTTGTTTTGGACGGTTTCAAGTCTGACATCTACAAAATAGAAGCTCCGTTCGGTTTTCGACACTGTTTTGAAAATTTTCATTACTGATTTTTTGTGTGCTATTTCTAAACCAATATGTTCTTAGAAGTACTCTCGGCTTTTCATACTCGTTTCTGCATTCACGTCCTAGCTCTTTGTTTGTAGAACGAAAGCGGCAGTGCATGTTAACTATTACAATATTGATCCGGAGAATCACTAAACGAGCGGAATTTAATCCATTCAAAACTCAACGCTATCTATTGTCGTTAAAGCGGAATTTAAACATCTAGCCATTATCCATGAATGGAACTTGCATTCTCGAAAAGGAAAAAACAATACATATATTGTATAAAGGGTGTTTTTGTTTTTTGCAGTGTCAGGGATTAAATGTCAAATCACCTGCCAAGTTTTATTTATTTTTAGTAAACTTTGCAATTTTATCATGGGAATATAGATACTACAACAACGACATCAACGTTCCAAGATTAAAGTTCTGTTCGCGAAACTTATAGTTCACTTCGTGAAATTGACGGTATAGCAATTATCACGAAAAATTTGGCACCTTGTTTACGCTGTTGGATACTCACACAGCAACAAGAACGGAAACAGTGCGTTCGGTAGAAAATATAGCAGCTATGCGTTCTTTGTGGATTTTAAGGTGGCTTTCGATACAATTGACAGAAAGGCGTTGTTCTACAAATTAAGTAACTTAGGAGTGTCAACAAAAGTGCTTAGGGTCATTAAAAAGCCTTGACAAGGACAGTAGGGCTGCTGTATGGAAGCGGCAGAAAATTTCAAACCGGTTTCTTTCGGAGACGGGAGTTAGGCAAGGTTGTCTTTCAAGTCCACTCCTCTTCGCATTGTTTCTCGATGACCTCACAAAATTTCTAAATTTCCGAATCCTCTGTGAGGCTCTCCAGATAAAGCTCCTGTTCTATGGGGATGATACTGCCGTCCTGGTGGAATCTCCGGCGATGATGCAGATGATTATGAACAAGCTGTAACGATATTGCGACGCATGAAACATCAAAGTCAACATCAGTAAATCCAAAATAACGGTGATTCGAGATGGATCTGAAAGGTACTCAATGCATGAAAAATGGGTTTGACAAAACGATGAAGTAGAAATTGTGAAAGAATGTAAGTACCTTGGGGTAACCATAACACCTACAATGTCGTTCAAAAACCACCAGAATTGGAAGAGTATTGTACTTGGTGAAAAAAAATCGTCCACCAAGTACTAAATTTTAAATTTTTGAGGCGACCATGCGGTCCATCATGTACTATACTGCACAAATTTGGTTTATCGACCAATAGGAAGAAGTATGAGTAGGAACACGTTTTAGATACTTCATTAAGTAAATTTTCAAACTACCTGAAAACACACCAAATTATATGGATGGATTTTCGACTTTGACGTCACTTTTCTCCAAAAAATGCCTAATGACGATCCATCGTCGTTCGCAGCAACTTGGCCTTTTGCCATCCGCTATCTGGAAAATTCTGCGTAACGATCTTTGCCCCAAGGCTTACAAGATCCAATTGGTACTAGGGCTAAAGCCCCTTTACCATTTATTGCGCAGGGTGTTCAATGTTCATACTCCGAACCGAAACCTGTCGATGTCGCTGTACAATTCGTCGTTGTATCTCCTCCTCCACATTGTCTATGCAGGCGAAGCCTAAAATCACCGAAGAATTTTCCTCTCAAAGCAGCCAAGAGTAGCCTCATCCATTTTTGATAAAATCCATGCCTTTGCGCCATAGAGCAGAACTCGGATTATTAGGATCTTATATAGGGTCACTTTTGTTGTTCGAGAGAGAGCTTTGCTAGTCAATCGACTTCTTAAACCAAAGAAGCAGCGATTGATAAAAGTTATTTTTCATTTGATCTCAGCGCTGGTGTCTTTGTCTGAAATGATAGCGGAGCCTAGGTAGACAAAGTCCTTAACTACCTCAAAGTTACATCTGTCGAGGGTGCCGTGGTTTCCGAGACGTCGGTGTTGGATGTCCTTTCTGGTTGACAGCATATACTTGGTTTTGCCCTCGTTGGCCCTTAAACCCATCGTGGCCGCTTCAATCTCAATACTCGCGAAAGCGCCACTGACATCACCCTGCTTTCTTTCGATTATGTCAATATCATCGGGATATGCCAGTAAATGGACGGGCTTTTGAAAGATTGTGCCTGTAGTGTCCGCTCGTGAGTTCTGTATAATTTTTTCAAGTGTGATGTTAAAGAAATTACACACGGCGCCACCTTGTCTAAAACTTTCTTTGACATAAAAGGCCTCATTCCCCATCATCATTATGCACAGACGGACGAGTTTGGCAGGGATACCAAAACTATGTATAACTTCTGGCTTTAAATTGAATCGATTTGTACTTCTTGATTTTTTTCCAGGATCTGCCGGACTGTGAAGATTTGGCCGATTTCCTAGTCTGAAACCGCACTGATAGGGGCCAATCAGTTTGTTGACGAGGGGTTTCAGACGTTCACACAATAAGGACTGAAACGAATAAAATTTGGAAACTTCAAAGTAAAAAAAAAAATATTTTCATAATTCATGTAAATTTTTTTATTTGCTTTAAAACTCTGTTATTAAATTCATTCACTATTACAAAAAATAAAAAAAATATTTGGGTTCCCATCTTTCCTCAACTTCTTTCGAATGTCCTTCATATGGTTGGTGACAGTTACATCCGTGATCTTTTTGGACGCTCTTTTCCATTTAGCGCTAAAATCTTTTACGTCCTTTGCACATTGTTCACTTTTCTTCAATTTAGCTTTGACCAAAGCCCAATACCTTTCAATGGGACGGCACTGTGGAACATTGGGTTGATTCATGTCTTTTGGGACAAAGTCGACATTTTTAGCAACAAGAAAGCTCAACGTCGCATGAGCATAGTGAGCTGAAGCTAAATCTGGCCAAAATAATCTTGAGCCCTCGTGTTTGTTTAAGAAAGGAATCAACCGTTTTTTTAGGCACTCGTTAATGTACAATTCTCCGTTAATTGTTCCCGTTGTAATAAACGATGAGCTTCTGTGCCCACATTGGCAAATGGCATGCCAAACGAGATATTTTGACCCGAATTTTTCCATCCCAATCGATGTTGTTGATTGCGGAAGAATCTCAGCTTCAAACGAGTTGTAAAACTGCGCATTTGGAAGAGTAGTAAAGTCGGCTTTGACATAAGTTTCGTCATGTAAAATCAAGCACGTTTTCTTCTTGCCGATCAACTCGTATAGCTTTCGGGCTCGTGTTTTTATAATTTTTTTTTCGCTTTTCAGTAACTTTTGGCATTTTTTGTTTTTTTCGTGTTTTTTGACCGTTACGGTTTTTAGATCTTTGTACCATTGTATGGTTGGTATTACATTTCCGAGCAACATCTCTGGATGACATAGTCCGGTTTTTTACGATGGTACCAACTATTTTCCTATCCAAATTTATATCATGTGCTCCACTTTTAGCTCCACTTTTCTGTTTTCGCTTAACTGTCAATGTCTCCAAATATCGTTTAATAACAGAATCCACTGTACTGCGTGCTATGTTAAAATTTTTTGCGATGAAATGGTTTGGACGCGAAGTATTTTCGAGCCATTTGTCGATGATCCTTTTACGCCGTTCCTTTTGATTCATATTTTATAAATATTTTAAACCGCACCGAACTAAGATCAATAACAAACTGAAACTAGAGAATATACAGGTTAATTTGGGTACAAAATGGGATTGCAATTTTTACGCATTGTAAGTACAGCTTCGATCGCTTTATAGGCGGCTTTCGTGCGCTTCTTCGGGTGCTTGTCCTCTTCATCAGCGACACTTAGAGCTGCCAGCGATTGGTCGACATTAGTCGCCACAATCGTGTCCGCCATAACTCTGTTCAAATTCTCCTTCAAAATCAGCTCGGGAACGACAACTTTAGCAGGTACTTTCGGGACATTGATCGCTTCGACATTCTTCTTGCGTTTCTCCATCTCCTCCAGTATCTGCATGCGGTTTATCTTGGCCAAAGGTAGCTTGCCCTGCGTCCGAATAGAAGACATTTCTTCATCCAGAATCGCCTTAGCTTCGACTTTTCGTTTAGCAGCTTCGGCACGTTTACGATCTTCCTCTTCTTTGCGTTGTTTCCTCTTGGCGAGATTCTTATCATTATCCTGGCAGAGGCTATTATCTGACCTTATTCATTCAAAAATGAGACCGGAGCACAAGTTACAGTTAATAGACACCTCGTAAAATGCTCAACGATTATTTGACACCAATGTAGAAGAACTGTGCTTTCAACAGGATGGTGCAAAAAGTGCCATGGTGTAGCCTTCATACAATTGGCTACACACTCTGAGGATAGCATCCTCGGTTGACATTCTTCTTCTAAAACCACACTGATTACTACTAAAAAAATTGTTTCTGTTTAAAAAAGACAATATGCGAGATTTCATAAGTTTTTCGAAAATCTTGGAAAAGTAGGGAATTGGTCAGTGCCTTTTAGGTGTCACAAGCGATATAACAACTACTTTATCACGTTTGATCTGGCCTCAATATATATGAGTAAGACATTTATCATTTCAGAGTTGGAGTACAATGCCCGCCATGAGATAAAACTCATAGGTGACGCCAATATGGCACAGTCAATTGACACTCTTCAAAACCGATGTAATATCTCTGCCTCACCTTATTCTATCGTTATTTCTAGCACCAGTAGCATTTCGTGCCCTTCAAAGATTCAACCATAACACCTATCTCGCTATGAATGCTTATCAGTTTACCCTTAAACCCATCTTCGAACGATGAACGATTCTTTTCTGAACTGTACAATTCTCTAATGGAATGCTCTAATCATTTAAAACATTTAAGATCAACGTACATTATTGCCTTTTTGTTCCTTTCTTAATTCACCTTCGCCTGCGCTGTGTGCAAACATCTTGGGTGTTGTTAATGCCTTGAACTTATAAATGTAATATTTTGCAGAAACTGTCATAATTTTATTTGTTGTTGGGGTTCCAGTGGCTAGTATTATGAGTACTACTTTAAAAACTAGTCATATGGATGTGATATGAGCTGTTGTTATTTTTTTTTATTATTGAAAACTACAACTCTTTGAATAATGTACTGAGTTATCTTTCCATTTTGTTTCAGTGGATGGTAATGACAAGAAACGTAAGAAGAAATCACGTTGGGGTGGAACCGAGAACGACAAGACCTTCATCCCAGGAATGCCGACTATTTTGCCCTCCACTCTGGACCCAACTCAACAGGAGGCATACTTAGGTAAATGCAAAAATCCCTTTTTTACACATAAACACTAGTTTTAAGATTTAAGGTAGTTTCTAAGTTCTAATGCAAAATCGTCTTTGTATGTATGGTCAAGACAATTTTCTTAAAAAAAAAAAATTAAAAAAAAAAAATAAAAAACAGAAAACAAAGCAGACCGAGAGGAAATCCAATCAACTGAAATTCAGGCAAGACAAACAGACAAAAAGTGAGTGAGAAAGAATAAAAGCCAGGGCAAAACCAACACACGTCCACAACTCCAATCTCAATCTCAATCTAATCTAGTTTAATTGATTCTATTTTCTGTGTTAAACCAATTGCTAATCAAAATCAATTTTTCCATAGGAATGATCCGATAAAAGCCCAAAACCAAAGCCAGTGAGATGTGCAGATTCTCATAACGAATCTCATGACAATTTCTTTTCTCTTGTTTGGTTGTTATAACTTTTTTTTTTTTCTAAAATACTAAATTGTAAATTTGTAAAAACAAAAAAAAACTAATTAACATAAAATTTATTCCCTCCTCAACTCAGATTCGAGATATAGTAGAGCTCCGTGTAAGAGACCAATTCACTTGAATACTGTTGCTGTTGTTGTTATTGTTGTTGTTGATATTATTTTTGTTGTTAATTAACTAATGCTAAAAAAAGGAATATTTTCAGCAAACAAAAAAGGGTCTTTACTTAACAGTACGTTATGATTTGTAACTTTCTTTCTTTCTTTTATTTTCGTTTTCTATATGAATCATTATTATTTTATCTAAACTTTGTTTGTTAATAATTTTTTCGTTTATTTATTTTGAAGTGACGTTATGTAAGTATCTACGTTTCGGACTAATATTGAACGTAGTATTTTGTTGCAGTAACTCGTACATATTTTAGAGATCTACTTATTTCACAAACACACATATAAAATAAAAGATATTAATAAATTGATTTGTTTCTACATTCGATTTCGTCCTGCCTTTTAAATCAAATAGTTACCATATTTCACAGAAAAAAACAAAAATTAATCAAAAACAAAAAAAAACAAATTTCTTTGATTTTATTTAATAAAAGATCGGAACGTACTAACATCGAGGCTTGCCTCGATTTCTTTCTTTTTAACCAACATTTCTTACAGTTCAACTGCAAATCGAGGAGATCAGCCGTAAACTTAGGACCGGCGAATTGGGAATACCACAAAATCCAGAAGAAAGGTTTGAATAATTTCCATCTATTCTTGTTATCCGTAGCTGATGTGTTTTGAGCCAGACGTAATCGGCAATATGGGAATACCAGAGCTACGGCTGCGGCTTGAAGTCCGATCATCAAACTGACGGATTTGATCCCTACCACAACACGATGAGTCGCCTTAAAGTTGAGAAGCATCGTGCAGCATGAGTAGTAACTTGTTAAATGAAAATCATATTTCTCACTTAAAAAATATTTTTTAACGATCGATAATTTTCTTTCAGCACGTTTTCGAAAGCTTGTTCAGTTTTACGCAGGACTCTGTATTAATCGGTGTTTTATATTTGGCATTCCTAAAAGTTTCCTTTACTACGAATCAGGTTATTAAATTATCGACCCGGTTTCAAATTAAACTTTCACTGTAATTTGAATGAGTTGGAAGATCATTCAATACACATTTCTGTAAATCTGGTTCTATCATCAGCAAACAAGATTTTATCAGAAACTAATTTAATATTTCCTGCTTCAGTATTCGGACCTTTTTAATTGTAAAATTAAACTGTCCGGTGTTAAAACAGAAAAAGTTGTGCAATGTCGAATGAGATTAGGTTTTTTCCACTATGCCGTGCCAAGAACCAACACCGGTGCATCGTCTGTACAGGTTTTTAGCGAAGCTAAAGGCGTATTGACATATTTCTACCTTGGCGACGAGGATCTAAATTTGTACATTTGCCTTCCACCTAACCATTGATTGAAAACAACAAAGTATGTCCATTTTACTTTTCTTTTAAGTTCGGGTTTAGCAGCGTCTGAAGTAATGTAATCGATCTCTAGTCAATTGCATCCATATGTGCAAGGCAAAATTATTGAGAACTTTTCCAAGTGTGAATGCCACATTAGGTGCAGTATGGCATCGTCATGGCATCGTTTCGTCGGGCAGAAATATTATTGAATAATTATATAGTTCTTTGACATTTTTGTTCAGTATTATTTGACAAATCATAATAAATTAACCTATGGCAGAAGAGCGAATGAATCCGTATCATTTAAATTTATTTTAAAAATGTATCTTTAATTCGCGGATCGTGCTGCTGATTACGTCCTCCTGAATTGACCAAGAGAGCTAGCTAGCTCGTCGTTTTGTGTATAAATTTCGTTCCACATATACTCTACATGACGCAAAGCCAACAACACGTCTACGTAATTTGCAAACATAATAAACAGTATCCGCTGAAAGTGAAAGTATGGCAGAAGATCCGAAATTGTCAATTTAACATTGATGGCAGCACTCTGTCCAATATATGGAAAATTCTGCGAAAAGGTTTCGACCTACACCCGTATAAGATCCAGCTGGTGCATGAATTAGAGCCACGAGACCATGGCTTGTGATGGAAGCTTGCGGATTGATCTCTTGATAACCCTGAAGTCGATCATTATTTTATCGAAAAATCGTGTTAAGTGAGGAAGTTCACTTTTGGCCCAATTGGTGTGTGAATAAGCAAAATTGGTATATTCGGTTGCAATTGCCATTACGGTTCTCTCAGGATGGCGTTACTGAAACCATGAAACCATTGACTTATTGATAACTCGATTTAACGACAACATTATATCGACAAATAGACTAGTGAATTGGCTACCGAGATCATGCGATTTAACGTTACTCGATTAATTTTTGTGGTGCATGCTTATAAACCGCAAAGTATTCAGGCTCTGGAAGACAATATTGAACATTTTACTGGGGAGGTGAGCTCAAAATGATCGAAAGAGTGGGCCTAAACTGGGCCAAACACCCGAGGAAGCCATACGCATGAAGCATAATACCATCTTCTTCTACTTCTACGATGCCCGCTTCCTGTCGGCTTTCTTTTCTCATCTCTGCCAGGGTTTTGACCCTCATCTTTCCCACGTCCTGAATGCGATTTTCCCAGGTTGTCCTGGTCTTCCTCTGGATGCAGTAGCCTTCGTTCTCATCTCCATTATCTGTTTGGCTTTTCTTGAATAGTCCATCGTCTGCATACCATATGTCCGAACCATTTTAGCTGTCTCTCCTTAATTTCTTGTAGGATCGACTTCTTCTGTCCTACTTCAGAGCGTATTCTTTTATTTCCCCGTGATCCTTCGTACGCACTTCTTGGTCTATTTTCCCATTCCGCTCTTTCTAATTCTCCGCCGTCGCATATTATATGCAGATTCTCTGTAGTCCTATCCTCTCTAGAAACCCACAGTACTTTGCTCTTAGTTATGTTTCTGTTCAGATTAGCGGACCACTTCTCCAATGCTTGTTGTAGTCTGTCCGGATTGTTGTTATGATAACAATGTCATCCGCATGTAGTAGGAATTGTAGGTAGATGGGGTGTGAAGTCTTCAGTTTCCAATTTTGTTCTTTTCTGTTTGCCTCTTTTGCCTCCATGAATATAATGAACAGCAGAGGGCTACGGCTGTCTCCTTGCTTTAGTCCTTTGCATATTTTGAATACCTTTGACTTCTCCCCTTCTAGACTTATTTTCCCCACCGGGTTGTCATAAACAGTTCTAATAGCGTCTCTCCGGGAAATTTTTAGTTGTTAGTGCCTCCCATACATGCTGTTTTGGCACACTATCAAATGGCGCTTTTAAGTCTACGAACGCCAGAATAGGTCTTTCCCCTTAGCAATCCATTTTTCTATGATGGCTCTTAGCATGAATGTCCCCTGCTCCTCCTCCACCTAAGTCGCTTTTCCAGTATTTTGGTATATAAATTATACACTGTGGATGATAATGTTATCGGCCTGTAGTTGTTACAATCGTAGCTACTACCTTTCTTGTGGATTGGTATTATCAGATTTCATTTCCAGTCTGTTGGTAATTTGTTTTCTTCCCATGCCTTTTGCAACGGTTCAGTTAACGTTTTCTGTATATCTGGACCCCCATATTTAATATGTTCCGGGGCTATTGCATCTGGTCCTGGAGCTTTTCCAATTTTCATTGTATGTATGGGATATTCGACCACTTCTTCTTTAACTTGCCCTTGTATTGGTTCCTCTTCTATTTCTATTTCTAAGAATGGCCCATATGCGAGTCCGCCTTCATCAGGTATAGCTTCATCTTTTTTAAATTTTTCCTTAAAGTGCTTCCTCCATGTATCTAGCACTTCCTTCTGTTCTGTTACCAGCTTGTCCTCATCCTTGATTGTTTTTGGTTGTTTTCCGTATTTTCCTCTCAGATTTTTAAATATTTTATAAAAGCCTTTCGTATAGTTCTTTCTTCTACTGAGTTCCTAAATTCTTGCCAGGTGATCCTTTTTTGCTCCCCTAACTGCTTCTTTAATTTTATTCCTCTTTTACACATAGAATCTTCTGTCCGTTGTTAAACGGGTTCGTATATATTTCTTCCATGCTTCCTTCATTTCGTTAACTTTCTATATATTATTTGACCACCAAGCTTCCTTTTCTTTTGTAGATTTTTGCCTTTCCGCATATTTCCTCAGCTGTTGTTAGTAGTGTTTCTTTTATTCTCCTCCACTTATCCTCTAGATTTTCATTTCCACTTATCCTCTAGATTTTCATTTCTCTTGGAGTGGTTGTGACACTCCGCCGATGTACGCCCGCTTTTTATCCTCTTTTTGTAGCTCTATTAGCTTAATGGTTTCGAAGACTATATTTTTGTTTCGGTGGCTTCATAAATCGGGTATCTGTTAGCAACCGGTGGTCTGTCCCCAATTCCGCGGCCGTGATTATTTTAACATCTGTTATCCTTCTTCTTATGTTATGAGGATATAGGATATAATCAATTACGCTCCTGGCCTCCCTTCCTTCAGCATGGAATGTAATCTTGTGTATTGTTTTGTGTGGGAAAAGAGAGTTGCCTATTAGCAGCTGATTATGAACACATAACTCTATCAGCCGCCTGCCATTGTCATTTAATGTTGTCGCCTCTTCATGCTTTCCCATAGTTCCGTGGCGTACACTCATGTCCAGCTCTGTTCTAGCGTTTAGATCTCCCAGTTCAATTGCTGTTCTTCCTGTCACTGATTACTTGTCAGCTATGCTCTGCAGTCTTTCGTAGAACTCCTTCTTTTCTAGTACCAAGCTATCCTCAGTAGGGGTATATTCTGCATCGCAAATTCGGACTTCGGTAATAAGTGTCTTACACATTGCAGTCCATAAATTTCCGTAGTGGTTTTTGGTTTCCTTCCTTCCAATTGACCCCATCTATCAAACGAGTGTCGAACTACGCTGTGTGAACTCAATTGAACATCCGTTTTGAATAGTATCAGTCTAGCGGCAGTTTGTAAGAACAGCGGGACATATCAAATGTTTCAAGTGTTAATGAAACAAACGTTTTTGATTCGTACAAACGTTTGCACTGTCACCTTCACTGAAACGCATTGGCCGGTAGCAGTAGCGTCATTCGCAGGCAATTTACACTTTTAGTTTTAAATTTGTTAATGCTTTAGTCGTGGAACTTATGAAGCCCTACGTGTACTCAAAGTCAACTTGGAGCCTTTCGGTAGGGTTTTACTGCTCAATTGCCTTCTCGACCTGAAGAAGCAGCGGTTGGGATCTTTTCAGAGTTCACTGCAGAGCCACAGTAGATGAACTCTTTCAATCTTTGAAGTTATGGCCATTAGAGGTGACAGTTTGTTAAGACCTTAATGATGTATGTCTTTTCTTTGAAGCATCATATACTTACCTCTGTCCTTGGTCACTGTCAAATTCAGTTTAGCCGCTTTTTTCTCAAGCTGATTTCTCACTTTCAGGACTCTAATATTGCCTCAAAAGGACTCAAAAAAAACAGCTAGTTCAGACCTAATCGGGAAAAACTTTGCGTACTTTCAGTGACAAAAACTTCACATCATTCGTCTTTTAATGTATTACGAACAATTCTACTGCCTTGAAACACTAAAGTTAGCATATTAACTTCCACAAACAATAGCTTGTTTCAGTTTGTATAGCCCTTAGTGACTTCAAAAGCGATAAATGTATGTCACGTATAAATTTGAAACCTTGAGTTGTAAAAGTAAGATTTGTTTGGTGGGCGACTTTTTCAGCCTGAAACGGAATTGGTAGGGGCTGATAGATTGATGGACAAAAGGCTTCAAAATTTCATAAAGTATTGCAACCAGTATTTTATAGGCACTGCTCAAGAGATGTTTCTATATAGTGGATTCCGCAAACGATCGAGCAAATAAAACTGAGATTCTTCCGACCTTATTCCGCTGAACTTAATGCATACCCTAACCCTGCATCCTGCTTTGAATAAGAGTGGACAAAATTCTTAGATAACGAGGTCTAAGTTTGAGAGAATCATTCTGCCTGACATCGGAATGTTGGTCATCTTCGCTACAAAACAGTATGTAATTTCTTTCTTTCTTCAAATTTTTTAACATCGACTATGAGTCGATACTACGAGGTTTCCTTGGCTGCTTATACTGTTGCTTTCCTGACATGTTCTTACCATTTAGTTACATTTGTGAAAATCACAACCTAGCAACCTCAATCGCTCGATTCTCTTGCTTTTTCATTTTCTTAAAGAGAAGCCATGGTTCTTTTTTATGCGTGTAGAGCCTGTGAAATGTTTACAGAGCAGGTAAGCTTACAAGCACATTAGATGCAGCGTGATGGACTGCTGATAATGGTTTAACTGGTTTTCTGTATTTGATGGTGCTGGCGTAAGGCTCCGCAGCAGTTTAATGGATGCATCATCGTGATAACAGCCCCTTGTGATTGCAGCAATTCGACATCGAATTTCCTCATCGTATTTTGCCGCTGTTGATATCCGCATCTGCACCTTCAATATTTTTCCATATGTAGTGATTGGTCATGAGGCCAATATTAGCGAATCCAGCCTTGATGTGTTCTCTTTAGTAATCACTGAAGTACTTATTTGTCAACCTGATTTTCTAATTTTTTTTTTGCCCGGTGGGGTTCGCTTTATAGAGGTCAATTTGTTCAAGTGTGCTTGGCCTGATAAGTGTTCCAACATTCTGCGTGCAAACGAGGAAATCGTTTTTGTTCCGTTTGTCAGGCTCGACGTCAGTGAATTCCTGGTTTTGCTTTTTTTTTTTTTTTTTTTTGTTGCTTCCCAAAGGAATTCATTTGCTGGCATATGATCTGACAAACTGGGCCGTCACAAAATCAGGTTCCTTACTAGGTTTCGCCAAACCACACGTACGAAACCATTGGTTCGACGTAGAGTACAGCCAAGCACATGCTGCAAAACAATTCGCTTATTAACCGGCGCTGCATTGAAGAATTGAGATTTCTCCTGACGATTAAATTTTAAACATCAGATGTACTCATCGGTGTTCTTACATCAGTGGGATACAGATATCTTTAGAGAATAATTGCTAGCTGTAAGAGTATGAAACTCTATTGTACTTGTACATATACAAGTCGCTCTAGTTCTTATCTACACTAGCACGAACAAATTAGGTCTGTTCAAATGCGTACTGATCTAGGTTTGTCCTAGTAATCGAAAGTTACGTAGAGGTCTGCTACGCAACATCTTCTACCCCAGTTCTGCAGGAATGTTCACGAAATGTTAACCCATGGTAACTTTGTTTTTAGATGGCTATCACAGTCACTAGAAGAAAAAAGATCGAGAAGTTTTTTCTTGTTTCAAAATTCAGAACAAGTGGAATTTTCTTTTGACATCCATTCAATCCAAGTCTGCCTGTGTATCTATCTATTATTCTAAAAATACTCAAATCTAAATTTCTCAATACACCTCGTCAAGTAAAATGACTTGCGTAATTCTGAACAATGCTACGTCGGGTATTATTAAAAAAAAAATACTAAATCTTAAACACTAATTAAAATTATCTTCAGAACGAATTCTTTCTTTTATATGGCAGTGTCCGTAAAAGTGGACTTACAATCCAGAGCCTCGGCTGACTGGACTTCAGCATCCGTGTTACTTCAACTGCCTCGGTCAACGCGCGTTTTAAGCATCCTTCACAATAATTAATTTAGTTTTTTTTTGTATAAACATAAAATGCTAACCCTAATCGAAACTAAACTTCTTTCAGCAAAACCAAAGATTTTATAATTATCCGCAAAGCCTTAAGTGTTTAGATTTTGTTTTCATATTATCCTAGAATTAAGATTGATCGCATGAGTCATATCTTTTGCCAGGGGTCGGCCATAAACAACCTCTGCAAAAAGGATATGATATCTCGGAGGTTGTTGCTCAAAATTTTGCATTTTTTTCTTCACAGATCCCCATCTCCAGAGCCCATATATAGTTCTGATGGCAAACGGTTGAATACAAGAGAGTTCCGTTTTAGGAAGCGATTAGAGGAACAACGCCATCAGCTCATCATGCGCATGCAAAGCGTTAATCCTGATTTTAAGCCTCCAGCTGATTACAAGTGAGTACAACTGTTGCTGTTTAATATGACAACAAACTTTAATGACAAACAATTCTCCGACTTCTAGGCCGCCGGTCATTCGTGTGAGCGATAAGGTTCTTATTCCACAAGAACAGCATCCCGACATTAATTTTGTCGGCCTCCTAATTGGACCTCGTGGAAATACTTTAAAGGCAATGGAAAAGGAGACTGGTGCTAAAATAATCATCCGAGGCAAAGGCTCTGTGAAGGAGGGCAAAGTTGGACGAAAAGATGGTCAGCCATTACCCGGTGAGGATGAGCCACTGCATGCATTCATTACAGCCTCCAATCCGGAGGCAGTCAAAAAGGCGGTGGATAAAATAAAAGATGTGATTCGTCAGGGGATTGAGGTTCCTGAGGGACATAACGATCTTCGTCGTATGCAATTGCGCGAATTGGCACAACTGAACGGAACATTACGTGAAACTGACTGCCCACGTTGTACAAATTGTGGTTCCACCGAACATAAGAGTTGGTTATGTCCTGACAAACCAAACGTAACTAACAGCATCGTATGCTCTTCGTGTGGAGGTGCTGGTCACATATCTAAAGATTGTCGCAGCAAACGTCCTGGAGCCGGAGGTCCACCATCTGATGACTCACAAGCAAAGATAGATGAAGAGTACATGAGCTTAATGGCAGAATTGGGTGAGGGACCACCACCACAAAAACCTGTAGTAGATCCCCTTGCTCAAGCTCACCTCAATCGTGGTTATAGTCTATTTGATCCAAAACCATCACAACCCAAAGCAATTGCAGCTCCACCACCAGTTATTCCTCAGCCTGTTGTGCAACCGCCACCAATGGCACCGCCATCTTGGGTGGCTAATGGTACAATGCCAATGCCACCATTAATGCAACCTCCACCTGGTGTAGCACAACCACCACCACCACCTCCTATTATGCCATGGGTACCACCGGTACAGCCACCACCACCAGGTGGTGAAAATCCTCCCATACCAGGAAGTTCACCATTACCACCGCCTCCACCAGGCACTGGACCTATGCCATCTCTTCTACCCCCTCCACCAGGCACATCAAATACTCCACTTCCACCTTGGTCAGCGCCGCCGCCGCCGGGCGTAATGCCACCATTCGGTTGGGGCCAAAACGGAACAACTGGTTTTGCGCCACCACCACCGCCGGGTGTTGCTCCTCCGCCACCTCCATGTGCCCCGCCTCCAGCGCTCCCACCGGGAGTACCCGGAATGGCACAACCTCCTCCTCCACCACCTCCGGCTTAATGGAAAACCGAATACCAGGAAACTCAGAAACAATATGTAGGTATCATCACGCAATAGAATGCCTAAAATCTTGTGAAGACGTTTATTCCGGGAATAATATTTTATTTGCAATTAAATTATCCTTAAACGAGTATTGTTTATCGCAAAATAAATAAACATGTCAAAATGTAATCGAGTTGTATAATTTGTTGTAAGCAATTCATTGATTCAGACAAAGTGGAAATATACATAGATGATTAAGTTTGTAGTCTTGCAGAAAACTGTTTGGTTTCTAGGTGCGGGTAAGAACTTTCTAGAACCGTATACAAAGTATAGTCCGTTTCAAATCACCATACAAACGGAAAACTGCGCAAAGAGGGCCTGGATATTTACGGAACGGCTGAACTTTCTCCACTTCCTTTCATATTCAACCCATTTGCATCATAAGCAAATTCAAATTCATATTAGCAAAACATTATTTCTTCTTTTCAACACAAAAATTGTGATGAGAGTGCTTTCCATAAAATTGTCATTGCCAACTCCACTGAAAAAAATATACAATGTGTCCATTCCATGTCCATGCATTCTCTTTGCACTCTGGTTTCGCATCGGTCAATGCCGGCTTCTTATCTTTCCCACAATACTTTATCCAATGCCATTTAAGCATATAATCAGTACGGTCTGACACTTAATGCAATCAACATCAAAGTTTACGCTTGAATTTCGTCTGGATCACTTCCAGGATTACTGGAATAGACTGCGCAAGAAATTGCACGGCGATTTGAAACGGACTATAGCTATGTGTACAATGGCAAGTATTTACCAAATAAATAGCGGTCTTTGGATTGTTAGAATATTATTTAAGTAGAACTTTGTCACTGTGGTCTAAAATATCTTTGCGTGTCGCGTTTAAACTTGATTAATGCAAATAGACCCGATGCAGAATTATTTCTTTAATTTCAGTGCAACACAGAAGCGCTTCTACTTTTTCTGTCGCTAAATATAGAAGAGAATACTTTTTACTAACGACACTTTTGAACACCACATCTGGAGCTGATGTTAATAAGGATTTTTTAGGACTAGCCAGGGTCAACGGCAGCTCTCATATCCCTGAAGCTGGTTACGATCCTACAAAACAAAATAAGGACAACAAACTTCAGATCTGCACCTGGATGCTCGGGCCTTAAAGAGACTAAGTGCAGCCGAAGAACTAGTATAACTGTAACTATTGTTATAAAGGGATATCAGAAAATTCGGTGGGATCGGCAGAACAAAAAGAGGATAAACAACTGTGACAGATACTAAGGTGGCTGCTACAGAGAACAACATCACGTCTTGAAAAGCTGGAGAACTAGTTGACATTTTTACGGGGTCGAATATCATTTATAGCGATTTCTTCACTTCAATATTCACAAAAGAACATAGTTGATCATAAGACATTGACAATGTTATGATCGACGCATTGCACTCCTCCGTTTATGTAGATACGCATCCCTACCTAGTTGCAACCACAGAAGTGGAGAAATACTATGATGTAATGTTGAACGCTGAAGTCACAACAAACCATTACATCGCCTGTCATTGATGCTAAAAACATGTCAAACTGTAATACAGCAACTGACGTACCAGACCACATACGTGAAACCTTTGGTTCGGTAATGAATACAGGCAGGCATATGTATTGTAGTAAAACAACTCGCCTTAGAAGAGGCGCTGCACTGACGAACGAAAGCGGCTCATGTGCTAGGGTTCTGCAGCGAAAACAGAAAACACATGAGAAGCGAGGGGACGAGGAAATGAAGGTGTGCTTCTGCAACTGTGTAAATAGTACAGTCACAGTTGGTTGTAAGAATATGGAAATCCATTTCTACAGACTGTTAAAGAGTGAAGACGACCTAAACTCCACTCTCAGGCAGAACAAACTGTTTAACTTGGTCGACAAAGGCTAAAATTACCGCCCACGCGGCAAAGTATAGTAAAGCCAAGCAATATTTAAGCTAAGGAATATCTAAGAGGGTTGGACGGCCAACCTATCGAGTTATTTAAAACAGGGGGAGATGAATCAGTAGGGAACCATTACCTACTCAACTTGAAGATTTGATATTTTATCTTATTTATTTTATTATTCAATACAATTCATTATAAGGTTCAGATTAAGAGAAATTACATACAGGTTGCCTGAAAAGTTTCCGACCGCAGTTTTTAGTTGACAATGTGAGTGAGTTGATGTGAGTGTTTTTTGTGAAAATTTAAAAAAATTGAGTATCGAGTTGGTATTAAATTCTTGCTTTTGAAAGGCAATACGCCTACGCAAATCAAAAATGAGTTGGACTCTGTGTATGGGGACTCTGCACATACATTTACCACAGTGAAATTTTGGGCAGCTGAATTTAAACGTGGCCGTAAGAGCTTTGGAGATGATGAACGTTCGGGACGTCCAAAAACTGCAACCACTGACGATAACATTGCTAAAGTTCACCAAATGGTGCTGGACGACCGCCGAATGTAAATGTCCAAAGAACGTATTTTTTTACATATTAAATCAAGATTTAGGCATGAGAAAGCTGTCCGCGCGTTGGGTGCCGCATTTGCTTACTTTAGATCAAAAACGTGTTCGAATAAACATTTCCAACGCTCTGTTGGTGCAGTTTAGGCGAAATAAATCCGAGTTTTAGCGCCGATTAATTACTGTAGATGAAATTTGGATACACGAAATTTGGATATATGCCCGAAACAAAAATTCAGTCAAAACAGTGGACTGCAAAGGGTGAGCCGGCTTCAAAAAAAGCAAAAACTGTTTTTTCGGCTGGGAAAGTGACTGGGAGGCGACTGTTTTTTGGGATAGTAAAGGAGTTATCTTAATCGATTATCTTCAAAAAGGAAAACCCATTACAAGAGCATACTACGCATCATTACTTGCCAAGCTGAAGGTAGAAATTGCGGAAAAACGGCCACATTTGCAGAAAAAGAAAATCCTGTTTCACCAAGACAACGCGCCGTCTCATACCTCAGCGGTTGCCATGGCGAAAATCCATGAATTACGGTTTGAACTGCTTGACCATCCGCCTTATTCACCAGATCTAGCCCCAAGCGACTTCTTTTTGTTCTCTCATCTAAAAACTGCGCTCGGAGGACAGAGATTTTCATCAAATGGGGAGGCAATCACCTTCGTGAACAATTATTTTGCAGAGAAAAACTATTTGGACGGGCTAGAGAGATGGGAGCATCGCTGGGAGAAGTGTGTAGAGTTACAAGGAGACTATGTAGAAAAATACAAAAAAAATTTGAGAAAAAATGTCTTGTATCATTGTCCGGTCGGAAACTTTTCAGTCAACCCGCGTATGGTACAATGAATTACGAGTATATTATGATTTAAGTCCATTAATATTATGTACATAAATTATTTATCTATAAGTGTTTTTCATTGGTATTGAATAATATTCAAATTCATTCTGTAGTAAAGGCAACTAGTGTCGAATGTATCGCTAAAGGATTGTATTGTTAAAAAAAAAGTAATTTAAAAATAAAAAGGTGAAAGGGTTATTTATGAAAGCAAAAGAAAACTGGAAAATGATTTTTGTGTTTATCGTTATTCTTAAAGTACTATCTTTATTAGATCTTTATATCATTGCAAACAAAATTAAAAAGCCATTTTTTTGCCTCTCGAGAAAACGACAGAGCATTGGTTCTGCAGCGTATAGCCAGCTATAGTAAGTTAAAAATTCTTGGTGCAAACGAAGTACCTATACAAATTTAGAAAGTGGTGGGTTTTATGTGGTGGAACAAACGCCAGGAATCTGCGTTGCTTCGAAGCCCATGAACGGTGGTATTACGATTTAACGAATATCCACTCCCTAGGTACAATTTTTTTAACACTTTGTAAAAGTAAAGATGTTTGAGAGGAAGTATTAAAGAGTTGGAAAAAAGCAAAAAACTGTGTTCTAGACGTTTTTTTCTCCAAATGATTCTTAGAATATGTTTTTGCAGCACTAGCAAAGGTTGGATTTTGTTGATATATGTTCCTCCCCAACAAACTACACCATATTGCACCTTTGATTGCCGTAATAGATTGTTTCTAAGAGTTTACGAGAGCAAAACAGTCTTAGATGGAACATTATGCTATTAATTCTTAACAGATATTTCATACTCGAGTCCTAGATACTTAAATGTAGGTACCATCTCAATTTTTCTGTACTAGTTTTGCCACAAGGAACAAACCAGCACATGTTTACAATTTGTACTGTGATAAGTTTTTTTTTAGGGAGTTGGGTAATATTACTATATGCTTAAAATCATAATTTTAGTTTTATCACTTATGACTAGCTTATGATTACTGAACCAATGTCTAAGTTTTTCTAGGTCATGATTTATATCCGCAAATAAATCCAAGGTGGAAGCATTGGAATACGAACTGGATATGCCATCTGCAAACCCGGTTTGTAGCCCTTTGAATTGTTGATTAAAGATTGAATTGATATGGATTAAAAATAGAACTGGACCCAACACCGAGCCCTGTGGAACACCTATATCAATATTCAGGCTATGACTCAATTTACCTTCTAACTTAATTACTTGTTTCCTGTTATTAAGGCACGAAGAAAACAAATTGAGCATAAAAACTCGAAGACCAGCGTTTTCTAGTTTTGTTAGTAGTAACTTATGGTCCATAGTATCAAATGCCTTGGTTATACCTATAAAAAATGCAGCAGTGTTCTTTTTGTTATTAAGACTTTCGTAATTATAATTACAAAAATTTTAAGAGTGCATCCTCGGTTGATCTGCCAGCTCTGAAAACATATTGATTTGGACTAAAAAAAGAATATGCTCTAAAAAAGAGACGATTCTACTTTTAATCACTTTCTCAAAAAATTTCGAAAGAGCGGGAAGAAGAGAGATAGGCCTTTAATTATTTAAATTGTTTGTTTCCCTCTTTTTAGAGATAGGTACCACCTCATCGACTTTTAACCAGTCTTTTATTATAAATATGTGCTAACACATCAACAATAAAGAGTGAGATTGTCTTAATAAGATCAATCGAAAAAATTCAATTCATTGGCGAACAAGGTTTTTTTTTAATAACTTAATGGTTCTATACAATTCAAAGGATGTTATCAGATCGAAAGTGTGCCTTGGGAGTTTTCCCCACTTAAGCAGCATGAATAGTTACCAACAGATGAATCAAATCCTGCAGAAGAAAGCGTATTTGAGGCCACACTTGTAAAGAAAATATTGAACGCATCAGCCGTCTCAACGGGTGCAGAGATGACCCTGCCATTATAATTTACGCAGGTTGTGTTATTCAGAGATACTTTTTTGTTGAGTAGATCGTTCATAATTGTCCATTCTTTTTTAATATTGTTCTTGGCTAATTGAAATTTATTGATATAGTAATTTTCTTTAAAAGTGTGAACATCAGCAATAACTTCTCTGCAGATTTTTTCATAGAAATTACGAAGATGAGCTTTATTGGGATTTTTTTTTGTATTTGTTTCCCAATTTATTTTTATAGTTCATCTTTTTTAATAAAGTTTTTTTTTTGAAAGGACTTAACGCTCAAGTGGGTATGACTACACTTATGATGCTAAAGCATGTGTTAGGTTTTTTGGAAAATGGAACAGAAAGAGAAAGAAAGATGTTTGGGCTCAGTGGTTATTTCGCTCCATGGATGCCATCCAACATTTAATGGGGAGACTAAGTGTAAATTGACATGATGTATTTAGGCAACCATTCATCTCACGAGATTTTAGTTGCCTGAGAAAACGACTTTCGGCCATGGCTGGTATTGAACCCCGAACCGTCCGATTGGTAAGCCAATACACTACCACTTGAGCCAAGGCCACCCACGGCCGACATATAGGGTTTAAGTCTCTTTAATTTATTATTTCTACCTGGAATTATCCGAGAACATGTTGCGATATCTCCTTTTAAAATATTGGAAAAGTTATTAAAGGCTATAGGTGGGTCTCCTTCAAGGTAGACGGCTGTTCAATTTTCGTGGATTAAACACGCAATAAGACGATCGTAATTAATTGCAGATCTATCGTGTGATAAATTATTTGATTTCTTTATTTGGCTGTTAAAGTTCAAAAAAAGACCTGTCATACAATGATCAGAAATCTTGTAGTTCGAGCTCGAACTGACAAGCGAGCAATTTGGGTAACGATGAAGTCTACCAAATATATGATCAATGCACGTTTGAGAAGAGTGTGTAATTCGAGTTGGTTGTACATGAGTACATCCCATTTGCCGACATTACGGATATATATTCATGTACTATCAAAGATTCACTTAGGATATCTAAGCTTATATGTCCCAAGATAAATAAGTTTTTTGCTTTTTCAGCACCCAATAAACAACACAGTTCTTCAAAAAAAAACGACCTTACTCTTTTCGTGCAACCTACGAGGGCGGGTCAATAAGTACGTGGCTTTTTGAATTTCTGACCTCTTTACTGAAACAGTAACACTGCTCCTGTCAACAGGCATCTGTCAGTTGACTCCTGTCAAAATTTAAACTTGCTGCGTCAGTTAGTTTGTGTTTGACAGCTATTTTTATCAGACTACTCACTAATTTGAGGAGAAAATGGAAAAAAAGTGAATTTCGTGTGCTTATTAAGCATTATATCTTGCGAAAAAAAACCATTACCGAGACCAAGGCTAAGCTTGATAAATACTATGGGGACTCTGCACCATCGATTTCAATGGTAAAAAAGTGGTTTACTGAATTTCGTTGTGGCCGTACAAGCACTGAAGATGCCCAACGTCCTGGACGCCCAGTTGAGGTCTCTACACCCGAAACAATCGAAAAAATTCACGATATGGTGTTGGCCGACCGAAGATTGAAAGTGCGAGAGATTGTGGAAGCCGTAGGGATCTCGCATGGCTCAGTGGTTTCAATTTTGAATGATCACTTGGGCATGAGAAAGCTTTCCGCAAGATGGGTGCCGCGTTTGCTCACAGTCGACCACAAACGCAATCGTGTAACAACTTCACAGGAAGGTTTGGCGTTGTTTAATCGCAATATGGAGGAGTTTTTGCACCGTTTTGTAACCGTGGACGAAACATGGATCCATCACAACACACCAGAGAACAAACAACAGTCAAAACAGTGGGTTTCTAAGGGTGAATCGGCGCCAAAGAAGGCCAAGGTGGGTTTGTCAGCCAATAAAGTTATGGCGACTGTTTTTTGGGATGCACGCGGGATAATCCACATTGACTACCTTCAAAAGGGAAGAACAATCAATGGGGAATATTATGCCAACTTATTGGACCGATTCAATGACGATTTGAAAAAAAACGACCTCATTTGGCCAAGAAAAAAGTTCTTTTCCACCAAGACAATGCAAGGGTGCACACATGTGCAGTTGCCATGGCAAAAATCCATGAATTGGGCTATGAATTGCTCCCTCATCCACCCTATTCTCCAGATTTGGCTCCGAGCGACTACTTCTTGTTCCCAAACCTGAAGAAATGGCTTGGTGGAAAAAGACTTGACTCCAATGATGAAGTCATCTCGCAAACAAAGGCCTATTTTGAGGACCTCGACAAATCATTTTTTTTGGAAGGGATAAAAAAATTGGAGAAGCGTTGGACAAAGTGTATAGAGCTCAAGGGAGACTACGTTAAAAAATAAAATTATTTTTTTATCAAAAAATCTGTGTTTAATCCAAAAGTCACGGACTTATTGACCCGACCTCGTAAAAACGAACATAAAAATAAATTTTTTTTCATCAATTGTGCAAGAAACTTTAATTACATCCGCACTTATTAGATTACAACTGCAGTACTCATATTCTAAGTAATTGTTTACAAACGCAGCAACTCCACCTGCTGAATGTTTTTTTTTTCTTTTATAATCAGCGCGCGCTCAAGAGGCTTTTGTAGCCTTAAAATGTTCCTACACAGCGCGGGCGAAGGAAATTTAAGGAGGAAGAAAAGACAGGTACCGTTGTACATTGTTTTTAAATGTTTGTAAGTTACAACGACCAGGAAACACAGAGATCGGCAGGGCATTCCATAAGCGAGTTGTGCGGCTTAGGAAAGAATTACGATATTTTAGAGTACGTCCGAAAATGGGCATGAGGGTATACTGATGAGCATTCATAGCGAGACGGGTGTTACGGTTGAAAGTTTGAATGGGCGGAATGCTACTAGCGATTTCAATGGAGCACTGGTGGTGGAAATAGCGATAAAACAAAGTGAGACAGAAGACATTACGTCGGTGTTCGAGGGTCTCAATTGATTGACTGATATTAGTATCACCAATGAGTTTTATCGCACGGTTTTGAATCCTATCTAGCAGGTGCAGAGATGTTTTAGGAGAACCTGACCAGATGTGGGCATTGTACTCCAATTTTTGGCGGATGAATGTCTCATATATTGAGGCCAGATCAGAAGGGGTAAAATATTTTTTACATCGCTTGAGAAAACCTAGACATTTCGCAGCATTCTTGGCGACATCGAATATGCGGTCATTCCAACGTTGTCACTGACACACATACCTAGAATGGAAAATTTATCGGTTCGACGATGCAAGTGCCATTCATGGCTAATGACTAGGTATTTGAATTTCGCTTTAATGACAGCAGACAGCATTGGGTTTTGGAAGCACTAAATTCCACCCGGTTGATAGTTCCCCAATTGGTTATGCTGTTAATATCGCAATTTAATGAGCTTAACATACGCTGCCGTTCCCGTTCTACAGCCGAAAAGCAGGGACGTGAGTCCGGGAACGAATATGAAAAGCAGAGAGTACTGTCATCAGCAAAGGAATATATTGGATTAGAAGTAGCAGACAAGAGATCATTAATGAAAATTAAAAAGAGTGTCGGAGACAGAACGGAGCCCTGGGGCACACCAGCATTTATTTTGTGAATATCAGACTTGAAACCGTCCAAGACAACTTGAATTGAACGTTCCGAAATGTAGTTTCTAATCCATTGAAGAAGAGAGTAATCGGTTCCAAAAGCACGCATTTTCGACAAAAGAACCTGATGCCAAACTCTGTCAAATGCCTTAGAAATATCAAGTGTAACTATCTTACTTTCGCCAAATTGATGTACGCTTTGGTTCCACTTTTCGGTGAGACATGCCATCAAATCACAAGTGGACCTGTTGCTACGAAAACCATATTGCCGGTCATTGAGAAGTTTTCGTGTTTCGAGATATTTCATGAGCTGACGGTTTATCAGCGTTTCCATAACCTTGGAAAAAAGGGCCGTAAGGGCAATGGGTCTGTAGGAGGAGAGAGAAAAAGATTCGTCTTTTTTAGGGACGGGCTGGACATCTGCATCTGCTCGCAAAGAGTCCTAAAGAGTAGGATTGATGAAAAAGCTTACGCAATGGTTTTGCCAGCGAGGAAGAACACCTCTTCAGAAGAGGGGGAGATATACCATCTGGACCAGCGGATTTATGTATATTAAGATCTTTAAGTACTCTTGCTACTACACGAGTGCGAAAGTGGATTCGTCCCACTGAAAATTCTGCGCACTCAAATGTAGGCATAACCTGGGATATGTGTCATTGCACTTAGCATGAAAATTAAAACCCGGTATATTATAAAGTTCTGGTTCATGTTCAAATATCCAAATCTCAGAGAGGAAAATTGAATCAGGCTTCTTAATAAGAGATTCAAGATGGGCTAGAAATAAATCAAAATTTTTTCTCATGCTTCGAATATTTTGGTGAATAATGGAAAACCGTAAATTATTAGAATTGAAAACACTTTTTAACATCTCATCATTTACAAAATGGAATACAGCTTTGGGAATCATGGAATACGTTATTATTTATATTTAACATAGTAAAGAAATAAATTAGGATAACTTTTCTAGGTCTTCAAAATAACAAATTTTTTGTACCTTATCGTCTTCTTGTGTTTTCATCAAAATGACTCCTCTACTAATCCACAAGTAAGAAAACTTTCTCTCTATTTTGATTTTTTTAGCTTCATTAAATAACGCTCTATTAAAATTGGTAATACTCTCATTTCATTTCATCTTCTTGAAATAGCACGACTTTATGTCATCACGAGAAATGTTTACACCTAAAGGGCCCGGCCCATAGAATCCGTTTCCGTTATGATGCCGCATAGGTTGACGTTCACGTATTTGACGGAATTGACAGTCCCATAAAATCCGTGGCATACGTTGGCACAATAACAAACGAAACGAAACAAAATAATTGAAATGTAAATTAATCTCAATGTTTTCTTTTCAAGCTACGACAATTTCTCTTCATTCTCTCAATGTATCCACCAATGAAAGTGCTTACTTTCAATTTGTTAATACGTGAACCTCAATATGTGAATGTATGGTCCTCAATGTGTAAATGTGTGATTGGATTGAAAAGTAGAAAGTAAATCTACTTTATCCGTCCGTTCCATCATATCCTTTGTTTATGGGCCTGCTTCCATAATAAAGTGTATATTCTATCCGGCTGTCAGTCGATAACGTCGACGCAACGGACGCAACGGATTCTATGGGCCTTGGCCTTAAGCCATCCGTAATCAACTTGACAGCTGAGTCCAACGCGTTCTGATTGTTTACGTTGGGAACGCCGATGACATCAAAGGTTTCTGTTGCCAAGAATTTACAATACTTTGTAGTTTGTTTACTTTATTCGAAATTGACTTGTTTTCTTCTTTCAGGGTGTTAACGAGTAGCAGCGCATTCGAATTAACTTTTTTCAGAGCGTCCGTAATAGTGGTGATTTTGTTGTACAGAACATCGAGTGTGATAGCACCAGTGGGAATATTTATGTTGTTATCAACACTGGGAGATGACACAGTACCCAATGATGCAGCAACGGCGCTGATCAAATTTTCTCTTCGCGGAGTAAGTGGTGGTGAATCTATTGATTTTCGCCTACGTTGATCACAGGAATTACACCGATACGGAATATTGTTTGTTTTAATGTTGTATTCAATATCACTTTGCTGTAAATTCACACAAGCTAGGTAGTAGACCTTGCACACTGCGCATTGGATTTTTGACCCAGTCTCTGTACGTTGGTGTTTCTTGACTAGAGAATATCAATTTGATCAGACTTACAGGAGCAGAAAAAACCACTACCGTTCACCTCAAACACTCAACTCTCAACTTAAAAATGGGACCAAAGTCGTTTGTCCGATCTGCAAGAAAAGAGACTCTCTAAATTTCTGTAAAGAAGCATCAGTCTCCTCCATGTCTGCCGTATTGTGCGAATCCCCGAAGCAATTTGTCATTGATCTAATTCGTCGTTATTATTTCATTTTGACGTCCGTTTTGACAGTTCTGCCAAACTTATCAGATTGTGCAGAATGACAATGGGGAACGTAAAGGTAGGGAGCAATCTCACCAAACCTTTGTCCGACAAAAAAATAGGCAGAGGGATGCGCTGTCATGTGCCTTCTTTAACGCCATATTTGAGAAGACTATGAGCAACTTGAAAGCCAACACTAGAGGTACAATTTTCCAAAAGACTTTTACATATTTGCTATACAGAATGTAACAAGCTGTCTCCGGTATGTTGACATAGAAGCGGGAAATAGGATTTTGGTTTAAAATCTTTTGGTCCCGTTTGCTTTGACCGATTTTGAAGGAGGAGGTAAATCAGAAAAGTTTACGAGCCTTACAGCGTCATCGACTTGCCTGTTCATATCTTGAGAGATGGAGGGCACTTTTCCAGTGTCCTTGATGTACGTATGAGGTTCTGTCATATCGTAGATTTCGCTTGCTTGTATCAGTTAAGATCCGCACACGTTTGTCCGCGACACAAAACGCTGATGACATCGATGTTCCTGACTACAAATATTGAAAGCCATTGGCGAGCTGAAGAACAACAAAGATGCGAACGCGAATACGCTGCTAGTGCTGTTTAAGCCTGGAAAGGAATAGCTTATGTTAAACCATGAATACACTTTTTGGCAAAGCATAGTCAAAAGTAATCATGCGGAGCGATTCCAAGTAAGTGTGCAACTCATAAGAAAATAGATTCCCCAATCGGCGTCAATGGATCTTAAAAGGGTGGTTGTACATCCGATATGTTCACCATCCTACTTGTCGATTAGAAAGCTGCATCATACATAACGTTATGAGATTACCATTATGTCCGAGTTCGGTGCCATAGTCAATCGAAATAAATTGAGATTTCAGACAGGCTGATTCCGTATCATGGGACTTGTTAAGCCTGATAAAAGAGATACTAATCCGTTCGGCAAATATCGATATCTATGGCGCTATCTTCCTAAGGTTGGCGGATATTGACATAGTCCACCCCGACGTATGAGCAATTTCGGAATTTTCCAAACACCATGCACCTATCTTGGTAATAAGACGTAACACGACTACCTCCTTCTACTATTTATTTAAAAAAAACAAAACCCAATTCGCTAAAGATAATACAACTCTTATATATCCAAGCTTCTTAACGCATAGGCACACATCAGGTTGATTTTCATTTCAGCGTCATTGCCTTCGTTGGCATTTAAAACAACAAATGTGTATAACATCGATCATTTGTTGAATGTTCCAGATACTTCTCTACATCTAAGAGCGGCTGCCTCAACAGCTCCAGCTACTGCCGCACGAAAACCTAAAACAAGGAAACAGTTAATAAAATTTCAACAAATTAGCTGGGACAAATTTAACGTAACATACCAGATAATTCTAAATGCCTCAAAGCAGCAGCCGTAGATCCTGCCGGACTAGTAACATCATCCTTCAGTTGGCCAGGATGAATTTTCGAATCTCTTACAAGCTTTCCTGAGCCTAAAACTGTTTGTGAAGCTAATCGGTATGCTAAGTCCCTCGGCATACCCATTCGAACAGCTCCATCTGCTAAAGCTTCAATCATCACAAAAACATAAGCAGGTCCGCTGCCACTCACTGCGGTCACAATATCCAATTGATTTTCTGGAACTTCCTCACATGTTCCGATTGCCTCGAGTAGGCTTTGGGTGGTCTTTGCATCAGCCTCTGTGGCTTTCGCTCCTCTGACAAAAACTGAACATCCCTCCTGCACAAAGGCTGGTGTGTTTGGCATAACTCTTATCGCACGAGAAGTAGGTAATAAATTCTGAAAGTAATGGATTCCAGTGCGCTATTTTATAAAAGTATACCGTTAATAAATACCTCTTCGATGGTATCGAGTTGAACACCCATGGCTACGGAGATGAAAAGTTTTCCATCGCTATCCGGTTTAATTTCGTTTAAGACTTGTGGAACTACGTGAGGCTTAACCGACACAAAAACAACATCGGAATTCTTGACGACTGGTTTGTTCTCCACAATGGCGGTGGCTCCAAGTTTCTGAAATGATAGTTGACTATGAATTCAATGTAATAATACATACCATATATAGGAAATAAAGTTTTTAACCTTAAAAGATTCAAGGCTTAATGTATCTGCGGGATGTACACTCGCTATGATAGATTCAGCTTTAGTGAGACCTGCAAGAAAATACAACAAAAGTGTAGTGTATTGTAAAAGATCTATGACATGGAAAATAAGGGTTCCGACTGAGAAGGACAATAATCTAACGGATTCCATGGTGTAGTCTATAGTCAGTGATGTGAATACGTTAAAATACATAATGGGCACACCCCATCATATTCGAGAGTTAGGTCTCAGATTTGGTGGTGTCTAAGCTTCGATTTGGAACAAGTAAGATCCCCGGGTAATATCGATAATATGGAATACGAGTATACCCATACTAGGATTTGGAAGTATTGTGTGTACTTATAACCTATTTGCATTTTGGCAAAATCGACAAGGAAAATATATCCTCTAGACTAGACGGTTTTCACATCTGGGTGGCTCTGATTCTGTCATACGGTGATAAGCAGGGTGTACATTTCTAAACCAGGCAAATACATACAATGCAATCAGACTATTGGCAGACTGTTTAACCTCGAACAAAATTCATCAGGCGCTCGTAGATGCTACACATTCAGTATCCTCGGAATAAGCAATTTCCCTTTCCAGAGCAGATCGGCTCTAGCTGCAGTAATATCTTCGACTTGAAATTGCAAATATTGTGTACACAGTGTTTTCTGCGAATTAGGACTGCGACGTTGGAACTATTTCAAAAATACAATCTTAATTAAAGAGACAAGCAGACAAAGCGGCTTTATTGACATGAACTAATCGAACAAATAGGCTTCAATGCATCAACTAAGGAAGTTATTAGGTTCGATTCAGTCAAAATGACCAAAGCAACTCTTAAGAAGGTAAGGTTTCTTCAATGCCAGGATTATTGACTCTCCTATTTTATAAGAACATGCGCGTGCCCGACGAAGATGGAAGATGTATTAATTTTAGGCAAAGACTCTTCACTTCGAAAGTGATCTAAAAGTTCGAACCGTGATTCCAGTATCATTGCCATTGGAATTTGGTAGGCCCTAGTTAATTTTTATACCAACCAATGAAACTTAAATGCCAGTTGCAGTCACTTAAGGCAGATATTCCATTCGCAGAAAGTGGTTCGAAAAGTCTTATACGGGTACCATATAAAAACACAATTTTTTGGTAAAATTCGAGTTCCGGCCGAACAATGATACAAGACATTTTTTCTCAATTTTTTTTTTTTATATTTCTATACAGTCTCCTTGTAACTCAACACACTTCTCCCAGCGATGCTCCCATCTCTCTAGCCCGTCCAAATAGTACTTGACGTTTTTCTCTGCAAAATAATTGTTCACGAAGGTGATTGCCTCCTCATTTGATGAAAATCTCTGTCCTCCGAGTGCAGTTTTTAGATGAAGGAACAAAAAGAAGACGCTTGGGGCTAGATCTGGTGAATAAGGTGGATGGTCAAGCAGTTCAAACCGTAATTCATGGATCTTCGCTATGGCAACCGCTGAGGTGTGAGACGGCGTGTTGTCTTGGTGAAACAAGATTTCCTTTTTCAGCAAATGAGGCCATTTTTTCGCAATTTCTGCCTTCAGCTTGGCAAGTAATGATGCGTAGTATGCTCCTGTAATGGTTTTTCCTTTTTCCTTTTTGAAGTTAATCGATTAAGATAACTCATTTACTATCCCAAAAAAATAGTCGCCATCACTTTCCCAGCCGAAAAAACAGTTTTTGCTTTTTTTGGAGCCGGCTCGCCCTTTGCAGTTCACTGTTTTGACTGAATTTTTGTTTCGGGTGTATCCAAGTTTCATCTACAGTAATTAATCGGCGCCAAAACTCGGATTTGGAAATGTTCATTCGAACACGTTTTTGGTCTAACGTAAGCAAACGCGGCACCCAACGCGCTGACAGCTTTCTCATGCCTAAATCTTGATTTAATATGTGACAAACACGTTCTTTGGCATTTTCATAACATCTACTATCTCTCTCACTTTAATTCGGCGGTCTAACACCATTTGGTGAACTTTAGCCACGCTATCGTCAGTGGTTGCAGTTTTTGAACGTCCCGAACGTTCATCTTCTCCCAAGCTCTTACGGCCACGCTTAAATTCAGCTGCCCAAAATTTCACTGTGGTAACACATACACAGAGTCCAACTCATTTTTGATTGGCCTTTTAAAAACAAGAATTTAATAACAGCTCGATACTCAATTTTTTCCATTTTCACAAAAAACACTCACATCGAAAAAAAAACTAAAAACTGCGGGTCCAAAATGACTGAAACTTCGGTAAGTAACTGTCAAAAGATGCACAACTAGCACTCACTAGCTTTTATGGACGAGTGCCGCTATCTTTACGTTGCGGTCGGGAACAGTTTCGGCAACCACCTCTTCATTGGAGCTATATCTCTCTGCGTTGAGCATTTTTTTGACGTTTGCCAATAGGTAATAGGATCAACGTTTCATCCATTGTCACTGTTTTTCGAACAGAGACTTCGTATACCTAAATATATAGGGGTAAGTGATCACCCTTCGTACATGAGGCACATTCGTACAGTAAGTATGAAAGAAAAAATAAACGGCGCACAAACACATGTTGGTTTGTGTGCATAGACATCCCAGGCGCCATTTTGCTCAACGAACTTCGGGCCAAGGTGTCTCACACCTGACAAGACGTAACGTGTTTCCGAGCGCTGTGAGTAATTTTTTTTAACGAAGTTTATGATCGCATTGTGAGTAAATTTTTTATGTTTTTTGCAAAATAGTGATGAAGGATTTATGTTAACAATGTTTACTTTGTGATTTAATTACTAATATTTCCATGCTAAATCAGAATTTTTGAAAAGTTGTAATGTTTATTTTGTGCATAGCCTGGGGTACATTCGGACTGTAATACAGGGGGCACATTCGCACGCGTACGATTGCTCCCCCTTAAATCATTTACGAAAAATAAAATCAAATATCGATTTTAATGAAATAAAATATAGCCCTATAAAATTTATTTTACGCATTCTATATTATTAGGTATTTTTTATATAAATATTTCCTTCAGAATCATGATGCGGAAATACATATAAAAAAAGGGTATATGAACCAATGAAGTTGATGAAGAATCTGTTAATTTAGCAGTTGACGAAGTAAAGCAAGGACGGTTGTCTTATAGAAAAGCCGCGTTGAAGTGCACCTGAAGGAAGCCTTGGTGCTGCAAATAGGAGCGGCTGGATAAATAGTGATATATTTGTGTCAGTATTAAAACATATCCAAAAGTACGCACTGACCTCACATCCGATTTTATTATTATGTGATAATCATGAAAGCCACATTAGCTTACAAGCTATAACGTATGCTCGAGATAATGGAATAACTCTTGCGTCTTATCCCATATACACAAGCCATCGCTTGCAACCGTTAGATGTTGCACTTTTTGGGCCGTTTAAGTCGAAATTGAAAATAGCTCTAAATAATTGGCATATGGTGAATCCAGGAAAAAGAGTCAGCATTTATAATATTCCCAAACTAATTAAAATTGCATATTTAGAATCTTTTACAGCGAATAATATAACAAGTGGATTTGCTAAGCCAGGTATGTGGCCGTTCATTGAAATGGCCCTTAGCGATGAAGATTTTGCTCCCATTGACGTATATGCTTCTAATTCCTGAAAATATTCCACCAAACCCGGAGACAAGTTCTGTTGCACTAGAACCGCTACCTTCTATTTGTGTTCCATCGACTGATATCAATGAAAGGAATCTGCATCTATCTTCCAGTGTTAATCGTGAGCTCTCACCTACTCCCTTGCTTAAAAATCGTCAAGAAACCGAAATTTGCAAACCACCCACTTCTACAACAGAAACGCAACCTGAACCAACCACTTGCAAACCTTCCACTTCAACAGCTAAGACTCAACCTGAACCGACTACCAATGTTCGCATAACACCAGAATCCATAAGACCATATCCTAGAGTTGTAAGAAACAGAAAAACTAATAAAGGAAGAAAACCAGGTAAATTTCGTATATATGTACACAGATACTCCTGGAAAAAATGAGGTAGAAGAGAGAGATTCAGACAGAAAGAAATGAAAAAAGGAAAACAGGAACGAAAAGCTAAAGCTAAAAAAATCAAACGTAGTTTGGTGGAACTTAATTTAATTCAAAAGAAAAAGAAAGCTAAAAAAGTAGAAAGTGATGAAGATTCAGAGGAATCTGAAGGATTGCAAATAAGATTGTGGGAAAGCTCTACGTCCTCCATTTGATTTCGAAACCGATGAAGACCAACACAAATGATGATGTGACACCGGAGAATATCAAAGATAATTGTTTTATTTTGTAAAATTTGAAAAAAAAAATTCTGTTGTCTATTACGTCAGAAAATTTCTCAGTCATTATTCGCCAACAGAGCTGAAAGTACATACTCGTATCTTATCTTCGAAAGAAACCGAGATCATTAATGTCATTTATTTTCCCTGATGTAGAAGACATACACACTTTGTTTATCACTGACGTCACCATGATCCTGCCTGATCCTGAACAAAGGCCACATTGTCCAGCTAGAACATTAAGGCTTTTTACTTTTATAATTGACTTAAATAATTTTAATGTGCAATGACTTCCAAAGTCACAACCAAATGTTTAATTACAAAGTCATGCTTAGTCAAAGGCTAATTACAAAGATCTTATATGGTTTATAAAGGCTAGAATTACGAATAACTAAACTTTTTGTTTTTTTTTCTGCAAAAAGATTTTAAGTTAATTATGGGTCAAGTTGAATATTATTAAGTAATTTTTAAGTTTAATAAATTTTATTTTGCTAATTTTAAAATTAGCAAGTTAAATAAACTCTTTAAATACCCTATATGAGTCCTCCCCATGTTGTACGAAAGTACCCCATCTGCTGTGCGAAAGTACCCCACAGGTGCATTCGTACAAATATCTAATCCTAAAACCAATTCTATAACTCCGTAACCTTTGTAATAAACTACGCTATATTTATTACACATAAGTGCATTAACAAGATACTGAAGTGAGTTAATTATTAACTAAATAACATAATAAAAATGCAAATGGGTATTAAATTGTAGTGCTTGTTAGCGGGTTTTCAATTAAATTCCTATTATGCGGGGATCCTTGTAATAGCACAAAAATGTCTTTTTAAGAGGGTATTTTCTCAAATTTATAAATAATTAGTTATAGTATTTAAGAAATTTGTATCATTAATGTACCACAAAAAAAAAAATGTTTTCCTCTGTACTGTACAGGGAGGTTCGGTCATTTTGTTTTTTTGGAAAGACGTTACTTTTTCAGGCGATCCTGGCGGAGTAAGTGTTTTTTCTTTAAAAAGAAATAAAAGATTTAAACAGGAACGTGAATTTTTAATAAAAATTTTTTTTTACTTATTAATGCAAACAAATTAAAAATAAAGTGAGAACGAAAATCGTTTTTGTTCATACTCAACATGATGCCAAACACGTCAACAACAACCAGCTGTCAAAACAAAACTAAAGAGAGTATCGCACTGAAATTTGGCATGTCTGCCTAAATCTGAACGGACTTCAAGGCACCATAACCTTTTTTGCAGTAGCAGCGCATTCTGGCGGTCAAGGATGTCACTTGTCACTCCATCTAGTAAAACGACGACTTTCAGTCCCACACACGCCACAGCAAAATGGGGTGGCGGAACGCAAGCATCGGACTCTCGTCGAAATGGCAAGGTGCATGCTCATTCAATCAGGTATTGGAAACAAGTTTTAGGCAAAAGCTGTAGCAGCGCCAAATTACCTGAGGAATAAGTAGATGTCCAACCGTCGGTTTGGAAGGCCACACACCGTTTGAATGTTGGAACAAAAGATTGCCGAACCTGAGTCAAAGCTCCTGGTAAGGAAAAGTTCGAGGCGCGCTCAACAGAAGAGATCATGGTCGGATACTCTTAAGCATCCAAGGGGTACCGAGTGTGGGTTCCTGAAAAACGAAATGTGGTTATTACCACGGACGTCAAATTTATAGAAAACGAGAAAACGCGTGGAGCGTCAAGAAAAATATTTTGCAATTCCTGGTGAAGAATCTGAGAGCGAATACGGATCAACTTCAATTCAGATACCGATGCAACGGTTAGAAAACTTGAACTTGGTTAGATGGAGATAAAGAGCCCGAGGAAGGGACTGCGCAACAGGATAACCAAGTTTCAAAAGTTAGCTTCCAGTTCCAAGAGCAGAACAAAGAGGCTCAACGGACATATCTAACGAGGTCTGTATCGCAGGCTTCGTATAAAATGCTTTCAAAGAGTTTGGGTATATGAGAGAGCTTAGCAATGGGACGATAATTGGTAACTTCATGCTTAGATCCCTTTTGTGTATCGGGATTATAAAAGAGGTCTTCCAAATCTGGAGAAATTCTCCCTGTGTAAGGGATAGACGAAAAAGGTAGGAAACGGGTAGAGACTGGTTGGAAGAGAATTTTTTTTGGAATACGGCGGAAGTCCATCTGGGGCAGGTACAAATTCATCTTTAAGATTTAGTAACTTTTCTTCAATAACTGCAGGAACGAAATTTTGAGTGAGAAAGGGACCAATGGAAAAATTTCGTAGATTATTGATGTCCCTCTTTGGTATGAAGAAGTTGTTATCAAATGATTGTTTGAAAAATATAGCAAAAAAGTTGGCGATGGTAGGAGGATCACTTGAAGATTTTGTTCCAAAACCGAGGGAGGAAGGATAACCATCAGTCTTACTTTTGCAATTGACAAATTGAAAAAAGGACATGGGGTCATTTATGAGGTTGGTTTGCGCACTATTCAGGTAGCGTTGATAGAGAGAGTTATAGAGTTCAATGAAATGAAGATATATACCTAAATAATTTGAATAGTCGGAAGAAGAGTGGGTTCGAAGGAATACCGCCCATAACTTGTTTCTTTTGTTTTGTAGAAAGCGGAGTCTACGACTATACCAAGGAGGGAATGTAAAAGAAGTTTTATGGAGGGAATACGGCACATAAAGGGAGATGGATTTGAATATTTCTCTGTAAAAAATGGAGAGGACAGTGACCAGGAATAGATAGGTAAACTCGAATGAAGCCCTGCTTAGATAGGTATTGATTTTACGGATATCAACCTTGACTAGAAAGTCGTAACATTAAGCCGCTTAGGGTACAAATCAGTCAAGAACTGGAAATTAGGATATCCCTTTGCAGGTATCTGAAATCCAAAGGATTAATTTTTCATAAGACGCAGGACAATAGGAAACACTTTGTGAAAGGGCGGAAGTGAAAATTCAAAGATTAAAATATATCCGTCAAATTAGGAACTTTCGTGAAAGTGGATATCAGATAATCTGTGTAGATGAATCATGTATGTATGTATACATAGCTCCCACACAAGAGGAATATCTTGGACTGATGGAAGTACGGAAGGACTAAAAAGGACGGAAGAGGAACCTTCGCGCCGGTCATTGTACTGGACAACGCTCCCTATCACAATAAATAAAAAAACTGAGTCCTAACTTCATCAGCAACGAAATTGGAGTTATTTAATTGGCTAGTAGAAAATAATGTTGCGCATAGCTGAAGATTGAACTGTATGATTTAGTTCGATAAAACAAGACATCCCCGCAGCATCAAATAGACGACTTGATTAGATCAACAGGCCATGAGGTACTCAGGCTACCATCATACCATCCGGACTTGAACCCAATTGAGAATACCATATATGGCGTATTGTAAAATCAATAGTGTCGGGTAAAAGCACCACATTTAAGCTGGATGACATCAAGAAAATAGCAGAAGAAGAATTTGCAAAAATTACTATCAAGGAATGGAAAAAAACATGCGATAAGGCCATAAGGACAGAAGAAAGCGACGACGACTGATGACGATTAAGTGCCTTGATCTTGAAAAAATAAGTGTAATATAAACATTTATATTCATATTTTAAGTCAAATTCATATTAGCAAAACATTATTTCTTCTTTTCAACACAATAATTGTGAACAGAGTGCCAACTTCATTGAAAAAATATACAATGGACACGCCACGTCCATGCATTCTCTCTACACTCCGGTTTCGCATCTGTCAATACCCGCTTGGATCAAACATCAAAGTATGGTTACGCTCAAATTTCGTCTGGATCACTTCCAGGATTACTGGAATAAACTGGAAAAGAGGGCATATGCGCAAGAAATTGCTATCCTGCATGGAAAGGGAATGTGGATGAGCAAGGTGTGTGTGCGTGAATATGGAAATGTCGTGTTAACACCTCTCTATCGTCTGACCCTCGTGCAAATCGGTCTCATTCTAGCAACTATACTAGTAAATTGATCTCATTCTAGCAAATCCTGGCAGGTTATAGAAATGTACAAAGTATGGGTAATTCACTTGCAGTGTGTCTGTGCGAAAGTTAAGGGTTTGCAAAAGAACTAGTAAAGGTTGCCACTAGTTACTTCATCTATTTTTACGGTGGGCGTAAATGCAAATTTGCTAATCTTAAGACCGCCAGCGCTGCCAAATAGTGTGTTATAAATCAAACACCCAGACTATGGGATGGGCTGAGAAAAAGGAAACTATCAAATGTGTATATTATTGCGATTGATACAGAAATCACCTATTTAGATGTACTCGTAGACAAAACTCAATACTTTTGTCTCTGCGAAGGAATTCCTAAAATAGAGTTTTTGTCAGATAGATATATTGATAATTTCAACTGATGAACTCGGACTATGACATACTCGGAGCTCAGGACATGTTAGGATTTGTTAGCATCTGGCTAGAATGTTGAAATAGAGACGGAGGTAAAGAAATTTCCAGCGAACCAATGGGAGCCCTCCATAGTGGGTTACTGGCACTATCGCCTGAAAAGATCTGGCCTTCCAGATCAGGAGTCGGACGGTCGACCAAATAAGAATAAGAAAAAGGACTCGTTGGCCCGTTTGGATGTGGATTTGTCGTCAGTAGAAGACAGAGGCAAGTGGACTGAAGCTTCATTAACTGGATATCTGAAGCTCTATATCGCCAATATGGTAAAACTTTATTCAAGGCTAGTAAGTTTAGGACCTACCTTAGGGCAGATCTTACAAGAAATCCATCAACTTCAAATTTATATCCACCACATGCTTATTGATTTAAAGGTTGCATATGCATTTCTGGTATTGTCATCCCCACCAAAGCACGCTCGCTAATTTGCAAACGTCAATAATGACACCACCGAGATGTTTGATGACACGCTGTTATGAGAGTTCTTCATTATCGAACTTGTGTAAAATTTTCGGTCTTTTCTGCATAAACGGCGTTTGTGGAAAAATATACAACAACGAATTTTAAGGAGTATATAATATTTACTCGTACATTTATCTTGTCAGAAAGGATAGAATTCAACAATTTATATGGCTAAAGCATGTCCAGCGAATGAATACCACCGCTCTGGGCTAGTATTTTCGAATCCATACTGAGGTGATACACTGTAAAGGAGGACTTCACTTTAGGTGGTGCACCCTAGTGAAGGGCAGAAATTTGCAACTGGAGGCGATAAGCAAATGATCGTACATACTGGAAGAAGCTATCGGATGATGCATAAGTTCAACTCGGACTACAACTTCACATAAATTAAGGTTTTGAATTCCAGACGAAATCCGATGACTGTTTTATGGCCTTTAAGGTCTTATGTAGCGATATGAATAAAGGCGAGCTATACAGAGCTGTATAAAGCTTCGACATTCTGGTAAAATAAAATTTCAGCATTTCTTCTTCTGTGCAATATGACAACAGAGAATGCAAGTTGATCATTTAAAATTAGGAATAACTGGATAAACTTTATTTTAGTAATGCGACTTTTTAACCTTCTGGTAAAGGTTGCAAAGAATGCTCAAGTCAACATCAAATTGTTTCCAAATCAGTACGGCTGCTTGCATATTCTGAAGATAATGTCACAATAGAAGAGCTGTCAGCAGAGCATTTGACAGAGTCGGGAAATAATCACCAAAAATCGGGTTTGTTAGTGTCCAAAAATCAAAACTAAGTACAAGTTGGTATTGTACTTTTATACAAAAAAGGACTTTGTGTCCTATACAAAATGTCATCATCAACAGTTACAACTATAAAGCTGTGAACAAGTCCATCTTTTTATTCAGTCATATCTGACAACAGTAGGTCTGTTCTGTTAGTACAAATTTGTACTAAAATCTCTTCCCAAGAGAGAAATATTGTAAAAGAGAACTTTTGAGAGAGTAATTCATACCCCACCCTACCAATTGACACAATAAATTTTAACAGGAGTTTTTTCTTTTTGCAGAAATTGTAAAAAACCTCAAATCAAACAAATTGTAAAAGAACTCTCAAACTCGTAAAAGTTTAAATTTCTGTGAATTGCGACAATTTTATGGAAATGAACTCAAAAGAAGAGCTTCAGATTGTAGTGAATTCTTCGCCGAATACAATAAATCTCATTAAAAGCATATTACATATATCAAAGCCGTAATAATAACTAAATCTGAAAATCTTCCTGGCACTTTGCAATTTCTTTTTTGTATTGTTATTAATTGATATGTTTGACATTTTACAAAAAAAGTTTCCCGCTAGATTTTGCGTTTAAGAGAGAATTCATCAGTACTCCTCAAACTTAAGCAAACAATTCTCTTTTGCAAATTGTTACAAAAATCTCTGCAAATAGCCTTAAAGATTTTCGAAACCACTTTAACAAAAAGTCAGGAGAATTGTGAGCCATTATCGAAGTTATGTTATAAATCGAAGGAAAAACTTCTAGAGTAGGAAGTTGAGGTATTGGAAAAATCAAATCCTTTAGTCTTAATAAACTCCTTTAGTCTTAATAAACTCGTAGAATTCCACGTATTACATGTTACAAAGTTTCATTGAGTTGCAGGATGCACTACGGACTACAACACCGAACTCAAACATTGGTTTATCAGTCATCACAATAGAAGAATGGCAAGTTCTTAAACAGCTCTTTTTGAAATTTTGAAACTTTTTGAACAGGCAACTAGAGAACTTAATGCAGAAAAATACATATCCCCTTAAAAAGGGTGACCAGATAGCAATTATAGTTTTTGCAATTGTTATGTTTCAGCAGCTGTCAAAGTTAACAATGACATCGAGCTATCAAAATACGAGTATCCAGTAAGGTAAGTTTTACTCGAAATTCCGGCTCAGTTGTAAATACGTAACGTGAATTTTGTCGTGAGGTCGGTCGTTATGATGGCTTCAGTGTACAATACACTCTTTTGGATCTTATGCCAACAAGCAGACAGAGATTGGTGCGAAATGAAAAAAAAATAGCCGCCGTAGCGGCCTGTATCGAAGAAGTTCCTGAAATGTTGATTCGGCGCCGATCAGCTGAATTGGGGATCGCCAGAGTCAACCCGGCTTATTTTGCGATTGGATTTGAGCCTACATCCATATAATATTTTGCTGACGCAAGATCTGAAACCGGACGACCATAGACAACATCGCTAATTGGGCTCTGGAAATGTTGGCCGGACATTTGGATTGTAGGCAAAAAATCATCTTCTCGGACGAGGCCCATTTTTAGCTCAGCGGCTATGTCAACAAGCAAAATTGCCGTTATTGGAACGAATACAACCCAGAAGTGCTCGGCCAAGCAGCGATGCATCCTCAAAGATTGACTGTTTGGTGCGGTTTGTGGCATGAGGCCATCATTGGACCTTATTTCTTTCGAAATGAGGAAGGAGACACGGTTACTGTCAATGGTCTCAGGTATAGAGCGATATTAACCGACTTTCTGTTGTCAGAGCTCGACAACACCGATATATCCGAGCTGTGGTTCCAACAGGATGGCGCTACATGCCATACAAGCAACGAAAAAATTTGGCGACTGAGTCATCCCACGGCGAGCGTTCATCAATTGGCCGCTGCAACCATACAATTTGACACCACTCCATTATTTTCTCTTGGGCTACGTCAAGTCCTTATTCTTCGTTTTGGACGGGCTCGAGCGCATGTATTGAACAGAGTCACCAAAAATTGGACAGACCGCTTGAAGCACTGCAGAAATGTCATACAATTTCGGAGAAATAGAATCCAACATCAATTTGGCGCTTTGCACAATTTTAGACCCATGATACACAATGACTATGTTCCATAATGAAGAGTCCGGAAAAGCCATACGAAATAAATTAATTGATAAAGTGCAAGTTATGATGGAGGTACCGTTGAACGTTGGTTTTAAATATTTGAAGGTTATAATGACAAAGAAATAAAGAGCTAGGCAGGGCATTCAATAAGCGAGCTGGGGGCTTGAGGGTATACTGATGAGCATTCATAGAGAGACGGGTGTTACGGTTAAAGTTTTGAAGGGCGGAATGCTACTGGCGATTTCTATGGAGCAATGGTGGTGGAAATAGCGATAAAACAGAGTGAGACACGAGACATTACACCGGTGTTCGAGGTTGCCCATTGTTTGAGTGATATGCGTCTTATCGCACGGTTTTGGATCTTATCTAGCAGGTGCAGAGATGTTTTTCGCGCACCCGACCAGATGTGGGTATTATACTTCAATTTCGAGCGGATGAATGCCTTATATATTGAAGCCAGATCAGAGGGGGAGAAATATTTCTTACATCGCTTGAGGAACCTAGACATTTCGCAGCATTTTTAACGATACCGAATATGTGGTCATTCCAACATAGGTTGTCATTGACAAATATACCGAGAATGAAAAGTTTATCGGTTTCGACGATGCAAGTTCCATTCATGGATAATGCCTGGGTGTTTAAATTTCGCTTTAATGACAGCAGACAGCATTGTGTTTTGGAAGCATTAAATTCTAGTCTGTTAGTGGTTCCCCAATTAGTTATGCTGGTAATATCAGAATTTAATGAACTTAACATACTCTGCCGTTCCCATTCTACACCCGAAGGTTAGGGACGTGAATCCAGGAACGAACACGGAAAGCAAACAGTACTGTCGTCAACAAAGGAATATAGTATATTGGATTAGAAGTAGCAGACAAGAGATCGTTAATGAAAATTGAAAAGAGTGTCAGAGACAGAACGGAGCCCTGGGGCACACCAGCATTTATTTTGTGAATATCAGACTTGAAACCATCCAAGACAACTTGAATTGAACGTTCCGAAAGGTAATTTCTAATCCGTTGAAGAATAGAGTCATCGATCCCAAATGCACGCATCTTCGACAAAAGAGCCTGATGCCAAGCAGTGCAGTTATAAGTGCAGATAAGTGCAGTTATCTTTATGTTTTGGTTCCACTTTTCGCTGAGACATGCCATAAAACCACCAGTGGACCTGTTGCTACGAAAACCGGCCATTGAGAAGTCTTCGTGTTTCGAGACCTTTCCATGACCTTGGAAAGAATCGAAATAAGTGCAATAGGTCTGTAGGGACAGAGAGAAGAAGATTCACCTTTTTTTCGGGCAAATGCTGTTTTCCATCAATGCCAAATAGTTATTGAGTTTCAAAACTCCAATGGCCGACTGCAAACCTTTTTACTGACGGTTGAAATGTCGACGCTGACTGTCTCTTTGCGTCGAGCAGCTATTTTTTACGGACATATGAGGGATATATCGCCTCACTAGTAGCTCGGATACGCAATTAAAATGAGAACGTAAATTCGTCTACAGATATCCACAGCATGAAAAGGGACGATATTGAGGGAGCACTTAACTGCCGTGATGGTAATACTTCCGCCTCTGGATAAGGTGATCCAACCAACCCTTACGATTTGGGTAGATATTTTGACGCTGGTGCGAGCACTGACGGACAGCACTAGAATCGACAAGATTATTGCAGAACCATTATATTGTATGATTTTTTGAAAGATATTCGATTGGGCTTAACAATGAGCTTAGCAACGATACTACGAGCATCTTACCGAATAGCAGTAAAAACTCTAAAAATCACGTTTAAGATCGCTTCTTATACTAACTTGAGGTTAAGGCATTTATATATGTATACTCGTATATCAACTGGACTTGAATATAAAAGAAACACTTACACAAAGCTATATTTCATGTTCATTACCAGTGAATAATAAGAGCACGTTTACTTAAAAAAAAAAATCGCTTTTACAAAGAAGGAAGGAATTTAAATTACTTCAACAATTTGTTCTTCTTATTTAACCAAAAATGGCAAGTAAGATGAAGTTACGAGTAATTTGTTCTCTTCTGATCATTGTGTACGTTTATTGACAAGGCCAAGTTCAAACAGTTCTCATATCTCTTAAATAATAAATTGCAATATTACAACAATGTGCACTTGTTTGTTTTGAACGTTCTTATCATTTTTTCTTCTTTTCTAAAAATATATTATACATATTTTCAACTTCACAAAGGCACAATTCAAACATACCAGCTGCGATAAAACCTTTTGCCATTGCCTGGGCAATTTTACCTCCTCCCAGAAACCCAATTTTCAAAGCAGCACTCATATTTTAAAAACAAATTGAATTTTTTTATGTCCTCAATGGGTAAGAGTATTATAGAAAATTGTAAAACAATGCAAATTACTATAGTCACTTCAGATCCTACTGTGTCGAGAGTCAAATTCAGAATAGTTCCAAATTCAAGAAATTGTAAACGAACGAAATCGAGTTCAAGCTTATCTCTGTTGTACATAGCTGGCATATCAGTTGTTTTTGTAGGAGCTGCCTTATCAGTTTTGATAAGCATAATCTTCCCGTACTTTCGACGTACGCATCTAAATTTGAGGGGTTCCTTTGATATTATCTGGATGACATCGCAAATCAAATAACATAAATTCTCTCGTAGTGACTGGATTACAAATATTTTGTTGACATAATATTGTAAGCAATATTTTATTTATTGGTTGCCAGTATTCCGATAGACGATAAGCCTCACGTCATAGATAATAGTTTCGCCTAGAATCAGATATAGATAAATATGTAGTTTAGGTATCTGCTGTAGTAGGTAGTATCTGGTGTTTTTGAAACTAAGGTGCTTTGAAGCGAGTTGTTGCTTTTGGTAATCTGGTTTTACCAAAGAACATATACGATTCGTAAAAGTCGAACAAAATTAAAGTGGGTCATGGCGAACGTTTTTTGAGATTCACGACGTTTACTTTCAAAAGGTGAATATTATGCCAGCTTATTCGACCGGTTCCAAAGACGATCTGCATGAAAAACGACGAAGTAAGTGCCCTTCAACCAAGACAATGTACTGGCGCAGACGTGTTTTGTGGTTATGGGGAAATTTCATCTATTGGGGGATCTACTTGGTTTTTGATCGGGAAATTGCTGACTATGTTGTAACTTGGATTGGATCAGCAGGACAACAATCAAGTTCGTAACCAAGTGCTTATCCTACTTTCCAGTGGTGGTCCCCTGAGTAAATACTGACTCTTGCAGGCTAAAAGGGTAAGTGCATGCTCGAATAGTAAGCATAATACTGGCCTATGCCGTCAAAGAGTTCACATCCCTATACGAAAGAGATACAAAAAAAAAAATGCGACGAACCAGCTAATAGCCTCGAATATTAACGGATTCACTGTTGACGACTTTGGCAAACGATTAAAGGACAACGATCTTCGAATCGGCACGTAGAATGTTTAGACCCTTACCAGACCGCGTATAGCCGGATATCCGCAATCGCTACAAAGCAGATATAGCTGCCATTTAATAAGTGCGATGGGATGGACCGGACAAAAAGAGGATGCAAAGCCATGATATATGTATGTATACGATGGAAAATGTAACAAAAAACAAGTGAAACAAGGACATGAGTCGCAGCGTTTATTCGGATGCGGATTCGCGCTAGGGGGAAGGCTTAGGGAATAAGTCTTGAGCTGGAGGCATGTTAGTGAGCGCTTAACGGCGGTTTGCATAAAATCCGAATTCGCCAGCATAAGCCTCATAAACGCCCACTCACCAACAGCGAGAAGGACGGTCTTACCAAAGACTGCCGAGCTCTTCGCGCTCTTCGCGCACTTCGCGCTCTTCGATAAAACCTACAAGAAATGCCTTAAGAATGACCCTGTCCTTGTCCTTGTCGATTTTAATGTCTATCCAGATATAACGTCGATTTTATTGCCAAAGCCAAGTAGGGCATCTTTGGTAATGCGCTCGGAAACTACATTACTTTCGGAAACCGACGCAAGCTTATGAATTTTGCGGCGGGACGCATTGTAACTATAGCCAGCGTACGATTTCCACATCTTGATATCCATAAAGGGACATGACTGACTTCTGATCTACAAACCGTCAACTAAATTGATCATATCACAATCGACGCAATACATTCTTTAAGTGTTTTGGATGTTCAAACATTCCGAGCAGCCAACATCGACTCGAACCACTATCTTGTTGTAGCCAAGATATGAATGCGGATACCCATAACAGCCCAAAACCAGCATGTTATTGTGAGGTATCCAATTGAGTTACCCTTTAGAGGAGTCCCATGCCGGCAGCATCGAACCGAGACGCATCTGATGCACTGGCTTTCAAGCCACCCCACTGGTTCGATAACGAAAGCAGATGGATAAATCTAGAAAAACAACGACAAGAAGAACGAGCTGAGCTAGCGAGCTCTACGAGCAGAAAAGACGACCACAATAAAGACTTTTCAGAAGAAAAAGAAACAGCACGACCAGCACTTGCTCGAGGTCTTAGAGAAGTGCCACCGGGCGAATGAAGTTCTGAAGTTTTACCAACAAATAAAATGAACATGCCAAAGCTCAAACAGGAATCTGCAAGGATAGAAAAAGAAACCGCATAGTATTTTCGGCCACCCGACTAAATTGAAGTCAAGACAGCGGTTTCCAAAGCCTTAGTCTAACAAAGTAGCTGGACCCGATGGTTTTACTATAATGCCGGGCTTTTTAGAACAGCAAATAATGACTGGATATGAAGAATATATCAACCCATCTCTAAAATCTGGATCGATAAGAGTATGCCTGAAGAATGGAACCTCAGAATTGTTTGTCTGATTGCATAGAAGGCAGGACCGCCGAACTGCGCCAACTCCAGTGGAATAAGCCTCTTTAACATCGCAAAAGATCCTGTCTGCTGTATCATTTGAACTCTTCGTCTCTTCAGTCTGACTGGCCCCTATAAGCGTGGTTTTAGGTCAGGATTGAATTTTCAACCTATGACAGATCTTGAAAAAAACCTAAGAATCTCACTTCTTGATTTCAAAGCCGCATATTGGAGCTTCTATAGAGGCGAATTATATATGGTCTTGATTAATTTGGACATCCCTGCCAAGTTCATTTGACTTTGCAGTGCAGGATGACGGTGTGGAATGCACGCTACTTCATCAATGTCGGCAATGATAAAACCGAGACCTTCAATGTCACAGGGAGTAGAGGGCAACTGATTAGCAAAACACTCTCTCGAGCAACAAAAATGACATTATATAAGACACTGATCACCCCAGCCCTGCTTTACAAAAACAAGAAAGCAGCAGAAACTTTTACACTGACGAAAACGGATGAAAATGCTCTTGGACGCTTCGAGGGAAAACTTCTTGGGGGAATTTTCAGTCCAGTTTGCATAAATGTAGAAAACGTTTCAACAGCAAACTGTACGGGCTCCACAGCGATGGCGACCTCGTCAGAAAAATTCAGATAATCCGGCTACATCATCTTGAGCGCATGGACACCACCGCAAGTCTTCGATTCCAACCCAGAGGGACAACGGAGTACCTTATCTTAAATGGTGCACATAAGCGGAAGGGGACCGCATCCAACTTCGTGTGCGCAACTGCAGGCAGCTGGCAAGAGACCGTGCTAGCTGAGGCTCTTTTCCACCATGAGCTGTAGGGTCATCTAAGTAAGTAGGTCATCTAAATCAGTAAGAAAGTCCTTTTCTTATGAAGGAATATATGTCGAGGGTTGTCTGAAATGAACAATGATACTCGTATAAGACATTTTTTCTAAAAATTTTTTTTTATTTTTCTACATAGTCACCTTGTAACTCTACACACTTCTCCCAGCGATGCTCCCATCTCTCTAACCGGTCCAAATAGTACTTGGCATTTTTCTCTGCAAAATAATTGTTCACGAAGGTGATTGCCTCCTCATTTGACGAAAATCTCTGTCCTCCGAGCACAGTTTTTAGATGAGGGAACAAAGAGAAGTCGTTTGGGGCTAGATCTGGTGAATAAGGTGGATGGTCAAGCAGTTCAAACCGTAATTCATGGATTTTCGCCATGGCAACCGCTGAGGTGTGAGACGGCGCGTTGTCTTGCTGAAACAGGATTTTTTTTTTCTGCAAATGTTACCGTTTTTCCGCAATTTCTGCCTTCAGCTTGGCAATTAATGATGGGTAGTATGCTCTTGTAATGGTTTTTAATTTTTGAAGATAATCGATTAAGATAACTCCTTTACTATCTCAAAAAACAGTCGCCATCACTTTCCCAGCCGAAAAAAAACAGTTTTTGCTTATTTTGGAGCCGGCTCGCCCTTTGCAGTCCACTGTTTTGACAGAATTTTTGTTTCGGGCGTATAATGGTATATCCAAGTTCCATCTACCAGTAATTAATCGGCGCCAAAACTCGGATTTATTGCGCCCAAACTGCGCCAACAGAGCGTTGGAAATGTTCATTCGAACACGTTTTTGGTCTAACGTAAGCAAACGCGGCACGAAATGCGCGGACAGCTTTCTCATGCCTAAATCTTGATCTAATATTTAACAAGTACGTTCTTTGGACATTTTTATAATCTCCACTATCTCTCTCACTTTAATTCCGCGGTCGTCTAACACCATTTGGTGAACTTTAGCAATGTTATCGTCAGTGGTTGCAGTTTTTGGATGTTCCGAACGTTCATCATCTCACAAGCTCTTATGACCACGTTTAAATTCAGCTGCCCAAAATTTCACTGTGATAAATGATGGTGCAGAGTCCCCATACACAGAGTCAAACTCATTTTTGATTTGCGTAGGCGTATTGCCTTTCAAAAATAAGAATTTAATAATAGCTCGATACTCAATTTTCTCCATTTTCACAAAAAACACTCACATCGACTCACTCAAATGACTGTCAACTAAAAACTGCGCGTCCAAAATGACGGAAACTTCAGGAAGTAAATGTCAAAAGATGCGCAACTAGCATTCACTAGCTTTTATTGACGAGTGCCGCTATCTTTACGTTGCGGTCAGACAACCCAGTGATGAGAAGGCCCTGGGAGATCGAAAGACCGTAGGTGCTTGTGAGGAGGGGTTAAATAAGATTATTTACACATTTTTTCAGAACAATGGCGGGCAAACTAAAAAACCATCCTTAAGTATATTTATCTTGCCTAGTAGCTATGTTGGTGTTATTTTAAGAGACATTTGAGATGTTTGAGTGCAATTACTTAGGTAACCGAACTATTTGGGATCCGAATCTTCAGTTTGGACATGAAACAACTCATTGCAAACCGACCGGTCTGTGTCTATTTCCGAAGGTGTTTATGCTGATTCAGAATTTAATGCCATATGTACGAGTACATGCTGTGATACTCATACGTGCTGCATCAAGAGCCGGTGTTGTGTAAATTATTAGCTTGATCATACGGAAATGTACCACCGTGTTCTTTCCAAGTTGATTGCCAAAGCACAGTTCTCAGCATGACAAGGATTTCGTTTTCTCTTGCTTTGAGATCCTTGATAAAATAGGTGGAATTCTGACGCTTTCCAATCCTTCTCGGACTTCTAAAATCCAAATTGAAGTCTAATATGTTTGCTGGTGCCGAAATTGTTTGCATTTTGTACGCAGTCTAGGTCTATCTAGATATTATGCATTTAAAGGAGAATCTATAATCTTGGTACAACGACAGACGTTCCACAGCTTAACTTTCTTAGCCATCAGACTGTTCATATGAGGGAACATGCTCTGAAGAGTACGCTTTTTTCGTCCTTCACCCTTTGAGATTGTTATTCTTGATGGAGAAAACTTATTTAAATATTCTAAACATTAACCAAGGTCAATGGAAAATTAAAACGTATCGCAAAACCCAAACACATGCTCAAAAATCTCCCGAATGTTTGTATGAATGAATGGGATACCTATAGAAAGCTGGGCCATGGGTCCTGTGCTGTGTCCCATTTGACTTGACTAATGGATTCCTATTATATGGGAAATCTGTGAAAATATATTAACTCCTACTCGTCGAATATTTTATTACGCATTCCCGAATTCAATTTGATTTTGTAGACGTGCTCCCGACCAAACACCACCCTCTCATATTGCACCCATCCATTCCAAATAGACAGAGGGAAGAGCTGCCAACTTCAGAACAGAGGACACTGAATACACCAATAGCATCAGGAACACATCGGAGGCAAAGAAGATTGAATAGAATGGTAAATGGGAAGGAACACGGAATTCAACTGTCGTGTACAATGTCTGCCTAATGTGTCACGTTCCTCGTCAGTAAATTGCAATAAAGGCTGACATTTCGTGCGACAAGTCTCTGTCTAATAGAAAAAAGCAATTTCTTTCCTTTCTCGCCATATACGAGTGTAGATATAGAGGAATATACCATGGATTTTCCGTGCCGACTTTTTTTTTCTGCCGCTTTGGCAATGTATACCGGAACCGCAATAGTCATCATTGCCGTTGTCCTTACCAGGATCTATTCAACACTCTACTGAACACGACCGACTACCCCATTACCGACTACCCGACCGACTTTCCAACTTATTCTTGTATACACCACATCTCAAGCTCTACCTAATAACGTAGTTGCGTCCTAGCCCTCATCCTGGTTGGAATATGGCTTTAGGGAATGGGTATTGCGAAAGGACACGAGGATGCGCTAAATGTCCGTGAAATATTTGATTTAGGATGGCCCGACAGGGAAGACGAGAAAAAAGAAAAACAGCAGAAAAGAGTGGATGAAAGGCTCATGTAGTCCTGTGAATATTCTTTCGTTAGTTTGTGTGTTGGGTTGATTGTTTATGTTCGTTGATTTAATTCCAAAGCGCTTTATGGGTAGAGATACAGAGAGAGAGAGGACATTTTTGTGCTTAAGTGTTGATGAAAAATGTTTTCCTTTTACGTTACCAATAATCCTTAATGGACATAAAGCTAAGTCACGTGTATTGTTCTGGGCTGGTGTAGATACGTATCTAATACTTACAATATCTATGTGGTAAGCTTAAGGGATTAATTGACTTTCTATGAAGCAAATCGGCCACAGATAGGTTGGCTTCCATGTTTCAGCCCAATGTGTGTGTCGTGCAATGGTATTTTGGATGCTTCCGTTTAATTGAAAGGTGTCAGCGGAAATGCCAAAAGTTGTTACTCGTACCTATTAATACTCGGCAGAAAGAAGAAGAAAGGTTTTGCTTTGTTTTGGTGCCAGTTGGAAGGATTAATGAAAGGCAACACAGTTTATCATTGTCCTGGTACTCAGAGATACTCGTATCTGAACCATACTACATAGTATTGAGATTAACAGGTCACGGAAAATGGAATTGACGAAGCGTATTATACTCTAACCACGTATAACCGCGCCCCAAGATAAACACTAGATACGGAGATTAAATTTAAATTATGGACGGAATAGGTGGCTAAGAGTCTACTTTGAACTTTTTAATGATCAGACTGGTTCCATAGTCACTCGAAGGAACATAATGATAGCCTATAACCAATTTTTCTTTTATAAATCAGAAAATCAGATGGTCGGCAAGCTGCAAAATTGGAGATCTAGAAATGACTTCGAACAGTTACACTATACTGGTCTAAGGCCGTGAGCATAGAGTAAGATCTTAGTTCCTGCCCATAGCAGTTAGACTCCCATATCAATACTTCCCGAAAGCTATAAACATACGTATGATAGTTAGAGTGAGAACTAACAATATATACGAGTAAATAAAATAAATTGATGGTGCAACAGTCTGGGATGGAATAATATCTACTCTCCCTGCTCACTGTGTTATTCGTCTTGTCAGTCTGTGCACAGAGAGAATATGCTCCACATAAAGCAAGGAATTTTTTTGCTGATTTGTCCTTTTGGTCAAATTGGGCTAGAATGTTTACATCCATTCGTTTTACATGTTCTAGCCATCCCAGACGATAGGTACTCACTTTTCTGAACAGGTCGATGTCTCTATATACAGGGTGTCCCAAAAATCAACGTCAAGCCGGAAACGGGTGATAGGTCAAGTGGTGTCGGTTATCATAAAATTATAAAAAAAAAAATCTCAGTCATGTACTTTTAAAATTATTGGCACTCAAAAAAAAATCGAGAAATCTGACACCCTGTGACGATCTTTTAAGTACTGTGACCGCAAATCTTTACTTTTCTTCGATTTTTTTGTTGTCACGTAACTCCGAGTAACTGTTCTATAAATTACGGTCCAAAATTGAAACATAACTATATCGGTTTTAAATAAAATATTACTTTTTTATCCATCCATGTACCTGAAAATCATTAATCATCTAAATTGAACTGACTGTGCTGACAAAACAATGTACTGTGCCATTTTGGCAAGTAACTTTAAAAGATGGCGTATTTAGTCTGGATTCTAAAATGGTACGACACTTGCTAGACTAACGCTTAATTGAAGACAAAACAAATATATTGTTAAAGAAACCCGAATCATAGTTAATTCTTTTTAATAAGTTAAAATGAGTACCAAGTGTGTGTGAGACAGACGGTGACGCTGTGATTGAGACGGATAAACACGCCATTTCGACTAGTTTGAGTGAAACAGATAGATATGCAACCGCTGTCAGTTCATTTCATTTTTTTCCATCACAGAGCACACAGAACACTACGTTCTCTTGATATATACTCTCAGGATCGCCATCTACCCATCTTGTATCTTACAACAAATGTTCAAACTGCTTGCCTTCAGCGGCAATGCAAGCTCTGCATCTGGTAATAAGACGGGCATATCTTCTGGAGTTGATGTCTTCAATGGCTTCTGCAATTTTCCCGCCCTATCCACCTGTTGGAGTATTCCCAATCGAGGAACTCTCGTACTGTGCGAGCACAATGCGTTGGGCAGCCATCTTGTTGATGCCACATGCATGCACAACAATTTAGTGGCACGTCTTCCAATAAATTTGGTAAGTGGTTCTCCAAATTATCTAAATAAACCTCGGCATTCAAATTCTGCGGAAGCTCGAATGGGCCAGTAATTCTATCATTCAAAATTCCCGTCCACAAGTTTACTTTAAAACGGTACTGTGATTTATCTTCCCGCATAAAATGTGGATTTTCCAGGTGCTGCTCGTGCAAATTGGGGATGGTCATGTAACCGTCCCTTTGAAAAGTTGATACGCCCGACCATAGAATTTTTTCGAAGAATCTTGGATCGCTGTACCTCTGCAACATCGTTTGACAAAATTGCACTCTGTCTGGATAATCTCGGGGTAGCAGACTTTGGACTCGTTTTACATGGTACGGATGGACCTGGTTATTCCTTAGAATTCGGTGTGCTGTACTTTTGGGCACTCCTATGCTTTCTTCAATTGCAGGTATTGAGGTATTACGGTCTTGTGCGACTGTTTGTAAGACTTCGTCCTCGTAGGGCATGACGGGTCTTCCCTTACTAATCATTTGATTTGGAAAGCGACCCTCTGGCAATGACCGGTGCATATTTATAAACGCTCGATGATCCTAATGACGCCGAGCATTTGGGTATCTCTTATGATAAAGTCTGGCTGCAGCACAAGCATTACATCTGCATTCCCCATAAATGAGATGCATGTTAGCATATTCCTGAGCAGTATATCGAGATGGCATGATGGCATTCACACTACCCAATCACGGGATCAACGATCAATAATAGCCCAGAAGAAATCCGGGCTCGACAGAAACAGTCAGATAGCAAATCAAAGTCGCAACGCAATGACAATAAAGAAAGCCAAAGTTGTAAGCACGAAATCAACACGAATACAGAATAATGAGCTGTAAGCGAAGGAGCGTAACGTACTGCAGTAAGGGTGTGCCTATGCGTCACTGCTTGATAAGGGTGGCATCTCTATCTGTTTTACTCAAACTATTCGAAATGGCGTGTTTATCCGTCTCAATCACAGCGTCACTGTCTGCTTCGCTCACACTTGGTACTCATTTTAACTTATTAAAAAGAATTAACCATGAATCGGGTTTTTTTAACAAAATATTTGTTTTGTCCTCAATTAAGCGTTAGTCTAGCAAGTGTCATACCATTTTAGAATCCAGACTAAATACGCCATCTTTTAAAGTTACTTGCCAAAATGGCACAGTACATTGTTTTGTCAGCACAGTCAGTTAAAGTTAACTGATTAATGATTTTCAGACACATGGATGGACAAAAAAGTAATATTTGAGTTAAAACCGATATATGTAGTTATGTTTATATTTTGGACCGTCATTTACAGAACGGTTACTCGGGGTTACGTGACAACAAAAAAATCGAAGAAGAGAACAGTACTTGAAAGATCGTCACAGGGTGTCAGATTTCTCGATTTTTTTTGAGTGTCAAGAATTTTAAAAGTACATGATTTAGATTTCTTTTTATAATTTTGTGATAACCGACATCACTTGACCTATCATCCGTTTCCTGCTTGACGTTGATTTTTGGGACACCCTGTATACGTACTTCCTCCTCGTTAACGCACAAAAGTCCCACCAACTATTTTGTACTTACCACTGTATCATATCAGTTGGTCTTTCCAACACTGATGATATAAAAAACACTCCTAAAAGAGCCAACACAAGACAATTTAAACAGACCTTTTTCCACAGTTTTTTTTAGAAATTTTAACTGGTCGACATGTTTTCTTAATCCTTCTTGGAATCATCATTATGGCTCCTAGGGCGTCAAACTTAGAGAAACTTCGTGGTACGACTCGAGTTGCACAGAGACTGTCAAGATTGGATAACGGTTTTCTTAATCTTACCATACCAACCAGACAGAAGAAAACTTAAAAAAGTTTACACGTTCAGGAATGAATGGAGCGATATGTAAAATTCAGAAATGACGAAAAAATTAGGGCAAAAAATACTACGAGTATACTATAATATCCCGCATGTAGCGACAATTTTTGGTCATTCATCAAAAACACTATTCCAATGCTCAAATATCATGACATTCCAACTGTCAGCACTTTGGACAAAGCAACTATGCTTGAATCACACTTTGCAGTCAGTTCAACGGTCCTGTGTTGTGTCATGTCTCCACTTTCATTTGAGAGCGTCGAAAATTATATGGGACCAATCCACTTTCGCATTCAGGGTGGTGGAAGTTAGCTGGACCAGATGATATATGTATCTCCCCTGCTTCTAAAGAGGTATTCTTCCACGCTGGCAAAATCACTGCGTAAGTTTTTTCATCAACCCCACCGTTTTCCCTATTGATCCAAGATTTCTGTCAACGGCTCAACATGCCTATTGTAAAGGAAAGTCGGTGGAAACGGCTCTGTATTCACTGACTAGCCACATCGAACGATCCCCACAATATAAAGAGTACACAATGATTGCTTTCCTGGACATAGAGGGTGCCTTTAACGACGTCAACACATTCGCAATCACGACTGCGCTGTGAACTCTGCAGGTAGACGACACACTTGGGGAGTTGATCAGTCTTATGCTAAAAAGCAGGATAATAAACTCCAAACTGGGTGAGACTTCTGTTAAAAGATGTGTCAGCAGAGGTATGCCGCAAAGGTGTAATCTCTCTCCTTCTCTGAAACTTAGTAGTTAATGAACTGCCGTGGATCAAGTGGTAGTGTGTTGGCTTCCCAATTGGACGGTTCGGGGTTCAATACCAGCCGTGGCCGAAAGACCTTTTTCCTGGCAACTAAAATCTCGTGAGATGAATGGTTGCCTAAATACAACATCAACTCAATTTGCGCTAATAATTTAGTCTCCCCATTAAATGTTGGATGCCACCCATATGGAGCGAAATAACCACTGAGCCTAAACATCTTTCTTTCTCTCTCTATCCCATTTTCCAAAAAAACTTAACACATGCTGAGGCATTATAAGTGTATTCATACCTACTTGAGTGTTAAGTTCCTTTAAAAAAAAAATAATTCCCGATACAGCAAAATATCTGGGTCTCATTTTTGGCAGGAAACTAGACTGGAAACCTAACATTCAAGAAAGAGTCAATAAAGCTACAATAGCTTTATTCTCTTGCAAAAAAGCCATTGGGAATAAATGGGGCTTTCAATCTCGCATAACTCACTGGCTATACATCTCGGTCATAAGACCGATGCTCTTTCACGGGGTGGTCGTCTGGTGGACACCTTTAGAAAGTGCTGTCAAATGCATTAAACTAAGCAGAGTCCAAAGAACAGCATGTCTATGCATAAGCGGAGTATTGCGGTCTACCCCCTCTGCAGCATTAGACATTCTGTTTCATTTGACACCCCTCGATATTTTCAGCATGCAAATAGCTGCGATTGCAGCGACTAAACACTGGACAAATAATTCAATTGGCCACGCCAACATTCTTAATACATTAGGAATCCTCACAGAGAACATAGGAATATCGATTACACCATAGATCCTTCTGCGAGGAAGATGCTTTTATGGAGAACAAGTCAATCCATCTCTACATAGATGGATCTAAAACCGATACGGAGTTGGTGGCGGTGTTTTCTCAGATAAGCTAAATCTAAGCCTCCAGGCGGAAATGTTAGTAATTAAAAAAGCTCTGTCCTGGCTGAAGAAAAACGTGATATCTGCAAAGGATATCCGCATCTTTTCGGATAGTCAGGCCGCTATCAAGTCCCTGAACTCGGTCTCATTAAATTCTAAAACTGCCCTTGAATACCGATCATCTCTTATGGTAGAGCAGTTCAACCTTAACCTTTGTTGGGTGCCGGGCCACAGAGATATTCCAGGGAACTGGAAGAGCCGATGAACTCGCCAAAATTGGAACCACTGTACCCACTCGTATTCTACCGGAAAAGGGTAGCATAGGTATACCAATCGCTACGTGCAAACTAACATTATAGCTGGATGCCAATAAAAGAACAGACCTTACTCGTAAGTGGACTGTTGGACCAATATGTCTAGCGACCAAACAGGTCTGGCCTAAACTGGATCTGAATCACTCTAAGTGTCTGATCCTTCTAAATAAGAAACATCTCAGCGTCATCATAGGTGTCATCACTGGACACTGCTTCATAGGCAAGCATGTAAGAAGGCTTGGCGCCTTTACAAACTATTTCTGCAGAAGCTGCATGGGCGAGGAACTTCACTTAGGAGCTTTCACCTACATCGTTGTAGATTTAAACGACCTAAAAAATATAGACGTAAACAGTTATAAGCTCAAACTGGTTCCATTAGTAACAGGATCATAGATCCACATGACATCACAATGGACCAATAGGCCTAAGTGGGTTGGTATTTCCAACAGCCACACTTCCCTACCTACCTAGCTACCGTTTTCCCTACATAGTCTGAGTAAACGGAAAACAGCATTTGTCCACCTCGTCTTTAAAAAAGGTGAATCTTCTTATCTCTATTTGCCATGGTCAAGCTGTGAGATTTAACTTTATGAAAGATTTTGCAATAACAAGATCTAGATCGTGCAAGAATTGAAGCAGCTTGATCATTCTGGTGTATGGGCCAACAACGAGATTGGTCTTCAACATCTTTTTCATTACAAAATTTTGTTCAGCGATGAAGCTTATTTTTGATTGAACGGCTATGACAGCAAGCAAAATTGCCAATTTGGAGTCAAGCAAATCGATACCATTATTGAGCTACCTTTACTTTCACAAAAGGTGACTGTGTTGAGTACTGGTGGAATCATTTGTTCATATCCTTAAAAAATGATGCCAACCAGAACATTACGCTGAATGCTCTATAGTTCCATGATTATTCATTTGTTCGTTCCCCAATTGAGTGAGATTTATGTGGATGAATGAGATCATGTGATATAGCACATTTGCATCATTTCCTGTGTTGATTTGTGAGGTCGCCAGTCTACGCCGGTAAACTAGTTACGATGGGCGACTTCCCGATATACGATCCTTAAAAAAGTGTTTGTACATTTAACTTCTAGATTGGGCGGTATGCGAGCCAGCCACAAATCATGTTAAAAGATGGTGGTACAAAATTGTCTTTTCAATAATGCCAATACTGTGGACATTACCATGATTTTTATTTGTTTCATTTTATTTTAAAGTTCTCTATCTTCAAGTGTAGTAACATATATTCGTAAGGCGAAATAAAACACGTGTGGTTTTCTTCGTGTGTTTTATTCAAGTATCATTTCATTTTACTTCCGATTTTATTCGTTAGGTTACAGTTAAATGATGACAATATAGCAACGCTCTACATGTCCTCCCATAAGATACTTCCATAAGAAACTTATACACCTTCTAATAACCCATTACTGCATTCAATCCGTTTAATCGGATCTGCACCAAAGTAGGCTTGGTAACCATAACGAACGATTTAAATTCGAAAATTTTGTGTCAAACGTTTGAAATTATTATTAGTGTTGTGTTTATCAAGTGATTTGGTTTACGTAATTGGTTTTAGTGATTAAATATTGAATTGCAGTGATAATGGAACCATCTTGGGACACACCGCAAACTATCGGGGTTGTCCTAAGTTCGCTGACATTAAAAAAGCAAAACTGACTCGACAGCAGAACGTTCACCTGTCAGGTTTCAAACACCAGCCGTTACGTCCCAAATTTCCTACGGCCAAATGGCGGCAGGTAGGGGTGCTATGGTACAGCAAGCGACTGTTGCTTCTCCGGCGCAAATGCCGGAAGCTACACCTAACATGTTGGCCATCTTGCTCGCAATCCAACGGCAGATGGCTCAGCTGCAAAAGCAGGTACAAGAACAGGCCAAGCGGGTGTACCAGATCTACGCGCTATTGCAGGGCCTAACGCAACACATGGTGGAGCAAACTTTGAAGGTCCTTGCGGTGAATGTCAATTCACTGATTAGGATCGAACGAAGAGCTGCGATGTTTAAATTGCTACAAGACCAAACCCCTGATGTGCTTTTCGCTAGCGAAACCAAGCTAACCGATAAGCACAAACTGGAGTACAATAGTTATATTGTTAGAAAAAGAAACCGGCCGCGATTCAAACGTGGAGGCGGTGTCGCGATCTTCGTTAAACAAGGTATAAAATTTCACAGAGTGTACAAGGGAGTGTTGCGTAGGTTCAGGGTGTTGGAGGCAGTCGTCATTTACATCCCGCTCGGCAGTGGAAAGCGGCTGTACTTGGCCTCTGTTTATGCACCTGAAAGGCGGGTCTTATCTGGATCTACTGCTATACGACGAACGTATACGACTGACAGGTACGAATTTACAAACGCTAAACTGTCTGCGCACATTCGTGTATGACAGTGACCATTGCGGTTTTAGCACCGAAATTACAGTTTTACCAACGAAATTGCGGAATCGGAGGAGTTTATCCAAAGATATTCTTACAACTACAGTAAGACTCGATGGACACGCTTCTCCGCAACCATGACAAGTGCACTCTCTTCGAATACGCTCCACCCATCGTCAATTTGTCAAACGAGGAGATTGAACAAATACCCGAGACAATTAAACAAACTATGGAGGCTACAATACCGCGGTATCGACGTACGACTAACGAAGACCTGTTCCGCAATCCTACTACTGACGCACTGCACCGACAGAATAGCAGACTTCTGACAAGACTCAAAAACTTATACAGACAGTTAACTGACAGACAAGGCCCGGAGGTTAGGACACTGAAGTCGTCGAATAAAAATCTTCAAACATTAATAAAAGAGAATTACACAATTTCTGTAAGTTCGTATTGGAACAACAGGGTTCGGGCAGCAACCCGAATATGTTCCCGCAAATAAACAAACTATTTCGGGGGAAAAATCAAAACGACCTTCAGTGTCTTAAAATAGCGCGGACAACAGACAACAACGACAATAGCAGGTATTGATCCAAATGAGGCCGCTGATGATGACGACTTCTTTGTGATCGAGGATCCACAGGAGAGGTTGAGGCCATAGGGGCGACTTTTCAGGAAATATACAAGGCCACTGATACCATTGGCCCTAATTATGACCTGGACAGTCGCGTCTTGGTGCACGACCTCTACATTCGAAATGAAGTAGTGAACTGGCGATCCGAGGGCTCTGGTTTCACCCGGTTCAGCGACGAAAATATGGCAAATAATATCATTACCAGAGAGAGTGACCTACCCCCGTTCATTTCGAAGGAAGCGCTCTATGAGATATTCTACACAATCAGGGCTAAGAAATCAGTGGGGACTGATGGTATTCCGAACATCGGAACATCGTGCTTCGATATCTTCCTCTAGAAGCGGTGGACATTTACACCACCCTATTTAATAATTCACATTATCCAGCGCATTGGAAAACGGCGGTGGTGCCCAAAAGGGAAAGGATATATCCAATCCGGCGAATCTCCGGTCGATAAGTCTCCTTCCGAATATCAGTAAGGTGTTTGAAAAGGTAATCAATAGAGCTCTGTCTAGGTGGGTTGAGGACTAACATACAGTTCCGGATAATCAATTCGGTTTTAAGGCGGGACATAATAATCTCACATGCCGCGTCTAAACTGGTGTCCGATATCCAATGGAATAAAGGCAAAAACCAATGTACTGGTGCCTGCCTTGTTGACTTGGAGAAGGCCTTCGACACGGTATGGTTAGAGGGTCTTTTCTATAAGCTGACTAGGCTGGGGATCAGTAAACTATTCTTGTACATTCTTTATAATATGCTAACCAACAGAAAGTTCATCGTGAAAAATGGTGATGTGACTTCTGTTGGAATATTTCAAATTAAAAATGGTCTTCAGCAAGGCGCGGTCAATGCGCCGACCCTATTCAACATTTATACAAGCGACTTGATAGGTTCGTTGCTCCATACTATTGCGTACGCAGACGATTTGATAGCGTACGGAACAGGTCCAAAAATCGAGGTCATTAATACTCTCTTGCAGCGTGACTTCGATAAGATAAGACGATTTTGCGATGACTGGAAGTTGAAAATCAACTTTCAATAGTCGGAAACCATTCTCTTTAGGACGCCGTTGTCTGGAGCCTCTAGGGATACCAGAAAAAATTGGCGAAAGTTCTCGATCATTGGACAACACGGACAGCCTCTTATCTGTCGAAATGTAGTCAGATACCTTGGGATCTGGCTAGATCAGTTTCTGCATTTTGACAAAAATGTAGATGCTGCTCTGACCAGAGCCAAAGGCGCTTTTGCCCTTACAAAGAGACTGTTTTATAGCAGCCAACTCGATGAGAGAGTAAAGGTAATCTGCAACATGGCCCTAATCAGGCCCATGCTTGTATTCGGGTGTCCCGTGTGGTTCAATGTAAGAGAAAGTTTAATGGAAAAGATTCGGGTGTTTGAGAGGGCTTGCCTTAGGGTTTGCCTTCGCTTGTACAGAACACCAGAGTCGGAGTACAAAAAATTTTATCGTACAACGGGGCGAACCTAATACGAGTGGACAACTTCGTAATTAAGTTGACTCGAAGGCACATTGCAAGAGCAATGACCTCGACGAATAACCTGATATCTGGGCCTTACTACCCCAATTACCTTTACCACGAGAGTGTGCGCTCTGATGGTTTCGTTCCACCGGAAGCATTCCTCTACCTAGATCAGATAGGGTTGATCCAGGATAGATCAGCGGTCCCGTTAATCTTCCATGTCGCTCGGAAAGCTGGGGACAGGCGACTCAACTACAACAGAGACGTCGCACACGGCAGTGTGGATCTTCTCGCGTTCAGTAGGGTGGTAGGGAATCGTGATAAGAGGGATGTCGTTCGGCAGCACCAGCATTTCTGGTGGTTGAATGATGGAGAAGATGCTTCGTCGTCGTTTCCGTCAATTACGGACCAGCCTCACTAATGAGGCAGAGCTGACCAATCTATTTGCTCTGCGAATAGCGATGGCCAGCTTACATAGGTTTAGGTTAGCATTTAAGAAATATATACAATACATACAGGGTGAGTTTTTTAACTTGAGACATCCAAATTACTCGAAGAATACGCGATATTGCGAAAATTGTTCCAGACAAAAGTCACAAGGTTCCAAAGGGGACATAAGATAGTGACCACGAGTTTGACCTTGAGACCCATTTTCAAGGTCAAACGAAGGTCACTTTTGATTTTTCGAATGATAATTCCTGATTTTCATTGCTCAGTCGTATTCCTCAATGGGGCACACGACTTTGTCTCAAAGGTCTTATTCATTCAGCGCTAAATATCACTGCACTGGCACGCCTAAATCATTAATCTTTTTCCAATGTTGTTAGGGTGTTAGAAGGTCGAGATTTGTTTTGAGGAAGTCATTATTGCCTCGAGTGAAGTTAAAACTCAAAGAAATTTCAGATATAGACAAATTGTCCTAAACTTATCTGAGAAAGTATGATGTGCACTCTGCCCTTTTTTTCAACTTGAACGAAACTGTACTTCATTTAGAAGTTCGATATTTGTTTTAAGGAACTGATTATTATTAGTAACGTTTTCCAGATTAATAATGCAGGCTATTTCAATTCTAGAGAAAATTGAAATGATATTGATTTATGGAGAAAGTGGAAGAAACATCGATGGTGCTGTTGCTCTTTACGCCCAACGTTTCCCAGACCAGATACAATCGCGCGCTTCCTTTTATCGGGTCACCCAACAATTCACTGGTGAAGGAAGTGTGCAACCAAAGAAAAGGAATCGGTCAGATAGGGTGGCTGTTGAGGACAATGAAATAGCAGTGTTAGCTGCCGTTGCACACGATCCTCACATTAGCATTCGCCAAATAAGTCGTGAATCAGGAATTTCTCAAATGACTGTCTGTAAGATATTACATCGGCATAAATACCATCCTTATCATGTTTCAATGCATCAAGAACTTTCTAGTGAGGATTTTCGCAACCGGGTTTCCTTTTGTCAATGGGCACTTCAGCAAATTGAACGAGACCCCCTTTTCTTCGCCAAGGTGTTATTCTCTGATGAGTCGACTTTCACCAATCACGGTACGGTCAATCGACATAACATGCATTACTGGGCTACCGAAAACCCTTTTTGGTTGCGACAAGTTTGGGCGGGAATTATTGGGGATAAATTAATAGGTCCATATTTTATTGAAGGCAACTTGAATGGCGAAAAGTATGCAAACTTCTTGCGGGACCATCTTCCAGTATTACTAGAAGAACTGCCATTGGAGTTGCGACAAACAATGTGGTTTCAACATGATGGTTGTCCAGCCCATTATTTCCAAGTAGCCCGGGGCGTATTAAACAATGTTTACCATCAACGATGGATTGGACGAGGGGGTCCGAGGCAATAGCCTGCTAGATCACCTGATCTTACGTCACTTGATTTCTTCTTGTGGGGCTACTTAAAAAGTGAGGTTTACAGAAAAAAGCCAACAACACGTGAGGACATGGAAAGACGAATAACTGAAGCTTGCCGGAAGATTACGCCAGAAATACTTCTCAGTTCTATTGGTTCATTTAGAGCGCGGATAGACAAGTGTATTGAAGTGAATGATCACATTTTCGAGTATTTGTTGAAATAGTCTCGGGAAATAAACGCCGAAATGGGAAGAATTCAATGATTCAACACTGGGAGGCAAGGGGATCCACTCTAATTAATCACCCCGAAGAAAACAAAATACTGCTACGTCCACGTCGTTGTTTCTGGGTTATGCTAAAGGCAGTATGTAAAAACAAATGACAAGCCTACGAGCAATACGACTGAGCAATGAAAATCAGGAATTATCATTTGAAAAATTAAAAGTGACCTTCGTTTGACCTTGAAAATGGGTCTCAAGGTCAAGCTCGTGGTCACCACCTTCAGAACCTTGTGACTTTTGTCTGAAACATTTTTCGCAATATTTCGTACTCTTTGAGTAATTTTGATGTCTTAAGTTTTATGGCGCCCTCTGACGGGAAAAGAACGCATTTTTGAAAAAAGTGTTTCATGTAATAGAATTGTAATTTTTTACGTAGATTACGAATCTGTCAAAAAAAATAGGGGTTCCCATTAAAAAATCAAAAGTGACCTTCGTTTGACCTTGAAAATGAGGCTCAAGGTCAAACTCGTGGTCACCATCTTATGTCCCCTTTAGAACCTTGTGACTTTTGTCTGAAACATTTTATATACCTTTGTATATACTAATGTATGTATATAATTGTGTATGTATAATATCTATGTGTGTGTATTGTGTATGTATTGGGTCTACAAGTAAATTTCCAGCGTTTTTTTTTCCAAAATTTGAAGTTTTATTATGAAAACATAGTTACAATGCTTTATTCAAAGTATTGTCCATCGGAAGCTACAACTTTCCCCCATCTTTCTGGCAATTTATGAATTCCGGGCCAAAAAAATTTCTCATCTTTCGAGCCCAAGAACGTATCGCGCCAATTTTTGATTTCCTCTACTGAGCTGAAGCGTATTCCCGTAAGAGCGTTCTGCATCGAACGAAACAAGTGGTAGTCAGATGGTGCCAAGTCTGGACTGTAAGGCGGGTGAGACAGAATTTCCCATCCACTATTTTACAAATAGTTTTTCACCGAAACCGCAACATGTGGCCGAGCGTTGTCGTGATGAAAAATGACGGACTCATGCCTGGTCTCATATTCTGGCCATTTTTCTTTTAATGCCCGCTTCAAACGAATTAGTTGGTTTTGATATAATGGTCCTTTGATAGTTTCACCACTCGGAAGCAGTTCGTAGTATACGACACCCTTTTTATCCCACCATATGCAGAGCATGACCTTATTCACGTGAATATTTCGTTTCGGCGTCGATTGAGCGGGCTCGCCGGGCTTTGTATACGATTTTCTGCATTTAGGATTATCATAATAAATCCATTTCTCATCACCAGTGACAATACGATGCAAAAATGATTTATTTTTATACCGCTGCAGTAACATTTCGGACATGCGAAATCGCCGTTCGACGTCTCTTGGCTTCAATTCGTACGGCACCCAGTTTCCAACCTTTTGAATGAATCCCAGTGCTTTTAGGCTCAGGGACACGGCTTGTTGCGTGACGCCCAATGATGCAGCAAGTTCTTCTTGAATCTGACACGGATCCTCATCCAGTAAAGCGTCCAATTCCTCATCTTCAAAACTTTTCGGCTTTCCGGGGCGATCTTTGTCTTCAACTCCAATTTCACCACTTTTGAAACGTTTGAACCACTCGCGGCACGTCGATTCACCAATACATTCCACCCCATAAGTTTCCGAAAGTAAACGATAGGCCTCAGCCGCACTTTTCTTCATATTAAAGAATAAAAGCAGCGCTTCCCGCAAATGATTTTGCTCGATAAAATGTACGACACCGATAGAACTGCCCAAATATAACGCTGCAAAGTTGTTGACAGATACAAGACCTACAAATAAAACACATGGGGTCTGACATTTCTGCCCGGAATCCACTGGTGGCGCCATCTCTGACAAACGCTGGAAACTTACTTGTAGACCCAATAGGTTAAGTAGACTAAGGTTTATTTTAAGTTAGATACTAAGGTTTTATAAAAAATTAAGTCCGTATGCTAAGTATTTGTTAACAAAGCTTTAAGTATACAAATATTTCAATAAAATGTAAATAAAGTCGAAAGACATAGATATAAGGATTTAGAGTGGCTTAGAGTGCCTGTGTGGGGCCAGTAAGTTAATAGAAGATTGTTAAGTAAATTTAAGCTAGAATTTAAGCATTTTTTGTTAGTATGTAAGAGTTTAATAAAATGCATTTAAAACTAAAAAAAAAAACTAAACTATAATGAAAAGTTTCTTAGCAGTAATGGCAATTTTAAAGATGAGTACAATAGTGCTATTACAAACTGCGACTTCGATGCAAGTGACGAAGAGCCTCTCTCGAAGTAGTCTAAGAAAGAAAGTCCAAAGTTCAAACTAGCTAAAGAAAAAGTTATATGGAATAAGATTCAGCCTATTTTTGATATTACCACAGATTGCAATGAAAGAGCCTTATCTGGGGAAGCCAAGAAAGCCGAAACACCATTAGAATTTTTCCAAATGTTTTTTCCTAATGAGTTACTTGTTAGTATTACAGAGCTGAACAATTTATATTCATTCCAAAAAAATATAAATTTGCATATGGATTTGGACGAATTGAAAGTTATTGTTGGAGCACTCCAACTTTCTGGGTATGCTAAATACCGAAATAAACGCTTATTTTGGTCAAGCAATGAGGATGTGCCGAAACTTTTACAAAATAGTATTAGGTTGAACCGCTTTGGATCTATAATAAGAAACTTACATTTGAGTGATAATGATCAGATTGATAGAAACGACCGATTAAGTATATAAACATCGACCTTTAATAATAGAATTGAATAAAAACTTTAAAGAACATGGAGGTCTGGAAGAAAAATTATCAATAGATGAATCTATGATTCCTTATTACGGACGACACTTTGCAAAACAATATGGTATATTCGAGGAAAACCTATTCGCTTTGGATTTAAGAACTCGGCTTTATGCACTAGCAGTGGCTATCTGATTTCATTTCAAATATACATATACTATACAGGAAAAGATGGCAGAGAAAAGAAATTTGGACTAGGTGGGGACACTGTTTTACACCTAATTTAGCTGGCAGAGATTCCATGTAATCGGAGATATAAATTATTTTTTGATAATTAATTTTCCTCTGTTGCTTTATTTCAACATATCATAGATCGTAGATATTGTGCTACAGGAACAATACGGGACCAAAGAATACCAAAATGTCCCATGAAAACTCAGGCGGATATGCAAAAATTATAAAGAGGGAGAAACGATTATAGAACCGATAATGGGAATTAAGTGTGTTTGGTTAGGTGGAAGGACAATAGGATGGTAACATACGCTACAAATTTTGACTCAAAAGAAGGTAAATGTGGAAGATGGTCAAGAGAAAAAAAACGAAAAATTGCGGTGGTCCAGGCTAACTTATTTTGCAATTATAATAACGGAATAGGAGGTGTAGATCAAATTGATCAAAATGTTGCTGACTATCGCTCAAGAATGAGATAAAAAAGTGGTGGTGACCAATTTTCTGCTACTTGCTGGACGTAAGTGTCTTGAATGCATGGTTACTTATGCGTAAAATGCATCCAGATAAAATATTTATTAAATTTCTGCCAAAATATAGCTCTTTTGTTGCTTACCACACATGGAAAACCATCCATCAGAGGAAAATCAGTCCAAAGTATGATACAAGATCCAAGATATGATGGCAGAGACGACTGGCCAAACTATGTCATAACGGACAGACTTTGCAAATACTATGGATGAAAACGCAAATTTATTTGCAGTAAATGTGGTGTTGGATTGCATCCAAAGATATATTTTAAAAATTTTCATACTTTTTAAAAAAAATAATATTTCTATTTTTATTGCATACAATCCGATATATCGGATGTCCTGTGGTTATTCGTCCCTTGACTGTTTTTTTGTTTAACCAGTTTTTTTCGTTCTCTATGTTAATAAATAAAACACGTATTGCATTAAAACTTGAAAATGTTGTTTAAATAATGCAGTAATGGGATAAGATAGAAACCTAAGATATTGTGTTATCTCTTAAATGTGAACAGCGTCATCTACATTTCAATAGGAGAAGTTTTCCTTACTTAAATAGCAACAGACTTAACCATTGGTGAATGGAGAATGGAATCGAGTTTTCTAGCAAAATGAAAATTTGGAACCTTGGTTGGAACAGATAGTTCTCGAAATATGTTATGTCATTGGAGTATAAATATCACCATCCCCAAGGTATGCAAGTCAGTTCATAAGTTGAATTTGAAGTGTGAATTAAGAGAAGTGATTAAGTGGTTTAAGTAAAAGATAAGAAAAGTATAAATGGTTGAAATTCGCGATTGAATTGCGCATTGTAACTGATTTATATAAAACAATTGTATTGAAAGGAATAAGTTCTATCACTTGTACCCACACAAACATTTTACGTTGATGTCAGAAGCGGGATTGGACTTATTGTGTGTAAAAAAAACTATTGCAGTTGACCCTGGTCCAACTCAAATTCGAGTTGAACAAGAGAAAGAAACCTCAGCGCCAGTGAAGGAAAAAGTGACTTGGTGCTCCCCCTTCAGGACGCTTTGAACAACGAGAGACATGATCCAGATATATGTATACTCCTTTGACGTTGACGAGGAAGATCAAATGAGTACTGGCAGCGACATGGCTGCGATAATGCAACTTCTCCTGTCGAAAACGGACGAACAAATGAACTGGCTCTGGACGCTGGACAGCTGGACGAACAGAAGCAAAATCTATACGAACAGAAAAACAGCCTCGAATAAAAGCTGGACGAGCAGAAAAAAAAAACTAAACGAACAGAAGAACAGCCTCGAACAAAAGCTAGATGAACAAAAGAAAAATCTTGGCGAACAGAAGAACAGCATTAAACAAAAATTTGACGAACAAAAGAATAGTCTACCAGAACAAAAACTGGAAGAACAAAAGAACGTTCTCAAGCAAAAGTTCGAAGAAATCGATGACAAATTTGAAAGAATAAAAAAGAATGTTGATGAAAAATTGGAACAAATGGACAGCAAAGTTGAACAACTGGCAAAAGAGCTCGACACGAAAACAGAAACTCCGAGAATATTCTGTAAGCGGTCCAAAGAGAAGAGGTTCGAAGCATCCCTCGTACGATGGCCAGATCTCATGGTCTATTTATAAGAAGCAGTTCGAAATGGCTGCCTGTCCGAACGACTGGGACAATGAAGAAAAGTGCTGTGCCCTAATAATGCCCTTGCACGGTCCTGCAGCAGAATTGTTCCAAGCAATAGGCATCGAAAAGCATAAAGGCTACGTGGCTTTAGTACCGGCTATCCAGAAACGGTTTGGAGATAGCAACATGCAGAAGGTTTACAAAGTCCAATTGCAAAGCCGAATGCAGAAACAAAAAGAAACACTGCAGAAAATCCAAGCAGACGTGAGTAGACTGGCACATATGTCATACCCCACCACTGGGAAATTATCGACGAAATGGCAAAGGACGCATTCATCAGGGGAATTGCAGATTCGAAGCTACAGTCAACAGTAAGGATGGCCGGAAAAAGAAAGCTTGCTGACGCTCTTGCCTTCGCTATGGCGATGAGTGCTCCTGCGCAAGACCTTGCGTCGAGGAACGAGATACTCCCCGGGATAGACGAAGAATGCGCTGCTAAAACTGCAATAAAATAAGACATATTCAAAGGCAGTGTAAGGAACCGGTACTGTGGCAACAAGCAAATGGAGGAAGAAACCGGTAGAAACGGCTTTCAAGAAGCCGGTCAATACAGTCGGGAAATGCTTAAGCACTAACTTCGCGGGGCAGAAGTTAGTAGCAGGAGTCAATGGTCCCAAGACCATTATCCAAATCTTGTTAGCAAAACTATGCAATGAAAGCCTTTTAGTAGAAGTAGTCAGCGATAAGGAGAAATGGATGGTAACAATAGACACCGGTGCCACAGCCTCGATTATTAGGAAGTATCTGGAGAAGGAATCCTGGTTGCATAATACCAGCAGTTACAGCTTGAGAAAAGCTACGGGAGAAACGGCTAAGGTATATGGTGAAGTCCGCATAAAAATTCACCTGGCCGGAATAGTCCTCTCTAACGTTTTTCTGGTGGCTGACATATACGACGAGTGTATCATTGGCACAGATTTCATGAAAGAACATGGACTAGTAGTGGACTTTGGGGCACAAACTCTGAAATACGGAAACATGGAGACCCCAATGATATACGGAAACCCCAATACTTCAGTGTTAAGAGACGTCATCTGCAGAAATCACATTCTAGAGCCTTTATCGGAAGCAATTGTTTGGGCAAAAGTAGAAGGTGGTCCTGGTAACTCCGGTCGCAACAGTTCATAGCATAAAAACCAAGAGCAAAATTCTCATCCTATGTAATCTGGATCAAGAGCAGCGAATCCTGGCAGAAAAATTAATCTGTGAGTACGCTGATATATTTGCTACACAAGACGGAGAGTATGGCAAACAGAAGCTGCCGAAATGATGTCGAAAATGAGAGTTGAGGTGTTGATTGAAGAATCGCAGAGTCCGTGGGCATCTCCAGTGGTCCTTATGAAGAAAAAAAGACGGCAGCAGGAGGTTTTGTGTAATTTTTTTTTTTGTAATATAAATCGAAGACTCTTTGGCTACGTTTTGTGGAGTGAAATGATTTTCAACTCTTGACCTGAAGAGCGGTTACTGCCAGGTAGAGATTAATCGTGCGGGTGGTGGGAAAACTGCCTTTACTAGAGGCAGAGGTCTCTAGCAGTTTACAGTGATGCCGTGAGCAAGGGCTCACGTGGAAAACCTGTCTAGTGTATCTGGACGACGTTATCGTCATAAGTAAGACGTTCGAGGAGCATCAAGAAAATCTAAAAGAAGTGTTAGAGAGGCTGCGAGCGCTCATTTGAAGCTAAGCCCAGAAAAGTGTACCTTGTTCCGTCCGGAAGTAAAATATCTCGGTTGCATTATATCAACGGAAGGAGTAAGGACAAAATTGAAGAGGTGAAAAGTTAACTTGCCCCGAAAGATACACACTAAGTACCACAGGAGGTTCGTAAATGATTTTGCTGGTATTGCCTGCATGACCGAATCTCAGGAGGCTATTTGGAAATAAACAAAACGTTGGAAAAGATAGGGGGATGTCGAGAATTGGTGTAAAAAGTGCATAAGCTGTGTGGATACCAAGGGCCTAAAAGTAAAGCCAAAAGGACGAATGTAACAATACAATGTCGGAGCACCATTCGAACGAATAGCCATCACATCGCCGGGCCGTTTCCCGAAACATTTAATGGCAACCGATACACCTCCGTGGTTATGGATTACTTCAGTAAGTGGCCGGAAATGTTTGCAACCCCAAATCAACAGGCTAAAATCATAGCAAAATAGGTAGACAACAACTGGGTGAGCAGATTTTGGGTCCCAATGGAGATACACTCCGATCAAGGGCGAAACATGGAGACTAGCTACGACGTCAAGGCGAAATCTTCCGGCTTCAACGAAGGATATCTGGTGTGGCTGTATAATCCTCAGCGTAAGAAAGGCAAATCACCGAGATTGCAACAGGATTGAGAAGGCCCATACAATGACGTTTTCTACCGGATCCAGCGTGGGGATCGAGAAAAATTGAAGTTGGTCCATTTGGACAGAATGTGTCATTTTAACGGAACGACGAACGAAGAAGTTGTTCGGGACGAACAACTTTAGAGAGCGAGCAGTGTGATATCTCTTAAATGTGAAGAGCTTCATCTAGGAGTACATTTCATTAGCGGAAAACTTCCTTAATTGCGTAGCAATTCAGTCTTTTGAAAAATAGAATCGAATTTTCAAGCAAAGTGGAAATTTGTATGGACGCGGGATGGCACAGATTGTAAAAATCAGCATCCCCAAGATATGCATCAGTTGAATTTAAAGCGTGAATTAAGAGAAGTGATTAAGTGGTTTAGGTAAAAGATAAGAAGAATAAAAGTGGTTGAGATAGGCGGTTAAATTGGGAATTGTATTTGAATTGAATAAACCGAAAAATTGAAAGGAATAAATTCTACCACTTGTACACAAACATTTTACAATATTATAAACTACCAACTACTAAATACCATACAACTTTTATTATTAAGAATAATGAAGATGCTGAATTAAATGAAATGAATGAAATTATTGATCTTCAAAAAGGAGAAACTTATTCATAAAATTGGATCTCATAATTTAAAAATTTAAATTTATTTGTATAATATTAAATTTAATTCCTTCATCAAGGGATTTTAGTACCCTTTAAATGTTTGCACACAGCGCGGGCGAAGGAAAATCAGGGAGTATGGAAACAGAGGTACCGGTGAACGTTGTTTTAAATGTTTGAAAGTTATAATGACTACGAAATAAAAGCTACGCAGGGCATTCCATAAGCGAGTTGTACGGCTTACGAACGAATCACGATATTTTAGAGTGCGTCCGAAAGTGGGCTTGAGTGTATACTGATGAGCAGTCATATCGAGATGGGTGTTACGGTTAAAAGTTTGAAGGGCGGTGTCCATTGTTCGAGTGATATTAGTATCACCTATGAGTTTTATTGCACGGTTTTGAATCCTATCTAGCAGGTGCAGAGATGCTTTGGGCGCACCCGACCAGATGTGGGCATTGTACTCCAATTTCTGGCGGATAAATGCCTTATATATTGGGGTCAGATCAGAGGGGGTGAAGTATTTCTTACATTTCTAGACATTTTTTGACATACCGGGAATGGAAAGTTTATCGGTTTCGACGATGCAAGTGCCATTCATCGATAATGGCTGGGTGTTTAAATTTCGCTTGGACGACAGCAGACAGAATTGTGTTTTGGAAGCATTAAATTCTACCCAGTTAGTGGTTCTCCAATTAGTAATGCTGTTAATATAAGAATTTAATGAGTTTGACATACGCTGGCGTTCCCGTTCTACAGACAAAGAGCAACGACGTGAATCCGGGAACGAATATGAAAAGCAGAGAGTACTGTCATCAGCAAAGGAATATATTGGATTAGAAGTAGCAGACAAAAGATCGTTGATGAAAATCAGAAACTGGAGCGGTCTTAACAGTTTTTTTAGGAATTTTAACTGGTCGTTATGTTTTTTCGATAACGACATGGAAACGTCATCCCCCATCGGATGAAGAATATCAAAGCAAAAGAAAGGGCATGGTACGGCTCGAGCTGTAAAGAGGCTGTCAGGTTAGAGAAATGTTTTTTCAGCTCTATAAGACCAACCCGACAGAGGAAAACCGAAAAAAGGTCAAACGAGCCAGGAATGACTGAACCGTCTTTCCTAAGCGTGTGAAATTCCAATACGACGAAAAACTGAGGAAAAAAATACCGCATTGTCCCAAAATTTTTGGTCGTTCGTCAAAAACATTAGAAATTTTGCCTCAGCCTCCATCCCAACGCTCACTCACAATGAAATTCCAGCTGTCAGCTCTTTAGACAATGTCAATCTGCTTGCTGCACACTTTGCGGCTAGCTCAACACTCCAAGACTGTGCTTTGTCCCCATCTACACTTGAGTGCGTCGAATCTTTAATGGGACGAATAAACTTTCGCACTCGTGTAGTAGCAAGAGTACTTAAAGATCTTAATATACATAAATCCGCTGCTCCAGATGGTATATCTCCCCCTCTTTTGAAGAGGTGTTCTTACTCGCTGGCAAAACCACTGCGTAAGCTTTTTCATCAATCCTACTCTTTAGGACTCTTTCTGAGAAGATGGAAAACAGCGCTTGTCCTGTCCGTCACTAAAAAAGGCGAATCTTTTTCCATCTCCTCGCAAGGTCATGGAAACGCTGATAAACCGTCAGCTCATGAAATATCTCGATACACGAAAACATCTTAATGACCGGCAATATGGCTTTCGTTGCAACAGGTCCACTGGTGATTTGATGGCATGTCTCACCGAAAAGTGGAACCAAAGCGTACATCAATCTGGCGAAAGCAAGATAGTTGCACTTGATATTTCTAAGGCGTTTGACAGAGTTCGGAATTAGGCTCTTTTGCCGAAAAGGCGCGCTTTTGGGATCGATGACTCTCGTCTTCAATTTATTAGAAATTATCTTTCGGAACGTTCAATTCAATTTGTCTTGGACGGTTTCGAGTCTGATATTCACAAAATAAATGCTGGTGTGCCCTAGGGCTCTGTTCTGTCTCCGACAGTCTTTTTAATTTTCATTAATGCTACTAATGCTAATTTTCTCTTGTATGCTACTTCTAACCCCATATTTTCCTTTGCTGATGACAGTACTCTCTGCTTTTCATATTCGTTTCCGGATTCACGCCCCTGCTCTTCGGCTGTAGAACGGGAAGCTGATTAAATTTCGATATTAACAGCATAACCAATTGGGGAGCAATCAACCGAGTGGAATTTAATGCTTCCAAAACTCAATGCTATCTGTTGTCATTAAAGCGAAATTTAAACACTCAGCTATGATCCATGAATGGCACTTACATCGTCGAAACCGAAAAACTTTCTATTCTTGGTATGTGTGTCAGTGACAACTTATTCAATGTCGTCAAAAATGCTGCGAAATGTCTAGGTTTCCTCAAGCGATATAAGAAATATTTTACCCCCTCTGATCTGGCCTCAATATATAAGGCATTCATCCGCACAAAATTGAAGTACAATGCCCGCATCTGGTCAGGTGCTCCTAAAACATCTCTGCAACTGCTAGATGGATTTCAAAACCGTGCCATAAAGATCATAGGTGATACTAAAATCACTCAATCAATGGACACGCTCGAATACCGACGTAATGTCTCGTGTCTCACTCGCTCTATTTCTACCACCAGTGCTCCATTGAAATCGCCAGTAGCATACCGCCCATTCAAATTTTCAACTGTAACACCCGTCTCGCTATGAATGCTCATCAGTTTACCCTCAACCCCATTTTCGGACTCACTCTAAAATATCGTCATTCTTTCCTAAGCCGTACAACGCGCTTATGGAATGCCCTGCCGATATCTGTATTTCCTGATCGTTATAACTTACAAACATTGTACATCTGTATCTGTCTTTTATTCCTCCCCAAATTTCCAAATTTCCTTCACTGCGTTGTGTACAAACACGTTAAGGGTGAACAAACCCCTTGAGCGCGTGCTCGTTACAAAAAAAAAAAAATGTGACGAAAACCATGAAAGTTAGAGGATAGACTTACGCTTAGGTGCCCATTTTACCCCAAATATACGCCTGCAACCGCAGCTTCAACATTAAACTTCCAACTCAGCTTACTATCTAGTACAATACTTAGGTATATAGTCTGATAGTTGGAGTGTTTCCTATCTATTGAAGGAAGGTCAAATTGTGGCATTATCCTTTTATGTGTGAATTGAACTAGTTCGGTTTTTGTGGGTTGATTCCCAGCACACAGATCTTGGCCTAGTCTCCAAGGTTTCTAAGGGCATAGTCTGGGATTTCACTGTTCGTGAGGAGGAACTTGCCGATGGCCATAAGAACCATATCATCCGCGTATGCAGTGGCTCTTATTTCTTCCCTTTTTCGATTCAGCAGTATTTAAATAACCACTAGGTGCCACAGAAGAGGTGATACCACTCTTCCTTGAGGTGTGCCCCTTGCGGTGGTGGCCCTCAATACCGTGTTACCTAGTGTTGCATTGTTGTTCCTGTTGTTGAGTATATTGATTTTAGGGTTACTATTCTTGTGGACAAGAAGAGGTATTGATTTCCTGATGCCAGAGAAGGGTAACCAACCAGAGGAACTAATTTTCCGAATAATAATTTTCTCGATATCCATACATGAACTTAATTATGTATGCACCAAGAAATATTTTACCTTCAACCGCATTTCTCCGCTCAATAGAACATGAATATGAAGCTGAAACAATATCATTCTACTCAACTAAAGTTGAGATATCTGATAGAACCAAAGATGATATACCATCACTTCCATGGACTCAGTTACATGGGCACACTTAAGTAGATCGATTTGGTCAGGAAGTTAGTCCTTCACCCAATTTCCTTGTATTCTTCGAATTAATGCATGCCATCATCTACTCCTTGAAATGATTACTTACCCTTACTAAACAGAAGAACCATTATTTGCTTCACCCTCAGGGCCATTCTAGTTAACTAAACCATATCTGCCATGTGGAAGATACATTGGCAAATTCAATTTCATCAATATGACGAAACAAATTTACATTGCATCAGCAAATAGTAGGTCATCGCCACCGTTATCGTATCCAAAATATGTATACGAAATCCGTTCGAATTCGAAACCCAAATTCAGATCTGTTCTCCTGTGGCTGACCTGAGAATTAAGCAAATACACGATACGGGCTGAATCCAATTTCATTTCGATAACAACCAGGCGTACATCTTTGCCGGGGTCATGAATATTATCCAAATCTATCTTACGTGGCACCGATGAAAACTCCTATTCGAAGCCTGAATAGTTGATTAGATTACGTGCCTTGTGTGCGTTTGTGTGTTTGGCTACGATGAGTATTCTCATATATACATACGAGTGGATCTGGTACTTGAAAGTCCACATCCAATCTAGTGACAACGATATACTCGTAGAGATTCTATGTACGAATTTATATCTTTACAAGTCTATCCCTCTGGTCGTCGTTTCTAGTGTCCTCTACTAGAAATTCGAAACCCAATCCGAGTGCAAAAAAGATACGGATACTATGATATGTCTTCCTCTACTAGAGAGTATGTGGATAGTTCTTCAGTGCTCATTTCGAATTTATTCGTCAGTCCAATTACATTAACTACCCCTAAAACAGAAGAGCGTTCCAGCTGATGTGTCTGTCGGTGGTAGTAGTTCAGGAGGCCAACGTCCGAAAAGACACAAATTTCCAGAAGTACTCGTATCTACAATATATAGTTCTCGTATGTGGGACACAATGAATGAATATCCTCCTAGTCGTTGTTGGGGTGAAAGCTATCACTGCAGATATTTGGGAAAAGGCCGTAGCGGTTGACAAGGTATGTCGGTCATTCGCAAAGTCATCATATCATAACTTAAATTTGGTTGATGTTCTATGCTTTTAGTTTAGTTGAAAACATTTGAGGGCATGTGGTACAGGCAATGGTACGTATGGGAGGCAAAGTTGATGCTGTTGATTGAAGCTTAATGTCCTGACTTTGTTGAGGGTGATTTTGCTGATGCTGAATTGCTCGCTGTCATGTTGATATTGCTACCTCCGGACCTGTCGGGTTATGCAAACAGAGAGTCAGTTTCCTGTGATGGATGCTCCCAAATATTACATGATGGAAAGGTGTTCCTTATTTAGACTCGAGTTGATGGAGTTGTTTGCAGATGAGTACTCGTGCGATTCATTAATTCCAAATACAATTAAAATTAAAGTTTTAGGGTGAAACAGTGTATGCATTTTCTTGAGTGGCCATTAGTGAGCTCTTTTTTAATATTTAGAATTCTATAGCCATCAGTTTACCTATTGAAATGCCCAGGTTGTTTCAACCCGACAAACAAAATTTTAACTTAAACGAACCAAGAAGTAAAAGGGGCCTGGTTTTTGGAAAAGATGTTGAGTCACTAAGTGTAACTTGATTTGTGTCCTCGAGTGAGACAATACAATCAAACTAGGCTCAATTAGAATGTCTGGTACTAGTTTTAGTGAAATAGAAATCAGAATCAGATCACTGCTTTTTTACTACCTCTATAGTAAGCAAAATTACTTATGAACAGAACAAAATGAGCCACCTCAGCTCTGATGGTTTATGGCGTATGATGGACATTGAATAGGCAACAGCATCGTTCAATGCTTTAAGGACTTTTGGCGTCGATGGTAACTATTCAGAGCATCAACATAGCAACTCAAGATCTTACACCTAAAGCGATATCAGTGCGAAAAATTGATAAAAATAACTAAACTGTCGCCAAAAGCAGAACGGACTTGTCATGCCCATGGCTCACTATTTTTCTACATCCATTGTTACTCTGATGTTCATCTTCGGTGTTCTTACGAGAAGAACAAAGCTGACTAGATGAACTCAACTAGCTTTAAGGCTTCACGTTTCTATTCCCTAGAGGAGGCAAACATCTGCGAGTCACTGTAGATAGTAAACTTCATCGGGCAAATTAAGTAGACCCGATAATTTTTAAGGCACAGACGTTTCTTGGCAATGCTAAGGTAATTGTGACAAGATAAGCCTGAGGACCTTGAGTTTTATACGTCATGCTGTGCTATGGTTGCTATGATGTAATTTATATACTTTGGAGATGCGTATATGTGACTGCATTTACTATTCTTATCTTACCTTCTCGTGGTAACCACCTGGTACTGGTATTGTCCAACCAAGGTTGACTTGACAATCTTTTAATACCGACTGTTGAGCAAGAGAAAAAGTAGCTCTTTAATGTGGTGTTAGGAATGACTCAATCTCAGAAGGTGTATTAATTCGCGTGAAGTCAACAGACGTTAAATTCCTGTCCACAGAAGACGGAGGACAGATTTAATGTTGATGACGCTGTAAAGTGAAAAAGGATAACGACGATTGCATTGACACATAGAATGTTCCGAGGTTGAACAGGTCACATATGTTACAGTCGAAGCATCTGCAGTCTGCAGCGGAGTCCCTAGGCTGCTACAAAGAAGATATAACCAACTAGTGTGGTGGGATGGGCCAACAATTAAAAATTATGAAACATACTATGGCACGTGGTGAATGCATTGCAGGATCCACTGTAAGGTGAAATCCACCAACATTAGACTAACATCCATTCGCGAACCTACAGAGGAGGTATTATATGTAGACGATCCTCCTCCTCGATTTATATACATACATATACGAGCAATGCCCTAAGGATCATTCCAGCACCAAAATAAGAAATGAGAACAGCAGTAGCACAGCAGAAAGGCTGTGTCTGAACACTTCGAGCAGCCTACAAAGATTCGGGCTTCTACCAACTTTCGGCCAAGGAAAGTCTACGGAGATTTCAGATGCCAATATAATGTAGAAGAAATGTGAGTAGATTTAACATTAAAGTGCTACAATCACAATAAAGCATCAGCGCTTTTAACAGTTTCGTATCCCTCCAAGGATACGCCTCAACGACTTCCATTAATTGTGGAGTTTAGTAGTATTCGATATCAGAAACCATCAGAAAGGCTGAATAAAAATTTTCCGAAACTCACAGGCCAACACCAGGGGCACAATGACAGTGACATCATTTGCAGAAAGCAGCGAGCTGTCACTGGTGCGTTTGCAAACATTAAAGTAGAAGCGGCAAAAGTAAGTTTAGTTGTGAATTTCTCTCTTTCAGAACCAAGTTTATGTTTTGCAGCCACTGCGAAAGAAAACCAAAAAGCTTCTAAACTAGTCACTTTAGACTAAGGAGTCCTTACAGATCGAAGCAAAAAGAATATAAGAAGCTGGTATGAGTTTTAAAGAATGGCTGGTGAAACCAGAAGGCTAATCAAAGTCCTCAAAAGGGCAAAATCAACATGGCTGGAATTACGTAGAAAACCTGATGGCACCTGAACTTAGTCGAAAGCAAGAACTCTCAGTCTCATACTTAGAACTGACTTCCCAAGGTAACCTAATAAAAACCAGCTCATAACCAGCTCCTATCCACCGAGGCTGCAAGTGAGTACCACACTATGTGCTCGATGATAAGCAAGAGACCAGTGGAACCAAGTATTTTGCCTTGTATTCGAGTAGCCCCAATACAGAGTACGATGTAACCATGTTCTGAACCAATTGACTGTATAGATATACTGGAAAACCATGCTCCATCCAAGAGGATTTTCGATTGTAAGCTCTCCATGTGATGCAGTAGAAAAACTTCATCAAGGAAGTAAACAGCAAGCAGAGTAGCACTTCTGGATATTGTCTGCCCAAATTTCCTATCTAATTAGGAACTATTTGCACTGAAATATCTCAAAGGATTCTTTTAAAAGAAAAGTTCCAGTAAAAGAAAAGCGTACACGTAGGACTTAATTAATAACAAAAGAACCAACTAAGTCCTTATTTAAGTTGGTCGTATTCAACAGTTTTCCCACCCCATTACCCAATGAGGGTAGAGAAATTAACTTTTTTTTTGTTTCTTCAATCAAAAATGCATAAAAATGATTAGAGGATACACTCTGAAAAGAAGTCGAAAGGATGAGGAAAAAAATAGAAAAAAGGCCACTAGCCTCTAGACCGTACGGGTATCTATTAACACCCAGAAGTTCCAGTGAACGGGCTCATAAGCATAAAAAGCCACAGGGACATACCCCCGTCCAGTAAGAAACCATTCAACCAAATTAGTTCAATGTTTCACCAATTCATGTGCACAGCAGGACAAGAGCTGGGTTAAGAAGAATTAAATTTTTTTTCCATCTTCTTTCTTTTCACCGCAAGTGCTGATAATAGACAAAGGAATAGACAGAATATGGCCCTGTTGATCAGTTCTACCCAACAAGCGGAGTAGTAGAAAGACTTCAAGTCCAGACTAAAAGGACCTGAATAAACATTTGCCTTCTCTATCTCCATATCTGATTTTTTTATTTTTTTTTTTCATATCCACCCTACCACCACCATATAGGAGTAGATACGAGTACATAGATAGATGGATGGAGAATCACATCTAAAACCTTTTAACGAAATTATATCTGATGGAGAGACTGACATACAAAGGCGAGGGGTATACAGGATTACGGATACACTCGTGTATACTCGTACAGAAAGCATCTCCGGTAATGAAGTGCAAACCCAAATAGAACTCTGCCAAATAGCATAGAGCAGATGCACACTGCAGTGGTAGTATCTTTGGTTTGGAGGCATGGGAAACACTCATTCACTTTATTTTCAAATTAATGCGAGAAAAGCATCTTCAACCAAACTCCTGGTGCTCCCCTTTACCAACCATCAACGTGGAACTTACTTTGGGCACTAGATTGAAGTGAGTACTTCTCTGCAAGTAGAAGTAACTGCTGCTGCAGTGTATCCAGTTTCAATTGGGAGTAGCAATTTAATTGGGATTTTGCGAGTATACTTCTACTACTACTCGTACAACCCAATCCCAAACTCAACCCAACCCAGAGCCACTTTAATACTAAAGCGCGACTGAGTCCTTTAAGGGTTCTGATTTCTTTCTTTCATTTTCTATACTTCATTTGAGCGCTCCAAACACTTGTACATATCTACTTCACCATCCAACCGTGCCAGCCGCAATAGCCGACTCTGTTGAAAAAAAGGAAAAGAAAATAAAGCTTAATGTGCATGTTGCATGCACTACTACCCACTGGAACTGTCCAGGATATCCGCATTCGCAATGATTCCCTTCAACAACAGCTGGCTAGAATTGTGCTGTTGAATTGGCCTCAACCGAAATCCACATCGAAGTTGGCAAATGCCAAAAAAGATAGGCAGCATCCAACTTGGCCCATCATAACACGAACATGAACTGTATCTATACAGCGACGACAAACCAAAGCCCAGGACGAAAGCCAAGAGCTAGACCCGGCTCCATTCATAGCCCGCAAGCACAACGTAATAAAGATAAAAATATTAAAAAAATAAAATTCTCATGTGTGGGTAGGGATATGTTTGATCGGGGTTTCCCCGTTTCCCGTTTCCCGTGTGTATGATACTTAAGCCGCATGCTTCCTCGAATGCAAATATTTGGCACAGTAATTTTATGGGAGGGGTGGGTCAGGACCTGAAGTTCTCTCAAGAGTCTAGCTGAGTGGGTTGAAGTGATGAAAATTAAAAAGGATTTCGTAGGAGGCGAACACATATGGTGGAAACCACTTAATGAGATAAAAATGAAGTGTGTCAAGAGATGACTGAGCAAATTAAACGGCCAAGTACTGTCAGATTACTGCTATCATAGAAATGGGGAATACCCCAGAGGGTATCAAATCAAGCTCCTGACGCTCGTCGAGTGGAAAACCATGAAAATCAAAGAAAAAAAATCATCTGCCGCAAAAACAGAAAGTCCACTTGCAGTCTATCTAGCCATAGTAGTCTATTTATTTTACTTTGCCACCTCTTCTATCAACTGCAGATCAAATTACTTTAAAGGAGATTCTACCTACATATGTATATGTATGTCTGTGGACCAGGTTCCACTACGCAAAGTTGTGTATCAGTGTGGACTAACTGACTTAACATAAGACATCCACTAGTAGGACAGCAAAAGTCTTGACTTCAAATTCTCGTTCGATGTCGATGTAAATTGTGTTGACTTTTAGAAAACTGAAGGATTACCAATAGATAAATGAATGAATAAATAAACAAATTACTCGTATTGGCATGGCGGTTCGGGGGTGTACCAGGACCTTGTTTCTTTTATTTACTGTGTTGTTTGCTTGAAATTTTATGCTCAGTGAGTGCAGACCTAAGCATTTTTACCGACTCTGCAGTAAAAAAGCTTGTCTGAATTTAGTTCTATCATATGTTAGATTTTAGTCTGTAATTCAGCTCCTAGATGAAGCAGAAGGCTGATGGATAGCTTAAAATAATAAGTGAAGTGTTGACGCCATTATGTATTCTTTCTTTTTGTATTGATTATGAATTACCCGAGTAATAGAAGGATAAAGGCAGTAAAGTCAGTAAAAAAAAACAATAAAAACTACAAAAACGCTCACAAAAAGTAGGCTGAGTTAAAAACGACATAGCCCACAGTGGCGAGCAAAAATGAATACATGTCGCAAGTGAATGAAATAAAATGCAAAATTGTTATGTTTTGTTTCATAGCTTTATAAACTATATTTATTCTTATTCCTAAAATGTTGATGTACTTCTAAGCCAATAAAAGAAATATCTTTCAGAGATATCTGTAAAAAACGAAAATGTGAAAGAAACCATCATTTACTCAATTTTGCACGTTTTTCCCAGTTCCTTTCAAAGTCTCGTTAATCTTGTCGAAGCTCTGTTTCTTTATTTTAATTGTTTTATTCTTAGTCTTGTATTAGGTCTAGATTGAAAGTGAATATTTGTAAGTTTAGCTTTATATATTGGGTCTACAAGTAAGTTTCCAGCGTTTTTTTTTTTAAAATTTGAAGTTTTATTATGAAAACATAGTTACAATGCTTTATTCAAAGTATCGTCAATCGGAAGCTACAACTTTCCCCCATCTTTCTGGCAATTTATGAATTCCGGACCAAAAAAATTTCTCGTCTTTCGAGCCCAAGAACGTATCGAGCCAATTTTTGATTTCCTCTACTGAGCTGAAGCGTATTCCCGTAAGAGCGTTCTGCATCGAACGAAACAAGTGGTAGTCAGATGGTGCCAAGTCTGGACTGTAAGGCGGGTGAGGCAGAATTTCCCATCCACTATTTTCCAAATAGTTTTTCACCGAAACCGCAACATGTGGCCGAGCGTTGTCGTGATGAAAAATGACGGACTCATGCCTGGTCTCATATTCTGGCCATTTTTCTTTTAATGCCCGCTTCAAACGAATTAGTTGGTTTTGATATAATGGTCCTTTGATAGTTTCACCACTCGGAAGCAGTTCGTAGTATACGACACCCTTTTTATCCCACCATATGCAGAGCATGACCTTATTCACGTGAATATTTCGTTTCGGCGTCGATTGAGCGGGCTCGCCGGGCTTTGTATACGATTTTCTGCATTTAGGATTATCTTAATAAATCCATTTCTCATCACCAGTGACAATACGATGCAAAAATGATTTATTTTTATACCGCTGCAGTAACATTTCGGACATGCAAAATCGCCGTTCGACGTCTCTTGGCTTCAATTCGTACGGCACCCAGATTCCAACCTTTTGAATGAATCCCAGTGCTTTTAGGCGCAGGGAAACGGCTTGTTGCGTGACGCCCAATGATGCAGCAAGTTCTTCTTGAATCTGACATGGATCCTCATCCAGTAAAGCGTCCAATTCCTCGTCTTCAAAACTTTTCGGCTTTCCGGGGCGATCTTTGTCTTCAACTCCAAAATCACCAATTTTGAACCGTTTGAACCACTCGCGGCACGTCGATTCACCAATACATTCCGCCCCATAAGTTTCCGAAAGCAAACGATAGGCCTCAGCCGCACTTTTCTTCATATTAAAGAACAAAAGCAGCGCTTCCCGCAAATGACGTTTATTTGGCTGGAAACTTGCCATGATTTTGTTCGATAAAATGTACGACACCGATAGAACTGTTCAAATATAATGCTGCAAAGTTGTTGACAGATACAAAACCTACAAATAAAACACATAGGGTCTGACATTTCTGCCCGGGATCCACTGGTGGCGCCATCTCTGATAAACGCTGGAAACTTACTTGTAGACGCAATATTCTTAGCATAAAAAAAAGTTTTTTTGTAGAGAAAAAAGGAAAAATGAGGAAAATTTCAGCAAATAAAGAAAACAGCATAATAATTTTACTTGATGAAGGACCTTCTTCACGACAAATAGCCAACAGAATACAGGTAAGCTAACGCACTGTACTTTTGGTTGAAAAAAGAAGAAATGTGCAGTCCAGTAATGTCAATCCAGGACGGCCAAGGCTTTCGACTGACGCTGATGCGCGCTTAATGGAGCGTTTGATGAGGCGTAGAGAGTGCAAGACTCCAAAGGCGGCGGCGAAAGCCTTAAACAAGAAAGTCAGCGAGTGGATAACTGGAAGAGCCTTACGTAAGATTGGCTTAGAGGCAGCTGTTAAGCAAAAAAAGCCAGCGCTTTCCGACAAAAATGTTAGAAATGTATGTCATTCTTGGAGTCTTAAAAAACATTTAAAAAAACTGTTCACCCGAATCCATCGAGCGGTTCTCATGCCATTAGGTAACAAGAGAAAAACCCTATAGTTTTATTATATGTATAGATTATTTATTTATTCACTTATGTACTTATGGATTTATTTATTTACTTATTTATTTGTTTTTTTTTTTTTTAATTGAAGGTTTTTTCGTATCTTCCATGTCATATTAAAAGATAAAAAAAACATATTTCAATAGAAAGAGAATAACCATTATCATTGTAAAATGTGCGGTCACAAACTATCTTTCTAAATTTATATATACGAAATAAAAATATCTATCTATCTTACTCGATGCATCCGCCAATAGTTTCTAAACTACAGGATGCATCTTCTATTCCTCAAAAAATATTAGTATGAAGAACGCTTAAAAACTTGTCTATTAACTAAATATCCAAAATGAAATTATTATGAAAACTTTAGGTTTTAAGTCAAAGTTGTTAATTGTTAATATGAATTCATTGAATGGAATAAAAAAAATTCTTTTTTCTATTTTAAAAATCCAAATAAGAGAACATAAAAAAAATTCGACTCTGCTGCGAATGGAACCTGCAGCTTCCGTTTCGCCTTCCGAACACTACTACTATAATATTTTGGACAACTTAACCAACCAATGCTATAGAATAAACTGCTTTTCTCGCAATATTGTCGCTTCTGACGTGCGTCCTTTTTGGTTTTTCCCATAGTTTTGTGGATCCGCAAGATAACTGTTTACAACAGCCTTACTTCTTTTAAGCCTCCTTGCAATTACTCGGCCTGAGAGTCCTAACTCATTGAAAGCATCTATTTTTCCTCTTTCTGTCGCTGTCAAAGTCTTTCCGGAACCCTTTTTTTTAACTAAATAAAAACAGTTCTTTTCAACGCTTTTTTAAATATTCTTAATAAAACTTTGGAAAAAATCGCTGATGTGAACTCCTGCAACGAAGTATTCGCGATGGCCTCATCCTAGTGGCGCATCTTTTTATATGCTTTTCAAGAAGTTCATTGTTTGATCTTGGGAAATTCCAACGATCGTTTCTTATTTACCCTTTAATTTTACGACTTCCTGTTGAGAAAATATATACTTGTTCACAGGTAGTAAAAGTTTGCGGGTACAAAATTTCAAACAGTTATAAAGAGTGAAAATCGATTGCAAAATGTATGGCCTCATCCTAGTGATCGCCAGTGTATATCTGAAATCGGATTTTGAATGTAACCTTTTCTTTTCTTTCTTCTTTAAAAAAAAAATTTGGATACTTTATAGTAATACAAGTGCTTAAGTGGTAGAAAATTCAATGTTCTGAACAAAATTATAGATCGTGCCAAACGATTTGCCTCATAAACCTTTCTAATAGTATATTTTTGTAGAACCATTAAAGCTAGCAGCTTTGTATGGTAGGTACCTCCCCAGCAACTTATACCATATTGTAGTTTTGAGTCAACCAATCCAAAGTACACTGACCTCAAGGTTTTATTACTACAGCATTTTCTAACGCAAAATAGGACATGGATAGCTGAACGTAAATATTTTTTTCAGGATGAAAAAAATTAAAATCGAAATTCAAACCCAGGTATTTATACTGATTCACTGGTTCAATCTTGAAACAATTCGCATTACATGTCGTTTGTGTAAAATAAGCATTTACCAAATGGCCTTATTAGATTTTGGGCATTTGTTTGAATGAAACCAGATTTCAAAGTCTAAAGAATGTTGTCTACCGGTCAGAAAGTTCATTACTTTTGTTCTATTGCTTGCAACCAGCTTATGAACCCCAAACCAGTCAGTTTTTCAGTTTATATGCATTTTTATTTTCATTCATTAATTAATTCTTACATGCTAGACAAAAAAACGCTTAAAAATTAGCTTAATTAACTTACAAATATTCTTATTCTAACTTACTGGCCCCATGCGGGCACTCTAAGTTAAGCCTAACACTTACACTATGTCTTTCGACGAATCTTACGTTACATGTTTGTACTATCTCTATTCATTATTAAAACTAAGAAAACATTTTTTAACAAAAACTTAGTAACATGACTTTTTTTTACCTTATTATAAAACTTAAAACTAACACTTACAAACTACCTAAGAATAAATCTTAATCTACTTAACCTACTTACATCTAATACATAACATACACATACAAATATATATATATACATAATATATATATACTTAATATATAAATATATAAAAAAAATTAGGCTGACCCACTTTGCTTCACATGAAGCTATCTATTGCTGGAGGAATTCGACGACGACGCATCCTCTTCTTCAACAAGCCACCAAAATTGTTGGTGCTGCCGAGCAACATCCCTCATGTCGCGACTCCCTACCGCCCTACTGAACTGGAGACGCTCCGCACTGCCGTGTACGACGTCTCTGTAGTAGTTGAGTGGCCTGTCCGCAGATTTTCGAGCAACGGGGAAGATTAGCGGCACAGCCAATCTGTCCTGGATCAGACCTTTGCTATCTAGGTAGAGGAACGCTTCTGGAGGAACATAGCCTTCAAAGCGAACTCTCTCATGATACATATAATTAGGGTAGTAAGCCCCGGAGATCAGGTTGTTCGACGATGTCATTGCTCTTGCAATGTGCCTTCGAGTCAACTTAATAACAAAATTGTCTACTCTTATTAGGTTCGCCCTATTGTACAAGACCTCATTACGATAGAATTTTATATACTCAGACTCTGGTGTTCTGTATAAGCGAAGACAAGCCCTAAGGCAAGCCCTAAGGCAAGCCCTCTCAAACACCCGAATCTTTTCCAATAAACTTGCTCGCACCTTGAACCACACAGGACACCCAAATACAAGCATAGGCCGGATAAGGGCCATGTAGCAGATCACCTTCACCGTCGCATCGAGTTGGCTGTTATAAAACAGTCTCCTTTTAAGGGCAAAAGCACCTCTGGCTCTGGCCAGAGCAACATCTATATATTTGTTAAAATACAGATATATATATATTTGTTAAAATCCCAAGGTATCTGACTATATTTCGACAAGCAAGTGGCTGTCCATGTTGTCCGACGATAGAGAACTTTCGCCAAGGGATACCAACTTTCTGGTATCCCTAGAGGCCCCAGACAAAGGTGTCCTAAACAGAATGATTTCCGATTTCTGAAAGTTGATTTTCAACTTCCAGTCGTCGCAATATCGCTTAATTTTGTCGAAGTCACGTTGCAAAAGTATATTAATGACCTCAATCTTTGGACCTGATCTGTACGCGATTAAGTCGTCTGCGTACGCTATGGCATGGTGAAATGAACCTATCAGATCACTTGTGTAAATGTTGAATAGGATCGGCGAATTTACCGCACCTTGTTGCAGACCGTTTTTGATGTTAAATGTTCCAGCGGAAGTCACATCGCCATTCTTCACGATAAACTGTCTACTGGAGAGCATATCAAAAAGAATATACAGCAGTGGTTTACTAATGCCCAACCTGTCCAATTTGAAGAAGAGTCCCTCTAACCATACGGTATCGAAGGCGTTTTCCAAGTCAATCAGGCAGGCACCAGTGCACCGTTTCTTGCCTTTGTTCCATTGGATATCAGAAACCAGTTTAGACGCAGCATGAATGATATCATGCCCAGCCTTGAAGCCGAATTGATTATCCGGAACTATATGTGTGTCCTTAACCCACTTAGTCAGGACTATATTAATCACCTTCTCGAAAACCTTACTGATGTTTGGAAGAAGACTGATCGAGCGGAGATTCGCCGGATTGGAAGTATCTTTATTCCTTTTGGAAATGGGATGTACCACCGCAGTTTTCCAATGCGCTGGATAATGTGCATTATTCATCGCATTATTAAACAGGGTGGTATAAATGTCCACCGCTTCTAGTGGGAGATGTCGAAGCACAATGTTCGGTATTTCATCGGTTCCCACTGATTTCTTACTTCTAAGTGATTCAAAGATCGTTTGGAGTTCTTCCTACGAAATGAACGGTGGTAATACCTTTTCGTTGGTGATGACATTATTTGCCATATTCTCGTCACTGAACTGGGTGAAATCCGAGCTCTTGAATCGCCAATTCACAATTTCATTTCGAAGGCAGAAATTGGAGAAAATCAGGTGGACAACATGATTTATATCAGCAGTTAAATCTTGAGGACTCTTTAAACCATAGGCAATACCAAGATCATCTGCAAAGGGTGTGAACTTGCCTAAAAACGGTTGGTTGAAAAGCGAGTTGATGTAAATAAGAAATAACAATGGGCCAAGGACGGAACCTTGGGGAACACCTAGGTTGAGTACTTTTGAACTATGGTGCAAAATTATCTATTACGACCTTTCGAGTTCTATTACTCAAGTAGCAAGTAAACCAATTGAGCATAAAACCGCCAAATTTATTTAATAAAATATTATGGTTCACCATATCAAAGGCTTTGGTGTTGTCCACAAAAAGCCCAGCGCAACACATTTTATTTTCTAAAGATTTGTAAATAAAGGAACTAAACTCCAAGAGGGCATCTTCTGTACAGAGGCCTTCTCTAAATCCGAATTGAGCAGGGCTAAAAAAAATTTGTTTTTTGAGATAGTCCAATACTCGCCTTTTAACAGCTTTTTCGAACACTTTTGAATGATTGAAGGCAACAAGGAAATGGGCCTGTAATCCTGTAATTGTTTTTGTCGTTTTTATTACCTCTTTTAAAAAGTGGAATTACATGGGCATATTTTAATTTATTAGGAAAAGTACCCGAACACACACTTAAGTTAAAAATATAGGCTAATATATCAGCTATATATATCGCAACTTTTTTGAGTGTAATATTCGAGATTACATCATTACCACATGACCTTGAATTGTTTAGTGAGCATATCTGATCCTGTTATCTCTTCAATAAAGAAGCTGCTATTATTAATTATTTCTTTCACTAAGCTGTGTCCAATGTAACTTCTACAGTAATCAAAAGAATCTAGCGTAGATAAAACACCTAGCAAGGAAAAAAAATCATTAAAAATGTTAGAAATTTGCACTGGATCATCAACAATAATTCCGTCGTTATCAAATGTTATTGATTTAGAAGAATTGGTTGGATTACGATCAATTATTCTATTTATAAAATTCCATTCTTTTTTAGAGTTGCCTACGGCATCTCATGTATCTTTCAATGGTAGTATCTGCGAGGGGCGTTCAATATATTCTCGGCATCGATATGAAGGAAAATGCGAATTCAATTTAAATTGTTTTTATTTTTCAATATAATCTCCCCTAACATCAATGCATTTGTTACATCTTGAGATAAGCTTTTTTAAACCCTCAAAAAAATAAATTTCCTCTTTCTCTGCAAAATTGACTTGCAGAGTTCTTGAGACTTGAGTTCTTCATCATCCGAAAATCTTTTTCCACGAAGACATTTTTTCAAATCCGGAAACAGGAAATAATCACTAGGGGCAAGGTCTGGACTATAGGGTGGGTGTTGGATTTCTTCAAAACCACAATCTCGCGCAGCAGCCTTGGAAACTCGCGCCGTGTGAACAGGAGCGTTGTCATGAAGAAGCAACACACCCGCTGCGAGTTTACCCCGTCTTTTCTTTTTAATTTCCTCCCGCAAATTATGCAAAGTGGAAGCGTAGGATGTGGCGTTGATGGTTTCACCTTTTTTTTTGTACTCAATGAGCAAGATTCCCTTTGAGTCCCAAAAAACTGTGGCCATGAGCTTGCCGGCAGACGGAGTGACTTTGAACTTCTTCGGGGGGTCTGTTCCTTTTTTATGCCACTGCATGGACTCTTGTTTGCTTTCAGGGTCATAGTGGTGGACACATGTTTCGTCCCCAGTAACAATTCGATCCATAACACCGTCCGCGTTCTCACTACACATCTCCAAAAGCTTTGTACAGCATGCGATTCTCACTTTTTTCTGAGGCGCTGTGAGCTTTCGTGGCACCCACCTTGCACTGACTTTTGAAAGGTTAAGATGGTCATGAAGAATGGTGTGAATGGTACCAATTGAAAGCTTGGTGATCTCTGCCATCATTTTCACCTTTATTCGGGCTTCCTCAAGAACAAGTTTTTCGACTTCTTTGATGCTTTCTCCCGTACAAGCAGTAGCCGGGGCGCCGGAGCGGGGGTCGTCTTCAATGCTCTCTCTGCCTCTCTTGAACTCACTTGACCACTTTTGCACAGTTGATAATGATGGTGCGGAACCCTGGTAAACAGCCACCATCTCTTTATGAATAGTTTTTTGACTTTTTCCTTGCTTAGTGAGAAATTTAATTACAGCGCGATGCTCAATTTTCACCATCATCGTCTCAGTTCCCATTATGATTCGGTTTAACTAGAGATAAAACGCGAATTAATAATCACATTTATATGAAATTTTACATGAATGCACTAAAATAATAGTATTACTAGAGGGATAAATAAGTCAATTTATATATACAACCACAGCTTCACCCCGATACCGAGAATATGTTGAACGCCCCTCGTATCTCTAGACACTATTATTTTTTTATTAACGATTTTACTGATTTTCTTGGATCTTAATTTGAGCCTTTGATTAGAAGGATGCTTGCGCACTTTAGCTCCTAACTTGTTCTTAAGTTTGATTCTCTTGAGAAAGTAGTTATTAATCCAAGGTTTTAATTTGTACTCTGATTTCTTGGGTATAACAGTGTAAGTAAAATTTTTTACATTGTAGTTTTGAAATCATTTAGGAACAAATCATAAGCCTTCGATGCATCACTTTCAAAATAAATTTCCTTCCAGTTATACTTAGATCGAAGTTAACATCAGAACTCTGATTTAGGGATAGTTTTGAAATACGTTCAAATACATGGTCAATGCATGTACTGGTAATAGGCCTAGAAATCTCATTCAAAAAGTGCTACCCGGCATTGAAGTCTCCTGCCGATAGTCTAACTGAATATGTGTTCGTGGAGCTCATATCTACCACAGACAAACTTCTCATTGGATCTATTTATAGGCCAGATAAATATTTTGATCCATCTGCGATATTCTCTGTGTTGGAATCCATCTCAATTCACTACCAAAAAGTTTTAGTAGGCGATGATTTAAACAGCAACCGTTTAGTGGACAATGATATCATGCTCTCTTGTATGACCAGTTGTCCGTACTTGCTTTTTCTAGACATGACTTGCTACGAGTATTTTTGGTCTTCGAATTTGCATTTGGAATATGCAGTTACAACATTCGAATTCAGAGATTTTAGCAACATTGATTACCACCAACTTGACATAGGTTCTCGGCATATTGATTGGGATCTTGTGTATTTTATGTCTTCCCCTGATGACCAAGTTGAGTTCTTCAATGAAAATATATGTACCCTTTTTAACAATCATGGTCCTCTAAAAACCAAACGTATGCGTTTTGGCCAATGTCCTTAGTTTACACCCGAAATTCGACTACTGATCCATAAGCGCAATCGTTTCTACGCGAGTTGGAAAGGTTATAAGTTAGATATATCGTTCTATGCGCAATCAGGTTGTTGGTAAAATTAAAATTGCCAAAAAGAATTTTTTCAGGAACAAAGTTGACCAATCAACAACAGATCGCCAACTGTGGAATAGTATCCAGAAATTTGGAATACGTGGAAACATTAAACATATTGATTCCGACTTGGATCTAAATTCGCTGAATACAAGTTTTGTTACCCTCCCTTTTCCTGACATTAATGCTGTTCCTATAAATCCGCTCGATTTTAACTTGTCTGATAGTACTTTTGAATTTTACTGTATTGATGATACTGAAATGGTTGCTTGTTTGTTGTCAGTCAAATCAAATTCTGTAGGTTTTGTAGGAAATCCATCCCAGATTTGTGAAAATAATCCTTCCAGTTATTCTTCGATCTCTGGTCCATGTCTTCAACCTAATAATAACAACCGGCATTTACCCTTCTCAATGGAAATGTGCCAAAATAATTCCTATACATAAGAGTTCGGTCGATATTCCTTACTGCCTTACTGCCTAAGATATTTGAGAGGGTGCTTCAAAGGCAAATAAACTCCTATATCCATACCAACAACTTGCTTTCTCCAATGCAATCTGGATTTAGGAAAGGCCATAGCTGTACAACGACCATAATTAAAGTTGTAGACGATATCAGGGAGGCGTTGGATGAAGACAAAGTATCTTTTCTAGTATTGTTAGATTTCTCGAAAGCATTCGACACTGTTAACCATACTAACATCTGTAACAAACTGCTGACATTGTTTAGTTTTTCGAGCTCAGCTACAAATACCATATCATCTTACTTAAAATTAAGAAAGCAAGCTATCTCAGTTGACCAAAAATCGTTCGGTTTTATGTACAATACTAAAGAAGTTCCACAGGGCTCCATCCTGGGACCTATTCTATTCTCGCTCTACGTAAATGTGATTCCCACTTTCGTGACCTCATCTATTCAAATGTAAGCTGATGTTGTTCAACTCTATCGAAGTTGCCCTGTTGGTATGATAGATGACTGAGCAAATGCTTTAAACACTGACCTGGAGCGCAGTCAGAAAAAAACGGACTTTTTCTAAACCCACTCAAAAGTAAATGTATCGTCATTTATAAAAAACTGCTTGATCTCTCCTTCTTCCCAGACATTATGCTCAATGGCTCAAAAGTCGAATATGTTGACACCGCAAAAAATCTTAGAGTTGTTTTCAACAGAAAACTTAAGTCAAATAACCATATCAATACTACAGTTGGTAAGGTATATGGAACTTTACGCCGGCTCTAGATGTCACACTATTTCACCCCCTTCAAAACTCGTCTCTTACTAACTAAAACACTCTTTGTACCAGTTCTCTGTTATGGATGCGAAATATTCTGTTACTGTGAAGCTAACAGTAAAAGAAAACTTAATGTCGCTTTCAACAATATCGTGCGTTACGTTTTCAATCTTCGTCGCTTCGATAGAATATCTCATTACTCGAAATTGCTCTTTAACATGTCACTTGACCATCTAATACGCTATCGATCCCTTATATTGCTTTCCAATGTGATTCAAACAGCCTTGTTACCAATTCAATAAGATAAGATTTACCACGTCTGAAAGATCTCGACAAATCATTCACCCTCGGTACTCATGCCTAACATCTGAGCGACAATTTTTCATAACGTCTATTCGAGCCCGAAGGTCTTGTGTCACCAGCAGGTTTAGGAATGAATTTAAGTCCTTCTACATGAACAATAACACCCAACCCTTTGATTTTTTTCCTTTCTTTGTATACTTATGCTTAAAAAACTGCACAATTTTAATTGGAGATATACACACTTGTACGTAGAGATTATAATAATGAATATACAATATATTTCTTAGTAATAATATTACTTTAACCTTTTTTTTAATAGCTTGAATCTAAATCTGAATTTGTATTGAACATATCAAAGCTTCACTAGTTTATAAGATAATTATGTCTTAATGTGATTGCAAAATAAAACTAAACTAAACTAAAAAGACAGAAAAAAAGAAATATAGGCCGTTTTGAGCCATTATTGCAAGGTAAGAGTCAGCAAAAGTTCTTGATGTTAAAATGTCAATATTAAGGTCACTTAAAAGAATAAGGATAGCTGTCTTTTCATTACCAAGAAACATTGAGAATTCATTTATAAACACTTGTATACCATGAAAGTGTAGTCTATATATACAAATAAATTTAAATCTTTCATTACAAAAATTAAAAGAAATTTCAATTAAATCGGCGCTTAAAAATTCCAAATTTCAAACTTCATAATTACCAAGTGATAAGTTTTCACGTACAAAAGCTCCTACAACTCCAGCAGCATACGTTTCATTGGGCTTCGCAAAAAATTCATAACCCGGAATTCGATTTTTCGACATTGTATAGGGTCCGCCATCTAACGTTTTTTTTTTCAACTAGTGCTTATTTCGTGAATGGTAACACTTAGCTCATGTCTGATTTGACAGATAATTAGTTTTATCCTTCCGCTGAACGAATATGGTTGTGTATACGCTTCGCTAAGTGGGCCTGCGATCGACTTAGAGAAGATGCCGATTTTGCCAAAAAAATCATCTTTTCAGATGAAGCTCATTTTGATCTTGGCGGGTATGTAAACAAGCAAAATTGTCGCATTTGGGGCACAGAAAACCCGCACGCATACACTGAAAAGCCGATACACCCAAAACGAGTCACTGTTTGGTGCGGATTTTGGTCCAGAGGCATAATTGGGCCATTTTTCTTCGAAAATGAGCAAGGAATGGCCGTTACAGTCAATGGCGATCGTTATCGGGCCATGTTGAACGAATTTTTGTTCACAAAAATTGAAGAGGAGGATATTGGCAACATTTGGTTTCAACAGGACGGGGCTACGTGCCACACAGCCGAAGCTACACTCGATGTTTTGCGCCCTGTTTTTGAAGATCGCATTATCAGCCGCAGAGCTGATGTCGTTTGGCCACCCCGGAGCTGCGATTTGACACCGTTGGACTATTATTTGTGGGGTGCCGTAAAAGATAAGTGTTACGCCGACAAGCCAGAGACAATTGACGCTTTAAAGGACAATATTCGTGAAGCCATTGGTGAAATACAGCTGCACACAATCGATAATGTCTTTAAAAATTGGACCGATCGTGTAGGCTACTGCATGGCCAGCCGAGGCAGCCATTTTAATGAAATTATTTTCCATTATTAACCGGAAGGATTATACTTTCAAATAAAAAAAGAAATTTGAGAAAATATTCAGTAGTTTTTCTTTATAGCATTTTCAAAAAAAAAACATTTTTGGCGGACCCTATATATCAAAATTTCACTTAGTTACGAGTATACGAAGGTTGTCTGAAAAGTTTCCGACCCAACAATGATACAAAACATTTTTCTCAAATTATATTATTTTATTTTTGTAACTCTACACACTTCTCCGAGCGACGCTCCTATCTCTCTAACCCGTCCAAATAGTACTTGGCGTTTTTCTCTGCAAAATAATTGTTCACGAAGTATTGCCTCCTCATTTGATGAAAATCTCTGTCCTCCGAGCGCAGTTTTTAGATGAGGGAACAAAAAGAAGTCGCTTGGGGCTAGATCTGGTGAATAAGGTGGATGGTCAAGCAGTTCAAACCGTAATTCATGGATTTTCGCCATGGCAACCACTGTGAGACGGCGCGTTGTCTTGGTGAAACAGGGTTTTCTTTTTCTGCAAATGTGGTCGTTTTTCCGCAATTTCTGCCTTCAGTTTGGCAAGTAATGATGTGTAGTATGCTCCTGTAATGGTTTTCCTTTTTGAAGATAATCGATTAAGATAACTCTTTTACTATCCCAAAAAACAGTTGCTATAACTTTGCCAGCCGAAAAAACAGTTTTTGCTTTTTTGGAGCCGGCTCGCCCTTTGCAGTCCACTGTTTTGACTAAATTTTTGTTTCGGGCGTATAATGGTGTATCCAAGCTTCATCTACAGTAATTAATCGGCGCCAAAACTCGTTGGAAATGTTCATTCGAACACGTTTTTGGTCTAACGTAAGCAAACGCGGCACCCAACGCGCGGACAGCTTTCTCATGCCTAAATCTTGATCTAATATGTAACAAATACGTTCTTTGGACATTTTCATAACCTCTACTATCTCTCTCACTTTAATTCGGCGGTCGTCTAACACCATTTGGTGAACTTTAGCAATGTTATCGTCAGTGGTTGCAGTTTTTGGACGTCCCGAACGTTCATCATCTCCCAAGCTCTTACGGCCACGTTTAAATTCAGCTGCCCAAAATTTCACTGTGGTAAATTATGGTGCAGAGTCCCCATACACAGAGTCTAACTCATTTTTGATTTGCTTAGGCGTATTGCCTTTCAAAAACAAGAATTATTAAATTGTTATTAAACAGTATCGAGTATCAATTTTTTCCATTTTCACAAAGTGAGTGACTCACTCAAATGACTGTCAACTAAAAACTGGGCGTCCAAAATGAGTGAAACTTTGGGAAGAACCTGTCAAAAGATGCGCAACTAGCATTCACTAGCTTTTATTGACGAGTGCCGCTATCTTTACGTTCCGGTCGGAAACTTTTCAGGTAACCCTCGTATTAGATAAGGCAGTATCACAAAGGCTCCGTGGTTAAACACAAGGAGATCAACATTTTGTCGCAAATTCCATATGTTTTGATGCACAATAAAAAAATAGTTATATGCCAAAAATAGTTAAGAAGTGGTGAAGTGTGCGAAGTATCTGCAGCTATAGTGAGGGCTAAGCTCACCGAGTATAATCGCCTAAGTATAAGTATGTAAGAGTGATGACGATACCTTGTAGCACTTCCAATGTGGATGTTCACCCCCAGGAATTATAACGCTTTAGTCCATTTGATCTCTCACTAGTAGCAGCAGAATCTTGTGCATCCAGTTGGTTGAATATACTCATCAAGGTTGATCTATGGTACTTGACCTTGTTTGGAAGAACATGTATAACATGCGTAAGTGGAAGACCAAGAGAATATATGTATGTATGTTACCATGTTGCTCAAAATTGAATGTCTCAGCCCAACTTTAATTCACAGCGTTTATATAAAAAAGCCCCATTCCCACATCCGTAAAATGACATAAGCTCTGCCATTAATAAAGCCCCTAACAATTTATTACCTCCAAAATCATAAGCAGATGTCGTGGAAAAATTTATCACTTAATACCCATGAAATTTCTCATCCCATCATTGTATCTATCGTCAGATCTTACAAGCTAAAAGTATCAGAATCCTAAGAAGCAGGAGTGAATCAATATTGTTCCATTTACGAATTACGATGACGTCGGTAGTTGTGTGATAGTTCTCCAATTCCGACTACACGGTCATTAAAACGATTCCAAGGAGCAACTTTGCCACTAATTCAACTTTGCCTTGCGTTTCTCGTGTACGTCTTACCGATTCTTTTTCTTTTTTCTCCCTTTCTTACACTTTACTCATCCTTGTTCTCGATTTTCTTTTCTTTTTTTCCACTTTCCAGCAAAGATGTACACGAAATAAGACAATTTATAAAATCTCACGTTCTCGGTTCTCCGATTGCGTTAGCAATCCATCGGATAAGGTGACGTTTATGTACAAGTACACGATTGTGGCATAACGTATTTGACTCGGATATGGGTATCTAAATCCGATGAAATCATGATTTTTCTCTCGTTTTCCGTATTAGGATTTATGAAGGTGCACGAGAATTGGAAAGTAAAAAGTTATAATGCCACGACATGGGGATTATGGTGTTCCAGTTAAAAGTGAGAAAAAAAGTTTGTCGAAGCCATGTGCTGTCGAGAAAGAATAAACATACCAGTACAATTTAAATTGTACAGTGCAGCTGCTTCGTCCTTAAAGGCATCTGCTCCAAGTAACAAGAAAGACTGAGCAAACGTTTATTGACAGATTCGTCCTGAAATTGGTAATTATCAGATATTATACTGAGTGCTTAGTCAAAAAGGATTCTCGCAAAAATTTACTCTCCAATGACAATGGACCGATTCTAATGGAGGTCCAATTAATGAGAGAACAAACAAAAACAGCTGCGAATTCGTGTCCCAGAAGTACGATGAATTGAACGACTGAATATTATTGAAATGGTTTTTATCTCGAGATGAGTGTTTCAGCTCTATAAAGTAGAACTGGGATGATGAAGGTCTTACTCAGGGTATTCCGGATAATGTGGCGAAGACTTTAAGGGGAGTTTGCTTGATATATTTTGAGAAAAAGAACGTGTGGATGGAGATAGATCGGAAAAGCATCCCCTCTGACGTACAGAGGTTTTAAGCAAAACCTTACGCTGCTTGTCAAATATATATGTAGGGGTCAACTCCGGAGACTTTGGAGGCCACAGAATGTGTCCATCCCGCACCATCCATGAATTTTCATGCATGCCACATAACCACTCTTCAACTACATGGCCTTAGTGTGAGGAGACGCCATCCTGCTGGTACACAATGGTTGTTTACCTAATAGTTCCGGTAATTTGTTTCGCGAAAATTCCAGGTAGAGATTCATATTAACCCGAGGAGAAAGCCGATGTGGCCCGATCAGCTTGTTACTCTATATGCCTGGCCACACATTGATGTTGAATTTATGCTAAAAAGCTCTGTGGGGCTTGCTTTCTGACCAGGTATGTTAATCGTGGAATTTAGTGATTCCATCTTCGGTGAATTGGGACTCATCCATCCATAGAAACCGGGCAATAAAGTTGTTTTCCGCAAAGTTTCTTTCAAGAATATCATTGCAGAATTCCAAACGCTTCTCAGTCTTTGGGTTATAGCTTCTATACTGGTATAGGAATATATAATTCTCCAGATCTAGGTCTTGATTAGATTAAAATGTCTGCTAACGTGCATAAGACTAATATTTAGATGGTTTCTGACGTAATGGAAGATGTCTTCGCATCTGCGATCGCCTTCTCCTGAAACAGAATGTGAGTTTCTCCACGATTCCCGCGTTGTTCCTGTCTCCCGCAGCCTGGAAAATGTTCTAATAAATGTCTTGCCATTTTTTTGTTGTCCTATCAGGGTATCGTCTCAGATATTCCAATCTCAGTTGTTGACCATCATCCAGGATATCATGAATTAAACGTCAATATCTCGGTTAGAAATTACAAACTGGTCATGCAAATGATTTTGCGTTCTTTTTATATTGTTTCAAAAAAGATCCGCGTAATTTTTCTTTTTTTTAGAAAAAGGAAAAAATGGGCGCTACCTATCCGAAGTGGTCCGTTTTTCCCCTTTGAGGGGTCATGAAATTAACTTTTTTTAAAAATTTACGAAAAAAAAAAAAAATTGAAAAGAGATAAACATTAACTGGCTGTTGTAAAAGAATAGAAATAGAAACAGAATGGATGGCCTGCATCTTGATAACTACTGACTTGAGATGAAATAACCTCACTTTTTTTTATTTGTAAATACTTATGAAGTTGCAAAAGTAGCGGTTAATAAGATATTTTTCCGAAAAAATTATGATAAAATCAAATCACATTTGATCTTCAATCATTTTTGGCGCATTCATTTTAGGCAACATTTACTCGTAATTTGAAACGATTAAAGTATTTATGATACCCGTCACCTAGTCAAACTGTCAACCTTTTTTTCTTTTTTCTTTTTCTCCCGTATACTGCATTTATTTAGTTTTCCATTTTCCTTCAAAGCCCCGTAAACTGCCGACTCTACTCATATTTACCTGTTCCAGTTGACACAAAAAAATTAACTTAAATAAACAAAAAATGGAAAAGTGCACTCTGCTCAATTGTTGCCCTGAACTCCGAATGGGAAGTCTGCAATGGTTTCTGTGGAAAATCTTTTTGATATTGATATTGATATAGTGATATAATTTATTTCTTCTTATAAATTCATTATAATTCATAAATCTTAAAATAAGTAAATAAAAACCTTAAATGTAGAACAAACGTATACCTATCATATGAAAATAAGGAGATTGCTGACATTCTGTATTTTAGATTACAACAGTAATGAAAATAGCGATGAATGCCACTTCAAACGACTTTAACAATATAAAATTCAGTTTTTTGGGCAAATTGCGAAGAAAAAATATGAGATCAAAATACTCGTATTTTAAACAATTTAAAAATATCTAAGCAAAAGTTCAAGTAATCATAATAGAGGGCAACAGAAACATTTTTGTTTTAAGAAAAAATACAATAGTTAAATAGCTAAATTGACATACAATTATAAAGGATGAATACACTAATGAGCTAAGATTTAACCAGAATGTCAGTAGTCGAGCATCAGTGAATAAATGATTCTACTTAGACTGGTATAGTTAAATTTGAGGAGCCAGAGTTTTATATGTTTTATAAACAGACCAGATGTTGAAATTGCCCTGATTGAGTGAGAAAGTTTGATAAATAAGCGAAACGATAAAATAGAATAAAAATTACGATAAGCCGTTGTACGAAAAGTAGGTACAGATAACATGTTAGACAAGTTTCCACGTATGTACACTCTGCCTGACTCGAACTGCAACCAGCTTCAGACTGCTATAATTTCCAAACCGTTTATGACAGTGAGCTCAAATTTTGACACATGACAGATAATCTTTTAAACGATTTGCGTCTCAGTTGTGTTGAAAAATTTTTATCAGCGATGGTGTGATTGCTTTATATTTGACTGGAAAACCACAAGTAGCTGTAGTTAGAGCCTTTCAGCACCTCAACGTGAATAAATCATTTGTGTCTCGAACCATAGCTCGTTACCGCGAATTGGCAGCATTGTAAAACGCCATGGAGGTGGTCATAAAAAAACAGCAACATCGACAGAAATAGTTCAGAGAGTGGAAGCTCTAATTGAGCGAAATACGCGTCGAAGTGGAAGAAAAATGGCTCGTGAGCTCAACATATCGTTGGAACGGATACAACACATACCGAAATATGAGCTTGGGCTCAAGCCATTGCAGTTCCAAGAAGCACACGATCTTACACCGCAACCGCAAAAAGTTAGAGTTGAAAGAGCAAAGGAGTTGCTACGCTTGCACGAAAGTGATGAGTTTCCGAAATTGTTTTTTTCCGATGAGTCGCCATTTGTTATCGAGCAATACGTCAACGAACAAAATGACCGAGTTTACTTGCCACAGAGGTCCTTCGAAAATTTACACCTTCGGACGGCCACCAGAACGCAGGCAGCACCGATGGTGATGGTTTGAGCTGCCTTAACCGCCGATGGTCGCTCTCCGCTCGTATTTTTGGACCGTGGCGTCAAAATTAATGCGATCGTATACCGTGAAACTGTCTTAGAGACAGTATTCAACCCTTGGGCAAACAATCATTTCGGTCGGAGACCGTGGACATTTCAACAAGACTCGGCACCGTCTCACAAAGCGCGCGTCAACCAAGATTGGTTAAAAAACAATGCTCCACACTTCATTTCTTCGACACAATGGATTGCAAATTCTCCGGATGCAAATCCGTTGGATTTCTCTGTCTGGGGTATTTTGAAGGCGAGGGTTGGCACTAGAAAATACCAAAGTTTGGACCACCTCAAACAAGCACTTCGCCGGGAATGGGCCAAAATACCGCAGAGCCACTTGCGTGCAGCGTGCGATGCTTTCTTCGGCCGCCTCAAGGCCATTATTCGCGCCAAAGATGGACATATTGAAAACTACTGATACAATTTAAAAATTGATGTATTTTCCAACATTTTTTGCTTTGGCACAATAAAATTTATCAAAAAATAAAAAAAAATATAGCATTTTAAAAAGTTGGAGTTCGAGGGTACGTTATGAGATGAAATTAAACGAAAGTTACGACTACCAAACCTCATAAAGAAAGCTTGTAAAACCTTAAAACAATATAAATGGCGAACTGGTAGAATGTTCAGGTCACAGAACAAGGGATAACTGGGATGTTTGCCAGGCTTACGGCATATTTTTCTTACTACATACCACCTTGACAAAAAAGTTCCCGCACCACAACAACGTGTGGCGCTCCCATTGTTCCGATTTGAGTTCTGTTTTTTTTGTGAAGTTGGTAAATCTGTTGTTGAAATTCCCTCTAAATTTTAGCATCACAGCTTGACATTCGCAAATGTTATATCCAAGAGTATATCTATCTTGGATAGATGGATTTAAATTTGCAACAACGAACTTGTATTAAATTCTGCGTAAAAAACGGATTTAATGGTGCGCGAACGTTAGAAATGTTGGAAAAGTGTTTCGGCAACGATTCTCTAAAGAAAACGGTCGTTTACCAGTGGCACGAGTGGCTCAAAAGTGGTCGTGAGTCAATCGAAGATGATGAACGCAGTGGCAGACCAGCGACATCAAAAACCGACGAAAATATTGATGAAGTAAAAGAAATGTTGGTCAGTAACTGCAAATTAACCATCAGAGTGAAAGCGGATGTTCAAGTCGAACATTGCCTATGGATATGTCCAAGACATTTTGGTTAATGATTTGGGTTTTGGTCGTGTAGCAGCAAAGTTGGCGCCAAAAGATTTAATTTCATGCAAAAAAGAGACAGTGTTGAAGTCGTAAAAGAGATGATTTGCGAGGCTGAATCCAATCCCACATTCATCAAAAGGATCATCACTGGAGACGAGACGTGGGTTTATGAGTACGACACGCAATCCAGACATCAGGCAAGTGAATGGCGTTCACCAAATGAGCCGAAACCAAAAAAAACACGTCGTTTTCAGCCAAAAAAGAAGGCAATGCTCACGGTTTTCATGGATTACAACGGTGTAGTGCATCATGAATTTTTGCCAGAAGGCCAGACAGTAAACAAAGAATACGAATATTATTTGGGCGTTATGAGACGTTTGCGTGAAGCAATTCGCCGAAAGAGACCAGAATTTTGGGCAGAAAGCTCGTGGATTTTGCACCATGATAACGCACCGTCGCACCGTCGCACCGTCGCACCGTCGAACAGTGCCTTCATTATTCGTAATTTTTTGACAAATGATACAACAAATACCATCCTACAGCCACCGAATTAACCTGATTTGGCTTCCTGTGACTTCTTTCTGTTCAATCGAGTTAAAAAACCACTACGGGGAACGCGTTTCAGCAGTAGAGAGAAAGTAATGGAAAAATCGCAGGAAGCACTGATGGACATACCGAAAACCGAATACAAAAAGTGTTTCGAGGATTGGATCAAGCGCTGGCATAAGTGCCTTGCAGTCGCTGGGGATTACTTTGAAGGAGACAATATAGATTTAGATGAATATACTTGTATTTCCAATTTTCTGAATACTTTCCGGGAACTTTCTGATCAAGGAGGTATTTCTGCAAGGGTTGAATTTTATTTAAATATGCACCTCCCCAACAAGCGGTTCCATATTGCAACTTGGAATAAAAAATTCCATAATAGATTGTTTTTAGGGGTATTTTCGAGCAGATATTACGAAAATATTGTAATTTCTCAATGTTTCAGCATGATTCAAAAAGCTCATTCTAGGATCAATCGTGAGCCCCAAGTATAGTATTTAAATTCCTTAACTTTCTCAATTAAAAAACATTTATCACTACAGTTCAATCTGCTACAAAAAGATTGAGAAGAAATATCAGACGCACAATTACAAACGGACAGTTTGTATCTGTGGCACTCGTTGCATGAAAATAAACATTTCCATCTAAGTTATGTAAGGATGATAAACTGAAAAACATTATTTTAGTTTTAGAGCTTATAGCCAAGCTATGTTCAGCAAACCAGTTTCTCAGTAAGTTCAGATCCCAATTAATGTCCGAAACCAGATCTAAAGGACTGTTACAATCATAGGAAAAGCCAACATCATCAGCAAAAGCAGTTGGTGTACCTTTGAAATTAAGTGAAAAAAGTGAATTTATGTATATCAAGAACAAAATCGGTCCTAGAACTGAGCCTTGGGGTACACCCAAGTTGAAGAACTTAACTTCACTCCTAATATCATCTACTTTCACTCTTTGTGACCTATTTCCAAGATACAAACTCAACCAATCAAGCATGGAACCACGAAAACCTGCTTTCTCCAGTTTTCTGAATAAAAGATTGTGACTGACCATATCGAAGGCTTTGGTGATGTTAATAAACAAACCACCTGTGCAGTTTTTACCATCGAGATTTGACATTATTTGAGAGCAAAACTGTAGTAGTGCATTTTCAGTTGACTTCCCCTTTTGGAAACCAAATTAGGTTGAATTGAAAAATTTAGTTGCATTTAAAAAACTCACTCACTCACTTACACTCACTGTAAATAATAAAGTTTCTCAAACATTTTAATGAGAACTCGAAGAAGAGTTATGGGCAGGTAGTTAGAGATTTCAGCAGCAGAACCTTTTTTATGTATTGGTACAACATCTGCCCATTTGAGTGCAACAATTAAAGATACTCGTATGTACCAATAAGTCCAAAATGAAGCATACAATTCTTTTAAGAATGAAACTCGAAATACCATCAACCCCACACGAGTTCGATTCTTTTAGAGTATGAATAGCTTTAAATACCTCGAGAAGAGTAAAGGGGTTGAACACAAAACTGTTTTCCTGGAACTGTACCGTACATCTATGAGTGGACGAACAAAGGGAACAGATTGGTTGAACCGGACACGGTTGTAGGTTGCTAGCTATATCAGTAAAATATTTGTTGAATTCATTTGCAATAATAAGTTTGTTGGTCACTTCGCAGTCATCGCCAAGTATAACTGTAGGCCTTTTAGAGGAAGACGATTTATTTAGAATTCTGTTAACTACCTGCCATTAATTTTTTAAATTTCCCTTAGCAGAATTGAATTGGGAACTGTAATATGTATCACGGCAAATAGGAATCTCCTTTTTGAGTTCACCGCACAATTTCTTGTATTTTCTTTTCAAGCTCATATTCCTTGGGTACTTATAGCATTTGATTCTAAGTATGTTTTTGACTTTTACTTTATTAAATACATACATAGAGGTCCACGGTTTCAGCCTTGTTACCACTTTTATCGAGAGCAAAAAAGAGGAACAACGCAGAACATGTTTCTTTAGGGAATTAATAAAGATTGCAAAGAACTTTGAAGTATTTCTACACATATAAACATCTTCCGAGAGGTCATTTAGCAGATTGTTTTTAAGCTTACTGAAGTTAATTTTCAATTGCTTACTAGGGAATTTTGAATTTCAACTACCAACGTTATTCGAAACGCTTACTAAGATTCTTGTCATAGATTGATCAGTTATCGTTAGATCAAAGACGCATTTATCACAATTACTCAAAGAAACATTATTAAATCGACCATAAATGTGATCTAAACATCTGCGCGATACCGTCCTAGTAGACTCATTTATAAAAGAAGCTAAACCATGCGATGCTAATAACGCCAAGTAACTCGAGACCATCTCACTGGTTTCCAAAATATTGAAATTAAAATCCCCTAAGATAATTAGATTTTTTGCTTTTTCGTTTCCCAAAAGATCAGAAAATTCTTTTATGAACATCCATATATTAAACATATGCAGTTTATAGACATACAGAAAGACATATACTTCATGGTTTATTTCGCAGGAAACTCTTATAATATCGGCACTTAAGAAATAAAGACATAGAGCATGGAGAATCTTATATTCACATTTAACAAAAAACCCAACACCACCTGTATGCCATATGCATCGGACTTATCCGAAGATCCATTACCTACCTCAGGGAGTATTGCAGTCTCTTCAATTTTTACTGTGACGACTGCAAAATGATCACCTTGGCTCACGTTATGCTGGCAATTAGGTCTAACAACGAGTTCATTAACGAAATGCTAACGGAGAACGGTCATATTAGCAGAACAATGGACAGACTCAGCAAACTACATTGACAGTACTGTGGAGGCTTACAAGTCCACAGGAAGAAACATCGAAAAGCAACTGGCAGCGATCCAAAACCTGTCCAAAAAGTAAACTAATCACGGAAACAAGAGTGAAGTGATCAAATTTCAGTTCGGTAGATTAAACTCATTCCCCAAAACAAATTTTGCCAACCTCCTCATATCCAACGTGCTTACTCACCTAAACGACTCTATTAATCTTCTCCGTACAGATCTCGACTTGCTTTTTCAATGCTCCTCCAAAACAATACGTCCCACTCCGCATCCATCAAATCCTGCGCTCGACGATCTGACCCGTCAACCAACCAAACACCTGACTTTGACGGGTTACTGCATTCCTAAAACAAAAAAAAAAAAATGCACACGCAGCCGGCAGGTGATACAATTACTTTGAAAATTTAAATGTAGAAAAACAAATCGCTGATATCGTCAAAACCGCAGTAAAATATACTCCAAATCTATTTGTCTACAACACTAAAGACAATACCCGCTCCTGCTATGAGTGAAAAAGTTATAAAACTCGCTCTAGCAAGCCGGCTCATCGTACTCACTGTACAATTAATTTCCCATGCCATAATTCCCGATCACAATGCGGACGTTTTCAAGTCTCCCAAACATCGAGAATACCAAGCCACATTCATCGTCGATCCAGCGTCGATATTCTTCACCGCGCCGCACTCAGAGAGTCTCTTCTGTTGGCTGTCATTCAGCTTGATGTTGGAGTGTGTGGGATAGGTGTCGATTTTCACCACGTCCATGCCCTTGGCACTGGGCATCGTTTGTTGATCAAATGGTCTGGTAAACCTGGGCTTGCCAGCGTATTTCAATTTTCGAAAAATGTTTCTCAAACAAACCAAATGGTTGGCACTCACGCTTCTAGCGATCGTGGTTGTGTAGGTGATTCCGCTGACATTCTTCTGTTTTTATGCATTCCATCGATTTTGCACATTCAATGTTGCAATCGATCTTCCACCCGAGATCATTCAGTATGCCGTGGAGAAGAATTATATTTTGGCCGGAGATCGAGTGCCTCCGAACTCACCGTGTTACGATCAGTCTTACCCATTTCTTTACACCTATATCCAAACACACTACTGGAATGTGGGCTTCCTCGGGTACTACGAATGGAAGCAATTGCCAAACTTTGTCTTGGCCTCTACCATCATTGGATTCATCCTCTATCAGACTTTCCTCTACATACGATCGCTGCTTAGCTATCTTCGTGTTTCGTCAATCCATAGGAACACATAACGACTCGATTGACCGTTCCCGAAATCGGGGAAAAATTTAGATTGGCTTCCCACAAAATCGATGGAACATCCGTAAAATGTCTCAATTCACCATCATTTTTAACTACTTCTCCCGCCACCGCTCCCTGCAAACTGTTCAAATATCTCGGAACTTCATGGACAAATGGACTCCTTCCGAATCGAAAAGCAGACTTGAAAAGCTGAAAAAGGGAAACCATACGGCATTCTACGTTGGAGGTGTTCCTCAACATGCTGATTATTACGAAATTATGCTATCACAATTAGCAAATGCTAGATGATTTCCACTGCTGACTCCAACAGTCCCAGCAGCTTCAAATCAACATCCTTTCCAAATATTCGTGGTTGCTCCCGACTTTCCCTGGTAAGTCTACTAAACCTGGGAACATTAGTATCACCAAATGGTCTGAGGAAGCTTAAAAAAAAATACTCCTCTCCAACTCCCTTCCAAAAGTATGAAAGAACAAAAAGCGAAGCTTAAATCCCGACCTTAACCGGGGTTTCAACACAAATATTTTCCGCAATTTTAGTCCTCCCTCCTCACTTATCCGACATAAACCCATTATGCACCAATCCTTTAATCCCCTAATTACCCCCATTCTACCCAAACCTCCCGCCAACGCATCTCTTTCAACTTAACCCCAATCACCTATATTATCCCTTCTCAACCTTCTACTCCACCAATCCCAGCTAGCAACTCATCTCTTAAAGTCGACCTTAGAACTGGAGCTAAGTACCCTAATTTTATAAACTCCCATACCCTAAACCCCACATCTCATCCCCCAACCAACTGCATATACAACCATTTATCACCATCCTCCTCCGCCACTGCCCCCATTCCTTTCCCCCCACAGTTAAACTAACACAGCAAACCAATGGCACTACGGAAAGTCGTTATGCACTCTCTAGACTTAGAGAAAGAAAGATATACGAAAACATTCGTCTCTTTCTTGCCAATCTACATGACAAATCGGACTCGGTCTGTTACGAAGGGAAGACTAAGCCAGTGTCATGGGTTCTATCCAGCAGGAACCTACCTATATGTCAGGTACCACAAGATTTTTAGCATGAAAGTGGCAGACGACCTTGCTGCATTCGGCCACTACGTTCACTCTAATCGAGTTTCACACCTACAGCGGAGCTGAACCCACCACGATAAATTTTTTCGTCCATAACTTGCCTCTCCTCAATCAAACCATCCCACCCCGCACCACCACCACAACATCCCCCTTACTTTTTACTACCAAAACGAAAGACATTTTCCCTCTAAAACCAATGCTGTTCTACGACAATCGTACGCGCTTCCCTTTGATATTTACGCCCTGACTGAAACCAATCTGATTCCCGACATAAAGAACCAGGAATTACTCCCCCCTACTTTTAATGGTTTTTGCGACGATGAACCTACCTGCCCAAATGATGATTCCCCCTGCCGAGGCATTCTACTGGCTATCCGTCGACCTTGTCGAAATAAAAATAGCGCTCCCCTTCAATCCCCTTTACGTTATATGTTGCTACATCCTACCAGCTCAACCCATCGAATCCTACCAACTTGCTATTGATGCGATTGACCATTTAATTCACCTCTCTGACTCTATTGACGACATCCTTATTTTCGGCGACTTTAATCATCCTCCGCTGCAGTGGACTCCATCAGATGATTAATCGTTTTTCATCGATTCAAATGCCAACTCAGCTAAGAAATGTCTCTTCTTAGATCGCTTAACAGACTCAAGACTATGCTAAATCAACGGTATATCCAACTACCTTATTTTCACAACACTACTACCCTTCCCTTCTTCTCTCATTTTCTCATAACTCTTCTGTCCAGTCCTCTCCCCTCACAACTCTCTATCATTCTGCGACTTTCATAAAACAAACTTTCACAAAATCAGTGACTATCTCAACAGATATCCCTTTAATTTTCACAACCTAATTATAAATGATGTCTTATCTATTTTCATAGAGAAATATTTAATTCGTTTTCCCTTTACCTTCCATTTTCCCACCTTAAGACATCATCTTCTAGTCCTCCCTGGTATAATCGGAAGCTTCGTTCCTTACTAAATAAGAGAAACAAGTTACGGGCTGTTTTCCTTCGCACCAGATCCTCTTCCGACCTATTATCTAATAAAAAGAAGCCTTTTTGCTTTGTTTCCAATTTCTTTATTGATAGATTCAAATGGATTAAAATATAACGAGGTATAGTGTACACAACAAGCGAAAAAAGGTTAAGAAGAAGTGACAGGATGCTAGTATGCTATTTATGGTATATTGTGTTGGCTTCATGTTAGCCACCCTTCAAGTGCAAAAATGCAAGCAAATAAAAATAATGGTTGGTTTATTATCGTTAACATCCTCCTCGCCTTGAATGATCACAGGTTAATCCTTTCCAGTTCGGAAAGTTGCTACTCGAACAGTTCCATCTTCAGATTTGTGCAGTTCAGCTACACAGCCAAGCTTGCTAGATTTTCGCCACTTGCATCTCGTTTGGAGGTTGCGAAGATACTCCTTTCTCCAGCTCTGCCAAAACTGTTGGATCAGCCATTGAACCCGCTGCCATCAACTGAAATCAAATCAAAAAGATTGCCTGCTGGAAATTATATTGATCTACAGGACGCCATACAGCAGGATGCTAACTTTGAAGAACTGGCGGTTTGTAATTCTGCAGTCGAGTTTCACAGGTGGGCCGCGGTACATGCACGAGCGCACACAAGATGCATTGTCCTATGTAGGGAAGTATGGGCGCCCAGATATCTTTATAAGGTTTAGCACTAATCCTAAATGGGACAAAGTCACCCAAGAGTTTTTCACAGGTCAAGCTTCTTATGATAGACACGATGTCATAGCAAGAGTTTTCCATTTAAAGCTCAAGTTAATGATAAACTTGCTGACAAAGGAAAATGTGTTCCTTGCGTCTTTATGCTTTATGTATAGTGTTGAGTTGCAGAAGCGTGGTTTGCCCTATACGCACATTCTTCTATGGTTGAAGGAAAAAGTCCGCCCCAACGATGTCGATAGTATAAATAATAGTGCGGAATTTCCGGACTCCAACGAAGGTCCAATATTACACGATATCGTAAAGAATCAAATGTTGCATGATCCCTATGGTACATTGAATACCAACTCTCTCTGCATGCAAAATGACCGCTGTATGAAAAAATATTCGAGATCGCAGATCCAACAGACTGTAATAGGAGAGGATGGGTATTAATTATATCGCCGACGTTCTCCTCAGCAAGATGGATTTACTGCACAAATAATCGTACCATACTCGCCAGTACTGTCAAAGACGTTTTGGGCTCACATAAATGTGGAAATGTGTAACAGCGTTCAGTCCATAAAGTACATATGTAAGTATGTAAATAAAGGTAGTGATCAATCTACATTTGCATTGAGAAACAAACGCGACGGAGTGACACAATTCCAGCCTGGCCATTTTATAAGCTCCTCTGAGGCAATGTGGCGAATTTTCAGTTTTCCGATACACGAGAGGTACCCGCCGGTCATACTCGTACATCTTAACGTTCACTTAGAGGGCAAACAACGCATATATTTTGACCTTGAGAACATCAGAGAGCGGTTAAACAACCCAAGAAACACAACTTCACTGGCATTTATTCTGTTATGTGCGGCAGACAGCTTTGCTAAGATGCTACTGTACAAGGAAGTTCCATCCTACTACACATATGATAAGCAACATGGTATTTTTAATCGTCGAAAACGAGGTGCTACGGGAGAAGATGTTCCAGCCACGTTCAAAGAACACGTTATAGGAAGGGTCTATACAGTTCATCCAAGCAATTCGGAATGTTATTATTTACGCTTGTTGTTGCACACAGCAATGGGACGATACGCTGGCGGAAGCATGCGCCAGCGAGAGCCCACGTCTCTTGCGCCATTTGTTTACCATAATATTGGTATTCTACGGATGCTGTTTATTGTGGCAAAAATATCAACAGAGTTTATCAGAAGATTTTTTCCGAGACACGAGGCAAATTATTGGCGGTGGCGAACTGAATGACGCGCTGTGAGATAGTGTTCTTAATTGCTATTTAAAATCTATACAAGATACAGTGTTGTCTATTAATGGTAATCTTTTGTCAAAATATGGTTTGCCCGAACCAAACTCAGACGGTGAGCGTGGTAACAGAGAGTATACATATATCCGAAACCAACTATGACCCCGTCGAAACAGCACAAGCACTTCGAGACGGTGTGCCTAGCCTTACAGCAGAGCAGCGATTAATTTTCGATCGTGTTTGTCAAAGCGCCACCAACATCTTTGGAGAATTGTTGTTTTTAGATACACCCGGTGGGACCGGAAAGACTTTTTTAATAAGGCTAATACTAGCGCAGATACGAAGACAATTAGACACCACTGCAAGTCCAGTTTGCAACATTCCCCGAAATAGCGATAAAGCTCGAGTTTTCCGTAGAAGGCAGTGGAAGCCGTTAACGGAACCTTACAGGATATACGACAAAATGATCGACTGATGGGAGGCATTACAGTGCTATTTTGCGGAGACAAACGTTGCCGGTAGTGACACGAGGCACGAGAGCTGACGAAGTAAGCGCCTGTCTGAAAAAGTCAAGTCTCTGGTTCAATGTTATTTAAATGCACTTGATCATCAATAAGCGGGCACGAACAGGAGGCGATCCAAACGCACAACATTTCTCTGATTTATTATTTAAAATTGGTGGAGGAACGCTTCCGGAAGAAAATGGCAAAGCAAATTTACCACATCATTTTTGCCAAACGGTGTCTTCTACGGAAAAACTTATCTCATCCGTTTACGGTGATATATCGCAACTAACAAACCGTGAGAATTCTTGGCTTTGTTAGCGAGCTATTTTGTCGCCTCGGAATGATGATGGTCAAAGTGTAGAATACACTTCAATCAACCGGGTTATGGGCCAAGAAGAAACAACCAACTATCCGGCCGAATTTTTAAATTCGCTTTCCCCTCCCGAGCTTCCATCACATACATTAAATCTAAAACTGGCTGTACCTATTATTCTCCTAAGAAACTTGAGTCCTCCGAAGCTGAGTAACGGCACTAGAGTTAGAGTTACAACTTCCCAACCAAATCTGGTAGGAGCGGAAGTGTTGTATTTATCCCTCGAATTCCGATCATACCTAACAGTTTCCGTTTCAATTTAATCGTGTGCAATTTCAAATCAGCGTCTGCTTCGCGATGACGGTAAATAAGGCGCAGGGACAAACACTGCGTAACACTGCGGGAACCTCACCACCGGTTGCTTCTCACACGGCCTATTATACGTGTCTCTTTCCCGTGTCAGCGATAGTAAAAATGCATTTGTTTATGCTTCAGGCAACGCAAACTCAAACTTTGTTTACATTTTTACTAAAATAAATTCCAATTGTCGTTTATAACATTTTAGAGCATGTTGGTTTTTTAGAACAATGAAATCTGCACTTAAGGGCTGAAAGCTACCCATTGGAACGACAATGGTAAAATGCAATTAATCCACAAAATTTATTGTACAAAACAATTTTATGGACTTAGACAAATATTTTGATGTTTTTTCAATCGCTCTGATATTACATACAATTTGTATGCATGAGGAAGCCTTTAAAGGGCGAAGCAAGGCGAGCACGGGTTCAGCTAGTTCATAATACGTTATATACATACGAGTATGTATAACAGTAATAAATAAAAAAAATAAATAGTATAGTGGCGAACTATTGTACAATAACTCAACTTTAGGGTAGGTTAGGCTAAGGTGATTCTTGTTGAGGTGCGTTCAGAATAGTCCATTGGGATACCACTGGGAAATAGTAGCGCACCCCTTTGTGCCTGAAAAAGTGTTTTTGCGGGGAGTTCTTCTTCGTTACTTTAATATGAAGAAAACTGCTGCCTAAAGTCATCGTATTTTGGTGGAAGTTTATGGTGAACATGCGCTAGCTGAGCGAACGTGCCAAAAGTGGTTTGCACGATTTAAAAGTGGTGATTTTGGCTTGGAAGACAATGAACGTCTTGGGCAGCCAAAAAAGTTTGAAGATGAAGAACTGGAAGCATTACTCTATGAAGATTGTTGCCAAGCACAAGAAGAGCTCGCAGAATCTTTGGGTGTCACTAAATCAGCCAATTGGGTTCCATATGAACTCAAGCCGAGAGACGTCGAAAGGCGGTTTTGCATGTCTGAAATGCTGCTGGAACGCCACAAAAGGAAGTCATTTTTGCATGGGATTGTTACTGGTGATGAAAAATAGATCCGTTACGACAACCCCAAGCGCAAAAAATCATATGTGAAACCCGGCCAACCAGCCAAATCAACGACAAAGCAGAATATCCATGGCGCGAGTGTAATGCTCTGTATTTGGTGGGATCAGATGGGTGTGCTGTATTATGAGCTGCTAAAACCGGGTGAAACCATCAATGGACAACGCTACCGAACACAATTAATCCATTTGAAGAGAGCAGTGGCCGAAAAACGCCCGGAAATGCGACCAGACACGAGGCAATAATTTTCCATCATGACAACGCTCGGCCCCACGTTGCTATTCCAGTTAAGAACTATTTGGAAAACAGTGGATGTGAAGTCTTACCCCACCCGCCTAATAGCCCAGATCTTGCCCCTTCTGACTACCACTTGTTCCGGTCGATGCAGAACGCCCTCACTGAAATGCGGTTCACATCAGAGCAGAATATCAAAAATTGGCTTAATTCATTCTTGGCTGCCAAGCCGGCGCAGTTCTTTTGGGATGGGATCCACAAATTGCCAGAAAGATGGGAAAAAGTCATAGCTTCAGATGGGCAAGCACCGCCGCAAACCGCACGAATTAATTTATATACCCAATATTTGTTCCTAAAGATTCGAGTCATGCTAGTTCATCCGCAAAGCAGTCGCCTGAGATGTTCGAGTGTCCCGAAATTCAACAGATTTTGGTCTTGGGAAACCTAGCTTTTTCGTTGAAACATGCAGTCTTAAACAACTATTTTAGTTTATTATTAAGGCTAAGCCTAGCAGCAGATTAATTAATGGTTTCGAATTCGTCCTGGAAGATGGTACTCGTACCTTGATAGACTGAAGAGAAAGCCATAAAAGACCCCTGCGCCAATGTCTTCGACTGTTTAGAGCCATCTTTCTCTTTTCTGGAATCAGGTGATCACTTTTAGTTTGCATAGTAAACCAGTTTATAGGTAACAAATGTGGCAAAGTTCACGCAGCCTCCGTTGGGGAGGTGATGCTAATGCGGTTTTTTCTTTATCTTATTTATTTATTTTATTTTTTCGATACAAATGAATTTGTAAAGTCCAGGATTTTACGCTTTTTTGTCAACAGCACGCAGTGTACCGGGTTCCCATGTGGTCATCCATCTGGCTACTTACCGCGCCTAACACTGCTTGATTTCGGTGGTCTAGTGGGAACCTATGCAGTCAGTTTTTTCAGTTTAAATGCATTTTTATTTGATCTCTTAATTTACTCTTACATGCTAGACAAAAAACGCTTAAAAATTAGCTTAAATAACTTACAAATATTCTTATACTAACTTACTGGCCCCATGCGGGCACTCTAAATTAATCCTAACACTTAAACTATGTCTTTCGACGTTTTGACAGGTTTTTTTTTTATTCTTATATTTAGGACAATACAGCTTAAACTAAGGAAACATTTTTAAAAAGCAAAAACTTAGTATATGGACTCTTTTGAGTTTAATACTTAAAACTATAAACTTACAGACTACCTACAAAATAAATCTTAATCTACTTAACCTACTTACATATAATACATTCATACACATATATACAATACATAACACATATACACTTCATATATACATAGTGGGAACCTATGCCTTCAGTGTGGCGAGGTCTTTGACTAATTAGCGCATGCTAAAGGTTTGCACACAGCGCGAGAGAGATACCGATGTACGTTGGTCTTAAATGTTAGCAAGTTATAAAGACTAGAAAATAGAGAGCTTGGCAAGGCTTGGAACATCCGAAAGCCGGCTTGGGAGTATGCTGATTTGCATTCATACCGCGACGGGTGGTACGGTTGAAATTTTGAAGGGGCAGAATACTACTGGTGATTTTTATGGAGCACTTGTGGTGAAAATAGTTTGGTTGTTTTAGTTTTAGACACCATATTGGGCCTATATCCCTTTTGCACAAGTAGAGGTTAACTGCGAGTACAATAGAATGTTTTTATTTCGCTCTGTCAGATTTTCATACCGCCTATGCTGGCTGACCAGGATGAGGTTTAGATCCCTGGCACTCTTCGATAAGCTGAGAGGGTATCTTTTTTTCTTATGAACGGGACCATCCCCATTTTGGCCAGACTTCCTGCTAAGCCACAGCTATGAGTTGAAGGTGGGTAGTGCCTGTGAGTGTTTGCAACGTAAAGAGTGACGTCGTCTTCGTAAATTACCACTAGACATCCTGCGCTTTCTGATTTGGTAAGCAGCTCATTGAGGATTGGGTTCCATAGTAGAGTGGAGTGCACACCCCTATGGATGATCTCCTTTTTGAAGAGCACTGAGCAAACATTGACCCATTGTGTACATCTTGAAGGAAAATTCACAAAAATTAAGAAATTGTCCTACCTACGAAGGAGCCTCGTTTTTGTTAGAGAAGCTCAACCAAAGCAATCAGTTCATTATACTCTTTGTACTTCATTGTACTGGAATTATCATTCTTTGCTACTAAGGGACTTTATGCCCGCAAAATCTTACCGAAGTTCTTATGTAAGCTGGGGTGCTGGGAACCTATCCTCGCAGCCTTAACTAGCAAGTTCATCGGCTTTTTGATTGCGATCCCATTGTGACCTGGGAATATTGTATTCTGGAACTAGCTTAGCAAAGGTGAGGGAGGTTGGCTAGGCTTTGGGCGTAACTTGACTGTCGCTCCGTCCGCTGATACTTCCCCCCTTATAATTTACTGCTATTAGGAATGCGTATACTTTTGCTTGGAAGACAGATGCAAGCTTTCATAACGGGGAGTGAATTTAAGGTTGTCTCCCTCCAAAACGGCACCAGCACCACACCCGACTACAATTCTTGTTTACGAGTATAAGCCCAGAAACAGATCCATCAATGCTTCTGGAGTTGAGTTAGAGGTGTTAGGGAAAGCTTTCATGCAGTGAGAAGTTGTTCTACCAGACAATCGACATGAAGATCGGCGATTCTCCCGCGGGTCTTTAGAAGGAGGTTTCAAATGCTTTGGGTATAAGAAGTTTTCTGCAGTTGTGTTGGTAAGATACCATGGATGCCAGGCCGTGGTGGCTTTTAAGCTGCGAAGCTGCAAACTAACCATTTGAAGGTTGTTTTTTTTTTACAAAGATCATGTATGGGTTGATCGGTTTGGGATGCATGGGATAATTTTCTCAAAGTAGGTTTGAGGTGCAACCAGTGAATTGAGGCTTTATAAGCTGAGCCAGGGATTGTTTCGCAGAGGTAATTTTGCCAAAATCTGCCATAATCTCGAGGATTCACTGATGATCCTTTGGCAGAAACCAGGAAGTACATTGGGCTTTCCCTACTTCACGTTTATACATAGATCCTTAAGTATGCTCTGTAGGTAGGTTTTCGGTCACGCTCTGATCTGGATTGTTTGGCACGGTTAAAGCTCCTCCTGTTTTTTCAGCGCAGCTCATGGACATCTCCAATTCGTGAGTTTACCCACTGCTCTCCTTACTCTAAGACAAGATGAAGTAAAAGCAAGATTTACGAGAAGAGAGCAATAAAGTTAGATGTTGAGTCACTTGTAGCTAGGATATCAGCATGTGGCTTCCGCATCAAGCTAGTTTGATGTGGGCGATAATACGAGTAATGTGTTTTTTCCAGTTCGTCTTCGGATGATTGCGATAAATGATCGTGGGAGGCAATTGGTTATTCGATATGTGGGACTGTAAGTATCGGTTGTTAGAGCTGGTTATTTCATGCAATCCTTTCCTGTTCTGTGGGACGATGTTACATACAACAAAATTAGTACCTACGAGATGTAAAACAATTTACGCACCTCTAGGGTAAGTTTCTGTACGCCTTTATGTGCGTTTATGTCATAGGCCTCCACAATTTTCTTTAGATTGCGGCCACTAGCTTCTGAAGTGTCTGGGTGGTGTAGGTGAACGACAACTATACAGCATATGCTAACCATATCTCTTTGCCATCATTGGATGTGATGTATTTAGGAAAAATAGATAAAAGCCGCATTTGTTAAAATACAACCTAAGGTTCTGTCATTTTTTTCTTTTCAGAAAGGAGATGTAGTGGCTTGTTGCTCTTATCGTTGGAGTGAATTCTCCGACACGCTGCTTCGGATAAGACTTGGACTCTGGATAAGGATTATATGCTTACTGTTCTCGGTTAGGTGGATTGTGAACTTTAAAGAGGCGACGTCTTGCACTCTATGCCAATAGAAGTATCATCCAGGTCTTGACACGTCTATCGTCGTAGCCTCGGTTGTGGGTATTGACCTGGAAAGCTCTGAATGAAGGAGTAGCTTAAAAGAGAGTGATGGGCGGTTGAACTTAGCCTGCAGCTTAGCACCTCCCCAAATTTTATCAAGACCGACGATCACAGTCTTAATCAAGTTCACCGAGCTCTGATATTGACCACTGAGAGGTCATAGGAAGCATGTTGCACAGCGTTAGTAGATGCACTTACAAATCGCTACTTTTAGTACGTGACATTCCCATCGACTTGTCGAGAAAGGAGAAACTAGGAGGCTGTTATTAGTCGCCTTAGAAAAGGATTTTTAGGTGGCTTTAAAATTCCTTATCTTTTCTACGAGGTTTTAACCGTACTCATCTTATTTTGGGTAGGTAGTCCACAGATCTGCGGCTTTTCAGGGCGCAGCCAGTGTTAAATTTAAATCAGATGTGTATCTAAGGAAAGTATGATCGATCTGCATGGAGCCCGCCCTATGCAGACAGAGGTCAGCCTTGAAATTTGGTCGGAAACTATACCCATTGTATGTGACAGAGTTACGAGTATTTCTAAACTTGTAGGCTCTCAATCAGGCTGATACTCGTTACAGTTCGTAGAACACCTAACACATAAGTGCGGGGAAGAAGCGAAAAATAGTTTTTTGCTAGAACCATGGACAATCTCAAGAGCGGATGAAGGGTCTCCTAGTAGCGTTGATCTAACGATTCTCCATGTGATCTTCAGTCCCATCTGGAAAGTGGAACAGAAAATACATACAACGGAGGTTTGCAGCTGATTTGGTAAGAAGACTTCGTCTACGGTGATTAAGGTGAGGTCATGTAGAGCACATGGACACCAGTACTTGAGCCCGAAAGATCTTTGAATCTACGTCATTGCGACAACCTTGTATATAAAGACCTTACCTAAGGTAACGCACGCAGTTTTAAATGAAGCTGAACAAACTTGGTGTACGTAACAAGAGGTAGCTAGATAGGTGTCTTTGGCTGATATCCAGAAACACCCCCGTCTGTAAGATCGTCGAAAGTAAAGTAAAGTAAGTATTTGTTTGTTTGTATTTGACAACAATTGCCACTTATAGTTCTTCTCCATTATAGGATGCAAAAAATTGTGTGAAAATCACTTGCAGTATGCATCGAGTACTATGAAAATGGTTGATATAAGTTGCCTCTCTCGACGTTTGATGTTAGCGTAACATATGACTTGACTGTGTCACCTCTCGCAGAATTACAAGATTGATGCACTTTGCGTTGTGCAGATCAATTTACTTCAACACACACTATGATGCTTAGTTGAATTGGCATAGCAAACTGATCACTGTTCTAGTTACTTAAACCAACTCTAAGTATTAATATGTTTAGACTGTCCATGAACCAATACAAGGAAATACCTAACTACATATATTTCTTTAAATTTGAACTACATATTTCGTTTTCAACTGTAATCGTATGTATGTTACACATAAATTAAAGCATCGTACATACATACATTAATGACTCCATCCTACGTTCGTGGGAAAATTTACACAAGTTTGTTCAATCTAAACTTAGCGGATTTTTAGAAAGCTATTTCCTTGATGTGTTCTCTCCAAGTCAGCAATTTGCGTATTTGTGTATCCCTTTTTGCCACAAAGTAAGTGTGCATATACTCACATATACATACATATGTTATGTTACTCGTACTTGTGCTTACTTATAATTTATCTAGATTCAGCAAAAAGCAAAGGAGTACAGAGATACCTATTCAAACATACTCAGGACTTTGTGGCGTATGTTTACTTCAACGATTTATATGTTTTGACAGGATGCAGAGGTAAAATTTATTTCATTGCGGTAGCTACTCATCTGTATATAGTGTAGAAAGGAAAAGGGTGGTGGGCTCCGCTTTTCCTTGTGACTGTGGAAGGATTTATTCCTCTTCAGAAATAAAGAATTGGCTTTTAGGTTAAATGGGAAGTGCACACGGATACGCCGTCTTCTGTTGCAGATGTCGCAATGAAATTGGACAATTTCTGTCAATTAATTTTTTGTGTTGCAGACAATTCCTTATACGGATTTCACTTGTACTAAAAGAATATAATGGGACTTAAGCATCTTCTAGATGAACACGCCAATAACCATGTCCTAAATCATGGATCGTATTGAAAATTGGTATGGAGGCAGAATATAACTGCTAACATGCGTCGGTAAGATAAAGGACTATTGGTAGATTGCTGGCTGCAATGTTCAAACCTTACTTGTGTACCCACCGAAAACAAATTCAAGAATATAGTCAAACCATCCTTAAAATCATGTATTAATATATGCACAATATGTATTATATGTAGGCGAAAAAAATTCAAGTCTTCTACTAATTCACGATATTATTATGTTGTATTTTAAATAAATTATAATAATTAAAAGGGTAAATTCGGATACAAGACGTTGAAATTGATTATGCACGGCTGCCGGCTGACGGCTGACTGCTGGGTGACTCCTGTAGTGAATGATGTTTCCCTGATTATGTTGAAAATAAACTTGAAGTGTTCCCTGATTGGCAGACCACTTATCGGATGATACTGAGGTGATTACGATGGTCAATTAGCTTAAGCTCTACAGGATGGAGTGAAAAGTGACGCCCTTGAGAATTAAACAATTTTTTTTTTAAATGTTTTTTTATATTGTGTTATTCAATATAGTCCTCTTTTAGTTTGATACACTTATTCCAGCGATTTAACAACTTCTTGATCCCGTTCGAAAAGTAATTTTTCGGAAGGTCTGCAAAATACTCCTTCGTAGCATCGATAATTTCCTCGCGTGAGCTGAATTTTTTATTGATGGGCCACCTTTTGAAGTTTGGGAAGAGATAATAGTCCGAGAGATCCAAATCCAGTTACCAATCGACGACAAAAGTCCGCCCGATTCCGCATCAGCAGGTCCAAACACTCTTTCGAAGTGCTCTTGCCTTCGTGTTTTTGGTCATGCAAGGTACCAAGTGGCAGGATAAGTTTTTCATGTGCAGAATATTGCCCAAAATATGACGTGTGCGCTCAGTACTAATCTTTGTGGTATCTGCTAGCTCGCGCACCTTTACTTTCCGGTCAGTCAACACCATTTCATATATTTTTTTTACATTGTCCTCTGTAACCGCATGGGAGGGCCTGCCGCTGCGGACTTGATCGGTAGTGGAGTTGCGGCCACCACGAAACTCTCGAGACCAATATTTGACGGTGTAATCTGACGGAGCATTAGCCCCATAATATTTATCCAACTTTTCTTTTGTTTCCTTCGCCGTTTTGCCTCTCAAAAAATAATGTTTTATGAGAGAACGAAAATCGTTTTTGTTCATACTCAACATGATGCCAAACACATCAACAACAATCAGCTGTCAAAACAAAACTAAAGACAGTATCGCACTGAAGTTTGGCATGTCTGCCTAAACATGAACGGACTTCAAGGCACCATAACCTTTTTTGCAGTAGCAGCGCATTCTGGCGGTCAAGGAGGTCACTTTTCACTCCATCTAGTACATGTACTCGTATGTTATCTCTGCTATACACCCAGACACAATGAATATGACAAGGATAATGAACAAAAGAAATCACTTGTGGCATTTCGTACAGTTGAAACGAAGGTTGCATATAAGGATATCAGTTACCTTGATCCCAGAATTTATTCAGAAAATTAAAAATGCAAGTTTGTTTATCTAAATCTACATATATTGTCCCCTTCAAAGTAACACACCTATGCCAGCGCCTGATCCAATCCTCGAAACATTTTTTATATTCGGTTGTACGTCCATCAGCGCTTCCAGAGATTTTTCCATTACTTCCTCTCGGCTGCTGAAACGCGTTCCCAGTAGTGGTTTTTTAACTCGATTGAACAGAAAGAAGTCGCAGGGAGGCAAATGAGGTGAATTCGGTGGCTGTTGGATGATACGAGTATTTGTTGCATTTTTCGTCAAACAATTACGAATGATGATGGCACTGTGCGACGGTACGTTATCATGGTGCAAAATCCACGAGTTTTCTGCCCACATTTCTGGTCTCTTTCTGCGAATTGCTTCACGCAAATTGCTGGCAAAAATTCATGATGCACTACACCGTTGTAATCCATGAAAACCGTAAGCATTGCCTTATTTTCTGACTGAAAACGACGTGGTTTTTTTGGTCTCGGTTCATTTGGTGAACGCCATTCACTTGCCTGATGTCTGGATTGCGTGTCGTATTCATAAACTCGTCTCCAGTAATGATCCTCTTGATGAATGTGGGATCGGATTCAGCCTCGCAAATCATCTCTTTTGCGACGTCAATACGGTCTCTTTTTTGCATGAAATTCGGGTCTTTTGGCACCAACTTTGCTGCTACACGACGGAAACCCAAACCATTAACCAAAATGTCTTGGACGGATCCATAGGCAATGTTCAAGTCCTCCGCTATTTCTCTGACAATCGGTCTTCGGTTTTCGATGTCGATAGTCTGTCACTACGTTCAACATCTTCGATTGACTCACGACCACTTTTGAACCACTCGTGCCATTCGTAAACGACCGTTTTCTTTAGAGAATCGTTGCCGAAACACTTTTCCAACATTCCCAACGTTCGCGCACCATTAAATCCTTTTTTTACATCCGTTTTTAAATCTTTTTTGAATACAAGTTCGTTGTTGCAAACTTAAGTCCATTTCTAAAATTGTAAAAAATCGCTTTTGCAAATGCCAAGCTATGACGCTAAGATTTAGAGGGATTGTCAACAACAGATTTACCAACTTAACATAAAAAATCAGAACTCAAATCGGAACAATGGGAGCGCCACACGGTGGTGAATTGCGGGAATTTTTTGATCAAGGTGGTATATATGTACAATTTAATACAGTTACAATTTAGAATCCAATCGCTTTTCTCAACATCTTCTACTTTTCTTTATATTTTACTAAAACCACTTAATCAATCTCCTGCATATCTTAGGAACATCTCTACCGTCCAGCGTTCCGTACAATTTTCCATTTTGCTAGAAAATTCGATAAAAGTTTCCGTTCTCCATTCTCCGATGGTTGAGTCTTCTGCTTTTCAAATATGGAAATCTTCTGCTAATGTTGTATAGATGACGCTGTTCACTTTCAAATCACTCAGCATTTACCACGATTCGCATCAAAGCTCAAATTATATTTGGTATATAACTTAATTCGTGCGGTTTTTTTTTTAAATTTGAATGTTTATTTAAGTAGAACGTGTGTAATAGTATTATTCAAAGTATTGCCCATCTAAAGCTATGACTTTTTCCCATCTTTCTGGCAATTTGTGGATCCCATCCCAAAAGAACTGCGCTGGCTTGACAGCCAAGAATGAATCAAGCCAATTTTTGATATTCTGCTCCGATGTGAACCGTATTTCAGTGAGGGCGTTCTGCATCGACCGGAACAAATGGTAGTCAGAAGGGGCAAGGTCTGGGCTACAAGGCGGGTGGGGTAAGACTTCCCATCCACTGTTTTCCAAATAGCAACGTGGGGCCGAGCGTTGTGATGATGGAAAATTATTGCCTCGTGTCTGGTCGCATATTCCGGGCGTTTTTCGGCCACTGCTCTCTTCAAACGGATTAATTGTGTTCGGTAGCGTTGTCCATTGATGGTTTCACCCAATTTTAGTAGCTCATAATACAGCACACCCATCTGATCCCACCTTCGCGCCACGGATATTCAGCTTTGCCGTTGATTTGGTTGGTTGGCCGGGTTTCACATATGATTTTTTGCGCTTGGAATTGTCGTAATGGATCCATTTTTCATCACCAGTAACAATCCGATGCAAAAATGACTTCCTTTTGTGGCGTTCCAGCAGCATTTCGGACATGCAAAACCGCCTTTCGACGTCTCTCGGCTTGAGTTCATGTGAAACCCAATTTCCTTGCTTTTGAATATATCCAGCTGCTTTTAAACGTTTAGAAATGGCTGCTTGAGTGACACCCAAAGATTCTGTGAGCTCTTCTTGGGTTTGGCAACAATCTTCATAGAGTAAGGCTTCCAGTTCTTTTTTGGCTGCCCAGGACGTTCATCGTTTTCCAAGCCAAAATTACCACTTTTAAATCGTGCAAACCACTTTTGGCACGTACGCTCAGCTAGCGCATGTCCACCATAAACTTCCACCAAAATACGATGACTTTCGGCAGCAGTTTTCTTCACATTAAAGTAATGAAGAAGAACTCCCCGCGAAAACACTTTTTCAGGCACAAAGTTCGACATATTTGAGTGAAAAAAAATTATTGTTGTTTACGCTTCAAATCAATGACATATCCTGGAATGACGTACAATGACAGTAGCTTTCCAATGCATGTTCCAATATATTTGGGCCATATAAGGAAGACTTCTGCAAGCGAGGATATGACATTTCCTCCTGTGTTTATGAACAAATATGTATCTGTGATTTAAAACTTAGTAGTTCAGTAGAATCAATAAATCAAAGTCATCAGTAATGACAAATCAACCAGACTGATGGAAGCTGTACTGAGTTGAAAGTAGATATTCTCAGTCTCATGCTAGAAACTGATTTCTCTGGTAACTGTCAAATTTTCAATAAAAATAATTCCATTTATTTGACAACGATTAATTATAAAAAGATTTGATATATTAATCGCTCTGTAGCACGTGCGGCTATCATCAGATTCACGGGAAGAAGAAAACAGTGAGATCCCAATCCTGACATTCCAACAAATATGGCTACTGCTAGACTTTTGAAACTAAAGATGACAGCTGCTGGACATCTAAAATTAAAGACGGCAACAGCTGGAAAGTTCACTTATCTTGAAGGTCTACGATGCTACTTAATTCTCTTGAAACCTCAACTTCTTCTGACGTAGGCGCTCAGACCTCCTGGGTGTTTTGCCAATATGCACTGGTTCCTGTGCGTCGCGATTAATGGGTGTGCCTACTTCAGATCCTCATTTTGACTGACTAAGAACAGCATGATGAGATCCTTGAGCAGATTGAGTGGTGGGCATAACTCGAAACTTATAAACGGTGTGCCTTCCTTCTGAAAATCCTCTTTAAACTCCGTTCGCCTTCGCAACTGATTCTGATGCCTTCTGCATACTTTACCATCTACTTGCACTTGGTACATTCATCTTCCGCTACCACATACAACTACTCCTGGCGCTCACTTCTTTTTTGATTAATACTGCCTGATGAATATGAGTTCTTGAGGGGAGAACTTAAATCGATCCCCGCGCGCGAAAACTCCTTCTCCTTTACTCAGGTATAATAGCAGAAAGAATCGTTCAATGCACTCGGTCGTGTAACATTTCTGCTGGAGACAACCCTGATTCACCCGGTGAAGACCGATAGGTTCCTAAAAATGTAACAAGTGCCTCCTCCTCACACGATTCTTGAAGATTCTTGGCTAACGCTGTTTTAAATGTACGAACCATACGTTCGATCACTCCATTCTATTCGTGATTAAAAGGTGTTGCAGTTATTTGTTGAATAGCATTCATTTTACAGAAAACTGTAAACTCTTTGGACGCGAACTGCGGCCCGTTGTCCGACACCAGCGGCTTAGGAAGGCCCTCCAGCGCGAAAATTGATCTCAATGCGCGAATGGTAGCTTGAGACGTTGTTGACGGCATCTTGACAACGAACGGAAAACTAGACTTCGAATCGACTACCACCAACCACATACTGTTCTTGAAAGGCCCGGCGAAGTCTATATGGATGCGCTCCTACACATCTGTTCTCGACGGCCAACTGGAATACTCCTTCGGAGATTGGCAGGCGTTTAACTGGCAGATGTTGCACCCCTTCACGACTTGCGTTAACGACGAGCCAGCTGCTTCATTTTGGTTATTCCCCAATGACCTTGATGAATTAGCCACAACACCTTGGCCTGTAACGACTTGGGAACTATTACTCTGCATGAAACCTCTGTCTGAAAAAGAAGAACGTTAGTATGCACACACAAAGAGAACTTTCTACGGAAAAAAGGTTGCGTCTCGTCGTCTGAAGACGGTAAGTAATTAGGCCATCCCTTCTTTATATGATCAAAAGGTTTCTGCAATGTGCTACCTTTTTGTGATTCCGCCGCGATGACCGACGCGCTTAACGGAAAATCTTTCAAAACAGCATCGACTTCTTCAACCACTTGCTGTACGGTATTCTCCACCAACTTGTCGAACTCGACGTCTGGCTCCACTGGCAACCGATATAGATAGTCTGCGTTCCCGTGGTGCTTCGTCGACCTGTAGCGAATGGAGTATGCGCAACTCATTAATATTATGGCCCATCTTTGCAGGCGATGAATTATCATCACGGGTAATTTTTTTTCTGAATTGAACACTGTGGCCAGAGGTTGATGGTCAGTCACAACTCGAAATGCCGGCCATATAAATATTGGTGAAACCTCTTAACGACGAAAATTATTGCCAGCGCCTGCTTTTCGATTTGACTATATTCCTTTTGCGCATCATTCAACGTCTTGGACGCAAATGAGATTGGGCTTTCCATACCATCGGGATATTTATGGGAGATCACAGCCCCAACCCCATGCGACGAAGCGTCGGTGGCGAGCACAATCGGTAGGTCACTACGAAAATGAACAAGACGCGAGACTTCCATGATACGTGACTTAAATTCATCAAATGACTGCTGTTGTTTCTTACCCCAAATGAATGCCTCTCTTTTTAGCCCTTAATTTGTTTAACTATGGGGCAAATTGTGCAAAATTACCAATGAATTGGTTATAATAATTCATCTTACCAATAAACGCTTCTGGTTCCTGCTAGCTCTTGGGCACTGGCAAATCTCGAATACCCTTCACACCAGACTCCGATGGTCTTATTTCCTTTGCATCTATAATGTGTCCAAGGTACTTTATTTTTCACCTCCGCGAACTTGCATTTCTCCAGCTTACATTTTAGTACATGGTTTTCGAAACGCTGAAGTAAAATTTCTAAATTTTCCAAATGTTCCACATCAGTTCGACTAGACACGAGAATATCATCCAAGTACGATACACAAAAATTCAGATCGGCCAGTTGAACTAGCGATGCCAAAAGGAAGACGTTGATATTGAAACAACCCCTGCTCCGTGTTGATGACGCACAATTGCTTCGACTCATCGCCTAGCGGGATTTGCAGATAAGTATCGGAGAGTCCACCTTCGTAAACAACTTGCCTCCTTGAAGACGAGAGAAAAGCTCATTTATGCGAGGCGCTGGGTAGGGTCACTAACTTGTTTAACATCTTCCTCACACCTTCCTTTTGAGAAAATTGGACAGGGCGATGCTTAAAATATCGCGGTCGGCCTTCCGACTTCAAAGTGAGATGCGCCACAAAACGTGTGCTACAGTCGAGGCCAGGACTGAATACTGACCTATACTTTTCGCAAACAGCCTTTGGTGCGAGTTGGAGTCGAAGGCCGTCCACAACTTGTAAAGCTTTTCCAAGTTTACTATGCCCAACCGAAAAATTCAATGCGTCGAACCAGTCCGGTCCTAATATATTCAAAGCCAACGGGCTGTCTACCACTAGCGCCTGCAGTGGATGCTCTTCATCTTGCCAAAACACGTTCAGATTAATGGACCATGTGCTCCCCCATACGCTTTCAGAACCCGAGAAGTCGGTACAAGTCGGGGTTTTCCTAATTCCTTCCATCCATCCAATCCAATTCGCGAAGCAGTAGCGCCTGTGTCCAATTGAAACGTTAATGTACGCCCATTTACAAACACAGTTATCATTATCTTGCGCCCCACACGCTCCGAATCGCAAGTTGAAGAAACTTCATCGGGAATTGCAAACAAAACATTCCTTCCGACTTCCACCACCGCGAATTTCTCCGTCACTTGATTGATGGCATGTGTTTGCACACTATTGTGTCCAACGTCGCCTTCGGTTCGCTTGATGAGAAGCGACTTCACCCTCGGCCTGACGCCCCAAAGCGCACACGGTTTTGATATGCCCTCTTTTTCGGCACACGTCATATACAGACTCTAAGTGGCGGCACTGGCTACGATCGTATACGTAATACGTTTACCTCAGCTCCTTCGGATGTTTTTTCGATGTCTTTTAAAATTCTAGTTGCCAGCTGGGTGGACTCATATCCCGTAGCGATGTGCTTGATTTCCTCAAGAGATGGGTTTATGCGTTGCGTAGCTGCACTGCGAACTGCACCATGGGGAGTGTGGAAAACCAGCATGTCTCTAATCATTATGTCTGCATAGGACTGGTTGCAGCCTTTTGTGCCGCATGTAAAAGCACAATTCCTTGCTAATCCTTTCAGCTCAGCCATCCACTCAGCATATGACTGATTCGGAAGCATTTTTGTGCGGAGAAGTTTACATCGGGACGCCAGCACCTGCAAATTGGAAGAAAAAATGACGACTTAACCTTTCCATAAGCTTTTTAAATGTGCTCATACTTACGTCTCCTGTTTCAAACCATTTCGTGAGCAGTTCGTTTACTGCCGGGCCACACTCAGCCAAAAAATGTGCTTTGCGTAAGTCGTCGTCAACAAGGTCATTATCAGCAAAACGTTGCTTGAGCTGGAACAAATAGCTTTCCTTTTCGGGATCAAATTGGCGAAACGGTGGCATTGAGCTGCGGATGCTAGTTGATTTTCCCAACATTCTGTCTATGAATTCCTTTTTCGACGCCATAAACCCTTCAAAAAATCGCTGCTGCTGCAATAAAATTAACTTTAACATTGCTGGTTCCAACGCAATTTTAGTGTGTTTTCGTTGAACACCTTGTCGTCAAATGTTAAATTTTCAATAAAAATAATTCCATTTATTTAACAATAATTAATTATAAAAAGATTTGATACAATAATCGCCCTGTAGCACGTGCGGCTATCGCCAGGTTCACGGGAAGTAGGAAACAGTGAGATCCCAATTTTAACACTCCAACAAATGTGGCTACTGCTGGACTTCTAAAACCAAAGATGGCAGTTGCTGGACTTCTCAAACTAAAGATGGCAACTGCTGGAAAGTTCACTTATCTTGAAGGTCTACGATGCAACAGCAACCAGGTACAAACCATGGTGAACAGAGAAAGTCGCTTTTATACCGAAAATCCGAAAAAATATCGAGCGACTCGCCTTAGGACTGACTTTGGCAAGAATCTGAGTCAGAAAAGGATTGTAGTTGAATCTTCATGCGTGCTTCTAAGTCCTATCTAAAATGTGACCGTAGCATCTTTGTGAAGGATTTAATTCTTCGCTTTGTAAGCCTGGTTATTGTGTCTCAAGCGATAACACTGAGACATATTGTGAAGAACAGGTAGAGGTGGCGACATGTCTTCGTAGACGCCATCAACCAAACTGTGTCAAAGGCCTTGATATACCCTCTTTCTACTTCCAAGGTAGTTTGAGAATGTAAAGCCTCTCTAAATGGATTATACCAGAAGAAATATATAAGCACACCGAAAGAAATAAAATGAAATTCAAGTATTGTGCGATATTGAACGGATAGCCAAATTAGAATAAAATCGAAAAAAGGGGCAAACACTATTGTGCTGTCATGAAAAGATACAATGGAAGACAAAAGAGGTACTCAGTGTACTGTCACCCCTTGACAGTAAATTTTTTTTCTCCCGGAACAGACTAGTCCATTGTACGCCTTGTACAATATGTCTCTTTTACTGAAGTTTTTCTGTCGTTTTCACAAAGAGGAGTCAACGCTTCCGCGATAAAGTGCATGCAGTACAATCAACCACTATATTGGCGCTGAGGACCTGCAACCTGATACGAGTAATAAGATACTCACACAGAATGTGCTCCGCAGTGTTGTCATCACTAACATACTTAGGTGCGTAGTAAAAGCGTAGTGTGCCGTCATGAAGCCACTAACCAGCCTGTAGTATTTGCCATTGAGGAACAGCAGGAAGGTCGCTGATCCCTTAGAGATGTCGGGAAGCAATTGTTTGGTCTATCTGCATCACGTACAATAGATTTATGCCAGGTGCAGTTATGTATGCTCACATGAAAACTAACTGTCAATGCTTACCGTTGACGTAGGCAGTCCTAGCACAGGTTTTGGTCTTTAAAAATTCTCAAATTAGCACTGCTTAGTAACATCACCACGATCTCATTTTCTGCTTTGCAACTGAAATAACAGGAGACTTGCATTTGTGAGCTACTCTAGAACTGATGGTTGTACCAAAGACCACTACTTTTTCAACGACAGCTTTTAGAGTTCAGCACGTAAAATGAATATCAAGGGAAATGACATTCATTAGTGCATCTAGAGCAGAGCCAGTAGTGGAACCAAGACCGACTGTTCTTTAGAGTCTGTTAAAAAAACAGTGACATATTTTCGTGAAAGCTTGTTTCATCAGACGCAAAGAATATAATTAGTCTTATAATAACCGAGTACCCTTATCGGTGACAATCCCCATGACTTGCCTAAAGCTCCTTTACACTGCCAAAAACCCACAGGCTTTCCACCCGACATGTTAAGTTCGAAGTAATTTATAATCAGGATGCCACTCAAATACTGAGCTTCATTGGAGAAATGGATGCTGATGCCTTTATGAGCCAGTTCTTTTCGTAAGGAGAACAATCTTAGAACAACTATTTCTAGTGCACCAATCGTCGACTACGTCTAGGGTTACCTGGTCTACAACTAACTCATTAGCAGCTTCATTAATAGGAGCTACTTCTGATTAGGTTATTTGGGAAGTCTTAAGCAGCCTTATGCTTGAACCAACAATGTTTGCAACCAGGCCGAACAAAAATATAAAATCCAGGAGAGATGTAAATATTAGTATATTATAGGCGTCAACACATTCTCCGTGTCGCACGCCAACTTCGGAAGCCTGAAAATCTCAAAAGTCTTTGCCCCCCATGAGAGGATTTCCGGCACAAACTTGCTTAGACATTCAAGAGCTTGATGCATGGAGCACTTTACTTTATGTGTTCCGTTTTATGTTTCGCAGTTCTCTGCTTACTTAAATGTAAACATCCCCTTCTTTTGCAGCCTTCCATAGTTGATCAGCACAATGCCTGCATTCAGCGTCGTTCATAGAGTTATCATTACTAGTCTTCCCAATGCAAATATGTTGCACTACGAGCGTATCATAGATAGACCGGAGAAGTCACAGGAATCGAAAAATCTAATAGCGGTGAGCACTTAAATCGTCGAGGTTTTCTTTAGTTCGTTGATTGGGTCCTCCACAGTTCATGTCCCTCCCACGGTCAGGAAGACCATACGTGGATTGTTGCTATTACTACTCTACTACCGCCTGGAATATGGTCCTATCGGGTCTTTACTTATTTACTAAGGTGGCGCTACAGTTCAGGGCGAACCTGGGCCTCAACTAAAAGGCTTCTTCGGTTAGCCCGATCCTTAGCTAACTGCATCCGGTTGCGCACACCAAATCGGTTGAGGTCTTCTTCTACTTATATGCACCATATATGGTGAGGTCTTCTTCTGCTGCGTTGTCCCTCCTGGTTAGATTCGAAGAAATGATGTCCATTCGCATGTCCTAACCATCTAAGGCGACTAGTGCGTTGTTTTCGACTAGATCGATGTCACTATACAGCTCGTATAGTGTGTCGTTGAATCTTCTCCTTCAAAGACTGTCAATGTAAACGGGAAAAACGTATATTGTATTGTAAGAAAGGTTTTTCCCTCGAAACGACAGAGGATATCTTCTTTCGCTTTCGATAGAATCCATGCTTCAGAATAGAATCTACTTAGTTGTTTGGGATAGGGCCGTTGGTACTAAGCTAAACTTTCATCTGGGCTCTTACCAGAACCTTAGAATTCTTGATATTTAGACCCTTCCTGCCACGAGAAGGCGTGCAAAGAAAGGAAGGAACTCTCATTTAGAATGACATCTAGCCATAGTGGTTTTCCATCTGAAAAGCTGCAATCCAATCACTGGGTGAATCGAAGTCCACTTGACTTTAGTTTTGGTGGCCAGCGTGCTCTGATTGAGGTGGAGTGTGTTCGGGTGATTCCATATAGTTTGTGACGGCTCCCGAGAATACTCCGGAAAATGGGACTTACGGTGGACTTCTCTATAATTTCATAAAAACGCCTCCAGGATTTCAAATGTGTTTTGATGAGCATCTACTCCCAGTTAGAGGCTCGTCTGGTGGCTTTAACCCACGGGTGGCGTAGTACCTTACTCCTATGGGTATTAGCAGGACACGTATTCTAGAATACTTTATTATATATTGAAGTCAGCGATTGATCAATCAGTTCAGGTTCTTTGTTCAGGCCGAAAAATTGGTCTTTCCAAATAACAGAGCTCTCAAAGGCATTCTTTAATTCGGCCCAATCTGTTTATTACATAAGTGCGGAGCTTTTATACTTTCCTAATATATAACACGTTTGTAATGCAACAACTAAATCAGAAGCCCAGAAATCCTATAATATTATAGAGCAGTTCATTTGAGACTTAATTCAGGGCAGGTTGCACTACTCGTAGTCCCAGAGGCAGAATAGAGCTCGAAATTTTCATCTAAACACCACAACCGCAGTCGTGTTTATCTCAGTGCTTCAACCTAACTCCTTAACAAACCGTCATTCGAAGTTGCGATTGTGCAAAATCAATTTCTCAGTAATTTCATTCCCAAAGCATGAATTAATCAAAATCATGTTTAACAACCCACCAACCCCTCAGAGACAATAGGCCCAGAAATCAAAGGCCAAACAACAATGTGTTGTGAATTTTTTTTTAAAAAAAAATCTCTTAAGTATCCCTGAATGATCCTTGGCAATCCTTGTCAATCCTTGAAAATCCTTAATTACTTAAAATTGTATTAAAAAGCAGCGCAATTAGGGTGACAGAGGGCAAATAAACTCACCGAGGAACGCCTATATTGTTCTCGAACCAAACTCTGAGCTACAGAAACGGTAGTTAAGTGATTCTCTTAATTGCGCACAGTTTTCGAAGCGGAATAAGTCACGTACACGTTGAATGAAGGAAAGCCCTTGGGTGGGCCGACAGGGATTCAATCTGGGAGCGGCACCAGTCACTGCTACCACCATTGGATACCACCACAACCCGTATCTGGTCTCCGTAACTTTTCACTGTACAGATTCCTCTTTATTTAATATTTTTTTTTTGCCCCCGTTCGACGTTTTAACGAGCAAACGATGTTCTATTAACGATCCATTAGAACAATCCTGGCAACTGGTGTCCCATGGGATAGATTTACTCGTGTGGTGTTGGTTTTGTGTACAAACGAAATGTCACCAGGAATAGGACGATCAACTAGGGGAGGTAATCACACTAGACGGTTCAGCTTGTCTCGGCTCGTATTTGTATTTCAACTCACTTTAGCCTGAAATAATAATTAGTTATGACATTTGGTTTAGTTCTGTAGCCTGTAACCGCACCGTTGCCGCTACCACAGCCGCCACCATCCAACTCTCTAGTGAATTGAATTCAAAAAGGCGGGAAAACGGATGGATTCGGCCGAGAGCCATCTACTTCCGCCCTGTCACATATTTAACATGTTTGTGGTTACACCAAGCGAAGTCGTCTGTACGTCCGTTCGTCAGTGGCAATTGTTACTGATGCTTTGCAACTGACGGTGCAAAAACATTAAAAAAAATAGGAGAAAAGTGATTAAAGCGGTAAACGCAATACCTAGGGGTGTAATCTGGGTGCTTGGTTTCACAGTTTATGACTGACTGACTGACTGCACAATACCCCGGGTGGTATTTTAATTATTTCAAAACATTTTTATTTTTTTTTGTTTTTTGTTTTTGCTGCTGTTCTGCGTATGTACATATTTGGAGGCAGTCGTGCATTCAGTGGCTTTCTCAATTTCAATTGCCAGGCGTGATGGCGTATGGGAATGAATGCATTTCGAGTGTCTGGGCACTTTAAGAGTACGGTGTGGACGTGGTTATTGACAAGCTTCACAATGGGTTCTAACAAAGTGCTTCAGTGCGAACGGTGGTGGTGTCATTAAGGTGGTGTGGAAACTGGCAAGAATTCTTTAATCATTTAGTGACATCAAAGATTTTGAGTTTAACACTTCATTGTAAATTTCTAAGAGAACCTAAGGAAATGAATGATTGAAAACTCAGAAATCTGAAAAGCAGTATAGAGCACCAAGTAGCAGGACATTAACTTCTCCCCTTGGCTTGCCTTGTCCGACCAAAAAGGCTAAAGAAACAAAGATCCTAAAGTTCTGAAAGTCGCGTCAACTGAAATGGACAGCTAAGACTGCCTCATTTTCTACTGCCTCGAATAGAGCCAAGAAGTAGAATTTGTCTGGTCATCCTTTTACTAATGCCTTTGTCACGTACGATATTTAAATGCGACCGGTGCTACAACAAATTTTGTAGTTACGGACGATAAAAATTGGCTTAAGGGGGGGGAGAGCAATTGCGGAAGGGAAGGCTGCGATATGGAACCTTCAAGGTAAAGTGTTCTGAGTAGCAAGCCTATTTTTGTGACGTAACAGACGGCCTGGCAAAGAACGAATTTGGCCTTTTATGTTCTAAGCCCTTCGTGGAAAGAGTCTTCATTTCAGGACAAATTTGAGCTAAATTAGATGAAAAACTTGTCCTAAAAGGGATTTTGTTCGTAAATGTAAAGGGTCTCTCATTAAACGCTTCCTATCTTTAAATTTAAATAAAGTGTGTGTGAGATATCATCGACATTTTCATTCGTTTGAAAGGCTTATAGATTCCATTATGTATGGAATATAATATCGTTCAAATGTCCGCCGTGTCTTCTCTGGGTGGCGCGCATCCGAAATGTCCAATTTTCCATGACTCTTGCGCATAAATAAGACTGTATTTGACCGATGGCATGGGTTATGTTGACTTTGAGAGCCGCTGTGATTCTTGGCTTATTCGCATAGACCTGGGACTTTAGAAAACTCTACAAGAAAAAGTCTACCAGGGTAAAATCGCACGATCTCGTTGGCCAGTTCACATCAGCTCCATGTGATATGACTATGCCCTCGAATTGCTCGTGCAGTATTTCCAATATGGAGTGAGCTGTGTGGCACGTAGGGCCGTCCTGTTAAAGCCACATGTCGTTGGTGTCCATATCATCCAATTCAGGCCAAAAGAAGTTAGCAATCATCGACCTATAGCGCTCGCCGTTGACGTCGTTCTCAATGAAATATGGACCGATGACGCCGCCAGCCCAAAATCCACACAAAACAGTTACCTTTTCGGGATGCATTGGAAGCTCTTGGATCTCATGTGGATTGGTATCGTCCCAAATTCAACAATTTTGTTCTTTGATGTACATATTTATCCAGAAATGGGCCTTGTCGCAGAAGATGATTTTCCGATGAAAATTAGAGGCAGTTTCCAACTGCTCCAGAGTCCATTCAGTGAACACACGTCGGTGTCTATGGTCGTTCAACTTTAGCTCATGGTTCAATTCAATTTTAACGACTGCAGGTCCAAGTCACGGTGCAAAATTCGCCAAGCTGTGGTCTGCGAAAGTCCGAGTTCTTGTGAGCGACGCGAAATCAGCTGCCTCGGATTCTCCTGCACACTCTCACGGACAGCGGCGATGTTTTTGGCAGATTTTGCGTTCCATTAACTTACGGGTGTTGGTTTATCGTCTACTGAACCAGTGGACTCAAACTAATCCGCGTAACGCGCGGAACGTTACCCGAACAGAAAACCCATTTTGATAAAACAATGTTACCATTTGCACGTGTTGTTGAACGCTATGTCCATCCATGGTGATTTGGCAAAGCAGTCTGAATAAATGACAGCCAATTTGACATCTGTAGCTTCAACATTATGGCAGCTATCAACTGTCAAAGTTCGGAAGTCCCTATTGGAAGACCCTGTATTGGATAAACAGAGTTTTTCATCACGTCTAGTTTATTTATGTCCAGATATAAAGCTCCTATAGTGTCAGCACCAATCATCACCAAATACCTGAAGCCTAATGGGACTATTACGTTTTCTTATTATTTATTATTTGCAAAAAAGAAAAAAAAATAGAAATGAAGTTTCAATTCGGATGATCTTACTTTATTCATGGTTAGCACAAGAATGACCATCACTCACTTACAATCTGAGGCAAAAGTAATATCATAATGTGAAAGTGTTATAATTTTTGCAAATGGCGTCAATTGCCATTGTGCTTTGACACTTATGTTGTAGGCAGATAGAGATATAGTTGACAATAAGCAATGGAGCGATGCAAGTAACTCAGCTTGTAAATGAGCCCACGCGGATACCAGACGTTGATAGTCATACCGCCAACATCCTGGATTTGTTTTTAACTTCTCACCCTGCTAAGTATGATGTGATCTCCCTCTAGGCTTGTCAGATCATTGTGTCATATCAGCTAATTTCTCGTATACTGACCACATAGTTAGAGAAGAAATTATTAAAAGAACCGTATGGCAATTTGAGAAACCAATTGGAGTGGACTTAACACCTTTTTTAGGAACTTTAACTGGTGGTTATGTTTCCTTGATAACCACGTGGATGCTGTTGCTGATATGATCACCTTTATCCCTTATCGGATTAAGAGTATCAGACCAAAAGAAAAGGCATGGTATGACTCTAGCTGTAAAGACACTGTAAGGGTTAGAGTAATATTTTTTCGGTCTTATAAGACCAACTCGACAGAGGAAAACCGAAAAAAATTCAAACGTTCTCAAGTGCGTAAAATTTCTAGACGACCGAAAACTGAGGCAAAAAATACCACAATGTCTCAACGGTAGTAACAGATTTTCGTTGTTCATCAAAAACATTAGAAATTCTGCCTCATCCTATATCCCAATGCTCATTCACAATGACATTCCAGCTGTCAGGTCTTTGGAAAAAGTCAATCTGCTTGCTGCACAAGTTGCGGCCAGTTCAACACTTCCATATTGTACTTTATCTCCGCCTACACTTGAGCGCGTCGAATCTTCAATGGGGCGAATATACTTTCGCACTCGTGTAGTAGAGTACAAAGATCTTAACATCCACCAATCCGCTGGTCCAGATGGTATACCTCCCCTCCTTTTGAAGCGGCAAAACCACTGCGTAAGCTTTTTCATCAATCCTACTCTTTAGGACTCTTTCCGGAAATCCCCATTTGTCCAGCCCGTCCCTAAAAAAGGCGAATCTTCCTCTCTTTCCTCCTACAGACCCATTGCACTTACGTCCCTTCTTGCAAAGGTAATGGAAACGCTGATAAATCGTCAGCTCATGAAATATCCCGAAACACGAAAACTTCTCAATGCCCGGCAGTATGGTTTTCGTTTCAATAGGTCCACTGGTGATTTGATGGCATGACTCAAAGAAAAGTGGAACTAAAGTCTACACCAATCTGGCGAAAGCAAAATAGTTGCACTTGATATTTCTAAGGCGTTTGACAGAGTTTGGCATCAGGCTCTTTTGTCGAAAATGCGTGCATTAGATTAGAAACTACCTTTCGGAACGTTTAATTCAAATTGCCTTGGAAGTTTTCAAGTCTGATGTTTACAGAATAAATGCTGGTGTGCTCCAGGGCTCCGTTCTGTCTCCGACACTCTTTTTAATTTCAATGATCTCTTGCCGGCTACTTCAAATCCAATATATTCCTTTGCTGACGACAGTACGCTCGGTTTTTCATGTTCGTTTCCGAACTCACGCCCATGCTCGGCTGAAGAAATTTAATACTTCTAAAACACAACGCTATCTGCTGTCGTCAAAGCGAAATTTAAATACCCAGCCATTATCCATGAATTGCACTAGCATCGTCAAAACTTAAAAACCTCGGTATGTGTGTCAATGACAACTAACGTTTGAATGACCACATATTCGATGTCGCCAAAAATGCTGCATAAGCATTTATACCGCGAAATTTAGGTGCTTCTAAAACCGCTTTGCCCTTGCTAGATAAGATCCAAAACCGTGAGGTAAACCTCATAGGTGATGACACACAGTCATTCTACACCCTCGAACACAGACGTAATGTCTCCTGTCTCACCTTGTTGTATCGCTGTTTTCATAACCAGTTCTCCACCGAAATTGCCAGTAGCATCCCACCCCTTCTAACTTTTAACCGTAACGCCCGTCTCGTTATGAATGCTCATCAGTATACCCTCAAGCCCACCTTCGGACATACTCTGAAATATCATGATTCGTTCCTAAGCCGTATAACTCGCTTATGCATTGCCCTACCGAGCTCCTTATTCTCTACCAACGCATATCGGTATCTCTCTTTTTTCCCTCCCTAACTTCCCCTCGTCCACGCTATGTGCAAACATCTTAAGGGTACACAAAGTCCCTTGTGCGCGCTCCAATAACAAAAAAAAATTAAGCGTTTGGCTGAGCGTCTCCTTCAAACTTGGTCCACTTGCAGATGTTGCAGAAGTGGCTGGCCCCATATTGGCTTGTTTGATCGAGAATATCACTATTGTGGCCGAGGACATTAGCATCAGGACATGCATAAGCAGATGTTCGTTGCGACGAAAGACTTCAAGATGTTCCCTTATAAAGTGCAAACCGTTCATTGCAGCCTGCTGACCGTCAAGTGAGGCTAACTTACTCCCATGTCCTGTTAAACCTGGTGGAAGAAGAGGATGATTTCGTATCCAAAATCATAACGAGGGATGAAGCCCATTTCCACTTAAGTAGTTATGTGATTAAAAAAAATTTGCCTTTCTGGGTCACGGAGAATCGACATGAAATACACAAAGAATCATTGCATCCCCTCAAAGTGACTATTTGGTGCGGCATTTACAGTGAAAAAGTAACTCACCGTAACTGGTGAGTGCTACAGGCAGATGATAAACGATTTTTTTTTTTGCCGCAAGTTGCTGAATTGGGTTTCGAGCATTGTTCATTCCAGTAGGATGGATCAACCGCTCACACAGCTCATGCAACGATATAGATTTTGAATCACCAATTCTATCCCGCATGATCTCCCATTTTTGCGATTTGGCTTCAGGCTTCTTCCTTTGGGGTTTTTGAAATCTCGCATTTACCACAACAAACCATCAATCCTGAAATTCTTGAAAGCCAAAATTAAAGGAGAAATCAGCAATTTGGAGCCAGATCTTTTGCGAACAATAATTCCAAATGCCGTAAAACGAGCACTCAACATCAACTCAGAATGTGGTAGTTTGACCGATATCATTTTTTCAACTTAATGTCATCCATTCTACACCTTCAAGGTAACTCTTCGTAAAAACAGAGACCAATTCTTTTTATTTCTAACAAAATGGCAGCCAATCCACATTATGACATTATTTTTGGCCACCGTGTATGTACTAGATGGCGCAAAACTCATCACCCTGTCAGAAGATGGTACGATTTTTGCAAATGGCGGCAAATGTCAATTCTATAAAACACACCCTGAATGACTCGAACTGCAACCAACTTCGGACTGCTATAATTTCCAACTGTTCATGACAGTGAGCTCAAATTTTGACACATGACAGATAATTTTATTATTTACAAGCCTTTTAAATAATTTGCGTCTCAGTTGTGTTAAAAAATTTTATCCGCGATGGAATACAAACGTGATAGTGTGATTGCTTTATATTTGACTGGAAAACCACAAGTAGCTATCTTTAGAGCCCTCCAGCACCTCAACGTGAATAAACCATTTGTGTCTCGAACCATAGCTCGTTACCATGATACTGGCAGCATTGCAAAACGCCATGGAGGTGGTCATAAAAAAACAGCAACATCGGCAGAAATGTTCGGAAAGAGAAGGCTCGAATTTAGCGAAATCCGCGTCGAAGTGGAAGAAAAATGGCTCGTGAGCTCAACATATCGTTGGAGCGGATGCAACACATACTGAAAAATAAGCTTGGGCTCAAGCCCTTGAAGTTCCAAAAAGTACACGATCTTACACGGCAACAGAAAAAAAGTTAGAGTCGAAAGAGCGAAGGAGTCAACAAAAAAATTACCTAGTTTACTTGCCAGAAAGGTCCTTCGAAAATTTACACCTTCGGACGGCCACTAGAAAGCAGGCAGCACCGATGGTGATGGTTTGGGCCGCCATAACCGCCGATGATCGCTCTCCACTCGTATTTTTGGACCGTGGCGTCAAAATTAATGCGATCGTATACCGTGAAACTGTCTTAGAGGCAGTATTGAAACCTTGGGCAAACAATAATTTTGGTCGGAGACCGTGGATATTTCAACAAGACTCGGCGCCGTCTCACAAAGCGCGCGTCAACCAAGATTGATTAAAAAACACTTCATTTCTTCGACACAATGGATTGCAAATTCTCCGGATGCAAATCCGTTAGATTTCTCTGTCTGGGGTATTTTGAACAAACACTTCGCCGGGAATGGGCCAAAATACAGCAGAGCCACTTGCGTGCAGCGTGCGATGCTTTCTTCGGCCGCCTCAAGACCATTATTCGCGCAAAAAGTGGACATATTGAAAACTACTGATACAATTTGAAAATTGATGTATTTTCCAACATTTTTTGCTTTGGCACAATAAAATTTATCAAAAAATAAAAAAATTATAGCATTTTAAAAAGTTGGAGTTCGAGTCATTCACGCTGTACACGTCTACAAGACATGAATCGCAATACTCCTAAAGTATGAGGAATAATTGCCACGTTTTTTTCGCGGAATAATAAGTATTAGCGCAGCGTAAATTTCGGCGCAGATTTCCCGGTCATCCGACACCAACTGGGCAAAAACTAGGACGTTTAGCCGCTCGCCTGGAAGAGTATGGCATAACAAGAGATGCTGTCAGGTCTGGCCAGCCCGGAGCAGTCGTTCGGGCCTTATTTTTTTTGAAAACGCTGCGAGCCAAACGACTAATGTGGACGACGAGCGCTACAGAACTACCCTCAAAGATTTTCTCCCTTCTCAATTGGATGAATTGGGACTGGAGAACATGTGGTTCCAACAGGATGGAGCAACGGCGCATATTGAATTCCCGGGTCGCCTAATCTCTCGTTTTGGCATTTTGCACTGGCCGGCAAGGCCTCAGACTCTTGGAGCCCCACGGACAATATCCGCCAAGAATGCAAGGACCTATAGCCGGAAGTTCTGGGAAGAGTGAAGCGATATGCCAGAAATCGGGGCCGAATGGTCATCAATTCTGGCAGCGGCCACTTAGCCGATATTATTTTCTCGGCTTAATGAAAAAAAATTCAAGACATCAAATAAACGTAATCCAAAAGCAGAACTACAGTTTTTCATTCATAAAAAAAATTACAACCAAAGAACATCGGGTGACAACTCTTGCGCCACCTTGGCTTATATGTTTATGTGCATGCCTGTAGTTGTGTCTAAACCGTGTCTTTAACCAATGGTGTAAAAATGTTAAGGGATACAAAGGGAAGAGGATAATAGTGTGTAAATGACCGCGGTGAAGAGTGGACGCGTTTAGCATAAGTGTTGTGGAGTATGCGCCTTTCCTTCTCCAAAACATAGTTATTTAACAAATATCAACCAAAATGAAGTGTTTATTTTGAGAAGAAAAAAATCGAACGCAGTGAATTAGTCAAAGAGGTTAGCTGCTTCGATGGCGTCGGGTTTACTCACTGTTCTGCTGTGAAATTGACTGAATAGCATGTCGAATTTATGATTGCTAACAACTCAAACTATAGGTGCAACAAATATTTAGCTTTGCGCCATTAATCTCTTCATCAACAATCAGCTGTACTAGCAATTTCACCGTCAATAATGCACGAAACTTCACAACAACAGCCAAAACTACAGCAATATAAACAACAGCTGATCATCGAGAAGCAGCAAAAATTTGGCAATACATTGAGGCAGCAAAAACGTGGGACTATGAAATTAACAACTTCAACTAGGACTTCAAACCCGCACATAGCCAGCAAAAAGAAACAACAATTCAGCAGCAACAACAGTAGCAGTGCGAGCAATGTGAACCCAGGACTCCAAATGATGTCCAGCAACTACACCAGCAGAGCCGTACTCTTGCAGCTTCTTTACGAGGAGATTTTATATCTAAAGGGAATTAACAGCGATTCCATAAACACAGTAAGTCAGCTGAAAGAAGAAAATGACATGCTCAGATTAAGAACTTCGAAAGCAAACTAAATTGGTGGGAACAGAAGCTAATGGAGAACATCATTGAAATTGCTTGTATTCCTCAAATGAATAATGACAATGCAGAGATAAGTGCTCAGAAAATTTTTGACGATACACAGAGTATATCTGTCCCATCTGCTGAGATAAAAAAAGCCTATTTCAAATACATAAAGCGTAGAAATGCGCTCTCGAACTCTAAGCAAAGGGACAGTGACATTTTGTGTTTTCATCACAATTCGGTTGAGGCTAAAAAAAGAATTATGGGAAGTAAACAAAATGCAAAAAAAGGCTGAATTCTTCGTTATTATTTATCCCTGACAGCAATAATAAATCTTCATCATTGAGTGCTCCAGAAAATACGCCCGTGATTTCTTTATGGCAGCGAGAAAAGTAAAAAATAAAAAAGTTTATGCATTTGTGGTATAGAAATTCCAAAATCTTAATGCGTAAAACTGAAAATGGTGAGGCTGTGGTTGTGAGATCATTCGATGATTTAAATTCAATATCTAATTAATATACGAGTAATACTCGTATGTTGTGCCTGATAATTTAAATGAAAGTCTTGATCTTATGAACGACAACCTAATCAATAATTCCACAAATCAAAATTTATTTGATATCGAATCTTCTTATGTACATACATACGAATACATACATAATCCGGTCCTCTTTTACCCTAAGGCGTCGAGGTGGCATCAGTGGTTCCTTCCTTTTTATTTTCTCGTGAAATTTCTCCACTGGATTCTGTCTCTAGCTATTTGTTTAGCAGTGTCCCATTTTTCTCCAATTACTTTCAGAATTTTTTCGACTGAACTCGTAGGTAGTGTTCAATGTGGTTTTGAGACATCTTCTTTTGTGTTTTCCTTCTGGTCTTGTTTCCCAAATTTTCTGCACTCCATGCGCACTAAGTGTCTAAACCATATTAGTTTCTTTTGCTCGAATATTAGTTTAGCAGAATTGACATTTACTTGTCTATTCCCATGGCTCCTATAACTCTTCTGAGTTATACGTAACCTGTATGAATTGCTTAATGAGACACCCACTCTTTTAGCGTAACAAAAAAATTATCGTTTTTTGGCGACGACCCCGGGGTCATCAAAAATGTTGATTTCAAACATATCTCACTCGGCCGAGAAACGGCTCTTTAGACTAAAGTAAAGGTGTTTCATCAACAAATTGGACATGCACGTAACCTGAATCACTTGCTAAATGAGATAGCCATTCTTTTAGCGTGACGAAAAATCTCCGTTTTTTGACGACGACCCCGGGGTCATCAAAAATATTAATTTCAAGCATATCTCACTCGGCCGAAAAACGGACCTCTACACCAAAATAAAGGTCTTTCATCAATAAATTGGACATGTATGTAACCTGTATGACCAGCTTAATGAGACAGCCACCCTTTTAGTGTAACAAAAAATGCTCGCTTTTTGGCGACGAGACAGCCACCATTTTAGCGTAACAAAACAGTTCTCGTTTTTTGACGACGAACTCCGAGTCGAAAAAAATGTTAATTTCAACCTTATCTACTTCGTCCGAAAAACGGCACTCTACACGAAAGTAAAGGTCTTTCATCAACAAATTGGATATGTACGTAACCTGTATGACTTGTTTAATGAGACAGCCACCCTTTTAGAGTAGCAAAAATAATCGCGTTATTTGGCTAAGACCCCGGGTTATCAAAAATGTTAATTTCAGACATATCTCACGCGGCAACTGTTGTCATTGCAAATTCGAAGTAATAGCGGCATTGTTATAGGTGAGCCGGCTCGAGGTTTTCTTGCCGGGACATCTAAATTTCGTCCACCAGAAATGTAACTGTTAGTTTGTTTCTGTTTCAGTTTCTACCGGGTCTTGTGTGAACAGAAAGCCATCACCGAGGTTTTTTCTCAGGATGGACTTGATCTCTCCCACCAGAAGTAAGGCCTTTGGTCGCCGCAGAGCCGGCCTTATCCGGACGTCATGTGTGGATAAAACTATTGCTGGTGTTGTTTTTGGAATTAAACGCTTCATTCGAGGTCCGTCCACCAGAACTGCAGTCTTTATTAGTTTTAGCACCTGTTTCATCTAGGAGTCATATGCTGGAAAATAATCGTGTGAGGGAGTGCTAGAAACTTCTCTTTCTGTTGGCCCTCTTCGAGAGAAAAATATGTTTGAAGTCTCGGTCATAGAGCTTGAGCGGTCTCTTCTATAATACCGTTAGGGAAGTGAAACTTTTAGTGCTTGAATATTTGATAGCACAACCCGTCTCTTTCTGCCGTACCTTTGTTTCACGTCTTCTTCTCCCCTTGAGCTGTCTTTTAGACTGTTGTCGTTCATAGTGTGCCGCTTCAGGAGCTTGATCAAGCTTCTCAGTTGCATAGATAAGCTGCCAAAAAGGCACTCTGATCAACCGACTGTTTATTCTGATGGGGCTTAACTGGAACAGACTGAGTTTGTTCGGTATTTTCTCCATCGTTCCGCCCAATCTACCTACCGTATCGTAGAAAGACCTACAAAAGTCATCGGAATTGAAAGATGTAGCAATTTCTGGGTCAGCGCCTAAATTGGCGGGGAATTATTTTAGTATATTAGTTGGGGTCTCCAGGCTCGGTGCTTCGGCTGCGGTTGAGAAGACCACGAATGTATGTATGTATGTGAGAATCACAATATTATTATCAGAATCACTCCATATTATTTAACGATTTAACGTCTGGTTTGGATGTCCTTGGCACGTAGTTCGGCGTCTATTCTGATCGTTGTCTTTTAAACATTGCTGCAACTACAGTGCACTTAAGAAAGCCCATTTGATTAGAAATAATCCATATTCTCTTCATCTTTATTATCAAAAGCACAGCTGGGCTTGCGAGCCAAGCTTGATGCTTTTTTTTTTAATTTTTTTTATGGGTCTTACAAAATTTGTTGGAAAGGGGAGGGCTATTTCTCTACCCATATTACAAATAATGAACTGTGGACTGATTTAACCTCTATAAACTGCCAAGCAACAAGAAGGGCAACTGATTAACGAATTACGTCTCACTTCACAAATCACCCTGTTTGTTGTGATCATTATCATCAGAGGTTCCAGGTTTTTTTATGAAATTAATTTTAAAACAAATTTACTCGGCGTTACAAAATCATTAGCCATACCTCGTGGCCACTTCATAATGAATGACTCTTGATTTTTTCGCCCATAAGTTTCGCACTGCACGGTTCCTTGTACAAGCGCTGTGTCGCACCTCTTGCCGGGACAAATGAGTATGCTTTGCACTTTGGAATTAAATTCCATCGACCAGTCTGGTGGTTGTATGCTGAGAGTCTGCCGAATTGTTCGAGGTGGTGGTATGGTGCCACTGGTTATGTCGGTTTCATAATGGGCGCCATTCATTCGTTTACCTTCGCCACCAGTAGCTGGTGGTGCAGAGGGTAGATCCGACGAACTGTATCCAATATGCAATTTTCATATTATGAGTATAATCGCTCCTGATAAATGCACTCTACGTAAATCTCACATTAATTTCAGTTGCATGACAATGCGAGATAAGCAGTGGCCTTCCGCAAAATTACCATCGCCCAGTTGGTCGTGGGTGACTCTGGTGGATGTTGGGGCGGTAGTGAATCGGGATGTTGGCAGTGTGGTATATAGAGCTGGAGACTGCCGGAGCCTATTTTATCTGAATCGGGATACGTGTTTAATAGAAGCGTACAGGTCTACATACGATAAATGGGTCTATGCATAGGGTGGTCACAAGTCCCGACAGTCAATATCCCGTTAAAAGGGACTTCGACTGAAATTGACAATTGGTGGTTAAAGGTTATTAGATTTTGCTTAGTTTCAACTATCGTTATGTATGTATAAACAAGTAGAGTGACTATAGGCATTTTTGCTGCCGACTTAGCTAGCAAGTGTGTTTAATGCAATGAATTAAGGCCGTTGGACACTCTTCCATGCATACGAATGCTCCTTCTCATAAGTTTTCATTGCATTAGTTGCACTGATCCATAGATGTGCGGGGCGATGACAACATGACTACATGGAAACAGTTACATAGCAAGATAACTTTTTCATACATCTTTACAGCACAACATAGTTTAGCGGAGTTATTATTCTCGCGGCCTTAGTTGTTACGGTTTTACGTGTCGCATTTGCCTTTATAGAGTGAAAGCAAAAAGCTCTCCCTCTTGCGGTGAGGCATTGAATTTGCTCGGAACTTTTTATAAACCACGATTTTCACCATAAGCGAAGCTTAAAAATATGTCGCGTTTCATCTTGAATATCAGTCCTATTTGCATTAAATTCTTTCTACCGGAAAGTCTTGTTATTGGCATAGAAATTGAATTAAGTTAGCTGTTGCTGATTACTTATTTTCACCCTGTTATTGACCTGCATTTTAGAGTCTTGATGAACAGAGAAAGTCCTGATACTTATCAAGGGTACCAGATTCAATCTAAGGGACAGTGATGCCTTTTGCTCGCTGTCATGGTGCATGTTGGTAGATTCCTCCGAACACAGTTTCAGATTTCAATTCACCAAGACTTATCTGGTTTCCAATTAACTATTGAATGCCTTAGCTCAGTGAGTCTTGGTAATGACTTCCTTACATAATTTGTGTATTAACTACTAAAGCTGTTGTTTCTATGGTTCTCCAGAATGCAAGCTTGCTACGTAAATACTTTTTTGTGTCACCAAAAAGTCAGACGCAAATACTACCGGCTTCTTATTGCCGCCTTAAGAGGCGTTACACTTTTGTTAAACGACTCAGGTAATATGTTGAACATAAGCTACCTCATCTCCTGCTATATTTATTATGAGGGTGACTACGACACGATTCTGTACTGGGGAATTGTTTCATAGATATGCGGGCGCTATTTGCTGAAACAGACTAAGCTTCCTTGTAACTTATTCCATTAGGCATGTTGAGAAAAAAAGGAAATTCAATGAGAACAAAAACGTGATTCCTTTCGTATTCTGATAAAGGGGTTTAAATATATTTTTCGGGGCTATCAAAAAACCGAACGAAAAATGATAAAAGAAAGTGGAGTGAGCTCTAGTTCTCTAAGAGTGCCATTTCATTTTGGAACAATCCGCTGGTTTCGCCAGATTCTGACGAACAAGCTTTTTCCTCCAGTGGTAGGACGCTGATTTTCACGACTGGTCTTAACAGGGTAGATGCCGCTGTCCGTAGACGAACAAAATGAACTAATCCATCTGCACCAGGTTTTACATCGACAATACGTGCTAATGGCCACATGCACGGTGTATAGAGTCTCCGACCTTTACCAGAGGCTGCAGACTATGATACTTGGGCCTCTGATGCAACTTGTGAAGGTATTCTGACGACCCTCTACTTCAAAAGTGCTCATACATCTGCCGTAGTAACTAGGAACGCGACAGTCAAGATATATTTATTACCAATGCCAATGGTTCCGATGTCGTAAGAGTGGGTGTCTCTATGGGAAAGTGCGCTGGGGTAAAAGTTGAGATGTCCGATGGATCGCCCGAGAGTGGCTGCTAGGGTTTTGAGTTAAGGCACGCTTCGATCTGGGTAAGGAGTATGGACATTTCCTCAAATATTAGCCGCATCTCTCCAATAATACACTCGACATGAAACTTGACGGACTTAACCGCCGTGTCCCAGATTTCTCCAAAGTGTGGAGCCGACGGCGGATTAAAGTTTCATCGTTAGCAAGAAGCTATGCAATTTCCATACTTTATGCACTTGATTGATCGAAGAGGATGCGTTGCTCTTTATTGGCCCCGACAAAATTGGTTCCGCAGTCACTTGATAGGCTAGCACTTATGCCACGTCGTGCCACAAAGGAAATCCTCGGTAGTATACCCCGAGGCCACCTCTAAATGAACTGCTTGCGTTGATAAACAGACAAAGACCGCAATGTGTCCCTTATGGAACTTAGTACCACTGCCCTTTGAAAAAGGAAGATTGATGGAGCCAGCAAAATCGATTCCTGAACGAAGAAACTTCCGAAATTGTGGAACTCGTATGGAGGGTAGATCTCCCATTTATTGCATACAAACAGAGAGACACTTGAATATAATATACTTTACCAGATTTAGTCCTCGTACGATCCAAAATCTTTGTCGTAAATAGGACTGGCGAGGTAGTATTATCAGATGCATCTCATCAGGATGGAAGACAGCATGTTGTAAGCGACTACTAACGGGTAAAATCCTATAATTATCTACAACTGAGTTGAGACGACTAATACTAGTCTTGGCTGGCAACGATTTATTATTTTGAAGGCCCTGTAGTCCCTCCGGAAGGTGCAGTTTTGAACGTTGTCCAAAAATGCAGAGCGCCGTTTAGCTGATCTGGGGCAACTTATTATTACCATTAGATAATGTTGGTAGATATTGATGATGCCGTAGATTATTGATGAACGGATGGCAACACGCTGTGTCTCTGACAAAGCGGCTTCTAACGATTGAGGAGGTTGAATTCCTGATGGGAGGTGGCTGCAGCAAGGCAGGTCGTATATCGCCTCTCTGAACATGTATGGTATCGGAAGTATGAAAATTTTCCGACATAGGCAATGAAGACGTGGAAATTGTTAACTGTGGTTGTCCGTGCAGCCATAGCCATGATTCAATAAAATCATGAGATATTCCTTGAGTAGCGAGATCTACAGGATTCTTGTAGCCTGATATGTGATGCTAGCACGCATTTGGAAGGCTTACTTGGATTTTGGAAACTGGATTAGTTATGGTCACGAATATTTTCCATGTTGCTGGGGGTTTCAGAATCCACGACAACATTATAAATGAATCTGTCCAAAGATAGCAAGTAGTTGCCTTGAGTTCTATTAGGTCCTGAATTAGCTTTAAGAGTCGAACTGCTAGCAGAGAGCTCACACAAATCCATCCTCGTCTAAGCTTCGTAGATAAAGACAGCCAGCGTGTGCTCCTTCCGAGGCATCCGAGAAACAGTACAATTCTAAGAGCCGAAGATCCTTGGAAGTTCCCATCAGCGTGGTACATTATAGGAATGCAATTCCTTGAGCCTCTCTAACATCCGAGTCCATAATTCCATTAGTTGAGGAGTTGAGGAGAGCGGAGATCATTCTGGTATATACCAACATGCCACAGCGTTTGGATGACTATCTTAAACCCAATTGTAACTGTAGTGATCCAACCCATAGAATCATAGAGCTGAGCAATAAGAGACAAGCATTTCCTCTTTTTCACCGATCTTCCGCTGCTTGGGGAGTTGAATCGAAAGCAAAATGCATCCTCAGTTAGTTGTCAAGATATGCGAAGCACCTGTAGTTCCTCAAATTGCTGCCAGGTACGAAGTCGAGGAGATGCCAGCAGAACCTCTTGTAAGCCTGATAAAAGTAGTGGGTGATTTGTTGACCACTTACTCAGAAAATTTACTGAGCGGTTAGAGGAAGACGCCTCCCTTCTTCGGCTGAAATCTGGTGCAATTTTCTGACAGCTTGATAAGGAGAACTTGCTAGACCATATGTAACGATTATGCGGTTGTATGCGCGAATATCTTGACCTTCTGCAACTTGCCACAAAATTTGTTGATAAGGTTGATCAGCTGGATAAAACTGCGTTTCTCTAAACATTTTCTTAATACCGGCGGAAAAAACTTAGCGATGCATATGTCAGCGCATAATTAAATTAAAAATGTCAGCCTGCAGCCTCGGCAGAACATGAAGACAACCGTTAACAGAGTAACCTTTTACAAGTTTCATTGATCTGTTGAATACCGCTCGTAATTTCGACCTCTCGCTGCTGATTTTTAACACTCCATGATGAGGTAAGTAGGGGGCACGAAGTACTGTTCTCTGGTGGTGTAGGCCTTATATTACCGACCTCTTCATACTCGGTCATAAATTTAATGTACGTCTTACGAAACTTGAACTATACCATCCATCCGGATATATACCGTCCATCCATTGCTCGCTTGCATGTCGAAGAGAAATGCTTCTCGCACTCAGCTTCCCCACATGTAAGTATAGAAGAAATCGACGGTGTTACCTCTTCCAGCAACTGTTTCAACTGCGATGAAAGATTTTGATCCAATATGTATTGCAGTCTGGTGAACAACGGTAATTTAGTATTAGACGAATCCATTCTATACTTGAAGCTTGAGCAACAACTTTCTCGTCTTGGATTGTACGCAATCCTTATTCAATAATCCGCGTAAATACATCAGCATCCAGTACCCTCACGATCGGTTCACTTGTGTTGAAACTCGGATTTGTAAGTCTCAGTCCTGTGATGAGCTATAGGTCTGTTTTGACCAACTAAGGCGATGACAGATATTCAGTGAGTTCGAACAAAGTAAGATTATCGAGTTTCCACTTCATCTCGTGAATTGGGGAGAAATAAACACTGATGTTTGAGTCCTTACAGTTTGGCATTGAGCACCTCCAACGACTGATACAAGCGTGAATGCTGATCGTTGAGACAACTTTAGCCGTTGATCGATGAGGACACGAATTGAAACAGAGCGTTGATCTTCTGATGAAGCAATGACGATGGCAGTGGAAAGAAGCATGTCACAGGGCCGATGAGCGAGGGTGTTTACTGTATGCACTGAAACCCTTGAATTTTGAGCGGTGTTTGATAGATGTGCGATGTCTAGTGGATGTGTGGAAGATCATGATAAATTATTTCCCGCCTTGTACCTTGTGAAGTATTGTGTCATGTCCTCCGTGGCAGGAAGTGCATCTTTTGTTTGATCGACAGTCACGCCTCTAATGTGAACCCAGACAAGTGAAGCAACACCGCTTTACTGAAATGAAATGAAAACGCTTATTGAGTGTAAGAGCACGAATTTGTTCACAAACTGCGATATAGGGTTCTCCTTAGCAATATGAGCAAATGAGTTTCTTCTTGACAGTCACATTGCTGCTGACCTTCAGCTGAAGTTTCTGTTTGTGAGTTGCATCTGATGATATGACATCTATGTATTTTGGATCGCTCGAGGGCTTGAATTTTCATCTTCATAAAAGCACTCAGTTGAGACCAAATTGTATAGGTAAATGTCTGATTCCCGTCTAGTACAAGGATCAAACCTTTGCGCAGTAATAAACACTAAAATATCTTCCATTCCGTCGACGGGTCTCTTTAGCATTTGAAGACTTTCGATTGCTTCTGTGCTGCTATCATTCAATTGTTTCAAGCTAATGTGAGATTCGTATGTCATCGATGAAAGTTGGAAAAAGGTGTCCTTTTGTTTTCGTAGAAGGGCAATAGTTTTCCCCAGGATGGAGGGTAGTTTACTGCTGTGACAGCAGTGCATAGCATTCGTCGATTATTAACGCCGTGAAGAGATCCGTAAAAGATGACCACTCTGAGTATTTGCCCTAGAAATTCGGCAGTTCGATTGGCGGCAATTTACGAAATGATCGAGAAGTTGTTGGCCGTTGTAATGCCATCGAGAAGAGTTGCTTTTTGGTTTCTGTAAGAAATTTGTTTGAAGGTAAGAAATTTCCTCGACCTTCCCGGCACTTGCAAAAGTATTTAATTGTGGTGCCTCTCAATTTCTGTCACCCTTTTCTGCAGTAGCTCCATACAGGCTTGGACTTTTCCTCTTGAAAAATGTTCCCCTTTCTTTTTGAGGTTCATGAAGGTTCGTCCCATTAGCCTCATTTCATCTATTTGCTTCCGGCTCAGAAGGACCGGTAACAATGTTGAGGAAAAAAAAGAAAATCGAATGAGAACAAAAACGAGATTCGTTTCGTATTTTGATAGAGAGGCTATAACTTTATTTTTCTAGTTTGTCAAAAAATCCAACGAAATATAACAAAAGAAAGCGAAGTGAACTCTATTTCTCTCATTCATCTCATTTCGGGGCAAGCCATATCATTCAACGAGTACATAACTTAATAGTTAATAAACAGCCTAGATCACACTCTTAAGTCACTTTTTCCACATTTGGTAGGCTTCAGATATTTTTTCCATTTATTTGAAATCAGTAAAGTCCTAGAACGAATATAGTTTTTAGAGACGTTTCGAAGCATACGTTAGGTCTGCATGTTACCTAGTCATTGAATTTATTGTCAATGAAGGTAGGGAGTTTCAAGGAGCATTCAGGTCTTAAGAAGTCCTCCTCTGTGCCTAGTAAGTTACATTTCCCTCGATTTAACTGTACTTTGGGACCCAGACAAGACTTTTCGCTAATTTAGCGTTCAAAAAAGCCGTTCCCGGACACCCTTAGAGGTAGTGAAAGGGTTCCGAAATGCCTTAAGTGCAGGTTGATTGGACACATATGGTATACTTTGATCTGTCCTCATAAAATATTGTAGTTCATTGACATCAGGATCACATATGAACATATTGAAAGGCATACGTAAGTTTAGCTAACTAATATGGAAGTCCAAAAATGTTGTTCTCCACAAAGACAATTCTGGAGTCATTGATCCGACTACATTTCTTTCTTGGCTCGGACCGTGGACAAAGTCCTCAATTTTAGATTATCAGGGAAATCAGGATATCCTGATGGAATTTCAACAATCTTTGCGTGGGTGATAGGAGGAGACATTTTTTCAATTTCTTTGATTAAACATTTCGACACTGGGGTTTCCACTTATCAAATCAATCTGGGAATCGATAAATCTCTGGCCTGATTCTGGGAATTAGAAAAGGTTCGCAAAGCCAATTCTCTTCTGAACGAAGATCTACAAGCAGAGGAACATTTTCGTATAAACTAGGTCCGCGATAATGATGGTAAATTCTGCGTTGCACTACCTTTCAAGGTTAGGCCGCCTATTGAATTTGAGAATTCTATTAATCTTGTTTTCAAATGCCATTCCCAAACTGAGAATCGTTTTCGTTTCAATCTTACCTTAAAGAAAAAATATTGTGCTATTATGAATGACGCCAAAACACCCGATCTAATAGACTTCTTTATCGGAAAAGGAGTAAACGCTAGTTACATCAAAGTTGAAGAGGGCTTCCATATTACCTCCGATCATTCTCCAGTTATCCTCTCACTGTGTGAATCCTTGGTTAAGAAACAAAGACCACCCAGATTAACTAACAGCAAAACTCACTGGGAAGATTTCCGAATAGACGTTGTAGAAAATACTGAGTTGAAAGTAGCACTTAGAACGCCGTATCAACTTGAAAAAGAAGTTGAACGTTTTGTTGAAGTCATACAGCAAGCGGCCTGGAAGAACACTCCCCGCCAATCGAACAAAGTTCCCAAAGTCGGCATAAGATACCCACCGGAAATCAGAGAAATGATAAGGAAGAAAAGAAGAGTGCGGAAAAAGTGACATGAAACCCGGGCACCACAAGACAAAACGTACTTCAATAGGCTTTGCAACTTGTTGAAAAAATCGATCAATGACTTCAATAATCAAGGTATTAATAACTACCTTGAAAGACTCACAGCGACAAAGGATACCAACTACTCAATATGGAGGGCCGTTGAAAGTGTTCGAAAGCCCCAAATACACGTGGCGCCAATAAGAAGAAACCAGGATGACTGGGCGAAAGAAGATAAGGAAAAAGCTAATGTTTTCGCCGACCATCTTGCAGAAACGTTTAAACCATTCGACGGGGAAGTGCTTCCAGAGAATGTTAATACGCTAGATGTGACGACAAATCTTTCCAGTAGAAAAGGCTAAACTTAGGGAACTTAGACAAGTTATAGACACGCTTAAGCCCAATAAAGCCCCGGGATATGACTTAATAACGGGAGAGATACTCAAAGCGTTGCCGAAAAAAGGTTTGCTAAAGTTGCTCTATCTTATAAATGCCAGCATTAGATTAGAGCATGTACCGCACCAGTGGAAAGTAGCTGAAGTTATTATGGTTCCGAAACCCGGTAAACCGCTGACTGAAGTCAAGTCATATAGACCAATATCGCTTCTCCTGATTACATCGAAGGTCTTCGAGCGAATCCTTCTTAATCGTCTTAAACCAATTACCGACACAAATTCCCTCTTGCCTGATCATCAATTTGGCTTTAGAAGCCAACACTCTACAGTTGACCAAGTGCATCAAATAACTGATGTAATTGAACGAGTAATCGAGTGTAAGTTAGTCTGTTCAAGCGCATTCCTTGACGTTTCGCAAGCCTTTGATAAGGTATGGCACGAACGCCTAAAATATAAACTTCGACAAGCCCTACCCCAGCAATTATCTTGTATTTTAGGTTCATACCTGGAAGACCGACTCTTCCGTGTGAGACACGGAAACGAATATTCCACTTTTAAGACAATAAAGGCGGGGGTGCCGCAAGGAAGTGTACTTGGCCCTCTGCTATATTTGCTTTTTACCCGCGATATACCGCAAACGGAACACACTGTCCTAGCCACATTTGCTGATGACACTGCCATTTTGGCAACGACTAAAACAGTCGAAGAAGCAGCTGCCAAGTTGCAACGTGCCCTTACACGGATTAACAATTGGACAAAGACTTGCCGAATCGCGCTTAATGAAAACAAGTCTGTGCACGTGAACTTCACTCTCAGGAAAATTGAGAATCCACCGGTGTTTATCAACGCAGTACGAATTCCTTACGCGAACGAGGCTAAATATCTCGGTATAACACTCGACGCTAAACTGAAATGGAGAGCACACGTTAAGAAAAAACGCGAAGAGCTTGAAATCAAATATAGAGGTATTTACTGGCTTATTGGAAAGTATTCCAAGCTTAGCTTAGAAAACAAACTGCTGTTATACAAGCAAGTGCTAAAACCGATCTGGACATATGGTGTACAACTTTGGGTTTGTACTAAAAATAGTAACATTAATGTATTACACACATTCCAAAACAAAGTTCTTCGAGGTATTGTTAATGCGCGGGGTACATTAGAAACGATGATATCCACAGAGACTTAGGAGTCGAAAACGTTCAGAACGTAATTAAAATGTTTGCGCGAAAACATAATAATCGATTACAAGGTCATACGAATAGTTCTGTTCAACAGATCCTCGACGAGACAAATTTATTGCGCCGTCTGAAAAGGACTAAGTCTCTCGATCTGACGCGGTGATTAGCAGCGCGTAATTTTTCTAAAGAACACAAGAATTTTAAATGGAAAATCGCCTGCAGGATATCTTATAAAAACAAAATAAAATGCGATAGAAGAACTGCTTGTTGAGTGTGAACTGAAAATTATGAATGACTATCTTAACCTTGGGCACATGGAACAAAATTCTGTATCAGCATCCCTCTTTAAAGAGCATAGTAGTACCACTAGCTTGCGAGCAGTTTTTGACGATCTGTCTAAAACGGATCCTTATTGATCAAAGAGATTTCATTTCTGTTCTTCTTCTTTTCACTGCTATCGCTACCCCATATCAAGTGACATAGAGAAAATGTTTAGACAAATCTGGGTTCAAGCAAATCACTGCAACTACCAATGAGTTCTTTGGAGGGATCCTGTGAATAATGAAATAACTCACTATAGATTGAAGACTGTCCATAATGGCACAACCGACGCGCCATTTATGTCGGTAAGGCACTTGAAGAACTCGGTAAACTTAGCAAGAAACAATATCCGATAGCATCCAGGGTTATTTCAAACGATTTTTACGACGGTGACGTAATGAGAGGAGCGGATGGTATTCAGGAGCTGATCACGTTACATAAGCAGATAGGATCAACTTTACTCTCGGCTGGGTTTAATTTACGAAAGCGGAGCAGTAATTGCTCCATCCAGCGTTTCCAACATCTAGGCGCGTCATATGGTTGGAAGAGTCTAAGATCTTTGATCCCCTAAGATTCCTAACTCCATCCAGTGTAATGATAAAAATGCTTTTTCAAGAATTGTGACCACGGAAATTAAGTTGGGACAATGACGTACTTCAGTATGTGGGGAATCGCTGGCTTAAAATATGCTCAGAATTTCTTAACATAAAGGTTTTGGAGATTCCGCTCTCGATCCAATTCCTTTCAGGAAAATTTCAGTTTCATGGCTTCTATGATGGCCTTAATAGTGCTTATGCTGCATCATCATCGTGTACTGCAGATCAGAGATCAACGGGGGTATCACTACAAGTTTTATAGTTGCAAAGAGCAGAGTTTCGCAAATAGAATCCGTGACAATTCTTCGTCTTGAGCTGTGTGCGGCTCTCCTCTTAACAAAGTTGATACACTCAATATTTACGTGTGCCATATGACAGACTCCGTCATCGCATTATATTGGTTGTCTTCACCCCCTAATCGTTGGGCTAATTTTTTTTATAAATATTTGGCCGTCTTCATTGGAATCATTTCCGTTCGGCTGACAATCCAGCTGAGCGTGCTTCACGAGGGATTTATTTAACATCACAACTCAAAAGAAACATTTGGTGAATAGGCCCAACTTGGCTTAGGGCAGTCGCAATCATTCTGACCAGATCAGCATCTAATTGGGATAGAATTTAAAAGCATCGATCTTGAAGAAAGGAAAAGTGGACTCAAAACTTCCTTCGAGTTGCTCATGTGTTCCCGCAAATGAAAGCCAGCCGTGGCTAACATCTCTCTCACCGCCTTTAATTTATTTTGTGCTTCACCTATGGTATCCGCTCCGTTGATAACATCGTCTACATACTCGTACGTTTCCTCTCTGATTATCGATTTGGCTGCCGAATATGTTGACTCTTCATCGTCGGCAAGCTTCTGCAACACCCTGATTTCTAGAAATGGTGCCGATGCTGTTCCGATAGTGCGTATCCCTCTGGTCCACACGTATTTGGCGTAACATCTATTCTAAATCTCTCGTGAAAAGATGTGAATACTACGAGTATATCTATAGCATTTGTTTGCGTTTTGGGGTCCACCATCAACATTTAAGGAAGAGCCAAAAGAAGGTTTGAGAGGTGCGTCAAATACGACTCTCAATTTAGTGGTGGCACTGGATTCATTAATGACTACGTGATGGCGAATAAAAAAATGAAACGATGCCATATGTCCTAACTGGACATATATACTCCGACATATGTTGACCGTATTCGATCATCAATTTTGTGTCGCCTTGTAGTCACTTTTCCAACTACAGAAAGCGTCTAACCGCGCCACCTTGTGTTGGGCCCGCACTTGGATATTGTCCACCCCTAAATGGAAGGCGAACCTTGTAACGCTCGTCAGGTAACCGTTTGATGTTGCTTTGCTGCTCCGATTTCCGATAACCTTCGCAACATCGTATCTAAATCTATCTGGGAGGAAAAATTTTCAATCTGTGTTACTCCCAACTTTCTCAACAGGATCCAACCCAATTACCTATTCTGTGCAATAGGCCCTTTGCCCTCAGTATTTCTAATAACATACCGAGTATTATCTCGTCGCCCTCTGCTGACTGATGGAAAGTGCGATCCGCCAATTGCAAATTCTCTATGTCAGACTATTTGTTGACCATCATACGTTGGGCCGGAAGAAGCCCGGTCAGTGATTCTAAAACTAACGCTCGCATATTTCCCGCCAATTGCAAATTCTCTATGTGACACCATGTGTTGACCATCATACGTTGGGCCGGAAGAAGCCCGCTCAGTGCTTTTAAAACTAACGCTCGCATATTTCCCGTGCACCCTGATGTTGCAGATTTAAATTCTAAATCAGCAACCTTGTCTGCTGTACCACTGCTGACCAACCCCAACCCACTAATGTTAAAAAATGTTCGTCTTCCTTTAAGCTTCAGCCGTTGTATTGCCGACTCTGTTATAAAGGACGCCTCAAAATCTGGATCGATTAATGCCCTCATCGCTAGAAAGTCGTCTTTTGATGTCCTCACGTAAAGTAACGCTGTTGCCAGCCGTACCTGTGTCCAGCATTGATATGGATTATGGAACGTGTTGGTTTATGAAGAACTCGGTTGAAATTCGGCTGCATTTGCGTTGTACGAGCTTACCACCAGCCCCTGACTCCTGCTGTGCTACAGATAGATATGGAAGATATTGTAGATATTGACCAGTGTGTGCTGGTATTGAGCGAGCTTGATTTGCTTGCCTCGCGTTGTACATGCCATCATGCAGCAAACTATGATGGCGTTGCTTGCAAAAATAGCAACTTTTGGCACTTGGACATCTATTTTAGAAGTGGCTGTAAGCCAAACTGTTCTCGCGCGCCCTAACCAAACAAGCCCCTTGATTTCGGCTTATTGTATCCACCTGGAGAAACTGTTTGCAGTCCCTAAGTGCATGCTAGCCCTTCTGACACAATCTGCAAATGATGTCCTTCTCCGGCATCTGCTGTATGTTTAACACCTGCTGGGAAACCGACTTTCCTTTTCCTATTTTATTATTACCAGCTTGCTGCTCGACAACAGGTTCAAGGGAACGAAAACGACATTGAAGGAACTCAACAAAATCTATAAACTTAGGAAGTCCTTTGGGAAAGCCCAACTCCTCCCAGAGTTGCTGCGTATGAGGGGTTAATTTTTGGGGAACAACAAAAATGACAATTACATGCCACTGACTAACCGGCAAACCAAGATTCCCTAACGAGTGGATGATCTCCTGCGACGTGTGAAGTATCCCCTTTATGTCAACCGCTTTATCATTGGTGAGTACCCTTTGCCCAAATAATAATTTGAGTTGAATGTTGATTAAAACTGTCTTATCATCGTAGCGCTCGTAATTATCCTTGTCGATGGAAAGAAGTCTCTCCTCTTCACCACTCACGCTGGACTTTAGATAATGTAACTTTTGCAAGTGGCTTATTGGCATAGAGGTCATGGAATGACATCAACCTCTCATACCCAACACTAAATACAGGAAGATTAATTATAGGCAAATCGCAACTCATTGCCCTTGCACTCCTGTCGATTGCTATCGTCACTGGTAGTAGCATCGGGCGTGTTTAGTAGGACTGGAAGCAACTTTGCAATTTACAAATCAAGAATGTGTTCGAACGCATCCGCTAGTTCATTGGACAATCTCCTATTCTATCCAACTATTATTCTTAACGTTACAAAATGGACAGTAAACTGTTCTGTTTGTTTATTCGGTTTAGATGTGTGCTGTGTACAACTTGTGTGTGTAATTATACCAATTTGTCTAGTACCTAGGTATTATAAGTGTTTAGAATTTCATTTTATTTGTTATTTAGACAGGTGTTGTGTACGGTCTGCTAGCTTAATTTGCTGCCTTCTCCAGCACGTGCCAAGCTCATCAACCAGGCAGACAGAACAGAGGTCCGCCCGAAATACAAACGTGGCGCAGAAAAATTAGGGGGGAATCAACTGCCTTGGCAATGACTTGGAGGCAGTTTGATCGCGTTACAGTACTCCGAAAAACATCGCGCTCAGTTGCTTTTCTATTCCCTCTAATGGGTCGAAAGTATTTAAACGATTTCCCAAATTTAACCAACGTTTGACATTTAATTTTGAACCACCCTGTGATTTTATATCAGTGAAAATTTTGTGTTTTTCAGATAGACGAACGAACACATAAATAATTGCAATTTCAATATTATTCGGCCTGACTTACGTAATTTTAATTAAAATAATTTTATCCATTAAATTTCCGTTGGTGTTTTATTAACATGGTTGAAATGGTTATTGCTACCACAAAACTGCGGCTCACTTCAAATGCAGTCTGATGTGGGCGATGTCTGCACTTGTGCCCACACGCAGATACTCCCGAAAAATGAAAGGCAGCCAACAATATTAAGGGATGATAAATTGTACGAATGAATGCATAATCGATGTTAGGACCGATAAAAAATGTGTTCAAATTCGCCACAGCGAGGGAGAGTTTATTAAATTGGAGGCCCACTAGCCCGGCTAATAATTAATAATTCATGAACTATTTTTTATCCACTTGCATGCCGGGGAGGGCTTTATTTCACTTTAAATTTATCGAACTTACCTTGACGCGAGCGTCGTCTTCAATTACGCCGGTGCGGAGGCTTAAGTGGCAAAGACTTAACTGACTACGGTTGGCTGAGCAGTGGTGAACTAAGAACTGCCAAACCTGATTCTAGTGGTGGTATGAGCATATAGCAAACCGTGCCGAAGCATTCAAGGTTGTCAGGTCAAATCAACCGCAAACGAGATCTCTCTGGCGCCTTGGTGCTGGCCTGTTATACTCAGCTTTACCCAGGTATGGCTGCGCTGCCTGGGCTGACCTTTTATCTCCGGCCATACTCGTGGGAACCAGATTAAATTTTAAGAATGGAAAAACAAAACACAAGACAGACCATCTCCGTCCAGGAAGAGTTAGAGGTGAGTGAAGACGAAATCTCAACTACATCTATCTCCCTCCTGGTAAGGGAAGTGGAAGAAGTGGAGCTACTGGCTAGCGAAAGTGCGGTATTCGTAAGAACACTCACTAACGAGAGGGACTTCACCGGTGAGCAGGCTGGTACACACACTGGTGATACACAGGGCAGGACCTCGGTCGAAGGGGTAGCCCAGGCAGGTGGAAAATCCGGTGCCGAAGCTACCTCCCAGAGGCAAATATATAAAGGCAAGGCTGCGGTGGTGGAAAAAGTTGAAGCAGCTGGCTTAGCTGCTGTATCTGCCGCTTCCATCACCGCTGATAAGAGGGCGAAGAACGCGCATCAAAAGGGCAAGGGTATTGGTACGTAGTGCTTGGCGTAAGGCAGCAAAATATGAGGGCTGTGATCCTGGCAAACTAAACGAATGAGAAAAAGCCGTCTTTGAGAGGGCTAAGGGCTATCCTGGCCAACCAATCGCTTACTCAACAGCCGGCAAGCCATGGCGATGCAAAAGAAGCAGGAGCGGAGGTCGAACAGACACCCTCTACCTCGTATGCAGCAAAATTAAAAGAGGAGGCTAGCGTCTCTGCAAAGAAGGCAAGTTTCAGCACCAAGAGAAGCAGATCCGACGACATCGTGGAGGCGAACGATGCAAAAAAGTTGAAGGCTGGTACTTCATCCGCATTGCAGCGTAAGCAAAGCGATTCGAAGGACGAGCTTCTCATTGCCGTGATTAACGAGCTGGAGCCTTGCGATCGTCTAATAATCAACCAGTGGAAAAACGTCGAGGAGAAGTTCCAAGACGTCCTGTTTAACGAATTATACACCACAGGGAACGGGGAACTTTAATTCGATGGCGCTAGTTGGGGAGGCGGACACAAGGTTATAGCTTGTGGAAATAAGTCTTCTGTGGATCCCCAGATGTTTCATTTTGGAAGTATGCGATGCTTGGGAAAGTATCAAGCTAAAATGCACGACGGTGGCAGAGTTGGCAAAGTACACTCTGACGACAGCATGGATATGGACTCCGTATCCTGAGAACCTCCTAGAACTACTCCATGTACAGAATCGGGAACTAAAAGCCTATACATGGAGAGTCCTAAAGACGGGACCTAGAAGGCTGTACGGGCAGCATTTTCTGCTATCCCTTAACAGGGACTGCTTATCATACCTCGAAAAAATCTAAAGGTATGGTAAGGTACAGCATGGGTAGGTTGATGGTTAAGCCATCGTCCAAGGGAAGGGACGAGGAGCAACCCCCCCCAAGATGATGTAAGTGCTGCAGATAAACCTGAACCACAATAAGGCAGCAATGGCCTGTCTGATGGAGTACTTACAAGACAGGACGTTACAGCCGTACTCATACAAGAGCCCTGGATCAATAAGGACACAAGATCCACGGTTCTACAAGGCAGAAGGTAAGATCATGACATGCATCCTTATCAAAAACCATATGGTATAGTGGCATTTCTTTTGAATAATTACAGCTCAGGAGATCTGAACTGACAGCGGTAACCTGCGAAAGGGAGTGTGGCAAACCACTCTGTCTGGCCTCCGTCTACCTCCCCTATGACTCCGAGGCAGTGATCTCGGAGAAGCTAAAGGACTTGGCACTCAGAAAAATTATATGCTGGCATTGGGCTGTGACGCAAACGCCCATCATACACAATGGGAAAGCGGTGATATCAACTCAAGAGGTGAGTGTTTATACGAGTTGATCTTATCTTCCAGCAGAGGGAATTCACCCGCTTTTGTCTTGAAAAATAGGCAGGAGGTTATAGATATCAGCCTTGCTACAGATACAGAAGGCTTAGAAATAAGGGAATGGAGAGCGTCAATGTCAATGTCGGATCACCGGCCTTTTTGTTCCGCTGCTGATGGCCTGGTATACCCAAGATATTTGCTACTAAGCACTCTCTGAATGCACGTATTTGAATACTTTTTTTTGTATATGCTTAACCCATGCGTTAACAACAGGAAATTCCTAAAAGAAGTTCTACACCTAGCTTCCTATACCACTTTACACCTTACCGGGAAGTCGTCGCGTATGAGGCCATCTGATCGGACAGATCAATGACAGCTTTACTCACATTGTATGAAAGTACTGCAAGCGGTTTGGTGGTAACCTTTCGAGATTTACGTCCTTTGACTGTTTCCTGAGTTTGGCTGGTGGAAGGCTGGTCAGTAGTTACTCGTAGGTCTAGGCACTAATATTGAAGCATGTTTGGTCGACAACATCCTCACGTTGCGGGTATCTTTCCACTTTAGGACTACGATTCCATTTCTATCCTTTTTTGAGACTATTTCGCCTTGTTTAAGTTTTGCAAGAAGGACTTCTTTGGGTATATTTGTTTTATTTGCTAGCAAAGTACCAACAACATGGGTTCTGTTTTCCAACAAGTACTGTGTAAAAATTATCAACAAATAAGCACCTTCCTTCATTGATTAGGCCTTCAACCAATTCGACGCAGACATTTTTTGCTACTCCAATTTCTCTTTCACCTGACGCTGATATTCCTGAATAGACTTTAATAGCCCAAGTATAGCCATCGACGGAACATAATTTAAAAATCTTAATTCCGTACCGATGTGATTTATTTGTAATGTATTACCTGATAACCAGACGGCCTCTCCGGGGAACGAGTGTCTCATTGATGACTATGTCTTCAGCGGGGTAAAACAATTGAATTTTATTTAGGCAGTTTTCTCTATCACTTGTCTCGCTGTTCGCAAAATAGAGCATTGCCAGTTAAATTTGAAAGCGATTTCGCAGTGTAACAGATCGCGGTATATCTACTTTATATATGCCATGGGTTGACCAATACTCTGTAAGATTACCAAGTCTTACAAGACTCATCCACAACATTAACCCTAAGAAATTTTTTTACTTCATCAGCATCTGTTTTCGTCCATTTATTTATTCTACATATACCGAAACCCGTTTCCTAATCTTGCTCCAAATCTGACTCTAATTGGAGATTTAAAACTAATATATTCCCCAATTTCGCCCCTTCCACACACATCCCGGTCCAACTTCATCAGTCCTCCAATTATATTGCACCAGCTGCCTCCGTTCCAACCAAGCCTCCGCGTCAACGCGTCTCTCTCAAATTAACCCTAACCGCTCACACTAACTCCTCTGAAATACCTAACCAATCTGCACATGCCCTCACTAGCACTTCTTTTCCAAATTTCCATCTTAAAACCGGAGCTAAATATCCCAATTTCATTAGGTCCCATATTATAAATCCCTCATCTGAATAAGTGTCTAATGCCCCTTCCATTACCGCTGCATCGCCCTCAAAATCTGCGTCGATCAGCCCCATTTTTGATCCCCTTCTGCCTCCCACAGTTAAAATAACCCAACAAACTTTTGACACAAGAGAATGTCGTTATGCACTTTCTAGGCTTAGAGAAAAAAAGACGTACGAGAATATACGTCTCCTTCTGGCGTATTTGCATCATAAATCAGATTCAGTTTGTTACGAGGGAAAAACTAAAACAAGCGTCATGGTCTCCATTCAGCAGGAAGGTCTCAATACAGACCTTACTAGTCTGAGGAACTTATAAAATAAGTTCCACGAGATTTTCAATATGTCTCCCCAAAAAGTATCAGACGACCTTGCTGCTTTCGGTAACTATGTGCACTCAAAAAGAATCTCACACCCTTAACGGAGCAGAGCTGACAACGACAAATTTTTTCGTGCCTAACATGCTACCATTGCCAGTGTTTTAACCATCCACTCCTACACCCTCTCAACATTACATTCCTCTAACCTTCTACTACCAAAACGTAAGAGGACTGCGATCTAAGACCCGGGCCGTCTTGCGCCAATCTCACGCTCACCCATTTGAGGTCTAACCTCTGATCGAAACTAATCTAATTCCCGATATAAAGAATCAGGAATTATTCCCGATTAGTTTCAATGTTTTTCGAGACGACGATCTTACCCATCCAAATGATGATTCTCCTTGTCGAGGTCTCCCATTGGCCGTCCACATTGTTTTTACATCCTACCGGCACAACCAATCGAATGCTACCAACTCGATATCGATGCAATTGATGAACTAATTTACTTATCTGATCCTCTCGATGATATCATCGTATTCGGCGATTTTAATCTACCTCAACTGCACTGGACTCAATCAGATGATGAATCTTTTTTTACCGCAAACCCTAACCCCAGTAAAGAATGTCTCTTCTTGGATGAGCTCACAGACTCCAGCTTATGCCAAGTTAGTGGGGTCTCCAACTATATGGGTAGGCAATTAGACCTCATTTTCACCACTGACCCCATTAACTCCTCTGTCTCACTCTGTCCTCTTTCACTATCGACCATTGATAACTTTTACCCACCACTTCTTCTTTATTTTTTCCACCACTTTCCTATCCATCCCACCCCATCGGCAGCTGCCCCTTCTTACGACTTTCATAAAGCGAATTTCCGAAAAATTAACGCTTACCTTAGTAAGTGTTCTTTTGATTTCGCCAATATGCCCCTTAAAAGTACTTTCTCTATTTTCTATAGAGAATTATTCAAATCTATTTCTCTCTATGTTCCCTTTTCGCACAATAAAACCCTTTCTACGAGTCCCCCGTGGTACAATCGTAAACTTCGCTCTTTACGTAACAAGAGATACAAATTATGGGCAGTTTTCCTTCGATCCAACTCTATTGCTGACTATTCAAACTATCTCGGGTCATACCTTCAATTCGCCCAGCTTTATAAAGTTCTCTACCAGCGATACCTTGATAGTGCGCAATCAAGGTTTATAAACGATCCTAAGTCTACCACTTCGTTAACTACAAAAAAAAACGGACGGTTTTCCTCCATCCCTCTCATACGAAAACATGTCATCAACCGAGCCGCATACTATGTATAGCCAACTTTTTTGCTACATCTTTTAAGCAGTCTTTTGCCGATAATTCCTTCGTACCGGATCCCTCTTATTTCAAATACCTACTTAACTTCACCATTGGCCCCTCTATTCCTCAAAGTTTTGACCATACAGTACTAGAAAATAAATTACAGCAGATTAATGATGAATACTTGCCCGGCCCATCCATATTTCTTAAAAAATGTTCCTCAATATTTTTCCTCAATACTCTCCCTCTTGCAAATCTCTTCCGATTATCGCTCTCTCAAGGTCAATTCCCACAGATATGGAAGTCTTCTTTCATAACACTGATACACAAAAAGTGATTAAAGAGCGACGTCACTAATTACCGCCCCATAGCTAAACTCTCACATATACCCAAACTCCTCGAAAGCATTTTGTACGAAGCCTTAAGCTTCCAGTGCAAATCTCTTATTTCCCCTAATCAACATGGCTTTCTGAAAGGTAGATCAACTACCACTAACCTCGTTGAATTCGTGTGCTCTGTTCTCTCAGCCTTAGAAAGTGGTAAAGAAGTTGATTTCAGTAAGGCTTTTGACAAGATGTCTTATAAATTAATATTGTTCAAATTGTCCGTCCTGGGCTTTCAACCCATTTTGCTTAAATGGATATCTTCTTACCTGGATAATCGTTTTTATAGTGTTCGTTTCAGGTCTGCCCTATCTTGGCCACTTCAGGTGTTCCTCAAGGTAGTCACCTAGGTCCACTTCTCTTCATCCTAACCATTTACGATCTTCAAAGGGTCATTCACCACTCAGCACTTTCTCTCTATGATGACGATACCAAATTTTTTAAACCCATTTCCTCACAATACGACTCCAGCCTCCTTCAAATAGATCTAAATAGTTATTCCACATGGTGCATCAAGAACTGCTTAGAACTCAATGTCACCAAATGTCAATCGATTATCTTTTCACGTAAGTACAACATGTCTACTCCCCGAACTTACGTTCTCCACGACCAACCTAACACATTGGCTGCAAATTCTGTGCCGTTTCTAAGAGAGGGCACCACTTGAATTAAATCCATACCATTTTCAGTTAGTACGAACCTTCAAAAGATACGTGTATAAATTTGACAGCTGTCGGACAATTAGTTCTCGAGATATACCGTTGTGAGTGAAGCAACTTTTGTTATTGTGAAAAAAATGCATTCAAAGGAATTTCGTGTGTTGATTTATCATTGCTATTTGATGGGAAAAAATGCAGCCGATGCAAAGAAATGGCTTGATAAGTGTTATCCGGACTCTGCACCAGCCGAACGAACCATTCGCAAGTGGATTGAAAAATTTAAAAGTGGTCATACAAGCACCGAAGATGATGCACGCAGTGGACGTCCAAAAGAGGCTGTTTCAGATGAAAACATCAAAAAAGTCCACAAAATGATTACGAATGACCGTAAAGTGAAGTTGATCGAGATAGCTGAGGCTCTGAAGATATCAAAAGAGCGTGTTGGATATATCATACACGAATATTTGGACATGCGAAAGCTGTGTTCAAAGTGGGTGCCGCATTTGCTCACAGTCGACCAAAAACAACAACGTGTTGATGATTCAGAGGAGTGTTTAAAGCTGTTCAACCGGAATAAAGCCGAATTTTTGCGTCGGTATGTGACAATGGATGAAACTTGGCTCCATTACTTCACACTAGAGTCAAGTCGGCAGTCAGCTGAGTGGCGAGCAGGCGACGAACCTCGTCCTCGGCTGGCAGGGTTATGGCATCCGTATTTTGGGATGCACATGGAATAATTTTCATCGACTATCTCCAAAAGGGGCAGACTATCAACAGCGACTATTACATTGCGTTGTTGGAGCGTTTGAAGGACGAAATCGCAGAAAAACGGTCGCATTTGAAGAAAAAGAAAGTGCTGTTTCATCAAGACAATGCACCGGTGAAAACGATGGCAAAATTGAAAGAAATCGGCTACGAATTGCTTCCCCACCCACCGTATTCTCCAGATTAGGCCCTCAGCGACTATTTCCTGTTCGCAGACCTCAAAAGAATGCTCGCCGGAAAGATTTAAGACCGAATCGCCGAAACAGAGGCCTATTTTGAGGCTAAACCGAAATCGTACTACAAAACTGGTATCGAAAGATTGAAAAATCATTTCAATCAGTGTATCGCCCTCGAAGGCAACTACATTGATAAATAAAGTCGAATTTTGCAAAAATTTTGTGTTTTACTATAAAACGGCGCGGACTTTTCAGTCAATGTGTTACATCCCTTGTTCAGGCTATCCGCGACCATGGCATTTTATGCGACAGGGAGCTTAATTTCCGCTCGCATATCGATGAGATAATTACCAAAGCAAACTCATCACCGGGCTTCGTTAAAAGGTGGTCCAAAGAATTCTGTAACCCGTACGTGACCAGATCACTATACATCACTTACGTTCGCCCTCTTCTCGAGTACGCTAGGCAAGCGTGGTGTCCCTTTCAACGACTTCATGTAACCCGAATTGAGAGGATCCAGCGTCGTTTTCTTCGATTTGCTCTTCGAGGTCTACCTTGGAACGATCCTCTAATCTTAGTTCCCTTTCGAGACCGTCTCAAACTCATTAACCCGAATACCCTTGAGGAACGACGGGGGGACGCAGCAGACGTTCTTTCCATTCACCGACTCCTCTCAGGCTCCGTCGATTGCATGTCTCTTTACAACTCCATTTTCTTTATCACTAACCCTCGAAATCTACGTTGCCCGTGCTTCTTTTGTCCAATAACCCACCGCACCACATATGGCTCTAACGAACCAATATCCCGTATGCTGCTTAAGGTAAACTCCAACCTATCCGTTTTCGATCTCCCTCACCATCCCTAGCTTTAAAAATCTAACTAAATATTTGGTATTTTAGTTTTTAAGTCCTAGTTTTTTAAGCTTGAATTAAGCCAAGTAAATGGGGGCGTTAGCCCCCACCAAAATTCAAAACACGTTTCAATATTTCTGCATCGTCGTTGACTACATTTAGTGACTCTTGAGCAGAGTTGCAAAAGCTTAAGTCATTTTTGGCTTAAACCTGTCTTTAATTCACAAGCCAATTGGTGGAATTTGTATTAAAAATCTTTTAATTCATAAGCCAGTCGGTGAGTTATGAATTACACCAATTTCAATTCTTAAGCTAGCTTATGAATTGGAGAATTCGTAAGCTAGCTTTGATTTTATAATTTTAAACCAAAGTGATTCAAGAGCGCTCAAAGGATTGTGTATGTATGTAGGATCACCCTGTGACCACCGCGACGCTATTCACCACAACAGATTGGATTAGTTTGGAGTCTTGGATTTTGTCGCCAGCCGAGCGGACGTACATACCGATTTCTTTGTTCATTCTTTTTTCATTTTTTTTCAATAATACTACGAATAAAGCGTTAATTGAACTACAATAATTTTGGGGTCTCAACCGGGATAATCGCGAAAAAAAGTGAAGAAGAATTAACAATACGAGTAAAAGGATATAATTGCTTGGCTGAAGCGGTTGTATCATCCTGTGCTGTGTGGTTGTTCCTGATATATTTTTTTTTTATTTTATTTTATTTTATTCAATATTCTTAGGATAATACATGTACAGGTTAATTCTAACTACTAGGTAACAATTAAGGAATGTACTAAATTAAGAATATGTACTGGCATTCGTATTTAGAATTCAAATAGTGTTGAATGCCACATCAGCAGAATTTCATGTAGATAATATATTTAAGAATTAAGATGGAAGTGATATTTTAACGTTTGAGCAATAATTAAATAGAGTCTAGAAATAGCATTAAGTAAAATCAAATTACGTAGGACAGCAAAACTTCAATTTGATTGTGATCAAAACTTAGAAGCCAATTTTTGATTTTGTTTAAGAAAGATGAACGTGTTGTAAGTACGCGAATCGAAACAGGAAGACGATTAAATAATTTAAAGCTTACGACGGAGTAGAAGTCTCTAAAATGAGTGGTTCGGAATGAAGGTATGTTTACCAGGGATCGGATGTTGCTGCGTAGACTGCGGGCATCAGAGATCGGGCTCTGAAAATAACCAGTTCTCATAAAGAAAATTTTAAGCACCTTGTAGTAATAAAGGTGTCTAACCGGCAAAATTATAAGGCTCCTAAAAAGTGCCATGGAATGGGTGAGTCGAGGAACACCGGAAATCGTTCTTATAGCACATTTCTGTAAAACAAGTAGAGACTGGATTTTCGTGCGGTAAACACCTCCCCAACATCCTAATTCATATTGCAGTTTTGAGTGAAATATGTCGTAGTAAACAGTTCTTAAACTATTGTTTGTGCAGTATTTACGAAGATGAAACAAAGTACGGAGACAGGAACGAAGATACTGTTTTAGGTTTGTGATATGATCAGACCAATTCATATTTTGGTCAATAATAACACCCAGGTATTTGTAGTTATTTACTATGTCAATTTTAAAACAGTTCGCATGGCACTCTATATCCACATCAAACACAGTTTTAGAACAAGCTTCGTTACAGGTGCAAATCGAAACTTTGTGGCGAGTACAATTGGCGGCATGAAAGTGAAAATCGAGGTCCGGCACAGCCTGCAACCTAAGGCTGAAAAACATTAGTTTCGTTTTATTGCTGACAATAAGTATATGTTTGGCGAACCACATTCTCAGTAGGTCTACATCATGGTTTATATCAGCTGCTAGCTGGAGGTGGCTAACAGATTCGTACGCGATGCCAAGATCGTCGGCAAAAGCCGTAACTTTTCCTGAAAAAGGTTGAAGAAACTGGCAGTTTATGTAGACTAGGAAAAGAAGTAGGGCCCAATACAGACCCTTGGGGTACCCCTAGTTTAATAATCTTATTTTCACTAAAACAATATTTTAACTTTTTGCTTTATATCTTTGAGATACGATACCAGCCAACTATAAATAACTCCTCGAAATCCAGCTCGATATAATTTCCTCAAGAGAATTGTATGGTTTACCATATCAAAAGCCTTGGTTATGCCAACAAACAGACCGGCACAGCTTTTTTTCGAGTCCAGGCCTTTATTTATAATCGAACAGAAACTCATGAGAGCATCTTCAGTAGAGAGTCCCGCCCTAAAGCCATATTGCAAGGGACTGAAAAAAGTAGCAGAATTCTATTTTTGACAGCTTTTTCAAAAATTTTCGAGATGGAAGAGAGTAGTGAGATAGGCCTGTAGTTGTTTTTATCTCTTTTGTTGCCCTTTTTAAAAATTGGTAGAACCTGTCAGGGAATGTACCAGTGGGAATACTTAGGTTAAAAAGGAAAGCGAGTATATCTACTACATTCAGAGCGATATGCTTTAATATGCAATTAGAGAGGCCATCATCACCACAGGAAGGCGAGCGATTAAGCGAGCTTATAAGGGATAACACTTCAAGACCGGTTATTGGTTCAAAGAAGAAACTGTCTCTACAAACCGGATCTTCCACCAGATTCCCTGCCATACAGTTCGAACAGTATTCAGATCTAAAATTGTGGGGAGACGTCGCGGGAAGTGAAGGCACAGTTATTTGGAGGTGGCCTGACCGTGTGCTGTGGTTGTTCCTGTTATAGTTCAAGCAAGCGAAGGTACCGCTATTTGAAAGTGGCTGGCTTCTGCGTTGTGCGGTTGTTGTAGCTACCGTCATCGGAGGACTTGGCGTTGGTGGTGGTGAATGCTCATCTGGACCTCTATCGGCAAGTAGTGGAACTTAAAACTGGTCGTTGACTGTACTATACAGTTTAGTGTGTACAATCTTAGAGGGCAGTTGCATAATATTCTTGTTATTAGAATTATTTAAATTCACTTGCGATGCCAAGGAAAAACAATAACAGTACGGGTATTCAGGATTCGTTCAAGGAATTTTCAGCGATGCTGCGCGACTTGGAACGCAAGCAGGAAGAAATTTCAAATGTCGAAAGTCGAACTAAGGACCAACAACACGAAAAGGAATAGGAGTTGCTACGGCGGGAGAGTGAGATCCGCGAAAAGGAAAAAGAATTGCAATGGAGACTAGAGATGACAATCCTACAAACATGTAGGGAAGAAGAAATGTTTAGTCGCTGGGGCACGGGTAATACTAACGTAACTTTTCAAGATGTCGCCGCAGTAGTCCCAGAGTTCAACGGCAAAGATGAATACGACATCAACAACTGGGTCCAGGACGTCGAGGAAGCAGCTGAATGCATGAAGTGGTCCGACTTTGAAAAAATCATTTTTGGGAAGAGGTTTTTGACCGGTACAGCTAAGCTGGCGATTAGATCGAAACCCAATATAACCAAATGGGCTGAGCTAAAACAATTTTTGATCGAGGAGTTTTCAGAAAAGGTTAGTATGGCGGAGATACACAAAAAAGTTTTTTTTTTTTTTTTTAAAAAGAACTTAACACTCAAGAGGGTATTATTACTCTTAAAATGCCGGAGCACGTGTTAAGTTTTTCGGAAAATTGGATAGACAGAGAGAGAAAGATTTTTGGGCTCAGTGGTTATTCGCTCCATGGGTGGCATCCAACATTTAATGGGGAGACTAAATTACTAGTGTAAATTGGACTTGATGTTATATTTAGGCAACCATTCTTCTCACAAGAGATTTTAGTTGCCTGAAAAAAAGTCTTTCGGTCACGGCTGGTATTGAACCCCGAACCATCTGATTGGGAAGCCAACACACTACCACTTGAGCCACGGCCACCCACACAAAAAAGTTGGGCAAAGGATACAACTAAGAGGCGAATCAATTCAGGATTATTTATTGTCGATGAGGGAGCTAGGTGCGAAAGGTCGCGTCGATGACAGCTGCATTATACAATATACCATCGACGAAATAAACGATTCTCCCCATAACAAGATGATTTTGTACGGGGCAGCGGACATAATATAGTTCAAAGAAAAAAAAATTATGTATCAGAAGGACAAAGAAAGTCTCCCAAGTGGCAGTAAACCAAGACCCAGCTCACCAATATCAAACAGTAAAGGAGGCCGATGTTACGATTGTGGTCGAAGGGGACACATAAGCAGCGTATGTACCGAAAAACAACCAAAATGCTTCTATTGCAACGTTTGGCCACAAATCTATGAACTGCCCGAAAAAGAAAACGTAAAAAGGGTCAAACGTGCTGCAAACCTCTGATCCTAGTGCGATGAAAAAAGTATCTATCAATGACTATAAGCTGCTTGGTCTTGTGGACACAGGAAGCAATGTAACGCTAGTCAGAACATATCGTCCTAGAAGAAAAGACACACTTACACACATATCCTTATCAACTTTATTGTGTAACTTACGAGTCCGAAATTGCTGGTAGTTTTTCCCAAAACTATAATAGAATCGAGAGACGAGAGCTCGTTGTAGTAAAACAAGTGCGGCTGATATAAATCATCTGTTCCACTACCCGATTTCTTGGAAGCATTCACTTTTTTTTTTCTGCTATACCACCTTGATCAAAAAGTTACCGGGGGACACCTCCGTGTGGCGCTCCCATTGTTCCGATTTGAGCTGCGTTTTTTTTGTTTAGTTGGTAAATCTGTTGTTGACATTCCCTCTAAGTCTTAGCATCATAGCTTGATATTTGCAAAAGTTACCTAGCCAAGAGTACATCTATATCTGTGTGTGTTGGCGATTTTTCACAATTTTAGAACCGGATTTAACAACGAACTTGTATTAAATTCTGCGTAAAAAACGGATTTAATGCTGCGCGAATGTTGGAAATGTTTGAAAAGTGTTTCGGCATCCATTCTCTAAAGAAAACGGTCGCTTACCAGTGGCACGAGCGGTTCAAAGTGGTCGTGAGTCAATCGAAGATGATGAACGCCGCGACAGACCATCGACATCGAAAACCGACGAAAATATTGATGCAGTTAAAGAAATGTTGGTCAATAATCGCAAATTAACCATCAGAGAGATAGCAGAGGACTTGAACATTGCCTATGGATTTGTCCAAGACATTTTGGTTATTGATTAGGGTTTCCGTCGTGTTGCAGAAAAGTTGGTGCCAAAAGACCTCAATTTCATGCAAAAAAGAGACCGTGTTGACGTCGCAAGAGAGATGATTTGCGAGGCTGAATCCGATCCCACATTCATCAAAAGGACCATTACTGAAGACGAGACGTGAGAGTATGAGTACGATACGCAATCCATACATCAGGCAAGTGAATGGCGTTCACCAAATGAGCCGAGACCAAAAAAAACACGTCGTTTTCAGCCAAAAAAGAAGGCAATGCTCACGGTTTTCATGGATTACAACGGTGTAGTGCATCATGAATTTTTGCCAGAAGGCCAGACAGTAAACAAAGAGTACTCGCATTATTTGGGCGTTATGAGACGTTTGCGTGAAGCAATTCGTCGAAAGAGACCAGAATTGTGGGCAGAAAACTCGTGGATTTTGCACCATGATAACGCACCGTCGCACAGTGCCATCATTATTCGTAATTTTTTGACGAAAAATGCAACAAATACTCGTACCATCCAACAGCCACCGAATTCACCTAATTTGGCTCCCTGTGGCTTCTTTCTGTTCAATCGAGTTAAAAAACCACTACGGGGAACGCGTTTCAGCAGCCGAGAGGAAGTAATGGAAAAATCGCAGGAAGCACTGATGGACATACGGAAAACCGAATATAAAAAATGTTTCGAGGATTGCATCAAGCGCTGGCATAAGTGTATTGCAGTCGATGGGGATTACTCTGAAGGGGACAATATACATAGATTTAGATCAATAAACTTGTATTTCCAATTTTCTGAATACATTCCGGGAACTTTTTGAACTTTCAGCTCAAGAGTTCCTTTTTGTGAAATGCGCCAGTCAGCCATGTTTTCTTTCTTTTAATGCTCTGATTGACAATCACTGTCAAATTTATTGCTGGGTTTATGTCCACAGAAGTTGATATAAAAGCAGAAATTGATTTCATGAAATAAATAATTTCAAGAAGTTTGCGGTCTCAATTGGAAATTTCAATTGCATGACACATTTCTTGCAATGAATTATTGGTTTACAAGGAGACTGTTTTATAACAGCCAACTCGATGCAAGAGTGAAGATGATTTGCCACGTGGCCCTTATCTGGTCTATGCTTGTATTTGGATGTCCTGTGTGGTTCAACGTAAGAGCAAGTTTATTGGAAAAGAGGGCTTGTCTTTGGACTTATCTACGCTTATACAGAACACCAGAATCTGAGTACATAAAATTCTATTCTAATGAGGTCTTGTACAATAGGGAGAACCTAATAAGAATGGACAATTTCGTCATTAAGTTGACACGAGGGCACATTGCAAGAGCAATGACCTCATCGAAATTATATGTATCACGAGAGAGTTCGCTTTGACGGCTATATTCCTCCAGAAGCGTTCCTCTACCTAGATAGTAATGGACTGATCCAGAAGAGATTGGCGGTGCCTCTAAACTTCCATGTCGCTCGGACAGTTGCGGACAGGCGACTCAACTACGACAGAGACGTCGTATATGGCAATGCGGAGCGTCTCCGATTCAGTAGGGTGGTAGGGAGTCGCGACACGAGGGATGTTGCGCGGCAGCATCAACAATATTCTGGTGGCAAGTTGAAGGAGGTTAGGGCTCGTCGTCAAATTCCTCTGGTACATGATAGCTTCACTAGAAAGCAAAGTCAGTCGTCAATCTAGTTTATTAGCCGTGGCCGACTTACATGGTTTTAGGTAGGATTAGGGTAGGTTTAAGGAAAAAAAAAATAAAAAATTAAAAAAAAAATAAGAAAAAAAAATTAAAACTTATAAAAGAACAAAGGTAACCTTCTCTAAAAAAAGGGATAATCCTACAAAAAAAAATTGTATGTATATAGGTATAAATACAATTAGATAGTTTAAGTAATTTCAGTAGGTTAAGATTTATTTTTACATAGTTTATAGGTTTAGTTTTAAGTTTTATATTATAATAAAAAAGTCCAGACACTATGTTTTTTAATTAAAATTTATTTTCTTAGTTTTAGTGTTAATTAATGTAAAAACAAAAATAAAAATAGACTGTAAGAAACGTTGAAAGACATAGATTAAGTATTATGTTTAACTTAGAGTGCCCGCATGGGGCCAGTAAATTAGAATAGAATTATCTGTAAGTTATTTAAGTTAACTTTTAAGCATTATTTTGTAATAATTAATGAACTAACTGAAATAAAAATGAATTTAGAATGAATTGAAAATGAAATGGACTGGCTTCCATTTCAACTTCCACTAAGAATTTAGTCTCCCCATTAAATGTTGGATGCCACCTATGGAGCGAAATAACCACTGAGCCCAAACATCTTTCTTTCTCTCTCTATCCAATTTTCCAAAAAAACTTAACACATGCTGAGGCATTGTAAGTTTATTCATACCCACTTGAGTGTTAAGTTCTTTTAAAAAAAAAAAAACTAGTTAATGCTTTTAATTTAAATTATGTGATGTATCTACTATAAGAGCGTTCTCAAATAAAATGTTTATGCCTTAAAATAAGCCCAGGTTCCTCCTCCTCGTAAAGACAACACCACAGTTTTGAGAGAATTGGCTGAAAGCTTATTTCCAATGAAACAATTAATGTTAATTATATCTGCAGTTGCCTGTGTCTGACAGACAATATAGTTATACATTGAGAGTGTTAAGTAGTCAACAAACATGCAACATTGCATGGGGACAGTGGAACGAACAATGATCGCAATCGGCATCCGGAACAGGGTTTTTGCTAACCAGCATTGCTTTTATCCACAAAACTAGTGATTCGACTACATCGTTGTCGATAGCACTCTCACTGTCAATAAAATGCCCAGTGCGTACTCCTTCTTGCGCTTTCGATTCTACCCACCAGTCCCACAGGATCATTCATATTGGTAAGTATGTTCTATTTCAGACAGAAGTTGCGTTTTCTATTCTCTTCAACCTGAACGAATTTAGACTGACAGGTGTGAGAATCTTTGCGGACATGTAATGATCTTTCCGATTGTTCGTCAGGGGTTCGGTATTTATGCCAGTGCCAGGCTGGCAATGAAAATCCTCTTCAGGGTCGCCACCAAGGGATCTAAACAGTTTTGGAACATAACTGGATATATCCATCAAGCGAAACAACACATACAACAGGATAGGAGCTGGTTTTGAACTAGTGCTGATGGGGTTACCAAGGAAGTGAGTCTCAAACGTGAAGCAAAGAACCTCTGCTTTGGCTTCAGTGGAGGTGCCATCAGGTTTCCTGGGTAATTCCAGTATGTCTGATTTTTGCCCTTTGATGGCTTTGCCTAGCCTTCTGGTTACATAGAGAGTTTCGATCTTTTAGCGAAAGGCTTTGTTCGAGGCATGTCTTGACATCAGTATGAGCATTTAATATTGGTTTTGATCCAATCTGTGTAGATTCTAGTTGGCTAAAAGCCAAAATTGTTGACAACCACGTCAGACCTTAGTATGAAATACAGGAGATGATTGTCATAAAGATTATTCTGAGCTTTAACATCTCAGCAAATGATAACTCCCATCTTCCTGAAATCAAGGTATTCCATCAGGTCGTAGGGGTAGTACCGCTGACGAATTTCTTCAGCAACTAATTTAAGTTGCGGGATTGCCCAGAATTGGCACAAAAAGTGTAAAATGATGTAAACAAAAAAACTCGAAACCACTGATTGGTTTATTCCGCACCCATGGCTCAGGAATGGATGTTATGTGAGGTTTTGTATTGAACGCGAAAAGTGTCACACGTACGAATGTATTAGCAGACTTGCAAATTTGATGACATGTATTGTGCAATCTTCTGGATTAAAGTAAAATACGTTGACTATCTTTTTAATAATCACGTGTCTCTCAAAACTAAGAAATCAGAGAATTGAAGTATTTCTTGGTTCTCCCAACAGATCCAAGAATTGATAAGTAAGCGTAACTTATTGTACTTCAGGTGGCGTATATATGTATATGTATATAGATGGCCATTCATGTAGTACTAATTCCGACAAATCCGTAAGGGTGTAACATCTTTGATTCGTACAAATAAAACTAAGTATTACCAGGGTAAGTTTAATTCCGATAAGTCAAACTCAGCGTAGGTGAGGTGTAGGTGTTCTTAGGTTTCTTAGGTTTGGATAATATCCACCCGAAACTCGTAAAAATGTTGTTGCCTGTTCGTTTTAAACATATAACACATTTTTTTTAATAAAATTGTACAGACCGGTATTATTCCTGTTCCCAAATCATGCTCGCCAAATAATTCCGATTACAGGCCAATTGCTATCCGTCTTTTCTTCACCAAAATGTTTGAGAAAATCGTTAGCCAACAAGTGATGATCTTCCTCGCAGGAAATAATTTAATACAGGCTACGCCGTCTTTTATGTCGGTATGTAACCATTAATTAATTTTGACATTTATCAACCGATTGACTTGGGTAGACATTTTTTGAAACGTAAATTTAGTATAATTCAATACTATGAATCACTTTACATCAAAACAATGCACCGCACAGTCGTTCACCATCTGACAACACTATTCATCGTTTGGTATCGAATCTTGTTGAGCACGGGACAGTGGGAGTTCCCCGACATGCCGTTCATCAATGCTTAAGACGTTCTAATGAGCTGGTTGAAGCGCTAAGGGAGAATGTTGGCGAGAACTCACATATGTCGTATCGTCACAAGCTCAGATTTTTGGCGACAGTGGGACCACCTTGCGTTGCATTTTGAGCGATGGAATTGTAATCGTTTCCGTATAAAGTGTAATTGACTCAAGGAATATTGCCGGCAAACCGTTGACACTGAACCTAATTTTTGGAAACAACTTTTGATGATCGACGAGGCCCATTCCGCACTCTCTGGCGCCGTTAACAAACAAAATTGCCGAATTTGGGGACCGGAGAATCTACACGAGATTCACGAAACACTATTGGATGACCAAAAAGTTACTGTTTGGGCCGGCGTTTGCGCCAAAATAATCATTGGCCCATTTTTCTTCAGAGCAGGCGAAAGAGTTGATGGGAATCGATATCGGTGGATCTTGGTTCATTATGTCTGCCCACAAATGTGTGTAAAAGGTCTGGACGGTAACTGGTTTCAATAAGACGGCGCACCATGCTACATCGCAAATCAAACAATGCAGTTACTGCATTGACTGGCCACCCAGATCTCCAGATTTGACCCCTCCGGACTTCCTTTTGGGGGGTTATTTGAAAAGCAAAGACTAAAACTGTTGAGAATGAAAAACTATCACTGAATACATTCATCAATTAAGTAAACATTGTAATACTTCATCTTATGAATTACGTCAAATAAACTTATTCTAATTTATAGTTCTAGCAGGGGAAAATTCCAAAAAGGAGCTTACCGTGGACGTTGTGAAGAATTTACTGCTCCAAGACGTAAAGTTTAATAATAAAAGTGCTGATAGCGCACTTTATACAAAAAAGAAAGCATTTCCAACCAAATATCGTTGCCACACGTGTAAAAAGTTTGGCCATTTTAGCAAAGTTTGACTAAATAAAAACAAAAAATCAAACATCAGTAACGACAAGAATAAGAGAGATAAACTGTTATTTGCTTCTCTCTTTGTCAACAACAAAAGATCCTCAGACTGGTTTGTCGATTCAGGAGCTACTACTCATATGACAAATGAGGAAAATTTATTAAACAATAAAAAACAGCCGGTCACAAACAAAGAAGTAATCGTAGCGAATAATCACAAAATATCTGTGAAGTGTTCTGGTGACGTGAAATTAGCCTTGAAAGATAAAAAGTTTAATGCAGTGTTAAAAAATGTCGAGCACTTGCCTGAACTACGAGTATGTGCTAACCTCCTTTCAGTTCGTCAGACGAGAAAAAATGGCAACAAAGTGGTTTTTGAACATGATGTTTGTAATATCTATGATAATGAAAGCAAATTAATTGCAACATCAAGTGCTATAAACGATTTGTATCGTCTAAATTGTAAACCCATAAATGGGTCGGTGCAGTACGAACAAGCATTGTCAGTGGCGAATACATATAATTTATGGCATCGCAAGTTAGGTCATATTTGTGCTAATAACCTAACCAAGGTAATGAATTCATCATCGGGTGTCAAATTTTCGGCGCGGAATGATGTAAAATGTATTGTTTGCATTAAAGGTAAACACACTGGAGTACCGTGCCGACCACCGACGAGTGCACACGTCATCTTGCACTCGTATTTCTCCATGCTGTAAAAAAAAAAAAAAAAAAAAAAAAAAAAAAACCCCAAAACCACCGCGCGCGCGTGAAAAAAAAAAAAAATAATAAAATAATAATAGTGCCACGCCATAGAGAAAAAAAAAACATTATCACACAGTGTGGGAATCCTACACCTCTCCCGCTCCTGGTCGTAGTACTGTTGCCTGCACTCGGTCGCTGCCGTTACGGTATTTATCATACGGTACGGGCAGTGACTGAGTGTATGTAACAACTGATGGGTAGCGGGTTGTGTGTGAAAATTTTGTTGGTGCACTGTTTCATATTGTTGTAAGGGCATAACACCTACAGCAATTTGATTCAGTAAACCATCGTCAGAATTTTCACTTCGCAGCCCTGCTTAGTATCGTCGGTGTTTGTGTTTACTATGTCTGTTTGTGATTATGTCTAGGGAATTCAGGGTGGACGTAGCCAATATACGCGGGCTAAAAAGCAATCACTTTTCTGCGTACGTCCACGTCTGTAAGTACCGACCAGCTGTTTTGGCACTTAGCGAAACACAGGTAGATCCCCGCCCACACCTCTCAGACCACAATGATCTGAAGCTACCTGGCTACGAACTAGTGCCACTATTCTTTCCCCGTCGCGGTTTCGCCATTTATGTGCGTAGTGATGTAGCTTACCAAATTCCACCACAATGTAGTCCTTGTTCCAATCCGGAATTCAATTTCATGTGGTTAAAATTCCATCTCCGTAAGCAAATTATCCACTACTGCTTTATTTACAGAAGCCCCAAACTGGACAGCAACTCGACCTTCCACGAGTTTGATGCGCTGTCTGATTCCATTCAAAGAATTGTATCCCTGTATCCTCATACTGAAATCGTGATTACGGGCGATTTCAATATACACAATTCTGGTTGGCTTCGACATTCTGGACAGACAACACCCGAAGGACGGTGTGTTGAGATCTTCGCTGCGGAAAATAACTTAACCCAGCTTGTAAATGAGCCCACACGCATACCAGACGTTGATAGTCATACCGCCAACACCCTGGACTTGTTTTTAACCTCTCACCCTGACAAGTACTGCGTTGATGTACTCTCCCCTCTAGGCTCGTCGGACCATTGTGTCATATCAGCTAAATTCTCGTACACCGACCACACAGTTAGAGAAAAGATTCCTAAAAGAACCGTATGGCAATACGAGAAAGCCAATTGGAGCGGACTTAACAACTTCTTTAGGAATTTTAACTGGTCGTTATGTTTCCTCGATAACGACGTGGATGCCGCTGCTGACATGATCACAGAAACTATTCTCTTTGGAATGAGATGCTTTATCCCACATCGGATGAAGAGTATCAAACCAAAAGAAAAGGAATGGTATGATTCGAGCTGTAAAGAGGCTGTCAGGGTTAGAGAACTGTTTTTTCGGTCCTACAAGACCAACCCGACAGAGGAAAACCGAAAAAAGTTTAAACGAGCCAGAAATGACTGCAACGCCTTTCTTAAGCGTTTGAAATTACAATATGACCAAAACCTGAGGCAAAAAATACTACAATGTCCCAAAGGCAGTAAAAATTTTTGGTCATTCGTCAAAAACATTAGAAATTCTGCCTCATCCTCCATCCCAACGCTCATTTACAATGACATTCCAGCTGTCAGCTCTTTGGACAAGGCCAATCTGCTTGCTGCACACTTTGCGGCTAGCTCAACACTCCCAGACTGTGCTTTGTCCCCGCCTACACTCGAGTGCGTCGAATCTACAATGGGACGAATCCACTTTCGCACTCGTGTAGTAGCAAGAGTACTCAAAGATCTCAACATGCATAAATCCGCTGGTCCAGATGGTATATCTCCCCTTCTTCTGAAGAGGTGTTCTTCTACGCTGGCAAAACCACTGCGTAAGCTTTTTCATCAGTCCTACTCTTTAGGACTCTTTCCGAGCAGATGGAAAACAGCATTTGTCCAGCCAGTCCCTAAAAAAGGCGAATCTTCTTCTCTATCCTCCTACAGACCCATTGCACTTACGTCCCTTCTTTCCAAGGTCATGGAAACGCTGATAAATCGTCAGCTCATGAAATATCTCGAAACACGAAAACTTCTCAATGACCGGCAATATGGTTTTCGTAGCAACAGGTCCACTGGTGATTTGATGGCATGTCTCACCGAAAAGTGAAACCAAAGCGTACATCAATCTGGCGAAAGCAAGTTAGTTGCACTTGATATTTCTAAGGCATTTGACAGAGTTTGGCATCAGGCTCTTTTGTCGGAAATGTGTGCTCTTGGGATCGAGGACTTCTTCAATGGAGTAGAAATTACCTTTCGAAACGTTCAATTCAAGTTGTCTTTGATGGTTTCAAGTCTGATATTCACAAAATAAATGCTGGTGTTCCCCAGGGCTCCGTTTTGTCTCCGACTCTTATTTTAATTTGCATCAACCATCTCTTGTCTGCTACTTCTAATCCAATATATTCCTTACTGACGACAGTACTTTCTGCTTTTCATATTCGTTCCCGGACTCACGCCCCTGCTCTTCGGCTGTAGAACGGGAACGGCAGCGTATGTTAAGCTTATTAAATTGTGATATTAACAACATAACTAATTGGGGAAACACTAACAGAGTAGAATTTAATGCTTCCAAAACACAATGCTGTCTTCTGTCATTAAAGCGAAATTTAAACACCCAGCCATTATCCATGAATGGCACTTGCATCGTCGAAACCGATAAACTTTCCATTCTCGGTATGTGTATCAGTAACAACTTGCGTTGGAATGACCACATATTCGATGTCGCCAAAAATGCTGCGAAATGTCTAGGTTTTCTCAAGCGATGTAAGAAATATTTTACCCCCTCTGATCTGGCCACAATATATAAGGCATTTATCCGCCCAAAATTGGAGTACAATGCCCACATCTGGTCAGGTGCTCCTAAAACATCTCTGCACCTGCTAGATAGGATTCAAAACCGTGCGATAAAACTAATTGGTGATACTAATATCAGTCAATCAATTGACACCCTCGAACACCGACGTAAAGTCTCCTGTCTCACTTTGTTTTATCGCTATTTCCACCACCAGTGCTCCGTTGAAATTGCCAGTAGCATTCCGCCCTTTCAACCGTAACACCCGTCTCGCTAGGAATGCTCATCAGTATACCCTCAAGCCCATTTTCGGACGTACTCTTAAATATCGTGATTCTTTCCTAAGCCGTACAACTCGCTTATGGAATGCCCTGCCGACCTCTGTGTTTCCTGGTCGTTATAACTTGCAAACATTTAAAAACAATGTACATCGGTACCTGTCTTTTCTTCCTCCCTAAATTTCCTTCGCCCGCGCTGTGTACGAACATTTTAAGGGTACAAAACCCCTTGAGCGCCCGCCGATTATAAAAAAAAAAAACACTGGAACTCGTGCAAAAAGTGTTCTTGACCTAGTCCACTCCGATGTCATTGGCCCGCCGAAGTATAAATCATTTTCTGGTGCAAGATTTTTGGTCACATAGTCGCAAAGTATTTGTGGTGCCCCTTAAGCAAAAATCTGGTGTGTTTGCCGAGTTTGTGAGGCTCAAAAACCTTGTTGAAAATCAGTGCTCAAAGAAAATTAAAGTGCTCCGTACCGACAATGGCACTGAGTACAGTGGAACTGTTTTTCAAAGTTTTCTAGCTAAGAATGGTATTTTACACCAAAAAACTGTTGCTTATACGCCCGAACAGAACGGCGTCGCGGATCGTATCAATCGCACTATAATTGAAAGAGTGCGTTGCATGCTGTTGGATTCCGGTTTGAACAATAAGTTCTGGGCAGAAGCGGCTACTATTGCAGCTTTCTTGGTGAACCGAGTACCTTGTAGGAGCAACGATTGTTCACCAGAAGAAATTTGGTCAGGGTGAAAGCCAGATTTGGAACACCTTCGTATCTTTGGTTGCAAAGCCATGACACATGTTTCAGAAGAAAAGCGGACAAAATTGGAAGCCAAATCCGTGGAGTGTATCCTACTTGGATACAGCAGAAATTCGAAAGCTTATCGATTGTTTAATCCCTTGACGGAGAAAATAGTAACGAGTCGTGATGTTATATTCATGGAGTCTGAAAGCTAGGTAACTACCAATGACAACAACAATATTAAATCTTTTATTTCACCCTTAGATGACATCTCGAACGATGAAGAGAATACAATTGCCAATTCAGGGAATTGCCAACGACTAGTTTGAAAGCTAATCCACACGAAGAACCACTATGAGCGATTATTCAGACTGTGATGATGCTGATGACAAAACGTTTGTTCCGGATGAGGATGTCACTATCTTAATAGATGATAAAATGATGCGGCGTTCTGAGCGAATTATAACGCTGCCAAGACCGAACTATAATCTCATAGCAATAGATCAAATTCAGAGTGATCCTGGAAGTCCAAAAGAAGCTCTTTCGAGTTGTGATGCCGATTTGTGGAGGAGCGCGATGCAAGAAGAGTTTGACTCATTGCTTTCTAATGAAACCTGGACCTTAACTGAGTTGCCGGCTGGTAAGAAGGCTATTAGTTCCAAATGGGTTTTCAAAACAAAATTTGATACTGAAGGAAAACCCATTCGACGGAAGGCAAGATTGGTCGTAAAAAGTTTTTGTCAGCAGAAAGGGATACGGAAACTTTTGCACCTGTAGTGAGGTACACATCAATTCGTTACTTGTTGGCACTAGCGGCTAGACATGATCTTTTTGTGCATCAGATGGATGCTGTAACGGCTTTTTTGAACGGTGAGTTAAAAGAAGATATTTATATGACTCAGCCAAGCTGTTTTGAAGATGGTTCTGATCGTGTATATAAGCTACGTAAATCCCTTTATGAACTTAAACAATCCAGTCGAGTGTGGAATGAAAAACTTAATTGTATTCTGATCAAATTGGGTTTAAGGCGCAGCGATGTCGATATATTTGATGTGCATATATTTTCAACATTCTGGAAACCAGATGTTATTCATTGCCATTTATGTCGATGACGTTCTGATATTTTCGAACTCACTTGATCTGGTGAATCATTTGAAGGATGAGTTGTCCAAAAACTTCAAAGTGAAAGATATGGGCGTAGCTACATCAGTTTTAAGCATACGGATCAAGCGAAGTAAGTCGTTTTTAAAAATTGATCAATCTCAGTACATGTCAGATATTTTGAGACGATTTAACATGGATGAGTGCAATCCTATCTCCACACAGATAAACTTGAATAAAAAGCTCTCTTCAGATATGTGTCCCAAAAATGAAAATGAAAAACAACAAATGAAGGATGTGCCTTATATCCAGGCAATAGGCTGTTTACCCTTTGCTGCTGAAATAACGCGCCCCGACATCTCCTACGCCGTGAATTTGCTTAGTAGATTTGGTACGAATCCAGGTATGGCACACTGGACAGCTGTCAAACGTGTGATGAGGTACCTAAAGGGCACGATTGACAAGGGCATTGTCTATTAGAAGGAAGAATGTCATATGGCTGGATTCTGTGATGCAGACTGGGCTGGCGATATGGATGCCAGACGTTCTATATCTGGCTATGTGTTTACGTTTCAATCGGGTGCTATATCGTGGGCTACAAAACGTCAAAGAACTGTCGCACTTTCTTCAACTGAAGCTGAGATAATGTCTTTTATTGCTGCTATCCAAAAGTCTGTTTGGCTTAAACGCTTGGTGAGGTGTCTCCAGATGCACCAAAAACAATGACACTTCACTGCGACAATAAAAGGGCTATTCACATCGCTACAAATAACTCTTATTCGCCAAGAACAAAGCATGTCGACATCAAGGCAAAATTTATTCGTGAAAAATTAGAGAGTTCAGAAATCAAGCTGCAGTACTTTTCAACTGACCAGATGTTGTCAGATATCCTCACAAAAGGCGTACCTGCAGCAAAACAAACTTTTTTTGCAGAAGGTTTTGGATTAAAATAATATGTAAAGTTTTTTTCTTCTAATGAATTTCATATATTTACATACATAATGTACACAACATAATTTTTTTCTTTTTTTAACTTTTAATATTTTGGTTCATATGAATAATAGTTAAATAACTTTCAGATAATATTTAAATTGTTCAATTCTGATTTAATTGTTTACTTTCTTATAAAAGAAATGAATTTCTTTTGAAATTGAATTGAAATTGAATAGTTCTTCAGGGAAGGTGTTGAGAATGAAAAACTATCACTGAATACATTCATCAATTAAGTAAACATTGTAATACTTCACCTTATGAATTATGTCAAATAAACTTATTCTAATTTATAACATACTCTGTTGCACTTTTCTTAACATCAATAATTGATGAACTCAAGGCAAATATTCGTGCCGAATTCATCGCTATACCGCCCGAGATGTTAGAAAAAGTGATGGAAAATGCAGCAAAAGGGCACATTTTAGTTTGGCCAATAAAGGCGGCCGCGTGATTGATGTTGTATTCAAAAACTAGTCCAAATAAATTGTAAAGAACGAAGTTAAATAAAGGTACCTCACATATGGAAATGAGGTTTTTTTTTTGTTAAGTTACATGCCGACACAAGGGATGGCGCACCCTGAATAATTTAACAACGAAGCAACAATCTGGTTTTAGATCAAAGCCCAACTGCACCATGGCCTTGTTGAAAAATACCGATGATATATGTTCTTCTATTGAAGAAGATATCATGACTTCTCAAAAGCATTTGATTCAGCATACCATCCAATTCTTCTGTATAAATTAAGAAATTTGCTTTTGATGGTCGTGGATGTGAGCTTGTGGCATCACTTCTTAACAATCGGAAGCGAGCTATGTATCGAAGGGTGACAAAAAATCGCTGAGTCTGCCAGTAGCTTCCAGCATGCCCCAAGGATCTGTCCTAGGCACCCTTTTGTTCACGTTGTTTATAAGTAATATTTATAAAAGACTATAAATGTACTGCGATTATACTCGTATGTATAAAATTATATGTATAAAAAAGTAGCCAAGTCTTGCGTGCCCTTCAATGTAAGCGATCTCAACTCTGACCTTCATTCTTGATATATTTGTTTGATCACAAAAAAATTGCTGAAGCCTTAATTCATCGAAAACTCAGACCTTGTTGATATGTACATATGTAATAACAACTTGTAAATTTTGTATTTGCCGATTTATGTTAATTCTGATCCTGTTGAATTTGTAACTGAAATAAAAAATCTAGGAATCCATTTCAACCAACATCTTAACTGGACATATCACATAAACAACATTGTCTCTAAGATATATTGTTGCTTTCTTACGGGACTAAGCTCAATCAGACCATATTTGCTAAGGAATTATTTAAGGCCTACGTCCTGCCCATCGTACGGATGTGAAATATTTTGAAGTTTAGACTCTTCACCGTTAAGAATGCTAACAACTGAGCCAGATATATATATTTAATCTAAGGCGGTATGACCAAATAGCAGCTTTCACAAATAAAATCGCTGAATGTTCATTCGATGCACTCTAGAAATATAGAACCGAGTTTTTTGCTGGCCAAAAAAAAGTTCATTCGCTCTCAAAGAAACTTAATCGCAATCGTCAATTTTTCATACATGCAGTTCGCATCTGGAACAATCTTCTTACTAATAGGAAAAGAATGAGAATAGTAAATTACTTTAAGCAAGAAGTTTTCAGTTAGTATGTAGGTTGCCATTAGCGGTGTGATGGCCTACAATATTTAAGTAATTTTGTTTTTTTATAATCAACTAGCTTCTGTCCGCGACTTCGTCTGCGCAGGATTAGTACTTCGAGTAGCCTATTTTCTTGTCCTAGATGGCACTATGTTCGTACCAAAAATTATCAAAATTGATTCTGCTGTTTAGGCGTGAAGGCGTAATAGGCACACAGAAGAGTTACTTGTTCTATGTTCTATGTATGTAAATTGAAACTGAGAATTTTTGATGATGATTCATAATATGCAAAATAGTTAGTTACTGCAATAGACTTCTATAAACTGCATTAAATATTTTTTTTTCTTCTGCATAAACATGCAGATTTTGCGATGTAGAAACGCGTAAGCATGCTACGTAGAGCTGAGCGTGGGAAAAACATGGCGTGTCCATTAGTATTCCTGCTACCTTTAAGGTTTGACCCTGTGATTTATTGACAGTCATTGCAAATGCAACTTTTAACCAAAGTTAAAACCAAACCTTCTTGATCGATTTCAAGACGGCCTTCACCAATTTCTGGCAGTTTTTGAGCCTATGCTCTTGACTCGACATCGCTGAATAACTGGTCTCGCATGTTAATGGTGATATAAAGCTTTTCAACTTGGGTCCACAGGTATGATGCTCTCAGAAATGCGTTAATTTCGTCTGCTGCAGTCCCTCTCTCGATAACAGGTAAGGTCTGTCTAAAATCCCCTGCCAATAACACTACCACACCACCCATTAACTTTCGATTGCTTTGTATGTCTTGTAGACAGCGATCGAGCGCCTCGATGGCGCGTTTGTGTGACATAGTGCACTCGTCCCACATGATCAGTTTACAATGTTGCAACAGCGTGCCGCGAGCGCCGCCCCCGCTGATGTTGCACGTTGGGGTTATTTCGGTAGTCAAATTAAGAGGTAATTTAAAAACTAAGTCTGCCGCCCGTCCACCGCTTAGTAATGTTGCGGCTGTCCCAGAGGAAGCCACAGGTACTGCAACGTTACGATCCCTACGAATTTTTGCTAGAAGCAAACTAAGCAAAAAAGTTATGCCTTTTCCGCCCGGGGCATCGAGATAAAAAGGCCCCCTTCACCACGCTCAACTCGTTGTAATATTTTGTCATAAATATGGTTTCATTAATCTAAGCATCTAACAATGTGGTATCGTAGCTTAGCTCTTTGACCAAATCGGTAGGTAGCTCTGGTCGACGCTGTGGTGTAAACATACCGAAATTGGACAACTTCTTTCCGAAAATCGTTATTATTTTGTCTTGGATAAGACCCAGTGCTTCATTGAAACATAGACCATTGCTGACTTGATTTGAAACTATGCAAGATATCTTCTGATAACGCAGAATTGAAGAGAATTGGATAAACCGCAATTACATATCAATATGGCAATTAGTTCTCTTATTTGCGATGGAGAGCGGCACAGCACGGCCTATTCTATTGTGGTATCCCAATGCTTGTCATCTTCCAACAACCCCAACTTCTCACATGTTTGTCGAAAAGTTTCAAGTTCTTGGTGGTCAACTGTTTTCAAATCCAAAAAGTTAGTGGGTCCCCGTATTACATTCAGCAGCATTCGCAAACAGTAACATTCGAAGTTGCTAACATGCACTGTGTAAATGAGCCAAGAGCATCTGCTGCCTTCACACCTGGCCAGCCGTTGACAGCTGTTCGTTGTGAACAACAGTTCCATTTTTTTAACGATGCATTCCATATGTAGTAGCTAGGTACGTCAGTATTTGCAAATGCGTCATTTTGGCACAGCAGGAAAAATGCAGTAAGTGTCGTCCAAGGTGGTGCGACCATTCTCTCTCTAAAATTGTTTCCAGTGAAGTAAATCCGCTCGCCATTGGGCAGATGTACCACAAGATGAGTGACTGTTGGCTGTCTCTCATGCAGAGGTAGACCCAAGATCCGCCACGCTGCTTCGTTACTACTAACATTCGAATTGTCCGCACCTTATCTTTCGGGTCAATATTTACGTTCCCTTGCTATCGACTGTTAAAAATAGCTTGGACACTACCATTATTTACATATTTACAAATATATTTTATAGCCTGTACCGTATTGCAGAACTCTACATTTATATGGCAATCAACAATTTTAGAGAGAAGAGGAGAATATGGGACAAGCCAGCCAGTCAACCAATATTTCCTGTATTTCATCTCGGGTTTTAAGTGTTATCCTACGTCCACCATCTTCTGGTGCTCTACGTCTGTACAGAGGATAGCCTTTCTCGTTGATCTCAGGATCTCTTAAAAGCCCCCTTGGATATTTGTTGGTACATTTTCCTTCCCTTATGCATGGTGATGAAGGATTTAGTGCACCACAGGGTATGTGAATCATGTTTTTGGTCACAGTATCACAGAGCTTACGATCATTTTCTGGGTTCGGTATCTCCGCACTTATGATTTCGTCAATTTGTTTAGGACGTAATTTTTCCGTCAACCACAGCAGCAACTGCAGGTGAGGCAAATCTCTTTTTTACCACTCAATCGAGTACATGAAGCACTGTACGAGGGTTGGCTGAAAAGTTTCCGACCGGGACATTAAGAAAGCGGAACTCTTCAATAAAAGCTAGTGAATGCTAGTTGTGCATCTTTCGACAGTTACTTACCGAAGTTTCAGTCATTTTGGACGCGCAGTTTTTAGTTGACAGTCGATGTGAGTGTTTTTTGTGAAAATGGAAAAAATCGAGTATCGATTCACGTTTTTGAAAGGCAATACGCTTACGCAAATCAAAAATGAGTTGGACTCTGTATATGGGGACTCTGCACATTTATTTACAACAGTGAAATTTTGGGCAGCTGAATTTAAACGTGGCCGTAAGAGCTTGGGAGATGGTGAACGTTCGGGACGTCCAAAAACTGCAACCACTGACGATAATATTGCTAATGTTCACCAAATGGTGTTATTTATTTTTATTTATTTATTTATATATTTCCAAAGAATCTTTTACATTGGGCTTAAAAGCCTATAATTAATAGTAAAAGTTATAAAAAGTGTAGTTAGACTTAAATTCAAATCGTGTCGTGTTAGACGACCGCCGAACTAAAGTGAGAGAGATAGTAGAGGTTATGAAAATGTCCAAAGAACGTGTTTGCTACATATTACTATAAATCAAGATTTAGGCATGAGAAAGCTGTGAGCGCGTTGGGTGCCGCGTTTGCTTACGTTAGACCAAAAACGTGGTCGAATGAACATTTCCAACGCTCTGTTGGCGCAGTTTAGGCGCAATAAATCCGAGTGTTGGAGCCGATTAAGTACTGTAGATGGAACTTGGATACACCATTATACGCCCGAAACAAAAATTCAGTCAAACCAGTGGACTGCAAAGGGCGAGCCGGCTCCAAAAAAAGCAAAAACTTTTTTTTTGGCTGGGAAAATGATGACGACTGTTTTTTGGGATAGTAAAGGAGTTATCTTAATCGATTATCTTCAAAAATGAAAAACCATTACAGAAGCATACTACGCATCATTACTTGCTAAGCTGAAGGCAGAAATTGCGGAAAAACGGCCACATTTGCAGAAAAAGAAAATCCTGTTTTACCAAGACAACGCGCCGTCTCACACCTCAGCGGTTGCCATGGTGAAAATCCATGAATTACGGTTTGAACTGCTTGACCATCCGCTATATTCATCAGATCTAGCCCCAAGCGACTTCTTTTTGTTCCCTCATCTAAAAAGTGCGCTCGGAGGACAGAGATTTTCGTCAAATGAGGAGGAATCATCTTCGTTAACAATTATTTTGCAGAGAAAAACCCCAAGTACTATTTGGACGGGTTAGAAAGATGGGAGCATCGCTGGGAGAAGTGTATAGAGTTACTAGGTGACTATGTGGAAAAATAAAAAAAATTTTGAGAAAAAATGTCTTGTATCATTGTTCGGTCGGAAACTTTGCAGACAACCCTCGTATGTCACCAAATATTTTACCTTTCGTAAGTAGAGCAACTAACTTTTGAACTTTTATTTTAAATACTCTGGCTGTTAAGTTATTGTTACTATAGCTCATAGAAAAGATTGTGCATGGCAGTGATAAAATACACGTTTATTGTTCAATATTCTGAGTAACCATTAATCCACTCTGCACCACGTTTCTTAACAAAGTCACTTTTATTCCTCCAGACAATTTAGCTAGCAACCGAAACAACTTCAATTGCATGTCATGTCTGTCCGCTGAATTTTGGCCTGGCCTGAGCTCTATAGTAATTTCTGGCCAGGTGGGATTACATGTCATTGTAATAAACAGATCAAGCATCCCGTAGTTACGCAGGCATAGTTACGATATCTCGGGCTATTTACAAATGATGAACGGAGAATCACCCTTCGGCCCATGTTATTTGGAACTAAATCAACATCATTCCTTACCGCGTCTTGTAAATGAATATAGTTTTTAGCTCGTAGTTTCGTTTGGTTCAAAGCAATAAACCTTAAGAGCTCACTCTCTGTTTTGACGTACACGTCCACCAGGAATTGATGAAGGTGAAGTCTACATTGAAGCAATAAATTAAAATTTTTGCGGTGTACCATCACATGGTACGCATAAATGAATTGTTGATTTAAATTTTTTGTAAAGTTTATACCTGTACAATACAGAAAGTAGTTATACCTCAAATACTATATGTACAGAGATACTACGAATTAAATAAATTAAATTGTGCCGAATGCGGATTCCACTTGATTCTCAGTTTGAAATAACTGCGAGATTCCTGTTAAGTATGAGAACTTAAAATCGATCAAGCATATGGACGGGATAAGTTAAATCCAATTCAATTACAAGAATTCTCCCAGTGATAGATATACATTTATGTACTTAAGTAACCGTAACGAAAATCCATTGTCGCACAGTTTCATCTATTCCAAAAGATGAATACAAAAAAAAAAGAAGAAGAAAGAAATGCAAAATCCATTAACAAGGACACTCGAATCAGTACTCAGCACGCCTGGCAATTTTTTGAAATCGATTGAGATTCCATTATCAGCTCATCTACTTCTCTCTTTAGCCTACAACGACGACATCTATCATACAAAATCGATAACTCATTATATTTCCTCTGGTCGACCTGGACCGCACTGTGCTAATGAATAGATGGGGACTCTCTTTCGTAACCAGAGCTCGATGCTATAAGGACTACGTACGTATATCGAGCGGTGTATCTATGGGATAGGGAATCTACTGAAATACTTTAACGAATGCATGCGGATAAATTCATTTCTAACTCTACGTTCATAGATATCGCATAAATATACGTACGAACGCTCATACAAGCAGATATGTGTCTACTCCAGCTAAAGTGTTTATTTGAAACCTATGATGAGGTGTTTTCTTCTAGGTCGAAAATGCATATGAACCCGTTCGACTTGCATGTCAGGAGCATGAGGATGGCCTATCGGACAGACATGCTCTTCCGTGTATACTCCTCCAAGGATCGATATAAAATATCATGCCCCTGCAAGTGCAGACAAATTTAGGCATAGTCTCTTTGTCCTGTCATGCATTTAGAGGGGATGCCTTCTTCTCCGCCCCATTGAACTGGTTGTCTTCTGGGGGAAATATATTCAAAACTTTGGAGAGATGTTTTAGGAATTCATTGTTTTTCTTGTTTGCTGGCTGAGAATTGCTGAGTAATCATAAGGGTTCTCCGGACATGGAAATCAAGAGATCTTACATCAGTGGGAATAGTTTTTTTTTTCTGTAAATGAAGAGCGTAAATTGAATAGAAAACCAGAATTCTGCGTCCAAGTTAATGGGAAATTGTAGAAAATCGGTCAAGTTATTGTGTAGGTACTTTCGTTCCATCTGGAGTACAGGGTTTAGGGGATAAGTGAGGACTCACAAGTTTATATCTAAAATGGCTTCCTTGTAAGTGGAAAAGTTGGAATTTGACGAATTAAGTTCCAGGTGTCAGGTAGATTCAATATTTTTAGTCGGTACTTGAGACGAATCAAATGAAGAAGAGTCCTTACACAATTGGCCATAAAATCAGGGACACCCAAGACTTTCTGTGTATTAGCTTCAATAAATCGTAGATAAATGAAGTAGGAGCTTCGTACGTGGACACTATTCTATTCTTCCTTAAACTACATTTCCCTTACCTGAACGTTTATTGAGAGGCCTTCTGGCCTTACCCTGCCATTAGTCAAGGAACTGAATCGAAGGAAATTCTTCGAGATAGAAAAACAAACTAAAAGCCCGACATTCGTATCCTAGATTAGGGGTTATATATTATCTACAAGGTTGACATATCAAAGCCGAATGACCAACGGAAATTCTCTACTGTCACAAAGCAGACATAACCGCCACGCATATAGTGTGATGGGATGAACTGGACGAAAAGAGGATGAAAACTGTGATATTTACTAAGGAAACTCTGGAAACTTAGGGAACAGCATGTAAGCAAACGTCTGACCGTAATTCGCATAACGGCTAAATTAACCAACAAAAGCCTCATAAAGGGTGTTACCACTACGAAGGCTCTACTGTTTCCTACAATACATGGAGGAATCTGTCTGCAGCATCAAAAAGATCATGGGAATGTAAGGTGTGCAGGGAAAAAGAGAAAATAAATCCCATCACCACAACCAGAAGTCCAGCTAGCAAAGCGATCCCGGCTAGCGGAATCTCCTAAAAGCAAAGATACCCACACTTCCGCACCAACTGCACCTGATAGCAACGAACTTCTATAACAAACGCATAAAAACATCAAAGAAGTCAATTAAATGCTGAAAGATTATACTAAAATAGTGAAATTTACAAGTGCTAAATATGATGAGCTGAACATCTCTCTCAGCTTATAATGGCATTTAAGCGTTTGGTTTTTAATTGTCAAAGAAAAAAGTTTCAAAAGTTCCATTTATTTTTTAAAGATTATTTCCTGTAAATGTTGACCACGACTGCGTTTTAAGTGGTCCATACGAATCATTTTTTGAGGCATATTAGCTAGTATCTCGCTAATAACACGTGTAATGTTGTGTTCCAAGGCTGCAATTGACGCTGGTTCGTTTATCCGCATGAACGAGTGATTTGATGTACCCCCATAAAAAATAGTCTTCAAATTGCACCATCTAGCCCGCCAATTCACCGGTCCAAAACGAGAAATAATTGCTCACCGAACTAATTTCTCAACTGGTACATCGATTCACGTGCTGTGTTGCATGTAGCGCCGTCTTGTTAGAACCAGATGTCGACCAGGTTCAGCCCGTGGATTTTGGGCAAAAAAAAAAGTTCGAAATCTTTGAACGAAAGCAGGCGCCATTGATGGTTACGTTGTTCTCACGGTCATCTTTGAAAAAATACCGGCCAACGATCCCACCAGACCACCGCACCAAACAGTGCATTTTTCCGGGTGCATTGCCAGCTCTTGTATTGCCTGATGTTGCTCATTCGACCAAATATGGCAGTTTTGTTTATTAACATACCCATCCAACTAGAAATGAACTTCGTCGCTGAAGATTATTTTTCGATAAAAAAGCAGATCTTTCTCCAGCTTTTCTAAGACGCACTCACTGAAAATTCGACATTGTGGCAGGTCGTTCCGCTTCAGTTCTTGCACGAGGTGTATTTTGTAAAATTTTAGACCAGGGTCCTTGGTCTTCCACGTAGTAGAGTAATACAATCCCAATTGCTGTAAACTGCGACACATGGACAAATGACGGTCTTCATTAACAACGGACACTTAACACAGAAGCAATATTTTCCACTGTACGCACTCTACGCATACGGGTATGTGGCTTGATGCCCAATAGCGTGAAATTGGTGCAAAATTTTTTCACTATGGCTTGAATTGCTTGCTCACTAGGTCAATTATAACGACTGTAAAATGTTCGAAGTGCGCGAAAACACTTTCCACAGAGCACATATTTTGAAAATATGTAAAATTCAATAATTTGTAAGCGTTGTTCGGGTGTAAGTCTTTCTATGATAAGATGGCAACGCTAATTGAAAATGCTTGACTTTAACACATATAACGAATCATACGTGAGCTGTCAAAAATAGAACACTGAAAAACCAAAAATTACCCTTTACTAACTCTAATGAACGAAATCACTAAATACAAAAAAACCAAATGAACTAAAGGACTCCTTAATAAATAATTTACATGCCAAAATCAATACACTTGACAGAAACATTGAAATTACGAGTAAATGCGTTTCTACGAAAAGAAGTTACGATGGATTTGATATTGTCAATTCGATCGGAACACTAGGAATTAAAATTAATGAAAAGGATGTTGATGAAATTTCCATATATGTACAACGATAGCAAAAATAGAGAGCTGAAAAATCGATCCGTCTATTTCACACGCAAGCATATGAAATTAGCGGCTCTGAAAAGGCAACTACAAAAAAAAAAAACAGAACACTAACATACAAAGAGAACTGCAAAATTGTGAACAGAGAACCAAATGCAAAATAAAATATATATTTTACATAAACGATCAATTGACTGCCCACTTCAAAACGCTCCTCAGTAAAAACCAGTAAACTGGAAGTACAATATGTTTGGATCAGAAATAATAAAGTACGAGTACTCACGAGAAAGAGCGCTGGAGAGGCGATGGTGAAAATCGATTCCGCTCTTGATACAGAAAAAATTGTCTAAAAGAATTTTGTATAACAATACACTTGTGACAAAAAATTAACTCACACAAGATGGAAAAAATTAAATGAAGAATGCGAAATTTTAAAGATTACTTTTGAAATTTTAAAAACTGAAGTTAAAATGAAAAATTATAAAAAGAAGTAAATGTTTGTTTTTAAACATTCGTTTTTTATGAACTAATTGGGATAACTTGATAGTAAGTGTATACAAAATATCGATGTTATTGCAGAGCCGGAAATTAATATTAAGAACGATGAAAATAAATATTATACTATTACTTACGTACTTAGGTGGCGCTAAAGTCCGGAGTGGACCTGGGCCTAAACCCACAAGTCGCTTCAATTACCGTGGTCTTTGGTTAACCGCCAACAGTTGCGCACTCCTAGTTTCTTGAGGTCCCCTTCCACTTGCGTGCGCCACCTAAGACGAGTCCTTCCTCTACAGCGTTGTCCCTGCGGAGTAGAGTCAAGAATTCGGCGGGCTTGACTGTTGGTGTTTATTCGCACTACATTTACAGCCATCTCAAACGCGCAATGCTCAGTTTTTTGACCAGGTCGATGTTGCTGTACAGCTCGTAGAGTTCATCGTTGTATCGTCTCCTCCAGAACCCGTCAACGCATATGGGATCAAATATCTTACGAAGAATTTTTTTCTCAAAACCACTAAGGATATCTTCATCCGCTTTAGAAAGTGTCCGCGATTCGGAATCATAGAGCAGGACTGGGATTACTAGGGTCTTATATAAAGTATCGTTAGTTGTTCGGGAGAGAGCCTTAATACACAGTCGCCTTCTCAGCCTAAAGAAAGAGCGATTGACAAGCGTTATTCTTCGTTTGATTTCTGAAGGGATGTCGTATTCAGATATGATAGTAGAGCCGAGGTATACATACGAGTATACCTCAAAGTTACAGCTGTCGATTGTGGTATTCTGGCTGATTTGTCAATGATAGGTGTCCCTTTTTGTTGACAGCATATACTTTGTTTTGCCCTCGTTTACCGCTAGACCCATTTTGTCCGCTTCTGTTCCTATTCTCGCAAGCGCAAAGTGATAACTCGCTGTGTTTTACCAATAATAACAATATCGTCGGCGTATGCAAGCAATAGGACAGACTTTTGAAAGATCGTACCTCGTGTGTTGACATGTGAGTTTTGCACAGCTCATCGCCTTGTCTAAATCCTTTTTTGATAGCAAAGGTCTCGCTTAGGTCGCTACCGACCTTGATGTAGCAGCGAGCTTTCTCCTTCGTCATCTTGCACAAGTGGACGATTTTGGCAGCGATGTGAAAAATAGACATGGCACTGCATAGCTCGTCTCTGTAGATGCTGTAATATGCGGCTTTAAAATCGATAAAAAGGAGATGAGTATCGATCTGAACTTCTCGGGTAGTGTGAATATTTGGTTAATTGTGGACTTATCGGGCCTAAAACCGCACTGATAGGTCCAATCATATCAATGACAAATGGTTTCAGGCGCTCGTACAAGATGTCCGACAAGATCTTATATGCGATGTTTAGGAGTCTGATACCTCTATACATAGTTGGCGCAGTTTAGAGGGTCTCCTTTCTTGTGAACCCGGGAAACGATACTGAGGTTCCATTCATCAGGTATACATTCATACGACCAAATCAGGGAAATAAGTAGGTGTATGCTTTCTACCAAGTCATCTCCTGCTACCTTAAATAGTTCAGCGGGTAGACCGTCCGGCCCGGCAGCCTTGTTCGACTTCAGTTTAGATATAGATATTCTAACATCATTTTGCCCTGCTGGACGATACTGAATTCTTGACTTGCATCGTCAATATTGAATGGTTCGCTCTGCCTGACAGCGGAATTTGTGTCATCTTCGCCGTTTAGCAGTCTACAGAAATGGTTTTCCATATCCTCAGCACCGACAGTGACTCTACTAAAAGGTTTCCTTGTTCATCTTTCACATTCTTTTTACTTTTTGGTAAAACTTCCGAACGTTATTCTTGGAGTAGTACCTCTATATTTCCTCGATAGCGCGCTTTTTATGCTCTTTCTTTTTACTCCAAAGAAGCCGATGTTTTTCTCTCCCCTTTTACTTGTAGAGCTCACGAGCCGCTCTCGTTCTTTTGTGCAGCGCCGCTTTGTAGGTATGTTGTTTTGCTGCATGTACTTACTGGCACTCTTCATCAAACCAGGGGTTTAGTGGTGATGGGCGGGTGAAACCAAGCACGTCAGTTGCGACATTTCTGATAGCTTCTCGGCATTTAAGCCACTGGTCTTCAGCACTTGATGCTGGCTGCAAAAAGACTTCTCGAAAGGTTGAGAGATACGCGATCGGCAAAAGTTCTGACGGCTTATTGCGATTGCAACCGTTCAACGTTAAATCTCCTCCGTATACGTACCCTGGCTGCCACTGGGTAGTGGTCCGAGTCTATGTTGGCCGGTCGGAATGTCCGGACATCTAAAATCCTTGAGCAGTGCCTTACGTTGGTCGCAACACAATCAATCTGGTTGACAGTTTACTGATCCGGTGTCTGCCATGTTTCCTTGTGAAGGTGAGGAAACTGTGTACATGCTATAGTAACGTTTTGTCCCGCAGCGAAATCGATTAGCCTAAGTCCGTTTCCAGACGTGCTGTCGTGTACGCTATGTCTTCCAATTGTATAACCAAAAATATCCTACTTTTCTATTTTGGTATTAAAGTCACCTAGGACGATTTTTACGTCATACATCGGACATTGCTCGTAGGTTTTGTAGAGGAGAGCTTGTAGAAACTTTCTTTCGTCCGTTTACTGTTTTCTGTTGGGGCGTAAGCCCATATAAGGCTGATTTTAGCGAATTTGCCTTTGTTATAAGACGTTAACTCTCGTGTCGAAAGCTGAAGACTTCTTGCTTATGTCTGCCGCTTACAATAAACCCGCATCCAAATAGACGCTGCTTACGTTCCCGGACGATAGCTACACGTCCTTTGTTCGTTTTGCAGGGTCGTCAACAATGAATCCGTCCTTATCTGAGGATACTGGTCGCTTCGTAACAATAACTTTTTTACGTGGCAGTTAACCCCATGTACAAACCCCAATCTGGAAGGCCAGACCCTTTTTGGGACCTCTAAGACAAAGGGGGCCGGACCAAATTCCAAAGCCAGTAACCCGCTTCGGGGATGTGAGTGCTGCCGTTGGCCCTTATTTAGGGCTCATCCGCCACCAACTCTTTCTAAAACCCTGACTTAGTGTTGGAGATCCCTATAGATCTGGTATTCAAGTACGTTGAAGCAGCTCATATAGACGACCTAATTGGAACTATCGACGCCACCATTGATTCCATGCGCAGAATTCGTCCGCTACCGCCCGGAAACAGGAGAAAGTTTCGGGTTGGTTACTCCATCTCCAGTCGAGGTACTAGGTGCCCAGCTGTCACCACGCGGAGGTGAGTAGCAGGAGTTGATGATGTGAAGCTTGTGATCTCATATAATCGCATTCACCTCCCCTTTGAACACCAATATTGTACTATTAATGGGTTTAATCGAGAATCTGAAGGGCCCTGCACTTCTTACAAATGCATTATATTAAATATAAATAGAAGGAAACTGGTAGCCACCATATTGTAGCTGTGTACCGAGCTCCAAGGCTCAATGCGAATAATGTTATTAATGAATAAAGTGAAATGAAACTCTGATAAATCATTGCCTGGTCCGAACGAAATACTCTAAAATAAAATCTGTAGTTGTTGAAATCAACTTTTCGCATAGTTTACCGAAGTAAACACACTTTATGATAACTTCAGAATCATAAAGTCTGCAACCTATAAGAAAGAAGAAAAATATGTCAAACGAGCATAGTTGGATAAACAGTGAGCTGCGAAATGCTTGTGTGGAGAGAGATCAACTGTACCAGAGGTATAAGAACAATCGCAGAAACGGGAAATATAAAAATGAATATAAACAATTTCAAAACAACTTAAATAAACAATTGTTACCGAGTGGACATGCCCATCATGTTGAACAAGAGCTAACTCCAGCAAAGTTCAAGCTGTCACTTATTTTTTCTAAAAAAAAAAATGTCAACTGTCATTCCTAAGGTGTAATTCACGACCCTCTTGTCATTTTTTTTCCTGTTGAATTCATCCAATAAAATCCGAGTTGTTGTAAATTTCTTTTCATCTTTCATTTAATCTGGGTCATCCGACAACAGTTCAGACGTGGAACAATTACGTCACCGAAAAAAGATTTTCCCAAATTGCCAACACGAGGACAGCATTCGTCCCTTGGCAGAGTCAACGATGTTGCACACAACCTCTCCATTGGCAGAACCAACGTTCTCGCAATGTAATACTCAGTACGATGCTATGAATTGTACGCTTGGTGAGTCCACGATGTTGCATGCAAAGGCTCTTACGCCAAAACGATCAGTTAGTTTAGTTTTAAATGCATTTTATTTTCTTAATCATTAACCCTTACATACTAACAAAAAATGCTTAAATGCTAGCTTAAAATTACTTAACAAACTTATACTAACTTACTGGCCCCACACAGGCACTCTAAGCTACTCTAAATTCTTGTATTTATGTCTTTCGACTTTATTTACATTTATTTTTTTACATATATATCTTGTATACTTAAGGCTAAGAAAAAAATTGTTAACAAAAACTTAGCATATGGACTTAATTTTCTATAAAACTTAATATCTAACTTAAAATACCTAACCTAACCTAACCTACATACGCCGAAACGATCAAGTGATAGCGAGGTGTTTGTGTTAAAAACGCCCAACGTCAGAACTCTGCGCGAGACCACGAGCCCTTCGTTGGTAGAAGCAAGAACTCTCCTATTGAGACAAATCCTGCTACGAGTTCACAATGTCCAGAATTATCGATTAGAAGTGATCACAGAGAATTACAATTGCTACGACGTGAAAAAGAGGTATTGGAACGTGAATTAGAACTAGCCAAACGAGAATTTCTCCTTTTGCAGCAGCAGACACGACAAACGAACAATTCAGCAGCACGGGAGTCATCGTGTTCATTCCATGTACCTTTGAATCATTCCTTTAGCTACCTTGAGTTGAATACGCTTGTGCCTCATTACGATCCAGGCCAAAAGAGTGGTTTTAAATGTTAGCAGTGGGGGCAGACCGTAAACAACTTAAAGAAATTTACGCTGTGACCGATCAAATGACGCTGTTAATCGCATCTTCTAAGCTTTGCGGAGCCGCAAAGGCTTGTTTAATAGTCAGCAATTCGCTATCACTACGTGGACTCAGCTTAAGGACGGACTTCTCAAGGCATTCCCATCATTCACGGACGAATCAGATGTGCACATGCGATTGCTGAGACGATGAAACCGAGCAACAGAAAGTTTTAAGCAATACTTTTACAACATGCTGGCATTAGCAAGTGTGCAACGTCCAGCAACCAATCCGTGATCAAGTACATTTTTAATGGTATTGATAGTGTTGATATAAAACGAGCACTATCGCTTAGATACTTCGAGAATTCTCATGATTTATTGAAACGTTTCAAATGGTAAGAGGAAGTTCACGAATTCACTTCACCAGGGCAACAATCTAAATCTAAGGCCGAAAAATCGACGCAACTATCTCAACTGGGAACAACACTGGTTAACCAACATCAAAAAGGATTGCGCAAATGTTTCAATTGTAATGAAGTAGGACATCTGTCTATGGAATGCCAGAAGCCACAAAGGAAACAGCGATTTTCTGTTTGCCGTACGATAGGACATTCACAACAAAATTGTGATCGCCACCATCGGATCTCACGAATTAATTCGAATACTTTCCAGAAATCTGCAGTGAATAACGGGAACAAAATTACATCCGCATTTATTGACACGGTTATTGAAGCCAGTCTGATAAGAAGTTCTTTGGCAGCCGAATTACAAACCGTAATCTAACCATTTAGGATGGCACTGCATGGTATAGGCAACGTCAATGCATAAGTCAAGGGCAAATAAAGGTTGCTCTCAAAGTAGATAACGTTACAGCTGAAGTGAATCTGCTCGTAGTTTACGATAGTATACTCAGCAAACCTATTTTGGTCGGAAGAGATTTTTTGGATCAACATTATGTTACGCTCACTAAAAAAATGGGAAAACTTACGCTTCGTGATGTGAGAAATACGGATTCCGATTGTATTGTAGATGACACGATTGCAATGAGTGGCACCAAACAAGAAAAGCAATTTAGTGAGTCAAACAGTAACGGTCCTTAAAGCAAATAGAAAAAAGACCTATTATTGCGATGTCAACTATGGTCAGCTTACAAATGTCGAGGGCGACAGACTCGTAATGTTACTTAGTGATTACCGTGATTATATTTCGAACTAGGGCGTGCAACATCGAACGAGTTCGATAACCCAAAAAGAACCAATTTTCTTGCCGTCCGTATGGAGCTGCATACTAAGAAAAGGCTACTCGTTGGTGAACGAGTTGCTCGAGGCCGGAATAATTCATCCATCCAACTCATCTTATGTTTCACCTGCGCTTCTAGTAAAAAAAGCGAGTGGAGAGGATAGAGTGGTCATCAACAATAGGTGCCTTAATGCTAGAACGATTAAAGACCGGCATCCACTTCCTGTCATCGAGGCTTTGTTGTTCTTGCTACGTGGACATTCCTTGTTTATCGGGCTTGACTTGGCTTCAGGATATTACCAAATACCAGTTGCGGAAGAATCTCGAAAGTACATATACAGCATTTGTCACACCCGATGGGGAGTACGAATTTAATAGAATGCCGTTTGGATATCTAATGCTCCTTTGTGTTTTCAACGCGTAATGAACAATAAAGCAATAAAAATGCGACCCAGCTGATTAATAATACACATACATGGACGATATTCTCCTTCCTTGCAAGAACTTTCCAGAGGGAATGGAAAGGTTGACGAAATTTCTGAGGCTGATTAGGGAAAAGGGTCTCACGCTTAAGCTAAGGAAATCCTTTTTTTTTTAAGGGAACAATTAACTTTGTGGGATATGAAGTGTGTGCTGATGGAATTAAGCCGAGCGACAGAAAAATAGTGGCAATTTCAGGTTTTCCTCAACCTGAAAACTCACATCAACTTCGGCAATTCCTTGGATTGACGAGCTACTTCCGGAAGTTCGTTCCTGGACATGCGGTAATAGCGGAGCCTCTTACATGGCTAACGAGAAAGAATGTACCATTCGAATGACAAGTCGCCCAAAACCTGTCGTTTGAGATGCTCAAAAACATTTTGACACTATACGATCCAGAACAGAACGAATTACATACGGATGCAAGCGCACTCGGGATTGCGGGTATTTCATTACAAAGTGATAAGGATCAAGAGTTACGACCTATTGGATACTTCAGTAGACAAACCAAATATTGTGAAAAGCATTACCACAGCTACGAGCTGGAAACGTTAGCTGTGGTGGAGTCGATTACAAGATTTCGGAGTTATCTCTGGGAAAGCACTTGAAAGTGGTAACTGATTGTAATTCTCTCACAGCAACAATAAATCAAAAGAACATTATCCCGAGAATCGCACGTTAGTGGTTGCGCTTATTGGAATACGATTTCGAAGTGGAATACCGGCAAGGCAAATCAATCCAATACCTGGATGCACTAAGTAGGTCACCCTTGGATAAACCAACGAACACCGAGATAACTTCGTTAGACATTTTTGCGGTAGAGATTAACAGTGACGACTGGCTTTTGACGATTCGACTTCAGGATTCCAAGTTGGCTCAAATCTGCAGACACTTGCAACAACGAACAATGGGCGTATATAGGGACCTTCGGAAGGAGTACGAAATTAAGGATGGTCATTTATATAGGAAGATCGCTGGATCGTTACGTTGGGTTGCCCCTGCGGCGGCTATTTGGAAAATCATGAGGTCTTGTCATGACGGGGTAGGTCATTATGGAATTGATAGAGCTATAGAACTTTTACAGCGCGAGTACTGGTTTCCGCGAATGAGGAATAAGGTCAAGGGCTACGTATCATCTTGCGTTCAGTGCGCTTACTTCCAACGACCTCCGGGAAAGACAGAAGGAGAGCTCTTCTGCATCGGAAAAGTTCCTGTACCATTCCACACGCTTCACATGGACCGCCTAGGTCCTTTGCCAAAAACACATAAGTACGTATGTTTTGGGAATAATTACCTTACGCCTGTGATTCGCGTCCTAGAAGAAATCTTGATGAATTTTGTAACTCTAGTACGTATAATCTCCGATCGGGGAATGGCTTTCAGCTCCAGAGAATTTCAAAAATACAGCAATGAACATGATATTAAGCACATAATTAGGCTGCGGGAATTTCACTAGCAAATGGTCAAATAGAGCATTCCAATAGCACCCTGCTTCACACGCTTTCGACTATGGCGAACGATTCTTCTCATTAGGACGAGCAGCTTAAGGCTATTAAATGGGGTATGAATTCGTGTAGAAATGATACTACAAATCAGACACCACATAGTTTACTTCTGGGATTTCAACCTCGTGATCCTTTCGGTAACAATGTCTTACTGGCTTTACACGGCGACCGAAATGAACCAGAATGTTTAAACATTGAGGAAGTGCAGCAAGTTGCAGCGAAAATTGCAATCACAACAAAAACGAAGATATGACCAGCTTCACAAGGCACCTTAGTACTCATCGAACGACCAGCAATATCGACGGGAGATTCCAGAAAACTTGATCCGCGGTATAAGGGTCCGTACATTATAACAGTCGTATTGGACCATTACAGATACGCTATAGAAGACATCCCAGGAGCTTAACGAACACAACGTAAGTTTAAATAATGCAAAGTCGAAAAATTATAAAGATCCACTCATAAAGGCAAAACACAATCCAAGGGAAGCTTAGAAAATTATAAATGGTAGTATCCTAGGCAAAAAAGCAACAATTCTGGATGACGTACTCGTGAAACATTTTAGGACCAACAATTTTTTATATTCCATCACAGCAGTTTTCAGATAAACAAGCCAACGAGATTGCAAACATACGAGTAGTTCATATTTGTGATCAGAAGTCCTATTCCGGGCCATCAACTAGTGTTCAACGTTCAATGTGTTTTTGTGAAGTCAGCACGGAAGAAGTGTTCAAGTCTCTTATTTCATTATAAGAGAATAAGTCAGCTACTGAATATGCCATACGACTAAAAGGCTTAAAGCTGAACGTGAAGGCATTAGCTCTAGCAATCGTGGTGCTAGAGGCTGGAAGGCAAAAAACTGGCCTCATCATCGGATGCGACGCTAACGCTCAAAACACGGTATGGGGCAGTACCGATATCAATTATAGAGGTGAGTCACTTTTTGACTATATTATAAGTACTAACCTCTTTATTTGCAATATTGGCACTGAGCCCACTTTTATAACTAGAAACCGACAGGAAGTGCTAGATATAACTCTTGTCTCCGACAGCATCACTCAAATGATAATTAACTGGATGGTATCGTCTGAACACTCTTTTTCAGACCACAGATACATCCAATTCAGCCTGAATGATGTTCCTCCCAGTCAACCACCATTCCGGAAAACTCCACTACCGGAAAACTGACAAGACAAAATACAGAGGAATACTGCCAGAAACGCTATCCTCTGAACTACGAGTATCAAGTCCCCCGCGTGACACCAATGAGCTTGACATGAAGGTCAGAGATTTCACTCTAGCTCTCAATCAGGCTATGGCTGCTTCCTGCCCTCTTATTCAACCTAGAGGCAAGAAAAACCACATTGGTGGACATCAGCACTGGAACTGCTCAGAAACACTTGCAGAAATCTTTTCAACTTAGCAAAGAGCACAAGAAAAGTGACTGACTATGACTCATACAAAGAATCCCTCAAATTATACAAAAACGAACTGAGGAAGGCAAAGCGACAATCCTGGAGGTCCTTCTGTGACAAAATCACGGAAACCTCTGAGGCATCACGGCTAAGAAAAATCCTCTCTACAAATCCTATGATGCCTAGCTGTTTGAAAAAAACGATGGCTCTTGGACAAGTGATGAATCGGTCATGGACACTCATTGAAAACCCACTTTCCAGGTAGCTCCCAATTCGCGGCCAGTAGCAACCCATACAGGCCTACTGCAACCGGGTTCAAAATTCATGGTTTGATCACGAGAAACAAACTGCTCTGGGTGCTGCATAGCTTCAAACCATACAAGTCTGCTGGCCCGGACGGTATAATACCTGCCGAGCTACACAGGTCCTCAGATTTTATTTTGCCTGCGCTAGAAAATATTATGAGGAGCTGTGTAGAACTTATCCACATTACACTGCCATGGAGAGAAATCAATGTAGTTTTCGTTCCCAAAGGCGAAAAATGTTTAATGTCGTCCTGAAGGACCTCATACCTATACGTCTCTCATCTTTCCTTCTAAAAGCTCTAGAACGACTGATTGATATCCATATACGAGCTAGAATTGATCCTAGACTTGTGTCAACGGCTGAATATGCCTACTGTAAAAGAAAGTCGGTGGGAACGGCACAATGGTTGCTTTCCTGGATATAGAGGGTGCCTTTAACAACGTCAACACATCCGCAATCACGACTGCGCTGTCAACTCTGCAGGTAGACGACTCACTTGGAAAGCTGATCAGTCTTATGCTAAAAAGTAGGATAATCAGCTCCAAAGTGGGTGAGACTTCTGCTAAAAGATGTGTCAGCAGAGGTACGCTGCAAGGCGGTGTCCTCTCTCCCCTCCATTGAAACTTAGTAGTAAATGAACTGCTGATATACCTGGAAGCGGGTGGTAGCAGGTTGATTGCTTATGTGGATGACGTTGCTATAGCCGTCTCATGTAAGCATCTTAACACCATTAAAGAACTCCTTCAAAAAAAGTTGATTGGGAATAAACCCCCATAAAACTGATCTTGTCCTCTGTTCCAGGAAATACAAAATTCCAACTATAGACCCTACTTCAATAAACGGTACCAGTTTAGTGTTTTCCGATACAGCAAAATATTTTTAACAGAAAACTAAACTGGAAACCTAACATTCAAGAAAGAGTCAATAAAGCTACATTAGCTTATTCTCTTGCAAAAAAGCCATTGGGAATAAATGGGGCTTTCAACCTCGCATAATCATTCAACCATTAAAGCTGGATGCCAATAAAAGAACAGACCTTAGCTGGACTGCTGTACCAACATGTCTAGCGACCAAGCAGATCTGGCTAAAACTGGATCTGAATCGCTTTAAGTGTCTGATCCTTCTAAATAAGGAACATCTCAGCGCCATCAATGGTGTCATTACTGGACACTGCCTCATAGGCAAGCACGCAAGAAGGCTTGGCGCCTTTACAGACGATTTCTGTAGAAGCTGCATGGACGAGGAGGAGTAGGAGACAATCCTCCACCTACTCTGTACATGTCCAGGTCTCTCCCAGAGAAGAAAACTTCACTTCGGAGCTTTCTTCTACAACGACCTAAACGATCTAAACATTCTCCTACGCTTCGTCAGAAGCTCAAACTGCTTCCATTAGATCATAGATCCACGTGGCATCACAATGGACCAATAGGCTTAAGTTGGTTGGTATTTCCAACAGCCACTCTTACCTACCTACTTACCTAGCTCTAGCAATAACAAAAATTGCGTATATGAGCTTTGAACAACTGACTATCCCCGTAGCGTTAAAATTATCAATCGTTCGTCTTATTTATAAAGATGGGAAGCAAGACGATATGGGAAACTACGGACCGATATCAATGCTTTCGGTGATAAAAAAAATATTGGAAGACATTGTTGCCAAAAGTTTATATTACTACTTTGCAAATACAAGATTTTAGCAAGCAACTAATTCGGTTTTAGGCTCAACAGAATCGTAAATCGGCCGCTCGCTGACTTTTCACATAAAATGACCTCTAAACAGGAAAAAAATTAACACACAATAGTACTCTTTATTGCTTTTAAAAACGCTTCCGACGCTCTATGCGGTGAAAATGTAATAAAATAGGTAGAAGACGTGGGCATACGAAGAGCGCTGTTATTATAGTTTGAAAGCTACTTAAGAAACCGACGATTCAAAGTCAAAATTGAGAATAGTGCAAGCAAAGAAAATCAGTCACAATATAACCAAACCAGGTCCATTGATTTTAATCATTAACATGGACGATATGCTATAAGCCCTCAAGAAATGTACCGCATTTGCCTATGCAGGTGATATCGCTATTGTGGTCAATACCAAAGATGTTAAAAAGTGCCGAAGATATTTTGTAAAGGCAATTCAACTCTATCAAGGCATGGTGCCATGATAATGGCCTTATAATTAAAGTAAAAGCAAAATAAAATTATGCATATCCGCCCACCTCACATTCCAATGTACGGAGTACAAGTTTGGTGGAGGTTTATGGTGAACATGCGCTAGCTGAGCGAACGTGCCAAAAGTGGTTTGCACGATTTATAAGTGGTGATTTTGGCTTGGAAGACGATGAACGTCCTGGGCAGCCAAAAAAGTTTGAATATGAAAAACTGGAAGCATTACTCTATGAAGATTGTTGCCAAACACAAGAAGAGCTCGCAGAATCTTTGGGTGTCACTCAAGCTGCCATTTCAAAACGTTTAAAAGCAGCTGGATATATTCAAAAGCAAGGAAATTGGGTTCCACATGAACTCAAGCCGGGAGACGTCGAAAGGCGGTTTTGCATGTCCGAAATGCTGCTGGAACGCCACAAAAGGAAGTCATTTTTGCATCGGATTGTTACTGGTGATGAAAAATGGATCCATTACGACAACCCCAAGTGCAAAAAATCATATGTGAAACCCGGCCAACCAGCCAAATCAACGGCTAAGCTGAATATCCGTGACGCGAAGGTAATGCCTTGTATTTGGTGGGATCAGATGGGTGTGTTGTATTATGAGCTGCTAAAACCGGGTGAAACCATCAATGAACAACGCTACCGAACACAATTAATCCGTTTGAAGAGAGCAGTGGCCGAAAAACGCCCGGAAATGTGACCAGACACGAGGCAATAATTTTCCATCATGACAACGCTCGGCCCCACGTTGCTATTCCGGTTAAGAACTATTTGGAAAACAGTGGATGGGAAGTCTTATCCCACCCGCCTTATAGCCCAGACCTTGCCCCTTCTGACTACCATTTGTTCCGGTCGATGCAGAACGCCCTCATTGAAATGCGGTTCACATCAGAGCAGAATATCAAAAATTGGCTTGATTCATTCTTGGCTGCTAAGCCTGCGCAGTTCTTTTGGGATGGGATCCACAAATTGCCAGAAAGATGGGAAAAAGTCATAGCTTCAGATGGGCAATACTTTGAATAATACTATTGTACATGTTGACCTTAAATAAACGTTCAAATTTTAAAAAAAACCGCACGAATTAAGTTATACACCCAATATGTTAATCCTTCATCTTTCTTTTTTAATCGTAATGCAAATGAATTGGAAGTGGGCTCAAATTTTGCTGGCATAATATATGTTATCTAATCTTCAGCAGACAAGCTCATGAGGCTTTGTAGATAGCACATCTGCATAAATATTCCAATTAAAAATTCAATAGATGCCCACGTCAGGCCCCACAAAGGAAAAAGACGATTTTAATGCCAAACTAGGCAAGGAGGGCATCTTTTGTAATACAGACGGAGAGTACAGCCTCCACGTCATCACCTCCGAAAACGGACACAGGCTTATTAGTTTTGCGGCTGGACGTAATGTAAATATAGCCGGCGGACGATTTCCACACCATGATATCTATAAAGTGACCTGTCTGACTCTTAATCAACAAACATGCCCAAGCTGTAAGGCCCGAACAGAAATTTGTAAGGATGGAGAAGGGACCCCGTAGTAGAACTCCAGTCGGTGATGAGAATATGAGAAGTTTATTTCTGCAGTCTGTTAAACAGTGATGGAGAAGAAATCCCACCATCAGGCAGAATGAGCCATTCAAATTTGACGAAGACAGACAACATTTCTGTAAGCCCGACAAACAAGAAACAAAGATAACAATCTTCCAAATAACTGAGTCGCCTGTCCCCAGCTGTCCGAGCGACATGGAAGATTAATGAGACCGCTGATTTCTGATCTCGGTAGAGGAATGCTTCCGGTGGAACGAAACCGTCAGAGCGCACACTCTCGTGGTAAAGGTAATTGGGGTCGTAAGCCCCAGATATCAGGTTATTCGTCGAGGTCATTGTTCCTGCAATGTGCCTTCGAGTCAGCTTAATTACGAAGTTGTCCACTCGCATTAGGATAAAATTTTTTGTACTACGACTCTGGTGTTCTGTGCAAGCGAAGATATTGTTTTGTATATCAAATTTTGTTAAACAATTTTAAGGTTCGTTTAAAGAAATATTTTACTCATAACGATCGAAAAATTTGTGTATTACTTTAAAGTTCTAAAACCCTTAAATAAATTGGTGATATATTAGACTCATTAAGATAAGAATTAAAATCAAAATCATAAAAAGACGAACGTATCAAATTTTCATAAAAAAAAAATACTCAGTCGCATTGCAACTTCGGGCTAAACGTCAAAGAGCAACTCAGCTGTGCAATAGGAATGGACATGGATGTGAAAAAATCGTAAGTAATTGTAAATAACTTATTATGTACTGCAAATATATATATTAATAATAATTTGAATATTTTATTCTTTTTTTAGTACAAGGAGAATTTGGTCGACTAAGGAAACAACCGCTTTCTTAGAGGCAAGCAGAATTCCAGCATGCGAGGAAAATGAAATTCGCAATGCACAATGTTATTGAAGATCTTTTAGCCGAGGGAGTTTTGGTATATGTGATCGATAATTGTGTTCATCTGATTTTCTAAAACTTTTTTTAACTTCCAGAATGAGCTGACAACTGTAGAAATGCTCAACATTAAATTAAAAAATAGATAGATAGATAGATAGATAGATAGATATTTGATTTTATTCATTTCATACTTAAAAACTACTAACAATATTCAGAAAGAATTAAATAGAATAATAGTAATCATTCTTTAACTACAAAGTTAGTAGTGGATGACACATCAAGATATAAAAAATTCAAAAGATATCTGATGTTGGGCGACAATCAGTGTATAGTATTGATTAAATATATATATTTATTTATGTACATCTTAAAGGAAAAAAAATCAAAAAAAATTCTTCTTTTTACAAAAATCTTTCAATACAATCATAGTTTAAAGTGAACAACCAGTCTTTCACATTTCTGATATAAGAGGAAAAACAAGGTACTTCTCTAGTATAAAAGGGCAATTTATTAAAAGACTTTGCAGCTGTACTATATAAGTGTTCTGTGTGGAAATGGTGCCGTGTCTAAGCTCATATTATTTATGCGTAGGTTATACATTTGGGAATTCCTGCTCGGTATATTATCACTTCGTTTAAAAAAAATTCACTTCAGACTTGAAAAACATATAAATGTCTGATTGGTAGAATTTGCAACACTTTAAATAAAGGCCAACTTGCAGCGAATCGATTTTTATGAAATCTAATTCTCATTAGATGTTTTTGGGCTACTAATAAAGGCTTAAGCGTAATAGCATACGAACCCCCCTAGCTGGAGATGTCGAATTGTAACTTTGAGTGCGCAATACCATAGTAAATAGTGGTTAACACTTTCTTGGAGCCAAAAGGTTTTAATAGATACATTTTACATGTAACCAAGATCATGTACGATTTTAACGCTTGGATATGAGTTTTCCAATTTAGATTGATATCAATTGAAAAGCCTAAGTACTTAAAATGTTGTACTGATTCAATTTTGAAACAATTTTTAGAGCATTGTATATTATTGACAAAGTTATTTCTACCACACTTATGAACAGGTAAATAAAACAGTTTAAAATCGCATGCATGAAACCAGAGATTATAATCATAAAAACTTTTTTCAGTTGTCGTGACAGACATCAACTTTGTTTTCTCACTAATGATCAATTTGTGGTCAGTAAACCACAACCTTAAAATTTCAAGATCTTCCTCTATACTTGTGATATATTCAAAAAGAGTCATACACTCATAAGTAAACGCTATATCATCTGCAAATCCAGTTGAAATAAGTAAACGCTATATCATCTGCAAATCCAGTTGAAATACCATTTACCATGAATTTGAGAAGGGAGTTTATGTAAATTAAGTAAAACAAAGGGCCCAGTACAGAATCCTGAGGAACACCGTTTTTCAGAAATCATGACTCACTCAAGACACCATTGACATTAAATCTCTGTTTCCTGTATTTTAAAAACGATTGCAGCCATTTAAAAATGTTACCTCGAAAACCAGCGTTATTAAGTTTGTTTAATAACAAATCATGGTCCATCATATCGAATGCTTTTTTCATGTCTATAAATAGACCCATGGTAGATTCATTGCAGTTTAAACAACCATACAGTTGACTATATACTCTCAAAATAGCATCCTCTGTTGACATTTCTGATTTAAACCCTAACTGGTTGCTACAAAAGAATTTAAACTTGTCTAGGAACGACAAAATGCGAACTTTTAGCAGTTTTTCAAAGATCTTAGAAAAAGTGGAAATAGGCCTATAATCCTGTAACTTTCTCTTGAGGTTATCGGCTCAAAAACGAACCTGTTTGGTTCTATATCATCGACAGGTAAACTTGAAGAAATGGAGCAATCACAGTCTAAGTACATATGTTTCAACAATTGGTTTTAATTTTTCAGAAACTTGAGTGAAATAATCGTTAAATTTGTTTGAGATGCTGAATAAGTCAGGTTCAATAATTCCTTCAACTTCAATACTATCAATTACAACACGACTTTTATTCTTTCCCAAAATGTTGTCAACCACCCTCCATTCTTCGCGAATATTACCGTGGGCTCTTGCATAGATAGATCAGTGTAGTAGTTGTTACGATTTTTTTCTATATTTGTATGAATTTTTTTGCACATAGAGTTATACCGTTTTTTAAGTTTTATATTATTGGGACGTTTTTTACATTTTATCTTTTTTTCTTTCTTATCTGATTAAGAAGATTATTACTCAACCAGGGTTTTAAACGTTTCTTGTTATTCGATTTTTGTTTCATGTAGAAAGTACAAAACTTAATGTGGCTTTGTAAAATGTTAGTAAATACATCAAAAGCAATGGAACGATTATTTTCCGAATAAACCGACTGCCTGAATTCATATGTTAAACATTCTTTCAATAGTTTGAAATCCACGCACTTTTTCAATGTTGTGGATAAAGGTAATCATACTATCTGTAAGTTTTATATCATAGACTTTATCACTAAAAATCCGTTGAGAGCTTTTAAAGCGACAGCTGACAACAATAAAACGGGGGAGTCGGCAAGCAGAGTTCCATTTGAGCAAAAGATGAAGGAGATATATGGCTACAAACTCGAGATCAGAAACAGGTACACTTTGAATAAAATATCAGGAAAAAGCATAGATGCGTTGCCTATGTCAATAACTAAGGTCGAAAATATTGAATCAGGAACGAGCTCTTCGGTTAAGCGTTGTCAAGTTTACATAGTATTTTGCTAAAATCCATATTATTTTACAGGTCAATTAGAAACTGCACCAGATAGTCCATCTGTTTCCTCAAACAGCGAAGCTGCTCCGTCCCGCAATGTATTGGGTCTACAAGTAAGTTTCCAGCGTTTTTTTTTCCAAAATTTTAAATTTTATTATGAAAACATAGTTACAATGCTTTATTCAAAGTATCGTCCATCGGAAGCTACAACTTTCCCCCATCTTTCTGGCAATTTATGAATTCCGGACCAAAAAAATTTCTCGTCTTTCGAGCCCAAGAACGTATCGAGCCAATTTTTGATTTCCTCTACTGAGCTGACGCGTATTCCCGTAAGAGCGTTCTGCATCGAACGAAACAAGTGGTAGTCAGATGGTGCCAAGTCTGGACTGTAAGGCGGGTGAGGCAGAATTTCCCATCCACTATTTTCCAAATAGTTTTTCACCGAAACCGCAACATGTGGCCGAGCGTTGTCGTGATGAAAAATGACGGACTCATGCCTGGTCTCATATTCTGGCCGTTTTTCTTTTAATGCCTGCTTCAAACGAATTAGTTGGGTTCGATATAATGGTCCTTTGATGGTTTCACCACTCGGAAGCAGTTCGTAGTATACGACACCCTTTTGATCCCACCATACGCAGAGCATGACCTTATTCACGTGAATATTTCGTTTCGGCGTCGATTGGGCGGGCTCGCCGGGCTTTGTATACGATTTTCTGCGTTTAGGATTATCATAATAAGTCCATTTCTCATCACCAGTGACAATACGATGCAAAAATGATTTATTTTTATACCGCTGCAGTAACATTTCGGACATGCAAAATCGCCGTTCGACGTCTCTTGGCTTCAATTCATACGGCACCCAGTTACCAACCTTTTGAATGAATCCCAGTGCTTTTAGGCGCAGGGAAACGGCTTGTTGCGTGACGCCCAATGATGCAGCAAGTTCTTCTTGAATCTGACACGGATCCTCATCCAGTAAAGCGTCCAATTCCTCGTCTTCAAAACTTTTCGGCTTTCCGGGGCGATCTTTGTCTTTAACTATAAAATCACCACTTTTGAACCGTTTGAACCACTCGCGGCACGTCGATTCACCAATACATTCCGCTCCATAAGTTTCCGAAAGCAAACGATAGGCCTCAGCCGCACTTTTCTTCATATTAAAGAATAAAAGCAGCGCTTCCCGCAAATGACGTTTATTTGGCTGGAAACTTGCCATGATTTTGCTCGATAAAATGCACGACACCAATAGAACTGCTCAAATATAACGCTGCAAAGTTGTTGACAGATACAAAACCTACAAATAAAACACATGGGGTCTGACATTTCTGCCCGGGATCCACTGGTGGCGCCATCTCTGACAAACGCTGGAAACTTACTTGTAGACCCAATAAATAAAAAAAAAAAACAATTGTCGTGTAGGGAGAAATATTTCAAAGAAAAGATGGAGCTGAGGAAAAAAACTGCAGCCGATGAAAATAAAATTTTGGCCGAATATGATGCAAATAAAATTAAAAAAATGGAGGAATCAGATACCAAAGAAAAGAGGGGTTATTATAGGAATTATTTAAAAAGTGACAAGTGCAACTATGAATTTTTGTTTTTATTTTTTTTTTGTACGTTTTTAATGTTTTCCATTAATTTATGAACAATTATGATCAATGTCATTTTTAATAATATAAATTGAATTCGCACGTTTATGATATTTCTATTAATTAAATTGTCCAGTAAGCGCTATCGTCTAGTGCTAGTTGCTGTTCCTTCGTTTAATTCAGGTACTGGAAAGTCGTCGGGTCCGTGCTCTAGCTCTATATCGTCGTTGTTGTCAGTCGCTTATATTGTGCAATATGCACCCACAGCCCACCAAGTTAATCACAAAATTAATGTTTGTTTGTTCAGTGAAATGCAGTAGTCTTCGAAAACGAGTTTTCAATAGACCGAATGTATGTTCCACTATGACCCGTCCAGAAGATTGGAGCACATTAAATCTTCTCTGGGCATTCGTCATTGTTCCGTTGTCTTTGAAGGGTGGAATCAACCAGTCTAAGCATGGATACGCGGAATCACCGAGCAAAAAGGTATTATTTGGAAAAAGTCGGTCCATGTCTTGATAAGCATCTTGTTAGAGAGCAGATCTCCGTGGAATCCGGCTATCGTGTAAGCTACCTGGTTCACCACAGAAGATATCTATAATTTTTTTTTAGCATCCACCACAGCTTGAATGGAAATGCTATAAAAACGTGTTCTGTTAAAATATTGTAACTTGCCTTGTTAGTTGTGGGTGCTTTAATCCTTCTTTGAGAACCATCAATACACCCCAAAATTCCCGGAATTTTAGCCTTTGCTTTTAGTAACGATGAATTTTGTGCGGTTTCATTCTCATTGGGCTATTTGACGTATTCGTGGTCATTGGATATATGGTAATCCAAGTTTTAACCCTTTTGATTATATTCCACCCCGTCGAACTAGAAATACCAAATAAAGTGGATATTTCTCAAAAAGTATTGGTGTTCGCCATATACCACAAAAGTATAAATACTTCAAGGTATTGGGAAGCTTTCAACAGTCCTCTTTTGATTGTGGTTGTGAAGCGCTCCGAATGCTTGTAACGATCTAGAACTAGTTGCAAAATGTACATACATTCAATTTTTACACATAACTAACTAGGTATTTGATGAAGAACGAATGATTATGCAGTCGATGTGTGCAAATTCCGAAAACCAAAGCGACGAAAGATAAAATTGTACTAGTTAAGTTCCACCGATAAATAAAAAAACAAAAATTCAATGAATTCATACAATACCAAGTCCAGCGACCAGAGTCAAGAAAAACGCGAAGGAAACAAAAGAAAAGTTGGATAAATATTATGGGGCTAATGCTCCGTCAGATTACACCGTCATATATTGGTTTCGAGAGTTTCGTGGTGGCCGCAACTCCACTTCCGATCAAGTCCGCAGCGGCAGGCCCTCCGATGCGGTTACAGAGGACAATGTCAAAAAAATACAGGAAATGGTGTTGGCTGGCCGGAAAGTGAAGGTGCGTGAGCTAGCAGATACCACAAAGATTAGTACTGAGCGCACACGCCATATTTTGGGCAATATTCTGCATATGAAAAAGTTATCCTGCCGATGGGTGCGGCGAATGCTCACTCCTGACCAAAATCACGAACACGAGAGCACTTCGAAAGAGTGCTTGGACTTGCTGATGCGGAATCGGGCGGACTTTTGGCGTCGATTGGTAACTTGGATCCACTATTACACACCAGAGAATAGAATGAGTGCCCGGCAATGGACTGAAATCGGCACGAGTGCTCCGAAGCGGCCGAGGGAGGCTCGATGGGTGGGAAAGGTTATGGCGTCGGTTTTCTGGGATTGTTACGGCATACTCTTCGTGGACTACCTTGAAAAAGGAAAAACCATCAACAGCGAGTATTACTGTGCATTATTGGAGCAATTGAATTCCGAAATCGCTGCAAAACGGCCTCACACGAAGCGAAAAAAATTTTTGCTTTTGCAAGATAATGCGCCAGCGCACAAGAGCATCGCAACCACGGCTAAAATCAATGACTTACGGCTCCAATTGCTGTCGCATCCACCGTATTCGCCCGATTTGGCTCCCTCGGACTATTATCTCTTCCCAAACCGCAAAAGATGGCTCATCAATAAAAAATTCAGCTCACGCGAGGAAATCATGGACGCCACGGAGTAGTATTTTGCAGACCTTCCGGAAAATTATTTTTCGGACGGGATCAAGAAATTGGAAAATCGCTGGAATAAGTGTATCAAACTAAAAGGGGACGATATTAAATAAAATAAAAAAAAAAACATTTACAAAAAAATTTTTTTTCATTCCCAAGGAGGTCACGTACCATATACAGTGAGAATGAGTTTCATCAAAAATTATCAAAATTGGATTAAATTTAATGAGAGAAGCTCAATTATGGAATGATTGACAATAAGATGGTGTAAAGTGTGCAATGTTTGGCAAATACGATGTTAGTTCAATTAAATTAAAATAATGAGAATTTACAAGTGATAGCAATATAGTACATGGTGTGATATGAAATAAACAATTAAAGATCGATAAATGTATATCTACTAAATAAATTCCAAATACTCGCAAACATTCCCACGGTCCCTGGAACAAAGTTTCAGCAAGTGGGAAGAAGAGCCAGTTTGTGCACTGGGCGAACAAGGTTTCCATTTGAAGTTCGTAGCGTTACAACTTGTACGTGTCTGTCTTTGCCCGGGTGTATTATTGCAGTCACTCTTCCTAATGCCGATTTTCCTGGAGGTAGATTGCCTTCATTAATTTCTACCAATTCGTTGTTCTGTAGGTTTCGTTGCGACTCCAGCCAACATGGTCGTTGTTGCAAAGAGGAGAGATATTTCATGCTCCATCTTTTCCAATAGCCACTTATCTTTGATTGCAAAGTTTGCCATCTGGACAATCGATTGAGCGGCACTTCTTCGGAGGCTCCAGGAACAGCTGAATACGGCTCACCTAGAATGAAATGAGCGATGGGAAATTCCTCGTTATAATCTTTTGCCAGATTAGAACAGAACCGATAAATATGCGGCACATGATGTCCGATATAACACTGTGCGCAAACGGAAGTGGTGTCGGGTTTGGCCATCCAAATTTGCCGAAACATTTTGATAATGTCAGCGGTGAAAACATGTCGATGTCTACGTAATCTGAGGAAAACAGAAAATAGATTACGCTGAATGGACCGGTTATAAGCGATTCATTCAGAGAATTGCCATCAGAATCCTTAAAGGAACCATCGAACACAACGTGAAGTTTTGTTACAGCACTTTTCGACTGATACATCGCGTGATGGGGTAAATAAAAGATATTAGGTTTTGAAATTTCATCTGTTGGAATTTTAGACATATGTCCTAGGTCTAAATACTTCTACATAAACCGCGAATAAGATTGAGATAGATTTTTGTTACTTGCGAACTTTTTCTCTATTGCTTTAGCCGCGAGTATGCACCACCAAGGGTATTATTGAATTGAGGGGTGACTTTAAATGGAAGATTCACTATATATTTTCCCTGTTTATTGTGACTGTGCGTTTGAAGAAAATGTTCCTCAATTGGTGTATCTGCCTTTGAAGAAATCGATTTCGGATAGACTTCCTCAACAGTCCAGAATGCCTGTAAAGTGTTATCGGCGTCAATAAGAGTGTGATTGGGCCGAATGTTTTGTTCCGTATTTGAGGGCAATTTACCAGCAAGCACCCATTCAAAAATGATTTTCTGTGCGATTGGATAACCGTGAGCCCTTTTGACGATTCCCTCCTGTAATATGTCCCAGACCTTATCCGCTCCAAGCAAAATGTCGATTGGAATGGGTTTATTGAAGAGCCGATCAGCTAAGTCTAAATTGGCTATATGTTTCCAGTCGCTGGCATCAATGAAAAGAGTTGCCAATGGTGAAGTGGCGTTGGATAAAATGTAAGTATTTATGAAGATACTGTGCGTATCAAACTGAGATGCTATTGGCATCGATATTAAGCCCTTGTACGTCCCTGCAGGCGTGGAACCGATTCCACTTATGGGTATTAGCGAAATTGTTCTTTTGAGACCAAGTCCCTGAACACAAGATTCGATAATGAACGATACCTGCGATCCAGAGTCTATCAGAATGCGAACTTGTTGATAGTTCCCGAAAATGTCTTTTACTTTGGCAATTGCGGTAGGCAATAATGTTTGAAGGTAATGAGCATTTACTTTGACCGAGTAATTTGTGACGAGTTGATTCGATTGTGACGGTGATGGGTGATTTGGGGAATGCGAAGATGAACAAGACGACTAGCGTATTTCCGATTGAGAATTAATAGTTTTTGTATTAGTCATACCGAGATGCACTTGGTTGTGGTGACGCGAGTTGCAAATTCTACATCGAAATTTCGATTGACGCCGATTGGAATTGTGTCCACTCCTCAAAGAATTAAAACATAGTCTTTTTGATTTGACGAAATCACGTTTGGCATTTATAGTACAGCCATTGAAAGAAATTCAGTAGACTGTGTGAGACGATGAGTGTCGCTACATTTGGGACATTCGATGGCGGATGACACATGACACTAATGAGCGATTTGCATAACTCGAGGGCCTCACAACGACGTTCCAAAAATACAAGGAATTCCCCAATAGTCGGATAGTCCATATCTATGCTATGTTGACCAATTTTGACGTGCTTCAGGATCTTTCTTGGACAGCAGGGTATAAATCATCCAAGGGTCCCTATCAAGCGAGTTATATGAATCGAGGCCTCTTAGAACCTCATCCGCACCATCTGCTATCTTACGAAAGAGATTGATTTCTCGCCAGACAATCCAGGCTACGGCTGCTACTATTATGACGGTCCCCACATTTGTTAAGGAAAGGTATGTAGCTTGATTATTTAGGTCCTTCAACTGAGCAATTCTCTTTACGCTGATACCATTAAGGAATATTGAATTGTTTTCTGAGGTCAGTTGCCCAATGAAGTTCGAAAGGAAAATTGTATCTTCCTTGATTAGTTCGATTACTTCTAGTGTATTAGTGCGGAAGGTACATACTTTCTGTCCTCCTTTTAAAAGCCTTGGTACACAGCTGCCCTCTTCAAGTTTTTGTATTGATTTGGTATTACAATTAATACAATTTCATTCGCCGATGATCCCATAATCATCTCCTGATGATTAATTAGTTTTCTATCGTAATCCATGTCGATCTGTACCTGTACCGTCTGTAGTCGATGTTCTGGTTGAAAGTAAATAGGTTAAATTCGCCACTTGTTACTTTTGGCATATAGAGTTTACATAAGGCAGAAGTGAACCGTTTGCGTATACGGATAACGATCCGTTTTCTATGGCTTCAATTGTGTTGGCATACGGTAAAGTTTCCATTTCACCGATGATTCTACTCATTTCTTCTTTGTCCAGGAGGATCGTGTTTTCCATACCACTTTTTGCAATTTGGCAGGCGCGTACTATTTCGTTAATCTCGTCCTTTATTACAATAACCTCATTCCAGATATCTGTTCATATCGTCCAACCAAAGTTGATTTAATCCCATTATTAAACTGGTCTATCATCCAATTAAGCTTCATCGTAGTCTCCTCTAAGGTACGAAAGACCCGGGTATTGGTTTTGTATTGTTGGTTATTGTTGGCTACAATGTGTTCCTCATTGGAAATTACTCTATTCCAGTCTGCAGCATCAGGGTTCCCTGCAACCCACTTCCAGGCCGATCTGATCCAGTTTATAGATCTGGTGGTTTGATGTTTTTCTCCTCTAAGCGAGGACAATCTGTCCTTTGTTTTGTTGAGGTAAAATCCAATTGTGGTCCTGTTTTCCGTTGAGAAGTTCCCGGTTATTGATTTATTAACACTTTGCACTAGGTCTTCAAATTGAGTTAAATTAATAATCCAAAGTTTCCGTCGACAATCCACCCCTTGCCTTCCTTTATAGTGACGATTGGTGAATGATAGCTAAATAACTGATAGCCTAGGACGGGAGGCAGTATGGCAGCAGTTCTGAAAATAGGGATACAAGTAAAAGCTTCCTCTTGTGGATCTTTTCATGAAACTAAGAAAACTCTTACATAGAGGTACAAATTTCAAGTTTTAATATTTCTTACAAAATGTAGTTTTATAATTATCAATACATAATTCGATATATAATTCGTAATAATCGTTTCTACAGACAAAAAATAACTTTTTCTATGTATAGTGCTATACCCAGGTGTACGAGTATTATAATACCATAATCGTATATCTTTTATACATTGCATCGTCGTATTTAGTAAATTGTATTAAGCAATGTCACTACGATTTATTAAATAACGGTAATGGTTGTGTGTTGGAGAGTTCATTGAATTAGTGAATTTTACTTTTTATATTATTATATTCTTATATCCTTAATTTAGTGGTGTTCTAGCTTATTCTAAACATTCTTAAGGTGAGCCTTATGTATTCTACGCCCAGAGGATGTGAGGACAGTCACTTTACTATCTTTGGCAATAACCTCCTTGCGGTATACGGGTTTATTCTTCGCACGAATTCCCTTGCAAGCAGTGTACACTATGTCTCCCTTATTATATTTTTTTGGACTTATTTTTCTCTTATTAAATCTAAGCAGGTTAATTTTTTGTTTCCTTTCTATCTCGTTTCTCAACTCATTGTTCACCTTAATATGATATCCTAACAAATTTTGGTAGTTTATACGCTGGGTCCTATTGAAAAAAATGTTTGAAGGTTTCTTTTTAGAGACAGAATGTATGCTGTTGTTATATCTGTCAACTGCGATGTTCAATAGTTCTTTAAGGCGTAAGTCTTTATGTTCCATCTTTAGGCAACGATATATTTCCAGTATGGTGGAGTGAAGTCTCTCTACTTGGCCATTCAGTTCACTGTGGTGGACGGGCGTTTGATAGTGCTTAATGTTGGATGAAGTTCAGTATAATAGGACTTAAGAAACTTCGCTCATTGTCTGTGATCAATATTTTTGGGACAGTGAAGTGATAAATTTCTCACCCTGTAGCTCCATAATATCCATGTGCAAAATCTCACATGCATATGATGGGACAAGAGTAGGTTGGAATACAGGTATATTCGGATGTCTGTCGTAATTATTCAATTTGCAGCTTTCACAAGTACCCGTGTTCTTCTTAATCAGGCTTGTCATACTGGGAAAATAATATTTCTCGAGAAGTTGTTCCCGATTTTCTCGAGGGTTTCTGCCCTCATTTGTCACATCCTATACCACCCTTTGAGTAATCCGGAGTGTGCAATTGGCGAAATGCTCCAGGCATATTTCCTGAAGCAGTTGAAGATGCGATTCCGGTATTTGGATACCGTTGAGGATGTTTGATCTCAGTTTACCTTTTAGAAAATCAATCAGTTTTCTTCTATCTTGGTTATCCATAGCAATGTAGTGTCGAGTAAAGCCCGGGTGAGGCTCCTCTAGAATTTCTAGGCCTCTACCAATTTTGACAATAATCTGATTCCGGAACACGTTTATCGGTACCTCGACATGCGGGATCAAGTCAGAGCTGTCTTGATCAGCACTGTGGGCAGTTCCCAACGATAATTGTACTTCATTAGCGGTCTCAGTGTGAATATCGCTATTCTCACTGGCAGTTTCAGTTGGGGAGTTTTCATTTGGGTCATCATCACTTTGTGCTGGTTCAGCCTGCAATGAATCGGTTAAATGGCTGCCGTGGGTTTTGAGTCGGGAGAGTGCGTCTGCTACGATATTTGATTTGCCTGGCTTGTACACCAATTCATAGTTATATTCTTCGATTCGAGATTTCCAGCGCTTTAACTTCGCATCAAAATTTCGGTTGCTGAGTGCAAAAGTTAAAGGTTGGTGATCAGTGTGAATTCGGATCTTTTTTGCCCCATAGAGACAAGATCTTAGATTATCCTGGGCCCATACAATTGCCAGCATCTCCTTCTCGTTCGTCGCATAATTTTCTTCAGTTTTACTCAAGGAACGAGAGATGTAGGCGATTGGTCGATCTGAGGCCGCGTTCCCTCGAGACGGTACAGCCCCTATGGCGTAGTTCGAGGCGTCTGTTGTCAAGTTGAACGGCTTTTTGAAGTCGGGGAAGGAAAAGATTTCCAATGACATTAGCAGCGTCTTCAAGTCGTTGAGAGCCTGCAATGTGATTTTCACCTTCCTGGATTAACTCGCCTTGATCTGAGCATTCTCACCTCGTGTTGATTCGTCAGGGGTATAGCTACCTTGGCATAATCCCTTATAAATTTCCTGTAATAGTACGTGAGCCCTAAGAAGCTCCTCAACTGCTTGAGATTTTCTGGGGGAAGTAACTTTTCGATGGCTGCTACTTTCCTCGGATCGGCTTTTATGCCGTCGCGGGTTATGATATAACCATGAAATTCGATTTCTGATTTCATAAAGTTAGTCTTCTCAAGGTTTACTTTTAGGTTTGCTTCCTCGAGTTTCGCAAATACCATTTCTACCTTCTTAAGATGGTCATCCTCGTCATGGCCGAAGACAATTATGTCATCGATGTAGATGTAACAAACCTTTCCGATGTATTCCTTCAGCACGTCGTCTATCATCCTCTGGAAGATAGCGAGCGCATTTTTAAGCCCAAAAGGCATTCTCAGGAAATCATACTTGCCCTTCGCAGTGAAGAAGGCTGTCTTGGGTACGTCACTGGGTCTTATAGGAATCTTGTGAAACCTCAAGGTGAAATCTATCGTAGTGAAATAGCTTGTTCTGCCCAAATTGGATTGGGTACGTGTCTGCAGTCGGAACGGCGTTTAACCTCTTATAGTCAATCACCATCCTGTACTGTTTCTCGCCTGATGGTTTGACTTTCTTCGGGACAACCCAAATAGGGGAATTATGGGGACCTTTCGAGGGACGTATTATTCTTTCAGCTAGGAGTTTCTTTATTTCACCCTCTATTGTTTCCCTCATATTAGCAGGGTACGGATAGCATTTGCTATAAATCGGCTCATCGGTATTTGTTTTAATTTCTGCCTCTACTGTCGTTTTTATGGGTTCGCTGGCACTAACAGGTCCGAAGAGAGGTTCATAGGTTTTTATTAGTCGGCGAAGCTTACTTTTAGTTTGTTCGGAAAAATTGTCGTTAAGGAGAAGATTTATTTCTCCCGAGATTTTTTCCTGCAATGGAATGGTTATATTCGGATATAGTCTCAATGTATTTTCCCTGCGGTCAATAACTGCCTTAAGTTCTTTAAGAGAATCATCCCCAATGATTCCATCGAAGGAATTTATTGTAGACCGGGCGATATGTAAACTGTTAGCAATGTGTCATTGCCGATGGATTGGAAAAACCTACCACAGATTTTGCCTTCTACCTTAATGTTACCAACAGCTGAATGCACATAGAAAGGATGAACCAGATGAGTGGGACGAGATGATGTTTTCTTAACTACGGATGGGGAAAGGAAATTGTTGTTAGCTCCCGTGTCAACGGGGAATATATTCTAAATATAGAACGCTGGACGACCGTCCTTCATAAAATTTACTTCGTCGCAGGCTCCGTTCTCTGTCATCTCCTCGTGATTTAAATCAGAGCATTCTCGAGGTGCTTCCACATGATACAGTCTCTGCGGTTTTTGTGGGTAGTTATCAGAATGCGTCTTCCTTTTAAACGGTTTCATACCGCGAGGACGATTCTCGTAGTTTACATCGCGCGATTGTGTAAACCCCAGCTCCATCTTTTCAAGTGGTTTTGGTGTTATTGGTCTTGGCGGAGGCGTACTCTTCATTGGGGGCGAATAATGTTGTTGTTAAGGTGTATGGCGGAATTCTTTTTGCGGTAATGCAGGCCTTAATTCCTTCCAAAACATCTGATTAGTGGGTGCCGTTATCGTGGACGATGCACCATAGTTGTGAATCATATGATTCCTATAATTCAGATTCTGAATCTCCAAACAGGCTGAATAAGCCTCAGATAGAGTTCTAGGCCTTTGCTCTATAAATATTCTGGCTAGGTTGCCATTAAGGCCGCGAATAAAAACGTCTAGGGAATTATTCCTATACGTCTCCACGATTGCTGTCACTGTTTCTTCACTGAATGATTCTGTTTTCATTTTGTTCACCATCAATGAGAGTTGATGGTTGACCGCTGCATAGAACTCGTCTAACATCGTGTTCTTTTGAGACAGTTGGTTCAACTGGTGCTCCAGAGTCCTCATGTCTCTTTTGTCAGCATAGTGCAGAGAGAGAGACACTGTTTAATGGCTCGCCAATCATTATTAAAAATATTATATGACACCAAGGCCGCATCAGCAGGTCCCCTTATTTATGCCTAATATGTTGTAATATAGCCCTATACATGGGCTTACCCCTTACTATTTCAAAGTCCTTTAGGATCCCCTTAACAGTATGCACCCATGTTACATATTGCGTAGGATTCCCATCAAAGACTTGTAACTCCTTTATACAGTTTGGCAGATGAGAGATGTCCTTTAAATCCGCTTCGTTCCTAGGAGCGCAGAGTTCGATTTCCGCGTTTTTAGTAACGGTTACAGGTTCACCTACAGGTTTTGTTTCTATGCTCCTTAACCGAGCATCTATCCCTCTTATCTGGTCTAACATGGCATTAACTATAGCATTAATTTATAACATCCATAATAGTTATTACGAGTATAATTACGCTCTTACCTCGGAAGTAGCTGCCAAATGTAGACTTTAATATTAATTTAACCTTTTTTTTTGAACTCACCAACACTACCCACTACTCTTATATTGTATGGATTTCACTACTTGAATACAATTCATAATTACAATTTCGCCCTTGGGTTCTGCACTTTAAATAATTATAATTATAATAAATTGATTCTAATTAAATTAACTGGATATATTTTTTCCTCTTTATTACAATTTTTTTGTTTCACTAGGATATTATTATATTGCTTCTTTTTCTTTTTCTCTTTTTTTTCTTTCCAATTCTTTAATATTGCTAGGGCTATATAATTTCCACAATCTTTTCCCTTTTTTTTCTTTTGCGTAGCTTGTACAAATTGCCACTGATTCTTGCCCCTAGATATAATTTGTTATCTGAATAAGAGGTTTTGATTAATTTTGATTATTTATAACGTGTTAATTTTTACTAATTTTCTTTCTTCCCTTTCTCTTGGATTTCTTACATTAGGAAGTTCACAGCACTGCACATCGTATTAGTTTGTTTAGTATTCGATTCCTTGGTGCTAGGACTTACAAGCATATATAGAAGCACGCTGCGTTGAGAAAGAAAAAAAGGAAACCGAAAAGTTAAGCGTTTGAATTCGTTTCTTTTGGGTACCGCTCATTCGGAAGGATCGTGTTATCTTTTTTGGATGCGAACATTAAAATGTACGCGACCTACTAAGGCACAATTTACTTTACACGAATCCCCTAGCATTCATGTTCTCATGGGTACGATTGGATGCTCTTGAATAGTCGATGTATAAGCGCAGTGTTCTCGTGGAAACTGGGCATTTCGTTCAGTGGAACATATCGGCTCTGTATCCTGGTAAGAGGATTTGAGCGTGTCAAAGAAAAAAGAAAAGTCGTATACGTAGCGGTCCCTGCTCGGGCGCCAGTTAACGAATCCCTTAAGGGGATTCTAAAAAAAGCCGCGAACGGGGAGGCTAGGCCTCTCCCCAACTGTTCGACTTACTTGAAATAAATTTAACTTTATTAATGCTTCGTTACAAGGGGCTCCCGCTCAATTATTAAAGCTTCGCCCATCAGTGACATTGCCTAATAAAAAGCGGGGGCAGAGCATATTACTGATCTTATCGTAAACATCTTCAGATGACGCCATCGAAAGTTGCTACGATTTGATCAGCTACAAGTTGCCGGTCATAGGTCTTGTTGGCGGCAGGACCATCGGTAGTCCCTACCAGGACTTAAATCACGGTACCATGGAGTCAGGAGCCCCGTCTATCTCGCTCCGGGCCTGCCTTGTTGAGGTAGGCCCCCTTGTGGTAGCGTCATGGTGGCTGTGGTTTAAACCCAAAGTCGCGGGAAGGGTTTTCCTGTTTGTTTGACCCATTGTATGTAGACTAACAAATTAGTACTGGGTGCTGTGACCCTAAGAGCAGCAAGAGGTTTTAGATAGGTCTCGACTCATACCATGGGTGGAACTTGTGCCTTTAACACAAGTTCTGCTTTGGTGTCATGCTATTAATGTAGGTAAGCGGTGACAAGGTGTATCCTTGCTACCATGGATGTATGGGCATCCCGTAAACTTAAATCTACACGACAGGTGTTTACGTTGAAAACCTATAGACTATGTCCCGTTACTAGTCAAGACTTAGACTAGCTTTAGAGCTGCTTCGTTTCGCATAGTTCCCATCATCCAATATGCAGACTCCTACTTTTCATGTCGGCGCGTGGATCCGGAGCGACGTAACATTATCCCGGTGCAATGCAATATCATTCTATTGTTGTTGTGGGAACATGTATGCAATTGAACAATCTGTGTCAGCAATTCTCGTGCAGTCTGTTACCTTGCATTGGTTTCAGGGTCAAGTGCGTAGTGTTAAATTAGATCATGAGGAATAATAAAACACGGCTATTGATTATGTCATCATGGTACTGACCTTGTATTTAACTTACATACATTTGCTGATACAACCAAGTTCGCTTAGACCAGCATGTGTGTATAATCAGAGGTTTGACGCAACCTATGTTTTCTCTTTTCGTCGTCGTCCTTCGCCGCAATGGATCATGTTAGAAAAAAGAGAAAGCATGCGAAGGAATCGATCCCATTATTTTTGCTAAAATTGTAAACTCATTTTAAATGACGAGTTCGTGGGTAAAGCGGCGTTGCGTGGGAAAGGGCGGCAGTGGTCCCAATAGATGCCGCCACTCTTCACTATTTAGAAATCAATATTAAGAGTCCAGTTGCCAACTTCGGCATTTTGCTCCGTTGTCGGTCGCCTCGACTTGAAGAGGTAAAATTTCACTCTTGTATCGTTTGGCTGATCCCAACATCTCTACAACTCTAGAGTTTTTCTTTTTTTTTTCTCAACAAGATATAAAGGATGTGTCTGTATTTTACATAGCTAAAAATAATTCACATAAGATTATTTATTACATATATTGATGGACAAAAGGCACCTTGTTTGAGTTCTATGTACGTTCATAAGTTTAGGACCAGCATGGAGTCTAATAACAAAAAGTGTTAAGCATTTCTTTATTTTTGTATATTGTTGTATTTATTGGAGAACATACACTAAATAGATACAACGTAAATACATAGATTCAATGGTTCATTAGGTCTCTTTATTGAAAATATGTACCACCGTTCATATGATTTTTTTCTAATTTATTAGCTAGTTTATTTTTGTCTCCCCAAAATGTACCAACCAAAAAAGTTTGTCCGATCAGATATGAGACTAGCTGTTTGCTTTGAGTATTTCTTGACTAAGCCAGATGATTCTGCCCTGAGTTTTTTTTTAGATTTTCGTTAGATATGTGCAATGTTAATAGATTTCGAAAGTATTGCAAAAATTTCGAAAGAGCGCTCTATTTTAATGAAAAAAACAATTCTATTAATTTTGTGTACGTTTTTTTATAATAAATTCAAAAGCCATTAGTGGATTTCTGTTAAAATCTAATGGGAGCGATTCGGCATGAGAGCGCATCTTCTGACAGAAATTCACATTGGTAGCACTATTCGTTCGCGAGTTATCGTAGGTCAAGGAATTGACACATGCAGCATTCTCTCACACAGGCACACACTTTTTTTAAAAAAACTGTCTACAAACATTATGGACATCTTAAACCGTGATTGTTCTCTTCCGCGAACGGAACGCAATAGTAGCACGCCTAGGGTAAATCGTCCGTTCTGCCTGGCAACGGTAAGTTGATCGTAGCAAAAGTCTGCTAAAATACCCGAGCATGGCTCTAATGGCTTGTTGGTGGGCCCTTGACGTTTTCCTTCCGATTTCAAAATTTCTCACAGTTGTATCTTGGTCACAACAATGTAGTAATCCCAGTCAATGTTATCCCCTTGAAACGTTCGGGCATTTAGAACAGCAGAAGCGCGCCTTATATTGTTCGCAATGTGATTCATCTGGTTGTTAGTAGATTGATCCCGTGATGAATATCGAGATGCAGGCACCATGTGCTTTGTACGATGACATTTTGCCCCGAATCAAAGTCGACAATAAAACCATCAGATCTTCCTTTCCTTGCTTCTCGTTACGAATAAGAACCATGTTAATATCATGATTAGAATGTTGGGCATATTTCTTGTAAAGGAGTTCATAAAAGCAGTCATTGGTGCCATCTATTTTTCGTCTGTTGAGGTTTATGTGCATTTCAAACTGTATTTTGCCTTTATGTGGATTCGAAAAAGGCGCTCGATCACTCCTTGTTTACCTTCCCTTACATGACAAAGCCCTATTCAAATAGTCGTTGCTTTTCTTCTTGGTAGCCATCACTGTAGTACGAGTATAACATATGTCGCAAGTTGTCATCCTTCTTACACCCGGTTCATTCGATGGCGGTACTTGGATGGGGGATAAATCTGCCTTATAGTAATATTGGATGTCTGTAAGCAGTTCAGTTACATTACTTTCCACGTGCAGTACCGAAAATCGTTTTCCTTTTTCGAACAGTATGTATCAGTATATAACAGAAGTATCTTTCGTATTCCTATTTGACGCATTGGGTTGCTTCGTTTTCATTTATATATATATTTTTTTACGCTGTCGGGGAGTAGAGCCAAGGAGTAATTTGGAGTGCCTGGCACTTTGTGTCTGCCCAAAGATATAAGGGGCCATCTACTCCGGTACCAAAAGTATAGCAGGAGGTTATGACTGTTGGCGTTGAACCATTTTGAGTTGTTCCTCCATCACCGTATCTTCTTCAGGAATTATGAGAAGATGATCCGGAGCCGCTTTCAGGCTTCGTATAACTTTGAATATAATAAAGTAACCCTGAAGGAGGTTCATCGGGTCAAGAATCGGATGCAGGCAACACCGTTGATTTCTCCTGCGAAGTTTTTCCACTGTTCCTTTATCCACGCTTGAGTCGTGGCTCGCGCTTGTAATATTACGGTTTAAACGTGCATTTTCCAGGAGCCACCTCGAGGAGATAAAACAAGCACTTAAATCATTGCGTCCCTAGAACACGTTCACGTCTTCATATATGTGGTATGACCATACTTACTATACCCATGTACCTTCTAGGTATCCTTTTCTTAAATTATTTCAAACCAAAATGAATTCGGGAAAATACTCGTATCTCAAAACTCATAGAGACGGGACTATCCAAAATGTAGCTTCGCTCGTACATATTGTATTTCGTAGTCCTTGAAGACTGTTTATACTAACGGTTTCTTAAGCAATCACTAATGGACTTTGGCAAAAACGAAAATCCTGCAGCACCACCCTATAGAATACCAGAATCGTAAAAGGACCCAACTAACTACCCTGATCGCACGCCAGACTTAATCCCCAAGGCAAACTTCGTCGAACGACTTACTTTGCGAATTATCAATGAAATAAAAGACCCAGACAAAAGCAGTTGAAAACAAAACCCAAGTTCACCAAGTTAAACAGATAATGTCGGAAACTTATTCCGGCAATTTCTGCTATACAAATAGATCATCATTGTCTGGCGGAATACGGAGTATTACTACGTGGATATGACTACCATATACGAATAGGAGGAGAATCTATCCGCTTTCATTGTTGGTATCCATCTCATATTTGAATATATTTCAACGCACAACTGCCACCCTATATTTATGAGAGAAAGGACAAACCTCCTAGACTTGAACATATAAAGTCTCAAACTTCCTCGTTCCAGAGCGTAGATACATGAGTTTAGTACCGAAGGAAAGGAGTATAAATCAAACCGCCCTTCCGGCCTCTAGTCACCTCCTCTGTTCATTTCCTTTCAGTAGAAGTGAGGACCAAGCCGTGTTAAAGCGAAAGGAAAACTCAATTCGTAAAGTTTGCTTTTCTCTGTTTCCGTTCACCGGTCTAGATTCAACGTTCTTCGTTTCACCCGATTCACCCAGTTCACTCGTTTCGAACCATTTTAACAGCGTCAAAGTCGAGCGGAAAGGGGCACGAACTTCCGCTTTACATTAATAACTGTATTCAGTTGTTGCGTTATCCTAAAATTATACAACCATTTATTTTAAACTTATCATGTTATTCAGTTGGCTGGCTCACTTCGTACTTACGAGTTGGAGTTTGGAGTTCGTCCCGTCCCGTTTCATTCGTCCGTCGGCTAAAAACTGGAGAAACTCTGGTGACTGCTTGGTAGCTAACTGTTGGTGGTGGTGTCGGCGATGATGGTTATGGTGGTGGCTGCGAAAACTTTGTCATGTTCCCAACAAGTGGTTTTTGTCATCGATGCACAATGTTGTCGGAGTTGTTGGAGTTGTCGGAGGAAGGCTTCTGGCAACTGACTAGCTGACTTAACTGAGGTTGCTCATCCCCCAGGAGCAGGTTGTTGTCGTCCTGCAAAACTTTTGTATAGAATTGGGTGCACTTGTTATGGACGTGGACCAGAGACGACTGTATGCAAATCGGATTGGAACCAAACATGCCGTTTTCGAAAGTTAGGGGTGAAAATGGAAAAACTTTCCCAGTGTTGGTTTAATGAATTTTTATTGAATAAAAATTCCGAGCGTGTAAACACAGAGTAACAGGGCTCATTGTCCCAGTCAGTGTAGTGAGAGTTATTGAAGTTTTGCCCAACCATGTTGTATTCGTATATGCGTTGTTTTTATTCGGTTTATGGATACATATACTCGAACAGCTACAGATACAAATGCAGTCGTACGCGTATGCTCAATTAAAATTAATTGCAACTCAATATTGGTTATGTTATTGTCTAATTACAATGCAGTGGCAATTGAACATATTCCTCTGTGTTTATGCAATCGTTCAGATTCGATACTTAGCATATATGTATTTGCATCTGAGGACTCCAGAAACTGGTCTGTGTTGTAAGGACGTGGTTCCTTTTTAAGGTATAGCGAATACGAGTAATACCCGCAACAGTTGTCATCAGGAAGTTCTTGTTGGCAAGAGTTTTAAGGAAAATATGATTTTTGAATTGATGAAAATGGTGGGGAAATTTTAAAATGTAAAAAAGCTCACAACTTGGAAATCTTAATATCCAGCGAGTGAAAGATATGTTTTTCGCTAAAGAAAGGGGGCGGAAATGTTATACATTTGGTTGGATGTTTGATAAGGTTTTTTTTTTTTAACGGACGATGAATTAGGTTAAAGAAATGTTGCTGTACTTAGTACGAGTAGTAAACTCTGCCATTTTAAAAAAAAATAAAATCAAGTAAGGGCACTTCCTCAGAATGGAACTAATTGTGATGTTTTCAATCAGAATTGGATATAGCCTGTTCAGTTAGCCCTACAGTATTGCTACTCACGCAGTAAGATCTGACACCGACGAAAGTCGGGTCCTATCATCCAATGATTTTTCCTTTGCTTTCTCTGTCGGCTTTGCCATGGCAGGATGAAGCAAGATTCCGAGGATCTGAAGTTGAGACCTCGAACTAAGTGGCAAAGAATTCGACCGCGGCAGACTATATGTTATAACGGAACGAAACCCAACATCCCATCTGATTTTGCAGAACGAAAATTGAGAACGCTCGCTGCTCCGTCAAGTTTGGTATCGACTTAACAGAAACTTTTGATGTCAATATAATGGGTATATAGGGTTTTTTTTTTTAAATTTGAACGTTTATTTAAGAACAACATGTACAATAGTATTATTCAAAGTATTGCCCATCTGAAGCTATGACTTTTTCACATCTTTCTGGCAATTTGTGGATCCCATCCCAAAAGAACTGCGCTGGCTTGGCAGCCAAGAATGAATCAAGCCAATTTTTGATATTCTGCTCTGATGTGAACCGTATTTCAGTGAGGGCGTTCTGCATCGACCGGAACAAATGGTAGTCAGAAGGGGCAAGGTCTGGGCTATAAGGCGGGTGGGGTAAGACTTCCCATCCACTGTTTTCCAAATAGTTCTTAACCGGAATAGCAACGTGGGGCCGAGCGTTGTCATGATGGAAAATTATTGCCTCGTGTCTGGTCGCATATTCCGGGCGTTTTTCGGCCACTGCTCTCTTCAAACGGATTAATTGTGTTCGGTAGTGTTGTCCATTGATGGTTTCACCCGGTTTTAGCAGCTCATAATACAGCACACCCATCTGATCCCACCAAATACAGAGCACATATTACCTTCGCGCCATGGATATTCGGCTTTGCCGTTGATTTGGCTGGTTGGCCGGGTTTCACGTATGATTTTTTGCACTTGGGGTTGTCGTAATGGATCCATTTTTCATCACCAGTAACAATCCCATGCAAAAATGAGTTCCTTTTGTGGCGTTCCAACAGCATTTCAGACATGCAAAACCGCCTTTCGACGTCTCTCGGCTTGAGTTCATGTGGAACCCAATTGGCTGATTTAGTGACACCCAAAGATTCTGCGAGCTCTTCTTGTATTTGGCAACAATCTTCATAGAGTAATGCTTCCAGTTCTTCATCTTCAAACTTTTTTGGCTGCCCAGGACGTTCATCGTCTTCCAAGCCAAAATCACCACTTTTAAATCGTGCAAACCACTTTTGGCACGTTCGCTCAGCTAGCGCATGTTCACCATAAACTTCCACCAAAATACGATGACTTTCGGCAGCAGTTTTCTTCATATTAAAGTAATGAAGAAGAACTCCCCGCAAAAACACTTTTTTAGGCACAAAAATTATTGTTGGTTACGCTTCAAATCAATGACATATACTGAAATGACATACAATGACAATAGCTGTCCTACGCATGTTCCAATGGAATAATACAAGCTACGCCATCTCATAGCAAACCGCACGAATTAAGTTATATACCCATTATGTTTGAGACCAGGTAACGCGCTTCTTTAATATCACACTTGAATAAATAATACGGAGCTCACAAACGAACACTGAAGACACAATTTTGCAAAAGTCTTTGCATCTACTAGCGTACGCCGATGATACTGACGTAATTGGTAGAACTTACGGTGTGTTCGCTAGTATTAAAACGGTGGTATCGAACCGGAGGGTGCCAAAAGGTGTCGACCACGGCTCTGCTATAAATTCTGCCAACAGCACCTCACAGAAATAAAACGAAGAATCACTCTTGCCAGTCGTTGTTTCTCCTATCCCGAACAACTAAGGAGACCCTATGTTGATCATCTCGATCCCCCTTTACGGCGCTGAAGCATGGATTCTATCGTTTCGAGTCCCGTAAAGATCGTTTGTACAATATGCGGTGGCATTTGCATTGACGGTTTTTGAAACAGAAAATTCAACGACGAACTATACGAGCTGTACAGCCATATAACACTAGTGGCCGTGGCTCAAGTGGTAGTGTGTTGGCTTCCCAATCGGACGGTTCGGGGTTCAATACCAGCCGTGACCGAAAGACTTTTTTTCAGGCAACTAAAATCTTGTGAGATGAATGGTTGTCTAAATACAACATCAAGTCCAATTTACATTAATAATTTAGTCTCCCCATTAAATGTTGGATGCCACCCATGGAGCGAAATAACCACTGAGCCCAAAAATCTTTCTCTCTCTCTCTCTCTATCCAATTTTCCGAAAAACTTAACACGTGCTCCGGCATTTTAAGAGTAGTAATACCCTCTTGAGTGTTAAGTTCTTTAAAAAAAAAAAAAAAAAAAAAAGTCAGAAAAGTGCGCATAAGTCGTCGGAGATGGCTAGGATATTTAGAGCGAATGGACACCAATTCTTCGGTCCGGTTCTCGAACCTAAGGGCACCGCAGTAGAGTGAGACTTCACCTTAGGTGGCGCACAAAAGTACTTTTAATAAGAAGTCAACTGACTCAGAGTGCATAACTGAAGGCAGTTAGATAAAGACCGGGGTAACTGGACAGGGCTTTTAGTTGAAGCCGAGGTTCATCCCAAATTGTAGGGCCACCTAAGTAAGTAAGCATGGAATAACTTTGGCTATTTTCCAAGATTGCGGAAAGTTTGAGTTAGTTATGCAGTGACTTATTATTCCGGTTAACACGAATTTTGAATCTGGGTCTTGCTTATCTAATTCTTATTTGTCTCACACTACTAATTAAAAAAGAAGTCTTATCTAAAAAAGCTTACTTATGTGGCTGCCAGAATGCAAATACGGGTTTTAAGAAAAGTTCTGTTTTTATCTCTACATATATTGTACAAGGCGGGCCATAATGGACGACTCTATGGGAAAGTGCCATAGATTTCACAAATGACGTCGAATGTCAATTCAGTTTTGACATTTTTGAAGCAAACAGAATTAGAATTTTGTGAATAAGACATTGAAGGCTATACTCCTGCAGAACGCGGAATGTTCGTCACGATATTTTTGTTGAATAACTCGTCAGTAATTTTGGCGTAACGTGCATTTCGTGCTCGTTTTCCGGGCCGCCTGGCTCCCACTGGTCATTCAGTGTGGCATTCAGCCGCACGACTCTTAGAACCCGGAACAATACGGAACCGAGCAAACTCTGAAAGACCTCGTTCCTCTCGTTCGGCCGAAAATATCTCTGCCGTTGCTGAAGGTATCGTAGAGGTTCCATCGACATCGACCAAACGGCGTGCCACGCAATTGGCCATTTCACGCACGTTTCTGCGGCGCATTTTGTTGAATGACTTGAAAATAATTCCTTAGAAATTGCAGGCACCATATCAGCAGATGGGTGTTGACCGTGAATCGATATTTCAGAGTACGTTGGAAAATGGACTTGACGGTATACTGACGAGCATTCTTAGTGAGATGAGGGTTACGGTTGAAGGTTTGGAGAGGCGGAATGGTACAGAATATTTCGATGGAGCACTGGTGGTAAAAATCCCTAGATATTTCGCAGCATTTTTGGCTGCATCAAATATGTGTGAAATTCCACTCTGTTGGTGGTTCTCCATTTACTAATGCTGTATACTCGTATATTGGAATTTAATGTTCTACGGCCGAAGAGCGGGGATTTGAGTCCGGGAACGAATATGAAAAGCAGAGGGTAATGTCATCAGCAAAGAATATATTGGATTAGAAGTAGCAGACAAGAGATCATTGATGAAGATTACAAAGATTGTCGGGGAGAGAACGGAACCCTGGGGCACATCAGCATTTATTTTGCGAATATCAGGCTTGGGACCATCCAAAACAATTTGAAATGAACGTTCCGAAAGGTAATTTCTAATCCATTGAAGAAGAGAGTCATCAATTCCAAAAGCACGCATTTTCGACAAAAGAGCCTGATGCCAAACTTGTCAAATGCCTTAGAAATTTCAAGTGCAACTATTCTACTTTCGCAAGATTGATGTACGCTTTGTTTCCACTTTTCGGAGAGACATGCCATCAGATCACCGGTGGAACTGCTGCTTCGAAAACCGTACTGCCGATCATTGAGAAGTTATCGTGTTTCGAGATATTTCATGAGCTGACGGTTTATTAGCGTTTCCATGACCTTGGAAAGAAGGGGCGTAAGTGCAATGGGTCTGTAGGAGAAGAGAGAAGAAGATTCGGTTTTCTTAGGGACGGGCTGGAGAAAAGCTGTTTTCCATCTTCTCGGAAAGAATCCTAAAGAGTAGGATCGATGGTAAAGCCTACGCAGTGATTTTGCCAGCGTAGAAGAACACCTCTTCAGAAGAAGGAGAGGTATACTATCTGAACCAGCGGATTTGTGTATGTTATGATCGTTAAGTACTCTTCCTGACGGAGAATGAGTCAGAATCTGTAATGATTTTGACAAATAGAATTTTTTGCCTCAGTTCCCGGTTGTATTAAAATTTTCCACGGTTAGGAAATGCGTTCCAGTCATTCCTGGCTCGTTTAAACTTTTTTCGGTTTTCCTCTGTCGCGTTGGTCTTGCAGGGCTGAGAAAACATTTCACTAACTCCGGCTGCTCGACCCATACTATTGCGTTTTGTTTTGGTTTGATACTCGTAATCCGATTAGGGATAAAGGATCTCATACCAAAGAGAATAGTGTCAGTAATTATATCAGAAGCGGCATCCACGTCATTATCCAGGAAACGTAACCACCAGTTAAAATTCCTAAAGAAGGTGTTGAGTCCGCTCCAATTATCTTTCTCGTATTGCTCTACGCTTCGTTTGGAAATCTCTTCTCAGTATACGAGGAATTAGCTGATATGACACAGTGATCAGATGAGTCTAGAGGGGAGAGCACATCGACTTTGTACTTATCAGGATTAGATGTTAAAAACAAGTCCAGCGTGTTGGCGGTATGACTATGAACATCGGGTATTCGCAGCGCTCATTAACAAGATGGCTCAATTTGTTTTCCGCAACGAAGATCTCAAAATAGCGGTCTTCGTGTGTTGTCTGTCCAGAAAGTCGAAGCCACCCAGAATTGTGTATATTGAAATCATCCGTAATAGTGTTTTAGTATAAGCATACAGAGATACAATTCTTTGAATGGAATCAGATAACGCGTCAAACTCGTTAAACGTCGAATTGTTGTCCTGCTTAGGGCTTCTGTAAATAAAGCAATGTTGTATAATTTGCCTACGGAGGTGGAATTTTACAGGGATTATATTGTAGTTGGTTAGCCCTCAAATATAATCTCGCACGACGTTCAAAATCCATCAAATCTTGTTCTTCTGAATTTGAGCATCAGTCAAATCGAGCATGTAACTTATGTACTTTACTGGACATACTGCAACCCGTGAGTTTAAAGTCTTCAAGCATATTTGAAATCAGCTCTTTGTAGTTCCCAGCTCTTATGTTTTTGAGGAAACCATGAATCACTACTTTGAAGCTGTCCTATGCTCGCCTTTTATGAGCACTGAGTAGCTTCCTATTATTTTCTTTATTTGTGGTCCGACGCAAAAAACTACAATAGCTTTCACCTTGGCTTCGAATGACTTGGATTTTTTTTAAATTTTGAAAAGTTTCTGAATTTTGACGAAGAGCTTATACGAATTGCTTCATGAGGCTTAATTTTATTTGCAATTAGCACATCAATATGTGTTTAAGCTCGACAATTAGGTCACATTTTATTATGCTTTCCCTATCTCGCACTGGGTTCTCTTAAGTCTTGAGTGCTGTTGGTATGTCTGCTCATCTGTCCCATAAGCAAAGGTAGCAAGAATGTTTGGTATACCCGACTTACGTTCCCACCAGAAAGACAAACATAGTAAAATCCGCTATCACAGGCCAGGGGTACTATACTATATGTACATGTGATACTTTAAACTCTCAAACACCATTTTCATACTTTCGTAATTTTCTTTGAACATCACGGTGCGAACCAAAGCTATAGACGAACATTTATTTCCATTATGGAGAAGGACAGCTTTTAAGCATTTTGTAGAACTGTCTATGGTCTCGTAGTAAGCATCGCGGGATGTGATGTCACTACTGAATAGCACACTTGAGTGCCTTGATACGACGCCAGTTAGCAGCCTAAAAACTTTGCTACTAAGGGACAGCAAGAAACTCGTTTACCTTTTCGAAATGTCCTTTTCTGGGTCTTACCTAACAAGTACATTGGACTTTCAGACTTCTTTCAAAGAAGCTTTAGATACTCCAACAAGCTCAGCAAGGCTTGGTCATCGCCATCACAGGGCATCTGCAATCAGTATCCTATTCATTTTTAATCGTTCATCTATGCCGTACTGTCTGGCAGATCAAATGTTCTGTCAAAGGAAATGTTCAGCGGGTACTCGTTCAACGCCGCTCACCAAATTTTTAAGCGGAAGCCTCGCTTTAGAATGACAGATACGCTTAAAGGCCATAAAGAAGCACGCCATATACCAATTCCTGGATTCATTTCTTTAGTTTGAAGCTCAGGCTCGTAAGATTTTCTGAGTTGAAAGGAATAACGGGTCTGAGGAACAAGCAACATTGTTATAAGGTAACCCTTCATATGACTTTTCGCTGAAAGAAGGATTGCAATAATGTGTAAGCTAAGCCCTTTAGATTTTGTATGGGCCTTGTCATTTCAGGCTATCACAGGGAGCAAAGGGTGCAACAAGGTCTAATGGTATCATAACTACATCTTTTACAGTACACGATCTTATTGCGATGAGATGTAGCATCAACCAAACTTAAAGCGAACGAGTACAGATATCCGTTTTTGAGTCAGTGTAGGTCTTGAAAAACATCATACCTTTGCTATACTCTATCGGCAATTACATTGATCTTGTTTCATTATGACTTCCAATTTCCCTCAAAATTGGAGTCAGCATTCGATACATAGTCGCTACTAAAATTTTAAGAAAAACAAGTAAAAACAAATATTTATCATCGAAAATGGATTTAATGCTTTTCAAAAACTCATTAAATTCTGATATTAACAGCATAACTTATTGGGGAACCACTAACAGAGTTGAATTTAATGCTTCCAAAACACAATGCTGTCTGCTGTCATTAAAGCGAAATTTAAACACCCAGCCGTTATCCATGAATGGCACTTGCACTGTTGAAACCGATAAACTTTCCATTCTCGGTATGTGTGTCAATGAAAACTTACGTTGGAATGACCACATATTCGGTGTCGTCAAAAACGCTGCGAAATGTCTAGGTTTCCTCAAGCGATGTAAAAAATATTTCACCCAATCTGATCTAGCCTCAATATATGTATAAGGCGTTCATCCGCCCGAAATTGGAGTACAATTCCCACATCTGGTCGGGTGTGCCCAAAACATCTCTGCACCTGCTAGATAGGATTCAAAACCGTGCGATAAAGCTCATAGGTGATACTAATATCACTCAAACAATGGACACTCTCGAACACCGACGTAATGTCTCATGTCAGAGTGAACGCATGGAATTCCGATTTCTACAAAGAAGTCCTTCACATCATTGCAATAGCAAAGTCCGTCTTCAGATCTTTCTTTGATCACTATGGTAACAATTGTTTCAAGCTAATTCCACTGTTTCAGCCGAGAAGATAGATTTCCTGCATAACTTTTGGGCAGGCTCAGATCTGTATGTTAATTATGTCATTTAGTTCGTTGGAGCTAATGAGATGTGGTTCGGAACTTACCGGTTTGATAAGGAAGGCATGGCTCTCATAGTTGGTACTAGTAGTTTGGAGTTGAGGTAATACGGTGTCTTTTAGCTCGTGAGGTCCTCTTGCTCTTAAGAGTATAAGCTAGTATTGAGAATAAAAAGTCAGCCTGGTTCCTCCGAGTTGAAATTGGTGAATCCTTGGGTCAGGGCGCTGATGTCTTTTCCTACTATATATTCTAGGCATCTTAGTCACTTGTTGCATACCTTTTTGACCTTGAAGATGTCATTGCACATTGAGTAAGCTCTTATGTTTTCACCTTTATAGCCGTCAGCGCAAACGGGACCAAAAATCACTCGAAGAATGATTAATAACATCTTAATATGCAGACGCTGTTTCCTTTGCACCATGGAACAGTACTGCAGTGATGAGGCTCTTAGAAGTAGACTAAGGGGCCAAATGATAAGGATTTTTTCCTTATATGCATTCTGATGAAGTGTCTTTCTTAAGAGAAGATGCGTACTTAGCAGTCAATTTATTTGATATTGTTCGATTCCTTCCTCTTATTGACAGCATATCATTGGTTTTGCACTCATTCGCAACTAAAGCAATTTTTTCTTTTCTGTTTCCATAGATGCCTTCTAAATATTAATGATGTCAGTGTCATCAGCGTATGGAAGCAGTTGCATAGAGCTTTAGAAAATTGTACCTCTGATGTTGGCTTTTGCACAGTTTTTTCAAGTGTGGTCCTAGTGTAGGCATTTTTTTGTACACTACTGTAAGTGTTCTCATATAACACATACTTAAGATTGTCAGAAGTAAATGTTAACCGAAAGTAAGAAACTATTGTCATAAGAAACTATTGTCATATCGTATGATGCTCACACTTTCTCATTTCTTTTACATAAGCGTACCGCTTCATATGAAAGTATAAATACAACCCGTCATGTCAATTTTCCTTCTTCTCAATAAACTGTCGTAAGTAGCACATCTCCTCTCAAGTTGTTTCATTTGACTCGCTCGCCTATCCTACACTAGAAAAATCACATAGCTCCAAACACTTGTCTACGAGGGGCGTTCAATATATTCTCGGTATCGATATGAAGGAAAATGCGAATTCAATTTAAATTGTTTTTATTTTTCAATATAATCTCCCCTAACATCAATGCATTTGTTACATCTTGAGATAAGCTTTTTTAAACCCCCAAAAAAATAAATTTCCTCTTTCTCTGCAAAATACCCATTTATTGCCGACTTGAGTTCTTCATCATCCGAAAATCTTTTTCCACGAAGACATTTTTTCAAATCCGGAAACAGGAAATAATCACTAGGGGCAAGGTCTGGACTATAGGGTGGGTGTTGGATTTCTTCGAAACCACAATCTCGCGCAGCAGCCTTGGAAACTCGCGCCGTGTGAACAGGAGCGTTGTCATGAAGAAGCAACACACCCGCTGCGAGTTTACCCCGTCTTTTCTTTTTAATTTCCTCCCGCAAATTATGCAAAGTGGAAGCGTAGGATGTGGCGTTGATGGTTTCACCTTTTTTTTTGTACTCAATGAGCAAGATTCCCTTTGAGTCCCAAAAAACTGTGGCCATGAGCTTTCGGGCAGACGGAGTGACTTTGAACTTCTTCGGGGGGTCTGTTCCTTTTTTATGCCACTGCATGGACTCTTGTTTGCTTTCAGGGTCATAGTGGTGGACCCATGTTTCGTCCCTAGTAACAATTCGATCCATAACACCGTCCGCGTTCTCACTACACATCTCCGAAAGCTCTCTACAGCATGCGATTCTCACTTTTTTCTGAGGCGCTGTGAGCATTCGTGGCACCCACCTTGCACTGACCTTTGAAAGGTTAAGATGGTCATGAAGAATGGTGTGAATGAAACCAATTGAAAGCTTGGTGATCTCTGCCATCATTTTCACCTTTATTCGGGCATCCTCAAGAACAAGGTTTTCGACTTCTTTGATGCTTTCTCCCGTACAAGCCGGGGCGCCGGAGCGGGGGTCGTCTTCAATGCTCTCTCTGCCTCTCTTGAACTCACTTGACCACTTTTGCACAGCTGATAATGAAGGTGCGGAACCCTGGTAAACAGCCACCATCTCTTCATGAATAGTTTTTTGACTTTTTCCTTGCTTAGTGAGAAATTTAATTACAGCGCGATGCTCAATTTTCACCATCATCGTCTCAGTTGCCATTAAGATTCTGTTTAACTAGAGATAAAACGCGAATTAATAATCACATTTATATGAAATTTTACATGAATGCACTAAATTAATAGTATTACTTGATAAATAAGTCAATTTATATATACAACTACGGTTTCACCCCGATACCGAGAATGTGTTGAACGCCCCTCGTAAATACCTTTTTGACATCAAATCTCTAGCTGAGATTGCTTTCAACCTTTACTGAGTAGCGAGCGTTCTGTATCGTCTTTCCCAACAATCTAAGGCAAAAATGCCAAAAAGCGCTCTTATATGAAATTGATAAAGAGGTGGTGAGGATTAATCAGGATTTATTGGTTTTTTCTTTCATATCTACCGTATGTGGACTTACTCAGCCTAAATTTGTTCCAAAAGTTAACACAATACTCTAGATATTATTGTGTACGCCATTTTAAGCAGTCTGATGTCTCTCTGTTAACGCGTTTAAACCGTCTCCTTCCTAGTAGATTGGGCAAACTATGATGAGGTCGTATTCATCAGGTATACTTTACTCCGACAAAATCTTGGCAGTAAGTTGGTGCATGTGCATGCTACAGGTCGTACAAAATCAATCATAGCTGGCTACTTCAACGCATGGGCCACTGATTGAGGTAGCATACGGACCAATAGGAGAGGAGAGGCTCTGCTAGAAGCAGTGTCGTCACTTGACGACGCTACGGGCAATGAGCACACATTTACTCGAAACGGCGTAGGCGTTTGATGTAAGTTTTGTAACAAGTTCCCTAGTGAGAGGATCAAGATGGAAAGCCAGTAAGGACTACACCCAAAGTGACCACCAGGCTATCCTATTTGAAGTGCAAGCAGGGAGAGCAACCCAGAAGCGCCTTCTAAACAAGCACACTGGACGAAAACACTTTTTTTCTGATTTTTGGAGAATCCACAATAAACCCAGGAGCAGCAAACACGATGCCTGCGGAGGTTACTAAAACAGTATCTAGGGCTTGCGACGCATCTATGGTACGGAAAACGTCAACAAACCGCCGGCCACCAGTATAAGGGTGGAACCAAGAGATAGCAGTGCTACGCTGCAAGTGCCATAGAGCTAAAAGACTATACCAGCTATCCAGAGGTCAGCCCTCCCACTAGAATTTACAGGTGCAATACAAAGATAGGCGTAGGAACCTTAAATTAGCCATTCGGAGATGCAAAAACAACAGCTTTAAAGAACTCTGCGAGTAAGCAGGGCCAGTTAACCCGGAGCTTTCATCTGTGTATAACGTCTGTACCCCGCATTCGTAAGCGAATTAGCCATAAACATTACCAAACGCGATCGGTCGCCTAATTCCGAGGACAATCGATTGTCCTCGGGCAAAAAAATTCGTGTTAATATGTCCGGTAAACACATTCATAGGAAGGACTCTAGATTTAACTACTGGAGTCCCCTTCAATGTCAATCGGACGATGATAAAGAAAGTGAGAATATGGACGAAATTGTTTCGCCAGTGCAAAAGAAAGTGTATGTTCCACCCATAAAATTGATTCAAAACTCGAGTGAATGTGTGCACCAATTAATGCAATCACTTAAAATAAATGATTATTTTGTCAAAAAAATCTCAATCGGAATTAAGATAGTCTGTGAATTAATTCAATCGTACACGAGTGTGCTCGGTAAGCTAAAAGACAATGATTGCCAATTTTTTTCACATGACCTTCAAAGTGCTAAAGCGTTTAAAGTTGTTCTCTACGGCATGAATGACGTGATGTTGCTGTACTTAAAAGTGAACTAATTGAAATCGGTTTAAAGTGCATCGGCATAAAAAAGTAACAAAAAAATACGAACTAAACAAAGCTATGTACACGGACTACATCTATTTAATATCTTTTGAAACTGGTTCAATTGCTCTAAGAGATTTGCGAAAAAACTATCCATTCCATCTTTCATACACAAGTAAGTTGGAGTTTTCACCGAAAACTTAAAGGCAGACATTGAGTTAGTCGCAACTGTCAAATGTTCGGCCATGGTGAGCGTAATTGCCGCGTAAAAACATATTGTGCGATCTGCGCTGGTTCCCATATGACTTCCAGTTGTAATAATTCCTCTCCATATAAATGTGCCAACTGCAATGAGAGCCACAAAGCTACCGATATGGCATGCATCAGCCGTTCCAAGTACTTGAAGATGGAAACGAACGTAAAACGAAAGAGGAATCCTAATTCTAGCGCAGCTTCTTCAAAATCAATTCCTGCGCCCACTGCTGACAAACAAGTTTCGTTTGCTTCTATGACGGATTTTCCCCCGCTTCCACTACGTCATCATGCTGCAACGGCTATGCAGAGTAACACTGCATGCACAACTACGCAGCCTTCAAACGCCTGGGTAAGCCAGACTCAAACAAGTTCGGTCGTAACTAACACCAACGAGATGCAAGCAGGTAGCAACTCCACACTTTTCACTATTGAAGAGCTCAATTCATTAGCTATGGAAATGATAACAAAATTATCTGTATGTAGAACAAAAGTTGAACAATTTGAAGTTATCACACATTTAGCTACTAAGTTTTTGTCTTTTAATTGCAAATAATGTGGTAGATAGTAATATAAAAATAATAACATGGAATGCTAGAAGTATACGTAGCAAAAAGATTGAATTCTTAAACTTTTTAAACAATAACAATATTGATATAGCTCTAGTAACTGAAACTTGGCTTAAGCATGGTGATAATCTGTCCACTTTTGAATTTAAATGCTATCGAGTAGATAGAATAGATAGAAGAGGTGGAGGTGTTGCAATACTTATATGAAGAACAATTCAACATTCGCTCTTACCAATTATTCATACACGTTTAGTAGAAAATGTGGGCATAGAGGTAGAACTAGAAAATCATCAAGCAGTTAAAATCTACTGTGTCTATTTCGCTGGTGCTCGTAAGTCTGTTGAAAATAAATATTTGTTTAAAAACGATTTAAAGAATCTTTTCTGTGTAAATGGTAAATTTCTGGTAGACGGTGATCTCAACAGTAGACACAGGGAATGGGGCTGTACAAGAGCCAATGTTTGGGGGAATTTACTCTCGGGCCTTTCTGAATCACTTCCAATATCAATTTTGTATCCTCTGTGTCCTACATATGCTCCAGCTGGTTCTCGTGGCCGACCTTCTGTTCTCGATATTTTTATTTCAAATAGTCCTAGTTTTATTACGCAACCAATATCATTAAACGAGCTATGCTCTGACATCAATCCAGTCCTGTGAAACTTTTTTGGTCGGGCAAGGCAAATGTACAGTACTTCCAAGACCTAAAAAATGCAAATTGGAAACGATACCGTGCAATTATTAGAAGAAGAGTTCAAGAAAACTATGCGAACCTTGAATATATATCTACTAAAGAAGAAGTAGATACTGTTGTAACTGACTTCAATGATTTAATCCTTGAAGCCGTAGCTGACTCCATACCAAAAATTAAAATAAACAAATTTTACAAAAAGCCTTCCCCTCATTTAGCAAAATTAATTAAACTGAGAAATATGCAAAGAAGAAATTTGCAAAGATATCGGCAGTTGTTATATCGAGATAATATGCAGCAACTAAACCAGTTGATCTCGAAACATATAGCTCAACAACGCCACTAGGAATGGAATAAAAAACTTGATTCTCTAGATAAGAACGCTAAACCATTTTGGAATGTAGTTAGAATAATTAAAAATAAAAACAAACAGCTACCTGGACTTCGGAATGGATCTAATTTCTATTACACTGATGATGAAAAAGCAACGCCCTTGCCATTACTTTTTTAAGAAATCACTGTGTATCAGCAAGCCTAGGCGATCCAGCAACAAATGCATTGGTTAGTGAAACAATCCAGGATTTCAACACCCTAATTCCTGTCACCCCCTTAAATGCACTCCTTACAGAAGACGACGTAAAATTTCATATCGGTAATTTAAATATAACAAAGATTGAACATCTTATAAAAAATTTGTATCTCAAGCATTTGCCGAAAACTGGAGTGAAATTTTTAACAGACATTCTAAATGCATGTCTGAAAATCCAATATTTCCCCAATACTTGGAAAATAGCCAAGGTGGTTCCAATTTTGAAAGTTGGAAAACACCCTGTAAGCTCTGAAAGCTATAGGCCGATAAGTTTGCTTAGCAGTGTAAGTAAAATATATGAAAAAATTCTCAAAGAAAAAATATCAAATATAATTACAGAATGTAGCATATATCCTGACGTGCAGTTCGGTTTTAGACCTCAGCATAGTACCTCCCACCAGGCTCTCCGAATTTGTAATTTTGTCAAAAAAAAAACCGCCAACAAGGAAAATCAACCGGGATGATGCTTTGGACATCGAAAAAGCGTTCGATTCCGTTTGGCATGATGGTCTTTTATATAAAATGATTATGTACAACTTTCCTCCGTTTCTGTGCAAGATAGTCCAAAGTTTTTTGTCAGGTCGTAGTTTTAAAGTCCAAATCAATGGTAGCGTTTCAAGTCTGATATGTTTTGAGTCGGGTGTGCCGAAAGGTTCTGTTCTTGGTCCAATTTTGTACAATTTGTTTACGTCTGATTTTCCCAATTTAACCAACTGTGAAGTTGCAATGTTTGCAGATGATACTGCACTACTCTCATCAGACGAATTTGCTCTCACTATTGAGACTAATCTTCGCAATGCGATGGTAGTAATAGAACACTATTACAATAGGTGAAAAATTAAGGTGAACGCTGAAAAAATGCAAGCTATCTTTTTTACCCGAAAAAGAAAACCTTGCTATCTTCCGAACAGCCAACTGCAACTGCATGGATCGACTATAATCTGGTCCAATTGTGTAAAATACTTAGGTATGTATCTTGACAGCAAACTTACATTTCATGAGCATATTTCGAGAACCCTACAAAAGGTCAACATAGCGATAAGGATGTTATATCCTTTTATAAACAGAAAATCAGCTCTGTCCAAGGAAAACAAAGTGATCATACACAAAGTAATTTTCCAATCGATACTACTTTATGGGTCCCCTGTGCGGGGAAGTTGTGCGCAGTGCCACATTAAACAACTGTAAGTAGCGCAAAATAAGCTACTTAAGATGATGCTTAACCTTCCATGGCACCATTTTACTTCAAAGCTCCATAGAAGAGCGAATGTTGAGTTGCTATCGGTAAGAATTAAAAAACTTACGTGCAATTTTAAAAACAAATGTGCTTACGCTAAAAATCAGCTACTTAAAGACCTATTGTAGTTTATCTATATATCTATTCATTTATATGTCAGTTTATATGTTGTATACATGTAGATTTATATTTATTTATTTATTTATTATTTTATATATATTTTTGTAATTATCTATTTATTGATTAATTCTTTATGTTATTTATGTTATTTATTTATTTATTTATTTATTTATTTATTTTGTTTGTTTGTTTAATTTATTTATTTATTTACTATTTACTCACTTGTTAAGGCAATATTTATTATTGTTAATATATTTTTATTTTTATTTACTTACGTACCTGTACCCTTATTTATTTATTTATATACTAATGTACTATTTATTTACTATTATTATAATCATTTAATTATTATTTATTTATTATTATAATTATTATTATTATTTTTTTTTTGTACTTAGATTTATCGTATTTTCCTCCAAATTTAATTGAATTTTTTTTTATTTTTGAATTATAATAATACTTTACAAAACAAAAAAAAAAAAAAACAATGTTTCAGTAGAAAGATATAAATAATGTCATATCTCTGTAATGTAAAATGTGTGGTAACTATCCTTTGTAAAAATTTGTATACGAAATAAAGATCTATCTATCTATCTAATCCCTGGGGTACCGCCTACACGACGGTCATGGCAAAACTAAAGGGCTCTAGGGCACCTCCACTTTTATGCCCTTTGCTGATGCAAAAAATAGTGTGGGGATTATTTCCACCGCAAGCACCAACAGAGCAAATAGAACCACCGCAGGAAGTAGGTGAGATCCCACCAGTTACCCAACCGGAACTTCTGGATATACATATAAGCCATTTAGGACAGAAGATGGAGAGGATGTATCAAAAAATACGGCACCGTTTTAACGTTGGACGTCAAAAATGCGTTCAACTCTGCAAACTAGGGGCTTATAGTACACTCTCTCAGGTCAATGATGGTGCCATGGTTTTTAATAAAAATTATGCTAAGTTACTTCGACTATCGGTTCCTACTCTACGATACCGACGATGGAGTAAGGCAGTACCACATAACTGGCGGAGTTCCACAAGGATTGGTATTAGGACCTCTCGTAAGGAATACTATGCACGACAGGGTGCTAAAACCTTGAATCCCGATTGAGGCTAAAATCATGGGCTTTGCAGATGATCTTGCAATCGTTGTGGCGGCGAAAAACCTGGAAGAAATAGAAGGCATTGGCAATAAATGTATTCGAAAAGTTAGACGGTGGATGGCAACAGTTGGGTTACAGCTGACAGAACATAAAACGGAAGCAGTTCTGGTAACCAGTCGCAAGGAAAGGGAAACAATCACCATCAGGGTGGACGATCAGGATATAACATCAAAACTGGGTAACAGATACCTACGAGTAGGTATGAGGATTGATGCTGGGCTCACTTACAAGGAACACCTTGAAGGAATGTGCGCATAGGTGAGCGCTGCCTTATCCAGAATAATGATAGACATAGGAGGACCCACATAACAAATGTACGCGGCACCAATATGGGCGAAAGCATTGAAAATTAAGTCATACGCAAGAAAGACGAACTCTGTCAACAGACTATGTGCTCTGGGAGTTTGCTGTGCATATCGGACAGTGTCAGATGATGCTATATATGTCAATGCGGGAATACCACCAGCAGATATTCTGGCTACTGAGCTATGAAGGACCTACGATGCCAAAATTTGGGAACCCGGAGTTTCAGTCAAAGATATCAAGCTGGGAGAAAAGCAGCGCATCACAAGTGCGTAGCAAGAGAGATGGAACCGGTCTACAAAGGGGAGATGGACTTACCGACTAATACCCGATATTCGTAAATGGGTAGAACGTAATTACAGAGAAGTAGATTTTTACTTAAGTCAGCTCCTAACTGGACATGGCTGCTTTCAATCATATCTACACAGGTTTGGTCTGAAGGAATCTCCCTTCTGCTTAAACTGCGGAGCGGCCAGGGAAGATGCACAGCACTTATTTTTCCAGTGCGCACACTTCAGAGCAGAGCGCAGAGAACTAGAGGAGAAAATTGAAGAGATACCAACTTCTGAAAACATCGTAAACCATATGCTTAGATCAAGTATTATATGGGATGCGGTGAAACAGGCTGCGGCAAAAAAAATGAAGAAACTTCGGCGGTTGGAAAGAGTCAGAGCGAACACTTATGAGAATTAAACCCAGGCGGCATCTCTAATACAATAAAGAACAGTAAATACTGCACACACTGTCGAACCAGCAAACGGAGAAAGATGGGCATCTTTCTTAGGGTTTGCGAACCGTGCATGCTGATAGCCCGGGCTAGGCGCAACCAAAAAAAAAAAGTTGGTGCATGTCATTTACTAAACCATCTTTACCTACCTTAAATAGCTGGCTAAGTAGGCCGTCCGGTCCATATTTTTATTTCATTTTGGTTGGGTGGACGGAAATTTTGGCTTTCATCGCCCATATTGGAACGTTCGTTCTCTCTGATAGCGGAATTTGTGTCACCTCAGCCGTAATTTTGTTTCCGAATTTCTATGCTCTTATCTATAATAAGTTTCTGTTCAGGTCTTCTTCGCTTGACTCATTTTTGAAGTAAAAATTCGGAACGTTGTTGATGGAGTAGTACTTCTCTATTTCCCCGATTGTGCGCCGTTCATGCTTTTTTCTATTTTCCTGCAGAGAAATTGTATTTCTATCCAGCAGAGATGCTTCATGGCAAGTTGTTTTGTTGCATGTGCTTGCCGGTATTCTTCACCTACTCCAGATTCTGTGGTGAGGATCAGGTGAGACGCAGCATAACATTTGTGACATTTCCGATGTTTTTTTGGCATTAATACTATTTATCACACAACGTAGGTTTCATATCATGTGTCGACAGCTTGAAGGATACGCAATCGATACAGGTCTTGGGCAAAGTATATCCTGTCATTTGGGCTTTGTGTTACCGATATCAAGCTAAAAATTGGCTTCGGTATCCTGAATTGCTAACAGATTATCAGTATACACCAAAGACTTTATATAGCCTCAAAAGAAGTAATGAAGTAGAGTTAAATTGTACGATATTGGACGTCAATTCACTAGTACATTACGCAATATAATGTTGGGGTTGAATCAGTAAGTGAATAGTTGGTAGTTGGCAGTCCTGCAATGTTCAAATCAATATTGTTAATATTTCAATAAGAAAAAATTACAGAATGTTGGGTATTGATTGCAACACAAGCTCTGGAATTTATGTACATATATTGGGGAAAAAAGGCGCAATTGAGTCCCATGATTCTCTTCTGGACTTATCTCAACAGTGAGTTTCGTTACTATATATACCCTATTCTTTTTCGAAGAAAAACAAAGTTCTACTTAAATTATAAAAAACTCGTTTGAATCTGCGTCAACTACTATAAATAGGTGAAGCCGTCGATCATTCCGCAAAATTTTAAACATATCCACGATGGATTTTTTCTCGACATTGAGGGTGCTTTCAACAATGCACCTTTTGAAGGGATCAGCAATTAGGCCAGACAACAGAGCGCAAGCAAATCACTAAAGTTGTGGATAAAAGCAATGGTAGTGAATAGTATCTTGATTTCGTATGCTGACTGCGGCCAATGTGTGGTGACGGGTGTAAGCCGTGACGTCCTGTGTCCACAGCTGTGGACCATGTTTGTCTATGCTCAGTCCAATGAGGATGATATAGCTGCACTCCATGTTGGATCATGCCAGCTGTCTGTCTCCTCTTAGCCGCAAGCAGTTCTTGACGTGATCGACGACTGGGGCACTAGAAATGTGATTTTAGTCAAAATGTACGGGAAAGCCTACTGGTCTGGCTCATTTAGTGCTTAAAGGCATCACTATCCAATTCTCCAGTAAAATTTTGGCAATTTTGGCGGACATATTGAAGCCACATTGTGGGTTAATCGACTTAGTGCGTGAATTAAACTTTTAATTCCGGATTTACTTTTTCTAAAAATGGTTTTTCTTTTTCGCGGCACAGTGATAGCAAGAGTACAATAAACTGTTTCTGCATTCTACTGTTTGCGCCAGCAAAAAAAAAACAAGAAAAAAACGACATGGTAAGACATTTTGCTTACCATTGTTCACATGCTGGTGACAATACACTTTCAAGATAGGTGATGAATTTGGTGGACAATGTCCTAGTGCTCCACTTACGTCCAGTTCACATATTGAAAAAGGGTGATAATGTGCACCTTGCGAATGACATATCCATGAATATCCATGTTGAGCAAGCGCCAAAATAATCTCAATAGCCACAAATATATGTATATGTACATACATGCAAAATCCAGTTTAGTGTACAGCCAACCTTTACAAAAGTACCTCAAATTTAACATAACTCCAAAAAACTAGACATATACCTGTAAATTAAGTAGTGCTCTTACCTTCAAAATAGTCTGTACATTCATATATACATACATGTATGTCGTCAATGACATACATGGACATTGGGAAATGATTCCTGGGTATATTCTATGAAGAAAATCGGTTTACAGAAAGGGTCTATCTCGAATGTTGACAGTATTTATCGAGAATTTAAGAGAAGGCTTACTTTGGTGTACCCTGACCCATTTTAACAAAAATTGCTCTGTTAGTACTAATGGCAGAAACTCTGTGTATGATATTGCTTTTAGTGGAAATATTTGCCTTTGTAACGCCGCTTAAAGTTGATATCTTGTTAGAGTCTTTAGATATTCTCCAGAAAATGCCTAATTAACATCACGTTTTACAATTTTTTTCTTATGAAAGTAAAAATAGGAAAATAAAAAAACTTCATTAATTTTACACAAAACCTTATAGATTTTATGATACTTAGGAAAACCTGCAGCAGATGAAATTTAAAAAAAAAGGGTTTATTTGCTTTAAGTTCCAAAGGCTATGCATAAAAAATGGTTTTATGTGGTTTTGGATAACTTTTATTTTATGTGTGTACTAAAACAGTTATTGGGTCTACAAGTAAGTTTCCAGCGTTTGTCAGAGATGGCGCCGCCAGTGGATCCAGGGCAGAAATGTCAGACCCTATGTGTTTTATTTGTAGGTTTTGTATCTGTCAAATAAAAGAGCACGCTGTAAAATTCTTTAATAGCTATGCAATTTTAAAAAAAATATTGGCAAATTAGTGATTCGGGGAAAATCACTCTTACGAGTATGTATTGTCAACTGTTGTTAGAAGCGTTGGCAAAAAATCATAAATTCCTTTTTTACCTGTTGCAGGTTTTGCCAAGTATCATAAAATCTGTGGGTTTTTCTGCAAACTCATAGATGTTTTTTTTTTATTATTGTTACTTTCATAAAAAGAGCGCCAGGCAAAATTATCCAATTTCATTAGAAAAATGCGTTTATCTCAAAATTTTCAAGTTAGCTGTGAAAGAAGAACGAGCAAGGCAGAGAAAACTAAAAGAAGAGAAAAAAAGACTAAAGTATTTGACTGCCAAGAACTTCTCGACTTCACACAATGGCCCACCATAAGATATTCACGAACAGTCTATCAGTTCTGACGAAACTTGTGATGAAAATTTTCCCTCCACTTCACAAACGTTACCCGTGAGTTCGCTGTCTACCACAATAAGAGGAAGGACGTGTTTTAACACCCCTAAATTAGTTGCTGCCTTAGATAGGTGTCAACTAAGTGTAAGGGATTCTGTTTACATACTTCAGGCTGTAGTAGAAGCACTTGATCTCAGTTATGAAGATTTTACAATCAAGAAGTCTTCTTTTCAACGAATTGGGATCCAAATGAAAGAAGAAAAAGCAAAACCAATCAAATCTGATTTTCAGAACAACGTGCCTGAAATTGTGACCATTCACTTCAATACACTTGTCTATCCGAACCAACAGAACTGAGAAGTAATTCAGGCGTAATCTTCCGGCAAGCTTCATTTATTCGTCTTTTCATGTCCTCACGTGTTGTTGGCTTTTTTCTGTAAGCATCACTTTTTTGGTAGCCCCACAAGAAGAAATCAAGTGACGTAAGATCAAGTGATCTAGCAGGCCATTGCCTCGGACCCCCTCGTCCGATCCATCGTGTATGGTAAACATTGTTTAAGACGGCCCGGGCTACTTGGAAATAATGGGCTGGACAACCATCATGTTGAAACCACATTGTTTGTCGCAACTCCAATAGCAGTTCTTCTAGTAATACTGGAAGATGGTCCCGCAAGAAGTTTGCATACTTTTCGCCATTCAAGTTGCCTTCAATAAAATATGGACCTATTAAATTATCCCCAATAATTCCCGCCCAAACTTGCGGGAAACCAAAAAGGGTTTTCGGTAGCCCAGTAATGCATATTATGTCGATTGACCGTACCGTGATTGGTGAAAGTCGACTCATCAGGGAATAACACCTTGGCGAAGAAAAGGGGGTCTCGTTCAATTGGCTGAAGTGCCCACTGACAAAAGGAAACCCGGTTGCGAAAATCCTCACTAGAAAGTTCTTGATGCATTGAAACATGATAAGAAAGGTATTTATGTCGGTGTAATATCTTACAGAGAGTCGCTTGAGAAATTCCTGATTCACGACTTATTTGGCGAGTGCTAATGTGAGGATCGTGTGCAACGGCAACGAACACTACTATTTCATTGTCCTCAACAGCCACCCTATCTGACCGATTCCTTTTCTTTGGTTGCACACTTCTTTCACCAGTGAATTGTTGGATGACCCGATAAAAGGAAACGCGCGATCGTATCTGGTCTGGGAAACGTTGGGCGTAAAGAGCAACAGCACCATCAATGTTCCTTCCACTTTCTCTATAAATCAATATCATTTCAATTTTCTCTGGAATTGAAATAGCCTGCATTATTAATCTGGAAAACGTTACTAATAATAATCAGTTCCTCAAAACAAATATCGAACTTCTAAATGAAGTACAGTTCCGTTCAAGTAGATAAAAAGGGCAGAGTGCACATCATACTTTCTCAGATAAGTTTAGGACAATTTGTCTCTATCTGAAATTTCTTTGAGTTTTAACTTCACTCGAGGCAATAATGACTTCCTCAAAACAAATATCGACCTTCTAACACGCTAACAACGTTGGAAACCGATTAATGATTTAGGCGTGCCAGTGCAGTGGTATCTAGCACTGAATGAATAAGACCTTTGAGACAAAGTCGTGTGCCCCATTGAGGAATACGACTGAGCAATGAAAATCAGGAATTATCATTTGAAAAATCAAAAGTGACCTTCGTTTGACCTTGAAAATGGGTCTCAAGGTCAAACTCGTGGTTACCATCTTATGTCCCCTTTAGAACCTTGTGACTTTTGTCTGGAACAATTTTCGCGATATCGCGTATTTTTCAAGTAATTTGGATGTCTCAAGTTAAAAAACTCACCCTGTATGTACAGTGGCGAGCAAAAATTAATATGTACATGTTTCACGAAAATGAAATAAAAGGCAATAATTTTTAAGCGGTTTCATTTAGCTTGCCCTATTCATTTGTTTGCTCGTTTGGGTCAAATTTTGTAGTTGAAATTTAGCCCCCTTCCTGTTGACAGATTGATCTGAAATTTGATGCACACCTTTATGTAGTTCTGATGACAGTATAATTTAATATAATCAGTATCACTGTAAATCCACTGTAAATACAAAATGGCGGACTACCCCCTCAATATGGTTATCAAATGAGATGACTTGACTGGTAGAATACTGTACACTATGACGGGACCCCGCCCAATTATCAAGGCTTCGCCCATCAATGACGTTGTCTAATAAAAAGCGGGGGCAGAGCATATTACTGGTCTATTCGTAAACATCTTCAGATGACGCCTCTGAATGGTTGCTACGATTTGACCAGTTACAAGTTTCCGGTCATAGGTTTTGTTGGCGGCAGGACCACCGGTAGTCCCTATTAGGACTTAAATCATGGTACCATGAGAGTCAGGTAGGCCCCCTTGTGGGAGCGTCATGGTGGCTGTGGTTTAAGCCTAAATCGCGGGAAAGGGTCTTCCTGTTGGTTTGACCTATTGTAGAGTTGCAAATAAGTCCTGGGTGCTGTGACCCTAAGAGCAGCAAGAGGTTTTAGGTCGGCCTCGACTCATACCAAGGGTGGAACTTGTGCCTCCAACACAGTTCCGAATTGGTATCAAAATATTTGTGGCGAGCGATGGCAAGGCGTATCCTTGCTCCCATGGATGTATGGGCATCCCGTAAACATAAGTCTACATGACAGGTGGTTTACGTTAAAAACCAGAGACTAATGTACACTATGACAAATTTACATATTTTCTCACACCTTCTCAGAAACACCTGAGCAACATAAGGCCAGGTTAATAGAGCAACGTCAGGGTACCCAACAACAACGAGCTGCAAATCTATGCTATTAACACATTGTGGATACGTGTTTGTGAAATTTGTACCAAACATACTCGTACAGTACGTTATTACACTGTTGCATTAAGAAAACAACGTTACTTTAATGTTCCCGCTGCCAAACACAAGTCACCAGCACCACCAAAAGCTTTCTGGATCCAGGTTCTACGAGTATACCAGACATGATTCAAGCGCTGACGCAGGCAGAGCAACGTTTACTGTGCAGAATAATTCCGTTTATTAAAGTCGTCAAATTTACTGGGCTATCTTTGAGGTCAGTGAAAAGCTACTCGTACCTAATCTGCTTCCGAGATCTTCAAGCCAGGTAGATATTGTTATAGTAACAGAACGATTGGAAAATTTGAACATCACAAGAGAATTCACAATATCCCGGGAAAAAGTCTACAGTGTTTTAAGATGGTTAATTAGAAATAACCCGCTTTACAGAGATGTACGTATTGACGAAAATGCCCAAATTTGTGAACAAGCCTTGATACGACTTAATGTGCCAGATTTATCTGAAGATGGAGAACATGCAAGAATTACCGACTATGCCGATATACAATGTAGTGCTAAGTCGTTAGCAAATATCGTGCGGGCCGCAATTCTCAACCCTCATCGATGTTAGACGGTGACTCCTTATATTGCCAAATTCGTGCTCTACTACCCCTACTAAATGAACTGGACGAAACACGATATTTAGAGATGCGAAATTTTCATGTCGTCAAAGAAAACATACAAATGTATGACAAGCGATTTTCTATAGAATATGATGAAAACACTATTCTTATTGGAAGTCTTCATGACCCTGTCAATACCAAAAATATTGGCATTACCTTACTGACAGCTTTAACTCAATTATTTGACGGCCATCTTTCGGATATATTGACAGCTTCGAATAAATTTGTCAGCATACTCGTATTTCGCTCTGAGCATAAATACTATTTTGCTGGCTCCCATTCTTGTGGCCCTAAAAGCAAACCAACGGCAAAAAATGGCAGAGCCTGCATTATAGAATGCGACAACCTGCAATAACTTTGCCGTATCTATAAGAGATGCCTTGGGTGCGTAATATGGCTTACACTCTAACACGTGTAGACATTTCAGGGAAATTGTCATTACTCATCAAGCTGTACAAGTACAGCAACAACTCTCGAACCCGATATCTGCAACTGTTCCTATGCAAACATCTAAAATGTTGCTTATTGATGGCGCCCAACCCGATGTCGGCCATGAGCTTGAGGTGTCTGAAAATGTAAACGAGATTAGATGACAGACGAATGATAATATTGTCAATGAAGGTCATGAGATAAAGGCAGAAGAATTTGCGTTGCATCAATTATTCTCATATGGCAAAAATGACTTGAAAGAACAAAGACCAGTAAATATAAGTCATTTAGATTACTATCAATTTCGTATTCCAGGTATTGATACTATATAGGTTTCAGCGCAACGATTACCTGTTCTACGCTCTTTCAATGTTTGAGTACAATCGGGTCAAGTCAACCATTGCAGCATGTGCTAGAAGAGTGGAAGGTGAAAATGACAATCGAGTAGAGGACCTACACTTGTATTTGAAATATCATAGAGGTTCCTTCCGCTGCTTATTGGCGTAGTGCCCTCAGTGAGAGACCATTGGTGGAGAATAGAATTTCAAAATAGAGGAAGTCCTCATCTGCATATAGTTATTTGAGTGTAAGACCACCCATCTGTGGAGATACCTGAAAGAATAGCTCGCATTGATTTAGTATGTAGTACTGTCACTCCTTCTGAAAATTCAGAACTATACGAATTGGTTGAAAGTTGTCAAATACATCGTCATACTAATATCTGCACGAAAAATAACAATACAAATATAATGTGTCGTTTCAACTTTCTTCGCTCAGAATGCTCAGAGACACATATTGTTGATCCTTCATCTAACGAATTTATCTATAATGGTGGTCGCATTTGAGTTCTAAAGAGAAAAAGCGAAGATTGTTGGGTAAATAATTACAGTCCTGCTTTGCTTAAAATGTGGAAAGCTAATATGGATATACAACCATGTGGTACTACCGAGTCAATTACTTATTACATCGCCAAATACGTATCAAAATCAGAACCTACGAATCTGGATGGTGAAGTAACACAAGCTATTTAACAAATTAGATGAGAAGAAACCGACGTTTCGCGTAAGCTTTTTAAAATATGCATGCGCATACTGAAAGAACGACAAATTTCAGCTTGCGAATGCATATTCAGATTTTGCCATTTAAATATGCGTGACAGAGCTCGAGAAAATCTGTCTTTCTCAATACTCGTAAACCGGAGCAACGATATAAAGTGTTGAAGTTTACTGAAGCTGGTTAAGCAGCTGGTTATTGCGCCAATATATTTGAACGATATGAAAAGCGACCAACTGATCATCCCGACTATAATTTCAACAACAAGTGTGCTATGGAGTTTGCGATGTTGTTTGAGTCATACTACACGAAACCACCAACAATTAATGAAGACAACATGGATACAGATGCGTATGTACCGCGTTGGCAAACAGTAAGAAAGCGTCTTATTACACTAACAAACAACACAAAAATGACTATTAGAAACACGCCAGCTGCAATACGGGTTCCTAACTTCATAGCAGCTTCTGATCTTGAGTCTAATTATTATAGTTTGCTACTCCAGTATATGCCCTATCGTAATGAGAGTGAACTGATGGGAGAATATAATAGTGCCAGAGACGAATTTCTCGCCAATGAAGAACGGTTAAGGGAATTAAATGTTTATTTAGGTCTCTATCGCCAGCGTGACAAGCAATTTGAAAACGCATTCAATCAAGTACACGCGTTTCAGATATTGGAACAGGAAGAGCCCATAGGACTAGACTGTGAAGAAAAAGTTCCATATCTGCCAATGAACAATAAGTAGTTCACAATGGTAACTCAGTCCATACAAAGTCAAATGTCGGGTGCCGCTTAAAAATATTCTTTACAGGTGGAGCTGGTGTTGGTAAAATATTTCGACTGAATTTACTACGGGGCCAAATTAACAGGTGCTATGCGAAGGATGCAGTAAAGGTATACGCACTAACGGGAATTGCAGTACGATCAATAAATAGAGCTACCATATATCTTAGAGCTGTCAGTACAGAAGGATGGTCGAACTACGTCACCGCTGTCCGGAAACTATTTACGAATAATGAGGCAACAATGACTCTGTCTGATTATCGATGAAATTTCTATGGTATCATATCAAATGCTATGCATGATTGATGCCTGATTAAGGCAAATTAAGCACCGTGAAGACGAGTTCTTTGGAGGAGTAAACGTTTTACTCTTTGGTGATCTTTTGCAACTGCCTCCTATCAAACGCTCTGGAACACCTGTATTCAAACAGCCTGAATATCTCCAACCAGCCACGCATCTGTGGCGTTTGTTCACACTTTGTGAGCCGACTGAGAATATGCGTCTGCAAGGTGATCATACTTTTATTGATGTATAAGAGAATCGGTGAGCTAACCGCACATCATTTTAGTATTTTGATGCAAATAGTTATTCAAGACCCAAGTGATAAGTTTGCAATAGACAAGGCGTTAAGGGTATACCCCACTAATCAGAAAGTAAACGATCACAACGCTACTGTTTACAATTTGCTCCGAAACAAGGGTGCTCGAATTTATAAAATAAAAACACAGGATCAGCTAATTGACGTCACACGAAATATAGATAATTTGAATTTAGCTAATGTAATATAAACAGACAGAAAATAGGGTGGAGGCTTACCAACAGCACTTGAAATATTTGTAGGAGCAAAATTTATGTTGCTGTCCAATATTGACGTTTCGGAAGGATTGGTAAACGGCGCTATCGGCTACACTACTGAAATTGTTTGGCCTCAGTTTCGCGAACCTAAATGTATGAAATAGATTTACCCTTAGTTCAGATCGACTTTGGAAGAGACGTTGTACTACACCTTATTCTCCCTAAAGCTATACAGTTTCCAGAAAAGTTCAATTATGAGACAGCTAAAAGAAGGATGTTGCCCTTAATTTTGTCATGGGCTTCCACTGTCCACAAAACGCAAGGCAGCACTGTAGACCACGCAGTCATGTATTTAGGCTCGAAATTGTTTGTAGCATACGTGGCCTTGAGTCGAGTAAAGTCTTTGGAAGGATTATGTATTGAGGAATTAGATTGCAACAAATTATCGGGAAAGAAACCTTGTAATAAGGAGGCACTAAATGAACTAAATACTAGGTGGAGTAAGTCCTTGGGAATTAAAAAAAAAATTTTTATTTTTATATTATTCAATATAGTCCCCTTTTAGTTTAATACCCTTATTCCAGCGATTTTCCAACTTCTTGATTCCGTCCGAAAAGTAATTTTCCGGAAGGTCTGCAAAATACTCCCCCGTGGCGTCGATGATTTCCTCGCGTGAGCTGAATTTTTTATTGATGAGCCATCTTTTGAGGTTTGGGAAGAGATAATAGTCCGGGGGATCCAAATCCAGTTACCAATCGACGTCAAAATTCCGCCCGATTCCGCATCAGCAAGTCCAAACACTCTTTCGAAGTGTTCTCGCGTTCGTGTTTTTGGTCAGAAGTGAGCATTCGTAGCATTCAGCGGCAGGATAACTTTTTCATATGCAGAATATTGCCCAAAATATGGCGTGTGCGCTCAGTACTAATCTTTGTGGTATCTGCTAGCTCACGCTCCTTCACTTTCCGGCCAGTCAACACCATTTCATGTATTTTTTTGACGTTGCCCTCTGTAACCGCATCGGAGGGCCTGCCGTTGCGAACTTGATCGGTAGTGGAGTTGCGGCCACCACGAAACTCTCGAAACCAATATTTGACGGTGTTATCTGACGGAGCATTAGCCCCATAATTTTTATCCAACTTTTCTTTTGTTTCCTTCGCCATTTTGCCTTTCAAAAAATAATGTTTTATGAGAGAACGAAAATGGTTTTTGTCCATACTCAACATGATGCCAAACACGTCAACAACAATCAGCTGTCAAAACGAAACTAAAGACAGTATCGCACTGAAATTTGGCATGTCTGCCTAAATATGAACGGACTGCAAGGCACCATACCTTTTTTGCAGTAGCAGCGTATTCTGGTGGTCAAGGATGTCACTTGTCACTCCTACTAGGTGGAGTGAGCAATATAAAAACTAAAAACTGGAAAATAAAATAAGTAAAAAAAAATTTTTAAGTTAAACGGTTTTATTGAAAATAAAGATAATAATGATGTAGATAATGTACTAAAGACTAAAAAATAATTCAGTAGGTCCTAGGTACCAGTCATCACACCACTTCCCTCATCAATCTAGGGAATTAATGAGACGAAAAAATAAAATCGTGAGGCGCGGCGTAGCGTAATTTGAGTAAACATGTCAATAGCATTTACAATGACATGAGCGGTTGACTGTTGATAGAAATTTCACGCGCCCCACGATTTTATTTTTTTGACTGATTAATGCCCTCGATTGATGAGTGGAGTGGTGGAACATTTTATAAGGCGAAGAGAATGCAAAACACAAAAGGTAGCAGCAAAATTGTTAGCGAGTGAACAGATAGAAAGGTTTTGCAAAATATTCGTTTAGTAGCAGCTGTTAAACAGAAAAAATCAGCTCTGTCCAAAAAAAATTTAAGGGCATGTTCTCAAGTTCTGTAAGGAACATAAAAACTGGAATGTTGAAGATTGGAAGCGAGTTATTTGGTTAGATGAGACAAAAATTAACAGATTTCAATCAGATGTTATTGGCATCGAACGAATGAGAGATTCCAAAAGTAACAGGTTAAAGAAATCATGAAGCATAGCGGTGGAAGCTTAATGATGTGAGGATGCTTTACCTGGTGAAATACGGGTCCACTGATAAGAATCGAAGTTATAATCGAAAATGAACAGTACCTTGATATTTTGCGTACCAACTTGCCAGAATTCGTGTAGGAATGTGCTTATCCGATTGAAGAGATCATTTTTCAACAAGACGATTACTCCAAACACACGGCATGGATTGCCCAAATCTGGCTTGGGGAGCAGATATTTCGGACTGTTAAGTGGTCAGCCTGATAGAAAATCGATGGGCCGTACTGAAAAGACGGCTGGCGCCATACAATAACCCTCCAAAGACTCTGAATGACTTATGGGAGCGAGTACAAGAGCAGCGGTCAAATGTTTCCCATGAACAAGTTGGAACATTGGTGGAAAGTAAGCCAAAAAGTATAACGAATATTATAAAGATAAGGGATTATGAACGAGATATTAAAAAGTGCCGAAAATAGTGCAACAGGAAAATCAAAGTAACGCGCAAAATTGAATAAATGCGGGTATCTGTTACTTTTTAATTTTTATATGGTTATCTCTTAAGTATTTTTTATTTAGCTTTTTATTAAATAGTGAATTTTTATTTTAGTTTTACGATTACAAATAATTTGATTAATTTCGTAATGAAACAACGTACAATTATTGTCTTTTATTGTATTTCATTTTCTTGAACCATGTACTCATTTTTACTCGCCACTGTAAATATGCATAATTCATATAATATATATAAGTGAAATAAAACAATCGCATTTATCATTTTTACCAGTATCTACGTTTGTGATAAATGACCTTCTGTTTTCGTACTGTATCCCTTGACATGACATAGTGCTAAGACCGTGTAAAACGTTGAAATGATAGCGTAGAGAAGAGTTCGATAATTTTATTACTTTGGGACTATTCCAACAGAAACTAGGAAGAAGTAGTCACGGAGCAATTGGCGATGCCAATTGCCGTTGGTGGGTTCCCTCAGTTATTATAAAATCTATAAACACACCTCAAGTTCAAGTTCATGTGCGTTACTTTTTTGGTATTGACCCAAAAAAATAGACCAAATGTTTTCATATTTAATTTTTTTATTATCACGATAAATTTAGTAAGTTTCGGTGAAAGATAGTAACAAGATCCTACCCCCCCACAAGCGAATGCTGGTAAACAAGTGTTACATCTTCATACACACGCTCCGAAACTCTTACAGAGTTGTATCGGAATCAACGACCGCCAACACAATGAACAGAATATCAGCTCCGGGTTTCCGGCCAGACAATAATTTTTTGCTTTCACTTGGGAAAGTATAATTTCCTATACGCTGAACTTAATACAATGCGAGGTGCACTGCACTCCCACTGCATCAAGGTCAGATATGGGCGTAAGCATATTTAGATTAGTAAATTAGTTTTTAGCCAACTGTCAATCTGCAGAGACCAAAAATAAAATAAATAATTTTTGTCGGGACTCGTATCCTTTTTATTTCTTATTAAAAATCGACGGGCTAATCACTCAACTTCACCAGCGCGAGAGAACAAAAGCGACAAAAAAAAATGCACTTGATTGGGGGAAAAAAACGCATGAATGCAGTGCCAACAATATCCACAGGGCGGGCATCCTCCTCTCCGATCACATTGTCATACAGCGCTAATAGAACCGACGGATAGCAGGTTTTTGGTATGAATTTTGTTGGTGTGCTGTTACCTATTGTTGTAAGGGCATAACACCTACAACAATTTGATTCAGCAAACCAACGCCAGAATTTCTATTTCATAGCTATGTTTAGTATCGTCGGTGTTTGTATTTTATGTGTTTGTCATTTTTTCGGGAATTTAGAGTGGATATGGCCAATATTCACGGGCTAAAAAGTAATCACTTTTATGCTTACGTCCCCGTCTGTGAGTACGAACCAGCTGTTTTGGCGCTTAGGGAAGCACATGTAGACCCCCGCCCACGCCTCCCATCGCGGTCTCGCAATTTACGTGCGTAGTGATGTAGCTTACCAAACTCCACGACAATGTGATCCATGTTCCAATCCGGAATTCAACTTCATGTGGTTAAAATTCCATCTCTGTACACAAATTATACACTATTGGCTTACTTACAAAAGCCCTAAACTGGACAGCAATTCGACCTTTAACAAGTTCGATTCCCTGTCTGATTCCATTCACAGAAATGTATCCCCGTATCCTCATACTGAAATCGTTATTATGGGCGATTTGAACATACACAACACTGGGTGGATTCGACCTTTTGGACAGAAAACACCCGAAGGACGGAGAGTTTGAGATCTTCTCTGCGGAAAATAATTTGCCCCAGCTTGTATATAAGTTCATACCATATTAATAGTCATACCGCCAACACCCTGGATTTGTTTTTAACTTCTCACCCTGACAAATACAAGGTCGATGTGCTATCCCCTCTAGGCTCGTCGGACCATTGTGTCATATCAGCTAAATTCTCGTTCACCCACCACACAGTTGGAGAAAAGATATCTAAAATAATCGTATATCAATACGAGAAAGCCAATTGGAGTGGACTTAACAGCTTCTTTAGGAATTTTAACTGGTCGTTGTGTTTCCTCGATAAGAACCTGGATGCCGCTGCTGATATGGTCACAGACACTATTCTCTTTGGAATGAGATCCTTTGTCCCTAATCGAATAAAAAGTATAAAACTAAAAGAAAAGGCTTGGTACGACTCGACAGGGGAAAACCGAAAAAAATTTAATCGGGCCTGGAAAGACTGCAATGTCTTTCGTGGAAAACATTAGAAATTCTGCCTCATCCTCCATCCCAACGACCATATATAATGACATTTCAACTGTCAGCTCTTTGGACAAGGCCAAACATTTTGCTGCACATTTTGCCGCGAGCTCAGCACTTCCAGATTGTACTCTGTCCCCGCTTACATTTGAGTACGTCGTACCTTCAATGGGACGAATCCACTTTTTATTACACAAATCCGTAATGGTACATATCCCCTTCTTCTTATGAGGTATTCTTCCACGCTGGCAAAATCATTGCGTAAGCCTTTCATTTAGAACCCTTTCCGAGCAGATGAACAACTGCATTTGTTCAGCCCTTCCGTAAAAAATGCGAACCTGCTTCTCTCTTCTCCTATGGACCCATTGAATTAACTACCCCTCTTTCCGAGGTCATGGAAACGGTCAGAAACCGTCAGCTCTTGAAATATTTCGAAACACAAAAATTCGCAATGACCTGTGGTACCGTTTGCGTTTCGTAGCAACAGGTCCACTGGTGATGGCATGTCTAACCGAAAAGTGGGACCAAAGCATACATCAATCCTCATATGCCGCAGGGCTCTGTACTGTCAGCGACACTCTTTTTAATTTTCATCAACGATCTCTGGTCTGCTACTTCTAATTCAATATATTTCTTTGCTGACAACAGTACTCTCTGCTTTTCATATTAGTCCGTAGATTCACGTCCCTGCTCTTCGGCTGTAGAACGGGAACGGCAGTGTATGTTAAGTTCACTGAATTCCAATATTGACAGAGTTATTATATTACAGAGCAAAACTTAATGCTGTCTGCTATCGTTAAAGCGAAATTTAAACACCCAGCATTGTCCATGATCGGCACTTGTATCGTGTAAACCAAAAAACATTCCATTTTCGGGTTCTGTGTCAATGACAACTTACGTTGGAATGACCATGTATTCGATGTGGTCGAAAATGGTACGAAACCAGTACACCCCCAACCCCTCTTTCGGATATACTCTAAAATATGGTTATTCCTTCCTAAGCCGTACAACTCGCTTATGGAATACCTCTCTTTCTTTCCTCCCTGATTTTCCTTCACCCGCCCTGCGCGTATGCATTTTAAAGGTACTCAAGCCCCTGGAGCGCTCGCAAATAGTAAAAAAGAATCAAGTATTTGGGTACCCTGAACAACTTCGTTGGACTGAACATGTCCCGTCTAAGAACTCCAAAACACTATTACGCACTATACATAGACGAGCTTTGGATAAATGGGCCTTTGCTGCCCTTACCAGCACGTTTGTCTGCCTTCCAAGCGGAGATGTGCGCACTGCTGTTGCTAACGAACTTCCAAGCTTTTTCGAGAATGCAAGGCTTTACTGAACATAGTCAGAAGGCTGAATTCACTAAATTTTGTTTGGGTTTCAGGTCGCAGTGGAATCACGGGGTATGAGATGGCCGTTGAACTTACTAGACAAGATTCAGGGGAGTGCTTTCCAGGTCCCAAGCTTACGGGACTGGGGTTGCCTGCGTTCAGTTTCATAGGAGCATATCTGTCCGTGGCGTGACTCTTGCAGACCAAACGAATGCTGCCCGGCATCCTTTAGAAGCCAGCAACCTTGTCGTGAGGGGCACTACGTTTTTGCTAAGCACTTAAGTGTACTAGGCAAAAGTGACAAAAGGTGTGTGATGTGTGATGCTTGCTATAAAAGTGTTGATGATACCGCGAAGCACTATCTCTGTGCGCCACCTGATCGGTGTGTTGAGTGGGTGTTGGCACTGTAGGCACTTTATCTGTGAAGAACTTATCATTCTACGAAAGACTAAGAAAGTTCAATAAAAGGAGCATACAAGGAGTGAAATGGACTAGACAGAGAAAAAAAAAAATACAACTCTGACAGAGGCCCACCATACTACGCGTTTTTCCCAAGGGAGCCATTGCGTGGGCTGCGCTTTTTTTCCCCTAAAAGAACTTTCTGATGCCTTAACCCGCTCATACGGCAATTAAACAGAAATGTTGAGCTAACTGTCATATCAAACCTCCCAAAACGCTAAGTATTGAGAAGCAGGCTGACTATTATACATTGAAGGGCTGTTAAGCAATACTGCATAAAATAAATTTTAAATTATTTTTGAAAACGCGCTCGCACCTCGCAACGTTTCGTACATCATTTACACATCAAAGTGATACTTTCTACTAAATCGAGATGTTGCCTTAAGGGCGAAATCGTTTTAGATACCCCGGTCTTCATTCTGGAAAGAACAAAAAATCTAATTTCAGATTCATATCTTCTTTGAAGAGGAGCTTGATCTACTTTCGAAGTCAGTCATTACTGAACCCTTTCATTGAAATAAGTTTTGGTATGCATTCCATAAATATTGTCCTGATGGTACCCTTTGCTGTAGGCACCATTAACGAACATTTATGTTGTATATTTAAAGTATTACAGATATTGTAGATGTTATATTTCTACCCCGACCCTATCGACCCATTTCGTCATACCCAATTCTTTGGGTCAGGGTTTGAGTGGTTTGAGGTTTTCTTTAAATAATTTATTCTACATATTCGAAAATTTCATTAAAAAACCATCGTCTGTAGTGTAGGTCAGAACAGTGAACCTCGAATTATCTTTCATACAGGACTTTGAATACTGGTATTCTCATTGTAATTATATCATTCTACCACCATTGTGCTAAGAAGACAACGTCTATAATTCGCAAAAGAAAAAAAAAATAATAAAATATAAAAATTGATGCAAAGTAGACAGAATCATTTTATGAAAGCATTGCCTGTAGAACACCTCCCAAGGGCTCTCCATTGCTTTTCGCGCCAGCCGAAGACAACCTTAAACATCTTAGACCAGCGTTTACTTTGAGACAAAGGCAAATTAGGTCGCGTCCTTTTTGTCGAATGTACGCTTCATAATATTCTTTATGTCGGTAATAAAATAAATTATTTCATTTTGAAAAATAAGATGTTAATTGAAATGAAATTGACTTTTCCGCGCTTTAGTATTACACCCAGTCAGCCAGCTATTACTAGCCTCGTGGCCGCTAGAACTACTCTACCCACTCCACCCAACACCGGAATCGCGATAAAAGTTGAATTAACATAAATTTTCATTTTTTATTCGTCCCCTTGTTCGTAATTCTTTGTGAGCGCCTTTCGCTTCCATGTCGTATTATTCTCTATTCTACATTCTACATTTCACGTTCTATGGTCCTTCGTTTCGTCCTTCAAAGTCCATTACAATTTCACAGCGACATTGCGGACGGTTGAACGGAACCAAAGCAAAGAAAGAACAAAAATCCAAGAGGTAAAGATACGAATACAAGTCTGTACATACTAACAAATGAATATAAACTCAAAGTAAAGAGATGAAGATGGCAATGATGTTGGGATGATGATGATGATGAGGAGGACACTGGGGCCGATGATGCTGATGATGGGGATGATGGGAATGATGGGGATGAAGACCAGGACCAATAGAAAGTGAGACACAGAGACACAGAGAAGAAGAGTACTAGTGTTTCACTTATCATTTATTCATGAGAAGTACCGTCTGCACTTAAGATATTCAAATTTGGTTCATAGGATAATAGATAAACTGAATAGATGGATGGAAGGCTTGATGAAGATTGCAGGCCGGGCTAGGACTTAAGTAAGCACCCCGAAGTATGGAATCAAACACTAAGCACAAAACCGCCACCCAGATTCGGTTTCATTGCTTCCTTCTTTCTTGCCTCCTCTACTGCCAAATCTTTTTGCTTTTTTTTTCAACTGGAAAATACTCTGTTATGGTGGGGAGATAGACAGAGGGGAACATAGTAGGAACCTTAAGCGAAATATCTATTTAAACTAAAAAGATAAAGTGCTCCTCTCGATTTCCATCATCGTGTTTATATTTGAATCGGGTGAAGGGATAAAAGTAAAACCGGCAACGAGAAGAAGTACAAAGTATTCGTAGGCAGGAATCAGAGTGAGTACTAAAGGCTAAGGACTTCTCTCCGGGATGATTATAGTCAAAGTCAGTTACGGTTTACGGATGATGATGACAATGATTATGATGAACGTCATCATATAGAAGATGAGGATGATGACTGTGAGAAGGATAATGATAAGAACGATGAAATTCGAAAGTGGAAAGTGGAAAGTGGAAAGCGGCAAGTGGATGGTGGAAAGTGGAAATGCATTAAGAGGGCCTCATACTCGTTATTTGTCGTATACGGGTACATTCGTTCCAGCCTCGTCATCATCATCGTCGTCATTGTCGTGTACTTGAACTCGAGCAGTACGCCAAGAGCTGCCATGCTATACCTAGGAAACCCTACAGCAGTCTACAAGGACCTCAATTGCCGGATCATAATGTAGCCCTGTCAGAAATCATTATACTAACAAAGTGGATTTAATTACGTGAAGCAGCTTTTCGTTGTAGGCAATTCTGAAATAATGCAAGGACGCAACAACGACACTGACAACGGCGTTGTCGTTGTCGTTGTCGTCGCCTCCGCGGTACCCGCCCGTCTCTCTACGAGAGTTTACATATGCATATGTGGCATACGAATATATTTGTGCATGGTACAGGGGATGGGTTGTATAATTTTATTGGTGGATATCGTGTGCTATTGTGATTTGTTTTTTCTTTTTGCTGTTGATTCAATCTGCCCGACTGTGGCGCATATTTTGAGATATTGTCCTGGAGCTTTGTGATTCATTAGGTTTATTCCTTTCATAATTGGATTCGAGGAGGAAATTTATTTAAGTGAACGACAATTTTATGCACTCTGTGCGGTAATTCCCTTAATAAGTCTACTCGAAAGGACTTTTATCTTTTTATTTTGTTCATTGAAAGCTAACAACAGACTTCACTCCTACTTATAACTTGATATATTCTTCATACAAAACGGGCTACAAGAGTTTCGGCTCCAGTTGTGTTGCTTTAATCTTTTTGTTGAGCTCGAATGATGGATGAATCAATGTTGCCAGTGGGAGACTTGCGATAGAAGAGGACCCAGGAGAAGTTTTGGGACTAACAGCTAACGACAATATACGGAAGTAAGGTGGAATACACACTGAAATTGGCCTATAGCGACCTCGGTTATAACAACCATGCGGATAAAACGACGCAAATTCTGATTCCTTTTATTTTACATTAATTTTTCGATACGAATTTATCCCTATACTATGTTATATAGCGACTTCGCATATAACAACAATTCAAGAGTATGACAGCGACAAGATTAAAAATAAATCATCTATAGTTACCTGTGCAAGTTTGAGACCTAGCAAAAACCTTCTATGTGCTAAGAATGTAAAAAGCTTACCAGTTGACTTTGACGCCAACAAAAGACACCTCTGGATGACTTCTAAAATTTTTGAAAAAAACTTTTTGAATGCGTAGAACTCGAAGTTAAGGCGCGAAAAAAAAAATCTTATATTCGTTGATAACTGTCCTGCTCATCCACGTGTAGACAATTTGACAAACATTAAATTACCATTTTTACCACGGTACACATCATCTGTGACCCAACCCATCGACCAGGAAATTATAAAGTGCCCCTCACTGAATTATCGAATAACTTTGATATTGAAAATGATAAATCATTTTGAGAACAGCACTTCCGAATTTCACGTAAGTCTTTTAGGTGTAATAGAAAGAGCATGGGAAAACTTCCATTCAGAGGCAATAAGGAAATGTTTTTGTAGCACTTTACCTTTGTTTGCATTGGATACCGATGATGGACTGGCATTTCTCGTTAAAATTTGGACCAACAAGAAAAAATACTGCAACTGGGAAACCTACATTGATGATATGATAGACGAGGACACTACAGATCAAAAAATTATTGAAGATGCAGCAGGGCAATGGATGAGTGCATGTAACAACCAATAGATAGCGGGTTGTAAGTGTGCGTTTTTTTTGGTACACTGTTTCATATTGTTGTAAGGGCATAACACCTACAGCAATTTGATTCTGTAAACCAATGTCAGAATTTTCACTTCGCAGCCTTGCTTAGTATCGTCGGTGTTTGTGTTTCCTGTGTTTGCTTGTGATTATGACTTGGGAATTCAGGGTTGACGTAGCTAATATACGCGGGCTAAAAAGTGATCACTTTTCTGCAAATACAGGCCAGCTCTTTTGGTACTTAGTGAAACACAGGTAGATCCCCGCCCACACTCCTCAGATCACGCTGATCTGAGGCTACCTGACTACGAACTAGTGCAACAAACTCAATTTACGTGCGTAGTGATGTAGCTTACCAAACTCCATCACAATGTGATCCATGTTCAAATTCGGAATTCAACTTCATGTGGTTAAAATTCGCCGCCCTAGTGACGCAAGAACGTAACTACATTTTTTACGATTTTGGACTGGGTATGACATCTTCTTAAAATATAGCATTCTATATATTGTGGCAAAAAATTGTACCTCTAAGTGAAGTAAATTTTAAAAGTTAATTTTACAAAAGTATTCATTGAACTCATAAAAATGAAAAATAGTAAAAAAAAATCACAAAATCAAATATTGATATACGTTTTTGTGTCACTAAGGCGACGATATTCCATCCCCGTAAGCAAATTATCCACTACTGCTTTATTTATAGAAGCCTCAAACTGGACAATAATTCGACCTTTAACGAGTTCGATGCGTTGTCCCATTGACCCCATCCAAAGAATTGTATCCTCCTATCCTCATACTGAAATCGTTGTCAAGGGCAATTTCAATATACACAACTCTGGGTATGGGTAGGTTCGACATCCTGGGCAGACAACACACGAAAGACCGTATGTAAGGACTGAAATGAATAAAATGTGGAAACTTCAAAGTAAAAAAAAAACTATTTTCATAATTCATGTAAATTTTTCTTATTTGCTTTAAAACTCTGTTTTTATTAAATTCATTCACAATTAGAAAAAATAAAAAAAATTATTTGGGTTCCCATCTTTCCTCAACTTCTTTCGAATGTCCCTCATAAGGTTGGTGACAGTTACATCCGTGATCTTTTTGGACGCTCTTTTCCATTTAGCACTAAAATCTTTTAGGCACGAGTATGATAACTTTGGCGTCAAGAATTGATAACAGTATTTTGTAGAGGAGTTAAAAACTAGCATCTCGTCCCGTTTAGGAGTTATGGGCAATTTAATAACAAATGGCTTAAGATGGGAAAAAAAATATTAAAAAACCAACGGTAATACTTACAACAAAGTATTATACAGAATATGAAAGCCCGAAACTTGTTCTTTAGTATAAAATTTACATTAAATTATTCGTGTGAATTGTTTTTTGTTTTTGAATAATTCACATTTAAACTCAAATTCTTGGTAAAAAATTAAAAAAAAAAAAAAAATTTAACAATATTATTCAAAATTTTGAGATGATATGCCCAATTGGTTCTTTGTATTCAATGCGCGTATTAATTCTGAATCGAACACAAAAAACCGCATGGCTTTATGTCCTCTAGTTTTTGAGCAAATTGAAATTGAAATTACTACTTTAGTTTTGTCTTTTGGCATTTATATACGTAGTCTTCCTTTGAATAAGTTAATGAATATTATTTAAACATCAGACGCCTATATCAATAGTTTTCTTAATTAAGAATACACGGGTGACCCGCTTCGCGGGATTAAGGGATTTCAACTCTCTTTCCGCATGTGGCAGTTCCCGCTCACGCAACTTCGTTGCTCCGCTCGGGATATGTGCTTTTCGTCAGGCAGGCTCTTCAATACTCATCAATACTCTTCATCCACAGTACTCATCACACAATTACAAAGTTCCTATTAATAACAAAGTTTTACTAATTCGCATTATAGAAAATTCACATGTTCCAATGTTGCAGTAAATTATTTACTTTGCGAAATATCTATGTTTGTACGTACGTAATATGTTATGCACTTGATAATGATGCAAAAATATAACCGAACAAACGTTTGGCTTTTATACCGTTATTTCTTTTTGTGATAAGGCGTGTAGTTATTGATATTCACAGAGATCACTCTGTGTTCAATCGTAGTGCGAATCAAGTGATATTTTTTGTGAATAAGCAATGACGGCTAAGCATCCTCTAATCCATCCTAAACTAAATAACTTCTCAGTGTTTTGTTCGTTCGGAGATTTGGTGTCGACCAATGAAAGAAGCATTGAATTTTTAGAAGAATCTGGTTTAACTCCCACTAAAACATCCATTCCCCCACTGTGTTGCAACCTACCTACACCTAGAAAAGTGTAGAAATGTAAAGTTCGGTTGGAAAGAAAAACTCTAAAAAAAAAGGTGACAAAAATTGTAGAAATACAATCAACCCGTCTACCGGTACATTTTTCCATGGACTTCAATGTCGGCTAGAGATTGGCGAGGTGCTTGCAATAATTATCGCTTTTGTTATCAAAATGTCTGTGAACACGGTTTTAAGGTAAATTAATTAAACCTTAAGCTACAACCTAAGGATTTCTTAAAAATATTATTACATGTATGTTATTATTTTAAAATTAGCATATAATCGCTTGGCGCCATCACGACAGTAAAAGTGAGCTTAGTAAATCTACTCTAATAGATTACTATAATTATTGTCATGAAATAGCCGAAATAATAGCATCTCACGTCGATGTTAACATTGACGGCGAAGGAAAAACTGTACAAATCGACGAGACCTTTCTTACAAAAAGAAAATACCACAGACGCCGTGTAACCGAACAAATGGGTTATTTTGTAAAGACCTTGGACGCTTCTTTAAAGTGAACTCCAAAAGTAAAGAAGACTTGTGGCCTTATAGATACAAATATGGTAACCCCAACAGCAGTCGTATTTGTACCGACAGCGCACGCCAATACATAGGTATTGAGAAAATGTTCACAGCAAAGGCGAATATGTTGACAAGACCGATGCAATCAATACTATAAATGATTTTGAAAATCAGAACAAGCTTCTGAAAAAATCAATTTTATGCCGCAATACAACGCAGCACCTTCACCAATATATGACACTTTTCTTCTACAGGAAATACTGCCTTGAAAAAAATTATAAGGACGACATGGGCTCTGAAATCACGGAATTTTTAATTGACGTAAAAAAAGTGTACCCAGGTTTTATCAAAGGTAAAGAAAGTGTGGGTTTGCAACTGAAGGACTTCGACCCTCCGACCGTTCACAATGAGCACTTAGAAGGTATTTTACCACCAAAACAATCCCGGGCTCTTCACCATCATCGACGAACTCAACGAACTCGACATTGACACCAGTACGGACGATGACTTCATTGACGAAACTTACATACCTTTTTAATATGTACTCGTACATTGAACATTTAATTGACTACTCTTAACTAACACCTAACTTACTCACAAACTGACTGACTGACTCGGACGCGGAATGCAATGCAAATCTACCTCCTCGTGGTGCATTATGGGCCACGCTAAATGATTTGCTGTACTTTACTTACAAAGATGACCCTATCATCAATATTAATCCTCAAAGTGGTAGTTTTAGTAATTTTCAATTTTCTCAAAAAGTAAAAGATATGAGGCTATGCGGTTTTTTGTGTTCGATTCAGAATTGATATGCGCATTAAATACAAAAACTAATTGGGCACACCATCTCACAATTTTGAATAATATTGATTTAAAATTTTTTTTTAATTTTTTACCAAAAATTTAAGTTTGAATACGAATTATTCAAAAACTATTCACACGAATAATTTGATGTAAATTTTATATTAAAGAAAAAATTTTAGGCTTTCAAATCCTGTATAGCCCTTTATTGTAAGTGTTTCCGTTGTTTTTTTAATAATTTCTTTCCCGTTTTAAGTCATTTTTCAATGCTAGTTTTTAACCCCTCTACAAAATACCGTTATCAATTCTTGGCGCCAAAGTTATCGTACTCTCCCCATCTTTTACGTCTTTTTCACACTGCTCACTTTTCCTCAATTTAGCTTTGACCAAAGCCCGATACCTTTCATTGGGACGGCACTGTAGAACATTGGGTGGATTCATGTCTTTTAGGACAAAGTCGACAAGGACGATGGCACCCACTATTTTCCTGTCCAAATTCGTATCATGTGCTCCACTATTAGCTCCACTTTTCTGTTTTCGCTTAAGAGTCCACGTCTCCAAATATCGTTTAATAACAGAATTCACTGTACTGCGTGCTATGTTTAAATTTTTTGCGATGAAATGGTTTGGACGCGAAGTATTTTCGAGCCATTTGTCGATGATCCTTTTACGGCACCGAACTAAAATCAATAACAAACTGAAACTAGAGAATATACAGGCTAATTTGGGTACAAAATGGGATTGCAATTTTTACGCATTGGAAGTATAGCTCGTATTAAAATTTACAGATTTTATTCGTTTCAGTCCTTAATATTGAATTGGTTAGTTGACTGGCCCACATGAATACCGCCCGCTCTAGCCGCTCTATTTGAATACCGAGGTAATGTCCAATGTCGGTAACTTTGACTTCAAATTGTTGCTGTAGATAGCTGATCACCTGCACAACGTGGCTTTCGTCACTTACCGCAATAAGCCCATCATCTATCTATTTACAAAGCTATCACCTTTCGCTTCTGATAATTTTGGCGTACAAAAACACACGAATCTGCACTACTGAAGCTAAAGCTAAACTGTTTGAGCACTTCAATTCCAAATTCAAAAATTATCAGAAGATTGTTCCATACCATATAAGCTTTTGTTTAGCTCGAAAACGCGGTCGTTGTTGTCATCAAAGCCCTCCGGTTGTAACATGTAGATGGATTCTTCAAGATCCGTGTCTGAATGTCGTTTTTTTCTCTGAGCTCCTTCAAAATAAGACTTCCGGCAGCAGCATCGAAATGGCCCTGATGGGCGTGAATTTAGCAACTGGACTGAACGTTTCTGTATAATTAATGCCTTGTATTTGGGTAAGTCCTCGTACTATCAAGCGTGTCTTGTACCTGTCTATTCCGTTGGACTTCGCAAACTTCGCCTTGAATACCCACTTGCTGCCAATTACCCTATAACTATCCGGAAGATTTATTTAAGTCTTATTTTGCTTAGATACTTTGATCTCGTCATCCATCGCTGCTTTCCATTTAGCAGCATCATTAGATTCAATTGCATCTCATTGGCTCATGAAATTCCGATATTAAAGCGTGTCCCTCTATCAGGCTCGTCAGAACACTAGATGAAGCTATGGCTACGAAGCAAAATAGGTGATCGCCGCGGTATTGCAGATGCTGATTTCTTTTGATTCTCGTAATCTGGGCAAGAAGACTCATCACTATCCGATGCCAACTGAATATCATTTTCAGCCTCACGATTTTTGTTCCAAAAGATCCAATGAGGTTTTGATGTCATGTCTCACCTAAAGGTAACTCAAAATTTGCGCGAATACTGGTGTACCGTTGGTGTTCCGTTTTGTCCCCGATGGGCTTTTCAGTTTTCCTAAATGATCTCTTGTCTTTTACTTTTTACTTACTTTACTTGGGCTCACTGACCTCTGACTAAATAGGGGGTCAACCCCAGTGTTCGGAGTTCTGCAAAGCGCATGAGTAAGGACATTATAAGGATACAGGGTCCCAGTGGTCGTCCTTGCTCTCAAGAGCAGAGCTCTTAATTAATTCTACATTTATGGCGAAATGGTTACTAATACCTATGTTGGTGCGTTCGGGGTTCCCGGAGCATGACGGTTTTATACTTGGGCACCTTTAATGAGTAGAATCGGTTGCTGTTAGCAGACGGAGTACGCACACGTTTAAATCTATCATTAGATGGTTATCTCCGTTTCGGATGTCAGTTCTATGTTTGCCATGGGCATCTTAGATGCATTTTGAAATCATTGGCTTGTGGTAAAGTGAACGATTTGGTTTGATAAATGCTCTCGATCTGCAGTTAGCAATTATGGCGGTCAAATAGTGAGCCTCCAATAATAAGACATTTGACGTTGCAAAAGTCAAAAGTCGCTGCTCTCATCTACTGTTTCATTATTTAGCAACATAGTGTGGTGTCTTAACATGTTTGAGCGCATTGTTGTCTATCGTATTGGAAGTTATATTCCCATATAATTTTGCATACTCCTATGATGCCCAGTTTCCACTACATGAGTTCTAGCTCAAGTTATAGGAGTCTATAATTTTAGAGAACCTTTTTTTTAATTGTCAAAGGTGGTCTGGATGGTCCAGAATCCATTTCTTGTCTGTAATTGACAGCCAATGTTTGTCAACAAAGTATATATTCGTATACGAGGTGCGTGTTGCTGGTCCAGAGGAAAGAAATATTTTATGGGTGGGGCTCAGTAGGTCACATTTTTCTGTTTTGTACTGGCACAAGAAACTCGCCATTGACCCTCTTCAAATTTCGCAATTTCCAAATAAATTCCGGGGAAAAGCCACGTGAAGGCATTGAGGTAGGACTTTTTTGTGCTGTTTGTATGTTTCTTTTAATGAACAGTCTTTCGTTAAAAGATGGGTAAGCGATTTAGTGATAAACTGCCTGGATAAAGGAAAATCGACCACATCAATGCCGAGTACTTGAAGCCTGATGTGAACGTAGGCCGGACACCCACAAAGGTTGTATTCCGCGGTGTCGTTATTACCCTCACAGCAAGAATATTTAGGTGACTAGCTAACACATAATGCAGTCTATTACCTTTTCTACTGAAAGACAGCAGGAAAGCTGCTGACCTCTTAGATACCACACCTAAAGAGTCACGCCATCTGATATTATAGTCAACTACCAATGTAAGCTCTAATCGAGGACATAGGCAATCTTAACATCAGTTCGGGACCTGAAAAAGTACCCTCTGAACCGAGCCTAGGAAGTTCATCGGTGATTTCATGTCCCGTGACCCTAAGACCCAAGCAAGACTCAGTGAAATATGAAATCTCTGTGAAACCTTCCAATTCGGTTCAGTGCAGACTTACAGGGTGAATGACTCGAAATCCAAATTTTTAAAATGCTATATTTTTTTTATTTTTTGATAAATTTTATTGCGCCAAAGCAAAAAATATTGGAAAATACATCAATTTTCAAATTGTATCAGTAGTTTTCAATATGTCCACCTTTGGCGCGAATAATGGCCTTGAGACGGCCGAAGAAAGCATCGCACGCTGCACGCAAGTGGCTCTGCGGTATTTTGGCCCATTCCTGGCGAAGTGCTTGTTTGAGGTTGTCCAAACTTCGGTATTTTTTAGTGCCAACCTTCGCCTTAAAAATACCCCAGACAGAAAAATCCAACGGATTTGCATCCGGAAAATTTGCAATCCATTGTGTCGAAGAAATGAAGTGTGGAACATTGTTTTTTAACCAATCTTGGTTGACGGGCGCTTTGTGAGACAGTGCCGAGTCTGGTTGAAATGTCCACGGTCTCCGACCGAAATGATTGTTTGCCCAAGGCTTCAATACTGCCTCTAAGACAGTTTCACAGTATACGATCGCATTAATTTTGACGCCACGGTCCAAAAATACGAGCGGAGAGCGACCATCGGCGGTTAAGGCGGCTCAAACCATCACCATCGGTGCGGCCTGCTTTCTGGTGGCCGCCCGAAGGTGTAAATTTTCGAAGGACCTCTCTGGCAAGTAAACTCGGTCATTTTGTTTGTTGACATATTGCTCGATAACAAATGGCGACTCATCGGAAAAAAACCAAATTCGACAACTCACCACTTTCGTGCAAGAGTAGCAACTCGACTCTAACTTTTTTCTGTTGCGGTTTAAGATCGTGTGTTTTTTGGAACTTCAATGGCTTGAGTCCAAGCTCATTTTTCAGTATATTTGGCGTCCGTTCCAACGATATGTTGAGCTCACGAGCCATTTTTCTTGCACTTCGACGCGGATTTCGCTCAATTCGAGCCTTCACTTTCCGAACTATTTCTGCCGATGTTGTTGTTTTTTATGACCACCTCCATGGCGTTTTGCAACGCTGCCAGTATCACGGTAACGAGATATGATTCGCGACACAAATAATTTATTCACGTTGAGGTGCTGGAGGGCTCTAACGATAGCTACTTGTGGTTTTCCAGCCAAATATAAAGCAATCACACTATCACGTTTGAATTATATCGCGGATAAAATTTTTTTTTAACACAACTGAGACACAAATCGTTTAAAAGGCTTGTAAATAATAAAATTATCTGTCATGTGTCAAAATTTGAGCTCACTGTCATAAACGGTTTGGAAATTATAGCAGTCTGAAATTGGTTGCAGTTCTAGTCATTCAGGGTGTATATTCTCGAACTAGCTTGGAAGTCACGAGAATGTCACGTAAGGATTTAATCACATATAGTCTATCGCTACAGACATAGATACTTCTCTACCTCTGGATTACGTATTCATATTATTTCTTGGAAGACAGGGGCAAGTTTACCTAACGAACAGGGAAGGATAACATTATCGCCCTCCAGAAAGACAAAAGCGCCGCATCTTAAATGGTGGATCCTATGATAAAATCGAGCCGCATACACCTTCCAAATCTCTGCAAAAAAGCCTTTGTTTAAAGTGTTTGAGATGCTTCCAGGTAGAGCATTTGTTCTAGTAAATCTTTTATTCACCTTATCATCTATCAATCTATAACAGTAGAGTGTATGGAGAGACTGAAGTATCCCCGTATACAAGTGTTCGCATATGCAGTTTGCCACATCATTATTTTTTGTCTTGTTACCGCCCGGGTAGTTAATTTGCTACAATACAAGCTAAAGGATAAGGGATGAGATTCTTTTATGGAAGTCTACAAATTATGGAACCGAGACGGATCTTCATTGTAGGTTTAGAATTAGTTTTATCTCGGGTACCATCTAACGCCTGCACATGACTATCCATCATGTTTCAATAATTCATTCCATATTTCCACCCACGTTCAAATCGATTCGTGCCGAGATCCAACACATTAAGTGTATCTTCGTTATTTATACAGCAAAGTTTCCTTTCAAAAATGACCAAACCCTGTCCATTATGAAAGGACCTCGCTCATAAAAGCTCTCTCAGAACTCGTACCATCTTGCAAAAAAAGAAAAACTCATAAACACAGTGCGTGATTGCAATCCATTAGACGGCCAACCTTCCATCGGACACAATCCTCACAAAACTACACTCCAACCCATCAAATCTAAATTTCAGGATTTTGTTTTTTCATTCCTTAAATCGAGATGATGGGCGAAAATTGATACCCCATCGCAATTCTAATTCTAAATCCAGAATGCAGAGCAAATGTATTGCCAGCGTATTGCCAAGGATATTTTGCGGCAATACTCCGTACGTACGTACGTATTCGTACATTTACATAAATTTCTTTTGCGATTTATTCCCTGCATGTGGAAATTTATTTGTCCCTATTCGACGATGTTCCTGTGCAAATGAGGGAGTTGATATTGGTGTTCGTGGTACTAGGGGGTGGACGTCAGGAAAAGTCACTTCGGTGCTCTATTTTTGCGGTGCCCGGGGTATAATTTACTTGCTCATTTGAATGATGTGCTTTGAACTTAATTTATTACATCCATTGCCTCGTAAATTGGGCGGACAAATCGTGAACATTTCGAAAATTGCAAATTTCCTATCAAAAGGAGACGAGGTCACGACGCACACAAAAGGTTAAAATGTTGAAAAGTGAAAAAAATCGAAATGATTCTAGAACTTTTGAAAAAGGCATCCGTACGTGTATTTATATTTCGATGCTGCTTACACAAATATACATAGAAGTACGGGACATGAGAACGATATTTTAAGTGAGTGAAGGTGAACTAATTTGTTGATGGAACGCTCACGTGCTGCACTTGGATGTGTAATTATTTTTCAGACTTTTTCGAGATTTGGATTGCAACAGTGGTCTAACCATCAACTTTATTAACCAGAACTTGCTTTACCTTCTTATGGTGATCGCTGGAAACTTCTTGTATAAGCTCTTATATATTGAAGGCTTATATCGCCAGTGTGAAATGGTCTAACGTTTCCAGTCTAGGTAACATGAATTAGCATTCTGTGTTTCCGAAACCCACATTCTCTTGAAATCGAAATTATCCCTCAGATAGGGACTAATACTACGTTGAAGACTCTGCAATTGCTTATATCCGGACTATAATTAGCTTCTGGAATGTGAGACGCTACTAGACTTAGGAAGAGAAGGTCCACATTCCTTCAAGGGAAAACTATGTTAATGCGACAGGTTGGACATTTTGGGATTGAGCAAAGTAAGGTGATTGGAAGCAGGAGAGTATTAATCCCCAACGGCTAACACTTGACGTACGATGCTTATGAAAGCCGGGTACACACAGAGTAGCAATACCTAAGGACTGAAACGAATAAAATCTGTAAATTTTAATACGAGCTATACTTCCAATGCGTAAAAATTGCAATCCCATTTTGTACCCAAATTAGCCTGTATATTCTATAGTTTCAATTTGTTATTGATTTTAGTTCGGTGCGGTTTAAAATATTTATAAAATATGAGTCAAGAGGAACGCCGTAAAAAGATCATCACAAATGGCTCGAAAATACTTCGCGTCCAAACCATTTCATCGCAAAAAATTTAAACATAGCACGCAGTACAGCGGATTCTGCTATTCAACGATATTTGGAGACGTGGACTCTTAAGCGAAAACAGAAAAGTGGAGCTAATAGTGGAGCACATGATACAAATTTGGACAGGAAAATAGTGGGTGCCATCGTAAAAAACCGGACTATGTCAGCCAGAGATGTTGCTCGGAAATGTAATACCAACCAAGCAATGGTAGAAAGATCTAAAAAAACGTAACGGTCTAAAAACACGAGCACAACAAAAAATACCAAAAGTTACTGAAAAGCAAAAAAACGTCATAAAAACACGAGCCCGAAAGCTATACGAGTTGATCGGCAAAAAGAAAGCGTGCTTGGTTTTGGATGACAAAACTTATGTCAAAGCCGAATTTACTACTCTTCCAGGTGCGCAGTTTTACAACTCGTTTGAAGCTGAGATTTTTTCGCAATCAACAACATCGATTGGGATGGAAAAATTCTGGTCAAAATATCTCGTTTGGCAGGTCATTTGCCAATGTGGACACAGAAGCTCATCGTTTATTAAAACGGGAACAATTAATGGAGAAGTGTACATTAACGAGTGCCTAAAAAAACGATTGATTCCTTTCTTAAACAGACACGAGGGTTCAACATTATTTTGGCCAGATTTAGCTTCAGCTCACTATGCTCATGCGACGTTGAGCTTTCTTGTTGCTAAAAATGTCGACAAGAGACATGAATCCACTCAATCTTCCACAGTGCCGTCGCATTGAAAGGTATTGGGCTTTGGTCAAAGCTAAATTGAGGAAAAGTAAGCAGTGTGCAAAGGACGTAAAAGATTTTAGTGCTAAATAGAAAAGAGCGTCTAAAAAGATCACGTATGTAACTGTCACCAACCTTATGAAGGACATTCGAAAGAAGTTGAGGAAAGAATGGGAACCCAAATAATTTTTTTTATTTTTTGTAATTGTGAATGAATTTAATAAAAACAGAGTTATAAAAAAAATTTACATGAATTACGAAAATATTTTTTTTTTTTACTTTGAAGTTTCCAAATTTTATTCGTTTCAGTTTCAGTCCTTATATATGTGCTAAGAAGTAGAATCCAGGAAGCAGTTCATAATTTTTCCTGCAGCAAGGTCGGTCCTACTGCCGTCAGGAGGAATAAAGAAATTTAAGGTTATCGTCTTCGTTCAAGTCAAGTTTTTAAACCTATCGGCCTTGTTCTAAAATTCATTCTTGCTCTATTCTGATAACCCATTCAAAATTTCCCTGTTTGCATCAATAGTTCAACTCGCAGTTATCGTCTCTTGTTTATTTTCACTGACTCCGCATTTCTACTTTTCCCCAAGTCAACGCGGGCAAAGTGTGCAAAGCGGATGAAATGATCAACAACGCCGCTGAATCTCGAATATTACTAACAGAAATTGCTGATGGCATCAGGATTGCTTCTAGGAAAATCAAAGAAATACCATTACAAATCCAGCGCCAATCCGACACAGTGGTTAAATACATCCCTACATACCGAGATCCTTTTAACTGCAGTAATAGCTGCCTCAACCGACTCAAGAACCCGAAGCTGTTCCTCTATCTCCATAACCCGCACTCACCCTCTTCACAATTCCTTGGACTCTAGCGTAATGGAACAATAGATTTAGGAAACTGAATAAATACAACCAAAAAGATGCTCTGTGCTATTTCATTAGAGTTCCATCTTCCATTGCTGACCATAATTGACTAAGAAACAACTTCAAACACAAATTTCAAATCAACATTTACAACTGCGAAAAGATGTCACCTGCCAATGTTTCTAAGCGTAGTTACTTCAGAGTAAACATTCCGTTAAAATACGAATGACTGTTCCTCAACCCTTTCTCCGACATTCTTATCCTCGATGGAATGTCGATCAAAATAATGCCCAAAGATATGCTCAAACAAAAATCAAAAAAATCTAAGCATAAGTCTAGCATTAAGCTCAAAAATATTAATCCTAACACTTAAACACTCATACTGCACTTTTAAAGTAGGAACATTTCTTTCTTTCTCCCGAGCTACCCGTCTCGCCCTATCTCAGACCAAACTTCCTCGAAATAGAAAACCTTTACCCCCTCCGACCAACTCATCTCATAGGCGTGTATCCTTCAGCCTCAAACCCACTTCACCCAAAGTTAATAACCACACAACCTCTGTTAACCTGACATCTAGGGCATCCGATTACCAAAATTTCATTCATCGACATATCCTTAATCCAACTCCAGCCTAAGTGCCCAAACCGCAAACTGCATCTAAAATCTCTTCGGCTCCTCTCATTGATTCTAAACTTACCAAACAGCTAGCTGATACGTATGATGATGAACGCTACATTCTATTTCGGAGGAAAGATCTTAGAATATACGATAATATATATATTCCATTCCGGGGTTATATATTCCATACTTACAATGAAAACAAATATTATGATCTCTGTTCAGAAAGCAGGACTTCCCACAAATCTTAAAGATCTTCGTCAAATTTTGGCACACCACCTACGTATGTTCTAGGCGCATTTAACACCTTTAAAGAACGCGTTCTATTGTAGCTTTAAAAACTACTATTAATCCTACCCCACCCAGCCATTTGGCGCTTGCTCCACAAAAATCTCAAAAAACGTTTCTTAAATGCTAAAAGGAGGTAGGGCACTTTTGGGCCAAGAGCGTACATCAATGAGACTGGTATCCAAATAAAGCTGAGCGATAGTACATTGAAACTTTGGGGGTTTTGAGATTTTCTGGTGTGAAGCTCGTATTGCGGATGGATTTTTAGCCGAATAGCGCAGTTCCAAAAGCAAACTTGCAAAATTCGCAGAATTCGCAGAATAATCGCCAGAAAATTGTTAATAACAAATGAACTTTGCCATATAAAAAAAATCCTACGTACTTATTTAGATATTATTTATTTTTGTATTTGATTCGAATTGTGTAATACTCTACTTTTTATATATATATTTAGCGTTCAAAAAAACAAAGATTACACTTCAAAATTTATTTAAATATCATCAATGTAGATTATGATCTTCTTCGCATCGATCAAATCACGGAAAATGTTATAAAGTTCGAGGGGGCATTCTTTAACCCGAATGGCATCCTCAAAAACTCAAACTGGCCATGAGGAGTAACAAAAGATGTCAAGGTAAACCAATGTTTACCTGAGGTATACTCTATGCAGTCCTCAATTAAGGGTAACGGGAAGTTGTCACGAATAGTTTTTTTGTTTAATGCTCGATAATCGATGCACATTGGTGATTGACTAGAGCGCATTATTCCCCGGGCCATTAAATCATTAGTGATTTTCTTGACCTCAGCTCGGTTATGGAAAGATAGAGGACGTGCTATGCAATGAAACGGGGAGTCATTCGTTAAACGGACATTCATTTCGTAATGTAATTGACTTTGCGTAACGCTCACCGGTTGCAAAAAAAACTGTCAGTAACAACTGCTTCAAGAGTTCTAGCTTGACATCTGTTTAACATATGTCAATCCCATACCCCGACTTATCTAATCCAATAGCACACATTTCCTTAAAAAAAACATCAGCACAATCGGTTGGCAATGCACACATATTCTGGACTGACCCGTTAATCATTTCATTGTCAGTTTCCCCAGTTTCGTTTTTGTATGTTTTACCCGTATCGCGTAAAGGGAATATTAGGTCACCTTGGTCATTAACTATTATTCTACAGGTACTAAAATTCAAGTCATATGCATTTAAATACATATTACTAAGTTTATTGAATTCATTTGGTAAATTTATACTTCTGAATTGGAATCAGTGCACATTAAATTTATTCATGAAATCTCGTCTAAGAATCAGAGGTATTGTCATTGTATCGTTGTTTTAATTTGTTTACGAAATTTTATTAGGCCTGAAATCCTACCTTACGTGTGAATTTTGTTTTTACTCAGGCCGCGGAATCTGGTTGGCACTGAAACATCTGATAATTTAATAGTCGCGGGGATTCTTGAACGCTGAACTATGCTGATCGGATTACCGGAATCACTTAAAGACATAACATTTATGAATTCAATGCATCTGCTTTGATTACAAACAAAAATAAAAAATGCCACACTTACCTCTTGCATAACGCGAACAGCTCCAGCCATATCTTCATTGTTCTCGACACTGGAATGAACATCTGCAGAATTAAGCGAGATTGCAGCAATTGTTTGTGATCTCCTCATCTTCAATTTTGGACAATCCTTGTGAAAGTGTCTCATTTTTCTTTGAACCGACGTTGTTCATATCGGTCCATACGTTGAACAAGTTGATCTATGTAGTTGGCGCTATACAGGAATGTAATGGTGTTACTGGCATCAGGGATTCCGTCAACGTCGACCAATTCTGTTTCCTTAATATCGGCTTTTGCTGCTATGGACTGCATAGACACCACGTAACTGAGGCACGATTCGTTTGGTCTCAGCGTGCGGGCACGGAGTTGACGATAAACCTCTTGCCGTATTATCGTACGCTTAAACATATTTGTGATACCAGCTTTCAGTTCATCGTATTCGACTATGCCTAAATTAAAAGCGAACTTCTTTGCTGTCCCTTCGATACAACGCCGGACACCTAGACGCTTGTCTTTATTCGAGTAGGAGCACATGTTGGTATAGTCTTCAAACTGCGCGAACCACTTTTAATATTCATAGTGGTCGTCACCAGTAAAGTTTGGTACACACATTGTCCGAATTTGCTGTTGCAATTCGAGCATCTCACGACGCATTCGCAATAATTTTAGTTGCTCCTCCAATTGCTGAACGTCATTTTACCCTTGGGGAGTAATAACTATAGGATGTGTGTGTGCAGCGGAATTATGGTTGGTGATAGCAGAGTCGGCAATTAAATCCACGGCAGAACTTTCGGCAACGTTTACATCAACAGCAGCATCGGTGAAATCTCCATCAACAGCGGTTACAGCGTTTCCATCGGAGGTAATTAGTGCCTTAATAGCGGCAGCAGGTCCACTAACAGTGACAGCGGGTAAACAAATCGGGGCTTCCTTGGTAGCGGGCGACTCCTCTTCCTCAGACACGATAGAATCATCAAGTTCGTTTAACGCGAGCAGCTCGTTATAAAGTGTCCGAAGTTGCATTATAGAAGCATTAGCGAGAAATGAAATTCCGGCTTTTGTGAGTGCTTCTATGATGACTTGACGGGTTACATATTGTGACATTTTGAATATTCCACACACACCTGAGATGTAATACTCTACTTTTTAAATATTTAGCGTTCAAAAAAACAAAGATTACTTTTCAAAATTTAGATTTACTTTTATATTCTTTTCCTTTCTTCTTATTCGGACGTGTGGTCTATTCTGTCGCAAGAATCGTAAAGAATGATGGTCGATCCATTGTGGATCTGGTTTTTCCACTGTTTTCTATCGATATGGCAGTTATGCCAAACAACGATTATATAAAGTTATTATGAGGAAACTCTAGATGATGTTCGGGGAATAACAAGGAGTTTGTATTACAATTGTTTGAAAATTGTTCAAGTTTTAAGTCCGGCCAACTAGAAAAATGTGATTTTGAGATAAAAGCGTTTAGAGTTTTAAATTATAGAAAGTCATGAACAATTTTTCAATACCTTTAACCATTGTGTCAACACCCAAATCTGGCACCCTATGATCAACACCCAATATACCCGGGCATTCGCGTGGATTTTCATACATTTTATATAAACACCGAATATATAAAATAAACAGAATTGAAAATGTTTGGTGACGGCCTTTCATAAAACTTTATGGCTATGGGAACAAATATTTTAACAATCTATGGAAAATAGGTTATTTAAAGTAACAGACGACATTCCTATCATTAGTTACAACAAAACAACATCCTTATTTCTTTTGTTTCTACCAGCTCAGGGTAATTAATAGTATGACAAAAAAACCGGAAATGTAGTTTGTCTCTTCTTGTTATAAAATATTTCGAAATGATATAATTAGAAGCAATAAAACTGGACAATAAATGTTTTAAATACAGTGTGATGTATCGACTCGGCCTCAAATAGACGAATAGTCCGTCGTTTCTCAGACACGGGTCCTATTTGGATCTCATGCTGTCCGACTCACGAATACAACTGACATGCACTAACCAACAAACTACAAACTGTCTACGCACTTTCGTATATAACAGTGACCATTGCGCTCTGGGCAACGAAATAACTGTTCCCAACGAAATTGCGGATGAGTTTGTTCAAAGGCATTCCTACAATTATAGTAGGGTGCGTCAGACACACTTCACCAGAATACTGATAATAGTACTCTCCTCGAATTCGCTCTAAACACCGTCCAACAGAAATCTGTCAAACGAGGAGATTGACAGGTATCTAAGGCTAATGGACGAGACAATCAAACGAGCAATGGACAAAACTATATCTCGGTATCAACACACTGACGCAATGCACCAACATAAAAGTATACTGCTGTCAAGACCAAAAACCTTGTAAGAACAGTCCACTGACAGACACAACCCGGAGATAATGACACTGAAGTCGTCGATTAAAAACCTCCAAACATTAATAAAAGAAAAGTACAGAAAATCTGTAAGTTTGTATTGGAACTATAAAATTTGGGCTGTAAACACCAACAACCCGAATACCATATGTTGCCGCAAATAAATAAAATATTTCGGAGAATTAATCAAAACTTAATGTGGCTGTTGATGATGACAACTTCGATTCAAGAGCTCGGGTTGCACCCAATTCAATGAGAAGAATATTGCAAATAATGTCATCTCCGAAGATAAGGTACTACCACCGTTCATTTCGAAGGAAGAGCTCCAAACGATCTTCGAGTCACTTAGGAGTAAGAAATCAGTGCGAACCGATGAAATACCGAACATTGTGCCTCGACATCTCCCACTAGAAGCGGTGAACATTTATACCACTTTGTTTAATAATGCAATGAATAATGCACATTATCCACCGCATTGGAAAACTGTGGTGGTATATCCCATCTCCAAAAGGGATAAAGATACTTCCAATCCAGCGGATCCCGGCTCGATCCGTCTTCTTCCAAACATCAGTAAGATTTTCGAGAAGGTAATCAATAGAGTCCTGATTAAGTGGGTTGAGGACAAACATATATATAGTTCCGGATAATTCAATTTGGTTTCAAGGCGGGGCATGATATCATTCATGCTGCATCCAAACTGGTTTCTGATATCCAATGGAAAAAAGGCAAGAAATTAAGTAAAAATTTTAAGAAAAATAGATGTTAATTAAAAAAATGGAACCACAAATTTTCATAATTTTGAATTTAACGAGCCATAACTTTTTTGTTGCTGCACAGATGTACCCAAAGCATTTAAGACTTGTATGCATTAGTAAATTTTCTTTTCAAAATGTTTAAAACTATTTTTGTACCTGTTCGAGTTTAGAAATTATAGCGTTTAAAATGGTTACACCTCCAAATTAGAGGTCACCCACTTTGATGGGCTGCAACTTCAAATGCAGTGAGAATAGATGACCCCCTCCTGCCATACAATTTCTTGTTCAGCGGAACTTCGGGAATATGCCCTTAAAGGAATATACTGCAAAACTGAGACACCCTGTATATAGATTTAGGGTTATTAAACTTGAATCTTGGGAGAGAAGTTGAGCAAAGAAATAGAGTTTGTGTTTTGTTTTTTAGTTGGTAGGATTTCGAAAACAGGTTTTATGTTGGGATCCCTGTATCGAGTAGTTCTATCTGGCCCGAGGGCCATATTAGCACGTGAGCACTAAGTTAAAGAGAAGAAAGGTTCACACCCTATGTACAAGGAGAGTTGAGCGAGATAGAAAATTAGTGGTACGACAGGAGGCTACCGGTTTGGGCTCTTGTAGCAGAAAAAAAATTAGACACACAGTATACCGAGAACGAAGCGAACTACGAGTATTCAGAGGCTAGTCGCTGACTAATATAAATTTATTATATTTGCGTTACCTCAGAAACTCAGCTCTCGACAATTCCTCCATCTTTCTGGTTTCTGATTCTGTTTTGCATAAATATAATGCACGCACTATGCACACTTCACTAAATACATAATATTGGAGTAAGTCAGAGCATAAATATAGCTGATATAACACGCACATATATACCAAACTATCCAAACTCTCTCAGCAGTGACTGCACATCTTGCTTCTTTGCGCGAACGATAAAATCTGAGCTAGGTATACCGCTTTACTACTCCAAAAATAGAGGCATTTTTGTGTCTACTTGTTTCAAAAGTAGTCCCCAATATTCTTCAGTTATAGAAGAACAAAGATATCGACTCTTCTGCTTCTGCCGTTCTGTGTTACTTATACCTGCTTTAGGACTCCCAAGGTCACTGTACATAAATGTAATTACTATATTTAGGTAGGAATACCTTCCTAGAATAAAATTAAATTAAATATTGATCGAATGCATGTAATTATTTTTAGTTATAATGGACTTTTACCAAGAATTTCGTAGGCGAGGTGCTCGGTGGCAGATGCTGTGAGTTTTTTTGGGTAGCAACACAATGGTTAAGACAGTCAGTTGTCACCTATTCAGTTAGCTGATAGTAAAAGCTGATGTAAAAAAGACTCGTACAGGTGTTGCACTAATATACTCGTACTAAAAGTTTCCACAAAAATAATTTCTGTTAACTTTAATCAAAAACACAAACAACGACAACAGAAAAAAAAAACCACTCACTGTGGCCATTGGAAAGTTGCAAACCTCGGATAGTGACAAAATCCTCTTAAAATGCAGCCAATCACAACGGTATTTGCATGAGGACAAACTTTATTTGTCGAATCCGTTCTAAAATAGCTGGAATGCCATTATTTTCAACATAACCCTCCGTAACCCCAACTGAAAAGTAGCAACCCCATCATCAATTTGCCGTAATTAAATCCAATTAATTCGAGCTTGTTTTGATTTGAAATGTTTATGCCGTTTTCGAACACACAGATGCATGTATACCAACACAAGTAGGATTGCACGTGAACTCAAACGTACATGAGGTATTTTTGTGTGAGCCTATCTCCGCAATTCCATTATCTGCTTTCCATTGAAATCCAATATTTTTGGCTCGTTACTTCAATCTCCAAATGACTTTGAGTTGACTTCCGTACGAAATTAAATTCGATTTTTTAAGGGTTTGGGTCTGAGAGGACTGAAACTGACGAAAAGATACAAGGATATTCTGTCATCACTAGGAGACCCAATATTTTCCTTTATACATATTGTACGAGTATGTACACTAATATGGCCTGATGACACAGAAGGCAAACTACTTTCATATCAGAGAATTAGAAAGTGGATAGAGATATGTAGTCGTATGTCTTACAGTAGATGATTCGTTCTGATGATTAGATTTGTAGTGTATCAACGGGTTAAAAAACATTATCTAATGGATACTCATGCCCAGTCACTGACGTCTGTGGTCGAATGAATTCTCTTTTAGGAAAGATGTTGTGTTATTCTACTTGCAAGTTACCTTCAATGTACTCGACCTTATATGATACGACATATCCACTCCAAGTAATACATAATTTTGTGAACTGTCGTTTGAGTTTTGGTTTATGTATGGTAAAGGCAAGATATATACTCGTAGATATCCTCAGGTCAGTGGTCGTTCAATTAACTGGCTTTGAGCTGAAAAATCGAATATGCAGATGTTTTATCCTTGCCCAACTGAAGACCATGCCTCACATGCCAAGCTTCTCACGTATTCTGTGTTCCTGGCATTTAACCCATCAACATAAAAGTATGTTACCCCCTACGATCGAGTCACATGCTGTGCTCGAAACAATATGTATTTCCTGGTAAGGGACAGATTTTGGCAGACATTTATGGTCCCTTGTTGAGATTTTATGTTTTCCATGGATGTATCCAGAGTTTCGAGTGCATGTTGGATGGTCAACAACAGTCAGTGTGGACATGCCCAAAGTCCAATTTGGAAGTTACAATCCTGATGTAACCTACAATAGATCTGAAAACTGTGAAATGAAGAGAGACACATGGCCAGAAGATTCAGAATAAATTGAAAATTTGTGTTGACAGTGCATCCTTCAAATTACAGAATATGCCAGTGGAAGTCTCATTAACTTCGTGATATGTCATCTTGCTTTAGTTTGTATCCCAATCCCAAAGGAGACCATTCCAAATATGCTGTTTTTATCATACCAGCAGCTCTTATGAGTAGGACTTCTAGCCTCGGATAATGAATTCGCTGTTGACGACTCTGGAAAACTATTGAAGGACAACGATCTTCAGATCCGCACATGTGATTTTCGGACCCTTAACTGAAAACCTCGGGTGCTAGAAAGCAGACATAACCGCCATCCAAGAAGTGCGACGGAATGGACTGGATAAATAGAGCATGACAAACTGTGATATCTACTATGGAGAATGTTCCAAACAATCGGCGTGGTAACAGCAGCAGTGGATGCGTTTCTTCGCATGCGGATTCGCCATCAGAGAAGAGGTACAAGTCTTGAGCTTAAGACTAAACTCGCCCATGCATTGACAGAAGAGTTGAACGACCTTTCCGAAAACCTAAAAATAACATAAATATCGTTGTCGGCTGATGCCTGAACAATAAACCGGCAACAATTGATCATATTGCGATCGACGCAAGGCAACCCCCGAGTGTTTTGGATGTCTGAATGTTCCGAGTAGCAAACGTTGAATCGGACATTTATCTTGTTGTAGATATGGATGCGAATTGGGCGATGCAGATATCCCTAACAGTGAACCATTGCAAGGAGATTCTAGGTTGGACCGCTACCGTCGCAAGTGAATGCTAGAGTCTTTTCCTATCAAGTTTACCTTAAAATCTGGTTGAGTTCAATGCCGTCATTATACGAAGAAGACCTATAGCATCACTGGCAAAGAGTAATCAGAGAGGCCGTCTCCGATGGAATGAACAGTTCGGCCTTGCAGAAAAGCACGAGAGGGGTTGCGAGCTCTACGAGCAGAAAAGCTTATGTTCATAAGCTCCTCAGAATAAAAAAGGCACAGAGCGAGAATCGGGAGAAGCACTTCAGTTCGGATGTCGGTTATTGCAAACAACATTCCACCGTCAGACAGAATGCTTGTGTATTAAGATACTTCGTCAAGAGTCAGACTGGCTCCTATCAGTACAGTTTTAGATCACGAAAGTCCTCCATAAATCAAATTCTTATATTATGGCCGATCTGGGAAAAACACAGGAGTTCCAAATCGATACACCCCACCTCTTCATTGATTTCGAAGCCGCATCTGTACAGATGAACTATACAGAGCCATGTCTAGTTCTGGCCAAGCTCATTCAACTGTGCATGACGACGATGGAAAATGGACGCTGTTTCCTCAAGTTCGGAAAGACAAAACTGATACCTTCAATGAACAAAAAGGCCTTAAATAAGGCGATGCGTTGTAATGTGACTTTTCCAAAATCGTTCTTGAAAGAATTGTATGGTGGCCGCATCTTTTAAAAGTTTGTTCATTTACTCGCATACGAAGACAATATTCACATAATGGGAAGAACACAGCTAGCTGTCAATGGAGCGCGTGCGATTATTGCAGCAGGAGTGGCAAACGAAAAAAAAAAGAAGTATGTTATATGCTGTCATTAAAGAAGATCACGCAGCATCGACACTTAGGGCAAAACGTTAACCTATGCTGCTATATCTTTGAGGTAATGAGGAACTTTATCCGCTCGTCTCCGCTATCAACTGCGACAACGAATAGAATAAATCTTGGTAATCACTCCTTATCTGGGCTTAGGAGCCAATTGAGAAGTACAGCATCCTCTCGAGCAACCAATCAAGCAAAAGACTTAATGCCTGAGCCTGATCATCCCTCCTATCTGCTTTTCGGCACAGACGGATGTGGATGATAATGCTTTGCTACGCTTCAAATGAAAAGTTCTTTGCGTAATTTTCGGAACAGACGTCTCAACGAACTGTACAGGCTGTACAATGCTGGCCCCGTCAGAAAAGCTCGGATAACCCGGCGTAGATGGCTAGGTCATCTTGAATGCATGGACACCAACGTCCTGGCCATGGAAAGTTTTCGCCCCAACAAAAAGGGAAACTAGGAAAAGGTCTTAAGTACCCCACCCAAGAAGAAGTGAACCTCAGCGAACTTGGAGAGGCTTGTTTTCTGAGGCCCTAATCTATATCATACTGCGGCGCCCTACAAGTAAGATGTAAGACAATAAGTGATCTACTGAATGCTAGGGTTCGTGTCTTTCCTATGTTGTAAGTCGTATTGTGGGTAAATGCTTGCCCAACACAATTTCTCTCTGATTTCATGGTAGTGATGGGTGGGACCATTTAATACGCTGATGCGTGTTTTCGATTGGTAGTTTGTTTATATAGAAATTTAATAACAACGACAACTCACTAGCCTGGAATCCATTAATTTGTGTCCCCCCTGCAGAATCTCGAAGAAATTTTTGATCCTGCATTTCAACATCGAGTAGGAAAATTGAATTGGACATTGTCACCGATGTTGGAAGTACTTTCAATAACGCATCTTTTGAAGGCATTTGTTACTAGTTCTTATAACATAGTGCAGCTGAATCTTCAACCAAGAACTGCTTGGTTTTAACTGCAAAATCTAGCTGAATGGATTGGCTTGAGAACAGAGTCGTGTTTCTACTGCCATTGTTACTGCCTAATGCTTTCAAAAGTTCCATCGCCTACACTTAAGCATTTACAGGTGATAGACCATAGATGTACTATTTGTCGTCCTACCAAGACGGTAGAGCTGAAAAAGCTAGATATTTGGGTGTCATATGTGATGACACATTTGGTGGGCTTAACATATCGCATTGAAAACCTTTGAGGCCATATGTGGGGTTCTGGCTGTGTAAAGGTTTGTTACCGAGGGCGACCATTTAGATCTATAGTACTCGTACATGAATTGATATCCTTTGCGTCAAATGTATGGTGAAATAAGTTTTCACGTAAATACGTCACTGCTGTTCCCAGCTGACTCCAAAGAATCACAAGTTGGGATAAGTATTACGACTGTCTCTTCTCTAGAAATGAATGTGTTGAAAAAAAGTGGTCTTTGGTACAACTCTCATTCCTGATTGTCTTTCGGTTTTATCTACTTTCTCTTAACTCAGAACTGACTGCGGTCAGAAACTGAGCCAGGAATAAAATATTGTTGTATTACGAGTAAGTATAAAGAACTCATTGAGGCGGTGAATAAAGGCTTTAATGCAAGTTTGACCATTAATAGTAACAGAATCCTTGCAGCTCGTGATATGCATATGCATATGTTAAGTATAGTAGATTTTTCAGTGCATTTAGCGCAGTTTCTTATTTGCTTGCAGCCAAGACAACACATTTTTCGGAATCTAGGAAACAAAGCAGTAACGTTTTTGCATAGTTTGATGAAATGGCCTGGTCGACCGGATCTTGATCCTCGATCGTATCTTCGCTCGAGTTAACTGTATCCTCATCTTCATCGGTATCAATTCAATCCCTTTCGATAACCTATTTATAAAATTCAAAAGCTTCATTAGGATAACATTCGAAATAACCCTCTCTTGTGCTTTCTAGACGATTTTCCTCAGGGTTCGATGGTGTTAATAGGCTAATGTCTGCCTGTTATTGGTACTTCAATGTACGAAGCTGGTTCTGGTGGCGTCTTAAGTATCCACCTTGTGTTTGGACTCCATACATTTTATTGCCAAAAGTGCTTGATAACTCCTCTTCTTTGGCTTCATATATTCGCGTACTATTGTGGGGTGACCAGATAAGAACGTGTCCTATCGTTTAAATAAAACAACAACTGTATGAGATATAAAATTGATTCTGGCTTTATTTTGAAGCTACGTTCATGCCATTATGTATAAAATAGCAAGTCATTCAAATGGCCGCCTCGACTTCGTTGGCTCTCGAGCTCGTCCAAAGTGGTTGGCTTGTTCGCGTAGAATAAGGAATTGACGTAGCCGCAGAGAAAACAACCGAGTGGTGTCAAATCGCATGATCGCAGCTGCCAATTGATGAACGCTCGCCGTGAGATGACCCAGTTGCCAAATTTCCCCTTCACAACTTCGAGCAATGCGTCGCTTGTATGGCATGTAGAGCCGTCTCGCTAAAACTACAGCTCGGATATATCGATGTTGTCGAGGTCTGATGACAGAAAGTCGGTTAACATCGCTCTATACCTGAGACCATTGACCGTAACGGTGTCTACTTCTTTATTTCGAAAGAAATAAGATCCGATAATGTTGCCATGCCATAAACCGCACCAAACAGTCAAGCTTTGTGGATGCATTGATGTTTGGCCTAACACTTGCGCGTTGTGTTCGTTCCAATAATGACAATTTCACTTGTTGATATATCCGCTGAGCTAAAAATGGGCCTCGTCCGAGAAGATGATTTTTCAACCAAAATCCGGATCCTCGGTCAACATTTCCAGCACCCAATTAACGAACTCGTGACGTTGTCTATGGTCGTCTGCTTTCAATTCTTGCGTTAGCACAATCTTATACACCCAAATCCAATCGCAAAATAAGCCGGGTTGCCTCTCTGGCGATGACCATTTGAGTTGATCATTACCGCCGTAGTGGCCATATTTCTCCATTTCGCACCAATCTCTGTGTGCTTGGTGGCTTAAGATCCAAACGAGTGTACTCATGCTCAAACTTTTCTACAGCGCGACGAATTGCCTGTGCGCTGAGCACGTTCAGCAAGCGTAAAATGATGCATGATGAAATGGCAAACCTTACTAAATATTTTAACATCTAGATGTCATTGACGGCTGCTGAAACTTGGAAAAACTATCATTACTATCTGGTCATGCGGCTACTACAGGAAATGTCACTAGTGTAAACATGACAGCATAATGAGTATAAAACTGTTTCTAGAATATGCACCCCACATCAATGTATATATCTGCGTATATAGCGAAAGCAAACTAATTTGCGGTAACCTTAATGGTCACACTGATCAGGAAATAATACATATGGAGAGTGGCATGATGGATACGGCTACGGCCTAAGCTATAACGAAGGAGAGAGTATACTGAAACTGGCTGCGGTTCTGAGTCTAGCAATCATTAACACTTCAACAGGGAAAGTCTTAATAATACTCATTCTGCAAAGGTGCGGCCCTAACTTCACAACGCAAAGTATTTACCTTCGTACCCTCCAAAAATCAGATGGCATGAACTACAATAAATACACACCTAGGCGAAGAACTCCTCTCGGAATTACTTCAATATACTGAAACCATTGAAACCACAAGTTGGACCGGAAATGAGATGTGGGAAAAATTTCCACTTGTGCACAAAGAAAGCTCGGGAATATCTTGGTGTCTCAAGAGGTTCGCTTAAGAACGACAAAGAAACTTGGTGGTAATTAGTGGTCAGTGGCAGTTGCCAAATCTGGTGCAATGAAAGATCTCTTTGAAAATCTAGAAAATTCTGATGGTGATAAGATGATATATAAATTAGCTCGGCAACGCCACAGCAAAGTGAAAGATTTAAAGTTCTCTAAATATATTAGGCCAATTAGGGGAATAATGCTAACAAGACTTCTGGAAATCAATGAAAGATGACGGGAATATTTCCATGACCTGATGAATGAGGAATGTCATAGAGACAATATAGAGCAACATGAGAAAAAGTTGCAACAGCACTGAAAAAAAAATGAAAAGACGCAAAGCTGTCGGACCAGATGAAATACCAATTGAACTCTGGAAAGCACCGGCAGCGGCAGGAGTTAGCTCCTTAACTGCAATGTTAAACAAAATCCTCTGTGATGGGAAAGCTCAAGAAACATGATCTCATGTTTATTTGTAGCTTCTTAGTACCCATATTTAAAAATAAAGGTGACAGTGCTCTAACCACCGAAGTATAAAATTGACCGCGCTCACATTAAAGCTCTGGGACAGGGTCATATGTAATCGTTTATCCAACATTTCCGTAGTAATGCCAAACCACTATGGTTTTGTATAAGGTAGTACTACTACCGATGCTATCCAAACTTTACGAATTATAGCGGAAAAGTTCTGAGTAAAGAAACATGACTTACATATGATCTTTATGAATTTAGAAAAGGCAATCTACCGGCTATCAAGAGAATTATTGTGGCATATTTTCGCTAAGAAAATTTTGTACACGAGTACCAGAAGAAATCGTTAAAGTTATCAACGACATGTACACCAAATACCATACAAAAATCAAGAGGAGTATCGGCATAATTCCTAGTCAATATGGGCGTACATCAAGGTTCTGCGTTAAGCCCCTTGATATTTAATCTGGCTATGAACGTCATAATAGCAGTGGAACATACTGTATGCAAACGACAATGTACTCATCGGCGAAGACATGTTGAAAAGGAACTCAATTTGGAAACGATAACCTGAGCAAACATGGCTTGCGAATAAATGTCCCAAATACTGGGTATTTACACTTTCTTTTCAGTGATCCAAATATTTTGGAACCTACGAGCAGAAATGCCGTAAAAGTAAGAGATAAACCATTAATAACCGCATCATCCTTGAAGTATCTTGGTTCGATCATTCGTGATGATGGCAACCCAGGTGATGACGTTTCTCATTATCGGACGGCTTAAGTGGAGGTCGATGTCTGGTATGTTATACAATAGGCGAATGCCCCTGAAATTGAAGGGAAAATGAAACCAGACGGTTATACGGCCAGCTACTATCTACGGGTCATAGTGAAATGAGTCACTGAAAGCACTCGGAAATAAGATCTCAACCGCAGAAATGAGAATCCTACGATGGTCAGTCGGTGTAACCTTTAAGGATAAAATACGCAACGATTACGTCAGAGGAAGTCTGCAAGTTTCACTCATAAATGAAAAAGAAAAGGAAATTTGGCTAACTTTGTATGGGCATGTGATGGCTAGAAACAGCAACCATATCGTGAGATAAGCAATGGATTTATTATAGAAAATGGACCGAAAAGACGGGGAAGATCTCAGTCGACGTGGATCATTACTATTAATAAGGATATGAGAACCGAAAATGTATTGTAATATGACAACTCAGGACAGAAGATCTTGGAGGCTCAGGATAAGAGAGCCGACCCTAACAAATTGGGACATAAGGTCAGGAAGAAGAAGACTTTTGAAATTCGGTTTTATTTCTGCTATAGTTTTTCTTTTACTTTTTCTTTGTAACATAAGCAATTCAAAAGTCTGAGTTTATTTACTTATTACTTCTTCTTCTGATGATCCTGCAAATGAAAAGGGCAACGAATTGCAGATCGTGGAATGCGCAGATCCTTAGAAGGCCACGTGCGGCCGAGTAAAGGCTTTTGACTGATATCACGCAGATATCACCGCTCTCGATTTTTTTTTTTGTTTTTTATTTGCGCGCGCTCAAGGGATTTAAGTACCCTTAAAATGTTTGCACACAGCGCGGGCGAAGGAAAACCAGAGAGGAAGAAAAGTGAAATACCGACATACATTAGTCTAAAATGTTTGCAACTTATAACGCCTAGGAAATAGAGAGCTCGGCAGGACATTCCATAAGCGGGTTGTATGGCTTTGGAACGAATCACGATATTTCAGACTATGTCTGGAAGTGGGCTTGAGAGTATACTGATGAGCATTCATAACGAGACGGGTACTACGGTTGAAGGTTTGAAGGGGCGGAATGCTACTGGCGATTTTTACGGAGCACTGGCGGTGGAAATAGCTATAAAACAGAGTGAGACAAGAGACAAGAGACCTTACGTCGGTGTTCGAGGGTGTCCATTGTTTGAGTGATATTAGCATCACTCGCACGGTTTTGGATCCTATCTAGCAGGTGCAGAGATGTTTTGAGCGCACCCGACCAGATGTGGGCCTTGTACTCCAATTTCGGGTGATAAACGCCTTATATATTGATTCCAGATCAGAAGAGGTGAAATATTTTTTACATCGCTTGAGGAAACCTAGACATTTGGTAGCAATTTTGACGACACCGAGTATGAGGTCATTCCAACGTAAGTTGTCATTGACACACATACCGAGAATGGAAAGTTTATCGGTTTCGACGATGCAAGTGCCATTCATGGATAATGGCTGGGTGTTTAAATTTCGCTTTAATGACAGAAGACAGCATTGTGTTTTGGAAGCATTAAATTCTACTCTGTTAGTGTTTCCCCAATTAGTTATGTTGTTAATATCACAATTTAATGAGCTTAACATACGCTGCCGTTCCCGTTCTACAGCCGAAGAGCAGGGGCGTGAGTCCGGGAACGAATATGAAAAGCAGAGAGTACTGTCGTCAGTAAGGAATATATTGGATTAGAAGTAGCAGACAAGAGATGGTTGATGCAAATTAAAAAAAGAGTCGGAGACAAAACGGAGCCCTGGGGAACACCAGCATTTATTTTGTGAATATCAGACTTGAAACCATCAAAGACAACTTGAATTGAACGTTTCGAAAGGTAATTTCTACTCCATTGAAGAAGAGAGTCCTCGATCCCAAAAGCACACATTTCCGACAAAAGAGCCTGATGCCAAACTCTGTCAAATGCCTTAGAAATATCAAGTGCAATTATCTTTGTTTCGCCAGATTGATGTACGCTTTGGTTCCACGTTTCGGTGAGACATGCTATCAAATCACCAGTGGACTTGTTGCTACGAAAACCATATTGCCGCTCATTGAGAAGTTTTCCTGTTTTGAGATATTTCATTAGCTGACGGTTTATCAGCGTTTCCATGACCTTGGAAAGAATGGACGTAAGTGCAATGAGTCTGTAGGAGGAGAGGGAAGTAGATTCGCCTTTTCTAGGGACAGGCTGAACAAATGCTGTTTTCCATCTTCTCGGAAAGAGTCCTAAAGAGTAGGATTGATGAAAAAGCTTACGCAATGGTTTTGCGAGCGAGGAAAAACACCTCTTCAGAAGAAGGTGAGATATACCATCTGGACTAGCGGGTTTGTGAATCTTTAAGAACTCTTGTGACTACACGAGTGCGAAAGTGGATTTGTTCCATTGAAGATTCGACGCACTCAAGTGTAGGCGGAGACAAAGCACAATCTGGGAGTGTTGAGAATTTCTAATGTTTTTGACGAACAACCAAACATTTTTGCTACCTTTGGGATATTGTAGTATTTTTAGCCTCAGCTTTTGGTCGTATTGGAATTTGACAAGGTTCAAGAAAGACGTTGCTGTCATTCCTTGCTCGTTAAAACTTTTTTCAGTTTTCCTCTGTTGGGTTGGTCTTGAAGGGCCGAAAAAATATTTCTCTAACCCTGACATCCTCTCTACAGCTCCAGTCGTACCACGCCTTTTCTTTTGGTTTGACACACTTCATCCGATTCCAAAGAGAATGGTGTCTGTGATCATATCAGCAGTGGCATCCACATCGTTATCGAGGAAACATAACGACGAGTTACAATTCCTAAAGAAGCTGTTAATACCGCTCCAGTTGGGTTTTTCGTATTGCCATACGGTTCTTTTAGGGATCTTTTCTCTAACTGTGTGGCTGATATGACACAATGGTCCGACGATCGTAGAGGGGATAGCACATTGACCTTGTATTTGTCAGGGTGAGAAGTTAAAAACAAGTCCAGGGTGTTGGCGGTATGACTATCAACGTCAGGTATTCATGTGGGCTCATTTGCATGCTGGATTAAATTATTTTCCGCAGCGAAGATCTCAACACACCGTCCTTCGGGTGTTGTCTGTCCACAATGTCGAAGCCAACCAGAATTGTGTATATTGCAATCGCCCGTAATCAGGATTTCAGTATGAGGATACAGGGATACAATTCTTTGAATTGAGTCAGACAGCGCATCAAACTCGTGAAAGGTCGAGTTGCTATCCAGTTTAGGGCTTCTGTAAATAAAGCAGTAGTGGATAATTTGTTTACGGAGATGGAATTTTAGCCACATGAAATTGAATTCCGGATTGGAACAGGGACTACATTGTGGTGGAGTTTGGTAAGCTACATCACTACGCACATAGCCAGACCGCGATGACTAAATAATAGTGGCACTAGTTGGTAGGCAGGTAGCTTCAGATCAGAGTGATCTGAGGGGTGTGGGCGGAGAACTGCCTATATTTCACTAAGTGCCAAAACAGCTGGTCTGATGGAAAGCTTTGATATCTACTATGGTGATTGATATAGCGAGCGAAAACAGCGTTTATTTATTTATTTTGAGCTACACGTGATCTTATGAAAATCCCCATCCAACCTAAATTCACCAGGAGGCTGAGGACTCCCATTTATTTGCATTATTACAAGCTTAGTCTAACTTGAAAACTAACAAAATGACTTAAGAACTGGGAGCCAACTGAATAGTGGAGGAAATCTAGTTTGAGGTAAGAAGTGCCCAAGTTGAAATCAAAAACGGAGAGTTTTGAGTCGACCTTTCAGAGCATATGAGAGATTGGTTCGTTGGAATTATAAGAGGGGCGACGGGTAGGTACGAGTATGTAGAAGGATATCTTAAATTACGAGGGTAGCATAGTAGATCAATAAAGTGTTCAAGTTAAGCGATTGGGTGGTAAAATAAATGAATCATGCCAGGTTAGTCCTCGAAGAGCAATTTAAAAGAAACTGCTTTGTATGCCCCCTATTCGGGGTACTGGCATATTCAGGAAACGTTGTGTTCTCTTTAGGTCAACCCTGTCATCCATTTTAACAATATGCGGTCAAGCCCGAGGGAAGACAATTTGAAAAGGATCAATTTACGAGATAATCTATCAAAGGTCTTAGCAAAATCTGTAGAAATAAAATCGATTTCATTTTCTAAGGCTAAAATCGCAAAAAATACGAATTCAACTACCTTCCAGAAATCCATACAATCCATAAGTATCTAGTACCGAAAACTTAGAACTTCATATAAAATACATACTTTTGAACATCTTAGGTATGTGAGAAAGCTTAGCAATTGGACGGTAATTAGTTACTTCGTTCTTTGAAACCATTTTTGCGGGGTTATTAAAGGGGTCTTCCAAACAGGGAAATTCCCCTTGTGTAAGGGATAGTTTTTACGATCTCCTCGATATATGAGCAATGTCCGTTAAATGGCGTTAAATAGTGTAGTACTAGACGATTTTAATGCCAGGACAGGAAAGGAGCAAATCTTCGGTAGGACAGGTGGTAAGCATAGCCTATACCACATCACGTTTGGCAAAGAACTTGGGCTTATTGACATTGCGGAGGAACGAAATATCACTATAGCAAACATACAATTTCCTCATCTCAACAAAGAGGCGGTCCTCGAATCGTCAAACCTTAACAAAGTCGATAATTTTGCGATTGAATTAAGGCATAACTTCAGTATTCTGAACATCCGAATTTCCGTGCACCCAACATTAACTCGGACCACTACCTTGTTGCAGCCAAGGTACGAATGTGGATCTCCAAAGGGCTACAACAAGGAAGAGCTACTGTGAGAACGTATAACGCAGAAAATCTTCAATCGCAAGGGACTGCCAGAATCTTCGCCCGACGCGAATACCGAAATCTTTCATCAACTCCTATACCGACAGCATTAAAGACCGAAGACCAATGGCAACGATGCCAACGTGCCATCAGAGATGCCGCAATCAATAAATACCTGGTTTGATGAAGAATGCCGAAAAGTACATGCCGCTAAACCAGAAGCGTGTACAGCGGCACTGTGACGCACGACGAGAGCCGCTCGTAACCTATGAGTTCAAAAGAGACGGGCAGAATACCGTTTTCTCCAGAAGAAAAAAAAGAGCAGGATCAAAGATATTAAGTGTTTGTGCTACAGGACAACATACGGAAGCTATGAAAACAGGTAAAAAGAATGTAGCAAGGGAAGACGAGCCGTACAGAAACTTTTAGTAGGGTTACAGTCAGTGCAGAGATTATGGAAAAACTTTTTCTGCGCGACTGAATAATGGCGCCGAAGCCCAACATCCCACCATTAGGTAGAATAGACCATTCAACTTAAACGATGACAGCCAAAACTTCCGTCCAAATGACCAAAACGAAGCAAGGATAGCATGATCTACGCTGAAATCTAACAATCCTGCTGGACCTGATGGCTTACAGGCCGTAGTATTTATTCAGTGCCGCTGGAAGAGATTTTGCAGAGAGCATCGACCAACTCATTTTCAAGATCTGGTCAGAAAATCATATGCCTGATGAATGGAATCTTTGCATCGCTTGCCGGATCCTCAAAAAAGAAAACTCACTCAACTGCGCCAACTATAGAGGTATAAGTCTCCTCAACATTGCGTACAAGTTCTAATCGACCATATTTTCTGAAACCCTTCGCCAACAATCTTTTTGGTTTCTGCGAGTGAGGTTTCAGACCAGGAAAGTTCACAATCGACCAAATTTTCACACTTCTGCAGTTCTTGGAAAAGAAGCTCAAATTGATACATATCACATTTCCATCAATTTAAAGGCATAATCTATACGACTTATAGACCTATATAGAGTCGTGTCTAGTTTTCGTATAAATGCGAAACCCATCCCGACTGTGTATACTGACGATGGAGAACACTTGGTGCTCCGCCAAGTCGGTAGCAACTTAACCGAAACCTTTGATATCAAGGAATGTTTTAGACGATGTCACTCGCTGTTGCTTCCTTAACATTTTACTTGAAAGAATTGTGCGGAACTCACAAGTGAACACTGGAGGCATAATCTTTCAAAAGTCAATGCAACTACTAGCATACGCCGATGATATTGACGTAATTGGCAAAACCCAGCGTTCTATCACCTGTGCATTCGTTGGTATTGGAATGGATGATGTCAAAATGATTTAAGCCGTAAATGAGCGCAAAACCAAGTATATGCTGTTAACAAGAAGAGACACACAAAATCAACGATTTGCCATTTGCTGTTTACCTTGGGCTAAAAAGGCAATTGATAGTAAGGCCCAATCCTCAACAACTAAAAAGACTCTACATAAGCCTTCGATCACCCCAGTCCTACTTTATGGCGCTGTAGCATGAATTGTGTTGAAAGCGTTTGAAGATAACCTCGCCCGTTACGAGAGAAAAATTCTTGTAAAATATTCGGCTTCGTATGTGTTGACAAGCTTTGGAGGAGAAGTTTCAACTACGAAATAAGCCAATGCTCCCGGCCACAGAGTCTTCGAATCTAACCATTTAACCAGGAGGGGCAACGCAGTAGAGGAAGACCTCACCTTAGATGCCGTGAACATGTAGCAGGAGTCCTCAACCGATGTAGAGTACCCAACTGGAGGTTTTATAGTTAGGTAAGGGTCGGAATAACTGGAGAAGCTTATTATAGAGAGGCTATTATATAAAATCGCTCCTTCCGTTTTTTCTTCGCAACATTGGAGCTATATCAAGTTTTACATTTCTGTTAGATATCTCTGCGAGTTACTATATCTCTGAAAATTTGGTGTCGATAATATCGATTTGAGAGCGGAAACACTTTAGAACTAATCTAATTGCACGACTTTTCGTTTTGTTTTCAGCAGTCTGAAAACCGTTTAATCTGGAGACTGTTTGTTACCCCTGTGAGCAACAGAATAAGTGTAGAAGACAGATCAGAGCTTCACTAGATAAGAACAGATGATTAACTCGTCCTTCAAGGAGCGATGTAAGCGAAAAAATTCCCCCCCAATTCATACGTTTCCATTCCACTTTCATCAAAAATTTACACACAACATTTTCTTTCGCTCAAAGGATCGGGATGGACAAAACTGTCTTCTTTTCCTTGCCCTTTTTCAGAGCTTCCTGAATCCTTTATCGCCTACAAAAGCCATAGAGATTTTTCATTAAGCCAACTTGAAAGACTTCCACTAGGTACTGATATATTTATGTACTCTTACTTCTACTCCATAATGGGTAGCTCACTCTTTCTTGTACAAATATCCTGCAGCTATATCGATTGTCCGGGAACTTGTTTCATCAGTTTACATTGGCTTGTAAGACTCTGAAAGAAAAAGGACACGACGAACGACAATAATATTACTTTGTTCTTTGATTAAAGGTCTACAGAACAAAGGAAATTGAAAAAAGGGTTCACGAGGAGGAAATGCACAAGCAGCGCAAACACAAATCAATCGATATTTTGCCATCATTTATCAAAGGAGTCGAGTAGAGTAAAGAGAGAAAAAAAAAACAACTTTTGGCCATCAGATGATAACAAACAGGTCACATCCTTCGGACAATTTCAATCCTTTCAAGGAGAACGCCAGAATATCTACACAGACACACGTTCTACTCGGTACTTTGAAGATTGGAAATGCGTATTTACTCTTTGGTGCTGGCGTTATTTGTTGTTTACCAATCTCTCCCCCTCCCACCCAAATCACCATTGTTATTAAGTTCTTCGGGACGTTTCCTGCTTCGTTAGCTATTTTTAATGCTTATTTGGCGTTTTGCTTTTTTATTTATTTTATTTTACCTCTTAAGGGGTCGGGGTTAACTCCTTAATGCCAGTCTCACTTCCTTTTCACTCCTTCGTTTTACATTGTATAGTCTGATGTCCGTAGTCCATGTCTGGATAGACTGGAGTACAAACAAATTCATTCTCATTCGATTCTATTGTAGCGAACAAAGGCAGGTCAGCATGTGAAAACTAAGAAAATACAGAAAGGCTTGGGTGTGTTTGATCTGGAGCTGGGTCATCCTTTTCTTGAAACGTTCTTGAATACCCTAAAATTTGTATACCGAGATACATCAGTGACTTTATCGAGGGATTTCGGATATGGGCAAAAATATTTTTTCAACTGGAGACCCTATGAGCCTCTACGTAATCGTATGTGTAATTGCATTAGAAGGGAAACGAATTATTAAGAAACCTCAGCACATCTAGGATAAGTCTAAACTAAGATAAACTAAGCGGAAACAAAGCTAACAGACCGAAGAATGAAAACACTTTCCAGACTCATAGATACACTACTTCAATATAAACATGTAACTCGTAGTTCATAGAAAAAGTTATTTCCTAGGTATACGTATGAAAGGATGGAGAAAGCCTGTAACTTGACTTGACTTGATGGGAGTTAACTTATAATGTCTCGTCCTTCTTATATCATAGGATAGGAATCGTTACGTCACAAGTCAAGGTTAAACGTCTGATTGCCAAAATATAATGACTTTTGTGACTCTTTTCGGTTTGGTGGGCCCTTTTGATTTTTCTGTGAATGTTTAACAGCATCCTCGGTGCCATAATGGGCGTTATATTTAATTACTATATACATGTGAGATATAAATAAAAATCACAGCAATGAACTTAAATTCAAAAGATGTTTCTTTATATAAACTTTGTTATCACTTGTTATTATTACACAACTCTGGTTTAAATTCATTACAATCTTTTTTCTATGTCTAGTGGTTGATGACAGACTGTCGTCGTTCTTTTTCATGTTTTGTCATTTTGTATGTTTCGTCTTATATTTTAACCGTTAGTTCTTCCGTCCGTCTTATATCGCGTGATTGTAAAGTGTGTTGTATGCTTTATTGGTTCCTAGTCCCACAATCGGCTATCCTGACTAATCACTCGACCCGAATGATGGATTCCACTTCTTCATATTTTCCGCTATTGTATTTGTTTTTAGGGCCCCTTCGTGATGGCTGACCTTTCTAACCCCGTACCTTCCATTATTAAGCCTTTCCGTAATTTTATAAAGACCTAAGTACTTTGCCCTCAACTTCATTCCCGTTCATTGGGTGCGCTTAATGGCGTGTCTGGTTCCGGCAGGCTGTTCCGATAAAAGTCTCTTTTATTCTCCCTTTGAATATTGGCGATATTTTCATGTACTCGGTCCCGAGTCATATTAGCGCTTGGACCGCTGCTTCGGCTAGTAGCTCCCGAAGATCTGGGAAACCCGGAATACGCATTTCTAAACCTGTAAGGATGCGAAAAGAGCTGAATTTAGTACTTCTAGGAGGGGTGTTATTAAGTACTTGTTTAACCTTATCCACATATTTGTACCAATCTTTCGCACTACCAACGCAGCACTTTGTTAACATGGGCAAGATGATATTGTGAATCCTCTCTACCTGCCCGTTCCCCCGAGGAATGCCCGTTGAGATGACTAAATGTTGGATGTCTTATTCCTCTGTCGAATACCTTCGAGGATTACCGAAAATTCTTGCCTGTGCTTTCAACTACTCTATTACTTCCCTCGTTCTCGTGTTTTTTGTTGGATATAGCTGTGCAAACTTAGAGAATGCATCGGCCACCACGAGTATATGATTATACTTTTTGGGCGTCTCTTACATGGGGCCGACATGATCTATGTGGTATGTTCCTAGAGTTTTGTCTTTTTTACCGATAGTTCTAAGAAATACTTCCTTCCTGCCCGACTTCGTTTCTGCTAAGATGCACTTAACGCATCTTATAACAAAGTTTACTACCTTCTCAGCTAAGTCTGGAATATAAAAGTTGTTCTCTACCAATTCCATTTTCTAACACCTTCATCACCCCTCGAATCCAGTTGGCGTTTGGCTGTGCTTCCCTTATTCTGCAATTCAGAGAACCTTCTACCAACATGCAATGAATTCTACTTAACGCATCTACGTGCCACATCTTTGAACCCGAACGATGTTCAATTTCATGGTGAAAGTCTAGTAAAAACATAGCTCATTTCGACACACTAAGTGGTAAGTCTTTCTTCTTCAACGTCATGGCGAACACGTTACAGTCTGCGACAATTTTAAATTTTTTCTCTGACACGTATACTCAGAGCTTTGATGATTGCATGCACCTCCAGCTCGTACGATAGGTACTTTTTCTCGGCTGCCGTTGTTTTCCCGCTCATGTATTGAATAGGATGAAATAGCTGGTCACTTCTGAAGCAAAATGACACCATACAGACATACAAGCATCTGTGTATATTTCAGTGATCGCCTTGGGGTTAAATAATTTGAGTACGGGTGAGTTGGCTAAAGCTGCGTTTAGTTCTTCGAATGTTGCTATCTGTTCGGTTTCCCACTCAAACTTTGCATGTTTTCGGAGTAAGTCCGGTAGAGGTTTGGCGACCAGATCCGGGTATTTCCTCACAGCTCTCGTCTTTTCTCCGGATTATGTACCCAATGAATTCTCAGAAATTAACACTTTTCCCAATTAAGTCGTAGCCCGTACTTTGCCGCGACTTCCAGAACTTTCTTAAGCTTCTCAATGCAATATTCTTCATCCTTCGATGGTATAATAAGATCGTCCATGTATACTGTATAATCTTTTTGTCCCATTCTTTTTTGGTACTAATACCACCGACGAATCAAACTCCGAATGACTTGGTTGTACGACCTTTCTGCTAGCCATTTGCTTATTAACTCACGTACTGCAATTTGATCAGCGTGTGACGTCCTTCTCGGCCCTTGGAAAAGTGGAATTTCATCCTTCAACACCAACTTCATAACTACCGGTGATGGCTCCTCCTCACCAGGATTATATTCCTCCACTACCATCAGTGACTTTCCTTTAATACTTCCGTGCAAATGACACAATTCCAACTCCAGCTCCCTCTTAAATGTTCCCTCTTCCGCAGACAAACATATATTTCCAAACTCCTGGACTAAATCGAGTGCTTCCGAATCATGGCCACCATCGCCATAACAGCCAGCATACTACTCATATTTGCCCACTTTGACGACCTTCGCGCCTGCACGTGCCCCATTCTTGGCACCAACGCAGCCTCTCTCAACTGCTAACTCCTAACTGCCCTTGTCTACACGTTTACTTCGGAACTTCGGAATCTCCAGAATATCATTTCCTATAACTGCCGGATACTGCATTTCCTTTTTCGCACCACGTGATAGTTAAGTTCTAAAGGGATACCATCCACTTCTACTTTTACACAAATATTACCTAACCTTGTAACTAGTTGTTGACCAATGCCTATCACGTTCCTTTTTAGCCGCATTCATTTCAACATACTCCAGAGCAGACTGTCATATCGCAAGAGACATATGTGATGTTTGTAAATACTCGATTAGACTCAATTGCCAAGTTTGACCAACTGTTGTTGCAGTATGTCTCTCCTCTCTATTCGACGCGGTGTTGACTGTGGCTCTACTTTGCACTCGCGCACTTTACGAGTATGTCCTGGTTGACCAAATTTGAAACATTTAAATGCCATAGCCTGCCAATCTCTAGTTAAATGTGACGTTTCTCCGCACCTGAAGCATGTCTTGTTGTTTCGCTCTACCACTACTGCTGTCTGAATACTACCACTAGATGGAGTCCTCGAATTTCCCCTGGTGTACGAAGTCTGTGGGATGGAGATCTTTACTTTTTCGTACACCTTTAACTGCATTTTGAGCTCTCCAATGGATTTATCCTGATACAAACAAATTTTGTTCTGACGATTATACGGAATGCCCTCTACGAAATACGCAATCAGACTCTCATCATCCAAATCGATCGATTTCCCAAGTATCATTAATGAATATAAATACTCCTCTAGTGGCTCCGTGGTTTTTTTACGACGAGCCTTTAGGGAACGGTGGAATTCGGTAGATGGCATGTGATGACTAAACTCCTTCTTGAGCCCCGACTTCAAAATCTTCTAGTCTCTTATCCCTTGCAACGTTTTAATAAAAAGTTTAGCGGCTCCTTTAAGCAGTTCCTTGGCGTAAATAAATTCTACTACAATGGCATTCTCCTCGAACTCTTGCACCCACTGATTAATGTCGGGATACCCTGAACTGTCAAAGTACGCAAGTGAATCCTCTATATCTCGAAGCTCTGGATGAACGCGCTTTACTACTATTTCATGCGAGTTCTTCATCAACCGAATCCTTCTCATTCTCCTCTGGTCTGGCTAGGCGATACGAAGAGAAAATAATTTGTGAATACATAGTAATAAAAATAAGGAATACATAATGAATGATAGTGAAGCATTGCGTACTACGATCAAGGTTTTAAGTAGTCGAAAAAGTGGTGTTAGCCCACAAAGTCTAATGCCCAAAATTGACGAGTTTCGAGATCTATTTGAGGAGTCTAATGTCCATGCAGCTTGTGTCACATGGCTGCCAGTAAACCTGAAGGATAAGTTATGTGATTTAAATACAAAATCCTTCGTTAAGGTAGAAAGAGACGAGTTGATAGTGGTGTTGCAATGAAACACAAAAAGAGATTAGAATCCCCTCCCGACAATCAAAATCAAGTACTTTTTGTTGGTTTAATAGTCGAAGAGAGTACGCTGCTCATTGGAGCTGTATATAGGCCCGATAGAAATATTGATTTGGCCTGTTTTATTTCAGTCATGGAAGAAATTACTGTCACTAGTCCAAATTTGATTGTGTATGGAGACTTTAATATTGCAATATCCTAGCTGACGAATCTCTTACTGATATCATGAATACATTCAATTTATTTTCCGTAAATACAAATTTACCGACTAGACATGTTCTGGGTAACCGATTTAGATAAGGTAGCATTATATGACTAACTTACAGCAGCCGCCTTCTCAAAACATGACTTAATTTATCTTACCTACGATTTTAAAGACACTTTCACAATTACTAATAATTGTAATACTATTGTATACCGATACTTCAAACATATTGAATAGACTTAAAAAAAAAATGATTTGTCGAGGTCCTCAAAATAGGCCTTTGTTTGCGAGATGACTTCATCATTGGAGTCAAATCTTTTTCCACCAAGCCAGTTCTTCAGGTTTGGGAACAAGAAGTAGTCGCTCGGAGCCAAATCTGGAGAATAGGGTGGATGAGGGAGCAATTCATAGCCCAATTCATGGATTTTTGCCATGGCAACTGCACATGTGTGCACCCTTGCATTGTCTTGGTGGAAAAGAACTTTTTTCTTGGCCAAATGAGGTCGTTTTTTTTTCAAATCGTCATTGAATCGGTCCAATAAGTTGGCATAATATTCCCCATTGATTGTTCTTCCCTTTTGAAGGTAGTCAATGTGGATTATCCCGCGTGCATCCCAAAAAACAGTCGCTATAACTTTATTGGCTGACAAACCCACCTTGGCCTTCTTTGGCGCCGATTCACCCTTAGAAACCCACTGTTTTGACTTTTGTTTGTTCTCTGGTGTGTTGTGATGGATCCATGTTTCGTCCACGGTTACAAAACGGCGCAAAAACTCCTCCATATTGCGATTAAACAACGCCAAACCTTCCTGTGAAGTTGTTACACGATTGCGTTTGTGGTCGACTGTGAGCAAACGCGGCACCCATCTTGCGGAAAGCTTTCTCATGCCCAAGTGATCATTCAAAATTGAAACCACTGAGCCATGCGAGATCCCTACGGCTTCCACAATCTCTCGCACTTTCAATCTTCGGTCGGCCAACACCATATCGTGAATTTTTTCGATTGTTTCGGGTGTAGAGACCTCAACTGGGCGTCCAGGACGTTCGGCATCTTCAGTGCTTGTACGGCCACAACGAAATTCAGTAAACCACTTTTTTACCATTGAAATCGATGGTGCAGAGTCCCCATAGTATTTATCAAGCTTAGCCTTGGTCTCGGTAATGGTTTTTTTCGCAAGAAATAATGCTTAATAAGCACACGAAATTCACTTTTTTCCATTTTCTCCTCAAATTAGTGAGTAGTCTGATAAAAATAGCTGTCAAACACAAACTAACTGACGCAGCAAGTTTAAATTTTGACAGGAGTCAACTGACAGATGCCTGTTGACAGGAGCAGTGTTGCTGTTTCAGTAAAGAGGTCAGAAATTCAAAAAGTCACAAAATAATTTTTTTGTCTTCAATTAAGCGTTAGTCTAGCAAGTGTCATACCATTTTTTAATCCGGACTAAATACGCCATCTTTTAAAGTTACTTGCCAAAATGGCACAGTACATTTTTTTGCCAGTACAGTCAGTTCAAGTTAGGTGATTAATGATTTTCAGATACATGGATGGACAAAAAAGCAATATTTAAGTTAAAACCGATATATGGTAGGTATGTTTCAATTTTGGACCGTAATTTACAGAACAGTTACTCAGGGTTACGTGACAGCAAAAAAATCGAAGAAAGGTAAAGATTTGCGGTCACAGTCCTAGAAAGATCGTCACAGGGTGTCTGATTTCTCGATTTTTTTTGAGTGCCAATAATTTTAAGAGTACATGAAGTTGATTTTTGGGACACCCTGTATAATATTCTTTCATTTCCTTGCATTGCTTAATATCTAAAAAGGTTCCCAATTCTTCTCTGTTTTCGCTAATTCGAAAATGAATGGCATTAATACATGCCTAAAGTGAACATTTTTTTTCCTTTAATACTCGGTAAGGTTATTATTTCAAAGGGTTGTATATTTTTATATTCTACAAGAGGTATTTTGAAAATAATAACATGTTAATTTTCTTTCCCGGTAAATAAGATTTCACTTCAGAGTCTTCTATAAGATAATTGTAATTTTCAATAATCAAATCTGTGCAAAAGCATTTTTCTTTTTTTCTGGAAATTGTTGATTTTTGGCCCCCGGGCCCACCAAATGAACCATCATCATTCTCTTTAATAATTAGCTGTTGTTGATTTAGAGGGCTAATAACTTCGATATCGATTTCACTTCTATTTTGCAAAAACTCTTTAATTTCTTTTCCTTCCTTAACCGTATCAGTTTTATTTGAAATATTATTCATAAATTTTCCTCAAAATTGTCTCATCTTCTACTTCATCCGAAAAATCGCTACCAAAAATTAACTTTATATTCATTTGAACTTCTGCATTTTTGTTCTGTGTTTCTATAGCGTATACGTTTCAACTTAATTCGTTAGCCACGACGTTATCGACACCTTTCTTGTATTCTACTGAGTATGAGTATTTTTCCAATTTTAATCGACATCTTACTAATCTGCTTCCTTGACTCTAAACAAACATGCCAATGGAAGATGATCTGGTTTTATTTAGAATTTTCTCCAATTTCAATTTAATTCAATTCTATTTATTCTTTTTTTCCTAAACAAACTTTTTAATGACTTAAACTAAGTTATAAAATGGTTGAAGAATAGTTTGCTGCATTTTATATTTATTATAATAGTGATAATGCTACATTATAATTAAAATAAATTTATTGTGGGGTGAACAATTTAATTTTGCACAATAAGACGTTTTGGAAAAAAAATGAAAATTCAATAAAAAAAAATTAAGCAAACAGTAAAAATGGATTTTAAGCGATATACTGCCACAATATTTCTAATTCATTAAAATCGAAGCCAAGAAGCCATCATTTTTTATGATTTAAGAAAACCGGCAATATTCTAATGCTACATATATGAGGTCGCAATTTATTGAATCATTTAAAAGATACGATAGCGTATGAGTTTCGGTAAAATGTATTCCGAAAAGACGGCAAGATAACAGAGCCAGAGGTACTGCTGCGTAAACTGTAGGATTCAAAAATAGGACTTTGCATATATTCAACTTTTATAAAAAATATTTTAAGTACCTTAAAATAAAATAAATGTCTTACTGGAAAGATAATTATTTGACTAAAGGGATTCATAGAATGTGATAATCTTGTTAAGGTAAGCTCCACCCCAGCAGCATATTCCATAATCTAACTTATAATAAAATATGCCAAAGTAGGCAGTTCTTAACGTTGCGTTAAAAAAATATTTCCTTAAGCGATACAACTAACGAAACGAAGTTCTATTTGTCTTTCTTGGTTGTCAAGAGCTATAGAGTAGACGTACTTTTGTATACTGGCAACTGTGTTAAATCTCTTACTGCGCAATGTACTTAATATGTTGTCCAGTCTGCTCCATTCCCAGTTATCGCCTCGCGCCTTTGTCGAGAACTTAGAGCCAAATTTTTTGGCGTAGTCTTGCGGTAATTGTCACCAAATTCTTTTTAAAAGCAGTTTAAGCTGTTTTATTGTCCTTAAATTTTTTCCCTTTAATCTTTTGCTTCATAAGTCTCTAGACGTTTTCAACTGGATTGGCATCTGGCGACTGAGACGGCCAATTTAACACATTGACGTCATTTCTCTCTTTGAAGCCCGGACAGATACGACTACGATCGTTGTCCTCTTGTATGAGCCTATCTACGTCCGAATAGCATTTCAGCGGATCCCAGCAATTCTTTCTTGCACAGTTGGATCATTCTTTGAGCATTGAGATTCCCGGTAATGGTCACCGATTTTCCGAAACCCGCCGTACAGAAGTCCACACACGTCTCAAGGGAATGTTGAAAACAAATGAAGCTTGGTGCAGCCCATATCTTTGTAACGGCGAGCCCACTCAAATCTTGGTCTTGACCGCAACGGCTTTGAAATTAAAATCGTTTTCTCTCATAATTTTACGAATACTGAAGATGGAAACCTCCTGACCTTTCTCTAATGACATTTGTCTTGTTTTAAAAATGTTAAGCACTTTGCACCGCTTTTAAAGAGGTTTCTGTTTTTCCCAGTTCTGGCGAATCATCAACGTTTCCATGTTCGTTAAATCGTTTCACCCACCCCCTCACAAAACTCTCTGACTTTCTGAGATACTTTGCTGCAGCTGTAATCGATAATTTTGATCTCCGTGGATTAGCAACAAGCATTCATTACGGAATACAAGACGTAACTTTCAAAAACGATATGCAGCTAATGTAAAATTTAACTGCGGATTAGGGGAGGAATAATTCTAAGGGAAACCAACAATTTTTATCGTCTGCGACTAACGGGTTAATTTTTACGAGCCACACGCTTTTGTCAAACACATTGTAAAAGTGATATTCCACAATCTGAATCTGAACTATCCAAAAAGTATTCAATCCCAAAATCGATGATAATTCGAGGTGGTAGGCCAAGAGTTACCTCATACCGGGAAGTCAAAATGATCATTAAGACGACAAAGAGCAATCCATTTATGTCATGAAGGGAATTACAAAACGAGCTTAGTACAAAAGTTAGAGCCAAGACACTTCGTCGGAGGTCTTTCATTGTGATGCATGGGGGAGATAACATTATGGCTTGAAGATGTTTCTCTGGACATGAAATTTGTCGGAAACATAAAATAGATGGAATTATGGACCGACTTATTTACAAAAGTATACTTGAATCAATACATATACTGCCACACGCTGAGAAGAAATTGCCACTGAAATGGTTATTTCAGCAGGATAATGATCCAAAAATAGTTCAAGAGTGGTTTGGGGATCAGAAAATCAATTTTATGGAATGGCGCCAGCCCAGTGCTCCGATCGCAACCCGAAAAAAAATCTAAAGGGGGATTGTAAATCGACTAATAGTTCGGGAGAACTGCAGAAATAGGAACGAGCCTTACTATATTTAACTACAGGCTTGAAGAAGACATCCTATAGTTTCCAATCTGAATGAGAATCTGCCAAGAAGGTGTAGTGCAGTAATCAAAAACAAAGATTTCGTCGAGAGGATTATTACTAAATGTGAAAATTTACTACGTAGTTGCTTTTGTTTTGGCCAGCTTCAAATCAACATGGTTACAGAATTGTTATTTTTCCTTTTTTTCTGCTTATGAACAATTATTTTTTTTCTTTTATTTTGTTTTCAAATATATTTACTTGTTTTGTAGAGAAAAACATAATAAAATATATTGAAACTTAACCAGTTTTATCGCAGAATCTTGTGCGTATGTAAAAGTTGCTTTAGTTTTGGCCAACACTGTATATGTTACAGCTCTCACAGAAGAATAGGACGACTTTAGCAAGGATTGCTTCTTCTCAGCTAGACTTATGAACAGTGTCCAAAGAACGACGTAAAAGTCGACTTTATTGATCTTAACGCCAGGCTAAGAAAGAAGAACCTAGATTTGAAAATCGACTCAAGCTAGTTGCCTTCACGGTGAGGCGAAGTATCCGTATAGGAAGCATACGTTCCCTCAACCCGACAACCAGATTAATCGCATTGTTTGATCGATATCCGATGTCCCGATGTCGGATGAAGAGGCACCATATCAACAGCCCTTGGTTTGAGGAATATCGAGCATTCAAAATTGCAAAGAAGAGCGTGCGCTGCTCATGAACTCTATGAGCAGAGGAGATAGAAGAAGTATCGGGGTCTTAGAAAAAAAAGAAAGAAGAAGAAGTAGGTACTTCGGCATATATGATGGTCGGAAGTTCTATCAAAATGGGGAGAAAGGACAAAAACTCCAAGTAGAAATATGCAAACATAAGGATGAGAACGTAACATAATAGTTGAGCCAGAGTCGGATTTCTTTTGCAGACTTTAACGGCGAAGGCCGAACAACGGTGATGATCGACAACAATGGTCTGGATAGCGATATCCAAACTGTAAAATATAATTCCGATGAAACTATCCCCGGTCTCGATCCTCAAGAAGCGAGCGCCTATCAACTGCGCCAACTATAGAGACCTCCGTCATCTGCATGATGCAAAAATTATTACTTCTCCCCGGATTAAGAAAAACCAATAAATTAAAATTTACAAATTTGGTAGTCGGTTTGTCGGTAGGAACAAAAAGAAAGCAACTTTTTAAAAAGGAAACAACAAAACAGGTGGTAGTTCGGTCGATAATAGCAATGCAAACAGAGAAAACCCAGGGAAATGTTGCAACAAGCAGCAGGTTAAGCAGTTTATGGTTAAAAAAGAGATATCAACTGCGGTAAAAAAAAAATATCCGAAAGAAAAAAAAGACACCCAAATGCGTAGGTAGGCACCAAGCTATATTTTTAGAAAGCAATTGGGTAACCTTTCAAAAAATATAAATGAAACATAACAAAACCCAAAAGGTGCGTTATACCCACTAGTGATTATCAAATCTTGTGCGCGCACAATGGAATGAGCTATATCAAAAAAATTATTAACCAGCCCGCAAACCAAAACCGCATAACCAAAAGTATTAGCCCGCATAAAAGTGGGCCGCCAATTTCCAACTTCCCGAATGGTTGAAAAGTTTTTTTTTTTTGAGCGGGTCGCATGTTCCGTTTCTTCTTTTTACGGGGAGTTCTTTTTTCCACTACGAGGACGAAATCATTTGAATTGCATATTGTGAATGATGTGAGTCTGGAATATCCCGGCGCCCCAGAAACAAGGTTCCAGGACTTAGGAAGTGGTGGTAATTTTGTTATAGCTCGTATGAATGTACCCCGTGCAGTTTTTACTGTTGCTACTCGGACTATTCCATCTGCTCCCGGTGTCTCAGAGATTATTCTTCCACGAACCCATTGCATAGTAAGAAGATTGGGTTCCTTTATTACAACCAAATTGCCAGGCGAAAGATTTCGCTTTGGTTGTTTCCATTTCTTGCTTTCTTAAAGCAAGCCAGCGTCTCCAGAATCCTTATACCATACTTTGGAGATACGTCCAACGCCATAAAAACGGTGAAGTAGAACCGTTTCAACATAGGTACAAGAGGTTCAGCCATAAGAAAATGAGCCGGTGTTAGTGTGTTAAAATCATCATCGGATAGGGAATATAAAGGACGAGAATTAAGTGAAAAGTTCTTGAAATGTTTGAATTGTTGCTCCAATAGACTGTACTCCAGCCTTCCACAACCCAGCAAAGTGTGGAGCAGAGAGTGGAATAAAGTGCCAGGCGATGTCTTCTCGGGCCAGTGTGAATATTGTGATGCTGTTGTGTTGCTGAGATATGACCAGTTAGTGCATCTCGATAGGACAATGTTTTGTTCCTCTGAAACTGGTAATGGCACCACTCTAAAGATTGGCGGAATTTCCCCATCGCGACGCGTCGTGACATAAATTTTCGAAGTGCAACGTGCCATGAATCAGTCGTAAGGTCTGTTACCGCCTCCAAGTATCCGGCCTCTGTGGACATACTTGTACATACGAAAAATGCAACGTATTCTTTTCTCGGCTTAGGATTGCCTCCAGGAGAAAACCGTATTGTCAACGGACCCGCATATTCCACGCCGGAGTTGATGAATGGACGAGTTGGAAGAATTCGTTTAGCTGGTAACTCTCCCATTAACTGGAGACTTCGTAAACGTTGTTGCAAGAAACATGCCTTACTCCGATGTACAACCTTCCGGATGAGATTGCGACTAGCAAGTATCTAGTATTATTGCGGACTATCCTGAATATCTCAGACACCCCTGTGTGAAGATTATTTAATTGGATACCCTTATCTATCTGATAAGAAAAATTAGTATTATTTGGGATAACTATTGGATGTTTGATATTGTATGATATGTTTGCGTGTTTTAAATTTCTACCCACGCGAAGAAGTCCATCGGTACCTATGAATGCGTAATCTCGTAGAAGTTTTGGTTTGTTGGAGCTGTTGATGTTTGATGAGCGATGAAATTTATTTGATCGACAATTAAAAACAAAGCGACAACAATAAGCGGTAGGTTTTTGTAGCCGATACCAAGAGGAGAATTTTTCAGATGGAAGAAATGAATGAGTGAATCAACCCAAATCACTTTTGAGTTGAACTTAGATTTTAGCCAGTGTTTTACGAGTATATCAGGGGCTAGACAATTTGAATCCGTCCACCAAAGTTTATGTTCGACAAGTTCTGTAGGCAGTATATCGCGTGACACGCAATCCGCTGGATTTGCTTCGGAGGATATATAATGACAAGGGACACGAGGAACCGACTATCGACGATCAGGTGAAGATGACCAATGCAAGACTACCTCTGAGTGAATCTTTTTGCAATATTGAGAGTCATTGATGATTTGATGCGAGTTATTAAACGGGAAAGAAGTAGAGCTCCGCACATCGATACGGTTTTCAAGGGAGCAACTTTCGTTTTTGCAGCGATTATGGTGATTTAAAATGAGCCTGATTCAGGTTTACTGCGAGAATAGATAACCACAGAGTATGCTATCGACGCGGATGACGCATCCGTAAAACCATGCAGTTCAACACTGCTCGAGGACAAAAACGCATTTCCAGCGACTCGAACACTTTCGAAATTAGGTGGAGTTAGCAACCCAAGTGGATTGAAAATACGCAAGATAATAAAGTTCTTCAAGTTAATAAAAATTTCGACAAGGACAAATTGATTTTGTAACATAGCTCATCACGGGCGGGATTCCAAAAACATGTCTAGAACCCATACCGATTTTTCAGATGCTTTTAAATACTCACAATCTTCGCTTGGTAGTATCGATAATAGGTTATTTGGCCATCGAAAGCAATGTAACCAATTCAGACTTGATTTTTACCAGACTGAATGAATCACTTCCTGTCATTACGTCGTCAATCGAACATTCAGTACGATAATCATCAGCGACCTGGTTTAAGACGCGGATCAAGAGGTTGATGCGCCATATGTGAGTGACGGTACAAAGTCGAAAATGTTGGGAATGTTCTGGATTGCACACCAAACTATCCATTGAAAATTAGTGTATTAATCGTCAAACCAAATCTGACGAAACATATTTGTGTTGCTGAAATCTCAAGAAAACGCTGACACGGTTTTCCTGAATGGGAGGCCCAGTTAACAACTCGTTATTGAGCGAATTACTAAAGGAATCCAACACAGATCTATCGAAAAGGACACGCAATTTTGTTGGTGGGGCTATCCATTTTGAGAACGGTGTGATGGGAAAGATAGAATTGGTGAGGCGAAGTATCTCTTAGCTCATTGGAAAGAAAGAGTTTCATATGTCCCATGTCGAGGTATGCGTGCATGAAGTTCGAATTCATTTGAAAAAAATTTGGGTTCCTAACATATCGGCGTTCTATAGAACGTAAGTGAGAAAGCGAGTGTTACCGAATGGTGGCAGTGAAGCTTTCAAATGTATGTAAACGACGTAACGACCATCAAGAGAGAGAGAAAACGTTTGACGTCAATGAGTTCCTGCAAGATCTTCACCTTAATTTGAAACTGGAATAACGTCCCCTTACTTCTAAAATGAAATTTCCGTAAAAACTCGTCAAGATCGAATATGAGATGGATAACGACGAATTGGAACGTTCATTTCACCACTTATAACCCAGCCGAACGATTATCCTTGAGCAATAGGAGTTTCCTTTGGACCTATTACTATACTTACTTTCCGCTAAAAATATTCCACAGCTTACCTGCCTCCAAAAAACCTTGGACTAGATATATCAAATGAAGAGTCAGCTAAATCCAGATCATGAAGTTGTTTGTAAGAAGCTGAATTGAATCGCGATTATAATTTAAGAGATACACAACCTCGCGTGTATCTTGCATTTGTAGCAAATAAAGAAACGATTTACGAGCATGAGTTGTAGACCAAGCAATTGCACAAATGATTCCGTGAGAAATGAATTTTGAAAGCCAGAGTCCTGCAGCACCCAACAATCAACAAGATTGTTCTCAACTTTAGCCACCAAGGTTGGTAGAATTGTCTGACGGCTAGGAAACTGTTGAGGCTGGGAATGATAATTTACGATGTTAGTAGAAGTAGGTGCAGATGCAGATTCCACTGGACTTGTGACTCCACGAGAACGTGAAATATTCACCAGTTTCTCCGGGTGTACCAACCAAATGGTGTCGGGACTTGCACGTATGATTTCGGAATGTGGATTTGCATTACAGCTCTTAGGCAATTAAAGCAAAGAGCTTCGTCTTTCACGCATCAACGGGAAACGAAATGGACTTTGGACATTGATCTAAGAAACGAGTACGAGTACGAGTATGTTCATCATCACACATTGGGCAACGTGGTGTACGTGGTGTAATTGTGTTTATAGCAGAATGTGGGAAGACGAGTCTAGGACCTATGAACTATTTATTGGACTCAATTTACACAAACAACGAAACTAATTTGACTTACTCTATACAAAAAGGACCAACCAGAACACGCTCTGTTTACATTCAGCATAGAAAGGTACGGACATACCTAAGAAGATGAAATACGAGTAAATTTATTTCTGGTTAAGCCCGAGATCCATTTCGACTCATCATCAATTCGCAAAGGATAAAGTTTCCTATATCTGGAATGAATCCCTAGCAAAAGGAAATGCTCCAAAATAACCGTTTCTGAGTTACTCGTAATTTCGTACTATTCCATTGGCTCTATTCACTTTCGATGATACTAAGAGCAATGCAACCTATCCGCGCAGATAAGTGTAGGAAATGGATGGGAAAAGGACTTTTGAATGGAAAGACTTTGTCCTGTCGTTCCTTTCCTTTCATTGTTGTTGTTGCAATCAACTCCAACCTGAGTTAGCTCTTCGGTCTTTTCTCTTTTTTTGCTGAAACTTTTACTTTTGATTTTGATTTATTAACTTTCTCGGCGGGTTGATGGTAAAGTGGGTAGAATCGTAGCCAGCGGTAAAGTATTCATAGGTTCGTAGGTAAATTCGAAAAGTTGCAAATTTTAGCATTTTTCCGGAGTGACGGTTTCAGGAAGTCTTACTTTTCTGTTGATTCTTCATTTTCATTCGAATGGGGTGGGTTTTGGGACTGTGAGTGATTTTTGGGGTTCGGAAAAGGGGCTATGATGGATGCTGGAAAACAAATTTGATGGAGAATGCAAGTATTTTCATACTGTCTGTATGTTTGTCTTTACATTCTAGTCAATTCTATTCAAATTATACTCGATATGAACATACAGACACTCGTATACGCTTGTCTGTGATAGGGAATCACTCTTATTAGTCAATTAAAACACGTTTTAAGAAATAATCGCCATGCCATAATGAAATAGTTGGTTGAATGAGAATACTTCAATCAACAACGACAGGAGACACTTTAGTCTGACTTAATTCATGTTGAAGAGCATTGAGAGCAATGGTGATCTTAATGCGCTCAAAACTGCTTCTCGCATACATCCACTGTCGTCCAAGATGCAACATGGCTACAAACGCTGTAGATGTGCTTCAACATCTGGTCCGCACCGGGAATTTTCAATGACATCGAGAGTGTGTTTTGCAGGACAACTATTGACGGAAGTATAACTCGGATAGACAACACGGCTAACGTACCGTCTCCAATAATTTATTGGTCGATTCTGACGACAGACGTTAGTTGCTCATATTACTTTGGGGGGCTGGTAAGCAAACTAAGCTATTAGTGTTGTGTCACCTGCTTCTGAGGTTTCTGCAGTTTTTAACGCTTCTGCTGTTGCTTTTCTTAGCCTTTCGATTCTCGATAGCTCACTTTGTAGAGCTGTTCTAAAATACATATATCTGCCCAGTTCTCCTCCGACTGCAACAGCGACTGGTTGGCAAAGTACGAGGGTTGTCTAAAATTAAAGATAGCGCCACTCGTCAATAAATGCTAGTGAGTGCTAGTTGTGCATCTTTTGACAGTTACCTACCGAAGTTTCAGTCATTTTAGACGCGCAGTTTTTAGTCAACAGTCGTTTGAATGAGTCGATGTGAGTGTTTTTCGTGAAAATGAAAAAAATCAGAAATGAGTTGGACTCTGTGTATGGGCACTCTGCACCATCATTTACCACAGTGAAATTTTGTGCAGCTGAATTTAAATGTGGCCGTAAGAGCTTGGGAGATGATGAAAGTTCGGAACGTCCGAAAACTGCAACCACTGACGATAACATTGCTAAAGTTCACCAAATGGTGTTAGACGACCGCCGAATTAAAGTGAGAGAGATAGTAGAGGTTATGAAAATAACCAAAGAACGTGCTTGTTACATATTAAATCAAGATTTGGTCATGAGGAAGCTGTCCCCGCGTTGGGTGCCCCGTTTGCTTACGTTAGACCAAAAACGTGTTCGAATGAACATTTCCAACGCTCTGTTGGCGCAGTTTAGGCGCAATAAATCCGATTAATTACTGTAGATGAAACTTGGATACACCATTATACGCCCGAAATACAAATTCAGTCAAAACAGTGGACTGCAAAGGGCGAGCCGACTCCAAAAAAAGCAAAAACTGTTTTTTCGGCTGGGAAAGTGACTGGGATGCGACTGTTTTTTAGGATAGTAAAGGAGTTATTTTAGTAGATTATCTTCAAAAAGGAAAAACCATTACAGGAGCATACTACGTATCATTACTTGCTAAGGCAGAAATTACGGAAAAACGGCCACATTTGCAGAAAAAGAAAATCCTGTTTCACCAAGACAACGCGCCGTCTCACACCTCAGCGGTTGCCATGGCGAAAATCCATGAATTACGGTTTGAACTGCTTGACCATCCGCCTTATTCACCAGATCTAGCCCAAGCTACTTCTTTTTGTTTGCTCATCTAAAAACTGCGCTCGAAGGACAGAGATTTTCGTCAAATGAGGAGGCAATCACCTTCGTGAACAATTATTTTGCAGAGAAAAACGCCAAGTACTATTTGGACAGGTTAGAGAGGTGGAAGCATCGCTGGGAGAAGTGTGTAGAGTTACAAGGAGACTATGTGGAAAAATAAAAAAGAATTTTGAGAAAAAATGTCTTGTATCATTGTTCGGTCGGAAACTTTTCAGCCAACCCTCGTATGTCACATTAATGCGCAAAGTCTTTGGCCCAAAATCGACGAATTTCGTGATGTGTTTTTGGGGTCGAAAGTTAACATAAGTTCTGTTCAATGAGGCTGTATTGGGCAGAAAAAAATAGAAAAGTACAAGGTTTTGTGTTCAGTGGGAAAAATTTCTGTCCGAAACTGTTCTACTTTGCGTTCAATGAGGTTGTCAGAACAGAAAAGTACAGAAAAACTTGCACCAGGAAATATTTAACCAGTCGTTTGAAGCCGAATCAGCCACCAGCCAGGATTTCGTAGCAATTGCAACAACTGTAGAAGAAAAACAAAAAGCAATTTGGCTGGAGAAGGACTAAGACTATGAGGAATAAGTCTTTAGTCTTAAGTCTTTAGATTTAGAGCCAAAGGTCGACAAAATATTTTCCCTAAAAACAAAAAAAACTCTGGGAGCAGATTGCTGGCCGCATGTAGGAGTTCGGACCAGATTTCACTGTGGTCCAGGTTGAGGTGAAGTGGAAGTGTCTTGAACGTGGATTCAAAACTAAAATGAAGCACAATGTCACAACAGGCAACAACAGGGCTACTTGTGCGTATCAAAAGTATGTAATTTATATTCATACATTCTAATTTCTTATATTATAAATATAAACCTATTTCCATAAATACAATAAGGAGCTCTCAGATGTACTGCTGGACCGACCTGCAATTATTCCAGCCTACCGGTTGGGTAGTACTACTGGAAGTGGAAAAGCAAAGGAGGCAATATTGGTGGAGGCTGGAATTTCTTCCGTTGCAAGTAAGTGTATAACATTAAATAATACGAAACATTCAAAACCCCTCCATTTCTTTTTTTTTTTTTTTTTTTTTTAAATGCATTTTATTTTTTAAATCATTAATTCTTACATACTAACAAAAAATGCTTAAATGCTAGCTTAAAATTACTTAACAATCTTATACTAACTTACTGGCCCCACACAGGCACTCTAAGCTACTCTAAATTCTTATATCTATGTCTTTCGACTTTATTTACATTTTATTGAAATGTTTGTATACTTAAAGCTAAGAAAAAAATTGCTAACAAAAACTTAGCATATGGACTTAATTTTTTATAAAAACTTAATATCTAACTTAAAATAAACCTTAAGCTACCTAACCTACATGGTCCCTCCATTTCTTTTTAATAAGGAATGCCAGCCAGTGAAAGTGATACTCCGCTGGATAGCATAGAAGAAACATTTTCAGAGAACGTAGAGCCATCAAGAAAACGGAAGAAAACCAGCACTGTGGCAGAAGAGCTGAAGAAGTGGAGTGAGTAATTCGCTGAAGAAAGGAGCGCAGACCGTGTGTACAAATATGCCAAGCTTGAGGCCTATAGTGAGAGAACTGCTGAGCTGGTCAAATAGAGAGGAGAAAAGCGCGAATTGCATTCGGCTCTAATAGATTATTTGAATAAAAAATAAATGCATAAAAATACGAGTATAAAAATAGTTTTATGATTTTTTATTTATCTCCTCAATTAAAATACGAAAACACTTCTTCACACAGACTATTTCGAAGGCTGAAGCAACTGTATTGAAATTGTCATTTTCTTCAATGTTTTCGTCAATTTCAAATCGCAGCTCATCATCGTTGTATAAATTATGCAGCACAACACAAGTTCGAATAAAATGACAGAGTTTCTTTACTCCTTTCAGCTTGCAATAATAAAGCAGTCGAAAGCGCTGTTTAAGAACACCAAAGAAGTGCTCTATTACGATCCTACCGGAACTTAACTTCTTCTGCCTTGAAGATAAGTGGCCATTGTCGCGATATGGGTTTATTAGAAACTGTGAGCACGCATAAGCGTAATCTCCCAATAGAAACCCGCTCCCACATAAATTAGGTAATTTAGAATATATATCCGAATTCTCAAAAACCCTGTTGTCATGAACAGAACCCGGATATCCAAGGAAAATGTCTGTAAACTTCCTTTTCTTGTTGCATATTGCTTGAAGAGATAGACTTGTAATGCCCTTTCTATCAATGTAGATCTATCAATCTATCAATATATGCAGTTAATTTAGTACCTATAACGCCTTCAATTCCAGTTTTGTTTCTAATACGAGGGCTATTCCAAAATCAACTTCCGATGTGTTACAATTCATTACATACGTGCAATTCGGTGATGTGTTTCTGCATTTCGCAACCAATATATTATTCTCTAATAATATGCCAAGTTTCGACCGTTTTCGTTCAGTGTTTCTCCAATAGTTGCCGTTTTAACATAGAGAATAGAATTTTATCTCACGCCGCCTGTGAGGTACGAAGTGTAATTCGTTTTTTGCAAGCCGAAGGAAATGGCGCAGTTCAAATTCATCGTCGGTTATGAGTGATGGTTCGGTACGTAATTGGTGTAGACAATTATAAACGGACGCACAGATGTGTATAATGAAGGAGGCCAAGCGCGTAAATCGATCATGAATGAAGACGTGGTTCACCAAGGTGACCAATTTGTTCGAGAAAACTGGCGTTTCACGATTCCAGATCTTGCGACAAGATGCCCGAAAACTTGGGTTACAACAATTTCTGTGCCCGTTGGGTCCCAAAACAGCTCACAGATGTCAACAAGACACAACGTATCAATTCAGCAAAAGCATTTCTCGAACGTTTAGAAATGGAAGGTGGAGAATTTTTACAGCAAATTGTGACTGGAGATGAAACTTGGGTCCAGTATGTAAACTTAGAAAACAAAGAACAGTCAAAGCAATGGATGCACACTCATTCCCCAAACAAGCCAAAAAAATTCAAACAAAGTTTTTCCTATCGAAAAATGATGGCCACAGTTTTTTGGGACAGTAAAGGCATACTCGTATTGTTGACCGAGTTTATGGAACCTGGAAGGAAGTAAGTTGAGAAGAGCAATCCCGAACAAAAGACGAGGAATGCCTACCAAAGGTGTGGTGCTTCTGCATGACAACGCACGACCACACACTGCTGCACGCACAAAAACTTTAGTGGAGGAATTCAGTTGGGATATTTTTGATCACTCTCCCTACAGTCCTGATTTGGCACCAAGTGACTACCACCTTTTCCCAAAATTGAAATCATCCATTGCATCTCAACATTCTGGGAGTAATGAGGAACTTATGAACGGTGTGAATCAATGCGTCAACGCACTGTCGGTGCCATTTTTTAAGGAGGGTATACAAAAGCTCGTCCCACGTTACCAAAAATGTATAGATTTAAACGGAAACTATATAGAAAAACAATTTAGATGTTAATAAAACTACAATTTTGTGCAAAAAATTAATGTTTTTGTTTTTTTTAAAAAAATATTTTTCACTTCGGAAGTTGATTTTCAGTAGGCCTTCAGATGACCGAGTCGCAAACATTGTTGATGAAATACAGCACTCTATTGATAAGACTGCATACAGTTCCCAAGGCGAGGTTGAATCTATCGGCAATATCCCTGTAGGAGCAAGCCTCATGCCCAGCAAACCAAAGAAAAAGCGCTATATGCATTTCAGCAGAATATGTTTTGCGGGCTTCTAATTTGACGTAAATATCCGATGTTGCAAACGTATCTACCAACCGTTTATAGAGACTGCGAGATATGCGCAAATGTATCACAAATTCCTTTTCATTGTAGGAAGGAACTATTTATTTCAAGAAATGTGCGAAACAGTTTCTTGGATCTTTCACGACAGAAAAAGAAAAAAAGCTCACTAAAGTCTTCATATGCCTGGAATCTGTTGTTCCATCACTCGACAAACTGATATCACTGTCCACCTATTCCTCTAATATAAATAAGGCCATATTTTTTTTATTCAAGCTTGTATATCACTTTGAAAATCTTTTCAACTTTTCAACAATTTCACAAGAAATGACAAATTCCGAATGTCAACATATTTGACAGCTAACATATGGACTGTACTTTTCTGTTCTAACTTTGATCTGACATTTTTCACAAATCTGTGATTTTCTGTTCTAGTTTTTCCTCACTAAACAAAGCTATAGTGTGTGCATCTGAAACTTGGTTTCAACCGGATATTACTATATACAATATGAATGGTTCCAAGCACAATGCTGATAGGAATAGTCATATTGGTGGGGCAGTGGCATCTGCGAGTGAATAAATGTTGAATTTGAAATTAAATCTGAAGCTATCTCTCTAATTGCTTATTATTTTGTTGAGATAACTAATTGTAGCTTAACCTTCTAACAAAAATGTTGCTCTATCTGAATTTTACACAGTTCTAAAAGATTTAACACCTCTCTGCTTTGAAATTATTTTATGCGAAGACTTTAATTGTAACTTTCTTGAAAACAATTCACTGTCATTTACGAACAAAATCAGTACTCTTGGGCTAGCGTCGATCAATACTGCTAATCCAACGCATTTCACAAGCAAGTCATCAACCCTTTTAGACCTTTTTCTTACGAGCAATCCCGAAAACACCCTTATTTATACTGAGTTGTCAGCGTCTGCTTTCTCAAAACATGACTTGATTTATGCGACTTTCAGACATCCTCCTCTTTGTATTAATATAAGGATTTTAAGGCAATAAACTTAACTCTGTTGGAAGAGGACGTTCTGCAGGTTAATTGGCAAAATGTTTATTTTATGACTTCTGCTGATAATCAAATAAATTTCTTACAAAATGCCATACGTAGTCTCTATAACTCACATGTTCCAATAAAAACAAAACACATGCCAACAAGTACTATCACATAGTTTACACCTGAACTACAAGAAGCTATAAAACAACGCAACTTGGCTTACAAACGATGGAAAAGATTCTGAGTACCTCAGTTTCTTGCAGTGTTCCGGGCTTTAAGAAACAATGTTTCTATGAAAATAATGGAGGCTAAGTAGAGAATGTATTCAAAGCAGTTTAATGAAATCTTGTCAGCGAAAACCTTGTAGAAAAATGTCCGAGAGCTTGGTGTGAGTCGACAAAAGGTGATAATCCCTTCTTAAATACGGAATTCGCCAAAGTTCAAAGAACATTGCCTGACATTGCCGAAAAGAGTTCGGCTCCTTCACTTCCTAATTTTGAAAGGGTTGATTGCTTTCAGTTTACTAGAGTATATGAAAACGCCATTCTGTGCGCAATTCTTCAAATAAAGTCTAAGGCTACAAGCCTTGATGAAATACATCCACATTTTATCAACATAATTTTGCCCTACATTCTTCCTACCCTCACACAAATTTTTAACACAGTTCTCATGACGTCCTCTTTTCCTCCTTCCTAGAAGGTTGCTAAAGTTATACCGATAATAAAAAAAAGCCAGCAACTCGCGCGTCACCACCTGGGTTTAGACGTATTTCTATTCTTCCATTTTTATCCAAAGTCTTTGAGAAACTTCTTTATAAACAAATGACTCTTTTCGTCTAACGTAGTTTCTGTTTCTGAATGGCCATCAGTCTTGTTTCAGGGAAAATCATAGAAAATCATAGTTGTGTCTGTGCTGTTTTGAAAATAACAGATGATCTGAGAATTGCAATGGATCACGACCTGATGTCCTTTTCTTGGGCTCCTAGACTTCTCGAAAGCATTTAACACTGTCAACCATGGAATACTTTTTTCAAGAAGACAAATTTCAATTTTAGTAACTCTGCAGCTAATTTGATTCTTTCATACCTAAGTGAAAGGAATAAAGTCGTATCGGTTGAGAAAAACACCTCCCGCCACTTAGAATTCAAGTCTGGAGTACCATACGGATCAATTCTTGGGCCATTGCTGTTCACTATGTTTATTAATGATATCCCACAAGTAGTCCGACATTCCGTTGGGGAATTAGAATTTAAAGTAGAACTGACATGTACAAATAATGTAATTTGCATTCGTCCTGGGTAAACTCTTTCTTGATTTCTTAACGTAACATTAATACATGTACTAATATTATCCCGCTGTAGCTTTGTTCGATCTTTCCTTTCCGAAATGTAATTTAAAATCATTTTTTTTTTCTATTCGTGATACAACTGTGGAGGTATAAATTTGTGTTGCATTTGTTCTACGAAATTTTTCTTCTATTCGTTAATTCATCATTAAATGGTCCTTCTTTGTCGGATATATCAACGAATAAAATCGATTTAATTGCATCATAAATTAAAAATTCACGAACAAATTGGCTATATTGGCTAGAGGTGAGCGTGAGAGTGGTGAAGGGAATTCGTCGCTGGAAGCTTTCGAAATGATTTGGTCATAGCGGAGCACTAATCGGCGGAGATTAATCGGAAGGAAAACCAGACAGAAGTAAACTTCAGCGTGGGATTGGAAAAGTTGGTAACTGACACCAACGTGGAGGTATTTCTATCAATTTATTACTACATATTTCCTTATTGGGGAAATCTTCATTGGATTACGTATCGAAATATACATACCATACATATTATTGTATTAATTGCCATACGGTTTGCATTGTGATATTTCGCTCGGTGTATTATTATCAGTTATCCGTTAGGGCAACAGTAACTACGCATACACTTCAAGCTATTTGAAGTCGTTTGAAGGGTACTATAACGCGATTGCTAACCTATTCGGAAGAGATATCGGTAAATGATATTCTCGAATTAATTGATATAAAAGGGGAAAAACTGTCTGAAACTTGGAACGAATTTATTAAAAATCAAAATGAGATGTATGCGTTTCAATTAGAAACCGATTATGTGGATCCAAACATAGATTTTGCAGCTTATGAGAATGAATATTTAAAGTCACACGGGTTGATGTTGGTTGCGATTCGCGCTCGAACTACAGTTCCTCAAACGTCAGCGGTTACTTGAAACGGGAATAATAGCAATACCGAAGCCATTAATCGTTTAGCCGAACAGCAAGCCTCGTTTTTACAACAATTAACTAGTACCCCTTCTGCTCGTTCAAATTAAACTGTGCTCAAGGATTGTGAATTGTCAAAATTTGTTATTTCATCATTTACAGGTTCCTATAAGGATTGGCCTTCAAAGATTTATTCCAAAGCTCAATCGCTAGGAAAATACACTTAACAGATACCCAAAAATTTCATTATTTGAAATCTTTTCTGCGTGGCGAAGCTGCAAACCTTGTTGCTCATATCATATCAATAGTAAACTCGTTCATCAAAAATTTTGTGAGTCTTTCCTGTTGTAATGCCATGGATTTAAGAACTTTACGCAAAATCTCTGATGGAGCTGGTGAATTGGTTAGGGGCCTAGAAGCCATGGAGCGGAGCGAGCGTGATTCACGGTTGATATAGCTTTTGTTGAGCTAGATTTACCCAGATACGCGGCACTCGTGGGCAGAATGTAGCATTGCAAATAATAAAATTACCATCAGGGAATTCCTATCCTTCTTGAACTGAGTTTCAATAGCCATCGTTCGAGTCAAAAGAAATGGCAACAATCGGCTCGTACATTTGTCGCGAAATTCTGGGATAATGCCGGTCAGAGTTTACCTAAGTGCATAAATTGTAGCGACAACCATTTACTGTTTCAATGCGATAAATTTCGGGCTTTGGATCTTAGTTCACGTCGCCAATTTGTAAAGCAGAATGGCAAATCAATGGCAAAAATGCAAATCATCGCACCGATGTAACGAATGTGGTCATCGCCATCACTCGTTGGTTCATTCGGATCCCTCTACTTTTTTGAGTTCCCTATCGCTTCAAATATCTCACTCTTCGTCACCACACTCTTCCTCATTTAACGCAATGTCACCTCATTCTTCGTCAGCTCATTCGTCGTTACCTCACTCTCCGTCATATCACTCTTCGCCGCCTTCCCCTTCGTCTCAACAACCATCGATACAGTCCTCTAATACATTATCTGTAAACGTTGCATCTCAATTATTCTCTCGCGTTTATTCCTACTGCAATAGTAGATGTTTTGGACATCCAGGGACGCACTCAATCCTATCGTGTAATCCTAGATTCCGGATCCCAGATATTTTTCATTTCCGAAGGTTGCCTTCGTCGTCTTGGACTACGTAGAAAATCCGCTACCCTTTCGATTTCTGGAATATCGTCGTCAGATGGTGGAGCCACGCGTGGTCGCTGCAATCTACAAATTCGATCTCGGGTTTTGGGTCACTGCACATATTATCTCTACACTAACCTCTTGTTTCCGGCAATTTCGCTCGATACTCAAACATTGAACAAGGTGAAGTCTTTGACCTTTGCAGATCCTTCATTCGACACCACTTCAGCTATCGATATCCTACTAGGTGCTGATCAGTTTTGGAACGTACTCACCAGTGACAGACTATTAAGAGATGATGGTCATCCCGTAGCACAATCTTCAATCTTTGGATGGATAATCATCGGCACTAATTCTACTCGCCTTGGTCCAATCTCCTCATTTAATAGCGTCATTGACACCGAAAATACCTTAAGGTTATTTTGGGAATTGGAAGAAACCGCAGTAACAACAAGGAAGTACACTGATGAGGAGAATGTCGTAGTAGCCCATTTATAATTGACGGTCAGCAGATTCAGTGATGGCAAATACTGTGTTAACCTACCATTTGAATGACCCTGTTTTCGGTAACACATAGAACGGAGCGATTACTCGTTTATTATCAATAGAACGTCGATTTGCAAAGGATCCATTCTTAAGAGAGCAGTACATCCAATTCATACGAGAATACCTGTGGTTGGTGCACATGCAGGAGGTCTCCAGCACAAACCTTTATTACTCTTCGGATAGCTTCTTTTACCTACCACACCACCCAGTCGTAGGAAGGAAGTTTAGGGTAGTATTCGATGGTTCCTACCAAGATTCGTCGGGAAAATCGCTTAACGACTGTTTGCATATAGGCCCTAGCATTCAGAGAAATCTTGTAGCAGTCTGTTTTCGATTTCGACTATATCGGGTTGTTTTTTCTACAGACATCGTCAAAATGTTTAGACAGATATGGGTAACAGAGTCTCATTGTCGGTACCAATGGATTCTTTGGAAGGAGAACCCAAAGAATGGATTTAAACATTTTGAGCTCTGCACGGTGACATATGGGACATCATGTGCCCCATTTCTATCAGTGAGAGTTTGTAAAGTTCTTCTGGGAACATTCGGTTCAAAGCACTTTTTCTAGAAAGTTCAAATGTGATTTGCCTGGTTGACCACCCTATGCTGGCACCTTATCGTACAATATGTATAATATTTTTTATATATTGTCATTATGCACATCTCATATAGTTTGAAAATCTGGTGATGATGCTTCGATGGGCTAACTTTACTTTTTGTTTTGACAAAATAATCCCGTATGTATTCAAAGTAATTAGTCGATAAGCCAAATTTTATAAAACAAAGAAGTCAGTTGCAATAAAGGTCGGAAACACCGCTCATATTATTTGAGTTTTTGTTGTGTTGTTTTTGTTGTGTTGTTTTTGTTGTATGGCTCCTATAAAATTATCAGAAGTAGGATAAGTTAACCAAACGTGATTCAATTAATTGTCAATTTAATTGTTCACGGTTTTATGCGTTTTATGTTAAAAGTTTAATTGTTTATTTGGTCGAACTTTTGTGTTTCCTAAAAATAGTAAAAATAACAATTGCGAAGGATATTTTAATGATTGCTACCGTGTCGCAATTAAAAGATAAGGTGGCTGAAATGGGTTTGGCAACGAGCGGTGTAAAAAACGCGTTGAAAGTGCGGTTGGAACAGGCCATCGAAAAGTTAAGTGACGCTCAAATGGATGAGTGCTTCCCAGACAATATAATGGAAAATTTAGATTCATACGGGAATACGAGTAGATCGGAGAGGGAAGAAGAAAGCAGCGTCATCGTTTCAGAGCAGTTGGAGAGCTTGCGTGAACTCGTTTCCAAAAAAGAGGAAATTCAGAGACTTCAGCAGAGGTTGCTTAATTCAACTAAGCAATCCGTTAGACGTGACGTAGTGTAGCAAACGGTTTCTTTTAGGGACATTGAAGACCCCCTAACTAAATTTTGTGGAGACGACAGCTATTCCATTGCTATCTGGTTAAAAAACTTTGAAGACACAAAACATCTGCACAAACTCGACGATTCCAAGTGCTTTGTACACGCGCAACGACTCTTAATGGGAACAGCAAAACTGTATCTAAGATCTAGGTCTTGCCGATCGTGGAACGAGTTGAAAGCAGCTCTACTTGCAGAATTTCACCAGAACGTTACCGCCACAGATATCCACGATGCTTTACGCAAGCGGAAGAAGCTTTAGGAGGAAAACTTCCAGCAGTATGTCTTGACAATCGCTGCCTCAGCCAACATACTAGATGGAGTGAAAAGTGACATCCGTGGGAATTAAAACAATTTTTTTTTTAAATGTTTTTTTATAGTATTCAATATAGTCCTCTTTTAGTTTGATACACTTATTCCAGCGATTTTACAACTTCTTGATCCCGTCCAAAAAGTAATTTTTCGGAAGGTCTGCAAAATACTCCTCCGTAGCGTCGATAATTTCCCCGCGTGACCTGAATTTTTTATTGATGGGCCATCTTTTGAAGTTTGGGAAGTTTGAGGTAATAGTCCGAGAGATCCACATCCAGTTACCAATCGACGACAAAAGTCCGCCCGATTCCGCATCAACAGGTCCAAACACTCTTTCGAAGTGCTCTTGCCTTCGTGTTTTGGTCATTCGCGGCACCCAGCGGCAGGATAACTTTTTCATATGCAGAATATTACCCAAAATATGGCGTGTGCCCCCAGTACTAATCTTTGTGGTATCTGATAGCTCGCGCACCTTCACTTTCCGGTCAGCCAACACCATTTCATGTATTTTTTTTTACATTGTCCTCTGTAACCGCATCGGAGGGCCTGTCGCTGCGGACTTGATCGGTAGTGAAGTTGCGGCCACCACTCTCGAAACCAATATTTGACAGTGTAATCTGACGGAGCATTAGCCCCATAATATTTATCCAACTTTTCTTTTATTTCCTTCGCCGTTTTGCCTATCAAAAAATAATGTTTTATGAGAGAACGAAAATCGTTTTTGTCCATACTCAACATGATGCCAAACACGTCAACAACAATCAGCTGTCAAAACGAAACTAAAGACAGTATCACACTGAAATTTGGCATGTCTCCCTAAATACGAACGGACTTCAAGGCACCTTTTTTGCAGTAGCAGCGCATTCTGGTGGTCAAGGATGTCACTTGTCACTCCATCTAGTAGAAGAGCAAGACATTATCGGCTATATTGTGAAAGGAATACCTGCTTCGACATTCAACAAGCAGATGCTGTTCACAGCGAATACCATCTTGGAGCTGAAAAGTGTCTTAAGGAGATATGAGAAGATGAAACTTGACGCTCATCCACCAACTCCGAGTACTAGTTTCATAAAATCGGCCATGTGGCCACTAACTGTCCAAAGCCGCGCCGAGAACGAGGTTCGTGTTTTCGCTGTGGGCAGAAAGGACACATCATTAAAGACTGTCCACAACGAACATCAGTAATGGTTCTACAAAATTTAGAACCAGCTGAGGAAAATCAGAAGTCGTTCCTGCAGAACTTTCATGGATTTGTTACGTATAAATTCCTTCATGATGATTCCGGAGCTGCCTGCATGACATTGGATGTGATGACCATGATCGATACTGGAAGCTCCATAAGTTTTGTGTAGCGAAAATTCATTCCATCATATCTGATGACATCAATCGAACCGTCCATGGATGATAATGTAGGTATAAATAACAGTAAATTGCTTATTTTTGGCAATGTGTCTAGTAAAACTAATATTAACAATGAATATATTGATTTATGTCTGTCCATCGTTAAAGATGATTCTATGAAAAACATAGTTGTGTTGGGTAGAGATCTCTTGCAAAAAAGTAAAATTAAATTGACAATAGAAAATAAACAAATTTTTGAGGAAAAAGGTAACGATAACAATATTGACGATAGTATTATAGAAATTCTTAATATTGATACATATGACGACCGCGATGAAAAGAATAATTTTAATATAAATCCAAGTTTGTGCTTTAAAAATAGTGATAAAATTAAAAATCTAGTTATTGGCAAAATTTCAAACAACAAGTTTTCACCTATAGAGTCTTGCGACCACGAAATGCGAATTACGTTTAATGATTCAAAATTTGTTTGTAATTGGGCACTTAGAAGACTGCCATATATGCACAAGTTGAAATTACAAACAATTTTAGATGATCTTATTGAAAACCAAGTTATTCGTGAAAGCAGTTCTCCTTTTGCGTCCCCAAACGTTTTAGCTAAAAACAAAACAGGAGAATTGCGACTCTGTGTAGATTTTCGGTCAATTAACAAGGTTACAGTCAAAGACAATTTTCCGCTACCATTGATAAAGGATCATTTGGATAGGTTAAGGGGGCAAAAATATTTTTCTCACCTCGATTTTAAGAGTGGTTTTCATCATGTAAAAATGTCTGAGGACTCAATTAAATATACGCTTTCATTACACCTCTGGGCCAGTTTGAATACTTACGCATGCCGTTCGGGCTGAAAAACGCCCCTAACGTTTTTCAGCGGTTTATAAATTCTATCTTTAAAGTACTGATTTAATCTGGAAAACTGCTTGTTTACATTGATGACTTATTAATTGCTACCGAAACAAAGGAAGAACATTTTGACATATTAAAACAGGTTATGGATGTAGTAACAAATAACAACTTACAATTGCATTATGACAAATGTCTTTTTATGTTTGAAACTATAACCTATTTAGGATACGAAGTCTCTGGTAATGGAATAGGTCCAAATGTTAACGGTCTAAAAGCTGTTTCTGAAATTCCTGTACCTACAAATATTAATGGAGTGCATTCATTTTTGGGATTATGTTCTTACTCCAGGGAATTTATAAAGGACTTTTCAATTTTGGCAAAGCCGTTATACGATCTTCTCAAAAAAGACGCTGTTTTTAGTTTTGGTGATACAGAATTATCAGTTTTTGAAGTTTTGAAACATAAATTAGTTAACGCTCCATTACTCAGTATCTACAATCCCCACGCTGAGACTGAGTTGCATTGCGATGCAAGCAACTTGGGTTTGGTGCCGTGCTGGTACAACGATAACAAGATGAGCGCTTTCACCCTTTCTTATTTTTCTCAAAACGTGCTACAGCTTTAGAATCTAAATACCATTCATATGAGTTAGAAACCTTAGCCATTATCTATACGCTGAGGAGATTCAGGATATATCTAATAAGCATAACTTTTAAGATTATTACTGATTGTAAATCACTAATGCTTACAATTAACAACAAGCCAATAAACCCCAGGATCTCTCGTTGGGCCTTAGAGCTGCAGGATTACGACTTTGTTATTGAACATAGAGATGGTAAAAGAATGGGTCATGTTGACGCCCTCAGCAGGTGTCATAATGTCCTTATTATTGGGTCTGATTCTTTTGAACATGTTTTAGCTGCATCCCAACAGAAGGATCCTATTATAAGAAAGTTGGTTGACATGTTAGAGAAACGGGAAAGTTCTCTATACGAAATGATTAATGGTCTTGTTTATAGTAAACTTGATCATAAAATATTGTTTTACGTTCCATCACAAATGGAAAGGAACGTTATGCAGATGCATCATGACGCCCTTTGCCACACCGGTGTAGAAAAGTGTTACAATTTCTTAAGAAAAACTTAATGGTTTCCTTTCATGAAGGTAAAACTGAAAAGGTATATAAACAGTTGTCTAAAATACATGCATTTCTCTTCAGTATCGCACAGCATGCCTAAAGGTGACAAACCTTTTGAGACTATCCATATTAACCACTTTGGTCCTTTTGGACGAAGCTTAAAACACATTTTGTTGGTAGTCGATGGGTTTTCAAAATTCACCAGACTCTTCCCAGTGAAAAGTACCAGCACCTTAGAAGTTGTCAAGTGTCTAAAGTCATATTTTTCCGTGTATACGAGTAGTAAGTCCAGCCGCATAATTTCTGACATAGGTAGCTGCTTTACGTCAGAAGATTTCGCAAGCTTTTGTAACAACTGGAACATACAACACATTAAAGTGGCAACTTGTTCACTGCAGTTGAATGGTCAGGTGGAGCGTATCAACAGAATCCTCATTCCAATGCTATCTAAGGAGAGTGAACTCAATCCTGGCGACTGGTCGAACCACCTGGAAAAAGTTGAATTCGGATTAATAATGTCGAAATTAAAAGTACAGGTTTCAGCCCAAGTATGTTGTTTTTTGGTGTTGCGCAAAAGGGTAATGTGTCTGACAGAGTTCGTGAATGTCTTGAACAAAACATAATTTCAGATGATGATAGAAATTTAGATACAATTAGACAAAAGGCTAGTGAAAAAAATTGTTAGATGTCAAGAATCTAATAAATTTAGTTATGACAAGCAGCATAAACAACCATTTTGTTACAAAGTCGGTGATTACGTTGTGATAAGAAATGTTGTAAATACACCCGGTTTAAATAAAAAGCTCATAGCTAAGTGCAAAGGTCCTTTAGAGGTTGTTAAGATTTTCCCAAATGACAGGTACTTAATTAAAAATATAAAAAATTTGCAAATTTCAAGAAACAAGTGCGAAGGAGTTGCATCTCCTGAGAATATGAGACCATATATCGTTCCGCAATAAGAAGTTCGGACAGCATATTAATTATATGTATCATTATCAAGTTAATTTCAAGCTATATATTTGAAAGTATTAGTCCATCTTTTACCCTACCCATTTACGTTTTAATGTATGAATATTTATTTGTATCTATGTATGTACATATCCTGTGCGGTAACATCTGTATCTACTCGTATTTGCTTTTGCTAAAATTTTAATTTGTATTTTTATTGTTAATGATTACGAACCATTAATAAATGAATTTGAATATTTTGAAGATATCTATAGAGCATAATTTGTAACGACTTTGGATGAACTATACCATTAAGTTCTGTTTTGGTACACGTATAAAAATACCAAGTTTCGTAAAATTGTATTGATTTTATCTATTCTTGATTTTGAAATGTATTAAATAAAAGAAAAAATAGTGTAAGTGTCAATGCATACGGTGGAAAATCGGGGTCGATTTATAGTCAGGATGAACGAGTTGTAAAGTTCTTCTGGGAACATTCGGTTCAAAGCACTTTTTCTAGAAAGTTTAAATGTGATTCGCCAGGTGTGCCACCCTGCGCTGGCACATTATCGTATAATATGTATAATATTTTTTATATATTTTCATTATACAGTTTGAAAATCTGGTGATGATGCTTCGATGGGCTAACGTTACTTTTTGTTTTGTCAAAATAATCCCGTATGTATTCAAAGTAATTAGTCGATAAGCCAAATTTTATAAAACAAAGAAGTCAGTTGCAATAAAGATCTTTAATTGGAAACACCGCTCTTATTATTTGTCGTGTTGTTTTTGTTGTATGGCTTCTATAAGCTCTGGAGCAGTTGGCTACTCATTATGCTCATGAGTATCCACTTGCTTTCAATATTATATTCAATGATTTTTATGTGGACGATGTGCTCACAGGAGAGGATACGGACGCTGAGCTCATTTGCAAAAAAAGTGAGTTAATCAAACTGCTCTCCCTGGGAGGGCTAGAGCTAAGTACATAAGTGGATTTCGAATTTTCCGTCGCTGGTAAACTCTCATTCTTCTGATGAGATTAATATGACAACGCTATTCGACAGTAGTAATACTTCCATTGCCAAGGTCTTAGGTATACATTGGATCCCTTGCGATGACAATTTACTGTTCAGGGTAACCTTAATCGATATTAACAGGGCTACTAAAAGACAGCTTCTCTCAGATGTAGCTAGAATCTTCGACCCACTGGGATTGCTCGAACCGGTTGTCATATTATTCAAAATGTTGTTTCAGCACCTGTGGCTTCAAAACTTTAGCTGGGATGATGATTTACATAAGCACTTGTCTGACAAGTGGCTAAAATATCGCAATGACATCCAAGCGATGAATAACCTCGCAATTCCGCGTTACATCCCCTACTCGATTGCTGCTCTTGAGCTTCATGGATTCTCTGACGCATCGTTAAAAGCATATGCCGCCGTAGTCCATTGTCGTCATTGCGAAGGAGATGGAATCTATTGTGTCATGTTGATTGCAGCCAAGACACGGGTGGCCCCGCTCAAACAAATTTCACTTCCACGTTTGGCATCAATCACCTCAGCCCTGCCAGTTCCGGATATAAAATTGCATGCGTGGTGTAATTCGAGCATCGTGCTAGCATGGCTGTCATCTCCATCATCCCATTTAAAAACCTTTGTTGGAGATAGGACTTCTGAAATCCTTAACACCTTGCCAAGACACGTTTGCGGGGAAAACCCCGCAAATCTTTGGTGGCGCGAATCTACTTGGTCAGGCCGAGATTTTGAGATTCGGAAGGCGGAATAGATGGACACTTTGCAGAGTCCAGAAGTCTTATTAGAGACCCGAATCAATTCATTTTCAGTAGAACCAGTTCCCAAGGACTACGAAGAACATTTTTTGCACCGCTTGCTTAGGAAGGTTTCCAGTAGGAGGAAGCTTGTTCGAGTTCCGGCATACGTTAAACGATTTGTAACCAATTGTAAGGCTGGGGTAATTGCAAGTACTGATACTGTCTTAACATTTATCGAACTGGATGAAGGTCGTCATATCTGCTTAGGGTTCGCCTAATTGTTATTTATCCGAAACCAAAATGTTGTGTTGATATCTGAGCTGAGCGGTAATCCGACACTTAAATTACTGTCACCGTTTCCCGATAAGAGAGGACTTCTCCGAGTAGGTGAACTAATCAAGCATTCTCACATAGACTTTGGTGCTCATCATCCAGTAATTCTCCCAAAACATAGCCCAATCACGAAACTCATCATCTTGGACGAACACATTCGAAACTTACATCCTGGAGTCGACGCACTTTTTCTAATACTTCGGCAAAATTATTGGATATTGGGATGCAAAAATTTAGTTCGAAAGCTCAAACATAACTGTTTGAGATGCTTTCGTCAACGCCGACACACCGGTCAACAAGTCATGGCAAATCTTCAGGCAACAAGGGTAACTCAGGCTTACCCATTTGAAAATACGGGATGTGATTACGTCCAGCGTAATCATCTTGAATTTGTACCCGGGACGCAATCCTCGAAAAACAAGAGGATGCATCTATTTATTCGTTTGTCTTGCGACAAAGGCAATACATTTAGAGTTGGCATCAGATCTCATCTCAAGGCGCGGCAAGTGTTTGAATGTTTATAGTGACAATGGAAGCAATTTCAAGGGATCAGCACGCGCATCCAATGTAACGCATCAACTGTTTATTTCACGAGAGCATAATGATCATGTTAGTCAATCTCTCGCCAATCCAATGATGGCATCTCATTCCCCCTCTTGAACCACATTTTGGCGGGATTTAGGAATCTGAGGTTAGGTCTGTAAAGCTACATTTACGATGCGTAATCGGCTCATCTGTCCTTACTCTCGAACAAATACATACACTACTTACACAAATACAGGCGGTTATAAATTCTCGACCTCTATGTGCATTTTCTGATAGGGATTAACTATACAACTCTACCTGAAGGTAACATGCTTAATGTTCCTATTAACCGATTGAAGTACTGGGAAAACACCCAAAATATGTTCCAAGGATTTTGGAAAAAATGGCATCAGGAATACCTGACTTCCCCTCCAGCATCGGCCGAAGTGGAGCCAACCAGAACGCAAGTACAAGGTCGATGACATCGTGGTCCTCAAGAGTGATAACTGCCTACCTTCTAAATGGCAGTTAAGTAGAGTCAACCAAGTTCATTCAGGCGACGACAACATGGTACGAGTAGTGACGCTGCGAACTTCAAATGGAACCTTTACTCGATCAATCACCACGGTTTTATGGTGGCCGGAATGTTGGGGAACTAGAACTTAAAGTGGAACTGACATGTACAAATAATGTAATTTGCATTCGTCCTGGGTAAACTCTTTCTTGATTTCTTAACGTAACATCAATACATGTACTAACATTATCCCGGTTTATGCTTTGTTCGATCTTTCTTTTCTGAAATGTGATTTAAAACCATTTTTTATTCGTGATACAACTGTGGAGAAATAAAGTCCAAGTTGCATTTGTTCTTCGAAATTTTTCTTCTATTCGTTAATTCATGAGTGTGACATCAATACATTTATATGCTGATGATATGCAGATCTACTTGCGCTGCAAGCTGAAAATGTTAGAAGATGGAGTAAACAAACTCAACAGCGATCCTACAACCTACAACTAAATCCAAAAAAGTCAAAGTTGGGTAATCTGCAAAAACAAGCTTGATAGCAGCTATTTTCCAGCTCTATATTTCCGTTTCTAAGAGAGGGCACCACTTGAATTAAATCCATACCATTTTCAGTTAATACGAACCTTCAAAAGATACGTGTATAAATTTGACAGCTGTCGGACGATTAGCTCTCGAGATATAGCGTTGTGAGTGAAGCAACTTTTGTTATTGTAAAAAAAAAAATGGATTCAAAGCAATTTCGTGTGTCGATTTATCATTGCTTTTTGATGGGAAAAAATGCAGCCGATGCAAAGAAATGACTTGATAGGTGTTACCCGGACTCTGCACCAGCCGAACGAACCATTCGCAAGTGGATTGAAAAATTTAAAAGTGGTCATACAAGCACCGAAGATGATGCACGCAGTGGACGTCCAAAAGAGGCTGTTTCAGATGAAAACATCAAAAAAGTCCACAAAATGATTACGAATGACCGTAAAGTGAAGTTGATCGACATAGCTGAGGCTTTGAAGATATCAAAAGAACGTGTTGGATATATCATACACGAATATTTGGACATGCGAAGCTGTGTTCAAAGTGGGTGTCGCGTTTGCTCACAGTCGACCAAAAACAACAACGTCTTGATGATTCAGAGGAGTGTTTAAAGCCGTTCAACCGCAATAAAGCCGAATTTTTGCGTCGGTATGTGACAATGGATGAAACTTGGCTCCATCACTTCACACCAGAGTCAAGTCGGCAGTCAGCTGAGTGGCGAGCAGGCGACGAACCTCATCCAAAACGGCCAAAAACTCAACAGTCGGCTGGTGAGTTTATGGCATCCGTATTTTGGGATGCATATGGAATAATTTTCATCGACTATCTCCAAAAGGGGCAGACTATCAACAGCGACTATTACATTGCGTTATTGAAGCGTTTGAAGGACGAAATCGCAGAAAAACGGTCGCATTTGAAGAAAAAGAAAGTGCTGTTTCATCAAGACAATGCACCGGTGAAAACGATGGCAAAATTGAAAGAAATCGGCTACGAATTGCTTCCCCACCCACCGTATTCTCCAGATTTGGCCCCCAGCGACTATTTGCAGTTCGCAGACCTCAAAAGAATGCTCGCCGGAAAGAGATTTAAGACCGAATCGCCGACACAGAGACCTATTTTGAGGCTAAACCGAAATCGTACTACAGAACTGGTATCGAAAGATTGAAATATCGTTTCAATCAGTGTATCGCCCTCGAAGGCAACTATATTGATAAATAAAGTTGAATCTGGCAAAAATTTTGTGTTTTACTATAAAACGGCACGGATTTTCCAACCCATGTGTTACATGGGACCAACATATTCAAATAATCATTTGTAAAATATACGGATGTTTACCCACCCTTTCCCTGACATAGCACTTTATGCTTCAGCTTACAAGGTTTACCTTAGCTAAAAGTTTAATTCTACCAATGTCCAATTTTTTATTGTCACAACTCAGAAAACCGAAAGAATCTTACAGTGGCCTTTAAGAACATTACGCGTTATGTTTATAACCTTAATCGATTTGATCATGCACACATATTTCAAATTGTTCGCTCTATAAACATTAAACAACATCTTGATTTGCCAAGAGCCTCAGTATCTATATGAAGAGCTTCAGTTTCCAACTTCATCTCGTTCTTTTATTTTTATTATTATTATTATCAAGGGAACGATACAAATTAATTTGCAGGGTCCGGGATTTAACGCCGGGGTACTATGCCCATGTGGTGCGTTTTGTCAACAGCACGTGGAGTACTGAGTTCCCATGTGGTCACCCAGCTACGTTTATTCAACCAAGGTTTGCATACAGGCACTCCGAGAACCAATATTTTGTTTATGTTGTCAGAGAATGGAACGCTCCACCTTTGGACATTAGAAAACTCCGCGGAACCAAGGCATTTGATAAAGTCCTATTTCAATTTATAGACTTTAATTAAGTCCAATATAAAAGATTCTGTAAATAAATAAATGAAATGAAAAACGATGACGAACATATCTACGAATATGAGATCACTCCATCACATACAAGAATCAGATGTATGGAAATTATTTTGAAACTCGCATGTCTTGAAAGACATAAGATATTGATGAATCTATTGGAATCAAGGAGACAGAAAAAAATATGGAAACTAGATATCCAAAAGCATTCTCGAGGTGAGATTGGGATCGATGTGGATAGACCTAAACAAGGATTTGGAAATACCAAATATGGAAATACTTTGAAGAGATTTTTCAAGAATCGGAGGCAACAGCTCTTATAGATGGAGTCAGCGGAGAGGTACCAACGAGGCTTGAAGTAATACATAATGTTTTGAATTGCAGAGTAAAAATTAACACTGTCAAGTGTATCAATCGATACCACTTGAAGAGTTGTTAGAAGTAGCTCAGGAATCCAAAAGTGAAGACTACTAGAATATAGATATCAAAATACGTGCAAGATTTAAAGGATGCGGCGCACTGAAGACTTTTCAACATACCTTCAGCCTCATCGGACCCACTCTTCTATTCGTTAAGGGCTGTCAGAGCCGAAAAAGATCTCAAAGCACAATACTCTCCATAAATAATAAGTTTATTAGACATTACCCTGGATGTTGACAACAAATTTGCGAGAAAATAGCTTTAAATTTTAGGTTCGTTTACTTTTCTCCACTGTTTAACTTAAAATGAATCACTGAAATATTTTATTATGTACTCTGATTGTGGCACATAAAAAAAAACCGTTAAAAATTGGTTCGTTTTGCTCGGATTAACTTTTGAATATTTTTAAACTATAATAGAATATTATGTTTATTTCCTGTGGTGAGAAAGTCCTATTTCAGCAGAAGATTCTGAAACACCCTGTACAGAATTGTTCTCAAAATTCGCTTATTCCATACCCCTGGGAATTTACTTTGAGCAGAAAAAAATCTGTTCCGACTGATTTTTACAATCAAAAAATTCAAAATGAGCCACTGTGCTCCTGGCCTAAAACTATATTAATCAACGCCGGTCAGATTGTTGACGAGGGCTTAGGCGTTCTCATAATATGGCAGACGGAACCATATATGCGATGTTGAGGAGACTTATTCGCCTGTAATTACGATCGGAAAAACAATGCTGAGGGTCCATTCGTCGGGCAAGCATTCATCGACCAATTTTTAGATATGAGTTTATGCTCCGTATCCTGCTGGAGCATGGAGCCCAACATTTATAGCATCGGGTCCAACAGCTTTTTTGGGTGTTACCTTGGAGATTGCTGGCTTTGCTTCATCTTTGTCTGGTGGAACGATACTTGTATGTTATCTGCCTTTATCCAGTTTGGATGGTTCGTTCTGCCTGACGTTGGAATGCTGTTAGTCATCACCATTTAACTGGCTGCAGAAACAATCTTTGTATATTCTCATCATCGACTATGGTTCTACTATGAGATTTCATTCTCAGTTCTAGCAGATTTCTGTTCGGGCCTTACAGCTTTGTCATGCTTTTGGTAGAACTTCTCGAACTCCATGCTCTTCCCTTCTTCTCTGCTGATAGAACTCGCTAGCTCCTCTCATTCTTTTCTGCAGAGCAATTCTTTACATCGGCTATTTTTCTAAATTTGCCTGTCTGCATTCGTCAGTTTCTTTGTTGGGGGGGGGGGGTTGATATCCAGCACATAATAGGCGGTATCCTATCTTTAGAAGTGATTTCATTGATTTCATTAATGCTGACGCATTCTCAATCAATTCTCGAGTGGCAAAGGAGGACTAGATCGGAAAAGTCCCTGGTTCTTCCGTTATAGCTATTTGACTTTGATTCTCCACACAATGGTTTGCTAGCTTTGGACTGTTACGGGTATCCGTAATAATAGCTGCTCATAAAAAAATAAAAAATAAAATGCTACTGCAGCCTAGCTCAATACGGAGTCCGAAAAACTTGCCCAAGGGTAAATTCAGAGTCTTGAAATTCGACAAACGACACTAGGTTACCAGTAGATCGTATGTACCTCAAGTTATTTAGTTTGAGATTCAGGTCATGTTTTACTTATTTTGGTATAAGCATTAAAGAGGGCATCAAGATGAAGTAAACCTTTAATGTGCACAGGAATCTACTGTCAGAGGATTTCCATAAGGCAAGCTGAAAAGTGTTTCGACCTTTCAATAACTGCGAATTCTTCTAAATATCTACCAGGTCGGAGAGTGCCTACCTACCAGCACAGATGTGACTGGCAAGCCCTTTTCAAAAATGATTACTTTCACCCTTTTAACTGCTCCTTCTTTCCATCGTAATAGCCACCATACCAGTATGAAGGTAAACCCACTCACTTTGTCAACGGTCGCCGGAAGTGGTATTAGAATGCTAATATCCATCACCATCTCCGAGCATCTCGCTCCTTTATTTCGCCATAAAATAAAGGTAACTTTCTTCTCATATTTTATCCTGAAATCCTGTTTATCGTTGAAATACAGAAACAGCTCCCCAAAGTCAGTTACTTACGAAAAGGTGCTTCCAAAAGACACCCGTGTCTCCCTCCAACTATCCGGAGAAAACCTTTTTCAGCACTAAATCAAAACGAAAAACGTAAGTTTGACCCCTTATTACGCATAACCGAGTACAAGATGCCGCCATTTTATCAATTTGTCGCTCCATTAATACTTGATTAGACCATAAAACAGTCAAAGTCTGTTCTAAAAAGAGCAATCACCCCCTCCCTCATCAAAAACTTTGGCGTCACTAAAAGCTTTATCTTCTCTCACCCACAGGGCGCCGCAACCCTGATAACTCAGAAAACACCGCACGAGCTATCCTTTCACTAAAATTACCATTTAATGCTTTGGATACCACCTCCTTCTTAACCTAACCAGGATCTACCAAAACCATACGCTCCAGGAAATAACTTTAAACAACGACGGTCAATTTTAACATCCCCATCCGAACCAGTCAGGCAAAATTTTAAAATCCTTTTGGCTCCGCGCGTTCACACGACATCGATTCTCTGAGTTTTGAAATAAGGAAAATGAAAAAATCACATAAAAACATGGATTCAACGGAATCGGGTACACGATGAGGCGAAAATGGAAAAGCGAGGGGGAGACGTTGAATGAGAAAATAAAAAAAAAAAACACGATAAATGGGGAACCAAAAAATGGATCGTGTGTGATTTCCGGGCCATAACATCGTCCGAACATGAAAAACTGTAATAAATTGTTGTTTCCTGGAAACGGTTTTTAAAAAGAGCTGAATTCCATTCCTTGTACCGTCGCGTCGCGCGCCTTCCGTATCATCGCCTCATGTTCTGCTGGTGCAAGTAGACAAGCTGAATTCGCGCTCACATCCGCACACGCACATAAAACATGAGCTAATTTCAGAGTTACGAGTATGCTTCTGGTGGACCTACCGACGACGATGACGACGACAAATTCTACCTCGAAGATGATGGTGAATAGGGAGTACCAAGAGGAATTTCAGTCGAGTTTATGGTACTCGTACTGCATGCAGAAAAAGTGTCCTTATTCTCAGGAGTGCGTAAATGAATGAATTTATAAGAAAAAGCATTCCTCTGGTGGAGTGGAAATGATTGCGGAAAGGCGAGCAATCATTTTGGCAGCTCCTTGGTAATGGCTGGTGTATGTCTGGCACAATGATAAGCGCCTGAATTTGTCATGTCTGAGTTGGAAAAGATGTCCAAAAAATTAGCTCAACTGGACTTGGAAAGCTGGTCCACTTTTCCTTAATTCATTAATTATTTAAATTCATTCCCTGGTCGTATTCTCTGAAATCGGTTTCAATTTCATGCAAGCGTGCAGCAAATCTGTTTTTTTCTCTCACATTTATACCACGACACGTTCAGCGCTTGAAATGAACCAAATGAAATGCATGAGCACGCATCCCCAAAGAGCCAAGTTCATGTGGTTGTTTGTGAGCTACAACTGTGCCAATGACTGCGTGACCTACATTTTGAAGTAGAAACTTAACACTGAAGTCGTATTCATAACAGTCACAAAGGCTGCTCTTGAATGTCCTTATGAGGGTTTTTGTTGTAAGAATAACTAATTATCCGTTAACCCTCACCTCTGAAATTTGATTTTAAGGGCATCTTTTGAGATTAGGAAGGAGCAACTTTCAAATGTCGTACAGAGAGTGAGATTTCGACTGGAAAGTGCTCTATTTATGACAAGCATGAGTATTTATCAAAGAAAATCGTTCATAGAACGAATGTAGACGTTTACTTGAATGTTTGAGTAGAGTAAGATATTCGTACATTACCCATCAGTCAGCGTAGTTCCCTTCGGAACTGCCGATGGCTACAAGAAGTAAACAATTAGCAGCTTATTTTCTAGAAAGGGTGTCAGCTTATTAAAAATTGACGCGGATGTCTAGGTAGATAACGTAGGCTATTGGAGTTGGTGATCACTTTGACCGTGGATAAAAGGTCAGGGACCTTTTCTACGCGAACCCTTTAATTTCCGCTCGTTGAATTTTCGGGTATTTTATTTAGCTTGTCGCGAAAGGAAGGCGTAAATGTAAGGGTCTAAATCTAAATCCCTAAAGACCTGAAAATAATCCGACGAAATGTCGAACTAAACGTCAAAGACGTCCCGTCTATACCCTACAATAAAGGTAACACATAATAACGACAATCCTCTCGTGGTCTTTTCGACCGCGATCGGAGCAGGAATTCTGGAGTCTCAATCAACGTATTAAAAATACTTCTGTCTATAAAGGCATTGACCTAGGAGCTGAAAGATCTTTCAACTCCGATGACTGCTGGGGCTTTTACCACAGTACTGCCAAAGGAGAAATCTCTAAAGAGTCATTTCTTCAGTGACGACAGACCAGAGAAATGGATAGGCACTTGCTAAAACCGATCAAACTTTTAGAACTTAAATTGCATTACTTTCTTCCATTATAAACAGGGCCGCGAAGACGTTGCCTCTGCCGATGGCTTTTTCCGCGTATAATGCGGGGAGCGCGGATATAGTTCCAGTGGTCAAATCCATTGACAACTGAACAACAAAAAATGTGCTAGATTTATAATATGTGCAGCTGAGATTGGAGCTACAACTAGCAAAATTGTACTTCTGCTATTTTTTTGAGAATACAAGATCCATGTAAGTCTAGTACGGAACCAGCAAAAATTGCAATTTGTGTGGGCGAAATTTGGACATCGCGGGAAAATATCCACATATGGTATATACTCTTAAAGGACGAGAAAGGTTCCTATAAATGTGCAGAAATTTTCTATCTGACGCTTTGTTGAACTGAGAGGTCTTACTGCAAATATTGTATTAATCAGCTGTGAAAGCAAAAGCGGAGAATATGTGCACTCAAGCTGAGTGCTACGATATGAAAAATCGAGTTCACAGGATGAAGTGCTCCACTCAGCAAACTTTTGCAAACAAGAAATAATCGGTGGGATCAGCCAGGTTGAATAAATTCTAAAAATCTAATGGCATCTACACTTCCCCGGTACTCTGATCAAAACAGACTCACAACCAGATCCTATCATTGAAACAGCAGCTGAGCTAAGTAATGCATACAACTCGCGGTAGCTAGTATCTGGCATCAGGTTTCTAGGCACCGAAGGCATATTCTCACTTATGCTCAAGTAGGTATAGAGGAAAAGCAATGCTAGTGAAGATAATCTTGGTTGCATATGTAGGGGGTGAAGAATGGCTTCCTTAAGTGGCTAAAAGTTGTCACTATTGGTTTTTCTTACGAAGCTATACCTGCATCTGTGCGATATCCTTTATATTAATTCTGTTTTCAATTTAATATGTCTCATCGTAAGCTATCGAAAACACAGTCGACTTTCTGGCAGCGTAATGGAGCTTTGTTTGCAAGGAATTTTCACCGGGGAGAGTTTCCTTTGACACGTTGTTTGATACAATAAACTTTTAGGCAAACGAGTCCTGTCAAATGGTTTGTCTCTATCTAGAACGTGCGGCCTTGCTGTAAGTGACCTCATTCCTCATTCGCAACTAGTTTCTGGCGAAATTCTGCATAAGTGAATCGTTGAGACATGGGTAAAATACTTTGAGTCTGCGGCGTAATTTGGCAACTGGATAGAACCTGGGATAACTCAAAATTGACTTCTCTGGTTACAAGTCACCTCAAACTTGCTTTGAGAAGATTTGCAAACCTACAGATCAATTCCGACCTGATCTGCGTAAAAAAAAGAGGTTCATGGTGTCATAGAAGTCATGTCAGCCTATCATCCTTATTGCTAAGGATTACTCGATCTGTACATCAGAAGTAGTCTCAACCACAGAAGGTTTTAAGATTTCCAGCATGCCTCCCAACAGGGAAGTGCGTTGGCGATTGAGAGTCGTAAATGCTACCTTGACGACTGCCGAACAAGAGAGTAGTCTCATAGGGCAGAATAGAGTGTACTTTCGCCACTTCCAGGAAACCCAGTCCTCAATGGGCTGTTTACCAAATAAGAGGAAAAGTATACGCAGACGGGCAAACACATAAAGCTATAACATTCATCGGTACGCCCTAGACGTAAGTAGTTTCCTTTTGGACATATAGCTCGGGTTAAGTCCAGCTAAAACGTAGCTTGACCTCTTCACAATTTCAGGATACTCTGCATCATCTCACCCAAATTAATTTGAACCCCTCTGAGCTTCTCGAGGTATTTTTTGGGTGTCTACATAGTTGAATGCCCAGGATTTCAACTTATGTGGGAAGAAAATGTTTCAAAGCGAAAAAAGCTCTAGTCGCGCAAGAGGACTTTAGGCTGAAGCTATGTTAAGGTCTACAACCAAAAGTCTTGCACTGGTAGTGAGAATATTTATGGCATAGCTATTATAGTCGGTACGGGCTTAGCACTTGGTATATAGACTTTCATCAACGCAACGAGCGGCGTGTATAAGTTTTGAACATCTAGAATGGCAGCTCCATTTACTACCTATAGGCTTGTTCGCCATGCAGATTTCAATAAACCATCTCTTAGGCTGAGAAGCACTCAGCCATTTAATAACCCAAATATATGTCATGTCTATCTCCTCCTGCTAGATCACGGTCTCCCCCAATTAACACACCTTCATTTATCTGAAAAGGAGTTTATCGTCGACTTCGATTACCTAAATCTACATAGAATCGAATGGAGACAACACGAAGTCTTCGTAAATCAATTTCAATTCTCACAGACAGACGGTTATAAGACTGCCGAAGGAGTTGGCGCTGGGGTATTCTCTGAGGATCTTTGAATACACAAATCATTCAGTCTTTCTTCTTGCTGTACCGTCTTCCAAGACGAAATCTCAACTATTCATCAGGCCGCTGCTTGGCTCAGCCTGATTAAATTTATCCGTCGGATATTCCAATTTACTTGGACAGTCAACGAGATGGCTAACCAGTACCAGATCACACTCAGTTGGGACACATGAACATCCCAAGAAACTCCGACGCTGAAGAAATGGCCAGACACGGATTTCTAGAAATAAATACTAGGCAGTTTGACAACGTCAACACACCAATGTACTACTAAGTTTGATGTAAGGTGGACTCATCCAGACAAAAGTGAGACTGATGCGGCCCAAAATTAATCGTAAGCGAAGAAGAGAGCTCATGAGACTAAGGATAAAAGGCATCTGCAAACTCACAAACACAATCACTGTGGTGTTACGAGTAGAGCACACGTGCAACGATTGAGTATTCGTCATAATTAATCCTGCAGAAGCTGCAGAGAAGCAAAATAAGAAAACTCAGCATCGCATTTCCCTCGCAGGTGCCCTGCCATGGATCAGAATGTAATCCCTACGCATTTACCTCTGAACATCACTGATCATGGAAAATTTATCAAGAAATCTCTTTTTGGTTCTTGGAGTAGATAAAGCATTACGATACCACTACAAGAACTTGCAGTTTTTATCTCTTAAAAATAAACAAAAACCTGTGACAATCTTTGAAACTAGATGCGCTTCGATTTGGACAGCATTAGATAAGTCGTCTCGGTCTTTAGTTCGGACAAATCGAAGCAGAAAGACGACGAAAACGAAATCCGTGTTGTTGAGGTCGGTTGGTTTGGGACAAATTGTAAACAAATCTTCCGCCAGCATCCAAGAGCAGAATATGCCCACAAAGTACAGTTAAAAATGGTTTTCTCAACTAACCATCGCGTTTATTATCAATTTGGATCAAATTCCTTTCACAAAAAACTAATGAATACATCCCTCGGTACACTCAAAACACTTATCATCAGCAGGTAGTCTTCCTAAAAATCTTCACAAAAGTTTATAATTGTCGAAAAAAAAAATTCAATTTTACCATAAGACCAGTAAAGACTTAAGTCGATTACATAAATATGAACCTACAACGGACCACCTACTAAGATACTAAAGGCAACCTGGAAAAGAGGAAAACGGTTTTAATAAAATTTTAATAAAACTCCTGTCCCAGAATAGAATATGAAAATGCATTGCACATTACAGAGAGAGAAAGCTACGAGTATGTAGGGAGCCCTCTGCATTATGTTCATTTTCGTGTGGCAACAATGTCGAAGTTTAATTGAAATTGTATCCTAGTTTCTAAAATCCAATTATGGGTTGTTACCAACGTTTGATACAAGTAACATCACTATCAGTAGGACCACCGCCAGCAGCAGGCAGGAGCCTTTCGAGTCGGCGGAAAAATTCTTCTTTACAGACTACAAGCCCAAACCAAAGCATTGCCAGCCTTTCCGGACTTGTAACATTACATCCAAGTATGGAGAGCATATACAGAGTGTATGCAAAGAGTCTCTGCAGTAAATGGAATTTTCAATTTTGAAATTAACTAACCAGGAGGACAGCAGCAACCGGGCGAGACAGCATCAACTAACAGCATCGACATTCGGACACACATCGAACGTCTCGGTTGTTGTGTAGGCATATGCAAAGGCTGCTTGGAGTTGGAACCCAGCCAGAGACATGGCCAAATGGCAAATTCAATCAAATTGTAACTTTAATATGTGTGCAGAGTGGAGAAGCAACCTGGATACGCACAGCAGTCACAGTAGCTCTGTGTTACGTAAACAGAAATTGGTTACTCATATACTCACATCCGTTCCTAGCTGTAGCAGTTGCAGATGCAAATGTACGCATTTAGATATCCAAACATCTAGGCACATCTACTTGATCCTTGCCGACAAAGGTGAATTCAATCGGATCGGTATAATTCATTGTAGAAAGGGAAACATCGGTGTGAATTGTACTTGGTGACCAATGTCATTCATAGTCCCTATCATCTACAATAGATATGCATCATGTGTCCTGGTCCGGTTCTTTCAGGCCGATAGTATTGGTGTATCGTTTTTCATTAAATGACGTCAGTGAAAACGATGGGAAAATTCGGTGATGCAATCGCCTGGCATGGTGTTTATTCCTGAATGAAGGTGTTCAGTTGTTATTCGGCAAATATTCGTCACAGAAGCCCTCTCGAATAGCACTCGTATTTATGGCAGACTACTTAGTTTGGCAAATACTGACGTTGATTATCTTGATGAAATTGCCAATACACAGGGCCAAAGCTCGTTTATTACCATAGCTGCTTGGTCATCTACACTTGAATCAACGTTGATAATTTTGGAGCTCTGGGCAAACAGACCGGGAATTATGTTTTCTATTTACCCAAAAAGGGGGCCAGTTAAACCGACCAACGGATGGGGGTTTTCGGAAGTGGCAGAACGAGGCAGAAGGCAAGAATTTACTCGTAATTAATTGTCCTGCGTGTGTACTTAACGAACATGCGCCATGTTGCAACAGTCAGTAAACAAGCTGGGCTATTGGTTTTCCAGTTCAGCGAAATTTATATGCTGAAGTTAATTTAGAACACCTGGGGGATAATTTGATTGAATTTACAAAAGGCACTGTATCTATATACATAGGTGCATGTACGTGGATGCGTTCGCATATTTACAAAAAAATGCCTTTTATCCACTTGCACGTCAAACAAAAAGAAAATTATTTTTTTGCTGATGATACTTATTGTATTAATGATTTCAAGTGTAAACACAACGGAAACCATGCATTGAAAATGTTTATTTATTTACCCACAGTGTAGATTCATCCCGCTGAAATATTTCAACATGTCATCTTCATTCGAGTAGAATCCATTCAGGAAGTGGAAAGGCTCCCATGTCCCTGATTGCCGTTCGAGGTTTCACATCACTCTATGTGGGACTTGTATTTTCGCCTCAAAACTATGATATTTCCAGCCACAGAAGTTAGAAGAATTTGGCATGTTCAGATTTAGCGCATGTAGTCATAAGCAAAGTTACACGACAAGAGTAGTTTTTTAATTGTTAATTTGGATCGGCGCCTTAGCTATATTCATTCCTGTGGTCATCTAAGGAATTCAAATTGATTAAATTGAAGTTTGAGGTGGTTCTGATTGGGAGGTAAGATTAAAGAGTCGTCCCAGGGTAGACCACGGGGAGCGAATCGGAAGAATCGACGCTGAATACCCTCGTTTCGGGAAATATGAGCTCCGTAAAAGGTGAACCAAACTTAACTGGCATACTCAAGCAAGGAGCGAATAAAGGTAATATAGAGAGGTCTGATTACGTACCGTTTAATAAAGCCAAGTGATGAGTTGACTTTAAGGATCATCTTATCGATATTCGTGCGGAAATTAAGCTCCCTGTCGATTAATGTGCCAAAATCTTGAAAAGATTGAACCAGGGAAATAGGTTGACCGTAGAGAAAATAAAGTCGGGGAGGAGACGGGTTGCATTCACGTGAGAAGGTTATAGATTGACATTTGGTGATATTACTTAAGCTCTAACTAGTTGTTGAAGTACCAGATTGAAAACAGAGCGAGGTCTTTTTGAGGAATGCTGGAATCATGGGGAGTAGACAATGTTTTCAAAAAACTTGTGTCGTCAGTGTAAAGGGAGAGGGAGGAGTGTTTAACGACCCTCTTAAGGTCGTTAATAGTAAGAATGAACAGAAGGCGACCAAGATGGCATTCCTTGTGGAACCCCAGATGAGGCTAGGAACCGAACTGAAAGCGCGGATCTAAACCGGGTAAGAAGAAACCATGTAAGAAGAAATTCCTTTCAATAAAAGAAGTTTAAAGTCGAGAGCAGACAACTTGCAGGGACCATTTGATGAAAACGAAACCGGTTGCGATAACGTCGAAGTCTTTGCCATTTTCTAAGGCTGCAAGAGAAAAATTCAGCTAGGTTTATGGTAGTTGACATGCCTTTCAGAAGACATGTTATTTAGGCTAAAGAAAAGATTTGCACTTGAAGCTTAAGACTTCGTACAAAATGTTTTCAAAGGGTTTGGGACGATAATTGGTAACGTCATTCTTAGATGCCTTTTTGTGTATCGAGATTATATTAGGTGCGCAACTAATTTCTCCAGCAGTAAGTGTTGGTCGATTCTGACATATGCAAAACGTCATGAACCCAGCTTAGACATAGGTTTTGACACATTACTGATTTTTTTTTGACGCCATATATGGTACTCTTGATTGTGTTAAAATATCTGATTTTGTGCCAAATAATCGTCATTTGCGGGAAGTGTTGATCTTATTCTTTCATTCGAAGAAAACGGCGGCTGAAGCACATCGAGAGCTCCAAAAAGTTAGTGGAGATGCTTCAAAGACGGTGATTTCGATGTTGACGGCCGTCCGCGTGAAGGAAGGCCAAAATCCTTCGAAGGCGCTGAATTGGAGCCATTGATCGATGAGGATCCATGCCAAACGCAAGAAGAGCTTGCTTTAGCATTAAGAGTTACCCGCCAAGCTATTTCCAAGCGATTGCATGCGAAAAACGGCCACAATACGATTAGAGGCACGAAAAACGGATTCTACAGCATGAGAATGCTCGGCCTCACGTTGCCAAACTCGTTAAAACCTACCTGGAAACGCTCAAATGGGTAGTCCTACGCCACCATCAATACTCTCCATATATTGCGCCGTCCGATCAGCAGTTCCGCTCATATCAAGACATCAAAAAATGTCTTGACTCGTGGATAGCCTCAAAAGATGAACACTTTTACCATAACGGTATTCGAGCTCTGTCAGAAAGATGGGAAAAAGTTGTAGCTAGCGATGGACAATACTTTGAATGATTCACTTGTAACCAGTTTTTCACAATAAAGTTGCATTTTCATAACTTAGTTGCGCACCTAATACAAGTAGGTCTTCCACAGCTGGAAACGTTTTTTTTTAAGGAAAATAGTTGGGAAACCATCTCGATCGGGTTGAAATTCATCTTTAAGTTTTTGTAACTTAATCGAAATTTGAGGTGAGAAAGATCATTGAAGTATGAGGGATCTGGTACGAAGGAGTTGGTGACGAGCTGACCATCGACGAGTATACGTACACTAATAAGTGCATTTGTTAAATTCGTTCCTCGCGTGAAAAAAAAATCGCAGATCACGGTCGTTCCCCACAAACCTCCAAGAATTGGGTCACCAACAGTGACGGTCATTTCTCTTAAAAGGGAAGAATCAATACAAGCCAACAGACCATTATTTCGGTTTTAGATAGTGGGGATCGCAGCGACGCTAAAGACGGCGGGTCATCACTTATTAAGTTAGCACAAGCATTATAACTAAATAAAAGGTCCACGTTGACCGGGACAAAAAAGAAAGTTCTTTTTTTTTATCTCGCGGTGCAGCGTAAATCTAACACCTAGAATAATTTGATTCGGTAAAACAATGTCAGAATTACTATTTCAAAGGTATGCTTAGTATCGTCGGTGTTTGTGTTTTTTTGTGTTTAGCTTCTTTTTTTTTGTAATGACTCGGAATTTAGAGTGGATATAGCCAATGTTCGCTGGCTGAAAAATAATCATTTTCTGTGTACGTCCACATCTGTAAATACAGACCAGCTGTTTTGGCACTTAGTGTAACGCTGGTAGATCACAACTATCAGATCACTCTGATCTGAAGACACCCGGCTACGTAGTAGTACCATTATTCTTCTCCCACCTAGGTCTCGCCATTTACGTAGTATTGATGTAGCTTACCAAACTCCACCACAATGTAGTCCCCAGAGGAAAACCGAAAAAGTTTAAACGGACCAGGAACGACTGCAACATCTCGATACAACCAAAAACTAAGGCAAAAAATACTACAATGTCCCAAAGTTAGTAAAAATTGCTAGTCGATCGTCAAAGCTATTAGAAATTCTGCCTCATCCATCCCAACGCGCATTTACAATGACATTCCAGATAGCAGCTCTTTGGATACGACCAATCTGTTCGCCGCGCACTATGCAACCAGTTCAACACTTCCGTATTGTGACTTATTTCCGCCTACACTTAAGTGCTAGAAATCTTCAATGGGATGAATCCACTTTCGCACTCATTTCAAAGATCTTATCATTCACAAATCCGCTGGTCCAGATGGTATAACTTCTCTTCTTCTAAAGAGGTTTTCTTTCACACTGGCAAAATCACTTTAGCACTTTAGCACTCTTTCCGAGCAGATGGAAAACAGCATTTATCCAACCTGTCCCTAAAAAAGGCGAACCTTCTTCAATGTCCTCCTACGGACCCATTGCACTTACGTCTCTTCTTTCCGCTGATAAAACGTAAGCTCATGAAATATCTCGAAACACGAAAAATTCTCAATGACCTGTAGTACGATTTGCGTTTCGTAGCAACAGGCCTACTGATAATCTGACGGCATGTCTCACCAAAAAGTGGAACAAAAGCGTTCACCAATCTGCTGGGAGCAAGTTAGTTGCATTTGACAGAGTTTGGCATCATGTTCTTTTGTCCAAAATGCGTGCTTTTGGGATATCGATGACTCTCTCCTTCAGTGGATTAGAAACTACCTTTCGGAAAGATAAACTCAAGTTGTCTTGGATGGTTTCAAGTTTGATGTCCATAAAATGAATGCTGGTGTCCCCCAGGGCTGCATTCTGTCTCCGACACTCTTTTTAATTTTTATCAACGGTCTCTTGTTTGGTACTTCTAATCCAATATATTCCTTTGCTGACCACAGTACTCTCTGCTTTTCATATTCGCTCTCTGACTTCCGTCCTTGCTCTCCGGCTGTAGAACGGCAACGACGTCGTATGTTAAACTCATTAAATATTGATATATGGTAAACAGCATTACGAAATGGTGAACTACCAACAGAGTAGAATGTAATGCTTCCATGATACAATGCTGTCTGCTGTCGTTAAAGTGAAATTGAAATACCCAGCTTTTGTCCATGAATGGCACTTGCATCATCGAAACCGGAAAATTTTCCATTCTCGGTATGTGTGTCAATGACAACTTACGTTGGAATGACCATATATTCGGTGTCGTCAAAAATTCTGCGAAATATCTAGGTTTACTCAAGCGGTGCAAGAAATTCTTCACCCCTCTGATCAAACCACAATATATAACGCGTTTATCCGCCCAAAATTGGTGTACAGTGCCCACAACTGGTCGAGTGCACCTGCTAGATAGGATTCAAAACCATGCGATAAAATTCACAGGTGATACTATGTAATATCCCTCAGACAATGGACACCCTCGAAAACCCACGCAATGTCTCGTTACTCACTCTGTTTTCTCGCTATTTCCATAACCAGTGCTCCATAGAAATCGCCAGTAGCATTTCGCCCCTTCAAACTTTTAACCGTAACACTCGTCTCGTCTTTGAATGCTCATCAGTATACCGTCAAGCCCTCTTTCGGACGTACTCTAAAATATCGTGATTCATTCTTGGGCTGTACAACTCGCTTACCCTGACTACCTCTTTATAGCCTTCCAGCATTTAAAACCGTCGTTCATCGGCATCTCGCTTTCTTTTGTTTCATAGAGGTGGGTCCACGATTACACCAAGGAGGGATTGTAGAAGACGTAGAAGATGTTGTATTGTCCATGAAAGGATATGGATTTGAATATTTCTCTATAAAAACTGGAGAGGGCACCGACCAGAGACAGATTGGTAAATTCAAAAGAAGCCTTGCTTATATGTATAGGAGGCGATTTTACGAAAATTGTAATAGAAGAGAACACGATACTGAGGAGTTAATGATATAAGTTATGAAAATAAGATATAATTGCCTTTTCATATAGTTAGAAACGCCACTAACTTGACATAGCCTAGAGTCTGTTAGCCGATCTAAGAAGAGACATTCCGTAGTAGAAATGAGATTCGAAGCGATGAAAAAAGGTAGGTCTTCAGATGAAGTCTATTTTAGCTGAGACAGATTAAAGTCGCCGAAGATAATGATATCATCAAGAGGGTCCATTAAGTCCATCAAATTGTGAATTGTATTCATAGAAAGTTGGTAGGATTAGATAGGTCCGGCCCAAGGAATGTAGCAACACATAACGTGCAAGAGTCTACGCGTAAGTGCTATTTTAACTGACACAAAATCAAGCTTAGAACAAGAGGAAGTGATAACGAGAAAGGAACCTAAGCAGTTTTAGAACGCAGTCCTCTTACGTTCTGGTAATAGAAGGTGAGAGGAAGGTTTTCGCATGACTTGTTAGGTTCAAAAGAATTGATCATGGTCAAGTCGACTGCATAGGAGATGTGAGACTCTTTTAGAGTGTACATAGTTGCGACGAGCTGCAAGATCGTCTGCAACTTTCTGGGGAAGTGGATTGAAAATCTCGTGATACTTTATATAAAGTTTCCTCAAACTGGTAACATTGGTAGAAAGGCCTTCCTCCTGGATGAAAACCATGACGTTTGTTTTTGTTTTATCCTCATAGCACATCGAGTCAGATTTATCATGTAGGTAGGTGAGATATAGACTTACAACTTATAAGTTTAAAGACACCGGGCGGCTTTTTAAAAAGCAATTTTATTACTTGCCCATTCGGCGGATACTTATCAACTAAATTCACAACTTTTCTTCACTCTTAAAATTACTTATTCTCTTATAAATTTAACTGTCGCATTTGCATGATTCCCACGAGCATATTGTACCTGCAGGAAATGCATCAAATATGATCCTCAAGAATTTTTTCATGCGAACAGATTCTTACTATAAATAAAAGAACATGCTCGCGTCACATGAAGCCCATTATCATGTGACGTGCACATGTTCCTTTATTTATTTGACTCTAAGTTTTAAGAATTTATTGTAGAGAGGCTCGGGTAAAGAGAATGCGCCGCTATCAGATACGTAACCTCTTTCTCCATTAAATTAAAATTCTCCTGAATTTTACAGGGCACTGGAGTTTCTTGACTCAAGGTTTTTATTGATATCTTGAGTATTTTGCTTTTACGCTTTAGTTTCAGAGTAACTGATATAACAATGATTAAAATAAAAATGACAGTTAAACTTGTAATGTAGTTAGCATTTTTATAAAAATTTAGCAACCGGATGTGTTCCATATTTACAATATTGTTAAGTTTAAGTATGATATCTTCAAAATTTGGTTTTTTGGTAAAGTTATAATTAATTTCATCCAAGTAATAGAATCTTTCTTTATATTTTATATTGGAATTGCTGATTTCATTATTTCAATTGAACAATTATTTACAACTATTAAGTGATTACCATTTAACTTAATTTTCCTATCATCGCGTTTATTTATTATCTCTTGATCTTCCAATTTTTTACAGATCACAGTGCTATCATCTAGGTTTTTTATTTCAATTAATTTATTTATCTTAGTTTTACAATTTTGGCTTATAATACAGCTTTTAAGAAAATTCATATTTCGTATTGCTTACTTCTAAAAAGTATTAATCTTCTTCTTCAAATTCTGTATTCTTTATTTACTGTGGGCATTACTGAGAGTAATTTTAAGATACTAATGTATCTATACTGGATCTAAGTAGCCCTACTTTTGCGTTTTTTAGTTTATAAAAGTCAAGTCCTGTTTCATTTATTTCTTCTGTCGTTAAAAGTCGAGGATGTATTAAACTGTGTTTGACTAATGCTATATTATCAATTATTTGATTTAAATGCTCTTGTAACATTCTCAATTTTACTAGCTGATCTAATTTTTGCTGTTGTAGGATGAATCTTTGATTCATTTGATTAAGATGACTTAATATATTGCCTTGATTGTTTTAGAATATATTTATGTGGAAAAAGAAGCAGACAAAGAACGACTACGATAGAGAGAGGCGATGCAACCGACTTACAAATACACGCACATGCACAATGACAAGAACAGACAAGAACGAAAGTAAATTCCTTAACCAGTCTGCAAACTCAACTCAGCAAAGTCGGCGGGTTATTCGCTTACGTGGTTGTCATAGTACAAAGCATTAATTTTAATCGTATTTTAATAATAAACCTGAATTCTTAATATCTAAGCGGTGTGTTTTATTGCTACCAGTAGAATCAAGAGCCAGATCCTACATTTATATGGTCTGCTATCTCCTGTCTATAACTATCGTCCATTGTCTCGAACAACCATTTTTGTCTTGTCCCTATAATATTGACTAGTCCTCTTTTTTGTCTATTCCCTGGTTCTATGGCTGTTACTTTAGCATAAAGTGTCTCTATTTCGCGTCTAATAGCTGGATCATTATTTATTTTAAGTTTCTTTGTATTTGCTACGAACAAGTTAATGGTCTGCCTTATTTCTTTTGTATTAATAATATGTACATAGTATAGTTTTCATGGCTTGAATTATTTCAGTCTGTCCAAGGTTAATCGCAGTTGCTTGTTGTCAATTGGTCAATTGTCAATGTCGCTGTGGTTTGTGTTGTTAGTATTGTTAGTATCGTTAGTGCTAGCTAAACTGAGACGGTCATCTGCAAATAAACGTGGTCGTTTAGTATTCATTAGGTGTTCTCTATCTCTTTTCTTAATTTTATATCAAGGTTCATTTTAATTGTAGTTACTTTTGTAGTTTTTGACTGGTATAATTTCTTTTAATTCTTTATATTTTTCCCTGTTCTGATTTAGTTTCTCAGTTCTTTTTTCTTTTACTAACTTTACTTGTCTTACTAAAGTAGCTACAAGTATATCTGCATATGGTACAACCCTTCTTCTGGGGACATTTTTAATGTATGAATGATACCTATTATTATAATTATTAACTGCTCTATGAATTTTTTGAATAAGAGATAAATCTAAAGTTCTCATAGTAACTAACTTTTCTTGCAAGGTAGAGTGAAATCTTTCTATATATATCGTTGTTCCCTGTGAGTGTATTGGGCTTAGTAAAATGTAGTTCAACTTTCTGTTCATTTAAGAATTCCTTGAAATTTTCTGCTTTAAACTCAATGTCGGTTATTATTTTGATTGGTTTGCCGAATTTGGAGAAATGCTATTCTAATGCTTCAGTTTTTTTTCGTCCAGTTTTTATTGGGGAAGCAATAAGCATATGTCTTCTTAGTGAGTTTGTCTATTAATGTAAGAAATGGTTGCTTCATAAAATAAAATATGTCCTTATGAAGTGTTTCGTTAGGTCTACTGGGTGTCTCGCTAAATTCATACATAAGTTTTACCGGTTTTCGTTCGTACTTCGTTTCATATCATAATTTACAATTATTAATAATTTTTATAATAAATTTTCTTTTTGAGGCAATGATACGTTTATACTACATATTCCACTATGTATACTTTCTTTTGTGTGATACAATGCGATTTAATTATGGACTTCATCTAGGGTTTTTATTTCTCTTACTCTTAGAGTAGCTTTAATGAATCTTATTTCGTTATCGTGGTGAAACAATTTTATTAACAGAATTTTATTAAACTCATGATATGCTAGTTCGGTATAGATTCCAGTCAAACCTGGCTTCTCTATTTCTAGTCATATCAACAAATATTACTCTTCTATTGTGTAAAATTTCTATATCATATTCTATCCCAATTTAGAGTCATTGGCTTGTATTAATTGGGTCTTGTATTTATTTACTACTGTCTTTTTAATTGCTTTGTGATCTAATTGTTGTTGTGCCTGTGAGTGTACTGTTGCATTGTCGGATAGTTGGTCTATTGATTGATTATCTAGTGTTTCCTTTTTCTCGTTGTTATCAGGAATCCAACTTAAAAAGTCTGCAATTTTGTTTTCTTTTCCTTTTACGTATTCTACCACCTTGATCAAAAAAATCCCGAAATTTATTCAAAAAATTAAAAATACAAGTTTATTCATCTAAATTTATATTGTCCCCTTCAAAGTAATCCCCATCGACTGCAACACACTTATGGCAGCGCTTGATCCAATCCTCGAAACATTTTTTATATTCGCTTTTCGGTATGTCCATCAGTGCTTCCTGCGATTTTTCCATTACTTTCTCTCGGCTGCTGAAACGCGTTCCCCGTAGTGGTTTTTGAACTCGATTGAACAGCAAGAAATCACAAGGAGCCAAATGAGGTGAATTCGGTGGCTGTTGGATGGTACGTGTATTTGGTGCATTTTTCGTCAAACAATTACGAATAATGATGGCACTGTGCGACGGTGCAAAATTCACGAGTTTTCTGCCCACATTTCTGGTCTCTTTCGGCCAATTGCTTCACGCAAACATCTCATAACGCCCAAATAATACGAGTACTCTTTGCTTACTGTCTGCCCTTCTGGCAAAAAGATGCACTACACAGATGTAATGCATGAAAACCGTGAGCATTGCCTTCTTTTTTGACGGAAAACTACGTGGTTTTTTTGGTCTCGGCTCATTGGTGAACGCCATTCACTTGCCAGATGTCTGGATTGCTTGTCGTACTCATAAATCCACGTCTCGTCTCCAGTAATGATCCTTTTGATGAATGTGGGATCGGATTCAGCCTCGCAAATCATCTCTTTTGCGACGTCAACACGGTCTCTTTTTTGCATGAAATTGAGGTCTTTTGGCACCAACTTTGCTGCTACACGACGGAAACTCAAAACATTAACCAAAATGTCTTGGACGGATATATATGCAATGTTCAAGTCCTCCGCTATCTCTCTGATGGTTATTGACCAACATTTCTTTTCATCGGTTTTCGATGTCGATGGTATGCCACTGCGTTCATCATTTTCGATTCACTCACGACCACTTTTGAACTGCTCGTGCCACTGGTAAACGACCGTTTTCTTTAGAAAATCGTTGCCGAAACACTTAACAAAAGATTTACCAACTTAACAAAAGAAACAGAACTCAAATCGGAATAATGGGAGCGCCACACGGTGGTGTCCCCCGGGGACTTTTTGATCAAGGTGGTATGTCGGATTGGTATTCTTGCAGTTTAAGAATCCAACGTTGGTTCCTTTTACTGAACTCTTTTCCTGTAAACTTTTTATTAAGATTTTTGTGACTATCTTGAATCTTTTTCCCCATAAATATGGTCTAAAATAGGTTACAGACCAGATAATTCCGAAAAACTCTTTATCTGTGACTGAGTAATTCTTCTCATGGTCGTTCAGTGATATTCTGAATCGTTAATATTGGTTTTTTTTTCCTTTTTTCAAGTATTTTATCATTGGGTTGGCAATCTTTGCATAATCCTTTACAAATTTCCTGTAATACCCGGTTACTCCCAGAAATCCTCTTAGTTGCCTTTCTGGTTTAGGTAACGCAAAGTCCTGGATACACTTTATTTTGTTCGGATTCGGTTTCATACAATCAGATGTTAAAACATGACCTAAGAATTCAATATCTTTTTTCAGGAATGAACATTTAGAGAATTGTAATTCAAGGTTATGTTCTGAAAATTTTTTGAAAATCAATTTTAAAAAGTTTGTATGGAGAAGACAAGTACGAGTATGTCGTCTAAGTACACGACTCAAATTTTGTTTGTGCACTACCTGAGTCTCTCGTTCATCAACCTTTGGAAGGTTGCCGGTGCATTCTTTAATCCGAAAGGCATTCTTATAAATTCGTGTAACGAACGCCGTTTTATGAACGTCTCTCGGGTTGATCTCTATATGGTGATACCTTTTTGCTAATGGTAATGAAGTGAAATACAGGGCTCTTCCCAGTTTATCTAGGATGCTATCCATATTGAGTAACGGGTATTTATCGTCAATTGTTATATCATTCAGTTTTCTATAATTTACACAGATTTTGAATTTTTGACGACCCGATTTGACTGGTTTCTTCGCAACTACTACTATTGGAGATGCATACCTGCTGTTAGACTTTCTAATTATGACTGGGTGGTAATCTATACAACTTAGAGTTAATTTGTTGTTCAGTTGTGGTTCTAATCTCATCTGTTATAGATCCAGTATTGGTTAGTTGGTCACCTTCTTTAAAAACTAAACTTTGGAATTGGTTTAATAAGTTTTGTATTGCTTTTTTCTCTTCAGCATTCAAATAGCTTAAATCTAGGTCTTCTTCATCAGAGATGAGCTCAAGACAATCGACGTCTGTTTCGGTATTGGAAGAATAAATGGCACCGTTATTTAGAAGAGATGTCAAATCAATAGTTTTGACAATTTTATTCAGTATGTAGATGCCGATGAGGACATCATAGGGTTTATCTCCTATATCTCGTATGTACCATTTAACTGTCCCTCCTGCGTCATATTTGAACTCTTTTGGGATGTTTGTCATTATTCTGCAGTTATGTTGTTTATTGTTTGAAGTCGTAGTGTAGCTGTGCTCTATAATTCTATAATTTCTTCAACCTATATTGCTTGAATTTATAATACTCATTGTAGATCCAGTATCATCAATAGTCAGATGTAAAACAATTTTTTCTTCGAGGCCTAATTTAGAAAAAACTCCGGTTCGATGTTATCTCTTCTGCCCTGGTAGTGCGTTCGGTGTTCTGATTAGAGATTTTCCCGATGGACATAGGAGTCGGGGATTGATTTGCGTTTCTCAACTGTCCTGAAAGGTTAAAAATTTGATTGTCTACGTTTCGATTATCCCTACTGTTGTTATGATTTTCGCTACTTTTCTGCCTTAGCTGTCCCAATTATCCAGTTTTGAAATTATTGTGTCTGTTTATCTGAGTTGACCCTGGTCTATTTTGTTTGGTGTGAGTTTGTGAATTTTGTCGTCTGTCAATATGTCCATGGTTTGTCTGTGTGTTATGATGAGTGTTGGAGTTAATGTGTGGTTTATTTGTCCTAAACTCAAACTACAATACCTTCATCATATCCAACATAATAGCTGTCTTTAATTCTAAGGAGGTCATAGATATCTTTTATATCACTAGACAAATTCCCTACTGCTAACTGTCTTATTGTATTCACTATTAATACATAAAATATGTTTTTAGCTTCTCTTTGATAATTCTCGTATGTAGCAAATGAATTTACATTTTGTGTTATTTCATCTAACTTAATATTAAGATCTGTTATGGAACTTACTTTTAGGTAATGTTATTTTTCTTGCAATGTCTTTATAGCTGACTGGAGGTCTGAAATGCTGCTTAAGTAGATCTTTGGATTGATCCCAAGTTGTTGGTCTATTGTGGAGAAGTAATTCTTTCGCAGGTCCTGTTATTTTTGTGTAGTAAATCGCCTGCCAAAGTTGAGATTTTTCCGCTTCGTTCACTGCTCCGATGTGGTTTCCAACTACATTTAAAAATTGTGTTAATGTTGCACTGTCACCATCGAATTCACGAATATATGTATGAGATTTCTTTGAGTATTCGAACTGTGCCTGTATTAAACGGTCGAGATTTTGTTGCTCCATTTCTGGTATGTTTGGCCAGAATTTCAACGTTTTGCCTTTGTTCTTAATGTTGGTGGTTTGAGTTAACACTATGAGATAACAAAACTTTTACTTTCTCTTTCCGCTCTCAAGCTTTCCGATGTAAAACTTTTCTACTGTATTTTTTTCCACAAAAACTTTTTGGGGTTCTTGGTAATACCGAAAACTCCACTTTTCGATTTTATTATTATTATTATTATTATTTATTAAGAATATAATTTAAAATTATAATGCTAACTTAATTTCTAGTGAGAAAATATGGCTTCTTATTGAATCACTTTTCGATTTTAAGTTTTCCGACTGCGCCACTTATAAGACTTAAGATTTTTTAAAAAGCAATTTTATTACTTGCCCATTCGGCGGATAGTTAACAACTAAATTCACAATTTTTCTTCACTCTTAAAATTACTTATTCTCTTACAAATTTAACTGTCACATTTGCATGATTCCCACGAGCATATTGTACCTGCAGGACATGCATAGATTCTTACTCGATAATGGGCTTCCTTTACTTATTTGACTCTAAGTTTTGAGAATTTTGTAGAGAGGCTCGGGAAACGAACATACGCCGCTACCGGATACGTAACCTACATACCACGTTGATCAAAAAGTTCCCGGGGGACACCATCGTGTGGCGCTCCCGATTTGAGTTCTGTTTCTTTTGTTAAGTTGGTAAATCTGCTCTAAATCTTAGCATCATAGCTTGACATTTGCAAAAGTTACGTAGCCAAGAGTACACCTGTTTTCGTGTGTGTTGGCGGTTACAATTTTAGAAATGGATTTAAATTTGCAACAACGAACTTATATTAAATTTTGCGTAAAAAACAGATTTAATGGCGCACGAATATTGGAAATGTTGAAAAAGTGTTTCGGCAACGATTCTCTAAAGAAAACAGTCGTTTACCGGTGGCACAAGCAGTTCAAAAGTGGTCGTGAGTGAATCGAAAATGATGAATGCAGTGGCATACCATCGACATCGAAAACCGATGAAAAGAAATGTTGGTCAATAACCATCAGAGACATAGCGGAGGACTTGAACATTGCATATACGAGTATATCCGTCCAAGATATTTTGGTTAATGTTTTGAGTTTCCGTCGTGTAGCAGCAAAGTTGGTGCCAAAAGACCTCAATTTCATGCAAAAAAGAGACCGTGTTGACGTCGCAAAAGAGATGATTTGCGAGGCTGAATCCGATCCCAAATTCATCAAAAGGATCATTACTGGAGACGAGACGTGGGTTTATGAGTACGACAAGCAATCCAGACATCTGGCAAGTGAATGGCGTTCACCAAATGAGCCGAGACCAAAAAAACCACGTCGTTTTCCGTCAAAAAAGAAGGCAATGCTCACGGTTTTCATGCATTACAACTGTGTAGTGCATCTTTTTTCCAGAAGGCCAGACAGTAAGCAAAGAGTACTCGTATTATTTGGGCGTTATGAGACGTTTGCGTGAAGCAATTCGCCGAAAGAGACCAGGGGATTTTGGACTATGACAAAGCATCGTCGCACAGTGCTATCATTATTCGTAATTTTTTCACCTGATTTGGCTTCCTGTGACTTCTTTCCTTTCAATCGAGTTAAAAAACCACTACGGGGAACGCGTTTCAGCAGCCGAGAGAAAGTAATGGAAAAATCGCAGGAAGCACTGATGGACATACCGAAAACCGAATATAAAAAATGGTTCGAGGATTGGATCAAGCGCTGGTATAAGTGTGTTGCAGTCGATGGGGATTACTCTGAAGGGGACAATAAAGATTTACATAGATGAATAAACTTATAATTCCAATTCTCTAAATAAAGGTAGTATATTCTCGTATATCTTGTTATCCCTAAGCCTAGGGAGCGGAAGTGGTGGTATCGCTAGTTTGCTGCTTTAATTATACAGTTGGCGACGAAAGGGAGTTAGTAGAAAAGGGATAGATTGTAGAAGAGGGGCTTGTTGGCGTAACAGGCTGGATGTCAGAAATGGGGTTTAAAATGAGAGAACTGATGAAGTTAGGATACTTAGCTCCAATTCCGAGGTCGAAATTAGGGAAAAGCGTGTGTGTTAAGGTTTGAGTGGTGGCAGTTTGACGGGTAGGCGCTAAGCCGAAGAGACATGTTAACTTTGTCCCATTTTTTGGTGGGATTTTCTAACCATTTACAGGTACGCATTTTTCCAAGATTGAAATTGCTGCTGACTGAATTATGGAATAACCATTCATATTTAGCCGGAAGATTGGGTTTGAAGCTGCGCTTGGGGGCACTGGCGATAACCAGTGCTCCACTCTGACCACATACTTATTACTTCCTCATGTAGCAACTGGGTACTAGTTTCGTGCAAGTTGTGAACAGCAGAAAATAGCAACACTCATACCCTCGGCAGTTCTTATATGTCCGAAAAGGCTTTTTGCCAGCTGAATACGAAACTTCGTTCATCAGTTGGTGGTTCAGAGCAGATACTACCACCATCCTGGAGGTTCAGCGAGATGGGCCGCTTAAAGAAGGATGAAAATCTATTACATTAGAAGCATCTAGGTAACAGAAGGATGGCCCTGACGTAAGTGGTAGTGAACTGGCTTCCAAATCAGAAGGTTTGGTGTTCGCATCCCAACCACGCCCGAAAGACGTGAAATTTTTCAGTTAACTAAAACCAAACAAGATGAATAATTGACTAGAAAACAACCACAAGCCTGCTTGCAATAATAATTTAATCTCCCCATTGAACATTGAATGCCACCCATGGAACGAAGTAACCACTGAGCCCAAACATCGTTCTTTTTCATTTTCTTAAAAAAATTAACACATGCCGAGGCATTATAAATGTATTCATATCTAGTTGAATGTTAGGGTCTTTAAAAAAAAACTAAACAATTATAGAGATCTTTGATGTCCAACAGGGTTTAGTCAAGGTGATGTGAGGTGAAGGAGCAAAAGCAATTATATCCTGCCAAGAAGAAGGGACACACAAAATCGGCGAACTAAACAGAACGTCACAGTCGACAGCTATAACTTCGGGGTAGTAAGTGACTTTGCCTATCTGGGCTCTGCTAAAAATCTGCTAACAACACCTCAGCAGAAATAAATCGAAGAATCAGTCTTGCTAATTGCATGGACCCTATTGAAAGCAGATGAAGATAGCCTTAGTAGTTTTGAGAGAAAAACCCATAGAGAAAGATTCGGCCCCGTTTGTCTTAACGGGCTTTGGAGGAGAAGATGTAACAACGATGGGACAACACATTATAGGAAGACTTGGCCTTATGTGCTACGATTTACGTTATATAAACGTTACGCCATATTACGTTATATTACGCCACCTGGATACATGCATATACATATACACTGAGCATCAAATGAAAGCAATTACGAATTCTCCGCTTAACAGCAACACAGGTGCAGCGGAAGAATGACCGAGGATCCATTGATTGCAACAACATAGACCCGATGCTTATAAGCGAGAGAGAACTTTTACTCGTAACTACGGAACAGCCACAACATGGGTGGAAGTAGTTTAATTTGTTTGTCATTCGATTAGCAGAAATGTACGAGGACAGACGAAATAAATAAATTTGTATATTGAAGCATAAGCAGAACGGGACTGACTTAGAGTTCCCAAATGCAGGAAGTTGGCTAGAGATCGGGTTAAGTGGAGAGTTGAACTCACCCCGAACTGTAGCGCCACCTAAGTAAGTAAGCATTGAAAGTGGCGATACAAGGCTGTGTTAAGATTTCCACTCCGGACTGAATTTTATTACACATCGCTTTTAAGGAAGCTTCCTTGTATCAATTTACTTCATTTAGATCTCCACTACCGCGATCTAAAACAACTAAATGTCCGGTTAGATCGATGGGACTAGGACTTCAGAGAAAACCGATAGCGGGGGAAATAAATAATTTAGGACCTGTCCGCACGATTACTTTACTTTATTTTGGATGGAAATATACAGATCGCGATAGACCAACATGCCTCTCCAAGCAACTCGATCATTAGGCATTTACCTCAAGATTTACACAACGAGTTGTTCTGCTGTACCCGCATACGAAGATTCTTTTAGCTGAAAAACTGGTGTCTATTCACTCAACAGACCTATACATCTAGTTTCCTGTATAATTTTCGCTGTGCCACCACCCTGACACTCCGTCAAAGTAGAGGAGACCGAAGATCATACAGATAATCTGTCGCTCAAAGCAGCCAAGAGAGCTCTAATTCTTCTTCTGCTTCTGCCTTAATACTCACATATGTCCCACTGCCAATCGGCAGTTTTCTTTCAATGCTCTTGATATCGATGAAGAGGTGATTGGTACCGATTTGATATTCTTGGGTCTTTTCAGTCGTCTGCCACAGGGTGAACATCTGGTCCACGGTAGACTCATCAGGCTCTAAGCCGCTCAGATATACATATTTTTGATGTAACAAGAAAGTAAATATCTTATATGCGATGTTTAGTAGACTTAACACGTGTTGTTGCAGCAGTTCAATTTATCTCCTTGCTTCAGGGCGAGGCAGATTCCACAGGGTTGTGTTCCTCCGGCCATATTTGGCAGAGCTTTAATAAACCCGGCAGATCAATAATCGGCTGCTAAGAATATTTTGGATTTGAGTTAAGGTTTTAATATCCACTTCCACCTTCTGATAAAGTTTCCATTCGAACTTCGTGTTTTCCTCGGTTCTGGTCCTCTTCTTTATGGATAAACGTTAAAAACAGCTCTGCTCTTGTTCTTGCAGAATACTCCTCCTGCTTGGCTGTAAGTGCCCGCAGGTAGTCATTGCCGAATCATGGGCTGTCTGTTTGCGTTCGCCTTGTGTTGCTGGCAACGTTCTGATTGCTACCTGGCAGCATCGTAAACGGTCCTTGAACTTGACACTGTCTATATGGGATTATGAGAGTTTTTAAGGAAAATGCAGTCAGCAAAGGTACTGGCAGCCTCTGGCGATTGTAACCATCCGAAATCAAACAGTGATCCGAACGACGCGGCGAACTTGTAATTTAAAGACGACAGAAACGTATGCTTGATACGAAGGTATTTCGAGCGCTTGAGAAAAAAATCAGCCCGTGTACATTTCCAGATGTGAGTTTCTACGGGATGTTCATACCAACAGGGCCACCAATTGTACTCGTAAGCATGATTTTTACGATGCACTTGGGACAGTGCTAATAGTTTCTCTCTGTGATTGCGTAGAAGTCTTCGTTCAACGTTTAATGATTCTTCTCCGGATACGGACTCCAGGAAATAACCTAATTATTTAAATTTTGTTCCGGTGATAAATATACGCGTGTTTGCAGACAAAATTGAAGAGGTCACAGTTGCCTCTCGTTTTTTTTTTGTTTTTGGTTTAGGATCAGTATATCCAATCTCATCTTTTGAATCGCGATTATGCAGTTTTACGGGCCTCTGGTGTCTGCAATAGTTGTTGGAGAATAAGTGGTCTGTTTGCGGTCCTTATATTTTAAGTGTAATCTTAAAGTGGGAATGAGATAGTAGAAAAAATGAAGCACGTTAAATAATCCTGGAATCCACATCCTTGTACACTCACAGTTCGTAGTTAACCACTACCCTCGATCAGGATAATGTTATTATGCAGTAGCTGTGCTTGATGCTAACTCTACTTGGACTCCCGAATTACGAGTAGTTGTACGGGCATTTCCCGTATTTTGTCAATCTGAACTTACGGTCGTTCACTACACTGTTGACAGATAGGTCAGACGATAGTGTGAAGTCAACGAGATGGTTGCCTCTTACGTTACATTTACTGCTGCCACAATTAGTATTCTGAGCATGAGCATCTTAGCATATGATAAATCCCATCTTGTTGGAATCATATAATTCAATAAGTTGGGTTACTGCCCTTGGTTGTGGCAGTAGCACCGAACCATGTCATTGTCCGTTCATTTCAAATCTTACGAGTATGTCTGCAGCAACTTAATCTCGGTTGCAGAATTGTCCAAGTACTCGGCCTCTTACTCGTAGGTGGCCCATCATATAGTGGTGTGAAATCCCTTAGACATTTGAAACCACAAATGCAATTTGTTAATACTCGTAGTTTTTGCATCGATGTTATGTGGGGTTTGGTGCATCTACTCTTCCCCTTATTCGTAAAGTAAAAGTGACCTAGCCTGGTCATCGAAGCTGGCGACTTTTTATGTAATAGTCTTGCCAACTGCTTGTCTTTTATTGATTGCAAATGAATTTCCCTTGCTCTCACAGTTTCTCAACCTTTTAATGGTGGCAGCTGCAGGAAGTGCTCCTTGCACACATATGTATATATGCAGTTCTCCGCGAATCGGCAACAAAGTTTCCTTCTATGTTTTATAAAGCCTGTGGTTGAGGGTTTTGCCCCTCAGCTAGTTGCTTGCTAAGTTTGGAGAAACCACGGATACTATTGTTGAGTTCCTTGATCTTTAAGGTATGGATCGTAGTTTGATGCATTTGCCGTTATACCAAAAACACTATTCTTTATAGTGGCTAATAGCCAACGGTGATCTAGGAAGCCTCCTTGATGAATCCACAAGTTGTCAGCGTCTATGGGAGGCAAGTGAAGAGTGTCTACTCTAAGTGTTCCCTATAAACTTTGGATCCATCGGTGTTCTGAGCTATCTAACGTAGAATCTTATTCCCAATGGGGGTCACTGAGCTCTGAATTTAGATTTGACAACGTATTAACAGAAACAGTATTTCCACTCACATTTTTGCATTGTGTGATAGTTTAATTATACTGGAGGAGGGTTTCGCATCGGGATCGGCCATAGCCGATGATGATAACATTTTGCAAGCATCGCAACAATTGGTTACATGTATGTTGTTAACTCACTGATAACGTGCGTGTCGACTTATATGCCGGAGATTGGTATTGAAGACTTGCCGGATAGGTTCCGTAATCTCCGTCCAGGTGCTTAAAAAAATTCCTCTTTCATGAAAAGAATCCGCATCCTTATTCGTGGATCGTCTTTTGACAGCTCAAGTAAATGTGAAGGTTAAGTCTTTTCAGAATAGTGGCTTCCGCCCACAGTTTGCAGTTCAGTCCGTTTTTATACTGCTTGGAGTATGATTCCATCTTCGGATTATAAATGAAGTTAAATCCTTAAATGGGCGACATACTCAAGGCTGGCGCTATACTTTTCGCTACTTTTCTTCCTTTATTTTACATTGATGAAGTTAAATCGACACAAAAGCTACACTTACCTTTTACCTGGGGACCAAATAGTATAAAGAATAATCTAAACAAAATTAAATATTTTGAATTGCCAGGCTGCCGGCAAAACCAATAGACGAATCTAAATACAAAAAAAAAACGAACCACACAGTTGGTGGTTGAGATCCGTGTGACGATCTATCACTTGGGATTCGAGGGCAAAAGAAAATGCCATGAGGGAAATTTGCTGCACCAAGGCTGCTCAGCTGAGCTGGGTTCAGGGAAAAAGATATGTGCAAATTAGCTTTAAACTATTAAATTTTAGGTGCCATGCAATTTTTGCAGATCGGTAGTGCAAAACCGTATGCTGTAAATAAATCTGAAAGGATACCAGAATATTCTGGTATGTTTTTTGCTACTTTATAAAAATACGCTTTATTTGCGGAGGATTGGCAAATCAATATATTGCAGAAGCCGGTAGGCAGCAACAACAAAACTTTACTTCAATCGGTGGTGCTGAAGGTACCAATCGCTAGATTGGACCGCTAGCTGGGGACCCGATAACGAATGTGCGAAGGATTACAAAATCTTACCTTTTGTCTTTTTAACAGGATTCGCCCGGTGCAACGCGAGGTAAAATGGTTTCTGGTAAATAATGCTTCTTATCTTTTGATGGCTCCCAGAACTGCTATAATGATGTTCTGTCAGTCCTGATTCCGTCCGTATTTTCTCCTCACTTGTTGTATATTTTAGTCCTTCTTTCTTTTGTAAAAGCTTCTCGCAACTTTTTCCCTTTTTTTTGCTTTGTGTTTTTAATATTTTTGTTTTTGCTCTTAACTTCTGATGGTCAATCAAGCAGTGATCAACCCAATCCCTACACTTACACTCATTCATATAAACCTTCAGACGGATGCAACGGGGCAATTTTGGTCTTTCACTCTCCCACACACTCACACACACACTGAGCTAATATTTCCCTTTATGATGAGCCATTGGGGTTGCATTCAGTCTGAATGCAACACCAGTTCTTCCCAAAAGATAAAAGAGGAAAACAATAATTTGCCAACAATACCATATATAGCTTACTCGCATTTATAAATCCTGATCATTATCCGTTTCTGAGAATGATCGGATGGCGTACAGTGAGGAGGAAACAAGGAACTACTCATGAGACGAGCACAGGAAAATGAATTCTACGCCTGAAGCGTTACCCAATGTGAGACTAAACAACGAGATCCCGGTGAATCCTTTTATCAAGAAATAATTGAATGGGGGGCGCACAAATAGGAGTCCAATCTTTACAACAATTGTTTTTTCGTTCCTATTTTATTTTCCTTTTGTTTCTTCAGGGTCGTTGGGGATAATTCTGATGGGTGACCGTCCGTCACGAGCGCCGGTGGCAGTTCGCCTGGCTCTGTAGCTTTAGATATTTATTATACGTAAGGGGTTCCAGATCATCCATCTGACTCAAGACGTGCAGTGCTGGGATTAACGTGGCCATCCGTCGCTTCCACAGAGACTCCAGTCCCTGACTTCTTGCAGACTTACCTTCCCACAACCATAAAAGCATAAAGACAGGGTTGAAGAACCCCCCAATTCTTCCCGTTAATATCCTTCTCCGATGAGACAACGTACATAAAATAAAGCAGTAGGCCCAAACAACCGATCGGACAGGAGAGATACGGGCAGAGCGAAGATGCCTTCTAAGGCTAGAAGAGATAACAACACACATGGGGCAACAGCCGACAACTTCATCAAAGGCTCTTGTATACAATTATGTTGGTCGCTGGTCTCGTGCCTTCCTCTTTACAGATTCCCTGTCTGCTCAATAACGGATCGTCCGCCCTACCTGCTGTTGTTAATACTTTCTTCAATTGTGGCCGATGGACTCATGGCTACCCGCCGCCCTGCAAGGATCTTGAAGAACAACGGAAAAGAATGTGGATGAGTGAAAGGCAAAAGAAAAGCGAAAGAATAGGACCTGTTGTAGTAACATTTACTGCAACATAACGTGAGTATATTTCTATCCCAATAATCTATTAACATGAATTCAATTTTAAAAACAGTAACCTTTTTCAAACTTTAATCTCTTTTTCGTGTATTCTTCGATGCAAACATTCGTCTTCTATGTCTGGTGGCATGAATTAGCTGCAACACTGCCATACGAAACTCCAGCTTTTCATCAGGACACATGCCCCTCACTAAGGACAATATCGATCCAAAGAATTGCTCATCTTCATCGGGCGATGGAGGTGGTATATTTGTATTTATCAATTCACTAGCTCGACTTGGAGCACTTTCACAAGTAAGAAGCCTTTTTAACTGCTCCTTATCTTGGTCGTAGACTTTAGCTGGTCGTTCCTCCTTTTCGACTTCGATTCGTGGAACTTTTTCATAAGGCTCTTCACTCTCATTAGTACGATTGATCATTTTGCGTTTTGTATTACTAATTTCTACGTCAGAATATTTTGGTTTCTCGTCGTCGTGCTCTATGTTAAGCTCCGCTGTACAGAGATCACCTTCATGGTAGGTAGTCGTTTCTTCTGTAGGTTCCATTTTGAAAGCAGTTATAAGAGTATCTTCTACGGCATAGTCATAGGATGTGCTTCCTTCAGGGTAGTTTTCATTTGTGGACTCTGAGTTGGTACTTAGACATCTTGACGGGCTTTGAGTGATGTCGTCAGTGGTGAGGAGTTTCAGCATGAATGTCAGTCGATCGTGGTGCATGTATTTTTTCACTTGAGAGTGAATGGCCCGTTTTTTAAACGATCTCATGAAGGCGTCTCGGATATTGCGCCATTTCGCTGTTATTCGCACTCCTGAAAAGATAACAAACAAAAAAAAAGGATATGAATTTCATTATAACTATGATATCTATCTGCCGAAAAGTCTTAAACGACCTTGCGGTTGCTCCAATAATTAATGCCATTCACATCAACCCCAGGCACTCGGGCTGTACATAAGAGAATCTGAGGGTTTTTCATCAGAAGGAGAACAACAATACAACATACTGCTATGAATGTATTCGGGAGTTCTGGATCAGAAAAAATAGGGTCAAGATTACAAACACAAACCTACAAGGGGTTAGACGAGAACTTGAAATTTACATGCCCAAGTAAAGATCAATCCCTATCTTTCATAAAATAGTACGATGGAACCAAGACAAACTCAAGTCAAGAATAACTACAGTTGAAATTTTAATGAACACTACCTTCTCGTAGGCTGTAGAAGCTCTTGCTCCGCAACGCATCATCGGCTTTTTCGGATCGGCGCCGGTAAATGGGACCGCATTCAACCATCCAGCTTGCTGTTGGCATTGGGAACTTGTAAAAACTAATAAAAACCTTCTGAGATTCAATTCAATGGTTGGTTTAACAGCGTTTAAATTCAAATGATGATGGGAACCCAAGAATCATAACCTAATATCATATGACAAATTTTTGTAAAAGTCTGCTCCACTTCTTGCAAACCCTATTGATGTCAATATTGGTAGAATACAAGCAAGCGAGGCTAGGTTGGGTTAGAGAGTTGATGGGGTTTCTGGAGCCGAAGACACTTCATACAATCGCACTTCGGTTTGTGTAGACCGATTGTTATGCCCTGGCGGGAGTAATGGGAATTGGATTGGGGTTCCTAGTTTTGGTTTCCGTTTCCAATCTCGCGTTGGTTGTTGTTTGGTCCTTGAGCGGGTCTAAGCCATCTTTTTAGATGGCAGATAGCTCTGAGAGGTCGTAGAAGTAGTAACAGTGGCACAGAAACTGAAAGGCATCCTCCCGTTGGATATTGCGTTTATTGCCGGAAGTATGATTGATTCTGCTACAGCCAATATCTCAGCCTGGAATACACCGCTGTAGTCTGAATCGGAGAAGATCCCGGCGTCGGTTCCTGTCTATACATTTGATCCTCCAAAGAAGATGGATGTCGAGTCTTCTATCATTTGGTTCCCGTCCCCTGCCCCATTGCTTGGGAATATACAGGCGAATGGTATCCCAAAGTCATGATGTCCATTTTGGTGCGAAAATCCAGTTCACTTGTAAGTATTGGAGCATGGCCCTTCGGCATTGGTTTTCACCCAATGAACTGGCTCAATCTTAGAACACTTTCCGCTGCCGATTCTTGCCTGTAAGGATCTAGAAGCAAGAGGGCAAGTATAATTGCCAGTCCCGCAGTTGGCGTCGCTCAGAAGGCATGAGTTGTACCAATACAAGCAATCCTCTGTACTTTTGATATTGACTTAAGGTTTCTAGTTTTATTTGAGGGTTGTCATTATACTAAGCTACCATTGGTTTAGTTGGGTCTGACGATAGCCGTGTACATCCATAGGAGTTAGGTCCCCATTTTCTCCCAAATAACCCGTAAAAAACAATCTCGTCTATGGAAGGAAGGTCAGATTATGGAACTATCCTTTTATGTGTAAAGAGGACAGCTCTGTTTTTTACGGGTTGATTCCCAGCCCACAAAGCTTGGCGCATTCACTGAGGATGCTAAGGGCATAATTTAGAATGTCAACGATCGTCGGGAGAAACTTGCCGGCGGCTATTAGAACCACATCATCCGCATGCGCCTTAGCTTTTATTCTCACCTTTTGTTAACTACTAGAGTCTGCAGAAGAAGCGATATCATTTATCTTTGAGGGTGCCTTTTGAGTTAGTGACCTTCTATACAGTGTTACCTAGTCCTGCATTGATGTTCCTGTTGCGGAGCGTATGGATTATGGGATTCGCTAACGCCGGATTAACCCCGGGATTTTCTAAGTTCCTCCGTATAGCTGGAACATTGACATTATTGAAGGCTCCTTCATTATCAAGGAAGACAGGTAATAAGTGTTCTTTGCCGTTGAGATTTTTTTCAATCGTGCTGACAACTTTATGTAGGTCTGTTTCCGTGCCTTTGCTTTTTATGTGGGCATGCTTTTGGGTCCAGATTACTTCAAATATGGGTATCAAACAGTTTTTCCAAAGTTTTTGGAATGAATGATGCAAGACTGGAGTTATTTGCATGAGAATGAAGACTACTTTACTTAAATACTACAGCTGAAGGGTCTTTTTGGGAACGGTATTACAGTCTGCTTCGTTTTTTTTTTGAAGAAAGATTGGAATGATTCCGTCCAGTACAAGGAATTTGTAATCGTACAATGAATCTACATCCCAGCTTATTGTAATTTGTTCTGGTATCTCCTCTAGGATTTCGGCTTGGGAAATATGTCCCTATATTTATTACCGATACTGCAGTACGAGTATTTGATTCCTTCTGGAAGTGAAAACGCAGTAAAGGACCTCATCTAACTTCAGATGGAGCGCACAAGAGTAAGTAAGCAGACCTTGAAAAACCTTAAGTGGATATCTGAAGACAGATAGTATACCATTGCACTAACTTGAGAGCCCTTTCGGCTGAGGCCGAGGTACATGACGTACTATAGCGCTGCCATAGCCGACCTTAATAATGTACACAGAGTATTTGTTAATGAATCTTATATGTCATTAGGTATAGCATGCTTTGCAAAGTAGGTGGACTATTTCGGGGGTAAAAACCAGGATTATTCCATATACACCCTGAATGACTCGAACTGCGACCAACTTCAGACTGCTATAATTTCCAAACCGTTTATGACAGTGAGCTCAAATTTTGACACATGACAGATAATTTTATTATTTACGATTTGCATCTCAGTTGTGCTGAAAAACTTTTATCCGCGATGGAATTCAAACGTGATTGCTTTATATTTGGCTGGAAAACCACAAGTAGCTATCGTTAGAGCCCCCCAGCACTTCAATGTGAATAAATCATTTCTGTCTCAAACCATAGCTCGTTACCGTGATACTGGCAGCGTTGCAAAACGCCAAGGAGGTTGTCATAAAAAAACAGCAACATCGGAAGAAATGGTTCGGAAAGTGAAGGCTTGAATTGAGCGAAATCCACGTCGAAGTGGAAGAAAAATGGCTTGTGAGCTCAACATATCGTTGGAACGGATGCAACACATACTGAAAAATAAGCTTGGGCTCAAGCCAATGCAAAAGCCAGTTCCAAAAAGCACACAATCTTACACCACAACAGAAGAAGAGCGAAGGAGTTGCTACGCTTGCACGAAAGTGGTGAGTTGCCGAATTTGGTTTTTTCCGATGAGTCTCCATTTGTTATCGAGCAATATGTCAACAAACAAAATAACCGAGTTTACTTGCCAGAGAGGTCCTTCGAAAATTTACACCTTCGGACTGCCGCCAGAAAGCAGGCAGCACCGATGGTGATGGTTTGGGCCGCCATAACCGCGGATGGTCGCCCTCCGCTCGTATTTTTTGACCGTGGCGTCAAAATTAATGCGATCGTATACCGTGAAACTGTCTTAGAGGCAGTATTGAAGCCTTGGGCAAACAATCATTTCGGTCGCAGACCGTGGACATTTCAACAGGACTCGGCACCGTCTCACAATGCGCGCGTCAACCAAGATTGGTTAAAAAACAACAATGTTCCACACTTCATTTCTTCGACACAATGGATTGCAAATTCTCCGGATGCAAATCCGTTGGATTTCTCTGTCTGGGGTATTTTAAAGGCGAAGGTTGGCACTAAAAAATACCAAAGCTTGGACCACCTCAAACAAGCACTTCGCCGGGAATGGGCCAAAATACCGCAGAGCCACTTGCGTGCAGCGTGCGATGCTTTCTTCGGCCGCCTTAAGGCCATTATTCGCGCCAAAGGTGGACATACTGAAAACGACTGATACAATTTGAAAATTGACGTATTTTCCAATAAAATAAAATTTATCAAAAAATAAAAAAATTATAGCATTTTAAAAAGTTACAGTTCGAGTAAGTCACCCTGTAGTCCTCCGTATACTGGTGAACAACGGAATTTGGAACTCGGTTATTGATAAAATCTTGTCAAAAATCCTTGAAACCATAGAGAGGCTTCTCTTTCAGTTCAGCTCTTGAACCAGATTCTGTGAACTACTCGTAAACGCGAATAAAACTTTATTGATATTAGTTAAAATTTTGAAGGGGCGGAATGCGTCTGACAATTTCTATGGAGCACTGATTGTGGAAATATCGATAAAATATAATGAGTCATGAGACATTATGTGGGTGTTCGGGGGTGTCCATTATCTGAGTGATATTAGTATCAACTGTGAAGTATTTCTTACATCGCTTGAGGAAACCTAGATATTTCGCAGCATTCTTGCCGACACCGAATATATGGTAATTCCAACGTAGACTGTCGTAGACACATATACCGAGAATGGAAAGCTTTTCGGTTTCGACAATGCAAGTGCCATTCATGGACACTGGCTGGGTGTTTAAATTTCGCTTTAACGACAGCAGATAGCATTATATTTTAAAAGCATTCAATTCCACTCTGTTGGTGGTTCCCCATTTAGTAATCTTGTTTATATCGGAATTTAATGAGCTTACCATACGCTGCCGTTCCCGTTCTACAGCCAAGACAGGGACGTGAGTCTACGGACTAATATGAAAAGCAGAGAGTAGGTACTGTCGTCAGCTAAGAAATATATTGGATTAGAAGTAGCAGACAAGAGATCGTTGATGAAAATTAAAAATTGTGTCGGAGATAGAACGGAGCTCTGTGATACACCAGCATTTATTTTGCAGATATCAGACTTAAAACCGCCCAAGACAACTTGAATTCAACGTTCCGAAAGGTAATTTCTAATCCATTGAAGAAGAGAGTCACCGATCCCAAAAGCACTCATTTTCGACACAACTCTCTCAAATGCCGTAGAAATATCAAATGCTACTATCTTTCTTTCATCAGATTGATGTACCCTTTGGTTCCACTTTTCAGTGAGATATGCCATCAAATCAACAGTGGACCTGTTACTACCAAAACCGTAATACCCGTCATTGAGAAGTCTTCGTGTTTTGAGATAATTGATGACCTCAAGCGCTTCCGTGACCTTGGAAAGAAGGAACGTAAATGCAATAGGTCCGTAGGAACAGAGAGAAGATTCTCCGTTTTTAATGACGAGCAGGACAAATGCTGGTTTCCATCTACTCAGAAAGAGTCCTAAAGGGTAGGTTTGGTGAAAAAGCTTACACAGTGGTTTTGCGAGCGTGGAAGACCACCTCTTAAGAAGAAGGGGAGATATACCATCTGGGCCAGCGGATTTATGTATGTTAAGATCTTTATGAACACTTGCTACTACACGAGTGCAAAAGTGGATTCGTGCCATTGAAGATTCGACGCACTCAAGTGTAGGTGGAGACAAAGCACCCAAAATTGGTGGGTGGCCGTGGCTCAAGTTGTAGTGGACTGGCTTCTAAATCGGAAGGCTCGGTATTCGAATCCCAGTCTCGCCCGAAAAACATATCATCCATTTTTTCAGTTATCGATAACCAAGTAAGACGAGTAGTTGACTAGAAATCAACATCAAGCAAACTTCCACTAAGACTTTAGTCTCCCCATTAAATGTTGGATGCCACCCATGGACTGACTCCAAACATTTTTCTTTCTCTCTCTATCCCATTTTCCGAAAAACTTAACACATGCTGAGGCATTATAAGTTTACTCATACTCACTTGAGTGTTAATTTCTTTTTCAAAAAAAAAAAAATAAAAATCTGAAAGTATTGAGCTGGCCGCAAAGTAGTTTGGCTTTGTTCAAAGAGCTGACAGCTGGAATGTCATTATAAATGATATGATATGGTGATAAAAGGTTATAGTTAATATGTTACAGAGGGCTACAAAATTATAGAGGGTTCAATTGTTTTCTACCATAAATAACTTAAAGTAGTTTAGTGCTGTAACGGACAAACCGGAATCTAATCATTTAAATGTTTTTGAATAGCGATATTCGCGGGCTAAAAAGTAATCACTTTTCTGCGTACGCCCACGTCTGTAAGTACAGACCAGCTGTTTTGTCACTTAGTGAAACAGAGGTAGATCCCTGCCCACACCTCTCAGATCACTCTGATCTGAAGCTACTGAAGGCTACGAACTATTCTTTCCTCATCGCGGTCTCGCCATCTAGTATGTGCGTAGTGACGTAGCTTACCAAATTCCACCACAATGTAGTCCCTGTTCAAATCCGGAATTCCATTTCATGTGGCTAAAATTCCATCTCCGTAAGCAAACTATCCACTACTGCTTTATTTACAGAAGTCCCAAACTAGACAGCAACTCGATCTTTAATGAATTTGTTGCGCTGTCTGACTCCATTCAAAGAATTGTATTCCTATACCCTCATACTGAAATCGATATTATGAGCGATTTCAATATACACAATTCTGAGTGGCTTCAACATTCTGGACAGACAACACAAAACGGACGGCATGTTGAGATCTTCGCTGCGGAGAACAACTTGACGCACCTTGTAAATGAGCCCACGCGAAAACCTGACGTTGATAGTCATAGCGCCGACACTTTGGACTTGTTTTAACGTCTCATCGTTGTTAGTACAAAGTCGATGTGGGGATAGGCTAGTCATATCAGCTAATTTCTCGTACATCGACAACACAATTAAAGGAAAGATTCCTAAAAGAACCGTATGGCAATACGAGAAAAGTAATTGGAGTGGACTTAACACCTCCTTTAGGAATATTAACTGGTCGTTATGAAACATAACGATAACCATTCTCTTTGGAATGATCGATCACAGAAACCATTCTCTTTGGAATGAGATCCTTTATCCCTCATCGGACGAAGAGCATGAAACCAAAACAAAAGTCATGGTACGACTCGAGTTGTAAAGAGGCTGTCAGGTTTAGAGAAATGTTTTTTCCGGTCCTTCAAGACCAACCCGACAGAGGAAAACCGGTAAAAGTTTAAACGTCTTTCTAAGGCGTGTACAATCTCAATACGACCAACAACTGAGAGAAAAAATACTACAATGGCCAAAGGTAGCAAAAATTGTTAGTCGATCGTTAAAAATATTAGAAATTCTGCCTCATCTTCCATCCCAAAGCTCATTTACAACCACATTCCAGATGTCGGCTCTTAGATAAGACCAATTTTTTTGCTGCTCACTTCGCAAACAGTTCAACACTTCCGGATTGTATCTTGTCTCCGCCTACCTTTGAGTGCGTCGAATCTTCAAAGGGACGAATGCACCTTCGCACTCGTGTAGAACAAGGGTACTTAACGATCTTAATAAACACAAATCCGCTGGTCGAGATGTTTTATCTCCCCTTCTTCTGAAGAGGAGTTCTTCTACACTGGCAAAACCACTGCGCAAGGTTTTTCATCAATCCCACTATTTAGGACTTTTTCCGAGTAGATGGAAAGCAGCATTTGTCCGGTCCATCCCTAAAAAAGGTGAATCTTCCTCTCTCTCCTCCTACAGACCTGTTGCACTTACGTTCCTTCTTTCCAAGGTCGCGAAAACGCTTATTATCCATCAGCTCATGAAATTTCTAGAAATACGAAAACTTCTCAATGACGGGTAGTACGGTTTTCGTAGCAGCAGATCCACTGTTGATCGGATGGCATGTCTCACCGAAAAGTGGAACAAAAGCGTACATCAATCTAGCGACAGAAAAAAAGTAGCAGCTGATATTTCTAAGGCATTTGACAGAGTTTGGCAAAGAGACGAGAATGCGTACATTTGGGATCTTCTTCCATAGATGATCCTGAACAGCACTTGCATCGTCGAAAGCTTTTCGTTGGCGGTATGTGTGTCAATGACAACTTACGTTGGAATAAAAACATACTCGGTGCTGTCAAAAATGCTGCGAAATATCTAGATTTCCTCATGTTGTAAATACTTTTCCCCCTCTGGTCTGACCTCAATATATAAAGCATTTACCCGCCCAAAATTTAAGTACAACCTTGTCAGTGCCCCCTTGCCTTATCTTGTTCTATTGCTATCTTTGTCTTCAGTGCTCCAACAAAATTGCCGGTATCATTCCGCCATTTTAAATCCTCAACCGTAACATCCGTCTCGTTATGAATGCTCAGCAATTTACCCTCAAGCCAATTTTCGGACATACTGTGAAATATGTACATATGATCCTTCCGTAAACCGTAAAACTCGTCTATGGAATGCCCTGCCGAGCTCTTTATTTCCTTGTCATAATAACTTGCAAACACTTAAGACCAACGTACATCGGCATCTCTTTTTTTTCCCTCCCTAACTTTCCTTCGACCATGCTGCTGTGTGCAAACATTTTAAGGGTGAGCGTGCGCTATTTATTAAACTTATTTGGCCTCTAGAATGCGTTGTGTAGGACAGTTGTGGTGGATATATGCCAAGCATATCAAAGGGCATGAAATAATCTTTCGAATGATTCGTCATCAAGTTGATTTCATTGTGTTTTATTTAGCCAAAAGAGTCTACACCCCTTTAAAAAATTTCCTTTATATGAATACTGACGTGTTGAAGCAGTGTATTTGGTAGCAAAGAAGGCAAGTCGTCTGTCTATTGAACTGCTACCAATAATATGTAGAATAAACTCCGGCACCCCCCATGCGGTAATTATTAAAGAATAAATACAGATCAAATTTTGAGCATGAGAGCGACCTGGTTGACTGTCGCCCGGTGCGGCAGAACAGCTATTGCCGGCACAGAATTTAAGTTACACTACAAAAGATTATCGCTTTTGTGACGTCAATACTGCATCCTAAACAGAATACTACTACGACATTCGAACACCCCGTGACAACAATTGCTAATTTTCACATAATAAAAAGATACTACGACATGACAACCTGCAGTACATTTTCAACAAAATTTCGCAAACATTAAAAGCGACGCGCCGACAAGAGTATTATCGACTTCTCAAAAAAAAGACAAAAAAAAACGTAACTACAGAATGTTTGAAACAAGCGAAAGAGAATAGAGAAAAACGAAAAGAAAAAGAACGAAATTCAACTTTATTCATTCATTTACCAATCTTTGCCTTTGTCTTCTCGTCCGATGAACGATAATTATCGTCAAGTGCTTCGTATATCTCCCTCCACGCTTTTTCTTTACCGCTGATTGTCCGGAAATCGTTGCGTGTGTTGTCCCAGATAATCGGGCGATTTTTAACCAATTCAATGAGGTCCAAAACGGAATACTTGAACACTCGACTGGATCCGAAAATTTGTTCAATTTCACGCATTGATATTCAAATAGAATCTTTTGAACAAAAAAATCGCACAGATATATTTTGCAATTTAACAACAAAGCAGAAACAAAAACACACTCGCACTGTGAAGTTTTGCAGCAAACTGTCAGATACTCGTACCTTTGACATTTGATGTGAACGACGACTACGACTACGACGAGTGCGAGTATCGTTGTCTTTATCGGCGTAGGTATCGGTCTGTTGTATTGCTTTTGCGTACTTCAAGTCCGGACGGATACAGCAAATACACAACACGACACGACAAAATTCAGTGAGAGAGAGCAACGAGATAGTTGTGCACGAAAAGTTGTTCGTTTCTTATCGCACAGATATCGCTACCGAGAGCGAAAAGCAAAAAAAAAACAATTTATTGGAGCGACGGTTTTTTTTTGTTTTACTTCGTTTATCGGCGTGTTTACGTATGCATTGCAGTATGCACTCGTGCGTAGTTTTGGTTTGTTCACATTAAATAGATTGCTTCCGACTTGTTAAAAAAAAAATAATCTATCTCCGATTATTTGTTATGTCGAAATATTTACGTTGAATAAGGGTCTTTCTTTCAACGCGATTGGGAAGGTAGGTTTATGTTGCATGGATTGAGAGAATAAAGAATGAGTTTGGCCCTTTATCGGCTCCTTTGAATTTTATCAGGAGGATTTTGTTCAAAACTATTCATACAATTATAGTAGAGAAGTGAGATACACTTTTCCATGATATGGACAAGCGCACTGTCCTCAAACTTGCTCTACATGCCCACTGTCCAACAGGAACCTGTGAAATGAGAAATATCATGACGCTGAAATCGTCGATCAAAACTGCAACTATGTATTGAAACGATATAATTTGGGGGGTAAGCATTGCCAACACAAGTAAGTTCGGGCAAATATCCAAAACATTTCGGACGAAAGATCAGAATGACCTTCCGCCCTTAAAGACCATCCGAACGTAGGCAATGAACAACGTATTGCAACAGCAAGTATTGATTCAGGAGAAGCTGGAGAAGAAGGGAAGTTCGGTACAAGATTATAAACAATTCGGTGTTAAGGCGAAGCACCATATCTAGTCAAGGGTGGAAAAAGCGCAGAAAAATGCACACGAGTCAACTTGATTTCTTTAGAGACGGTCTGTTCTTTAAGCTAAAGAAATTCACAAGTAGGCAGTTCATCGTGTGGTATGGCGATGTAGTTTCTACCGAATACCTGACATTTAAAACAAATCTGCAAGAAGGTGCGGCTAATTCGCCGATCCTATTCAACATCTATACAAGATATCTTTGGAGCTTAGTTCACCATACCGTACAGATCAGGTCCAAAAATCAGTATTATGGAAGTTGGAGATTAACCGCAGAATTTGTAGGAATCCTCCACGTCAGCTAACATCTTAATTTCCGGCATAGAACCATTATCAGCTGTTATGTTAATATGACTGTTAATGGAAGCCCTAACGCCAGTTCTGGTTCTAAAAAAGTCTTCTCTTAACCATTTTGGGCGATTTCATTTCGTGTGATCCCATTATGACCCGGGACCCAACAAATGCTAAATGAATTCATCTTTCCGATTGCGAAGTCTTGCATTCTTTAATTAATTTGAAATTTGTGGAGGGTATACCAAAGCTCTAAGCCGAGGTTGGCTATCGTTGCAAATGCAGATGTTTTGTCACTCCACCAATTCATCACAATATGGTTCAATGCCATCAGGATTGGGGATACTCGTATCACCGCTTGGAACTCAGATGAAAGTTTTCTTAACGAGAACTAAAATCTAACATTGTCGTCCTCCAGACAGGCACCAGCGCCACATGCTAAGTCGGTTTTGGGGCAAACCATGAAGAACCAATTACATTGCTTTCCTGGCTCAGATACTGGGCGAAACCATTCCTGGAAAGTCGATTTGGTATTTTTTCATCAAAAATACTCCTGTAAAAAGGTCAAAAGGCATGCCCATAAAGCATAAGAGTAAAAAGACCGTTTGGGGCGCAAAGTCTTTAGAATCCCAGTGTTTATTTTCCCAAAGAACACTTCTCTTTAAACATGTTGTCTATCTGAGTTACACATGTAACACTGTTTCTTGTCCAGTGCGCTTTCAATTCTGCCTATTAGATTTTTAAGCGCACTTTCTCAAGATTTTCCGCGTTGGTAAGGATGTCGCATCTCAGAGAGATGCAATGTAGTTTGCTCATAGAGCTGACCAACCTTTCCTTTCAATATGAAGGAAGTCAGACTTATAAATCCCTTTCTTTCCCATTTTCGGTATAGAGGCTACTCTAATTGTTCGCCAGGGTCTCGGTATACGAGTGTCAGTGCCAGGCTATCAGTGATGATTCTCTCCAGATTTACTAACAGCTGGTCTATACTTTTTGTAACGTAACTGAGTATATGCCATCGGTGCCGGGTGACTTGAAGCTATCAAAAGAAGCAAAATTATGTTTAATGGCCTCTTCCGTTACCACCGCCAATGAGATATGTATACCAGCTACGGTGTGTCGAGTTATTCAGCAGCTGGTTATGAGCTGGTTCTGATTAGGATGCCTGGGAGGTGAGGCTCAGGCATGAGACGGATTTTCTTTGCTTCCGACTCAGTGAATGTGCCATCAGATTTTCTGACTGATTCTAGACTGTTTGATTTCGCACTTTTGAGGACTTTGAGTAACCTACTGGTTTCACCGACCGTTTCGCAAAAGTTTTTATAAGAGGCACCATTAGAAATCCAAGTTAGCTTCATATATTCTTTTTGCATCGATCTGTAAAGACCCCCAGTCTTCCTCCAAATTAGTCCTGTTGACCTGTTTAGAAGTTTTCTTCTGCAGAATTGCTTTCTGGCTAGACATGACATTTCAAAATATATGGCACTGGTACTTTTCCAGGTTCCGATCAGGTTTGTTTTATTCTGAGTTTAGTGGGAGCATTAATATATCATCTCCTTGGTCTTCTACAGAACCCTTCTCTTCGACAAGCTCGAGACCTCGCATCCGGTTCTAAACTGATGGGACTTTCTCTACCACGCTTGTGTACGCTCTAGATGCACTGACGAACCGCCCTCCTCTTGATATTTATATAATGGGCTGCATTCTCAAATTTATGTTCCACCGTTGGCGCAACACCACTGGAGTTTTGATGTCCACGCCATGAATGTTTTCAGTCAGAATCTGTGCCAGGAGGGAAATGTAGTCGGATGACCATTAGATTTCACTCCTCGTTAGATAAGCTTGCATATGATAACAGAGATATGTGCAGTCATTATGGCAGAGAACTACGTATATTAGTAAGAATCGGGGGAGGGTGAGTCATTAGCGTGTGCAATATTTGCGGCTTAAGCTGTGCTTAAGGCCTTACTAAATTTTCTCTAATTCGAAAGTGCAAGACAGCTCTGAACACAGTCTAAATTCACTGAGTTGGTTTTAGTTCCCAGATCACAATGAAGTCGCTGTAAATGAGATTGCTGATTAACTTTAACTCTTCTGTTTAAAATGTGTAAAGTACTTTAAACGTTAGTTAATTTTTAGAAGTTGTGCCTACTACCTTCTAAATCGCCAATGCTCGGATTGTTAAATAATAGTTGCACATTCACACTTCCGATTGTGGCAGACTTATTCAAGTGGCTTAAGGAATATGATAATAGGTTTCATCTATGAATGCGTAGCTCTATCGGAAGCCGTCTTGGAACTATTCGTACATACTCTAACGGACGATTCAGACATGGCGGCCGCAATTCAAATAAAACTTCGCATCTGCCCTCTGACAGTTCAGCACTAGTAAATAGACCCTTATATTTCTACACAAACGAATATAAAAATCATAAAACCTAAGCCGCATATGTGTTATTGGCTAAACCCATAGAAATGATCTACTTAACGAATAATGAGATTTCTCTGTATTAGACAACTGGCTTGAGGCCAGTATACAAAAATATAAAACGAAACAACAAAAAGACCAGTAATTGCCATTAAATCAAATAAAGCCTTTCCAAATGCCATTGGGCGGTAGCCAGTGCCGTAGCATATGAGTATTATGTAAACAAAATAAATAGCCCAATATGCTGCGAAATCTAATCCCACCATTAACCTCCCTATCCTCTTAACCCGTAACATCGTTCGTTTAGACAACAAAAGGATTACTCTACCGCTGAAAACGTCTAATGCCATTATGCCGCACCTCTTACCACATGTGCCAATAATCGGATGCAAAAGTGGACACAACAAACGGCTCCTCTTTCCCAAACGAAACATTCATCTAAAGAGGGTACACATTCTGGACGCAACCCTTTCTCGGGCTAAATACCCATCAGTCCCACCTCATAAAAGCGGAAATAAAAGCCTTCCGCAAAAAAGCAAAACAAAAAAAAAAAACAGCAAACAGGGATGCTAAATTGTATTCACAAAGCGGATCTGGTAGGGTGGCAAGTAACATAGGGATGTTAGCTACGACTGCCGCATGCAGAAAAAAAAAACTAAGAAAGGTCTACTGTATCCGTACTCCGTTCGTACATGTTTATATGTTTCGGACCCTCGGTAACTCGGCTCCGACTAAGGGTGGTGGTCAGTCGGTGGTAGCGAGCATAGAAAAATAGCTCGTAAATATTCAACAGAAGCTTTCATTAGCAGTAAAAGTGCCATAAAAAGTGAGAAAAATGGACCTTTCATCTGTGAAAAACAAAGAGACGACAGAAGCGATAGGCGCGCAGTGTCGGGCAATGGAAAATTCATGAGGACTAAATGGTTACAGTCGACAGTCGACAGTCGACAGTCGGCAGTTGGTATTCTCGTTCTCCACCCGATAAAAGTAGCTTCAATAGCCATACAAAAACAGCTACAATAACATCAACAACATCAGACAAAAAGGGAGAAAAGTTGCCGCAGATACGAGTATTTGCTCGTGGAACCGTGAAACGAACTATCAGCATCGTTGGAACACACACAGCTAGTGTAAGCCTTTCCAAAGAAAGCAAACAAAATAAAAAAAATTGCCCAGAATGGCGATATTCGTATTCAAAATCAAAAGGATGTTGGAAATGTTGTTTTTTGTGATGATTTTTGCTTTTGAATATGTTGCCGACATAACTCATTCCATAGTCGATGAATGGACAGAAATGTCTCTTTAATGCGATTCCATAGTCATGTACGAATAACAACGAATGCCGAGTTGGGCAAAATATTTTGAAAAAAAATACTTCGACCGGAGTCAAGGACGGCGCCTTTAGTTTTTCGAAGCAAACGCGTACACAACTTTAATGGACATCTGTGGCACGTTTCGAAAGTCATCGTTAATTTGCTTTTACGATTCAGAAACATGAGCTGATTGGCTTATTAGTATCGACGGCTTTTGTGGCTTCAAATTGGAAACATTTGTCAAAATATTTTAACATTCAGTAATGCCATCTACTTGTATTGTTTCCAATATACTGAGGTCATCGTTCACATGTATACATACACACATATATTATTTCGGGATTATAGGTTACACTGGTTAAGTATATCTGGCTCAGTACGTGGGGTTGATTTCGGCTAGATCCTTTTTTTGAAAGCTAAATTTGAGCTGAATGGGAGCCGAATATTCACAGATCTACCATAATGACATTAGTAAATAACTTTGACACCCTATTTGCTAGTAACTGGGAAGAATGTTCACACGTATCGCTATCTAACCACAGAATGTCAAAAACATATCTTAACCCTTCAATCGTATAAGAATCCTAAAAAATACCAACTGGAAAAACTTTACAGATACCAGGGTGCGATTTGGAGCGCTAAAAGACAATCATGGAGAACGTTTTGCTCCAATATTAAAAGCACAATAGAGCATGCCAGACTAAGGTAAGTCGTACCTAAGGAACCTTCCGTAGCCGGAGGTCCAAATTACTGATGGTAGTTACACAAAATCCAGCACTGAGCCTTTTGTTAGAAACTCACTTCCACAGGTTTACTCCGATTTCAGTAATAGATAGTAAAGTACATCTCCTTAGCCAAGAAATTAGAAATTCATCAGGGAATCTTAGAAGAAAATAAAATCAGCTGTGCCATTCATACTCCTCTTACAAATACCCAGGAGTGGACGGAATCATACCAACCATGCTTCAAAAAACCAAGTTAACCGTGATACTGTTCCTCTTCACCTTGAGCATTGTACTCGTATCTATATGGATGTGTATTAAAATTGTGAAGGCGGTCTTCATTCCAACGCAGGTAAGCTTACCCATATCCATCCAAAACACTTCAGGCTCATAAGCCTAACATCGTTTATCCCAACAACTTTGGAAAAACTACTCGGCACTGATATTCACAGTAAACTGCACTTAAGGGATCCAGCCTCAAACCAACATGCCAAAATATAAAGACACGGAAACGTACAAACGGAAGTTGTCAGCACGATTACGGCTGCACGGATGCCTTCCTTAATATTGAATGAGCCTTTAACAATGTTAATGCTACCACATGGGAAATTTCCGAGCAAGTAATCTCGGACCACTAACTCACCAAATAATCTGTATGCTCCGGAACAGAGCAGGCACCGTACTGAGTGTTACTATTTCACGAGGCACCCCTCAAGGAGGAGTGGTATCACTTTTTCTGTGAACCATATTTGTCAATGAAATACGAGTACCTCTGAACCTTAGAGGGAAGGGAATAAACGTTTATTTATTTTTTTTATTTATTTATTTTTCTAATTAAGTGCATTATTACTGCAAAAATAATAAAAATAAAATACGAGCTTTGATTAAAATGCATATACAGTGTTGGAAAAAACTAAAGCAACTAAAATCGCAAGTCCGTGTTTTGCGATACATTTCATATAAATTTAGTCCAAAGTTAAAAATAAATGCTGCCAATAGCTTGGGGTATTGTTGATTAATTTATAAAGTCAATGCACAGCAATTTTATGGCATTAAAATAAAATACAGAAATCCAAGTGAATTCACTTTACTTCTCAGCTGACCAAAAAAAAAAAACAATTCAATTTGCTCTGTAATTTTTCCTTAAACTTCTCCGTTCTAAAAAAAACCATTACTTTTACCAAACTAGTCATATCTGAATTGTCAATATTAAAAAAAAAAATATAATTGACTAATTCGCGTGTATTAGTCTGCTGCAGTAAGATCTAAAGGTCTTGTTCCCTAAATTTTATCTAAAGTGGCCAGAAATAAATACTCCAATGAGATGTAAGAAAAATTTTTTAGCGAATATACAGTGCGTTTGATAAAAGCGTGTGGTTGAAAAGAAATCAACCACTAGACTCAGGGACACAAAATTATTTATTTTAAGTCTTTTAATATTTCTCTTACTGCGCAATGTACTTAATATGTTGTCCAGTCTGCTCCATTCCCAGTTATCGCCTCGCGCCTTTGTCGAGAACTTAGAGCCAAATTTTTTGGCGTAGTCTTGCGGTAATTGTCCCCAAATTCTTTTTAAGAGCAGTTTAAGCTGTTTTATTGTCCTTAAATTTTTTCCTTTAATCTTTTGCTTCATAAGTCTCTAGACGTTTTCAACCGGATTGGCATCTGGCGACTGAGATGGCCAATTCAACACATTGACGTCATTTCTCTCTTTGAAGCCCGGACAGATACGACTACGATCGTTGTCCTCTTGTATGAGCCTATCTACGTCCGAATAGCATTTCAGCGGATCCCAGCAATTCTTTCTTGCACAGTTGGATCATTCTTTGAGCATTGAGATTCCCGGTAATGGTTACCGATTTTCCGAAACCCGCCGTACAGAAGTCCACACACGTCTTAAGTGATTGTTGAAAACAAATGAAGCTTGTTGCAGCCCATATCTTTGTAACGGCGAGCCCACTCAAATCTTGGTCTTGACCGCTTTGAAATTAAAATCGTTTTCTCTCATAATTTTACGAATACTGAAGATGGAAACCTCCTGAACTTCTTCTAATGACATTTGTCTTGTTTTAAAAATGTTAAGCACTTTGTTTTTAACCGCTTTTGAAGTGGTTTCTGTTTTTCCCAGTTCTGGCGAATCATCAACGTTTCCATGTTCGTTAAATCGTTTCACCCACCCCCTCACAAAACTCTCTGACTTTCTGAGATACTTTGCTGCAACTGTAATCGATAATTTTGATCTCCGTGGATTAGCAACAAGCATTCATTACGGAATACAAGACGTAACTTTCAAAAACGAGATGCAGCTAATGTAAAATTTAACTGCGGGTTAGGGGAGGAATAATTCTAAGGGAAACCAACAATTTTTATCGTCTGCGACTAACGGGTTAATTTTTACGAGCCACACGCTTTTGTCAAGCACACTGTAAAAGTGATATGTAAAAATCTGAATTATCCAAAAAATACTCAATCTCAAAATCGGTGAGATTTTGGTGGTAGGCCAAGAGTTACCTCATACCGGGAAGTCAAAATGACAGAGAATAATCCCTTTATGTCATGAAGGGAATTACAAAACGAGCTTAGTACAAAGTTAGCACCAAGACACTTCGTCGGAGAGCTGCTGATGGTGGTGTTTCATCATTCAGGATCGCAAAGAAACCATTTATTTCAGTCAAAAATTAAACTATTTTCACACACTATTGAAGTGGAAAACGGTACTGTTTTCTGATGAATCCAAACGGTCAGATGCCTTTCTCCGGGCAATCAGTGAAGCATTGGATCCTCGATACTTAAAGGGGATTGTTATGCATGGAGAAGCGAACATAATGGCTTGAAGATGTTTCTCTGGATATGAAATTGGTCATAAGCATAAAATAGATGGAATTATGGTCCGACTTATTTACAAAAGTATACTTGAAAACAATATACTGTCACATGCTGAGGAGGAATTGCCACTGGAATGATTATTTCAGCAGGATAATAATCCGAAGCATGCTTTAAAAATAGTTCAAGAGTGGTTTGGGGATCAGAAAATCAATGTTATGGAATGATCAGCCCAGTCCTTCGATCTCAACCCGATAGAAGATCTACGGGGGATTGTAAATCGGCGAATAGTTTGGGAGAACTGCAGGAAAATGGACGAGATATTTAACTCCAGGCTTGGAAAAGACATCCCAAGCTCTACAATTTCCAATCTGAACGAGAGTGTGTAGTGCAGTAATCATCGTCGCGATGATTGTTATTAAATGTGAAAATTTACTACGTAGTTGCTTTTGTTTTGGCCAGCTTAAAATCGACATGGTTACATTATATTTATTTTTCCTTTTTTTCTGCTTATGAACAATTAGTTTTGTGTCTTTTATTTTGTTTTCGAATATATTTACTTGTTTTGTAGAGAAAAGCATAATAGAATATATTGAAATTTAATCAGAAATTTACCGCAGAATCTTTTGCTTATGTAAAAGTTGCTTTAGTTTTAGCCAACACTGTATATAAAATTCCAACCCTCGCTCTGTCACTTCCACATAAGTTGTAATGACACCATCACAATCACAAGCTCTAGCCAATACACTAACACTTTATTTATGTCCATCCCACCAAACCGGACCACATCTCGCACGAAGAAGATCGATAGGACGGAATCGCCGTAAAGCTCCCATTGTTCTCCCCTACGGAAAACGGAAAAAAAATTCATTGTCGCCAATTCGGTTGCCAAATCACCGCCAAAATTGACTTCGAAGTCAATGATATTAAATCTAGTATTTGTGAGATAAGCATCGAGTAACGCACTTGGAATCCTCACACTTAAATGTGAATGCCGATATTGTTTCTATTTAAACAGAATTAACAGATCTTAAAATATCACTGGCTAAAGCTTCCGCTGAAGGCAATAACTTAAAATCACTTCTTTCTGATAAAACAACTGACCTCTCAGAAATAAATGCATTTATAAATCACAATACCGCGGAACTTAAAGAGATGAGAATAACGCTAAACTCGTATGAAAATCGATTGGTTGCATGTGATGCTTTTATATTCGGCATTCCGTATTTGCCAAATGAAAATTTATATGCACCACAATTGGTATTAAACCTCCAGCACTTCGTAATATTTACCGTATTCATCAGAAAAACGATTCACACAATTCCGCTGTAATGCTAAAATTTAATTCACCGCATGATAAAAACCACGTATTAACATCTAACGCGATCTATAGTAAAAATAGCAATCAACCACTTTGCTTAAGAGATATCGGCTTTGATACCACGATATCAACAAATATTTACATACGGGAGAGTTTATCACAACAAAACCGATTCATTCCCCAACACGCTTTGCACTTGAAGAAATTGTAATCACTTTCTTCAGTGTTTACTATACGAGGAGCTGTATTTGTGAAACGTCATTCAAACCGATCAGCTGTATTAGTTGACTGCATCGCGAGCTTAGAAGAAGTTGCCAGACTACAAATGGAACATATTAATACACCAGCGCTTTTAAAACTTGCCACGAATACCATATTATTCGCTTTCGCTTTTCTGTTTGAATTTAGAACAAAATTTAATTGAAATCGATTTTGGGAATTAATATTGTATCAAACTTATTCGTTCTGTTTTTTTTTTCCTTTGTAAATTTATTTATTTATCTCTTTTCCCTTTCTTTTTTCTTGTCCACATTCATTAATTGTAATCCTTTTTAATCTTGTTGCGCCACAATTAATTTTTTGTTCTTTTTCTTCGTAATACGATGGCAAATAATCGGCAAAATCTGGACGTTATCTGTGTTGCAAATTGTAGTTCTCCGGCTTGAGGTTTAATTAAAACAAAAACATCTGTAGCTTTTTGGCGTTTTAATTCCTAAATAAGGAGATATTTGAATACATATATATATATACATAAATTAGACTTACGCTTTTGTGCGTCCTCTCGCCTCCAATGATTTTCAAATTATGACGATTTGTGCATTGTAATAGCAGAACAAAGAACAAAGAAATTTTCGTTAAAACTTCGAAATTTCGTCAAAGGTGAGAGGGTGCTCTTACAATGGAGTTTCAAAACATATTAGTAAAATTTAAGGCATTCAGCTCGGCGACATCTCCACCTCCGTGAATCTAGGAGTTCTCGGATTCACTAACATCCAATTTCGCAAGCATACATGCCGGCCGTTTGATGGTTCCAGCACTCGTGATTATTTCAGCTGACCTCACTTGTCCGTCCTTCCCAGGGAAAACCTTTGAAACTCTTCCCAATGGCCATTTCGAACGGTGGATAGAGCTGTCACATATGAGCACCAGATCATTAACCTTGAGTGGTGTTACTAACTGATACCACTTGGTTCGGCGACATAAGTCGGGAAGGTACTCCGCCAGCCACTTCTTCCAAAACCGGTATTGGATATGCTGCACCTTCCGCCATTGCTTCCTGGTCACCAAGAGATGTTCTTCGTACGGATGAGGAGTTTGTTCGGTGTTGTTAGTACCTATAAGAAAGTGGTTAGGGGTTAGGGGTTCATCAGTGGGTGAATCAAGGGGGATGTGTGTTAGTGGTCTCGAATTGACTATATTTTCTGCCTCGCATATGAGGCTATACAGGCTGTGTTCTTGAAGGCGTTCATCGTACAGAGCATATCCCATCGCTCTCTTTACACTTCTTACCAGACGCTCCCAGCATCCACCGGCGTGAGGGTTAAGCGGACAGTTGAAAATCCACTCGATTTTTCTGTTCGCTAACGCATTCGCGATTTTTTTTTGATCAAAATCATTTAGCTGTCTCCGTAATTCACGTTCAGCTCCGATGAAATTTGAACCGTTGTCCGTACGAATGCGGACGGGGGTTCCTCTGCGATTCATAAAATTACGTATACATAACAGACATGCGTCAGTGGATAGGTCTCTAGCGATCTTTAAGTGTACTGCCCTAGTAGTCAAACATGTGAAAAGGGCAATCCAACGTTTTTTCTGATTCCGACCGTTGACAATGATAAAGGGGCCCATGTAGTCTAAACCAGTGTACGTAAAAGGTCTAACGAACGGCGTCAACCTGTCTTTTGGCAACTGACCCATTAGTGGAACAACTGGTTGTGCTCTTCTTAGCTTACAAATTTGACAGGTCCTTCCGTTTTTACGTACTACAGATCTTATTTGAGGAATCCAGTAGCGACGACGAATCTCGGTCTTCGTTTTGATGGTTTACTAGGTATTGATAGAACCTGACAACAAGGTTGGTTACATGATGGTCCTTGGGGAGTACTATAGGTGTTCGAGTATGAAAAGGAACAACTATTGCTCGGTCTATACGACCGCTTACACAGATTAGTCGGGATTCGTTTAGACAAGGATTCAGGTTCCAGAGCTTGCTACTTTTCTCCACGCATTTACCCAAACTCAAGCTATTATATTCCTCAGCAAAGGCGGTTATTTGAACAGCCCGACATATCGCCATCTCCGCGTCCTCGATTTCGGACGCTTTCAGCCAGTCATAATTTCTATCGTAAGGTGCTAGAAAACAGTTGTTACGAAAGCGCAGTATCCATGCTATGACCCGTCTCAATCTAATGAAAGATGAGAACCTTTCAAAATCGTTAGAAACTGAATTTATACAAAGTAATTTAAATTTTGTGCGCAATTCTTCGCTGGTTGTTCCACACGGTTGATTGGTGAGCCAATGAAACTCTTCACGTTCCAGAAAACTTGGTCCTTTTATCCAAAATGAATCGCGTTTTTCATTTTTCAAGCGCGTTCCAAAGTCCGCCGGGTTCATTGCGCTTGGAACCCACCTCCAATCATTCAAGTCGGTGTCTTCTAATATCTCGTTAATTCGATGAGCAACATAGGGCTTATAGCGTCTATGATCCGACCTGATCCACGAAAGAACAGTACGCGAATCGGTCCACATGAATACCTTGCGTGGTACAACGTTGTGTTTTTGCAGAATAAGCTGTCGAAGACGGGTAGCGAGCACGGCTGACTGTAACTCCAGGCGCGGAATAGATACAAGTTTAAGTGGAGCGCATTTCGTTTTTCCTGCGACAAATGCAAGTTTAGTTTTAATCTGAGATGCGACCATCCTCCAGTATCCTACGGCAGCGTACGCTGTTTCGCTGCCATCGGCAAACATATGAAGTTCAACTGAACTGCTAAAAAGCTCATTCCCGTAGCAGCGCGGTACCGATATGTGTTCTAGTTCCTTCAGCTTATCCAACCATTTCACCCACAATACGTAAGCGTCATCGGGGATAGTCTCATCCCAAGCAGATTTAGAACGCCAAATCAACTGTAGCAATACCTTCGCGATCAGCGGGTACTCTGCCGGCAACCCAAATGGATCAAAAACTGACATCGTAATACTCAAAACTTCTCTTTTTGTGGGTCTTCTGCATCCCTTTAAGACCTCTTGGTCTACCTTCCCAAATGCCATCAAAAACTTAAGAGCATCACGGTTGGTTTCCCAGTGCATCCCTAAAACCTTTTGGTATGTTCCACAGTCTCCTTTGTCAAGGCTTATCACTGATGTCGCTTACTGTTTTCCGTTGAACCTTTCATTCACCAGTTTAGAGTTGGAAATGAACCGCTTCAGCTCAAAACCTCCATGTTTATGGATTTGCACAACTTCTGTGGAAACCTTTATCGCTTCGTTTTCGTCGACAAAGCAATGAACGTAATCATCCACGTAATGGTTGTTTAATATTGCGTCGACAGCTGCGGGTAATTCGGACTGAAATCTCAATGCATTTTTGTCCTTTACAAATTGGGCTGAACAGGGTGAACACGTCGACCCAAAAATCATCACGGTCATAACGTATTCACGTATGGGTTTGCTCCTGTCTTCTCTCCACAAAAAGCGTTGTGCGTCTTGGTCTTTCTGATTTATTTTTATCTGGTGGAACATTTCCACTATATCTCCACAGACTCCAACTGGTCTCTGCCTGAATTTCATAAGAACCGAAACTAAATCCGTATTCTGATCGGGGCCGCTAAGTAAGGACGAATTCAGCGATGAACAATTGGTTTCCGCAGCTGCGTCGAAAACAAGCCTCAATTTGGTGGGCTTATTTGCGTTAAAAATACCAAAATGGGGTAAATACCAAGTGCGTGGACCTCTGCACGATGATTCAGCTTCACTCAACATTCTCGAGTACCCTTTTTTTTCGTAGTCCGCCATGATGCGACAGTATTCTTTATGATAGTTATCGTCCCGTCGAAATTTATTTTCCAGCGCCAAGAATCTTCTTTCAGCTTGTGCTCGACTCGATGGCAAAACGATGTTGTCCTCCTTCCATAAAAGACCGGTTTCAAAGCGTTCTCCTTGACGCGATGTGGTAAGCTCTAATAAATTCCGTGCGCGAACATCCATTGCTGATTCTATGTGCTTTACCTCTCGGACGTTCAGACTCTCATTGGCCAGGTATTCTTGAACGAGTTTTTCTAATCCGTCTGTCGACGCATGACTCTCCTGTGCAAAATACGCATGTTGGTTTTGTGGAAGTCTTCTATTACTATCCGCACCATAGAAAACCCAGCCGAGTTTTGTTAGAACTACCGCCGGCCCTTTCCAGCCATCAGCTATTACCCGTTGTGCGACTCCTAGATGAGCATTGTCTAGCCCAATCAACAACTCAGGGGTTGAAAGATCATAGCTTTGAATTCGAAGATTTTTTCTGTGTCGGTACTTAATATGCAACTCATCGATATTTAGAGTTTGCGTTGGTAACTTTAAATCGTTAACGGTTCTTACATTTCTAAGGGGGAACTTTTTGCTTCGGGGACCAACACCTGATATAAGCATATCAACACAACTCGACGCCTCGGTAACGCTCTTATTGCCGAACCACTGCAAGGTTAGATTTTCTTTAACCCCTTTCAGCCCCAATCGATTCACCAAACTATTATTTATCAAACTAACAGAGGAACCCTCATCAACGAATGCGAAACACCTTACTACATTTCCTGCCGCGAACAATTTAACTGGCAAAATTTTAAATAAAAGTTTTCTAGCTGATGGTTCTTTCACAGTGCTCGTGAACACTTGCTGTTGAGCTACAACCCCGTTGTCCTCTTTAACTGATGACACATCATGTAAAAGCTTATGAATCCTCTTTGTACACCCCCTTGCATTGCATTGATGCTGCTGCCTACACTCGTTACTGCTGTGACCGAGACCCAGACAATTAAAGCACCGATGCTGTTGCCGCACAGTTCGCCATCGCCGACTAATATTCATTTCAATAAACTGCTTGCACTTCTTTATATCGTGTCCCCCCGAACATACGGGGCACTGATCGCCTTTCTGTACAACACTTTCTCCGCTGACATGGAAGAATCTATTTCGCGCACCGCTCCTTGTATTTCCAGGACGGGGTTCTTCATTCGGAATAACGCACGCTGCGTTGACCATACTTAATAGTTCCTGCAACCAGTCACTGAAATGTCGTATGTTTGGACGAGGTTTGATCGTCACCGCGCGTTTACCCCAGTCTAACCTTCTTTCTAGAGGTAGTTTCAGCAATAGTTCATCCATTAGCGCTGGATTGTACAGGTGGTGTTCACAATTTGCAGCTTCCAAGAACGACGAAAGATTTTGGACTTTGGTTGCAAACGGCAGCAGCAAGTCAACTCGATGTTCTGGTATAGGCAGAAGTTGACGTACGCGGTGAATTTGACTCCGCACAAGCTGTACGTTGTACGTTACTGCTGTGAATGAGTAAACACTCAACAGCCTCCCTTGCCTTACCCTTGACAGCTTTCTGGAGTCGCATCATACTTTGCCGCTCGTTGTACCGGTACTCTTCCGTTGTCATCACAAAGGCCTCCTTGAACATCGGCCACTGCTCCGGACTTCTATCAAATTCTGGTAGGTCATATATTTTTCGGTTGTTATCCACTCTTGATGATAACAAATTGTGGTTAAGCTGTTCCAACGCAGCAGAAAGAGACGCAGACTCTTCAACGCCGACGGTAGAAGGCATACTCGTAGATGGATGGCATCGTTGCTCGTTCTCAACGAGGCGCTGGTGGCTTTTTGCTACTTCCTCTTGCAAATCTAATCTGCTTTAACATCTCATTTAAACGCGCCTCGGTCTAAGACAACGGCGTCGGTACTGTTACTTGATCCGTTACTGTAGCAGTCTCATTTTCGCAGATGGTAGCGTTGAGGGCGTCGGCAGCATCGCTTTCATCATCCGTCACATTCAGACCCTTTTTTCGCGTTACTCTTTTCATATTAAAATTCCGCGAATACTAACACAACCGAAATTCGACGAACACACCACTCGTCGGAAACCAAACCAAATTGACCAACACACCACTTATCTGAACCCAAAATCTAAAACCAAATTCTCAAAGGTACTCACCGTGTAACGGCCGAAATCCGCTGCGCACAGTTGTATGTATGTAGATTCGGGCGACTTCGATGGTGTGTATTCGGGTACTCCGCTGATCACAGCTCTTCACGGTCGATGGTGTTGCGACTAGAAACTTGTACGCCCCAGGTAACTGTTCTTCTTTGTAGTGGCACACAGTTATTTAGCTGATCACAGCCTTGAAATTAGATGCTCAAAATGGCGACGCACGCCGTGAAACTGCTCACAGCTTATTACCAACTTTGATTTGTGGAATGAAACACTCGCGAAACAGCAAAAAGCGAATTAAAAATTGTTGCAAATTGTAGTTCTCCGGCTTGAGGTTTAATTAAAACAAAAACATCTGTAGCTTTTTGGCGTTTTAATTCCTAAATAAGGAGATATTTGAATACATATATATATACATAAATTAGACTTAAGCTTTTGTGCGTCCTCTCGCCTCCAATGATTTTCAAATTATGACGATTTGTGCATTGTAATAGCAGAACAAAGAACAAAGAAATTTTCGTTAAAACTTCGAAATTTCGTCAAAGGCGAGAGGGTGCTCTTACAATGGAGTTTCAAAACATATTAGTAAAATTTAAGGCATTCAGCTCGGCGACAATCTGTGTCTCTGAACCATGGTTTGCGAGTGGTTTGAATTATATTTCCTGCTGTCTAATGGTGTATCGTGTCTATCGTTCGGACATGAAATTCCGTAGTGGTGGTGGTGTTGCAATCTATGTCCGGAATTCAATCAAGTGTAAGCCGAGGTGTTCAACCTCATCAGACAGTGAGATAGAATATTTATTCGTTGATTTAATAGGTCATCACCTATGTTGATAGGTACAATATATAGGCCAAACCACTACATATCTTAACTTGTTTCCCTTTCTAACTCTTTTGGAGGAAATATCGTTGAAGTCCTCTTATATAATCCTTTGCGGAGATTTCAACAGCAATCTCCGAACCTGCAATTTATTGACCAATAGTATGAGAATGTTCAACTTAATACCAGTAAACTTTAGTACACCTACTCACTTTTCCGGCGGCACACCGACGCTTTTAGATTTATTTCTTGTAAGTGATTTAAGCAAAGTTTGCTTATAGAACCAACTTTCTACGCCTGAATTTTCAAAACATGATTTAATTTTTCTAATTTTTTAATTTTTACATCAATCATGCCATTTAAACTCTGGAGTATCGAAATTTTCGATACATAGTTAATAACCTGTAGGAAGCGAATAGTAGAAACGTGTGTTGGGATATCATTTTCTACATGTCGTCGTCCAGTGAGCAAGTCGAATTCTTAAATGCAAATATTTTAAATCTCTATGACACACACGCAGCCTTGAGAAGCAAGACCTTCAAGGACAAAAGTAATCCATGGTTTACCAGTCAAATATGTTCCTTAATGCAGCAGCGCGATAGAGCTTACAACAGTTGGAAGCGATATCGACTTCCAGAACTTCGACAAATGTACTGTTCACTTCGCAACAAAGTTGTTACGGAGATCCGTTCCGCCAAATCTTGTGTGCATGCGAACAAGCTGAATACCTGCTTAAGTGGTCGACAGCTGTGGAACAATTTACGCAGTATAGGTATTGGTGAGGCAAAGTGTAATTTAGCAGATAGTAATGACAGCATTGATAGCAATTCCCTAAACCGGAATTTCTTGTCTCGGCCCTTCTGTTCCGCATTAGGTGTGACTGAGTTGTTGTCGAACCTGGCTGTTAATCATCAAAGTGTTAATAGTTTCGGTTTTAAATCGGTCGATAATGCTGATGTGGTAGAAAGTTTACTCTGGATAAAGTCAAATGCCATTGGGTTAGACAAAATGCATTCTATATTTCTAAAGCTACTCTTACCTATCCTACTGCCTGTTATCACCTTAATTTTTAGCACTATTTTGACAAAAGGAGAGTAGCCTACTCAGTGGAAGTTGGCGAAAATTATTACCTATTCCCGAAAGTGCTAAAGCTGATGAGTTCAGACCAATTTCAATTCTGCCCTTTCTGCCCAAGGTTTTTGCAGGTTTTTTTTCAAAAACAGATGAGCACATATCTTAAAAATAATAACATGCTCACACCAAAGCAATCTGGTTTTCGTTCGAAATATAGCTGAATTACCGCCCTGTTGAGTGTTACTGACGATATACGACAAGCTTTAGACGAAGAAAAAGTAACTTTCTTCGTGCTCCTAGACTTTTCCAAGCATTTGACAAGGTTGACCATAATATCTTATGTAAAAAGCTCATTCGACAATATAACTTTTCTTCAAGTCCAGTAAAGCTGCTTACATCCTTCTTAAAGAACAGAATGCAATCAGTTCAGCTCAATGACAATATATCCGATATACTTCTAACTATTAGTGGTGTCCCTCACGGTGCTGACCGCCTACGAGTGCACACGTGATATAGTGCACTCGTATTCTCGATTTGGGTTTGTGCAGCAAACAACAACAAATAATAATAAATAAAAAAAACACTGCACATTCCAACCAAGCGCGCGTATGAAAAAATAATAATTTAGTAAAAAAAATAATAGTGGCGTAGTTCCGCGAATCGGGGGGAAAAAAAAATCATAGTTCGGGCACTCCCACATCCCCTGTCCCCGGTCATATTGTTGTTGTTTGCACTCGGCAACTGCTGTTACTGTGTAACTCTGTCATACAGCAGAGGCAGCGACTGAGCGCATATAACAACTGATGAATAGCGGGTTGCGAGTGTGAACTCTGTTGGTGCACTGTCTCATGTTGTTTTAAGGACATAACACCTACAACAATTTGATCCGGTAAACCAGCGTAAGAGTTTTCACATTACAGCCCTGCTTAGCATCGTCGGTGTTTGTGTTTCTTGTGTTTGTTAGGTTGTAATGACAAAAAAAAAAAAAAAGTAATAATTTTTCCGCGTACGTCCACGTCTGTAAATTCAAACCAACTGTTTTGGCACTCAGTGAAATTCAGGCAGATTCCCGCCCACACCTCTCGGATCACTTTGATCTGAAGCTACCTGGCTACGAACTAGTGCCATTATTCTTTCCTCATGTCGGTCTCGCCATTTATGTGCGTAGTGATGTATCTTACCGGATCCACCACAATGTAGTCCTTGTTCCAATCCAGAATTCAATTTCATGTGGTTAAAATTCCATCTCCGTAAGCAAATTATCCACTACCGCTTCATTTACAGAAGCCCCAAACTGGACAGCAACTCGACCTTTAACGAGTTTGATGCTCTATCTGATTCCATTCAAAGAATTGTATCCCTGTATCCTCATACTGAAATCGTGATTACGGGCGATTCAATATACGCAATTCTGGTTGGCTTCGACATTCTGGACAGACAACACCCGAAGGGCGGTGTGTTGAGATCTTCGCTGCGGAAAATAATTTAACCCAGCTTGTAAATGAGCCCACACGAATACCACACATTGATAGTTATACCGCTAACACCCTGGACTTGTTTTTAACTTCTGACCCTGATAAGTATTGCGTTGATGTGCTCTCCCCTCTAGGCTCGTCGGACCATTGTGTCATATCAGCTAAATTCTCGTACACCCACCACACAGTTAGAGAAAAGATTACTAAAAGAACCGTATTGCAATACGAGAAAGCCAATTGGAGCGGACTTAACAACTTCTATAGGAATTTTAACTGGTCGTTATGTTTGCTCGATAACGACGTGGATGCCGCTGCTGACATGATCACAGAAACTATTCTCTTTGGAATGAGATGCTTTATCCCTCATCGGATGAAGAGTATCAAACCAAAAGAAAAGGCATGGTACGACTCGAGCTATAAGGAAACTGTCAGGGTTAGAGAATTGTTTTTTCGGTCCTACAAAACCAACCCGACAGAGGAAACCCGAAGAAAGTGCGAAATTCCAATACGACCAAAAACTGAGCAAAAAATGCTGCAATATCCCAAAGGCAGTAAATATTTTTGGTCGTTCGTCAAAAATGTTAGAACTTCTACCTCATCCTCCATCCCAACGCTCATTTACAATGGCATTCCAGCTGTCAGCTCTTTGGATAAGGTCAATCTGCTTGCTGCACCCTTTGCGGCTAGCTCAACACTCCCAGATTGTGATTTGTCCCCGCCTACATTTGAGTGCGTCGAATCTACAATGGGACGAATCCACTGTCGCACTCGTGCAGTAGCAAGAGTACTTAAAGATCTCAACATGCATAAATCCGCTGGTCCAGATGGTATATTTCCCCTCCTCCTGAAGAGGTGTTGTTCCTCACTGGCAAAACCACTGCGTAAGCTTTTTCATCAATCCTACTCTTAGGACTCTTTCCGAGAAGATGGAAAACAGCATTTGTCCAGCCCGTTCCTAAAAAAAGGCGAATCTTCTTTTCTCCCTTCTGCAGGCCCATTGCACTTACGTCCCTTCTCTCCAAGGTCATGGAAACGCTGATAAACCGTCAGCTCATGAAATACCTAGAAACACGAAAACTTCTCAATGACCGGGAATACGGTTTTCGTTGTAACAAGTCCACTGGTGATTTGATGGCATGTCTCACGGAAAAATGGAACCAAAGTGTACACCAATCTGGTGAAAGCAAGATAGTCGTATTTGATATTTCTAAGGCATTTGACAGAGTTTGGCATCAGGCTCTTTTGTCGAAAATGCGTGCTTTTGGGATCGATGATGCTCTTCTTCAATTCATTAGAAATTACCTTCCGGAACGATAATTCAAGTTGTCTTGGATGGTTTCAAGTTTGATATTCACAAGATAAATACTGGTGTGCCACAGACCTCTCCTATCTCCGACCCTCTTTTTAATTTTCAGCAACGATCGCTTGCCTGCTACTGCTATTCCAATAAGTTCCTTTGCTGACGACAGTACTCCCTGCTTTTCATATTCGTTTCCGAACTCACGTCCCTGCTCTTCGGCTGTAGAAAGGGAACGCAAGCGTATGTTAAGCTCATTAAATTCCGATATTAACAGCATAATCAATTGGGGAAATATCAAGAGAGTGGAATATAATGCTTCCAAAATACAACGCTGTCTGCTGTCATCATAGCGATGTTTAAATACCCAGCCATTATCCATGAATGGCACTTGCATCGTTAAAACCGAAAAACTTTCCATTCTCGGTATGTTTGTCAATGACAACTTACGTTGGAATGACCACATACTCGATGTCGCCAAAAATGTTGCGAAATGTCTAGATTTCCTCAAGCGATGCAATAAATATTTCACACCCTCTGATCTTGAATCAATATATAAGGCGTTTATACGCCCGAAATTGGAGTACAATACTCACATCTGATCAGGTGCTCCTAAAACCTCATTGCACTTGCTAGATAGGATCGAAAACCGTGCGGTAAAACTCATAGCTGATGACAGCATCATACAGTCATTCAGCACCCTAGAACACAGACGTAATGTCTCCTGTCTCACCTTGTTGTATCGCTATTTTCACCACCAGTGCTCCTCCGAAATTGCCAGTAGCATTCCACCCCTTCTAGCTTTTAACCGTAACACCCTCCTCGCTATGAATGCTCATCAGTATACCCTCAAGCTCACCTTCGGACATACTCTGAAATATCGTGATTCTTTCCTACGCCTTGCAACTCGCTTACGGAATGCCATGCCGAGCTCTTTATTCCCTAGTCACTATAACTTGCAAACATTTAAGACCAACGCACATCGGTATCCCTCTCTTTTCCCTCCCTAACTTCCCCTCGCCGGCGCTATGTGCAAACATCTTAAGGGTACACAAAATCCCTTGTGCGCGCGCCAATTAATTATTAAAAAAAACAGAAAAGGTTCTGTACTTGGCCCCTTATTGTTCTCATTATATGTAAACAAGCTTCCATCCATTATAAACAACTGTTCGTCACATATCATATGTATGCTGATGATGTTCAAACGTATATGAGCTGTCCACTTGGGTTAATTGAGAACGGAGTTTGCTATATCAATGAAGATCTTAAGGAAATTTCACGTTGGTCTGAACTTAACGGATTTTCTTTAAACGCTAAGAAATCGAAGTGCCTAGTCATATCAAAGAAACCACTGGATCTTTCGTATTTTCCACCTATTTTGTTGAAGAGCTCCGCAATAGATTATATTGGGACTGCGAAAAATCTTGGGGTAGCTTTTAACGCAAATTAACTTTGGAAGATTACATCAGTGCTGCCGTTGGCCGTTGGGGTACTACGTAATTTGTGGGTAGCACAGTCTTTTACTCCAACTAAAGAGCGCTTGATGTTAGCTAAGTCGTTGGTTATTCCTATTTTACTCTTTTGTAGCTGTAACTCGATCAGTAGAAGAAAGCTCAATGTTGCTTTTAATAGCACAACACTTTATGTTTTTGGGCTACGGAAATATGACACATTTGTTTTTAATTAGCTTCTCACTATCCTATAAGATAGCATTACAAAAAAAAAAAAATAAAAGTTAAAAGCTACTGTTTGATAATGTTAATACAATAACTACTTATTTACTCGTAAATACTATTTTTGCTTTGTTAATTAATTTAAAAAAAAAAAAAAAAAAAAGGAAGATACAATTATTTTAGTCAATGTTTCTGTGAGTCACTGCACATAAAATTATCGGACGACCAGTATGCAGTTGCATCCTAGCAACAATTTGCACACGATAAATCGCATGATCATGCAGTAGGAACTTACGATTTGTGCAACAACAAAACGCATAAGTTGTGTGTACACGGTTGTGTGCAAGATGTTGGCTGGTGCATACTCGAAGTCAAACTTCTCGTCCACTTGGATTTCGACAGCAGCAGTGACTACAGCTAAGTAAACTTGGATATATAATATCGTTTTGTAACCATTTAAATAAATTCGAATATATATTTTGTATTTTGTATCGAACTATATTTTTTTGTTACATTGTTTTGTGAACATTACTCTACATTTTCTGGTCCTTCGCAGCCGAATTAAATTAATTATTTCGATTAATTCAATCAAAAAAAAAAAAAATAAAAAATCTTCTATACCTATAGTGCATGCTTTTCGTGAAAAACCACGCGTGTGATTTCGTTGCTGGGCTTTGGTAGAACTACAGGAAAACAAATTAACATAGTTCCTCGCGATAGTATCTCTTTGGATTATACACCTGTATACTTTATATAAGGAATTCTTACGCGTTAAAGCTAGGCGTTTACCGGGGTTTTTCGTTTGATTGCGTGCTAGAAAATTGCATAAAATGAATTCACTAAAATTAAAGCGCGGAAATGCAAAAGGTCGCTTAACTCGTGCCGCGGTTTTTGTAGAATCTATAAGTGACTGCACTTCGATGGAAATGTTAGAAATTAAATTGACTAAGTTGGACGAAGCTTGGTCGGAGTTTTGTTCGCTTCATTGTGAGTGCTTGCAACATATGGAAGAAGGTGTTGATGAATTCGAAAATGAGTTCGCGGAATATGAAACTAAATATTGTTTTACGCATTCCGAGTTAACAAAATCTATTCGTCAAAGACAAAGTGCGGTGCAAGCTAAAGACAATAACTCGGTTTTAGAACGTCTTGCTAATCAACAATCCTCGTTTCTTGAGAACCTAAATAGCTCAGCCAGTACAAGTTCGACCATCAATCTGCCGAAGATAATCGTGCCCCCATTCTCGGGTTGTTACAAGGACTGGCCGTGTTTTCGCGATTTGTTCATAGGTGCAGTTGATCGCAAATCTAACCTTACTGCAACACAAAAGTTTCATTACTTAAAGTCGTTCTTGCGAGATGACGCCGCGAATGTAATCAAGCATATTCCTGTCTCAGACGCGAACTATATCGAGGCCTGGGAAAGGCTAGAAAAACGATACGATCGCGTAAATCTAATTGTTCGGTCTTTTATAGAATTGTTCTTATCTCTGCCTTCGATAGGGGTAGCAAATGTACACACACTTCGAAAAATTGCAAACGGTGCCGACGAAGTAATTCGGGGGTTAAATGCGCTGGACAGAAACGGCCGTGATCCGTGGTTGATTCACCTCTTGCTAACGAAACTCGACTCAGATACAAAGCAAGCTTGGGCAGAAGAGGTAGGTTCCCGGGATGATCGTTCGATAACGGATTTAATTGAATTCCTTGAGCTACGGTGTGACGCACTCGAATCGTGTCAATCCTTAAATCGTACAGTTACATCACGGGGAAAACAATTCAATCCAATTCGAGCTCACCTAGCAAAGTCATCTGACAATCGATCCGCCTGCCCCATGTGCAAAAATGACCATATCGTACCCCAGTGTTCTCGTTTTGTTGCTTTAGACATTGAATCGCGTCGATCATTCGCAAAAAATAATTCACTATGTTTTAATTGCCTTCGAACTGGCCATTCCTCAAATAAGTGTAAGTCCACGTTTCGTTGTCGTGTCTGTAGAGCTCGTCACCACTCGCTAGTCCATCAGGATGACACAAAAGACATTCCCTCGCAATCGTCCTCACCTGTACAACTATCAGCCCTTTCAACTACAACGTCGCCTGATCAGCGTCAGTTTCGCTCAGCAAACTTGCATGAAACGTCTGCATCACCATCTCCATTCGTAACCAACCACTCCATTAAGCTTCGCCCTGGAAAGCAAACCGTACTTCCAACCATTTTAGCTAAATGTCGAAACAGCCAAGGGAGATACATTGATGTTCGTGTTTTGCTTGACACGGGATCACAATGTTCGTTCATCACCGAATCGTTTGCCCAACGACTTGGGCTTCCGCGGAAGCACTCTCGTATTCCTATTGTAGGGTTATCATCCAAAGAAGCCGGATATACAAAAGGATGTATGACACTACAGCTTTGTTCTCGCTACAACGGGGAGTCGCTATTCATTGATGCGTTCATTCTTGGGAAGCTGATGTCCGATTTACCTTCGCAGTCATTTGACACATCTTCATGGGAGTATATAAGGAGCTTAGATCTGGCAGATCCACATTTCAATGCGTCCAGTGCGGTCGATGTGCTGTTGGGAGCAGATAAGGTTTGGTCTATTCTGAAAGCGGAACAACTTCATGGACCCCAAGGCTTGCCTATAGCACAGAAAACATCATTCGGGTGGGTGGTTACCGGAGAGTTAGCCGATACGCAGGTCGGTCGTCGAGAATTAACTTCCTTTCACTCAACTGTTGACCTAGATTTTCTTCTACAACGGTTTTGGGAGATGGAAGAGGTTTCCCCTAACAAGGCCAACAATACATCAAATGATCCAGCTGAAGAATATTTTCAGAAAACATTTAGTCGCTCAGAGGATGGAAAATACGTCGTGTCGCTTCCATTCAAAATCCCCTGCCCTAGGTTCAAGGACACTTTACAATCCGCCACTTCGCGTTTGCATTCGATGGAACGTCGGTTCAAAAATAATCCCCAGTTGCACAATCTTTATTGTTCATTTATGCGAGAATATCAAGACCTTGGTCATATGCAACTTATTCCTCGTGACCGAATTCAAAACCCACTCGGACAATGTTTTTATCTCCCTCATCACGCGGTGTTTAAATTCGACAGTTCAACTACTAAATTACGCGTCGTGTTTGATGGTTCTGTCAAAGATACGAATGGGCAATCGTTAAATAGCCAACTCCTAATCGGCCCCCCAATTCAACGCGATTTAATCGGTGTGTGTTTACGTTTTCGACAGCATCGGTATGTGTTCACCGCCGATATAGTAAAGATGTTTCGCCAAATATGGGTTCGCGATCAAGACATTGACTATCAACGCATTGTATGGCGTCAAAATCCCAACGATGAAATCCAACATTATTATCTGAGAACCGTGACATATGGTACCGCTTCTGCTCCTTTTTTGTCAGTACGCGTCCTGAAGCAAATTGCAGAAGACTACAAAGCAACATATCCAAACGCCACTCGAATCCTTCTAAATGATGTCTATGTCGACGATGTTATGACGGGAGCAAACTCAGTTGAAACCTTGCTGGGTTTTCAGGCAGAATTAGTCGCGCTGTTGTCCGAAGCGAAACTCCATCTACGGAAATGGAGTTCTAATTGTTGGGCTCTTCTCGCTAAGCAATCACCGGATGATTGTGAATACTCGTTTGTCGACCCTGAACGTTCAGAATCTTTTATAAAGGTGTTAGGTATGTACTGGAATCCAGCTACGGACGTATTTTCGTATCGCATGGCTCCGTTGAATCCGTGTTTCTCTCCAACAAGGCGACAACTTCTCTCCGAGATATCTCGTATTTTTGACCCACTCGGATTCCTGGCTCCCTCGGTTATTCTTTTTAAGCTAATGTTTCAGGAACTCTGGTCATCCGATTTAAAACTTGGTTGGGATGATCCCTTACCATCGGACCTCTCAGACAGATGGATGACTTACCGCAAGCAGCTTCCATTTTTTGAAAAAATTCGGGTTCCGCGAAATGTGTTTCCTTCCGATAAACTTATAGAACTTCACGGCTTCTCGGATGCTTCTTCGTTAGCCTACGCCGCCGTCGTTTACGCTCGCTGCAAAACCAGTTCGGGTAACTTTAAGATTACTATCGTTGCCGCGAAGACTAAGGTAGCTCCGATCAAACCTGTTTCTATCCCGCGTTTGGAGCTTTGTGGTGCGGTTTTGCTCACTCGGTTGTTAAATTTGGTTAAATCGTCGATAAAGGCCAATATCACAAAAACATTTGCTTGGTGCGATTCCGAAATCGTGCTGCATTGGCTTTCGTCACCGCCTCGTCGCTGGACAACATTCGTGGCCAACCGTACTGCCGCCATTCTCGAGACTGTACCGCGATACTCGTGGCACTATGTTAAGTCGGAGTCAAATCCGGCTGATTGTGCTTCGCGCGGAGTTACTCCCTCCAATCTTTCTGAGCATATTTTATGGTGGAGCGGTCCATCTTGGTTGTCACTCTCGGAAGACCATTGGCCCAAATCTAGCTTCTCTTTGAGTGTGGAAACAGCAGCCGTTAAAGGGGAGGAAAAGCATGTTCTAAGGCATGCACTCGTCACGTCGTTTGATGGACATGTCATTCAGAACTTGATCGACAAAATCTCTTCGTGGTATCGTTTGCAAAGGATAGTCGCTTACTGTATTCGGTTTATTTGCAATTGTCGGCAAAACATCTCTAAGCGAGTAACCCAGGGATTGAGATATCCGGAAATCAAAGCTGCTACACTTGTCATCCTTAAATTCGTGCAGCTCAAGTCCTTTGAAGATGATATACATCAACTGAGAACCAACCATCAGCTCACTTCAAAGTCAAGGCTGTTGAGATATGCTGCATTTTTGGACAGCGATGGACTTATTCGCGTAGGGGGACGCATTAAACATGCAGCCGTGGGCTATAGCATTAAACATCCTATCATAGTCCCAAACAATAATAATGTTGCTTCACTCATAGTAACAGATATTCATCAACGCTACTTACATGCTGGAGTATCGGAAACATTTACAATCGTTCGACAGCAGTTTTGGATACTGGGTAGCCGAAACTTGATCCGGAAAATTATTCATCGATGTAAGACGTGTTTTATGCAGCGCAAATGTACGAGTCAACAGATCATGGGCGATCTTCCAGCACAACGTATCCACCCTAGCCGTCCATTTTTGAACACCGGTTGCGATTATGCTGGTCCACTGACAATCAAATTGTCTCGGACTCGTAAGCCCAAGTTGTCAAAGGCATACATTGCGTTATTTGTATGTATGTCGACGAAAGCTATACATCTCGAAGTGGTGAGCGATCTTACCACGGATGCATTCATCGCAGCTTTAAGAAGATTCGTTTCTCGTCGAGGAAAATGTACCAACATCTACAGCGACAATGGTACTAATTTTCAGGGAGCGCGTCGGTGTTTAACTGAGATGCATAAGCTAGTTATGAGTCAATCTCATAACGATACCATCGCTTCGACTCTTGCTAAAGATGGAATCACCTGGCATTTCATTCCACCTTCTGCCCCACACTTTGGAGGCCTTTGGGAGGCTGGTATAAAGTCAGTAAAGCTACATTTGCGTCGTGTAATAGGGTCGTCTAGTTTAACCTTTGAAGAATTATACACTGTTCTTACCCAGGTTGAAGCTATTCTAAATTCTCGTCCTTTATGTGCAATATCTGATACTGATTTAAACCCATTAACTCCAGCTCATTTTCTTGTAGGTGAACCACTAACAGCCGTTCCTGAGCCTAACTACTTGACTACCACAACTAATCGACTTTCTCACTGGAATCATCTCCAAAGTATGGTTCAGGGATTTTGGAAGAGATGGCACACCGAATACATCACGACGCTGCAGGAGCGAACTAAATGGCAAAAACCAAGTCCAAATTTGAAACCTGGAGATCTGGTGGTGATAAAGGAACCGAACATTCCTCCCACGAAGTGGGTACTGGGTCGAATTCAAGAGGTATCCCCAGGTGCAGACCAACGAGTAAGAGTTGCCACAGTCAAAACAACAGCAGGAACATTCAACCGATCCATAACAAAGCTAGCGCTACTGCCAACGTCCTGAAACTAGTTCCAGGGGGGCCGGGATGTTTGATAATGTTAATACAATAACTACTTATTTACTCGTAAATACTATTTTTGCTTTGTTAATTAATTTAAAAAAAAAAAAAAAAAAGGAAGATACAATTATTTTAGTCAATGTTTCTGTGAGTCACTGCACATAAAATTATCGGACGACCAGTATGCAGTTGCATCCTAGCAACAATTTGCACACGATAAATCGCATGATCATGCAGTAGGAACTTACGATTTGTGCAACAACAAAACGCATAAGTTGTGTGTACACGGTTGTGTGCAAGATGTTGGCTGGTGCATACTCGAAGTCAAACTTCTCGTCCACTTGGATTTCGACAGCAGCAGTGACTACAGCTAAGTAAACTTGGATATATAATATCGTTTTGTAACCATTTAAATAAATTCGAATATATATTTTGTATTTTGTATCGAACTATATTTTTTTGTTACATTGTTTTGTGAACATTACTCTACAGCTACTGTTACAAGCTTAAAATATGTTGATCCCACCACAACTGCTAATCAATTGTTATCCCTAGATATTTTAATTGTTGCACAATTCCAATATAGATTTGTAGAGCTAAGACTCGGACAGTTCACATTAAACAATAAGTGGATTTTGCAATTTAATATCAATACACGCATGTTCTTTAAAAGCAAGGATAAACAACATTAATTTTGTTTTTTTTTACTAACCATAAGCTTATGTTCAGCAAACCATGTTCTTAACAAATGAACGTTATTGGTACTCCAACCAATGGTTGCTTAACGATTGAATTGATATATATTGAGAACAAAATCGGACCGAGAAGTGAACCTTGTGGTACTCCTAGATAAATCGTTTTCAAATCACTAAATGTGTTGCCTATTTTGACTTTTTGGTTTTTTTTTTTTAAATAACACGCAATTCATTTTAGATCAAAACCACGAAAACCAATATTCAGTAACTTAATTAAAAGAATATTGTGGTCAATGGTATCAAACACTTTAGTTACATCTACAAAATGTGCAGCGCAACATTTTGAGTATAGTAAAATCTGCCCAAAACCCAAACTGTAATGGACTCACAAAATTTATCTTTGTTACGTAACTCAAGACTTTGCGTTTCTATTTTCTATAAATGTATGGTCGGGACTATTGAATAGACCAAACAATAGTTAAACATTCCTTTTAGGTCGTATTATAATTTAATTCTGCGTTATTCAGCGTTCTACTTATAAAATGCACTGGTAAATTGTTACCATCATATTCTGGGGTAAAACTCCTCCTATACCAAGGTTACTTGTATCAGTTGTAATAGCAAATACTTTATTATAGTCTAACTTTTTTATTTATATAAAACTTCATCTCTGTTCCGTTTTCCAATTAAAAGCTAAATTTTTCTTTAATAATGCATATAATGGTTTAGCAATTGTGTTAAAATTCTGAATACATTTCCTATAATATACAATCATCCCTAGGAAACTTTTAATTTCTCTATGATTTATGGGTTCTTGCAATTTGTCTACTGCTTCGACTTTTTTAAAATTTAGTAAAAGACATTTGTTTGTTAGTAGCTGACATAAATATTCCACCTTTTGCTTCAAAATTTTTAATTTATTTAACCGTATTTTTAAATTGGTTTTTCTTAGTTTATCGAGAACTACTATCAATCTTTCATACGCTGCTTTAATATTTCTTCGAAAACTACTATGTCATACAAGTTGTAATGGAAATTAGTATTGCTCTGGCATTAAAACTGGGCAAAAATAATATAGGGAGGGGGGGGGGGGGGGTGCTCAGATAATTTGCAATAAACATACGGTCCTTTAACCTACTGGCTGTATGTACAACGATGGTAAATACAACTAATCATTGGAAACAAAACCTAATTTCACGAAACCCCCCCCGCCCCTTTTTACCTTTACTATACCCCTTTAACCAACTGAGTACAGTCAACTAAAGGAGCCAGTCCGGGCAAAGAGTCGGAGGGGCTTTACCATTCAGCAGTGGCAGGCATGCAAGTCTTAGCACCGTCCTAGGCTTGTCGGAATGGGGTGGGATCTTGCTACCGAAAATAGCCAGCCGCAGTTACATAATTTTCATGCCTTCTCCTGATGTTAGTTGAGCTGTTTTTTTTTTTTTTTTTAAAACCCGAATCCGTCCTAAGCAACAATCGTAAATCATCTTCCTATTGAAATCAGTTTGAAACTAAATTCCTACCTCCAATCGTACCAAAATAGAGGAGAGCTAGGTGATGGGCCCACCTACCGAAAATTTCCCTCACTTTAGTGTCTAGCATGTTGCGGTCCGTGGATATCTTGCTTGGCTACCCCTTCTTTTGTCCGTTGGCTCCTTACTTTTCACTACAAGTTTCGCTAAAACATCTCTTCACGCCCCTCCGATTCTCCGCTTAGATACGCATCCTATATGATGAATCAAAAAAAAAAAATAAAAAAATCTTAAACTGAAAATGAGGCCCCTTATCCTGAGTATTTTCATTTCCGGTTTACCTTCGCCTACGACTCCCACTGACCCGAAAAATAATGAAAAAAAAACAAAGCGTGTTTCATGTGAGCATACATATGATACAAATTTATACTGTAAAAGAGAGGGGGAGGGGGGACAAATCGTTTGAAAGACCTAATGAAAAAAAAAAAACTTTCCTATGGAAACGAGTCTACACATACTCGTACATACGAGGGGCGTTCAATATATTCTCGGTATCGATATGAAGGAAAATGCGAATTCAATTTAAATTGTTTTTATTTTTCAATATAATCTCCTCTAACATCAATGCATTTGTTACATCTTGAGATAAGCTTTTTTAAACCCTCAAAAAAATAAATTTCCTAAATACCCATTCATTGCCGACTTGAGTTCTTCATCATCCGAAAATCTATTTCCACGAAGACATTTTTTCAAATCCGGAAACAGGAAATAATTACTAGGGGCAATGGACAATGGACTGGACTATAGGGTGGGTGTTGGATTTCTTCGAAACCACAATCTCGCGCAGCAGCCTTGGAAACTCGCGCCGTGTGAACAGTAGCGTTGTCATGAAGAAGCAACACACCCGCTGCGAGTTTACCCCGTCTTTTCTTTTAATTTCCTCCCGCAAATTATGCAAAGTGGAAGCGTAGGATGTGGCGTTGATGGTTTCACCTTTTTTTTTGTACTCAATGAGCAAGATTCCCTTTGAGTCCCAAAAAACTGTGGCCATGAGCTTTCGGGCAGACGGAGTGACTTTGAACTTCTTCGGGGGGTCTGTTCCTTTTTTATGCCACTGCATGGACTCTTGTTTGCTTTCAGGGTCATAGTGGTGGACCCATGTTTCGTCCCCAGTAACAATTCGATCCATAACACCGTCCGCGTTCTCACTACACATCTCCAAAAGCTCTCTACAGCATGCGATTCTCACTTTTTTCTGAGGCGCTGTGAGCATTCGTGGCACCCACCTTGCACTGACCTTTGAAAGGTTAAGATGGTCATGAAGAATGGTGTGAATGGTACCAATTGAAAGCTTGGTGATCTCTGCCATCATTTTCACCTTTATTCGGGCATCCTCAAGAACAAGTTTTTCGACTTCTTTGATGCTTTCTCCCGTACAAGCAGTAGCCGGGGCGCCGGAGCGGGGGTCGTCTTCAATGCTCTCTCTGCCTCTCTTGAACTCACTTGACCACTTTTGCACAGTTGATAATGAAGGTGCGGAACCCTGGTAAACAGCCACCATCTCTTCATGAATAGTTTTTTGACTTTTTCCTTGCTTAGTGAGAAATTTAATTACAGCGCGATGCTCAATTTTCACCATCATCGTCTCAGTTGCCATTATGATTCTGTTTAACTAGAGATAAAACGCGAATTAATAATCACATTTATATGAAATTTTACATGAATGCACTAAGATAATAGTATTACTTGATAAATAAGTCAATTTATATATACAACCATAGCTTCACCCCGATACCGAGAATAGTTTGAACGCCCCTCGTATGTTGATATGAAAGCAACTTAGCCTAGTTGTGAAAATTAAATTCAAAATTAAAATTAAACTAGTTATCAATGAATGTTTGTACGTATGGAACATAAGCCATATAAGCACATACCATATATGTATGTGTATATATACAGGATGTCCCAAAAATCAACGTCAAGCCGGAAACGGGTGATAGGTCAAGTGGTGTCGATTATCACAAAAAATCTTGTACTTTTAAAATTATTGGCACTCAAAAAAAAATCGAGAAATCAGACACCCTGTGACGATCTTTCTAGTACTGTGACCGCAAATCTTTACTTTTCTTCGATTCTTTTGCTTTCACGTAACCCTGAGTAACTGTTCTGTAAATTACGGTCCAAAATTGAAATATAACTGCCATATATCGGTCTTACCTTAAATATTGCTTTTTTGTCCATCCATGTATCTGAAAATCATTAATCACCTAACTTGAACTGACTGTACTGACAAAAAAATGTACTGTGCCATTTTGGCAAGTAACTTTAAAAGATGGCGTATTTAGTCTAGATTCCAAAATGGTATGACAGTTGCTAGACTAACGCTTAATTGAGGACAAAAAAAATATTTTGTTAAAGAAACCCGATTCATAGTTAATTCTTTTTAATAAATTAAAATGAGTACCAAGTGTGAGCGAGACAGATAGTGACGCTGTGATTGAGACGGATAAACACGACATTTCGACTAGTGTGAGTGAAACAGATAGAGATGCCACCCTTGTCATTTCATTTCATTTTTTTCCCGTCACAGAACAAACAGAACAATACGTTCTCTTGGTGTATACTCTCAGGATCGCCATCCACCGATCTTGCAACTCACAATAAAGGTTCAAACTGTTTGCCTTCAGCGGGAATGCAAGCTCTGCATCTTCGAACAAATGATCTGGTAATAAGACGGGCATATCTTCTGGAGTTGATGTCTTCAAGGACTTCTGCAATTTTTTTGCCGCAGCTCGTTTAAATTCTCTATCGGCTCAGAATAAACTTTTGGATTTAAATCAGGTGAACGGGCGTGCCACGAAATTGTACCAGACCGCCCTATCCACCTATTGGAGTATTCCCGACCCCGATAAAATTAAAAAGTAAATTTACGAGAAACAGTGTGTTACAATAAATAAACTCAACAACCTTAATACCTTTTGCAAGGACTATGTTGGTTAGGGTTAGAAGGAGGACGGGGGGTGCAATTGCACTGTGTTGGTCGTTTAGGTGTCTGCGAGCGGGTATGCTGGATTGGTCCTATATTTGTGCTTGGATGCACTTGCTGATTGCTATGCCCTTGCGATTCTGTTAAGTTAACAGTTGCTGGTGGGTGCAATTGCTTGTGCTGTTAGTTGGTGGTTGCAATTACTAGTGCCGTTAGCTGGTGGTTTCTTTGGCTGGTCGGAGCATTTACTAATTCTTGTGGCGTGACCGGGTTTTTTTTTTCGGCTCCTGGACACTAGCGGGTGAGTGCACTTGTTGACTCCTACACTCTTGCTGGATTTCTCGCCAAAACCAATCGGTCGATATTAACTGACTCTGTTTTTTTTCTTATTTTTTTGGTGTAGTTCATTTTTTTCGCGTTCCAATTATTTTATTTTTATTGAAAGTAGTAAGTCTTTTAACTTTTTCTTTAATTTTATTAGATTTTTTTTTCACAATCCAGAACCGTACAACTTTTTATCACCAGACTAACTGACTGTCCTTTTCAGCGTTTCCTCGCTTGAAACCTCTATTTGAGATTAATCAGACTCCGTCGTACTGAATGATCTTTCATGCTCTCTAAGATACCGTATTTTCCATCTAATCTTCATATGACTGTCACTTGTGAGGTTATGTATCCCCTTAGAGCCTTGAAATCGGATGTTTCACTTGTAATTTTTATTTCTCATTTTTATTTTGGTGGCAGTGTCGATCTTGTGTGCAAAAACCGTGGTACGGATAGGACAAAAAAAAAACATCGACTGGAAAGGGATATATTGAAGTTGAGTTCGGGAGAGGATAGACAGAGGTTATTGTAGCTGCTATCAACAGGTCGAAATGATGACAAACTTTACTTTTTTATTAAATTTTTTTTCTTTGAATTTTATTCATCATTCTCTGAAAATATGCAGGAGCATGCTTCAGACCGAAAGGCATGCGGCGAAATTAAAAATGGCCGTAAGGTGTTGAGAATGCAGCCTTTTTAACACTTTATTTGCTTTCGGGTATTTGATGAAACTCGGATGTTGAATCTAAAGCTGTAAAAAATTTGGCGTTGCTAAATTTATCTAAAATTTCTTGAATGTTCGGAATTGGATAATTATCACCAGTCGTGATTTCATTGAGTTTTCTAAAGTCAATCTCCATTCCCCATTTTTGTATGCCACTTGCATTAGTTTTTTTTGGCATTATCCAAATTGGACATGACCAGGGAGAAACGCTTGGTTGAATAATTCCGTCAGCGAGGAGTTTCTAAATTTGCCTATTAACTTCTTCATGCATTTTATTTTTCTACATACGAGTATATGTTTTTGGATTTATGGGTATCTAAGTGGTAGTTCTTCTTGAATGTTCTGCAGCAGATCTTTCAGTTAAGGTCTCTTCTTCTAAGCTAAATTTATCAGTATATTCTTCTAATATTTTCTATATTGTTCGTATTTCTTTTTCTTCCTTTAAGTGATCTATCACCTTGATCAAAAACTTTCCGGCATTTATTCAGAAAATTTAAAATACAAGTTTATTCATCTAAATCTATATTGTCCCCTTCAAAGTAATCTCCATCGACTGCAACACACTTATGCCAGCTCTTGATCCAATCCTCGAAACATTTTTTATATGCGCTTTTCGGTATGTCCATCAGTGCTTCCTGCGATTTTTCCATTACTTCCTCTCGGCTGCTAAGACGCGTTCCCCGTAGTGGTTTTTTAACTCGATTGAACAGAAAGAAGTCACAGGGAGCCAAATCAGGTGAATTCGGTGGTTGTTGGATGGTATTTGTTGCATTTCTCGTCAAAAAATTACGAATAATGATGGCACTGTGCGGCGGTGCGTTATCATGGTGCAAAATCCACAAGTTTTCTGCCCACAATTCTGGTCTCTTTCGGCGAATTGCTTCACGCTAACGTCTCATCACGCCGAAATAATACGAGTACTCTTTGTTTACCGTCTGGCCTTCTGGCAAAAATTCATGATGCACTACACCGTTGTAATCCATGAAAACCGTGAGCATTGCCTTCTTTTTTGACTGAAAACGACGTGGTTTTTTTGGTCTCGACTCGTTTGGTGAACGCCATTCACTTGCCTGGATTGCATGTCGTACTCATAAACCCACGTCTCGCCTCCAGTAATGATCCTTTTGATGAATGTGGGATCGGATTCAGCCTCGCAAATTAACTCTTTTGCGACGTCAACACGGTCTCTTTTTTGCATGAAATTAAATCTTTTGGCACCAACTTTGCTGCTACACGACGGAAACTCAAAACATTAACCAAAATGTCTTGGACGGATCAATAGGCAATGTTCAAGTCCTCCGCTATCTCTCTGATGGTTAATTTGCGGTTATTGACCAACATTTCTTTTACTTCATCAATGTTTTCGTCAGTTTTCGATGTCGATGGTCTGCCACTGGTAAACGACCGTTTCCTTTAGAGAATCGTTGCCGAAACACTTTTCCAACATTTCCAACGTTCGCGCACCATTAAATCCGTTTTTTACGTAAAATTTAATACAAATTCGCTGTTGCAAAATTTAAATCCATTTCTAAAATTGTAAAAAATCGACAATGCACACACACAGATAGATGTACTCTTGGCCACGTAACTTTTGCAAATGTAAAAGCTATGACGCTAAGATTTAGAGGAAATGATCAACAACTGATTTACCAACTTAACAAATAAAAACAGAACTCAAATCGGAATAATGGGAGCACCACACGGTGGTGTCCCCCGGGAACTTTTTGATCGAGGTGGTATTCTGAAATTTTCTAATATTTTTAAAAATCTTTCTCTTCTTTCATGATCATTTATTTTGTTTTCCTGTAAACATTTTGGTTGTGTTAACGTCCGAGACATGCCGATGGTGTTATACCTTTAACCGCATTGCTACTCGGTGTTTTGATTATTATCAGCAAACGCTTGCTTACTTTTCCTAATTTCGTTTATATCTTTTAATCAATTTTTCTTCTTTTCTTTTTTATATTCAAACACCGAATTTTCACTATCTCTCTTAATTGAATTGGAACCTTTTAACAAATCCTTAATTTTTCCTTTTTTATTGTACATATATTCAAATACCGATTTTTCACAAACTTTCCTATCTTTTGTTCTGCAATGAGTGGACATAGACTTTATACTAGCGTTTGAAGAATTTCGATATTCAATACGTTTGTTAATGCAATATGATCCTAACAACTCAGCAATACTCTGAATATCATCTTTATATTCTAATATTAATTTTTCACTTTTATTTCTTAGGAACTTGCCTTCACAATCGTTTATGAATAAAAAATATGGCTACGTTCAACTGTGCCAAGAGTCTGATGATGGTATGGTGTTGAAATTTTGAGTTCAACTTTAAGTAATTGACATAATTCTTCAAAAATTCTGTTTTTGTATTCTGTTTCCATTTCTGTTATGCTTGTTTTGGTACAACAATAGACGAGAATGTCGAATGCTATTGCTATTATTTTGGCGTGCTTGGTCGGTATTGATACTGCAATGAGATACTTTGTGAGGTCACATATGATTGTGACTGCATACTCATTCCCATTAAAAGATTTGGGAAGAGGGCCAACGGTTTCGAACGCTTTAGTTGGTGTTTCTGTGATAACCATTGGTTTTCTACATAATGTGTCTATTTATTTTGTTCTTTTTGCATTGTGTGCAATTGTTAACATATTTCTTGATATCTTTTTTCATATTTTTCCAGTAAAAATGTTGCCTAATTTTGTTAGTGGTACGTACGATTCCCGGGTGGCCTCCCCGAATTGGATCATCGTGGTACTGTCTAATGATTTTGTTGATTTTTTCAACATCTGTCACTTGCCTTAATTCCGGAGCTAACACGATTTCAATTCCTTTGAGAACTTGGATACCCTTTTCTTTAAATTGATCTACCCAATTATGATTAAACAATTTATCTCATAAAGACAACTGTATTTTTACAGTTGCTAAATTGCCGGCTTGTATTCCGAAACCGATGGTTCAATTATATCATCTTGAATTGGCTTACTAATTTGTTTCCCTATATTTTCTTTGTGCTTATGGTAACCTATAATTTTTAATACAAACTGGATCAACATCTTTCATACGTAATTTCGGTTTATAAAAATTGTTGGTGGTAATAGGTTCAGTTTCTAACGCAAATATGTCAACGAACTCAGAACATAACATGTGAAGTTTGTCTTTTGCAAATATTGGAAAATTTTTATTTAACATTTCTAATTTTGTTTTGTTATTTGTGTTTGTTGAGTGATGTGAGTTACTTGCTACTATGTAGTCTTGAAGATTTTCAGTATGAACTTTATAGTTTTGTACAATTGCGTTCGCATTAGTTGTATTAATTACCCTTATGACTGGTTTATTTTTAGTTAATATGGTATTTGCAAGAAATATACCCGGTTCTATTTGTTGGTGTGGTATTAAAAATTCGGGATGCGAAACTTCTACGTTAATTAATCGTATAACTTCCGATATAGCCGGTATAGTTATAGTGTTAACCGTAGGTGTGTTTGTCATTTGGAGAGCTATATTTTCGTGGTGATAACATGGTCTTAGTATGAGTCTATCTTGATTGGATTTATAATCTAACAAACAATTGTACATTTTGATCAAGTCTAATCCAAAGATTCCTGCACATGGGATGGGAAAATCATCCGGTACCACGTGAAATTCGTGTTTAAATAACAGTTCTGCTGCAACTATTCCCAGAGTTCTTATTGCTCCTTGTCCTATTCCACTTAGTTTTGTTATCTGAGATTTGTCTATTCTTATATCACTGTTAATCTGACCTTCTTTAAAAATTGATATGTCAGTTCCTGTGTCTATTAAAAATGTTGAAATTTTGTTGTTTAGTGTAGATTTGGAAGAAACGTAACTGCTTAAATGCAGAATAAATATGTATGTTCTTACTTGCACTATTTATTGTTGGTCTTGTGGTGGAGTTAGCTGGTTTTCCTGCTGTCCATTAAGCCGTGTTATATTTCTTTGATTATTTGGACAACTCTGTCGTGAATTATTGAATTGGCTTCTGTTATAGTTACTTTCATGGGCTCTATTGAAGTTGGAATTACTATAACGACCTAGGCTATTACCCTGTCAACCTCTGTGATAGTTTCTACGGTAATTACCTTGATGTTGCCTTATTTGTAGTATCGAATTTTGACAACCAGTAGGCTCTGGTTGTGAATTTAGATATAGCATCGTTCATCGATGTGAACGTACCTGCTTGCACGATCAATTTTACACTATCTACAGCACAATTCTTCGTTATTGCCTTTAAGGCAGTCTACATATGTTGAAGTAAAGTCTATCTGTATATCATTGTAGAAAGTAGGTGGCACATCCGCTTCCAGATTATGCTGAACTAGACCTGCTATGAGCTTATCTTTAGCAAAGACAAAAATTCGTTTTCCTTGTGTCTTATGTGTTGGTGTTAAATGTTCGTATACTCCTTGTAAAATGTGTGCTATATTATTTAAGCTATCTAATATGCTTCCTAAGTGGTTTTGTACTGTCTCTTTTCCAATTTGTGTATTTTTATTAACACACTTGTATGTTCTTTCTACCTCAGCTTTATGATTTTCTAATTCTTGTTCTATTTCACTCCACTTTTCCATAGGTAAAATGCCAGAAAATCTACTATCAAGAATATAAAAGTTAATTTTTTCTTTATAAGTGCATATACTCGTATATTTATTTATTTTATTTGTTTATTCTTTTATTATTTTTTTTTTATATCTTTGCGATGTTATTTTGATATTTCTTTTTCAAATACTTATTATGAGCCGAATAGATTTTTAAAAACAATGAGGCTCTGGTTATAGCTATTAAGATGAGTATCAGCAACCAAATATCCTCTAAATGGCCAGCATGGTCAATAATTTTTATGGTATTAACAATATTAGCATTTCAGTGCTGTTCGGAGCTTTGACCGGTAAAGTACTTCTGAATATAAGCGTGTGTCAAAACAACCCAAAATTCAGAAACGAAATCGGTCACTTAATGTTGAAGACCACCGGTCTTCTAACATAAAGGTAATTAAAATGGGTTCTAGAGAAAACAATTCCAGAACAAACTATTTCGAGCCGTTGCAGTGTCTACCGGACTCGGACAACGAAGACATAGACTGTGATGAAGTTTTGTCTCCATCCGCCTTGGATAAAAAAGCAAAAATCCCCTCGGTGTGCGTTTTGCAAAAAACTCTCCACGAAATCCATGGTCTCCTTCGCGAAAATAAAATTGACAATTATTTTGTTAAAAAAATGAGTATCGGCATAAAGGTTTCTTGTGCAAGTGTAGAATCCCATCAAAAATTGTGCGATATACTGAAAATAAAAAACATACAGTTCTTCACTCATGACCTACCAACGTCAAGGTCATTTAAAGTTATTTTGTATGGACTAGATGAGTTACCTGTAGAAGAGCTAAAAGCTGAACTAGTGTCAATCGGGTTGAAATGTCAAAGCATTAAGCTTATTAATGATCGTTTCGTCGATGTAATTTATTTAGTTTTTCTCGAAAGCGGATCTATTCGACTCGGAGAGCTTAAGAAAAACTTCAGATCAGTCTTTAAGACTCAGATTAAGTGGGATTTCTCAAGGAGAAAATTAAATCGTGTTACGCAGTGTTATAACTGCCAAATGTATGGACACGGCGAGAAAAACTGCCATATCAAGACTCATTGCGCTATTTGCTCCGAGTGCCACAAAGCTGATGAATGCGCTTCAAAAAACTTTAAATGTGCCAACTGCAATGGAACACACAAATCAACCGATCTTGCATGTGTTAGTCGTCAAAGTTTTATGGAAATGAGAGAAAAGCTCTCTGCCAAAAACAAAACAAAACGTGTTAGAAGGGCAGAACCAACTTTTGAAGCTAACATCATGGATTTTCCCCCACTACCATTAAATCGAAGTGTATTAGGTAGCATGACACCCAAAACTGCAAACACCTTCAACTACAACACATCGAATTCATGGACCAAAACTACCAACAACAACTCTCGAAGAAATAAATTCACTCACTGCAGAGATGAGCACCTTGCTCTGTAATTGTACTACTAAGGCAGAACAATTTAATACGAGTACCATTACAAAGCTTGCAATTAAATATCTGTATAAAACTAAGTAATGAGTTTATGTAGCTTAAACATAATTTGTTGGAATGCTAGAAGCATTCGAGGAAAGCAATTAGAATTTTATTCTTTTCTTAGTAAATTTAATATTGACTTAGCATTCGTTTCTGAGACATGGTTAAACTCAACAGATCATTTGTCTAATTAGGTGTATAAATGTTACCGTTTGGTAATAAAACGATTGTTAATGCATAAAGTGCTTCCTATTATAAAAATGAAATTAATTGAAGCCATTGGTATTGAAATTCCTTTTGTTAATGGCCTATCGCTAAAAATTTATAGCTCTTATTTCTACGGTTAATTAATACTACCGATTTGTTCCTAATTTGCCTTAGAGCAAATGCTTGCGGTAACATTCTAGCTGACTTAAATTTAAGACATCCTTTTGAAATTCTTTTTCCACCTAATCCTTACATTCCGTCTAGCAGAAATAGAAACCCATTCACATTAGATCTATTTCTAACAAACATGCCTGACCTCTTTACTCCGCCTATAACCCTTGATGAACTAAGTTTCGACCATTTACCTGTTAAGTGTAGTATAATAGCTTCTCCAGTGCAATGCACAAACCAAGTTTATGACTTTGGAAATGCAAACTGGAACTTGTTTAGGAGCCTGACTAAGGTAAAACTAGAAAATTCTTTGGTTGAAAATAACAGCCCATCTCACATCGATAAGAATGTCAATTCTTTTACTCTTGCCATTTTGGAAAGCGTTGAACAGTCAGTGCCAAAAAGAACGGTCGTAAGACATGCTTCCAATGTTCTTCCGTATTACATTCTTGAAATGATAGCACTAAGATGAAACACTTGCAGATCCAGATGAAGACGTACAAGAAATGACTTCTATCTCGGACAATATAAACAAATGAATGCTCTAGTTAAATATGCCATAGCCAACTTTAGAAACCAATCGTGGAACAAAAGACTACAAGGTTTAGATAAGGGAAGCCAACCATTCTGGAATGTTATTAAAATAATAAAGAAAAAAAATGCCTATATTCCTTCACTAAAGGTTGGTAGCTCTGTAATGTTTTCTTGCCCCGAAAAAGCAAACTAGCTTGCAGTTAACTTTTTTGAAAATCATTCGATAGCTAGTAGGGCTTCGCCGACAACGCATAATCAATCTTCCGTTGACCAGTCAGTGAACTTTGTTAATTCACATTCCTCTTTTAATAACATCTAATACCCCTTAAGGAACTAAAAGATATTATGAGTAATTTAAAAACGAGGAAAGCCTCCGGTTTTGATGGAATAAGAAACCTCTGTCTTCAAAATTTCTCAGATTTTGCTCTTAATAAATTGACGGATCTCTTTAACAACTGTCTTAGATTGGAATACTTCCCTAATGACTGGAAAACTGCTAAGATAATTAAAATTTTAAAACCTGGGAAAGCACCTGACTTACCTTGTAGTTACAGGCCAATTAGTCTGCTAAGTTCACTTAGTAAGTGCCTGGAAAAAATTATAAAGAACAGAGTTCTAACTTTCGTTGCTAACAGTGCAATTTGGCTTCCAGAGCAATTCGGATTTAGAGCTTTTCACAGCACTACTCATCAAGTGCATCGGATCACAAATCATGTTAAAAAAAATCTGTCAGAGCGTAAAAGTACTGGCATGGTCATCTTGGACATAGAAAAAGCATTCGATACTGTTTGGCATGATGGTTTGATTCATAAGCTAGTGAATTTTAACTTTCCTTTACATTTAATTAAAATCATCCAGTCATTTCTATCCTCCCGAAGTTTCAAGGTATCCATTAACGGGAGCCTCTTAAACAATGAACTGATGCATGCTGGAGTTCCTCAGGGATCTGTTCTTGGACCAGTGCTCTTCAATACGAGTATATATACGTCGGATTTCCCCAACTTAAACAACTGTGATATTGCCTTATTTGCTGCCGATACGTGTATTTATTCCTCAGATGCAATCGGTTTCAATGTTGAAACTAATCTGCAATCAGGCTTAAATGCTGTATTATTGTAGTAAATGGAAAATTAAAATTAATCCTACAAAGACTCAAGCTATTTTTTACACACGTAAAAGGAAAGCTTGTTTTCTTTCAAGTAACAGTCTTCAAATCAACGGTGTACAAGTCGAGTGGAAGTCGAATGTAAAGTATCTTGGCATTCACTTAGATAAACGGTTAACATTCAAGCCTCACATTCAAGAAGTTATTAAGAAAATTAATGTTACTATAAGGATCCTTTACCCATTCATATGCAGAAATTCAAAATTGAATGATGCCAATAAATTATTAATTTTTAAAGCTATTTTCTAAGCAATTATATTCTACAGCTCTCCTGTTTGCGGCATGTGTGCAATAAGTCATCTGCGCAAACTCCAAATAGCACAAAACAAACTGCTCAAAATGAGCAACAAAGGAATTACATATAATGGCTAATGTAGAAATGGTTACAAATAGAATCGAAAAACTTTATCGCCAATATAATATCTCTTGCTTATCGTCCGATAATGACTTGATTTCCAGTTTAGCCTCATGAGAGTATGACTTAATTATTTTGAATTTATTTATTTATTCACTTGTTAATTATTTATTTATTTATTTGTTTGTTTTCTTATTTATTTATTTACTGAATTATTTATTTATTAATATATTTCTAAATTTATATATTTGTCTATTTATTTATTTATTTATTTATTTATTTATTTATTTATTTATTTATTTATTTATTCATTTTTTTTAGTTGTTCCTTTGTTGTTATTTATTTTTTGTTGTTACTAATCTATTTCTACTAAAATAATCTAAATCTAAATTAATAGAATTTATTTATTCATTTTGTAATTTACTTATATTGTCACTCAATGTTAAAATTGCTTAAAATCAAGAGTTGTAACCACTTCTCTCTTCCTCGCCGAGAATAATGCTATCTTTAATGAAGGTTTTTAGTAGTTTTAATGAAATCTGTGATATTACTTTTAAAAAAATTATATATATATTTTAGTGTAAGGTACTTTAAACCAAATCTCTATAAAGTGATAATTGTATCTAAAAGACTGTAAATTTGTGCCACAACAAATATCTATCTATCTATCTGATATCAGCATTTGGCTTCTGAATCCCCATATTACAAAAATATATATAAAAATTAGCATTATGATTATAATGTTGCTGGGTTCTAGTTTTTCTTCATTCGTCCTTCTTCGACAATAACTTTATCTGTAGTTTCAACTTATTCTCCGTCTCCTGTGTGGTGGCTAGGTTTAATTCTCTATATAAAAGGCTATTGCCTTCCGGCGAGCGTATTGTTTGCCACCTCTTGTCTGCTTCTGAATTTGTTCTTCTGTTGCACTTCTGCCGTTGCCTCCTTTTGTTCGTTTTCTATACTGCTCGATTGTTATAGGTATTGGTCCAATTCGTACCTTGGCTGCTTGTTGGAGTAGGTCATCTTTTTGTTCAGGTGGTGTGGTCTTCTTGTAGTCGGCTGGTTCTGCTGCTAGCTGGTCTGGTTTTGCTGGCCGCTATGTTTTTGTTTTGGCTTTCCTTTAGGCTGTCCACTTCTCGAATATCTGGTCGAATTGTTCTTTCGACATTAATGATTTTCTTTTGGCAGGGTTTTCCCAATGACAATATTTAGGCATCGAAATGCCAAAAATTTTGGAAAAAAAAGGGTTCTGGCTGCAGAGTCAGTCCTTTGTAGAGACTGGCAGGATCGCCATGTAATATGTTGTTGTTTTGAAATAAAAAAAAAACTGTGTTTTCCCTTCTATAGGGCACGGAAGTATCTGTTGTCTTTATTGAAGTTTTAGAGTAGTTACGAGTAGTTATTTAGTTTTTGACTTTTTTATTTCATTCAAATTATAACAGCTCGTTTATGGAATTACAAAAAAAAATCTTACTTTACAAAGTCTTTTGGTTTTGGCATATGGCCGTCTACCAGATTGACATTTTGAAGTACATATAAACAATAAAGAAAAAAAGAAAAAAAAATATTTATTTTGGCAGAAAAGAAAAACTTTAATGAATAATAGATATACACACAGTTTAGTTGTGCTATTTTGTTTTTTTTTTGTTTTTTAAAAGTCTTCATTTACTATGCAATTGCGATATCTTAGCGCAACTGTGACATACGAGTATAGAGTATTCCATCCAGCTTTTCCATTAAGAACATCAAGCAGTACAACTTCATCAAGATACTGCTTACCGAAGTGACTCATCCTAAACTCCTTCAAAATTGGACAGATTGCAAGGAAATGTTTGATGTGTTCACGTTCATTCAGATTGCATAGAGTACAAACTAAATATAGATCTACGCGATGCGGTATAAAATTCAAGGGTAGCAATTCACCTAGTGATTTGAAAATAATATTAATTTTATTTATCTGATTCGAATTGAGGAGATAGGTTTTATCAACCAGATCGAAATTCAAACGGCTATAATAACACCTATAAGATGACGCACGTGCTTCAGATGTGTACCTTTCATAGAGGACATTTCCAAATTTTTCTAGAAGGGTGTTGAATTTTCTCTTTAGCAGGGAAGAGTGTGTTAAATTTAGATCCAAACTACAAATGGCAGCCAGATTTCTCCATTCATTTGCTGTATCTCTCGAGGATTATATTACGTTTTTCAGAATAATTTTTGGCAATCTTTCATCTTTCATTTCGAAGATCTTGACAATATAATTGAGTGTTTCCGTAATCAATGGTGGGAGGCCGGTTTCAAGGTACGGCATATAAATTGGAGTGGTCAGCGGGGAGACAAAAGATTCTTTTGATGAAGTATCTAAGACATTTTTCAACTGGTTCGAAAGAATTGTATCCCCAAACCTGTGCACCATACAGAAAGATAGTAGCTCGGAAAAGTTTATACTTCGCACTGTGTTCAATGTATTTGTTTTTGTAGCAGCGCTTCTATACTGCCGAGATTGCTCTTTTAGATTCTTTCAACCTTGCTTCGAGATCTTTTTTCATGGTTAGGTTAGACGTAAATAGCACACCGAGATATTTATACTCCCGAACTACTTCAACTGCCTGTCTGTCAAATGTCCACATTTCGTTCCTCGCATGACAGCCACCACCCCCTTTGAATATAATAACCTTCGATGTTGTTAGATTGACTTCCAAGTTTCACGGCTGACAATAATCCGATAGCCTGTTCATCATAAGCTGCAAACCGTCAACTGTTTTCGAGAAGAAAACTATGTGGAGCTAAGATACCAGCCCTTATGTGTATCTTAGCTCCTCCAAACGTGATACCACCTCCTACGAACTCTATTATGTCATTTATGAATAAAACAAAAAGCAAAGCGCTCAGAATACACCCTTGTTTAAGCCCCACTTCAGTTTCAAATTCATCGGAGATAGAGATTCCATCCATTCCATCCATTCTATTATTTGTGCATAATGCTCTTATGATGTTTATTAATTTGTTTGACGGACCAATCATGGATAGCTTATAGAAGAGAGTTTCACGCACAATAGAATCGAAGGCTGCGCGGAAGTCAACAAAGATAGTTTAGTATTTTCTTCTTCTGTATGATCTGCTATGTTATATAGTAAGAATATATGATCTATTGTTGAGTAGTTTCTCCTGAAACCAGCCTGAAACTCTGACAAAATATTTTTTCTACGAACCCACTCAGACAGCCTGTTTTCGATAGCTCCAGCGAATATTTTGGCATTAAGGAAAGAGATTCTCCTGTAATTTGAAACTTTTTCAAAGTTTCCTTTTTTAAAGATTGGAAAAATTATTGATTTTCGAAAACATTCCGGTTCGAGTATTTATACAAATCTAGCATGGTCACATGTTTACCTACTGTACAGTCCCTTTGCTGGCAACCGAAAGTGAAACTTTTGCAAGAAACATGACTCCACAGTTCACATAAGCAATTGTCTCAGAAGTGTGCCTTTTAGATTTGTTTTACATTAGGTCACTGGCACCGTGAATGATTTGTGCTTTATTTGTGTTATTATTATTGTGTTGTGTGCTCTCTTTCTTGATACGCTACACGACCAACATTTTAAGTACCTTATTTTTATATATCATACCAACATGAGGACTTCCAAACATTACTGATGAGATAGCCGCCTGTTTCTTATTTCACTTTGGGTATGTTGATGACGTAAATCCTTGGGATTCAGATTTTTCTGTTTTCTATTAGGGAATTTATTATTTTGATTTTGTATATTAGATTTGTTTTTAAAATAATTTCTTGATATATGACCTTTGAGTCCAAAAGTATAACATTTGATATAATTATTTTAGTTTGCCTATATTAATCAAATTCTTTTCCGCATATTCCTTGCCTAGGTTATATTGTAGCTCTTCGTTTTAAGGTTATGGTATCCTAACCGAATTTCTTCTTCCATAGCTATTTGGCTAGCTTCTGCTAATGTTTTCGGTCGTTGGGTGTTAACGAAGTTTCCGATTTCTTTCTTCAGCCCTGGTAAGAAAGCGTTAAGAATATCTTTTTGGACTGCTATTTTTTGACCATCGTCGGGGTTTCCAGTATACAGAACTTGAATACGCCGATGTGTAAAAAATCATAAATTTTCCCACTGATTTTACCTATGTATTTGAACTTTACGGTCGTGAGCTCTTCACTAAAATTTAATTCACTCGTTTTTCAAAGGTACTTTTCGTTTCAATTAATTATTTATAACTCCTCTTAAAATTGGTTCTCAACATAAAACAATTATAATCTTACATTAAGTAAATGCTGTTCATCCTTATGCCTTCACGTGCTGCGAGGATTTCTTCCAGAATGCTTGGTATTTGTTGAACGCAGAAATGTATTCGCATGTGTTGATTTGCCCTTCGGCAAAAAGTTTAAGGTTTATATTCACAAGTTAACTCAAAAAATATAACACTAGCTGAGTGCAATGCTCCCACTTCCGTCACATGCACTTCAAGTTTCAAGTGTGTTAATCTGCCCAATTCTGAGAAATCTGGCCCATGCACTAAAAGGTTCACACGCTCTATACAAGGCAAATTCCGAGAAGCTTGCAAACCGCCTGTAACAGCAACAAATCAAACCAAAATTGCTGAACTAGTAGTTTGTCGCATTTCATGGTAACCTTACCTTATATGTAAATAATTGTAAATTCAATTTTAAGCTTCAGTTCGAATCGGCACAATAAAGTGGGCAGTAGTCCCAAATAAAAATAAAAATAGAGTTTTTTTAAATTTCACCGCGGATAAAAGTATAACTTATATCTTCTGGTTCAAATTTGTGATTGCCGTCAGAATTTTATTTTCATAAATATGTTAGCACTGTCATCAGGATTAAAATACAATATAATAATTTATGATTGTCCTCAGATTGCATATCTTTTGTATTTCTCGAATTTAATGGTCAGGAAAAGAAAAATTAATTTCGAAAATATTTCACCGCTTCTACCAAAATTGTTACGCGAATTACATATCCATAACGACGACATCCACATTTCATTTGTTCACCTTGACTTAATAAATGCACAGAATTTGTTTCTATTATTGTAAAATAAGCATAAAATAAATATCCAGTTACACTTTGTTCGCCTTGAATTAATAAATACATTTTCCCACAGAACTTATTCCCAATTACTGTAGAGTAAGCATAAATTAAGTATAAAAACCGATGTAAGAACAATAATTTTTTGAAGTCTTGTCAATAAAGTGGAATACGGCGTTACGATGTCTAAAAAGCAGTTTTTTTCGACAACCACTCGGTCGAAGCTTTAATTCGCGTGACCGTTTACAGAAATAAAACACAAAATTAATATTTTAATATTGAGTATTGAGAGATCGTTCACGCTTCACTTATGATGATCGAATGTTTATGCAAGTATTCCAAATATTATTAAAATATTATTTTTCTTAAAATGCAATACAATCCATGTGAATGCATAACAATTTGAGACAAAATACTTTAGGAAGCTACAACCATATTTCTTTTCAGGCTCGCGGATGCAACAGGATGGCTGAGCACCACTCAATGACAAAATGCCAATCTACCCGAGACGCAGTCCAATTCCCATCCACTCCGCCTTTCTGTAGCGTCCCACATGGCAAAATACCCTTAAAATTGGGAACAACTCATAGGGTAAATTTACTTTGATCCAAATGCATTAGTTTTATTCAGGTCAGATAATAGAATTATATGTATATAAGATATAACAAATTTATGATACTTTCCTAACTTTAATTAATAATCCCTTGGGATTTTACTAACCAAAAAAATTAATATGAAGTTTCAATTAATGTGTGCAAAATTCAAAATACGAGTAGCACTAGACAGATTGAATTACATTTAAATACGTACATTCAAAAATAAAGGCTGACTAATTTTTAACTAAATTTATTTTCTCAAGTAGCATTTGATTTTTTTCAAATACATGCATCAGTCTGATGGGTGCGAGGTTTTGGTTTTCCGGGATTTTGGGTTTTCTGGATTTGGGATTTCGGGATTATGACCCCAAGCCTCTTGGGCCTCTTCTGATTATTGTCTAACCGACAGTAGGGAATATGCAAAACCATGGTTATATTTTTTCAAAAATAATAATCAGTATCAAAGGCATTTTTTCTAAAATGAAAATTGTGATTATTATAATCGTATTCACTTGATATTGCCACCAAAATAATAAGAATTTTTTGTAATTAAGTTTTTATCTACTTATATGATCTCAGATGATAATGCTGGGCTGTCGAATAATCGTTCTAGTATTACCGTCATTAGAATTCCTCTATCCTGATTTCGTATTTGTCATTGTTTTTTGGTTTTAGGAGGTTTATAGCCTACATGCAAAAGGCATTCAAATAATGTGCACCATGCTAAGCTTCTACCAAGAGCGGCGGAGAAGGAGGGAGTGGCTGAAAAGGTCGGAACCCCTATGAATTCTCTGCGACAGCACTATTATTTTTACTGTAGTATAATGCTATAAAAATAGTATTATTTAAAAATAATCGATAAAAAATTACCGCAAAACATTAAGATCAAACGTAGTAAAGTCTTAACTATGCCATACTGGAAAAACGTATTAGAACGATGAATATGAGGGCGGACGTTTGTAGTTTTCTGTTACCTGAGTAAACAAGAGTGAAATCATGCATAAATGGCTTTCAGGCTAGTGCTGCAAGCGCCCCTGTCTCTTTAAAACCTTGGCAAGCCTCAAAGCACGTTAAATTTTTTATCACAATTAAGTTGGTGGTGTAGGTCCACATGTAACGTTCTTGGTTAGCACCGATCCCGGTCTGGTACAAAATCTCATAAGGGCTTGTGTCAACCCTCGTATAGCCTCACTGCTTGCAAAGACAACCGTGGGATTCTTAGGTGAACACAACCAAAAAAACCACCGGAGGACTTGTAGAGGAGGACTTGTAGAGGAGGACTTTGAAAATCCCTTTCTGGGAGGATCAAGGCTGCTGAAGTCACCAGTTGACAAAGTAGCAGCATCGCAAAGAAGCAACGGACGAAGCGCGCCACCAGCTCTCCAGAAATCTGATTTCCACAAGCTATGTAGGTGAGCAAATAAAGGAGCTGTAGAAATGCTGGAAGATGTCAAAAGACGCTCGATCCATCGAGCGATAAGATACGCATCAGAGGTCTTTACGAGCTCTCGGCAATTCAGTTGCATGACGAGAAAGGAAAGGAAATGATTCATCAGAAGACTTCTTCGCAAACTTCGCCTTGCCTAAAGGTAATATCGAAAGGCAGGTTGCCGATGACGAACCCCGGAGTCCAAGCGGTCCAATCAAATGGTGTTGCAAACTACCGGAACTGAGGAAAATGATGTTTTCACGGCTTATGTTAATTTTCTAAACACACATATCACAAATGCTACCTACGTTGAGAGGCCAAAGTCAAATAAGCTGAGGCGAATCAAGTTATGCATAAATGAGGACTGAGCTAAGCTTATAAACAAGAAAAACGTATTTCAAAAAATATGCCAAAGGCATATTCTCAAACTAAAATTAAAACCTTAATTGAAAAATCTGAATCTTTTTGTAAAAAATATTTCAAAACAAGTCATAAAAGTTTCTTCCCTGCAAAATTTCAAGGGAAATATAAAAGAGGTAAGTTGTTAGCGCAATCTTTAACAAGGCATCGAATAACGAAAATATTTTTGAAATTGAAATAGACGGACCCAAAATTTTTAATCCGATAGAAATTGCAAACAACTTTAATACAGACTTTGTATCAATAGCAATAGCCACAAAATCAAAACCAAAACCCTCACAGAGTAATTGCAATTGTTCTCTATATTCAGATCTGAATGCAGATATATTATTAAGCAATCGCTTTACTTTTAAAGAGTTTTCTTCTTTTGAAATATATAGGTATTAAAATATTTTGAGACTCGATTACAATCGATCTAGCACTTCGGACAAAATCACAACCTGTCTTTTGTTATGTATTACCGTCTACATAGCTGATGTGCTAAAAATGTTATTTAATAAAAGTGTTAGCACTGGTTGTTTTTTCTGCCTTTATTAAAGGTTCCTGATGACCTACCACTTTTAAAAAAAAAATTGTAATCGAAGGCGAATGAATAACTACCGGCTTATCTCTATACTACCGAACTTTTCCAATCTCTTTGGAAAATGCATGAAGGGTCGAATTTTACGCATCTTGAATAAATTCAATCAAGCCACCTGACACTAATGGCATATACCCGGTTATGTAAAAAAAAGAATAGACTAGTTTCTGGCAACTCTGAAAAGAATCTTCACTGCTAGCCTGGCACTGGCAAGGAGTACACGCTCGCCAAGAGCTTTGAAAAGCATGTAAAGGTTAGTCGAGCTCCATGTGGGCAAAACTGCTTTGCGAATGCATCTTCTGTCTAAGATGCACCATGCTTACCAACGCGAAAAATCCGGCGGGACTGTGCTTCTAAATTTAGTAGGCAGAATTGAGGGCGCCCTCGACAAGAAGCAATATGTCCTGGGTATTTTCATCGACATTGAGGGTACTTTCGACAATACAACTTGAATAAGATATTATTTATGGATGCTGACTGCGGCGTAAACAGGGGTTGCCCGCAAACCTGCGCTCTATCTCCACTGATATGGTGCATGTTGGACGACTCACTTCTTACCGCCCTTTGTAGGTCTGACGTCAATTCACAAGTATACGTGGATGATGAGGCTGTACTGTTTGCTGGATCGTGTCTAGGGACTGATTGCTGTAGCCTGAGATGTGTTTGAAGATTGAGCATCAGAATTGGGCTTTCAGTCAATTCTATCAGAATTGAGGTTTTTCTCTTTATGAGAAGGAAGAAGCTGGCTGGTCTGACTCATCTACTGCCTAAAGGCATCACCATCTAATGCTCCAAAGAAGCTAGGTATTAGGGTGTCATCCTAGATAACAAACTTCTATATAGACTAAACATGTTACGTCGAAAGCCTCTAAGGCACTGTCGGCCTTCTGGCAGTGTAAAGGAGCTATCGGCAAGATATGGGGTCTGTCACCGCGAAATGTCCTTTGGATCTACACGGGTATGATAAAGCCAATTATATCCTATTATTCCTGATTTTACCAGTCATCGAAGAACGGTCTGTCTCTGCTGCATTGGGGCTTTTCATATCACGTCTGGCTCCGTTCTAGAAGTATTGATGAGTCTTCATCTTTCTGATATTCATATCATGGGCTGCATTCTCAAAGCCATCTTCGGTTTAAAAGAACCGGCCTTTGGTACAACACGCACTGGAGCTTTGATGACCTTGCGCGGGGACTGTCTTAATACTTCAGTCTTATAGACATGCCGTCTGATGCAATGACACCAGAACTTCTGAAATCGACTTTCCCTGCGCCCAAGACTAGCTTCGTCCAGAATTTAAGCCAGGAATGGAATGTATTCGGGACTTCACGGATATCTCCAAAACCGGTCTAGGATGCTGCGCTGCAGTCTTTCTGGGGATTGTCCCCCCAGATTTCTCTACCTGTTAGGAAAACTTGTGTCTGTCCTCCAAGGGGAGATATACGAAATCTTGAGTGGGATGATCTATATTGTGAAGACCTGGCGGTCGGGGCGAAACATTTGCATATGTAGCGACAGCCAAGCTGCGTTTAGGGCCTTGCCGAAGCCTCTAACATCTTGCGAGCTAGTTCGAGAATGCAAGACTTCACTGAATGCTTTCGGGCGTCTAAATTCACTTTTGTCGATCAACTTCCTAGGTATAGCGGAGGAGAGTTTTCCAGGACCCGAACATAGGTTAGGCCTGGCTGACAGGGTTTTTATTAACAGTTGGGCTTCATATGAGCACAACTTCAGATCACATGGCTTTCTAGGTTGCCAGCAAACCAAACGAATTCTTTCCGACATCTCTAAGGGGACAGTCCAGCTGCCCTGCGTAGGAAAGACAGCATGCTGCTGCTGGTATCGTGACGGGGCACTACACTTTCGGAAGGACTTAAATTTGCTGGGTATAAATTTGTATGATGCCAGCTGTGAAAGCTATGACGAAACCGCGGAGCACATTAAGAGAATTAACAAGGAGTACAATGGACTAGTTCTTTATTTGAGCACTCTTTTCTGATAGAAAAAAAGTGTCCCTTCACAGAATTTTTAGAGCCTTGAGTTTCTATACTGAGTGTGCGTCATCATCTCAGCTAATGCGTATTGTATGTAGATGTATAATGGTTAAATTTTGTTCATTTTGCGATTACGTGAGATATTTTTAATTAGTCATATGCATTCTCTTTGCCACTTACGGAAATAAAATGCTGCACGGATTCATTTGATGTAGCTTTCTAAATGGAATCATCTACCATAGTCACTATAAGACATACCTTATAAAGATAGATAAATTGTACATCTTCATATTCAGGACTCAGGTCTACAATGTTTCACAAGACTTTGGGAGAGTCATTGAATAGAGATAAACGCTCATGGTAAATAGCAAAATTAGCGTTTCCTTATGCTTTTACTGACACTGGTCTATATGATCAGTATGGTCTAGATGCGCAAAGAGTCTATTTACTTCATTCTTGGGCATCAGAATAACAATCCCTTCACTTAAAAGCCTTCTTGTTATGAAGAAGATAAGCCTCAGAACCAAATGCCTGAATAAAGATCACAACGGAAGGAAAACCGTTGGGGTTAGGGGCTAGAATATACCGGAGGTAGGCAAGCTTGTCGTAAGAGGCGACTAAAATCCACTGGGCCGGATTAAGATATTAAGCGACCCGTGCCAGAATCGGCCAGGTTGGGGGCCCAGTATAAAAAATAGCCCCATCTCTACCGGATCATCCAGATACTTGGCGACCTCCGGATCAGCCGGCCTTATCTGTCTCATGCGGATCTCTGGACAGACGGAATACCCTTTCTCCGCTACTCGTGGAACTAAAATGAGTTCTACAAATACAATTCAACACAATACAAATACAAACCAGGACCCCTTCAGAAAAAGCTCAAGGGTTACGAGATCTCCAACTGGAAAAGTCGTGCGGAAGCAAAGACCACCAAATAAGCTACAAAATCTCGAAAACCAAAATTCTGATCTCCGTGCCGAACTCCAAAATATGGAATTGCTCTGCGCTGAACTTAAAAATGAATTAGATGCCATTAAGACGCAATCTTAAACCGAGTCTGATTAGCGACTTAACCGACCGGGAAGTTTCACACGGAAGAAGAACATCGAATATCTAGTCCGAGAAACCGATTGGATACTCATAAAAAGACCAGGTATGAAACACAAAGCTGATTCCTCCCCTGAAAGTGTACAAGAAGAGACGGCAACCAGCTGCTGAGGTCAATAAAAAAAGCAACCGAAACAATGACCGCTGTCGTCAATAAACGTCTTTGGAATCTCGGATTAAAACAAGTTGCAAGCAATCTTGAAATCACTGTATTCAAGCGATTACAGAGTAAGATCCCGCAATAACGATATATGGAATGTCCTTAATCCATACAATTACCATTCACTTTCGAAAAAATTAAATGCCAAGAAGATTCAATAGCATGCGTACGAAAATAAAGCGGATAGACCCATATGCGTGGTAGATAGAGGCTTGAATGCCTCTTAACCTAAAGAAAACATTTTATTTGATTTAAAAAATAAAAGCTTAAAAATAATAGACGCCGCTAATATACTTGCGCAAAAACAGCACAGTGTTGAAAGCGAGACGACGACCTCAAGACGCGGTCTCTCTATTTTTGGGCTAACTTTCGACAAAACTGAAGGCCTATAAAGGATTTATTTATTCTATAAATTCAATTTTGTGACTTGTTGTCAAAATTGAACCCCAGCGAAAAAACTCGAGGCGGATTCCCCAATGTACACATTGTCAGGGATTCAGCCATATTCAGGCCTACTGCCAGAAGGAGCCTCGCTGTGTAAAATGTGCCGGAAAACACCTGACGCGAGAGTGCAGTGCCGCGAAAAAGTTCCCAGAGTCCGAGAAATCATAACAGCGGTCCAACCCCAAAGCCCTTAAAGAAGGGAAAGATAGCAAACGCCGTGATGTCCGCTAAAATAACCAATAATAACAACGTCAAAAATAAAAATGCGCTAGTGAAAAGTGGAAAAACGTACGCGCAAATAGCGGTGCGAGCAAATATAACAACTGTGAATCACCTGATCCTGCCTCAAATCTCTCTGGAAGCACAAATTGAACTTGACATATTTCAAATGACCACGGTGAGCATTAAAAATAAAAATTACTATTTTAGTATATCCTCAATCTATTGCTAATCGCGCTGCAAAATAGAAAAACACGAATTTATTATTGGTGGCGACTTTAATGCGAATCATACCTTTTGGGACTCAAGATGTATCTCACCAAAGGGCAAAACTCTCTGCAGGGCTAGTATAGAATGTGGTTGCCAATTTTACTCAACAGGCAGACTGACGTACTGGCCCTCGGATTTTTTTTTTGTACCCTTAAAATGTTCGTACACGGCGCGGGCGAAGGAAATTTAGAGAGTAAGAAAGGACAGGTACCGATGTATATTGTTTTCAAAAGTTTGTAAGTTATAACACCCGATCTGATGGACTTCTTTATCGGAAAACGCTAGTTACGTCAAAGTTCACGTCCCTCCGATTATTCTACAATTACCCTTTCATTGTGTGAAATCTTGGTTTAGAAACAAAGACCACCCAGATTATCCAACAAAGGAACTCACTGGGAAGATTTCTGAATAGAAGTTGTCGAAAATACTGAGTTAAAAGCACCGCTCAGAACTTCGTATCAACTTGAAAAAGAAGTTGAACGGTTTGTTGAAGTCATACATTAAGCGGCCTGGAATAACACTCCACGCGAACCGAACAAAGTCGCCAGTATCGGCATAAGATACCCGCCGCAGATCAAGGAAATGATAAGGAAGAAACGAAGAGCTCGGAAAAAGTGGCATGAAACTCGGGCTCAACAAGATAAAACGTCCTTTAATAGGCTCTGCAACTTGTTGAAAAAATCGATCAAGCACTTCAATAACCAAGGTATTGATAACTACCTAGAAAGCCTCACAGCGACAAAGGATACCAACTACTCCATATGGAGGGCCGTTAAAAGTGTTCGAAAGCCCCAAATACACGTGGCGCCAATAAGAAGAAACCAGGATGACTGGGCGAAAGAAGATAAAGAAAAAACTAACGTTTTCGCCGACCATCTTACAGAAACGTTCAAACCATTCCACGGGGAAGTGCTTCCAGAGAATGTCAATACGCTAGACGTGACGACGAACCTTCCAATGGCTTCACGTAGATAACTTAGAAAAGTTATAGACACGCTTAAGCCCAATAAAACCCCCGGATATGATTTAATTACGTGAGAGATACTTAAAGCGCTACCGAAAAAAGGTTTGCTAAAGCTGTTCTATCTTATAAATGCCGCCATAAGATTAGAGTATGTACCGCATCAGTGGAAAGTTGCCGAAGTTATTATGGTTCCGAAACCCGGTAAACCGCTTACTGAAGTCAAGTCATACAGACCAATATCGCTCCTCCCGACAATATTGAAGGTCTTCGAGCGAATCTTACTCAAACGTCTTAAACCGATTATTGACACAAATCGCCTCTTGCCCGATCATCACTTTGCCCTGAGAAGCCAACACTCTACTGTTGACCAAGTGCATCGAATAACCGATGTAATTGAACGAGCAATCGAGTGTAAGTTAGATTGTTCAAGCGCATTCCTTGACGTTTCGCAAGCTTTTGATAAGCTATGGCACGAAGGCCTAAAGTATAAACTTCGACAAGCCCTACCCCATCAATTGTCTTGTATTTTGAGGTTCATACCTGGAAGACCGACTCTTTCGTGTGAGACACGGAAACGAAAATTCCACTTTTAAGACAATAAAGGCGGGGGTGCCGCAAGGAAGTGTACTTGGCCCTCAGCTATATTTGCTTTTTACTCGCGATATACCGCAAACGGACGACACTGTCCTAGCCCCATTTGCTGATGACACTGCCATTTTGGCAACGGCTAAAACAGTCGAAGAAGCAACTGCCAAGTTGCAGCGTGCCCTTACATGGATTAACAATTGGATAAAGACTTGGCGATTCGCGCTTGATGAAAACAAGTCTATTCACGTGAACTTAACTCTCAGGAAAATTGAGAATCCGCCAAATATCTTGGTATGACACTCGACGCTACACTTAAAAACAAACGTGTGTTAAACCTAGTATACTCACAGCTTAATTAACTTTATACCATATTGCAATAATAATCTACTTTTTTAATTTCTTTAACTTTAATCCTTTACAATTGTTCTTTTAATCCATTAGATTTTGCTTAAGTTGTTCCAAATGTCTTTTTTTTTTCTTTAAACCCTTCCGGTTGTAGTATAATATTTTTCTTCTTATTCCAAACCTCGAAGTGTAAGGACCGTGTTCACATTTAAATCCTTAATTATATCTGCCATCAGATAAAACCGTGTTTTATTTCAATTCTTTTAAAACAGGGTAGCAAAAAGGCTTGTTTTACTCTCAACATTTTTGGTGACTCCGACGTGATAATTACGAGTATCACACGTTTTTTCTAAACTTTTTTTATTTAAAACAATCTCGAGTAATTTCCAATTATTATCGCCGAACAGGGAGATGATTTACCAGCAAAATCAAATCTTGCTGGCCAACGTGGAGTATCTGGGACTGCCGACTCCAGTGCTCTGAAATTTAGTCAACTCAAATTGAAGACATTAGATGCTCTTAAAATGCGGCGTTTTGTGACCATGCAGCAAATGGATAGACTAAGCTTATTTGCCGTTAAAGCCAACGAGGACCCGTTGTCTCTATCATTGCCCGATCTCCAAATACGTATGGAGGTGCTGGAGTCAGCCTTCCATACCTTTAATGGGGTCCAAGGACAAATCGAGACAACGGGGAAGTCTCGAAACCCGAACGATCCAAGTACGAGGAGATGTACTTCTTTACGATAGCTACGATGAAAGTTCTAATCAATAAGAAGCCCCCGGAAAAGGATTATTCAATGGATGTGTCCCATATTTCGCATTCTCATCGCCTTGATTCGGTAAAGTTACCTATAATCGAATTTCCTTATTTTTCAGGTGACCTGACTAAGTGGATGGTTTGGCACAATCGCTTTTTATCGTTAATGCACGCTTTCCAAACAGGCGAAATTTCATTACCTGTTGTCGAAGCTAAGCGACACTGCGATTGCACCAATTGAAGACTAAAAATCGAAGACGACAACAACGATGCGGCTTTGGCACGCTTAAAGGAACGGTTTGAAAATTGAAAAATTATCGCACATATACAGCGCATGTTCAGTTTTCCCAAAATCCAGAAGGCATCTGCAGTGAAATTGCGAAACTTAGTGGATAAAATAAGCAACTACTTGACCGGGCTCAGCAACTTAAAACGACCAGTGGATCATTGGGATGATCTTATAGTGTTTCTCATCACCTCTAAATTGGATGCAGCAACCCTTAGTAAGTGACACGATGAAGCTCCAGTGGATCGGCTTCCCAGTCTACAAGAAATAACAGGATTCCTCAAGAAAACAGAAGCTTTTAGAGGGTAATGTAGCAAACAATTTATTCAATTCTGATTATTCTTTAAAAGGTGAAAACAGTACACATAAGACTCATAAAAATAATTCAAAACACAATGTAAAATCCTTTATATACCGTTGTCACAAATTGCAAAATTTATCTATTCAAGATCGTTTTAACCAAATTAAAAAACTAAGTTTATGCTTAAATTGCTTAAAAACAACCGATCACACAAGCGTTAATTGCCCATCTAGTTCATGTCGTAATTGTGGCAGCAAGCACCATACACTTTTGCACTTTAGTGAAAACTTCATTTCTTCAGTACCGCTAACCCTACTTAGTTCAAGCAGTCACCCAACTATCGCATATCAACCATCAAATGCTGCTTCTGCCTCACAAAGGCTCCCTATTATTAGCTTCGCTGCAATATCACCGGCACATCCCTGCATTCTAGCGCTGCAACCACCACGGCGGTGGTTAATATTTTTAATAAGCTCCAGCAACCCATACCATGTCGTGTTCTGTTGGATTCTGGATCGCAAGTGCACCTCCGAGAGACTTATGCAGTATTTGGGAACTCCTCGGCTTCCATCCCTTACCTCATTGACTTGTGCTAACAACATCATAACCTCTGCGAAATACACAACTGTATTCACCATCACTTTTCGCATCAACGGCTTCCAGGCTACGGTGATGCCACACATCACTGGCCATATACTTTACAAAAAAATCGAAATAAATAACTGGAATATTAGGAAAAATTTTAACTTATCTGATCATTGGTTCAATATTTCACAACGCATAGATTTACTCCTAGGAATAGATCTATTCTTCAGCCTTCTATGTGTCGGTCAAATTCGGGGTAGACGGGTAGTAGCAGGAAAAATACCAGACTCGATTGCTTCGAATAAATACAGTTTATGTTAACAATACAAGAAACATCTCTTCAGTCTGATTCAGATGATCTATTGAACAACTCTCCAAGGGAGTTTTGGCAAATTGAGAGCTTCGATTCCTTGTAATCAAATTTAACTAAAGAAGAGAAACAATGCGAATCTCACTTCGTTGCCAATTATTCACGATTAGACTCTGGCCGTAATGTGAGATTGCACATTAAGCATAGTCCCAACATACTTGGAAACTCTTTTGACATTGCCAAAAGGAGAATTTTGTCTCTCGAAAGGAAGTTTCGGGGAAACTCCGAATTATGCCAGCAGTACTCCAAATTCATGAGTAAATTAATCGAACGTTCACATATGGAGATAGCACAAGACGTGGACTTCACCACACCCCACTATTTTCTTCCTCACCATGGTGTTCCTAAGCCATCAAATTCTTCTACAAAGCTGCGTGTAGTATGCGATGCGTTTGCAAAACCAAGTTTTGGGAAGTCTCTAAATGAAATTTTGATGGTTGAGCCAATCATTCAACCTGATCTGCTGTCTATAGCATTGAGATTTCGCATACACAAATTTGTAATGACAGCGGACATTACAAAAATGTATCACCGAATTCAGCTAGATCCAGCTGATAGAAAATTCCATTACATCTTATGGAGAGATTTAACTGGAGATTGTCCACTGTCACATTTGGAACCGCATCTTGCACTTTCTTATCAACGCGTACGCTGAAACAATTGTCTGTCGAAGAAGAAAACGACTTTCCTTTAGCCGCAAAAGCCATCAACACGGAATTTTATGTCGATGACTTACTTACAGGCTGTGGCTCTCTTGATGAGTTAACGGCTCTTCAGATAGAACTAATAATGATGTTAAACAAGGGCGGTTTCACGAGTAGTTTAAAAAAGTGGTGCACAAATTCGCGATAGCTTTTAGAAGACATACCCTTAGATGATCGAGAACAATATTTTAAAATCAAAGACGGAGATGCAGTAAGAACTTTAGACATAATATGGAATCCAGAGACTGATAGTTTTCATTACGAAATAGCTCCTAAGTATACCCTCCAGGCCAATTACGAAAAGGACTATACTGTCCGACATAGCATACATCTTTGACCCATTTGGATTAATTAACCTGATAATTGTTCTCGCTAAAATTGTTATGCAACAATTATGGCGCCTTAAATTTACATGGGACCAAGCATTGTCGCAAGATCTTCATCATCGCTGGGTGAATTTTAGGGATAAATTGCATGAGCTTCACGACTTACAAATAAATCGGCGCATATTTTTTGGTCATTCTAAAGGTTGTCAGCTGAATGCATTCTCTGATAGCTCCGAAGACTCTTATGGTACCTGCACAAGGGATGATACAACAAAGGTTGAGCTCCTTTGTGCCAAATCGAAGGTAGCGTCGGTAAAGAAGCTTAGCGTACTTCGGTTGGAACTGTGTGCTGCAGTTATCATGGTTCAACTGGTTAAACGAGTAAAGACTATTTTTGCTGCAATGTTTCAGGAGATCACCTATTGCACTGACTCAACGATTGTGTTACAGTGGATCACAGAAGAGTCTTGTAACTGGCAGACATTTGTGCCAAATCGCATATCTGTAATCCAACAAAATACCTTTGCATCCCAATGGCGACATATCGTGTCGGAATTAAATCCTGCTGGTACAATTTCTCGAGGAGCATACCCTTCGATGTTAATCAGCAACAAGTTGTGGTTCAACGGGCTGTCGTTTTTGAAATTAGCAGGAAGTGAGTGGCCCAAAGCGAAGAAATATAAAAATCATTTTAACTGGCAAGTTGAAGAAGATCTGCTTCAAAGGATCGAATTTCATAATAATTATTGTTCTCTACTCAGGATCGTTTCTTATATTTAAATTAAGATAAAATAAAAATTTACATACGTTTGGACCTCCTAACGTCGACGAGCTAAACATAGCGCTTCACGGATTAGTTAAATATGTGCAATTAACTAATTTTAAAAGGGAAGTCTCAAATTTATCTAACAATAACGAATTATTTTCGAGATGTCACATCAAATAGCTTTCACCATTTTTAGATGCTGAGGGGATACTCCGTATTGGAGGACGAATATCGAATTCATCTCTTGATTACAGCGCAAAACATCCGATATTATTGCCGAGAGATCATCTCTTCACCTCCACTCTTGTAAATCATCTTCACATCAAGCATCTGCATACAGGTCCTCAAGCGCTTTTAAGCATAATTCGAAACCGTTTCTTGCCCATCCGTGGCAAACTTGTGACACGGAAAGTCGTGCATCAATGCGTTCGATGTGTACCAGCTAAACCAGTAATTAATCACCAACTTTTGGGCAATTTACCTCAGTTACGCGTTCATCAAGGACCTTTAATATTGTTGGGGTTGGTTTCGGTGGCCCCTTTCGAATCCATTTTCATCATCGAGGAACCGCGCCTTTTAAAGCATATGTCGCTGTGTTTGTTTGCTTCGTTACTAAGGCCGTACATTTGGAGTTGGTGGAGGACCTTGCAGCTAATAGTTTCTTGGGTGCTCTTAAGCGATTTGTAGGTCGCCGTGAACTGTGCTCTGCCATACACAGCGACAATGCAACCAACTTTATTGGAGCACGTAACCAACTACTGGAATTGTATCAAATGATCCTTAAGCGTGAGAATCGGGAAGTCATAATCAACTCGTGTGCGGCGGATGGAATTGCTTGGAAAACTATACCTCCTCGATCTCCCCACTTTGGTGGTTTGTGGGAGGCCGCAGTCAAGAGCGCCAAGTTTCATATGAGACGTATCTTACAAGATTCGTCTCTTACCTACTCCGAGCCAAATACCTTACTAATTCAAATTGAATCTGTTCTCAATTCCAGGCCTCTAACACCAATGTCGGAGAGTCCTGATGATATCCAAGCCCTCACCCCTGGTCATTTTATCATTGATACTGCTCTCAATGCAACCGTTAAACTAAATTTGCTACAACACAACATCCGAGCTTTTACACGCTACCAGCAGCTGCAGCGTTACGTTAAGGTGGTCACAAGAATATTTGCAAATCCTTCAGCTACGAACCAAATGGGCAAAAGGAGGCTCTGCAGTAACTGTTAATGACGTCATATCATCGAAGAAGAAAATATTCAACCACTTAAATGGAGATTGGGTCGAGAGCTTCAAGTGCATCCTCATTCTGGTAAAGATGGCATTGTGCGGGTAGTCACACTTAAGACCAGCAATGGCGAGACTCAGCGTGCTATAACGAAGATTCGGTGACTTCCTATTGAAGGACCTAAGTCCCTTCAAGAGGGGGAGAATGCTAAACCTAGAAGACTCATAGCTTAGTTAACTTTATATTGCTATTATATTCTAATTATTTAATTTCTTTAATCCTTCACAATTGTTCTTTAATCCATTACATTTTGCTTAAGTTGTTCCAAATGTTATTTTTTTTTCTTTAAACCCTTCCGGTTGTAGTATAATATTTTTCTTCTTATTCCAAACCTCGAAGTGTAACGACCGTGTCCACATTTAAATCCTTAATTATATTTGCCATCAGATAAAACCGTGTTTTATTTTAATTCTTATAGAACAGGGTAGCAAAAAGGCTTGCTTTACTCTCAACAACGTAAAGAGCTTGAGATTAAGTATAGAGACATGTATTGGCTTCTTGGAAAGTATTCCAAGCTCTGTATAGAAAATAAATTGCGGTTATACAAGCAAGCGCTAAAACCGGTCTGTACATGTCTTACAGACATTCCAAAGCAAAGTTCTTCGAGGATTTGTTAATGCACCGTGGTACATTAGAAACGATGATATCCACAAAGACCTAGAGTCGAAAACGTTCAGAGCGAAATTATAGTGTTTGCGTGAAAACACAAAAAACAAGGACATACGAATATTTCTGTGCAACAGATCCTTGACGAGACAAATTTATTGCGCCATCTGAAAAGGACTAAGACTCTCGATCTAGCGCGGTGATCAGCAGCGCTTAATTTTTAAACTACGCAGGAATTTTCAATGGAAAATCGCCTGCAAAATATCTTATAAAAACAAAATAAAACTCGAAAGAAGATCTATTTGTTGAGCGTGAACTCAGTCGTAGTCTGTATAAGGGAGGTGTTTTTTAGTGAGTAAGAATCTCACACTACTATAAGCCCAAAGCTTATAGTGTCTATGAAGATTTCTTACCTACCCACGGAAAGGAAATAAAAACTAAAAAAAAAAAACGGAAGGAAAACGGATAACGATTATACATAATATAACTGAAATGCAGCGGATACGGTAGATAAGAGTTTCCTACAAAATCTTGTGGCAGCTGTCAATTATTATTTTTCACGCGTATGTTATGAAGCGAATTCGTTCTGAAAAATTGGTTTAGATCGAACGTTTCGGTCATTTCCGGTTTTGGCCCATCAACGATCGCATGAATGAAATCTTTATTCGAGATAGATTGATGAGCATAACTCTTATATATCCGCGTCTCGTTCAAAGGATCTGAACACTCTATCCAAAATTGGCCGACAAAATAAACGGAGATGGTTGTCATCACCGAACAACGACAGTTAGGTGCAAGTCGTATGTGAATGTCGCAGGTGCAGCAGTCCGCCTGGCCCCGTAATTTTCTACCATGGAGTGTGGGTTGACTCACGACCTATCTTTGGCGACCTCTTTGGGTGGGTTGTTGGTGTAGCCATAAAGGTGGCAGCTGCACTGTCTAGGCTGATGCCCAACGTTGTCGGCTTGTGAGAGGCTAAAAGAGGGTTACTCGCGTCGGTTGTCAACTTTATGCCATGCCTTACCAAGAGGTTTCCGGGACCCATCGTATCGCTAGATTGGGAGCGCAGAAAGATAGCGACATGCATAAAAGAACGCCACCAAGCTAGCAGTGGGAAAAGTATGAGGAGATTGTGGGTAGGTAGGACACAGCAACTCATACCCGTGCTGCGCCCGTTTCGGGAACGAAGTCATGGTCATGTGAATTACTACCTCACCCAACTTCTTTTAGGGCATGGACAGTTCAACGCATTTCTCCACGGCATGGTGGTGGAAGCATCATTCAGATGCAACTATTGTCCTGCAGTGAATGATACTTCCGAGCATACCTGATACTCGCGCCCCAAAACATCGTCTCCGCAATCTAAAGATGCGAGAATACATTGAGGACCGTGGGTGCCTACACCCAGTCGGTAATAAAGGAAAAGAAAATGAAACAACAGGCTGTCAGCTTCCTTACCTTGATACGAAGCCAACCTTCGCAGGTTTACTTCGCCTATCAGCAAGGCAATGTACTGAGCATGAAGATAGGGCTCGCAAAATTAATTGCCGAAGTGGGAGTACTGTGAGCGTTGCTAATTTCTACCACCGCTAAGAGACGATGGTACCCTTACACATCCCTGGTGGTCGTCTTTTAGATGAGAGACAAGCTTACTCGTTACTGTCGCGCGGTTCTAAGAAGCGGTTACTCCACTCTGAAGCAATTCTAACACGATTCAGGGTGAATCAAAGTCACGCGGCAAGATAGGCGTTTTTATGAATATCCGGTTGGTTCGATTTTAATCATTGTAGGACTAGTAAAGTAATAAGTCTCTACTGTACTTCTAAGAAGAGTAACATCTTTCCCTCTTCAAAAAAAAACTGCTAAACCCGAGCTAACTAAACAGCTTTATTGGTTGGGAGAGTCCACCCCGGACCATAAGCGAGTAAGTATTTATGACTTCGAAAGCAGTGGCAGCATTTCAGTACTATCACATTTCAGAACTGTCGTTATCTACACGTGGCTGCCTAGAATACCGTGGTTGTAAACATGCTCTACTTCACTCATTTCGAGTTTCTATCCTAACCAAGAATCGTTTACCACCAAGAGACATATCTATAAAAAGTACTGTCTACTTTGTTTCTGTAGTTCTCAAAATTTCCATTTTGCGGTCATGTGACTATTACAGATATCTGAACACGTCGATAATCATATTATGTGAATGAGGGATGAGCTGTTTTTGGCTAAAAAATTTGATGCTTACCTTGACCTACAACCAAAGGCATACCTTCTTGTCAGTAGATGGAAACAGTTAGTCGGAATTTCCTCAGTTATAAGACATTGACGAGCAATATGAAATTCCCTAGCCAATCACTTCCCAGAAAAATCCTTCAGCTGCCAGCTGTCTGTTCCACAATTCAGAATTTCCACCTCTGTAACCGGATATCGATTTGAAGTGAGCCATTTTCTATTTTTGTTTTTTTGTAAGTTTTCTACCACCATACGTCGTTTATTAATTGAATGTGATACAACGGCACACGAATGCCAAGATATAAATATCGTCATTAATTATCAGTATCTGAGCATCTGCACATCAAGCCAGAGTCATGCGTCGTTGGCAGTCGGTTTCCGATTTTAGTTTATTCGAAAGCACTTCAAAAGTTGTGTTGTCATCGCTGGGGTTTTCCATTAAAATTGCAATTCGACCCACCACACCACTAACGCTGACTCCTGCCACCACAATATTTGAAACAGTATTGTTTTGTTTTGCTCGACGGTCATACTTGATGGGTGGTGGATTTTTGATGGAGGTATGTGTCCTTTTTATGCACCGTCTCTCAATTTGTGGAAGTTATACACGTCCTCGTCCTCGTACTATGTGACAACATTCTGTGTACTCACCCAGACAGTCGAGTAGTGAGACATGGTAGTATAGTGGTGGCGCAGTGGTATGGAACAACCATCACCCTTTTGCGAACGTGAACTTTCCCACATGAAGAGCGACCAGGCAGAATTAATTTCGTTTGCGGTCGCCGCGATGTATCGATCATATGGATGCAATTTTAAATCAGACGGACGTACAAAGAAGGCTCGGCCCGATAGACACAGATGCAGGAGCAATTTTGTCCAGTGAATGGCCTAACCACTGCAACGAGGAAACAGAATCAATAATGATACAGTGAACAGGGTACATTCCCGTCGAGCCGATCCCGTACTGTCAACCTGTCGGTCGCTAACATACGGAGGCATAGTAGTTCTGCGAACAGGTCAGTAGTCGATGGGGGTTTGAGGAGCGTTACACGAACAGTTTTGACGTTAATTAAAAAAAAGGGAAACAAAAGGAAAACAAGGACCAGAACAAATGAAAGGAGTCATGTGGGCAGTATGCAAATTCCACCGGCTTTCTAATTAAATTGAGTTTAGCATCAGGGGCTGGACATTGAAACTGACCGCGGATTCAGATGGCTTCCTAATTTTTTTTAAAGCAGTTTTTTCCAGTTAAAGTAGAATTAAATGATTGACGTGACGCCGTTTAGGTAGCTAATGCGAGGCGTTATTTTTCACATAATTTTCTGTGCGATAAACTTTTTATTCATTTGAAATTTTTTTAATGTAATTGGAGGGCACTTAATTCATATTATATAAACTATGGATAAAAGATGTGTAGCAGTACGTGACGCAGAATTGAAAACAAAATCCGCTGGTAGTTGTTCTGCCAAATGTACGAGTAGGTACTTCTAGAGGTTGATTCCACTGCATTTTACTATACTCTTAGTATCGTCGGTGTTTGTGTTTACTTTTTGTTTGTAATTATGACTAGGGAATTCAGGATGGACCTAGCCAATATACGTGGACTAAAAAGTAATCACATTTCTGCGTAAGTACAGACCAGCTGTTTTGGCACTTAGTGAAAAACAGGTAGATCCAAGCCCGCACCTCTCAGATCTGAAGCTACCTGGCTACGAACTAGTGCCACTATTCTTTCCTCATCGCGGTCTCGCCATCCAGTACGGATGTTGCTTACCAAATTCCACCACAATGTAGTCCCTGTTCCAATCCGGAATTCAATTTCATGTGGTTAAAATTCCATTTCAGTAAGCAAACTATCCACTACTGCTTTATTTACAGAAGCCCCAAACTGGACAGCAACTCGACCTTTAACGAGTTTGATGCGCTGTCTGACTACATTCAAAGAATTATATCCCTGTATCCTCATATTGAAATCGTGATTACGGGCGATTCAATATACACAATTATGGTTGGCTTCGACATTCTGGACAGACAACACCCGAAGGACAGTGTGTTGAGATCTTCGCTGCGGAAAATAATTTAACCCAGCTTGTAAATGAGCCCACACGAATACCAGACGTTGATAGTCATACCGCTAAAATCCTGGACTTTTTAACTTCCCACCCTGATAAGTACACCGTCGATGTGCTTTCCCCTCTAAGCTCGCCAGACCATTGTGTTATATCAGCTAATTTCTTATACGAGGGCGGGTCAATAAGTCCGTGACTTTTTGAATTTCTGACCTCTTTACTGAAAAAGCAACACTGCTTCTGTCAACAGGCATCTGTCAGTTGACTCCTGTCAAAATTAAAACTTGCTGCGTTAGTTAGTTTGTGTTTGACAGCTATTTTTATCAGACTACTCACTAATTTGAGGAGAAAATGGAAAAAAGTGAATTTCGTGTGCTTATTAAGCATTATTTCTTGCGAAAAAAAACCATTACCGAGACCAAGGCTAAGCTTGATAAATACTATGGGGACTCTGCACCATCGATTTCAATGGTAAAAAAGTGGTTTACTGAATTTCGTTGTGGCCGTACAAGCACTGAAGATGCCCAACGTCCTGGACGCCCAGTTGAGGTCTCTACACCCGAAACAATCGAAAAAATTCACGATATGGTGTTGGCCGACCGAAGATTGAAAGTGCGAGAGATTGTGGAAGCCGTAGGGATCTCGCATGGCTCAGTGGTTTCAATTTTCAATGATCACTTGGGCATGAGAAAGCTTTCCGCAAGATGGGTGCCGCGTTTGCTCACAGTCTACCACAAACGCAATCGTGTAACAACTTCACAGGAAGGTTTGGCGTTGTTTAATCGCAATATGGAGGAGTTTTTGCGCCGTTTTGTAACCGTGGACGAAACATGGATCCATCACAACACACCAGAGAACAAACAACAGTCAAAACAGTGGGTTTCTAAGGGTGAATCGGCGCCAAAGAAGGCCAAGGTGGGTTTGTCAGCCAATAAAGTTATGGCGACTGTTTTTTGAGATGCACGCGGGATAATCCACATTGACTACCTTCAAAAGGGAAGAACAATCAATGGGGAATATTATGCCAACTTATTGGACCGATTCAATGACGATTTGAAAAAGAAACGCCCTCATTTGGCCAAGAAAAAAGTTCTTTTCCACCAAGACAATGCAAGGGTGCACACATGTGCAGTTGCCATGGCAAAAATCCATGAATTGGGCTATGAATTGCTCCCTCATCCACCCTATTCTCCAGATTTGGCTCCGAGCGACTACTTCTTGTTCCCAAACCTGAAGAAATGGCTTGGTGGAAAAAGATTTGACTCCAATGATGAAGTCATCTCGCAAACAAAGGCCTATTTTGAGGACCTCGACAAATCATTTTTTTTGGAAGGGATAAAAAAATTGGAGAAGCGTTGGACAAAGTGTATAGAGCTCAAGGGAGACTACGTTGAAAAACAAAATTATTTTTTTATCAAAAAATCTGTTTTAATCCGAAAGTCACGGACTTATTGACCCGCCCTCGTATACAGACCACACAGTTAGAGAAAAAAATTCTTAAAAGAACCGTATGGCAGTACGAGAAAGATAACGACGTGGATGCCGCAGCTGACATAATCACAGAAACTATTCTCATTGGAATGAGATGCTTTATCCCTCATCGGATGAAGAGTATCAAACCAAAAGAAAAGGCATGGTACGAATCGAGCTGTAAATAGGCTGTCAGGGTTAGAGAAATGTTTTTTCGGTCCTACAAGACCAACACGACAGAGGACAACCGAAAAAAGTTCAAACGAGCCAGAAATGACTGCAACGTCTTTCTCAGGCGTAAGAAATTCAGAAATGTTAGAAATTCTGACTCATCCTCCATCCCAACCCTCATTTATAATGACATTCCATCTGTCAGTTCTTTGGATAAGGCCAATCTGAATGCTGTACATTTTGTGGCTAGCTCAGCACTCCCAGATGTGATTTGTCCCCGCCTACACTTGAGCGCATCAAATCTTCAATGGGAAGAATCCACTTTCGCACTCGTGTAGAATCAAGAGTGCTTAAAGATCTCAACATATGTACATAAATCCGCTGGTCCAGATGGTATACTCGTATCTCCCCTGGAAGAGGTGTTCGTTCACGCTGGCAAAACCACTGCGTAAGCTTTTTCATCAATCCTGCTCTTTAGGACTCTTTTCGCGCAGATGGAAAACAGCATTTTTCCCAAAAGGGCGTCCCTAAAAAGGGCGAATCTTCTTCTCTCTCCTCCTACAGACCCATTGCACTTACGTCCCTTCTCGCCAAACCGCTGATAAACCGTCATCTCATGAAACATCTCGAAACACGAAAACTTCTCAATGGCCGGCAATATGGTTTTCGTAGCAACAGGTCCACTGGTGATTTGATGGCATGTCTCACCGAAAAGTGGAACCAAAGCGTACATCAATCTGGCGAAAGCAAGATAGTTGCACTTGCATTTGACAGAGTTTGGCATCAGGCTCTTTTGTCGAAAATGCGTGCTTTTGGGATCGATGACTCTCTTATTCAATGGATTAGAAATTACCTTTCGGAACGTTGAATTCAAGTCTGATATTCACAAAATAAATGCTGGTGTGCCCCAGGGCTCCGTTCTGTCTCCGACACTCTTTTTAATTTTCATCAACATTTTCTTGTCTGCTACTTCCAATGCAATATATTCATTTGCTGATGAGAGTACTCTCTGCTTTTGATATTCGTTCCCGGACTCACGTTTCTGCCTTCAGCTGTAGAACGGGAACAACAGCGTATGTTAAGCTTATTAAATTCCGAAATTAACAGCATAACCAATTGGGGAACTATCAATCCAGTGGAATTTAATGCTTCCAAATCCCAATGCTGTCTGCTGTTATTAAATTCAAATACCCAGCCATTATCCATTAATGGAACTTGCATCGTCGAAACCGATAAACTTTCCATTCTCGGTATGTGTGTCAATGACAACGTTGGAATGACCACATATTCGATGTCGCCAAGAATGCTCCGAAATATCTAGGTTTTCTCAAGCTATGTAAGAAATAATTTACCCCTTCTGATCTGGCCTCAATGTATAAGACATTCATCCGCCCAAAATTGGAGTACAATGCCCACATCTGGTCAGGTTCTCCTAAAACATCTCTGCACCTGCTCGATAGGATTCAAAACCGTGCGATAAAACTCATTGGTGATACTAATATCAGTCAATCAATTGACAGCCTCGAACACCGACGTAATGTCTCCTGTCTCACTTTGTTTTATCGCTATTCCCACCACCAGTGCTCCATTGAAATTGCCAGTAGCATTCCGCCTATTCAAACTTTCAACCGTAACACCAGTCTCGCTATGAATCCTCATCAGTATACCCTCAAGCCAATTTTCGAACGTACTCTAAAGTACCGTGATTCTTTCCCAAGCCGTACAACTCGCTTATGGAATGCCCTGCCGACCTCTGTGTTTCCTGGTCGTTATAACTTGCAAACATTTAAAAACAATGTACATCGGTACCTGTCTTTTCTTCTTCCCTAAATTTCCTTTGCCCGCGCTGTGTACGAACATTTTAAGGGTACAAAAACCCCTTGAGTGCGCGCTCATTATAAAAAAAAAATAAAATCCTCGTATGTAGCCTGATGATATCTTCGAGGTATCGTTTTACTTAGAAGTCCGCTATGGATCACAACAGTAAATGTCAGAGCATTCTAAAGATAGGAATACAATCGATCTCTCGGCAGATCGGGCTGGACCAATATATAGAGTGCCAGAAGTGCGCCAGCATTCGGGTGATCATGGTGCTGCTTTTGACGACTTCATTCGAGAAATTGCAAACACTGATCGGACGCAGAAGAAGCACGCTCTGACCAAAAGTCAGGTAAATGTAAGAAAAAAACATAAGGTAAATTCAGCAAAGTGTCGTACAGAAGCAGTGCAAGAAGCAAGGCACCTCCCAAAGCGCCGGTAAAAAGAAACAGGTTAACGAAAGCCACACAATATCAACCGATCAAATTTTCGGAAATGACGTTGCTTGTTTTTCTTTTATCTTTTAGAAGGAGCGGCTCTGTTTACAGCTTTTGCGCTCACTATACCACGATGAAACTGGTGCAATAACAAGAGATAGCTACAGTTTCAGTAGTCGCCAAACGATAAACTCAAAACCAGTAATGGTTCAGCATCAAACCGGCACTACGACTGGTAGTCTAGCTGTGGAGGTTTTTTCCTTGCTCAAGATCGGAATGGAATCGCTGGTGCATCTAGCAACTGGTGCAGGTACGAGTATACTCGTATACCAGGGTAAAGGGAAATCTATGTTACTTTCATGAAAATGTGTAGAAGATTTTTTTCATTTAATAGGCCCAGCTCGAATTTTTTGAGTTTAATGCAAACTAGTCTTAATTTGGACGTGAAACTAAAGGACCGTTAAGATCAGGGTCGCGAGAGGTGATAATTGAGGGAATCTCTGGAGGTACTTCTACCGCAATGGAAATCAAACACGTGCGGAATTCTATTACATTCACTTAGCAAACAGACAATAGCTTGCTAAAACCATAGTCCACCGTTCGGTGAAAATTTGGTCGAAAAGGAGGAGCCGACCTTAAATTGGGTGGGTTAGTATTAAGAAAAGGCAGATGCAGCAGTGAGGGCGAGGCGATGTCGCCGAATAAGAACGGATGGATAAAGGGAATATCGGCAGATTCGCAACGGCAAAGTAGATCCATTAGTACCTCATATGCAGACAATGACAATAGTTTGAACTATGCAGAGTACAAACACTGCGGATATCAACTGTGGGAATGCTATAGCAGCTTTCTTTTCTTGGCCTGCCTTGTCATGTGGCCGAAAAATGAGAACTTTTTTGTACTGCTGAAATGGTAGCTACAGCAGTTTTAGTGTAAAACGGGTGGTATTTTATTATATATAGAAGCACTTTTTTTTCCCGTTTTCTCGAAAATCGCAAAAATAAACGCTCTCTGGATTTATTTGATTTGAAACGGAGTGTGCAAGTAGAGGCAGTTAGCCAGAGACCGCGCTAACTGAAGAGGGCTACTGGTTGAGGTCCAGCTTTACTCCAAAGTGTAGACCCACATAAGTAAGTAAGTAAGCAGGATACTGAACTAAACAGCGGCCTAATGCGTAGCTAAGATTTCGTCTTGAAAGCCAATACAGTAAGAGTATGTTGGTGGACGGATAGAGGACCAGAGGTCTTCAGTGAAAACCACAGCGTCAGCGGCTTCGGCACTTTTAGAAACGTCTGTGCAATCGATTAGTGAGAAAGATTTCGCTGTCTTCATTGTCTCCTTGATTCTGGAATCAAGTGATTAAAGTTAACGTTGAAGCCAATTTAAGCTAATTGAAGGTCGGTTGATTGGGATATGGTATTTAGCTCTTTCCTACGCATCACCCAGCCTGTTCAAAGTATCTATTGGTGGCAACTGGAGCAAAGTTTAGGGAGCCGACGTAGGAGAGGTTCTTAACGAGCCAATGGTTCTTATTTAGACAGACTTTTGCATCTTTTCTTTAAGGTTGATGTAAGTCCGTTTTACAAGGTCGTCCAGCGGCTACGGCTCAAGTGAGAGTTGATTTCACAACCGTGATATAGGCCCAGTGCATGAATTTTGGTTGTTGGTCTCATCATTTCTACAGTATGGTATTCTATGGTATCCAGGATATGACGTGGGAACCTGGAACTCGTCAAAGAACTTAGGTTCAGCTTGAATTTTGAATGTTTTTGCGAATGGGACAGGTTCTGTTTTGAATGAACTTCTTCACGACATTATTTGCATGACAAAAGCAGAGCGATGCCGTTTGCGTTAGCTACCACACCACATCTCACTCCTTTTTAATTTAGTAAGCAGCCCATTAAGGTCTAGATAGAAAACCGCGAGGAGATAGAAAACCGGTGTGGTTGTTGTCTTGTCGAGCAGCAACCAAGGGCTGCAGACGAAGTCATTTATGTCCAATTCTTCAGGAGAGTTGATGATCAAGGACGTGCCAACGTTGTGAAAAGCTCTCTCGTTATCAAGAAGCGAAATAGAGTGAATCTTAATTGGATTGTGAGAAGGAATAAAGGACGATTTCGACATATTCTCCTTTTTGATAGACACAGTTGCTAGGGTTTGAGATAATCGAAATTCATGACGTCTTAGAAAGAACTTCCGTAGTCATGAAGATTGACTTGTGTAGGTGTTTTTTTAGCAAAATATAGGCCATAACACGCGGGTGTTCCTTGCTTCTTGTTAACAAGTCCTTTAGGATGCTGGGTAGGTTGCACTGTCACGTTTTGTTTTATAACTGTTCGGTACAGTCGAAATTTTTGCGGCAGAGTTCTTGGAGGTCCCTGGTCCATCACTGCGGGTTTTGGTATGACCAATGCGATTTACTGAAGTGCAAATATCTGTGCTCAGAACTGCATGGTTCATCTAATAATCTCCAGTGAAAATATCGAAAAAAATTATTTGCGTTTATTAGTAATGAAAGCAAACTACAAAACTAGTACGAGTATCTGCTAGATATCCAGACTTTGACTCACCTGCAGGGTAAGTGACTGTTCAGCTCCATATGTCCTGCTGCACGTATGCGCAGTAGTTCAGCACAATTTCCTGGTGATTACGAGAGACCTCATCAAATAGCTTGCTGAAGTGTTTGGGTAGTGCACGTTCACAGTCATTATTGCGCAGTACCCAGATGTGATTTTGCTGTGCTTGTCGGTAAGCAGTGTTAGTGTGAAGTGTTATGTGCAAGAAAGAGAAATTATTTTCTGATCCGGCAAGAATTCAAAGTCTAGATATATTCTTTTTTTCTTGTCAGGTTGAGGATTTTGTAGTAAGGTAGCTTTACTCTAGAGATGAGAAGTTCGGAGACTCGTGCTTGCCGGTCAGTGAGAATGACTCGTCCATTATACTGATTTGGCAAGCACTGATGAGTTAGTCAATGACAGCGCTTCCGATAGGTCAACCATGGAATGCTCCTTCTTCTTGAACATCAGTTGATGTAAAAAAATCAGCTTTTAAGAAATGCATAATATGCCACTCACAGACTTTTAGTTTAGGAATTACAGCAGTTTTAATATGAAAGTCGTTTCACACTGCTTTTTTAGAAGCAATCTGCTTTTCTTGTTTTCTCGAAAATTAAAAATATAACTGTTTTCTGGGTTTATGTGGCATCTGAAGGGGCAAAAAGCTGTCTTTTCAGAAATGCGTAATATGCCCACCTTGACTTTAGTTTAGGAACCTCTATTTATCACTACCATCACATGTTGGCCACGGTCAGCATCCGCAAAAGGGTCGTATTCCATAAAACTAGTGACTACACTGTGCTATGTTGTCTGTTCGAGTTTCTATGTCGTATATTGATGAAAATGCACAGCGATCACCAGAATTTGATGCGCAGTTTCGCAGGATCTTTCGCGTTGTTAAGTATGTTTCATCTTAGATAGAGAATGTATTCGCAAAGCAGTTTTTGCGCATATGAAACTTGGCCATTCTCTCCATGCTCTTCAACATGAGGGAGGTCAGACTTATGGTCTGAAGCTCTTGGTGATGTTTGATATATATGAACAGTGAGTGTACACCAGGGGTTCGGTATGTATGACAGTGCTTAGCTAATAGTGAAAATTATCATTAGAGTCGACGGCATTAGGTCTGTACCTTCTTGTAGCATAAGTTTATATACGCCATGAGTAGCAGGCGACTTGAAGCCATCAAAGGAAGCAATATTGTCCACGGCGGCTTTATCTGCCACCACAACAGATGACAGATATCAGCTACGGCGTATTGCTTCAATCAGCTTACTTGCAGCGTCAGTGATAGGAAGTGGTTACGTCCCGGTTTTGATGAAATAACCAGCAAACATATACTCAAGCATGGAGCAGAGAATCTCTTCTCGCGACTAGGTATCAGTATAGTAACTATCAGATCTTTAAGTGTTTCCAATCTTTGTGATTTGCTTCCAAGGGACTATGACTAATCGGCTTGTAACACCCATGGTTTTTATATGTGGCACTCATTGACATCCGAATAGTCTTCAGCGTTTTCTTTTGAAACTTGTGGGCTTTTACTATAGGTGCCCTCTTTTTATTTTGTCTGAGTTTAACAGGCTTGCCGATATCCATCTGTCCAGTTGGTCCCCTGAGGATTCCTAATTTTCGACATCGTCGAGACCTTCTGAATTCAATGTATCAATGCTTTGTTATCATTTACGGTATTTTGATGGCTCGTTGGCATCGTTTGCCGCTGGTGTTCAGTGCTTGATGCTGGCCGCATAGAAGTTGGTGAGAAATTTCGGTAGACCCATTCACCGAAAATTCTGGCGGTCTCCTGCGATTGCATCGTTTTTACGGTATATCTTCTCACAGTAGTTCTTCTTTGTTATGGCGCTTGGAAAATCCGGGTGAATTTTGGCTGCCCGTAAGATATGGATGTACAGAGTACTTGAAACATGTATTATGTCAATCGCAATGTGATCAATTTGATTTAGGGTTTCGTTATCCGGAGACTGACTTGTCCCCTTGCTTATATTGATATAAGTCGAGTGCTTGCTGTAGTGATATTTCTTCCCGCCGCAAAGTCGATAAGCCTAAGTAAGTTGTCAGGTGAGTTATCTACACGATATGCTATGCCTTCCAACTGTCCTACCAAAGATGTCTTCTAATCCTACCGCATAGTACGATTTCAACGTCATACTTCGAGCAATGCTCATATGCCAGTGAATCCATTTTTAGCCGAAGCCCTTAGTTGGTTCGCCACATCATTTCTTTTCGTATAGGGTTGTGAGTCCTACGAGGGCGTAGGCCAGTATTATGCTACTGGCCGAGCTTGCTTTTGTCTTTTTAACCTGCATATGTAATGGTTTCCTTATGCAATTACAGGGAACCACCACTTCGCAATGAACTTGATTGTTGCGCTGCTGGCCGAGTTCAAGTTATAGGACAGTCAGCAGTTTCCAAACCAATTGTACCCCTTGGGACATCCGCCCAAAAGCACCATTGACGCCACTCTTGTGAAAGATGAAATGCTCGTAGCTAGGGATCTTATTCCTAGTTTTACGTCACATTTCAGCGGAATTTGGGAAGTTTGCGTTAAGGCAGTAAAACTCGGCCGCAACAGAGCCAAATCTTAACATAACATTCATTAAACTTTTTTACCGTTTTTATAGAAGTTGCGTTAAATGTTCGCTCTCTATTTTTAATATCCGATAGCGACTAAAGCCTCTGATGACCTTTAATCAAGCTTCCTATGTATATCTTATAAATACTTACAAAAAAAAAAACAAAAAGGAAAGAAATTAATCGCAACGCCAATTTCGATAAATTTGTTTTTATTTTGATATTCATTAAATATTGTACAGTGTTGTTGCTTATACTTAGGCTAATTACTTATAGAAATATTCGAATTAAGTTACAACTAGTTAACTTATACGTTATCAGTTGAGTTTCGTTTTTTTTTCTGTGTTTCGGTTTTCTTTTTTATTTTTAATTTTAATTTACTATCAAATGTTCTAGATACGATTTGTTATAAGTACTGGCTATGAAATTTAATTAAAAATTTAACATTATCAGTTGATGAAAAAAAGAATCTCTGACTGAAGTATGTACTTCATTTATATTTTTCTGACATATAGATGCAATTGTGTTTCAAATGTATTAGGCAGTGTTTTTGTTTTTCTTAATTATATGTATAAATTTAATTTGTTTTTCTTTTGTATTTATGTAATTTTTTTAAAATAGTAATTTGCACATTCTTAGTAAGTATTTTTGATTTATTTTGTTTGCTTTTTGTTTACATAAAAAATACATTTATATAGTGTACATTTATATACTATTAAAGATTGATAGTATATGTATTCGTATATGTAAATGCTGATGCTACGTAAATAGGATGGAATTGTATTCGTAGCTTAATTTTATTTTAGAACATATTCTGTGGTTGTAGTGTTGTTTTGGTACAGTATCTTTCTTCAATCTTTAATTGAATACAGAACAGAATTTGTCCTCCACTTGTTCAAAAAATGAAGAACAATTAAAAGAAAACTCTTAACATGAACAAAGGTAATTATTGTTTAATACAAATATACATGTAACTACGTAATTATTAATATTATTTTGTTTTTTTTTCTTAAAAATATCACAACATTACATTTTGCGTTTAACAGTGTTAAATTTGTTTGTCAAAATGTACACTTGTATCCTATAAAAATAAAGGAAGAAGAAAAATGATTTGTATGCAAAAAATGGAGATGGGAATAGGAGTCTGGATCTATAGGATTGCTGTGTTGCTTGTTGTTGTTTTACATACATACATAGATACAATAAGTCTTGAAGAATTGTACAAAAATGTCCATCAACTTTGATTTGTGTACGCTGATAGTTTTATTTAATTTTTTTTTTAAGTTATAGCGATTATTTACTTTTAGTATTTTTTGTTTTGGTTTTGTATACTTATTCGTTTTAAACATGTATAGTGTATTCTTGCCGTTCTTGCTCCTTCTTTTCGTGGTACCTTGAGAAGAATATACATATATAAGAAAAATCAAAAATCAAGTTATTCTTTCGTATCAAAATGGATCTCGTCTAAATTTAAATTTAGCAGATGGTATGAATTTGGACACCAAAATAGAAAAAAACAAGGACTAAGGAAATTTGCCTGCAAGTCCTAGCTGGAGTTAACAAATTCAATAAATGATAAAAGGACATTTCAGTAGTTGGTAGATATGACTAAAGATAATGACAACAAAACTTCGTCAAGCTAATGATCGTCAGTGTTTTTTACAAAGTGGGCGGGTGGGTGTGTACGGTTACGGTAGGCACTGATAGGAGTAAGCCTGGCGATGCCAACACAGGCACATAGGAACCTCATTGTTGCGAAGCAACACCAAAAGCGCTTCGAATAAGGAGGAATTTACTGTTAACGGCAACTACGTTCGCATCTTCACATGGAATGTTCGAATCTCCGCAAAATCACGTCTGGAAACGGATTGAAACTAGTTGACTTTGTTGCGGTGAGGAACATTACTATAACGGTTACCGTACCATAATATGCACAAAGAGGCGGTCCCTTGATCATCAAACCGCCAGCAAAATTGATCATGTCATCGTACTATAGATTCACAATTGTTCTGAGCGGCAAAAATGTGTACTTAAATTCGGACTTCTACCTCATTACAGCCAAGGGATTTGAGTTTCATCCGAATACCTCCACGAAACCCATGGATTAATAAAGAATGCAGATAAGCACAGATTGGGGAACGAGAAGAACGAGAGTGGCTCGCAAGCTCTATGAGCAAAAGAGAGGAAATAGAAAGCTGCTACTCCAGGAACATTGATCCAGAAGATTTACCAAAACGGCAAGGCAAGAAGACCCAGACAGAGGCCTCTAGAAATAAACAAGGAAACATAGTAATAGAGTCACCATCAGTAGTGAGGACATGGAAAAAAACACTTATGAAGAAGGTTAAACTGCAAGAACAATAAAAATCCCGGTGTTAGAATGAGCCATTAAACCTGAGAAGTGGAAGTCAAGAGATCTGTCCACTCGACCAAAATGAAGGAGGAATACCCAAGCTTAAATACAACAAGCCTGCTGGATCGGACGCTCTACCTGTTAAGCAATTTAAGGCAATGAGAGAAAACTTGTTAGAGAGCATGAGCCAGGTTATTTCCAACATTTAGTCGGTAAAAACAAAGACGGAATGACTTGGCGACCCTATTTACTACGCCAATTATAGAGGGATCAGTCTCCTCAACATACAAAATCGTATCTGCCATATTGTGTGAACGTCTGATACCCTTCGTCAACAATCCTTATTGTCCCCTATCTGTGCGGTCCACAATCGACCGAATCTTCACACTCCGGTAGATCATGGAAAAATCTCAAGATATATAGAGGCCAGCTATATAGAGCCATATCTAGTCTTGGCATCCTTGCAAGGGTCGTCCTTCTGTGAGTACGATTGAAGCGCTGTCATGTGACGTCTTTAATATCATATATGAAAGAGTTGTGCGGAACTCATAAGCGAACACTGTAGGCAGAATCTTTCAAAAGCCTGTTGGCAGAACTCAGCAGACGGTCACCGGTGTGACGGTATTGAAACGGAAGCTGCCAAAATGGGTTTAGTGGCAAATGAGGACGAAACTAAGTATATGCTGTCAACAAGAAGGGACGCACAACATCGACGCATTGAACAGAATGTCACATTCGACAGGTACAAGTTCGAGGTAGTAAGGGACTTTATCTACCTTGGCTCTGCTATAAATTCTGCCAACATCCCAGCCGAAAAAAAATTAGGAATAACTCTTGCTAACCACAGTTTCTTTCAGTTTAGAAGTCAATTGAGTAGTAAGGCCCTATATCGTAAAACTAATTAGGCTCTATATGAGACGTTGATCATCGAAGTCCTACTTTAAGGCGCTTAAACATGGACGCTATCGAAAGCCGATGAAGATATACTCAGTCATTTCGGGAGAAAAATCCTTCGAAAAATATTCGGTCTCGTTTTCTCTCTCCCAGAGAGAAGATTCAACAACGAACTAACCGACTTGGAGTGCGTAACTGGAGACAGTTAGCTAAAGGCCGAGCTAACTGGAGAGACTTGTTAGTTGAGACACAGGTCCACCCCAAACTGTAGTACCACCTCAGTAAATAGGTAAGATCGGTAGAATAATCTGGCCTGCGCCGAGTGCTACAAAGCAGACTTAACCGCTACCAAATAAGTTTCATTCAGGGGAACCGGACTCAGAGAGGATAAAAAGCAGTGGAATCTACTATGTTGACTGTTATATACAGCCGAAGTTATAAACTTAGAGAACAAGTCTCGAGTTTCAAGAATGTAGGCAAACGACTGACGACGATTCGAATAAGGGCTAAATTTGGAAAGTATAACGACGACCTTACCAAAGATTGTATCTAAGAGCAATTAGAGAGGCCGACTCTGATGTGTTTGAACTACACTTAGTTTGATGATAAATGCAGACACGCATACTTAGAAAAATAGCGGATAAGCAGAACGGTCCTGCAGAAGGGCCACAGTCGGTGGTCTTAAACGACGATGACGAAAAACATCCCACCGTCCGAAAGAGTCAACTATTCTACCTGGACGATGACATTCCCAGCACCCAATCAAGATCAAGCCAGAACTGCAATCTACAAACTTAAGTCCAACAAGGCTACTGGACTCGATGGCCTAAGTTCTGAGTTGCTTAAAGCAGCAGGTGGTGGGTGGATACGGAGCATACATCAACTCATCTCTAAATCTGAGTTGACAAAGTTTGCCCGACCTATGGAACCGCAGCATTATTAGTCTGAACCTAAAAACGGGAGATGACCTAAACTTCGCCATTAAGAAGGAATAAGTATCATTTACATTGCATATACATAAAACCCAGTCTGCCGTATTATGTAAACGCCTTAGGCCAGGAAAGTCTACCATAGATCACATTTTTACATTACGTCAGATTTTGGAGAAAACCCAAGAGTTGGAAATCGATACACACCACCTCTTTATCGATTTCAAATTCGCAAATAGACATGAACTATATAGAGCCTTGTCTAGTGTTGGCATCTCTACCAAGCTCATTTGATTATGCCAGATGACGCCGATAATGACAAAACTGAGCACAAGGCGAAGAGTTATCAAGTAGTTTTTTCAACATCGTGCTTGAAAGGATCTCCAAAACTAATTCAGAGGCACCATCTTTCAAAAGTCTGTTCAGTTACTCGGATATGTGACAGTGTCAACGGAGCATTTGCGGCTGTTGAAGCAGCCTCAACGGAGGAAAAGCAAGGTATAGTATATGCTGTCAAGAAAGATGGACACACAACATCGGCGACTAGGAAAAATGTCATGATAGACGGCTGCAGCTTTGGGATAGTAAGGGTTTTAATTAGTTTGACTGCGCTATTAACTCCGACAACGACACTGCCAAGCCCTGCCTCGAGCAACCAGAAAATTTTAAACAGGACCCTGGTCATCCCAGTTCTACTATATGGAGCAGAAACTTGGACATTGAAGAAAGTGGAAAGTTCTTCGAGTAGTTTTCGCTGTTTTTCATTTTTTTTTAATTTTTTTTCTCCAAAAATTTAAGTATTTTGCTTTCAACGGTTTTCGACACGATCTTTGTGTTTCCCTGCATGAGCAAATCGTCTAGATTTACATGTTCGTTAAAATAGTTTCACCCACATCCTCACAAGATTCTTTACCTTTCGGAGATATTTTTCTCAAGTAGTAGGATAATTTTGGTCCCAACGGATGAGAAACAAGAAGAGCAGCGTCAAACTGTACTTAATATAGACAAGAAATAATTCCAATGGAAACCAAAAACTCGTCTATGAACATTTTCGCCAAACTGACCGAACTGACAAAATCAGAATTTAAAGCGACTAATTGGGATTACAAGGCGTTCATCCTTTCTAATTTGTTAATACAACTCGTAAGGGTTTGTAATCCTCCGGCTAGTAAGACTGAAACTTAGATCATAGATCACCTAAAAATTAAAGATACTTTTCGTTTGAAGACAAAGAAGCGAGGCCTTTGCAGCCAATTTAATTGGATACAAATTGTAAGGAAGCACATGTAAAAGTCTTGATGGCAAGTTGCGTCGTCAGAACTTACATCCTTCGACTTGATAAGATGGAATGCAAAAACTGCTATTTAACCTAAGTAATGAAAATAAGCCGCTAGAGGCAATATGCCCAACTCATGCCTACGTGAAAGTGGCAGATTGTGAATAACAGATGAATGCAGCCTTGTGAATGGCACTATAGGAACCCTATTGCTCCGGAATAAAATTGGGGCTTGGGCTATGGACTGATAATTTCCTTATGATCATAGGTGGTCAAAATTCGAATTTTCAAGTAAACCTCCCGTAGCACGGGAGAGGTGCCAGGTATTGACGCGACAGAATCAACCTCAGAAAGGAAGATCAACATCATGGTTCTTTACGATTTGTACTCGTATGAGAAACCTTGATTGAGAAGAAAACAAACAATGCTATGTTTATATAAGGTCACGCGATAGTATCCTTGAAATTTGTTTAGACAGCATGGGCGTATTTTTGAATTTTGGTGGGGGCTAACGCCCCCATTTATTCGGCTTAATTCAAGCTTAAAAACCAAAATACTAAGTATTTAATTAGGGTTTTAAGGCTTGGGATGGTGAAGGAGACCGAATTTGAGGGAAAGTGTGCTGCGATTATAATTGAAAACGAAGAGGTTGGAGTTTACCTTACGCAACATACGGGATATTGGTTCGTTACAGCCATATGTGGTGCGGTGGGTTGGTAGATGAAAGAGGCGGTGGCAACGTAGATTTCGAGGGTTAGTATTAAAGAAAATGGAGTTGTAAAGGGACATGCAATCGACGGAGTCTGAGAGGAGTCGGTGACTGAAAAGGATGTCTGCTGCGTCCCTTCGTTCCTCAAAGGTATTCAGGTTAATGAGTTTGAGACGGTCTCGAAAGGGAGGTAAGATTAGAGGATCGTTCCAAGGTAGACCTCGAAGAGCAAATCGAAGAAAACGACGCTGGTTCCTCTCAATTCGGGTTACATGAAGTCGTTGAAAGGGACACCACGCTTGCCTAGCGTACTCGAGAAGAGGGCGAACGTAAGTGATGTATAGTGATCTGGTCACGTACGGGTTACATAATTCTTTGGACCATGTTTTAGGGAAGCCCGGTGATGAGTTTGCTTTGGTAATTATCTCATCGATATGCGAGCGGAAATTAAGCTCCCTGTCGCATAACATGCCAAGGTCGCGGATAGTCTGAACAAGGGATATAGGTTGGCCGTAGAGAACGTAAATTCAGGGAGTAGACCTGTTGCACTTACGTGAAAAGGTGTTCGATTGACATTTGGTGACATTGAGTTCTAAGCAGTTTTGATGCACCATGTGTGGAAAAGCTATTTAGATCTATTTTAAGGAGGCTGGAGTCATATTGTGAGGAAATGGGTTTAAAAAATTTGGTATCGTCATCATAGAGAGAAAGTGCTGAGTGGTGAATGACCCTTTGAAGATCGTTAATGGTTAGGATAAAGAGAAGTGGACCTAGGTGACTACCTTGAGGAACACCTGAAGTGGCCAAGATACGACAGACCTAAAACGAACACTATACAAACGATTATCCAGGTAAGAAGATATCCATTTAAGCAAAATGGGTTCAAAGCCCAGGACGGACAATTTAAAAAGGATTAGTTTATGAGATATTTTGTCCAAAGCCTTACTGAAATCAGTTGTTATAACGTCAACTTCTTTACCACTTTCCAAGGCTGAGAGAATAGAGGTTAGTGGTAGTTGATCTACCTTTCTGAAAGCCGTGTTGATAAGTGGAAGTAAGAAATTTGCACTAGAAGCTTAAGGCTTCGTACGAAATGCTTTCGAGGAGTATGGGTATATGTGAGAGTTTAGCTATGGGGCGGTAATTACTGACTTCGCTCTTTAATCCCTTTTTGTGTATCGGTGTTATGAAAGAAGACTTCCATATCTGAGGGAATTTACCTTGAGAGAACGATAATCGGAAGAGATTTCCAAGGGGGCGGGATAGTATTGAGGAACACTTTTTAAGAAATATGGATGGAAGACCATCTGGGCCGGGTAAGTATTCATCATTAAGTTGTTGTAATTTTTTTTCTATTACTGTATGGTCAAAACTTTGAGGAATAAAGGGTCAATGGGGAAGTTAAGTAGGTATTTGAAATAAGAGGGATCCGGTACGAAGGAATTATCAGCAAAAGATGTAGCAAAAAAGTTGGCTATATATAGTATGCGGCTCGGTTGATGACATGTTTTCGTATGAGAGGGATGGAGGAAAACCGTCCGATTTTTTTTTTGTAGTTAACGAATTAGTAGAAACACTTATGATCGTTTATAAGCCCTGATTGCGCACTATCAAGGTATCGCTGGTGGAGAACCTTATAAAGCTGGGCAAATTGACGGTATGAACCGAGATAGTTTGAATAGTCAGTAAAATAATTGGATCGGAGTAAAACTGCAAATAATTTGTTTCTCTTGTTACTTAAAGGGCGAAGTCTATGATTATACCACGGGGGGCTCGTAGAAGGAATATTATTACGTGAAAAGGGGACATAGAGGGAAATAGAATTGAACTATTCTCTGTGGAAAATAGAGGGAGCACTTTTAAAGGGCATATTCTCGAAAACGAATGAACACTTACTAAGATGTGCGTTAATTTTGCGGAAATTCACTTTATCAAAGTCGTAAGAAGGGGCAGCTGCAAATGGGGTGGGTTTGTTAGGAGAGTGGTTTAAAAGAGAAATAAGAAGTGGTGGGTGAAAGTTATCAATGTTGGATAGTGAAAGGGTAGAGAGCGAGACAGAGGAGTTTATGGGGTCAGTGGTGAAAATGAGGTCTTATTGCCTACACATATAGTTGGTGACCCCACTAACTTGGCATAGTGAGCTCATCCAAGAAGAGAAAACTAAAGAAAACTAAGAGGCAAAGAAAGGGAGTTACCGGCTTATGCACGTTGGTTTAGAATGTTGACAAGTTATATTAATTAGGAAGTAAAGAGCGGCAAGGCGATATATAAAAATCAGAAAGCATTGAGCCGGTTCAAAATTGTGGGTTGGCTGTGTTGGAACGGAAAATAGGTTATTAAATCCTGTCAGGCTCTTTATCCCTCAAGTCACACGACGATTTTCTTTTGGTTTGTACTCCTCATCCAAAACAAGGGGGTGAAAGATTGCTACCATTTTCTCACCATCAAGTAGAGCATGCCGAATGGTTCCAATGTGGTCGCCTATCTAAAAAGTTCGCAAATGGTTTTTAATTTCGATGTTCAAGCGGCATCCGATGTGTGACGACGCCAAGACCGATATTTAGCTAAAGGAACTTTCACAGAAACTTATTTTGGAGAATCACGCTGACCGCAGGTGCGTGTACGAACTGGAGCTCATTTGTCAGTATGCGCCAAATGCTCTTTCCCAATCTTCCTTGCGCTCTGTCGTGGATTCCACCCATTCAATTCTCTTCTTCACCTTTGCTCAGCTTTACTTCTTTTTTGTCCACCATCATAACATTTGGCAATGCTGCCAGTACCGTTGAAACGTGTTGTGGAGCGAAAATTTTATTCATTTTGCAAATGATGCAGATCACAAACGATAGCTGGTTGCGATTTTCCGGCTAATGGGAGCACAATCATACGTTAAAGTTTAAAATCCATCGCTGATAAAAGAAAAAGCGAAATGCTTCCACACGCTTATCAACAAGGAAATGCAGTACTTGCAGTCTTTTAACGAACTGTCATTTGTACGAGGATGTACCAATTATAAACGGAACTAATTCGTTTAAAAATTTCGGAGGCATCCTCGACATGGTAGCGGTAATATTTTCTACCGTTAGAGAGAGAAGAGAACCGTTCGCAACACTTTGTATCAAAAGAAACCATAAGCGAGAGAGGACTGCATGTCTCCGTGGAGAAGCGGATTATCATCAAGTTTTGGCCAAGGAGCGGGTGAACACAACCGAAATTTTGCGTTGATTATAGGTGTAGTTCGGGAAAAATAACGTGTCAAGAACCCGTGTGTTTTCTAGACACGAAAAATTTCTGGAGGGCCTGTAAAAGTCCAAAACAAGAGCTACAATCGCCGCTCAAGGACGGGTATGACCAAGGCCAATATTGAGGCGGTCTGAAATCTTATAGATGGAAATTGGCGCATAACTCCCTGCCGTGTGCTAGATGGGTTCCATGTCTATTATCGGAGGATCCCAAGCGATATCGATTGGAGGTTTCGCAGTTACTATTCAACCGAATTCAGCAAGAAGGTTAGGCTTTTCTAAACCGCGTTGTCAGCTGTGAAGAGTCCGTACAGGTGAGTATCAAGTGGAGAAATAGCGCCAAGAGGGCACCAGTGAAGGCAAAGTCGCGATTGTCAGCCGGAAAGGTAATGCAACAGTTGCTTTTCACGTTGATTTCTTCCACAATCGATGCACAATTAATGCGGAATTTTATTGTGAATTACTGGATGCCGCGAAATTGTCATTTCAAAGGAAAAAGAAAAAGCAATCAGCAAGTGTGATTCTTCAGCATGACAAAGCCAGGCCTGAATTAGAATGGCCGTAGCTCAAGTGGTAGTGTATTGGCTTCCCAATTGCATAGTTCAGCGTTTAATCCCAACCGCGCCCGAAATACATTCTTTTCTTCAGGCAACTAAAATTACGTGTTTGAATACCTGCCTAAAAAAATACAACAACAAGTCAATTTACACTAACAATTTAGTTTTCCCACTAAATGTTGGATGCAACCAATGCAATGGGGCGAAATACTCGTAACCACTGCGCCCAAACATCTTTCACTCTCCCGCTATCCAATTTTCCGAAAAACTTAACACGTGCTCCGGCATTTCAAGAGTAGTCATACCGTCTTGCGTATTAAGATCTAAAAAAAAAAGACTTATCAACTTGCGACAACCATCTATTTGGATCCCTCAAAGAAGCGCTTGGAGGCCAGTGTTTTGACGACAACGAAGCGGTGGAAGCGTTTGTGCTCCAATGGCTACAAGAATGTTCCAAAGTTTTTTAAGAAGATGGAATAAAAATCTCACAATCCGATGAGAAAAATGTATTGTATTTGTAGTAAAGAAACAGCAACTTGAATTTGGTTGCAGTTCAATCGTCGCTGGTACAGAATCTATGTAAAAATCCTGAGTGCTACAGAACAGAGATATCCCGAAACGGCGCTATTATATTTTTTGTATTACACTGTCACACCATCAAATAATCCAACTGTGGATTTTCAAATAATTCATAAAAATCGGCCAAAAAGTTATTAGAATACACCAGAGGGAAAAGGTATGACAATTTCTCTCGAATTGAATGCCTCCGAATATCACTTTGGTTAAGTGCTAACAATTTGAAAAATTCCAATTGAGCCGTCAACCATTTTTAGGGTTGCAGATCTCACATCCTTACCCAAAAGTGACTAATTAAACTTTCTTAAAGCAACCTTTGCCTTCAATTAACCTCATCTAAACATAATGAAGGGGAATTCGTGAAAGTGAAACCCTTTAACCACTTGTCAAGTTTGAAATATTTGAAATTACCTTGCCAGCAGTGAGGTTAATTCCTCTCTGTCCATTTTCTCTAACTGTCCATCATTATTCTCCATTACCCTCTGTACCTCTAGATCCAGTGCTCGTTGCTCCCTATCACATTCCGCCTCACTAAATTCCCTAGAATCAGTGAATCCTGAAGGTGGACGAAATCCCAAATCTCCCACAACAACACCTGTGGCCGATGGTATTGCTGTTGCTGCAGCTGTCTCTGAATTAACCTCACTGTCTAAACTGTACAATTAAGTTGTGAAAGCGTGTTGTGAAGTTCCCCCAAAGTATCCGTCCGTCCAGCGTAATACGTCACATCACAAACGTCGATTAAAAAATGAAGAGAAAGAAGGAAAAAGTAGAGAAAAGAAAGAAATTTCAAACTTTATAATTTAATTCTCAGGTAATGAGCTTAATAAGTTAAAGAATTTCAATTGAAGGGAAACTTTCATCCCTTAACCCCATTTACCCCATGAAAAAATTTTATGAAAAAAAACAAAAAAAAAATCAAAACAAAAAAAAACATCATTTTCACTTTTTCACTTGGCGGTTCTACAGATAATTTATAAAACTTAAAAAAAAAAAAATGAAAAAGAAATATAAAATTAAAGGAGCACACTGATTGACTGGTTTAATGTTTGTTGGGGTTTAGGTACCTGAACTACCTGTTGTTACTTCCAGGACAGATCAAATCCATCGAATGACTCTCCTTTGAATGATCAAGAGCCTGATGGTTGCGCACTCGATTTGAACGTTTCTCACCACCTCCCAGGTGTCGGGGTGTATTCAGTCGACGATCGACTGGGGATGATTGATCATTGTTCGACTCTGTACTGGAGTCAGGTCGAAAAAGATCTGCAAGTTAAAATTGGTTAAAGCTAGTTTTTAAGAAAAATAAATTACTCAGATGAGTCTGGAATATACCTCCTCCTCTGGATGATTTCACAGGAACTCTGTACGTAGGCATGTTTGAGAATTCAGTACTTGGACTAACGCTGGTGTCCGATTCGGATCCACAATGACTTGGATCACTGTTTACTCGAGTTTGTCCTTTAATTCGGTTGCCATCACGGCTGGACTTTTTGATGTGACCCTGAGAAGCTCCGGCTACCATTGTCATAGATTTACTTAGTGTTGAATCATCTGCAAAGGAGAAATAAAAATTCATTACACACCAATGCGAACACGATTAAATTAAAGTTGATAGTTTTTTTTTTCTCTCAGACTGTATTCCTTGTATGTTCGTTTTACTGAAATTTCTCAGTATTTCAATGCAAGTTGTAGATAGTTGGAATCTAAAACAATGGGCCATAATAGGAAATCAGATATTTAGTTGCTCTATATGAACTATATTTAGCGCAAAGTATTGGAAAAATTATCGAAAAAAAGATGCGTTGAATGAGTACTCAAAATCGACAGCAATCAAATACAAGCCCACAGAATGGACCTACATTAAACCTGAACATTAACCTGAACCCCAACAAATAAACCTACTATCTATGATGAACTGTATCTAGGTTCTCGCACCGAGTTGAATAAGTCCTTTTGTACTCGCACCGCCGCAACTAAAGCGAGGCTTTCTTATGTAGACTCGTAATGCTTTGCCCTTTAGGGCTCGAATCGAAGTTCCTTCCCAACATAGCGCTGGTATCAATTCTATCTATCTGCGTATAGAAGCTCATATGTCGTCGCAGATAACAGCTAAAACGCGTATTCTGACTATGGAAACAAATCATTTAGATCCGAAAGTTTAGCAGCCGAGTTTTTCAAAGCTGGGGGAAATAATCTGGTAAAGGCCACGCACCAGCTTATAAATGTATTACACAATTTGGCCAGAGGAACGCACGCGAGCTGAATGGAATCTAAACATCGTCTGTCTGGTTCTGGAAAAAGAGACCCCCTGAACTGCGGCAACTAAGGGGTTTAAGTGTATGAAGCCGATCGTCAATAAACTGAGAGATGGATTTTGTCTACTTAGATATAGGAAATCCACAATTGAATAAATTTTCACTCTGCAACTGTGCTTGGAGAAGACCCGGAGAATACCAAATCGATACCCACAACCTTTTCAATTAAGTTTGCATATCATAGCATCTAATGAGGTGAGTTATACAGAGCCATGTCCGGTTTCGGCATCTCTGCCAAACTTGAGCGACTATTCTGGATTGTGATGGAGAACACCCGCTGCTCTGTGGAGGCCGTAAAAAACATCACCGAATCTTGTGATGGTAAATAGGGTTTCTGGAAGGAGGACGCGTCACAGCAAATATGGGTCTGGCGGTCAATGAAAGCAAACCAAAATTTACTATATGCTGTCGTCAAAAAAGGAAAAGCAACATCAACGACTTAGGCATAATAAGACTTTCGACAACTACGATTGTGAGGTATTAAAGGAATTTATCTCTGTGCATATGTACCTAGGCCCTACAGTGAACTGCAGTAATGACATAAGCGCGGAAATTTACGAAAAATAGCTCTTGCCAAGGACCACAAAAAGGCTGTCTTGCACAGTCTTCATTAACCCTGCCCTGTTGTGCGGCGCAGACACATGGACACTCTCAAGACCGAAAAGTGCTGTGTGTCGCATCTGGACAAAAACAGTAAAGCGTTTTACTTTTAAATGGGGATAAATCAACTTTACCCTGCAGAATGTAATTCGTTGCCATCATGATTTCGTATACCTTCATTTGGAAAGCAAATTTTCATAACGGGGAGTGAAATCTTACCTTGTCGTATTTAAAAAAAAAAAGCAGCTCTGCATCCATAATTGACTTTGGAGCCAACTGTGAAGACCGACTACATTCCTTTACTTGCTCTAATTTTGACTGAAAACATTCCTGGGCACAGGGCCTTGGGCAAAGTGGATTTCATACTTTTTCGGCATGCCCACAAGACCAGAGTTAGAGGCAGTAGGAACGCAAGTTCATCAGAGCTTCAGTGCATATTGTACCAAAGATCACTTCTCTTCAAACGCGAGATGGTTTAGTACGTAAGTACTTAGGTGGCCCTACAGTTCGGAGTGAACCTGGGTCTTAACTGCCAAGCCTCTCCAGTTAGCCCGATCTTTAACTAACTACAGGCAGTTGCACCCTCCAAGTTGGTTGAGGTCCCCTCCTCCTTGTGTCAAAAAATTCGTCGATGTTGTGTGTCCCTTCTTCTTGACAGCATATACTTAGTTTTGCATTCATTTACCTCTGAACTTATTTCGCCAGTTTCGGTTTCAATACTAGCGAATCTGTGACAGCCCGCTCAGTCCTGACAATCATGCCAATATTATCGTCGTATGCTAGTAGTTGTGTAAACTTTTGAAAGATTGTACCTCGAGTGTTCTCTTTCAATAATGATATTAAAGACGTCACATAACAGCGCCTCACCCTTCCTAAAACTCTTTTTGACATCAAAGGTCCCGGTTAAGTCGTTATCGAGCTTGATGAAGCAGGCAGCGTTCTCAATCGTCATTCTGCATAGACAAACGAGCTTGGCAGGGATGCCAAGACTAGACATAGCTCTATATAGCTGGTCTCTATATATTGTACGAGTATGTGGCCATATGCGGCCTTAAAAGTGATGAAAAGATGGTGGGTACCGATTTGAACTTCTTGGGATTTTTCCACGATCTGCCAGATTGTAAAGATTTCGTCGATTGTGGACCTTACTGATAGGGGGCAATCAGGTTGTTGATGAAGATTTTACGACGTTCATACAATATGACAGATAAGATCTTGCATGTGATGTTGCGAAGACTTATATCTCTATTGTTTGGCACAGTTGAGGGAGTTTTCTTTTTTGTGGATCTGGCAAACGATGCTGAGATTCCATTCATCTGACATACACTGTTCTGACCAGATCTGTGACATGAGTTGGTTTATACTCTCCACAAAGTCATTTTCAGCAACTTTACAAGCCTCGGCCGGTAAGCAGGCAGGTCCAGCTGCTTTGTTGGGTTTCTGGTTAGATACTGCTATCCTGATTTCGTTTTGGTCAGGTGGACGGAAGTTTCGGCAATCATCGTCTAAGTTGAATGGCCTATTATCTTTGACAGCAGGATGTTGGTCTGCAGAAAAAGTTTTACCATATTCTCATCACACACTGGGACTTTACGAAAAGGTTTCCCTTTTCCTCTCTTTAGGAATCTGTACTGGTATTCTTGCCTTGACACGTTTTTTTACCTGTTGGTAAAATTTCCGTATATTCTTCCTGGAGTAGAACCTCTCAATATCTTCGTTCGTGAGTTTGTCGTGCTCTTTTTTCTTCTTCTGGAGAAGCCGATGTTCTTCCCATGTCTTCTGCTCGTAGAGCTCACGAGCAGCTCCTGTCCTTCGTTGCAGTACCCCTTTGTAGGCTTTTTGTTTATCTACATGTGATCGCCGACGGCCCAGGAGTCGTTGGGAAATTTCGGGACAGGCGTTCGGTGAAGATTCCAGTGGTCGCTTGCAAATGCAGCTATTGCATAGAAGATATAACGTTCCCACAGTAATTTTTCTTTGTTATGGCGTTTGAGATATACGCATTTGCACCTTGGCTGCAACAAGGTGGTGATGTGAGTCAATGTTGGCTGCTCGGAATATTCGGGCGTCTAGATTACAGGAGGCATGCATTACGTCTATCGCAATGTGATCAATTTGATTTAGTGTTTCGTGATCTGCAGGAAACCGTTAGCTTGATATAGCGATATTTCGTCCCACCACACAGTCAATAAGCCTAAGGGCGTTGCGAGACGTGGTGTCATGTAGGCTATGCTCACCAACTGTCCTACCAAGATGCCCTCCTTTCTTATCGCCTAGTACGATTTTCCCGTCATACTTGTTGCATTGCTTCTATGTCTTGACGAGGAGCTCGTAGAAATATTCTCTGGTGGCGTCGTCTTTATCTTTTGTAGGGGCATGGGCGCATATTAAGTTTATGCTAATGAGTTTAGCTTTAATGCGTATTGTCATAAGAGGCTCGTTCACATGTCGAAAGCTCAAGAAATCCATATCCGAATAAGCGCTGTTTTTTTTTCGATAGCAGTCAGCATAATATATATCACAGTTTTTCATCCTCCTTATACACGGCCCATGCCATCGCATTTCTTGGATGAGATCTGCTTGATTACAGTCAAGGGCATCTCCATTTTATCCGAGGGCCATTAGTTGGTTCGTTACATCTTTCTAATCTCTTCTATATAGGGTTGTGAGTCCTATGATAGTGTAGGCCAGTTTTATGCTACTGGCCGAGCATTCGCTTGCCATTTTTGGTTTCCCGGTTTGAAATTGCAACTAATGCGTCTAGAGCAGAACTGGGTCTGTGTGGTGTGTTTGGTGGAGCTCCCATGCAGTGATGTCAGACTGTTCTGGAAAAGCGGCAGTGATGCATTTTCGTGAAGGCTTGTTCTACTACACAACCAATTGTAGGATATAAATGGCACTATCACAGCAGTATAGATCCAGAGGAGTGTCCTCGGTGACAAGCCCCATGTCTTGCCGAAAGATTTTTACACTGCCAGAAGGCCGACTGAGTCTTGGAGGCTTTTGACGTCACATTTTAAATCCAAATAACTTGATTTTCCAGCATGACTTCCCAATTTTTTTAATAATTAGCTCGTTTCGCTTTTTCTCCAATTTTCTCAAAAGTCAATGCAATGGGTCGGTAGAACCCTGAACCAATGGTCGACTGAGTCTTGGAGGCTTTTGACGTCACATTTCAAATCCAAAGAACTTGATTTTCCAGCATGACATCCAAATATTATGTTTCCTTGAAATAATGGATGGTGATGCTTTTGAGCATTAAATATAGGCCGCAGTCAAGTACCTTTTTATCAACATTGCTTTTATCCACTAAATTAGTGATTTGTCTACACCATCCTCTCTAACCGAATTACGTATGTCGTTAAATATTGAATTGTCGAAAGCATCGACACAATATTGACGCCCAGAGCGTATTCCTTCTTGTTGAGTGCGCCTTCAATACTGCCCACTAGATTTTATAATGTACTCTTCCGGGGATCTGCCACGTTGACATGCATCCTGTACCTAAGACAGAATATCCGTTCGGAAAGCAGTTCCACAATGGAACAAGTAATCTGCACGATTATCTCCTAGCTGTACAGGTTATTTGAAAGTACTTGGTGAGGGCACCGTTCAGGTTCTGAACAGCTTTCTCTAGCATTAACAGAACTGCGGATTCCCTTCTTAAAGCATGTGTAGTTGGTTTTCTGCGGATTCCTTCTTTCCAGCAAGATCGAGAGCTTCCATCCGATTCTTAGAGTAAATTAGGCACAAAGAGACAAGTTATCGTTCTTTGTGATATGAAACTCCTTAAGCATGCGGAACCACAGATGCATTTATTACACTCCCATGACTCCTGTGCTGATTTGAGATGAGGTGGCTCAGAAAGTAAGCGTACGGCTGAAGGACGCGCGTATGTGAGTTGGATTTGCCTGAGTGGAAGAAGGCTATCCATTTTAATAAATTCCGAACTGAGAAATAGCTCGGTAACAAGAAGAAATTGATTTTAACTTAAACTCTAGTTGCATCACTATTACGAACATGAGTTTGTTTTATGGGCCTAGGATTAATATCTTTTAACTTGACATCCGAGTTTTGTTCAGCTTCCTTTAATTGTTGCTAGGCTCTGCCTTTGGGCTTAACTTTTCCCATAGCCATTCCGTCCAGCTGGGTGAGTTGGTCGGAATAAGGGTTCTTTCAAACATATGGACTTTTTTCTTTCGCCAAATGAATTGGTGAATGCCCTCTACCAAATCATCCCAATGCATCCTTAGTCGTCGTTAGATTTCTTTTAAGAAGTATTCCGTAGATTTGAACACTGAGATAGTTGAATGCCCTAACTACTTTGTTATCAGCAGTGACATTGTCTTGCTTCTGGCGGACGCTACTCATAGGGGTATTTGCCTCGAAAAACTGCTCAAAAATCTATATTTCAAGATGTAGAGTTGAGAAGTATTTTTTTTTTCTAGCTGTAGTTAAATACCCATTCAACAATGAACCGTTGTTTTTATGCACACACTTCGCCACAGCATTAGTTGAAAGTCATCGATCGTACCCTTGCATTGTAAATCTGTTGATTTGTGTGAAAAATCGCGCTGCTAAATCATTAAGTTTTTATTGTTTTTAATATTGTGTATTGTCTTTTTTGCTATGGAGAAATCAGCTGCAGGTGTGTACTTTATTATGAAGCAATTTCTATAATTATTGGAGCTTTAATTTAATCGACATTGGATTTATTTGAAATATGTGCAAGTGGGCATTTTTTTTTGTTTTAATGGACCTTTTGTTATATACATACATAATTCGGTGTTATTCGGTAGTTTTTTTACTATCGGCTTATAGAGAGACAGGAACCAGTACCAAAAAAAATTGCTGCCCATAACTGCCCCTATAGATTTTATCGTCCCTTATGTGTGTCTAGTTTAATGCAAATTCAAAAATTTCTTATCATAAAATAATTTCTTTTGCTGGAAGGATCGTCTGGCTTCTGTATTTTAACTAAAATGCAGTTACATGATGTTATGAATGAGTATGAAGAGAATGATTTTGAAGCTAAATTGGATCACCTTCAGAGCTATTTGCTTAATAAAGCGTCTTGCACGAAGGAAAAACTTAAAGTTTTTAAGAGTAAAATTGGATGTTTAAGGTATTAAACTAAGCTCAACTTTATTTTTATTGGTACTTTAAACCTATAATCTTTTTAATTAAATTAAGACATGAATTTAAGTTAAGATGGTTAAGTTCACAACGAACAAATGTTAGATTTTTAAGAAAATATGAAGTTTGGCTTCAGGGAGTTTTTGAGGTACCAATTTTCAATGGACGTGGTCGACCGTCGAAAGCTTTCACAGAACTTAGTGTATAGAGCAAGAGAAGAAGAACGCAGAACTTACGTAATAGTAATAAAACAGAGGAACTTGCGTTTGCTACTCAAATGAAGCTACGTGAAGCAGGAAAATCGCAAGCTTCAAAAGTACTAAAAGAAATCATCGACTCTCTTGGGATGACAAAGAGGTATAAGAAAGCATTGTCCGATAGTTTCCAACATAAGAAACTATGTACTCTTAAAGCTCTTTCTACTTTTGTTGAAGCAAATCTATCACGGAAGCAGTATGATATAGTGAGAACTAGTGACAAAAAACTTTTTCCTTCCTAGAGTATTCTTCAAAAAGCAAAAAAACAATGCTACCCTATCCCTGAGTCATATACTATAACAGATACTTTAGCTGAAATAAACTTACAGGACTTATTAAACCATATAGCTGAACGCTTATTGTTGTATTTAGATGGCGTACTACAAACTTTAAATGAAAACGGGTGCAATTCTTTAGAACTTATTTCAAAATGGGGATGTGATGGTTCGCAGCAAATGCAATCCAAACAAAATTGCTCATTTTTGCCCTTACGTTTGTTTTGCAATTCAACCAAGAAAATTATTTGGCAAAATCCAACGCCTTCCTCTCCACGCTATTGTCGTCCAATAAAAATAAGTTTTGTAAAAGAAACTCTTGCTATTACGCAAAGTGAAATAGCTTATATTGAATCCAAGGTAAATACATTGAACAAAACTTTCATAGAAGGCGATAGAATATTGGAAGTAAAACACACGTTAGTTTTTAAAATGATCGATAGTAAAGTTTGCGACGCAGCAACTAACACTAAATCTACATACAATGAAATGTTATATTTGTGGAGCAACTTCAAAAGATTTTAATGATCTTTCCAGAACAAAATAAGTTGATAAAAATGCAATAAAATTTGGTTCGTCAATTTTGCACGCCAGGATACGGATTTTTGAAAGCATTCTTCATTTTGCTTACAAGATTCCGTTAAAAAAATGGCAGCTAAGAACGTTTTCAGAAAAAATTATTCTGAAAGAAAGAAAAACTGAGCTCCAAGATAAGTTTAAAACAAAGCTAGGACTCATTGTTGGTGTACCGAAGCCTGGTTTCGGGAACACTAATGATGTCAATACAAGCCGCAGGTTTTCCAAAAATCCAGCAGTAGTTGCTGAAATAATTGGTATTGATGTACAACTTATTTTTAGATTAAAAATCATATTAGAAGTATTTTCTAGTTAATTTGAAATCGATGTCCCAAAATTTGAAGGATTTGCTTATGATAAGGCTAAGTTATATGTTGAGCTCTATCCGTGGCATCCCATGACTCCAACGATGCACCAAATTCTTCTGCATGGATCAGAAGTTATTCAAAATGCTTTAATACCGATTGGGCAGCTATCCGAAGAAGCAACAGAAGCACGGAACAAGCATTTCAGGTTATATTGGTGAAATTTTCCAAGAAATTTTACGGAGTGCGACACATATGCTCTTAACAGGTTTAAAAAACATTACTGTATTAGCAGTCGGAAATAATAAATCTGTTTTTCATACTATCTGCAGGTTAATTTTAAGCTCGGATCCTCTAATAACAAATTTAAGACACTTACCTGTTAAAAAAAACTAAAAAAATTATAAAAGAAGCTTTAGAAATGCTGATTTCCGAAATTCCGAAATCATTATCTTTACAAAATTTTGACGAGAGAGTATCCAATGAAAGTGGAAATGAAAACACAGATGACGAAAGTATTGATGAAGAAGAATCCTGGGCAGAGCCCACTGAATAACTTAAAGTGCCACATATTTCATTCCATACTAATTTTTGGCATTAATAAAATAAGATCTAAATGTATAAAAGATACTTTATTTATAGTATACCTTAATTTGACTTAAATAAGCTTAATAATACTTCTAAAGTTGTTTCAGGCAAGTATCACTTCATTAGGACAAGAAAATATTTTTGAGCGGTTTTTCAAGGCAAATACCCCTATGTGCGCTGTTTTGTTTATTTACAGCATGTAAATATTTGGTCTACCCAATTTTTTAATAATTAGCTCGTTTCGCTTTTTCTCCAATTTTCTCAAAAGTCAATGCAATGGGTCGGTAGAACCCCGAACCGTCCGATTGGGAAGCCAATACACTACCACTTGAGCCACGGCCACCCAACAGCTGCATACCACCTTGATGAAAAATTGATACCGGAATAACCAACGTGTGGCGCTCCCATTATTCCGATTTGAGTTCTGTTTTTTTTTGTTAAAATGATAAATCTGTTGTTGATATTTCCTCTAAATCTTAGCATCATAGCTTGATATTTGCAAAAGTTACGTAGCCAAGAGTACATCTATCTCTGTGTATGTTGGCGATTTTTACAATTTTAGAAATGGATTTAAATTTGCAACAACGAACTTGTATTAAATTTTGCGTAAAAAACGGATTTAATGGGGCACGAGCGTTGGAAATGTGGAAAAAGTGTTTCGGCAACGATTCTCTAAAGAAAACAGTCGTTTACCAGTGGCACGAGCGGTTCAAAAGTGGTCGTGAGTCAATCGAAGATGATGAACGCAGTGGCAGACCATCGACCTCAAAAACCGACGAAAGCATTGATGAAATAAAAGAAATGTTGGTCAATAACCGCAAATTAACCATCAGAGAGATAGCGGAGGACTTGAACATTGCTCCGTCCAAGTCGTTTTGGTTAATGTTTTGAGTTTCCGTCGTGTAGCAGCAAAGTTGGTGCCAAAAGACCTCAATTTCATGCAAAAAAGAGACCGTGTTGACGTCGCAAAAGAGATGATTTGCGAGGTTCAATCCGATCCCACATTCATCAAAAGGATCATTACTGCAGGCGAGACGTGGCCGTGGATTTATGAGTACGACACGCAATCCAGACATCAGGCAAGTGAATGGCGTTCACCAAATGAGCCGAGACCAAAAAAACTACGTCGTTTTCAGTCAAAAAAGAAGGCAATGCTCACGGTTTTCATGAATTTTTTCCAGAAGGCCAGACAGTAAACAAAGAGTACTCGTATTATTTGGGCGTTATGGGACGCTTGCGTGAAGAAGTTCCCCGAAAGAGACCATGATAACGCACCGTCGCACAGTGCCATCATTATTCGTAATTTTTTGACGAAAAATTCAACAAATACCATCCAACACCCACCGAATTCACCTGATTTGGCTCCCTGGGACTTCTTTCTGTTCAATCGAGTTAAAAAACCATTACGGGGAGCGCGTTTCAGCAGCCGACAGGAAGTAATGGAAAAATCGCAGGAAGCACTGATGGACATACCGAAAACCGAATATAAGAAATGTTTCGAGGATTAGATCAAGCGCTGGCATAAATGTGTTGCAGTGGATGGGGATTACTTTGAAGGGGACAATATAGATTTAGATGAATAAATTTGTATTTAAAATTTTCTGAATTTTTCTGAACTTTTTGATCGAGGTAGTATTCCAATAGCTGAATGGACGTACTGATGGTACTTCCTACCAAATCATCACCCCCATATTTGTTTAGCTATTTATGCAGACCATTAGAAACAATGGCTTTATGATCCACAACTATTAAAAGCTATGTCAATATTTTCCATACTAGGAGCAGGACTGAGTTTTCATTGATTGGAAATGCCTTGTCATTCTTTTGACATCTCCATTCAGTAATTGGTGGAAGTGGTTCTTGTTCCTCTAATTTGCAGAGTCTGCGTCCTGATTTTGTAGTCTTTCTTTAGTTTCGAAGTTAGAATTTTTAACGCGCTCGAGATTCATCAACTTACTTGAGCTTAGAGATTGAAGCAGTTATGTCATTCCTTTATCTCTGTTGAGCCCATTGCTTCGTCCCCAAACACTTTTTTGATTTTGTGGATTATTTCCACCAAGCATTGTGACTGTGAACTGAACAACAAACAGTACAATTATTACACATAGCGAAACTAAGTACATCAGTACCGCAGTAAGCCGCTTGCGAAGACAAAGCTGGTGGCCAAAAAGGAATTCTACGGACTATCCAAGCGAATACAACAATGAAAACAGGAGTTACCCATAATACCATAGTTTTACTGCTGTGAGTACCATTTTTTTTTTTACTAGAGTTTAAACATATCAAAAAAAAGAGACCTTAAAATTCTTTTCATAATTATAAAAAAAGTGGGAAACATTTAAATAGCTTTATAAATCACAATAAATACATTACCATCGTTTAATTTTTAACAAAATAATTACATAATTTATGAAATTAACCCCCCCCCCCCCCCCCCTATCACCATTTAACAGAACTTAAAACACCAGCAACTATCTGTAAACTCCCAGACTGCGTCAAGGAGTTGCAGACCTTTGACGGCAACCCTGTGGAATATCTATCCTGAGTCCACAGTGTTGAGAATATACTTACGGACTATGACATTGTTAAAAACAAGTCAATATACAGAGCCATACTGCCAAGTGTCCAGAAAAAGGTTAGAGGTGCAGCAAACTCTGCCCTTATTTCTTATAACATCTTTGAAGAAGACTGGAGTGTCATAAAGAAATGTCTCTCTTTACACTATGCTGATAAGAGAGACATCCGCACATTGGGATATCAGCTGAGCAACCTCAGGTAAGCAGGACTGTCCCTTGATGAATTTTATGCCAATGTGAACCATCAATTCTCATTGATCATCAATAAACTTAAGACCGAAGATTATTCCAGTGAAACAACAAATGTCCTTGTGGAGGCATACCGTAACAGGGCTTTAGACGTCTTTATACGAGGCCTTAATGGAAAATTAAGTAAAATCCTCATGATACAAAGACCTCAGCCACTTCCAGAAGCCTATACAGTGTGTCTCGAGATTCGAAATATGAACTACCGCAATTTATCAGTGCAGAAAAAAGGAGATATTAATGCAATTACTACACCTATAAACCAAATTTATACACCTAAACGCGACCCGCCACCAAGGACACCAATATTAACGGTAGAACAAAGAAATTCAGCTTACAATATTTAACATCAACAACTACAACAACAACCAAAACTAAATGATAACCCACCTCCTCGACCAAACTACCCTAAGCCAAACCCGCCAATGGAAATAGATCGATCAATTCAGACGAAACAAATAAATTATATGAACAATCCCAAACAGTTCAATACAGGAAAAAAGGAAAATGAACGTCCAAATGCCCCACATAAGCAACAATGAATTTATCGTTTGGAGACCCAAGCTGATGGCGAATATACCGAATCATACGAAGAATACTAACAAAAGCTCAATGAAGAACTCGAAGTTAATGAGAATCCTGGAGAGGAAATCCTAGAAGCGAATTTTATGACGGATGCCTTTCTAGCATCCCTTATATAGAATGTAATACCAAATGGGAAAATTTCGAATTTTCTCGTCGACACAGACGCAAACAAAAATTTTATGAAAGACGAATTAGGATCTAACTCTATGCCAGCAGAAAAGCCTTTCAGAGCTCAATAAGCTACAGGTGAATCAGAGATTAAGCGTAAAATCCGTGGAAGATTCTTTGCCTGTCTATTAATTGACTCAGTAATCAAATTTTTTATCCTTCCGGGTCTGAAATCATTCGACAGTATCATTGGCGATGATACCTTTCGAGAGTTAGGAGCTATAATAGATCGCAAAAATAACATCTTAACGATGGACTCAGGAGGCTCAGGAGTCAAAATTCAACTCAAATCAGAGGAATCTACCCAAGTAAATAGTTTAGAAATTAAAAGTGATCATTTAGAAAAAAACAAAAGACAACAAATTCGAAGTTTAGTGGAAAAAAATTGTAAAATATTTGGCCCCATCAAAGATACAGAATTAGTAGCCACTCATATCAAAGCAGAAATCAAAACGATAACAGACGAGCCCATTTATTTCAAAACATACCCTTATCCAGTTAACATGCTGGAAGAGGTAAACAGTCAAATTAAAAAGCTACTTGACGACGGGATTATCCAATCATCAATTGCCGCATACGATTTATCCAGATTGAAGACGGAATATAATATCCTCACCGAAAGTACAGATACTGCCTAAACTACTTATACATAGTGCTGATGAAGACAGTACTGATACCTCATTGTGAAGCACCAATAAACGCCCATGGATAAACACACTCATCCTATAGTACATAGGAACTAGTACGCATAACTGGAACCAAAATAAGAAATTATTAACATTTCAAAAGAAAGGCTAAATTTTAATATTATCAATACAATCAAATTCCCGGAAGAACATCTCAACTTGTTGCAGGAAATTTACAAAAATTATTTGTCCAAGTTTAGAATAAGAATAACTCAGCGGGTCGCCGAAGATATCTCAAACGAGGAAAACCAGTGGCGCATTGTACAAAATACGCACAACCGAGCTCACCGCAGCGCTGTAGAAAACAAGGACCAAATACTCGAAAGATTCTATTTTCCACAGATGAATGAGAAAATTAAAAAGTTTATTAAAGAATGTGATGTCTGCAACACCAGCAAATATGACAGACACCCATGTAAACTGGTAGATGTACTAAACCTACCTACCCGGTGGAAATTCTACACATCGATATAATGGAAATAAAACACAACAAATTTGTTACGTGTATTGACAAGTTTACCAAATTTACAAAATTTGTCCGTATAAAAGATAGATAAGTTCTATTCCTCAGAGAAAAAATAATCAAAATACTTCACTATTTCACAGAAACCAAAATGATTGTAATGGATAATTAAGGAAGCTTTAGCAGGCCTATTATAAGTAACTAGATTAAGTCTTTGGGAATTAAAATCTACAGAATGCCTTCAGGTTAGAGTGAGGTGAACGGAACTACTGAACGAGTCCATTCGACCATCTTAGAATTGGTGAGATTACTTCAAAGAGTATTAAACAGTATGAAGAATTAACCAACAAGATTGCACTGACCATATGAGATGAAATCAGCAATACAAGTATTTTAAAGGCCCAACTAAATTATCAATTACAACAAGTTCAGTCACTTATCGGCAGCCTCAGGATCAGAAAATCAAGATATATAACTGGATAGGTTCAACTCGGAAATGGGTGGCTGGAAATCCAGATGCCACCGATTGGGATGTCATTCTTAAGAATGAAAACAACAATCAACAATACGAAATTAATAGAAATCTAACAAACACAATCAATAAATTAATAGCTGATTACAACAAAATCTAAGCCAAGAGCTCAAATCACGAGGAAACAGGGAAATATGAGAAAATTGTCATATACTACATATGTTATATATTTAAGAACTATGTAATACGTATCTACAATGGCAACACTTTTCACCCATGACAAACGGAAATGAGATAGTCTCTATCTTTGTCTTTCGTGAGAAGATAAAGATCAGAGACATGTTTGTTAGTTTCTAGCTTTAAGTTAGTCTTAAGTATGAATTTGATTAATAAAGTGCTTCAACGTCATTCTCTCTATTTTTATTTTTCCTGGTAATTGTTGCACACAAGGAAGTGCAACATCACTATATACAATAAACTCAACCTTATAACGTAAGAAATAAATGAAATAGTAATATCAGCACAGCTTGCCAAATTTGGTACAATCAACACCAGATTACTGGACAATGTGGAGATTAATAAATTATCTCCAATATAGAAACACTTCCATACAATAACGAAATTGGGGCCATAGAGTATGCAGAACCTTCAATCTTAACAACAGAGTCAACAATATTCTACATGGTTTCATTGCTCAAGACTAAAAAATTAGTGTACAACAGATACATTTAGGATTCAGAGAACTCTTAGTAAATCAACAGGAACAGAGAATGCAGACCTTTTCAGAATACCATCATCTGTAAGAAAGAAGAACTTCAAGAACTTCTAAAGACCTATTGTGTTACCCTGCTATTAAAGGGAACAAATACAAAATGTGATCGTCAATTCAATAACAAAACCATTGTAGAGAACATCGGAGAAGACACAATTTTCCCGTTTAACTTTGATGGCAATATTACGCACCATAGAATCAGGAGGCATCTTAACGGAAGTTTCCTTATCCAATGACACAGTTTTTATCACTACATAAGAGTACTCGATTAAAGAGGTTAGAACGTATGAAATCCTGCCATCAATCCTACAGACGAACTTAGCTGAGGGAGATATGAAATTAGATTTAGATTATCTACACAAGTTGAACTGAAATAATGATTTAGAGATTCAAAAATTCTTACAGACTTATTCTTCATTTTGTTAATATTTGTGGTTTCAATTTGTACAATATTCTTTGTCAGAAATAGAACTTCCCAAAATTCCAAGGGTCATTATATGATTTAAGTCTGATAAACCGAACTGCATTAACGGAAACCGACAACATTTATCATGACGCGTCGCATAGTCAGCAAACGTTCGTGGGAACGAACTATAGTATGTGGTACAAATTATTCTTAAGTTGTTCATTATAAATATAACTGAATTTAAAATTGGAATTAGTATTAAAGCTGTGGCCTCGCTATTTTCTTAAAACAATTTGTTATAATGGCTTGTCTAATAATTCTTGAACTAACCTGTCCCTAGAATCACTTTAACCCAGGCTTTGTCGACTAATTTGTTGTCACATCTTACCAGGCCAGTGCGTTGCACCATTGACCATTGATCTCCCTAGCAACTTGTTCCAAGTTCATTAATCAAAGCTGATCATCCGTAAATCTCATGATATTGTTTGATTCCCTTGAAAGAGAATTGAGATTTTGCACAAACAGAATTCGATAACAACAAAGTTGATACGTTCGAGATAGATTAATCGATTTTCTTTTCTGATCTGTAATCGTCAACCGTAACTATACTTACAAATTTCTTCTTAAATTTCAGTACATATAGCACTTAACATGTGGCTTTGAGCTTTGAGTATGTCTATTTAGCTGTGTGATGTTTGCCATCACGAATATGGATGAAACTTTTTCCTCAATAAAGAGCAGTGGATTTCACCCTTTAAATGCACTTATTTCATCTTTTTCTAAATACCGTATGTGCAGATTTGCATAAAGTACGAGCGACGATAGCTCAAATATCTGTAAAAAAAAAATATCCCAACGAGTGCTAGATGCCCAGCATCTGTCAGTAGTAAGTTTCAACCACAAAAACATCTAACCACCACAAAAAGGAAGAAAATCATTCATTGCAAATACTACTGGCGTTAGAAATTTATCCTACTAAAGCAACTTATCCCCTCACAAAAAAATTCTATTGCGGTTAGGTGCTTCTAGTCTTTATGCAGAACGTTCCACAGATACGAGAACAACTACAACACAGATACAGAATGAAAGAAAATACAGATACGTACATACTCCTATAAGCAGAAAATGCGAGCACTTACCGTCTGTGTTATAGTAGCGCTGTTTATGCCAACTAGACTTGGATTTAACATGACCAAAACCTGAACTTGGCAATATGGGATAGGCAGTCGCATTCAAATTATCTCCCTCCGGATGGCCGAATGTTTTGAATTGCATTGTATAGTCCATGGCGGAGGTCGTCACTCCTCGTGTTGGTGTCTTTGTCGGGTTCGATGCACCCGTTCGGCCACCATTCACACTGAATGTAGCATAAGGCGATATCTCGTACATTTCTAAAAACAAAAAAAAAAAAACAAAAAAATGAAAGCCAGCGGCATAAGAAGAAAGCATTTCATTAGTATTTGAATCCCAAGCACGTTCCTGAAACTCTACCCCCATAACCCTCTTAAAATCCAATGGATACAAAAATAGGAAACGAAAAAATTTGTTAAGATACAATCTTACCTGAGTCGTTTCCCTTGTCCACAGTCTTTACCGGTGATGCACTGTATACTTGCTGATTTCGTCGATTGTCATGATCCTCCTTGTAGTCGCTAGGGAGTGCTCTTGATTCGTATCCGTCGGAAATTGGTCCGCACAATGTCCGTCGATGCTTAATAATCAATCCCCTGAGAGCGGGTGGATTTTCCCAAAGACAACAGCAACAGGCGCACGAACCAGTCCAAAGCCATGAATAGAAGACGTTCCCGAATCCAGAGTGAGGTATGAGTAAAGAAAGGAGAAAGAAACCCAATTAACCCCAAAGGATATAACAAGTTGGGACGTACACAGTTGCCATCATTGTTGCTGGAGTTAATGAACAACTTAACCGGGAATTAGACGGGATCTGGGATGAGAAAAGGGGAAACAAAAACGAACCAAGGATGACGGAGGCTGTGATAGGGGAAATGGAGGCCAGAGGATGTCAGGATTTCCATTAGTCAACTACGTCGTGCCTAGAGTAAAATTTAACCGCACAGACATTATTTCCTTATTAAGACTCTAATAAATCACTTGGGAAATGAACGTGGTCGTGGTGGAATTGTTTGCTGGAAAGATGATATTGGGTGGCTGGGTTTTAAGGTAGATCCTACCCTCCGATGACTCGTGGTCAGGAGGATGCTACACTTACACTATAATGATGGCAATGGTGATGATGATGATGACAATTAGTGTAGAGAACCAATCATTGGCGGGATTTGCATTTATTAAATTATTGACCAAATCGCTTTCCGATGGGAATACCGGCGGCGGTGGTATGGTAACTCCATCTAGATTCGTTGTGGCAAAATGATAGTGTTCGGTGGTTTTGCCGGCATCATTTGTCGCCGATATACGCAGTTGGTACCATTTTGCTGGAAGGAAATCGCAAAATATTAAATTTTCACGATTTTCCTCGGCGTTGGAAATGTCGGATGTGACAACTGTCCATCGGATGTCACCTAAAAAAAAAATGAGATATGAATGTAGAAAGGATATGACATTCGGTAAATATGCATGCAGATGTGGTTTGGTTGAAATGAATTGTTAAAATTTTTAACTTGAATTTTAATGGGAGGAATATTTACAGTAAAAGCATTGGACCCTGCCACAGCATTTAAGAATAGCTCCACCTAAGTAAATCCTGCTTTTTCATTTTTATTCGACAGACGACTTTCAAAGTTATTTGAAAAGATATTTTTTGGCACATTGGACAGCCTCGGAAATTAGAGAGCATAAAGAGAAATAGGTATCCGAATGCCACCACTAACCTACTTACAAAAAAGCCTGCCTTAGAAGCCACTTACATCAAAATTTCAAGCCCATTAACCTCACATGTAACTTACTCTTGTTGGACCATCTGCATGTTGCCATCATTGACGAATTGCTGAAAGCTGTCAAAAAAGTTATAGATCTATGACAAGAAAAGCAATTAAGCTCTGAAGGAAGGAAAATTAGAGAGCAAAGTTGGTTCGATGTTCGTTGGTTTTGAATGTTTGCAGTTTATAGTGACTAGTAAATAAAGGCAATCTTTTAGCACGTTTTGCTGCTTAGGAATGAACTAAGGATACATCAGAGAGCTTAAACATTCGAAAGTGGACTTGATGAGCATTGGTAGTGGGACCAGTGTTATGGTCGAATGTTTGATAGAGGGAAATGCGACCGGCAATTTCGATAGAGCACTGATGGTAGATACAACGATAAATCAGATAAAGCAACATGCATTAAGTTAGTGTTTGAGGCTGTCAACTAACATATATGGTATTAGCATCACCTATGGTATTTATCTCACGGTGTCGGATTCTATTTAGCGAGTGCAGAGAGGTCTTTTATTGAAGTCAGTTCACAGGGGGAAAAATATTATAGTACAATATTTCTTACGTAGCTTGGGAAAACCGAGATATTTCACAGATCGATTATGTAGTCATTCTGAAATGGATTGCCATTGACACACATACCGCTTATAATGGCTGGGTGTTTAAATTTCGCTTTAAAGACAGAAGAAAGTTTTGTTTTTTGGAGCATTAAATTCGATACTGTTGGTGGTTTTCCAATTAGTGTTGCTATTTAAGTTTCGAGAAAAACTAGTAAAACTAAATATTTATTATCAAAAATGGCTTTATTGTTTTTCAAAACACTCTCCATCAAGATCAATACATTTTTGCATGCGTTTGAACCAAAATTCGAGGCATTTTTCCACTCGGAACAAGGTAACTTTAAAACATGCATTTTAAACATATCAATTGCTTCCTCAAGCATCGAAAAACGTTGACCTCGCAATTTATTTTTGATATACGGGAACAAACAGAATTCATCACCCATCAATTCGATATTTTGGGTGTTCAAAAAGTCACTTGTTTGAGCTGACGAAGAATTATCCAGTTGCAGGTAGTTGTTTTTCCTTATCCCTCCAAAGACTTCTTACAAACAAATGGTGGTGTACCATTCCGAATTGACATTTATACGTTGCTCTACTGACGCGATGGCGGTGCGTCCAGTCTTTCTGAAGAAACAGGCGACCGTTTACTTCGTGCTCAAAAGCCTTTTGTTGGATTTAGCTCGTCCTGAAAGATAGATACAGTCGAATGCTGTTTACATGCATAGATCCATAATTCGTAGACAGCCGTGATTTTATGCACGTCTTTTAAAGCAGAGCAATTCGAATTTTTTTTTCAACATTTCTTTGGACCAATCGACACGAGGCTTTTTTTTTTTTGTGCGATTGTCAAATTATGCGGAACCCAATGTGAAGAAATTTTGTTCACAGCCAAATTTTCACGTAATATTAAATGTTTGCGAATGGAACTAATGCCCAAGTATGTCTCAATTTCACTGTAAGCCACATGATGATCTTGCCATATCACATTCCGCATAGAATCGATCTTCTCGGGCAAAATAACCGACTTTGAACGACCATCATGAAATTTGTCATGGAGCGAACGACAATCACGACTGAATTCGGAAAACCAGCGAGACACAGTGACTCGGGATGGTGCTTCATCACCAAAAGTCGAAGCGAGTTGGTCAGCACATTGTTGTTCAGTTAAATCACGTCGAAAATCATAAAAAAATATCGCATGAAAATGTTCACGAGATGAATTTTTCAAGTCTCTGTTCAAAACGCAAATAGCACTCGTATGACTAAACCTTCTGAGCACGTGTATTATTACAAACGTAACACTGTATAATGCCGATGTCAGTTTTGACGAATCTACATCGATATTGCCTTATTTCAAAACTTAAGTAGCAACGTAATGAAACAACGTTACAAATGAAGCGCAGGGACGTGAAGGTACTGGATTTTGATCTTAGGATCAGAAAAAGTTTTGATTTAAATTTATATTACAATAAAAACTAAATTCAGAGGACTTTTTGAGTCATACGAGTATACGCAGCTTGCAGAATCCGAAAGTGGAGAAAGAATGATCCTGTTAATATTAAATAAATAAATTTAAAATACTAGCATTCCCAAAACAGAACCCTGTGGTACGCCAATAATTATATACCTCATTTCACTTTTAAAATTTATCTTCGCCATTTAGGATCTACTTGTATTTGAATAAAAAAAAAGATTAAACCAGTGGAACATGAGGCCCCGAAAATGAAAAAAAACTCATTTGCGGCCTTTTTAATATCCTGGTTAATGAATAGAAAACAGTAGAGGAACAATTTGAAGTTTTCAACTGGAGTTAGTTGGCCAACGGCTGTGATAAATAAAAAAAAAGCCTTTTAGACGAGACCAAGGTCCATTCTAAGCTGTAGCGACATCTAAGTAAGTTAATATATAGGTAAGCTTGACTTGATAGATACTTTGCCTTTTTATGGGAATTGAGTCTAGATGTCTGTGTGCGTGAACTTGTCGATACATACGATTTGGAAATTACATTCGTGAATATCGAAGGACACTTCAGAAATATTGGTACATCCGTCAAAATGGAAATGGCAGTGTATCTGCTTTATCGTGGCGGGATCCCAGGTGGCACGTCGAACTAAGCGGTAAATACGTCCAGTGTAGACTTTAACCTATTAATTATTATTGTAGTATTCAATTCAATGTGGTGGTTGTAGAATGTGGTACATGGTCCGGCTGAAACCGGTTCTGCAACCAACTAAAGAATTTCGAAAGAATATCCATTTCCTTAAAAATCCCGAAATGCCAAAGGAGACGAAATCGTTAACCAAAGGTTGTGTCTATGTTTTCCCTATCGCCTTAAATCAGGAAGATTGGTGCCAACAATATTATCCACGAGAATAAGTGCAAAAACACAATCGCAATGTTTAGATTCAAGCGAAGGGCTGCCATATGGAAAACGGAACTCTTAACCCTGCAGTCGTCGCGTACCAAAAGTCAGGGTTAAGGTAAATTGCTCCACGCAGCAAATTCTTGGCTATGTAAGGCTGTGTCAAGATATTCAAAGCAATTTTTGTTAAGAAAGTTAGTTGGATGTGAGGATATAGTACTATTGAAGGCTATCATATTAGACTGTAGGTACATCGAATTCAGAATCGGATGGGAGGTCATACCCCCAATCGAGAACCAGTTTAAAGAGGAGTTCGGTAAGTACGTCAATGCTCTATCTGAACTCAGAACAAAAAAGATGGTAAAAGAAGGTTTTGAGGACCTGAACGCTGCCGGTTTTAACTGCTTTGACCAGCTAAGAAACAATCCTAGAAGATTGCCCGTTCGATGGTTGAACACAGGCTACGAGTATAAAAGAAAATTAGAAAACTCTAAATAAATCATCTTAGACTAATTTGGAGAAAGACAGGAGTTTTTACAGATCGAAACAAAAAGAATATAAGAAGCTCATTCAGATTTCGAAGAGTATGAGAGGCACTCTTTTGCGAAAACATCAAAATATTTGATGAAATCGGTAGGCTAGTCAAAGTCCTCAAAAAGTCGAAACCAACCATCCTCTTCCTCTTGCTAGTTTAGACCCACTTACCAGATAACCCTCAGCTAAGTAATGTAACCCGCTGTTGTTGGTATCTATTATCAGTTATGGAAAAGACCTTCAAATACCCTGTTACTTCCTTAGATGGTTTGAAGTCGCCTGGCAAAAGGTTCAGACCAGCTCCCTGCAATTTTGAAGAGAACTTTATTGCTATCCGGACACTGGCATACATAGCTAACTGCTGGAAAAAGTAATAGTGGTTTTCTACCGAAAATCAGAAAAGATTATTAAACACTCGCCAAGATCTTCAGATCCATCAGTCTGATATCATTAATATTGAAGGGCATAGAGAGAATGGCCGACATCCATTTGCGCAAAACTGCTTTGCGAATGTATCTTCTGTCTAATGAGCAATATGTTTACCAAGGCAGAAGATCCTGCATTGCGCTTCAAAATCTGGTAGACAGAATTGAAGGCCCACTCGACCATACGTGAAGGGCATTTTCATCGGCATCGAGGGTTGCTGTAACTTGGCCAGACAGAACGGCGTAGACGAATTACTAGTTTTGTAGATAAAAGTAGTGCTGGTGAATAACACACTGATGGCGGGTGCTGCATGCGGCCAATATGACCATTTTCCACTGCTGTGATGCACTTTGGTTGACTCACTGCTCCATTCTCTCTTTAGTTTTGGCATCTGAGGTCAAGCATATGCAGATGATGAGTACGGCTACTGTCTGTTGGATCGTGTCTAGCGACTGTTTGTTCTAAAACACATCCAGCCCTAGGTGTTATTGCCGATTGGTAAGCTAAAAATAGACTTTCAGTTAATCCTTTCAAAGCTGAGACTGTTTTCATTACGAGAAGGAAGCTGACTGATCTTAAAAACATCACCATATAATTCTCCAACGAACCTAAGTATTTGGATGTCATCCTGGGTAACAAAATTCTTTGGAACCAACATGCTACGTTGAAAGATACTTAGGCGGTGTCAGCCTTCTTGCATCTGTTGGATAGGATTCAAGACCGTGCAATTAAACTTATAGATGATGCTAATATTACACAATTAATTAATACCCTTGAACACCGACGTAATGAGTCTTGCCTCACCTTGTTCTATCATTATTTCATCCCCGGTGCTGCAATGAAACTGCCACTAGCATTACGTCTCTTCAAACCTTCAGCCGTAACACCCCAGCCTACTTTCGGACGTACCCTGAAATACCATAATTCTTTTCTAAGCCGCACAACTCGTTTATGGAATGCCCTACCGAGCTCTTTATTTCCCAGTCACTATAACCAGCAAGCATTTAAAACGAACCTACAACGGTGCCTCTCTTTGTTTCCTCCCTAACTCAAAATCTTTGAGCGCGCGCTCAAGTAGAAGGAAGAGCCCCTTTTGGATCTACACGGCTTTGATAAGGCGTTGCATCGGTTGTAGAATGGAACCAGTTTTCAAGAAAATATGTCACTGCCGCTTTTATCACATCCTAAAGAACGGTTTATATCCGTCACATGGGGGTTTTACGTAGCACCACTCTCTCTGCCTAAGACGCGCTGATGAATATTCCTACTCTTGATATTCCTATCAGGGGCTCTCAATGCAGTTTAAAAAGAAGCGGCCTTTAGTAAACACGTACTGAAGTTTTTATGATCTTGGGCCCCAACTCTCTTTGACTTTGGTTTTAAAGACATGTCATCTGATGCAATGACACCAGAACTCCTGTTACCGAAAAAATACGAAACCGACTTTCCCAGTACCCAGGAAAGGAATGTAGTCAAGCCTTCATGGATGGTTCCAAAACCGATTTAGGATCCGACGATTGTATCCTTCTGGAGGACGAGAAGGGCTACCGTCTGCCTTCCAAGCAGGAAAACACCCAATCCTGATTGCAGACTGCTTACTGGCATCTGAACTGAATACATCACTTTCGTTTAGCAATTTATGTTAGCATAATTCCAGTTTTGTTAACTTACCATCTCGAAGGGCTATATTGGTTTTGGAGTCAAAATCAAACATATAGTGAAGAATCCGAAAGTCCTGTTGAGTAGACTTAATTTAGTTTTGGGAAGTTAAGCCAATTTATTCAAATGGTTGAAACAACTCTAACTCTTAAAATTCTGCTGCCCACTGCTGACACTGTGATACATGTTTCGATAAAAAATATGTGTAACTTCATCGACGGAAGTTTAATTGTGTTGCGATGGAAATTACGACAAAAATGTCACCCTTAGTCAAAAGAATGGTATTACGAAAATAATGTTACTTATACAGTGTACATAATTCCAGGTCATCCGTCGTGGTACTAGGATATAATATACAATAGAATGCACGAAAGTTTATACATCTATCAGATTGAGTATTAAAGGTGAGTATAATTGTTGGTTTTAGCCTCAGCAATCCCAACAAACTCCAATTATAAAAAATTCCCCAGTAATTAGGTTTCCAAAAGCTATCATTAAAGAGCAACTACCAGCACTGCTAGGTATGTGTCCGTTCTCGTGGGTATGAATTTTTCATTTAATTTTCCGAAACTAATAAAATATTCTAATTACGTTACCACTCTAATTTACAACCCTCCCAAATAGATACATACTTCGCCGTTGTATTCGTATTTTTTTCCACTGGAAATTGGTTTTCTATTTAGAAAACTAGTTTTAAAATAACTACATAAACATACAACAGTAACTCACCTAATGGGCGGTGTTCAATTGCAAAGTGACTAATAGGACATCCACCGTTGTTCCATGTTGCCAATTTTAAATTAACGCACGTCGAATTGGTTGCGATTAGTTCATTGCCATTTGGCGCCTGGGATGCTATACAAAAAGATACAGAGAAAAAGATATAAACAGATGAACAGATGAAGAGAAATGAAAATTAAATTGCCATTGCGGACGAGCATGCAGAATTCAATGTTCGAAATCAATTTGTGGTTCCTGGAAGTGAATGGCCTGTTATACGTATAATCACACGCATATTCAGGTACGAATGCATACGAGTATGACATTCCACTTCCACCACCACACATCGAATCGATAATTTTAATTGACTTCGCCACAATACTGAGTCGAAGTTTATGTACATTGGTTGGAGCATGTGGTTACCAAACTAACTTACCTTTGCCCTTGGTCCAGACGTTGATTTCCTCACATGCGGCACCATCACCAACAATGTTATGTGCAGACATTTTGATGATATATTGATTGCCGCATTTAAGTCCAGTTATTGTGTAAGCTGTATTCTCCGGTGTTAACTCGACTTGAGACCATGTTCCACCGACCATCCGATAGGCAATGGAGTATCCTTGCAATGGTGCTCCACCATCCTCGGGAGCATCCCAGCTAACTCGTATGCTTTCAGCTGATGCGTATTGAACAATTATTTGCGGAGATGATGGAGGCTTCATGGCCACCACCTGATAATGGATTTCGTCGTTGCCAAAAAGGTTATTCGCCGTACAAGAGTAATTTCCGGACAGACTACTCTCCACACCTAGTAAGGTTACAAATAAACAAACATAAAAAAGTAGTAGCCAACTCGAGGGTATAGGAAATTGAATATGTAACAGGAAAAATGAAAAAGAAAACATAAAAAAAGTTCACGAAGACACGTTATCCTTGTCGCTTCGGTTTTTCGTTGCTTGCATCTGTCCGGATTGGTATTCGTCCTTCACGTTCCTTCCAAAGGGAAATTAAATCGCATTACGAAAGTTTTCCATTAAGCAACACACCTGTACGGTGTGCATCACTTTCGTGAAAAAGATCATGTGTCATCTACAGTATGTCAAACAAGGAGATTTATGATGATTCCTATTTTTTTTTTATTTCCTCCACGTGATTTGAATAACTAAAATTTTGGACAGAGTTCTCTAGACGGCCAACAGGGGATTATGCGTGACGTTCAGCAACGAATGGAAGTAGGGATTAAAATTTATGAAAGAACAGAAGAAGGGCTCTAACTTGAGCTATTATTATCTTTGGCAAAATACATTGTGCTCGTGTATTGGAATGTACGAGTATGTATATTATTTCTTGCGAAAAGTGAAAGAAGAAGACACTTTAAAGCGGTGGCTTATGTCGAGATTTTTCCTGTATATCTTCTTCATATGAGATGAAGAATTAAGCTGGATTTTATGGACAAATACTAACTGGGATTATGATGTCTTGTGTATTAAGGAGGACGTTTGATTGCTGAGTATAAAATCCAGTCGAAGAATACTTAGCGTCAGTTGTAGTCCTATAAGTAGAAGTCACTGTGAAATTTCGAAACAGCTTGTCATACCGATGAAGAACTAAAGAATGAAGAGTACTTCTTTATTTCAATTTTCAGGTGGATCTGTAGTGAGCATTAAAGGCTGCACGCACGTAGACGTACATACTTTGAATTTAATAGTTGGGTACTGTAATAACAAATTAGCATTTTTCTTCGAAAGACTAACTGGTATGATAGTGAATATATCTTGGTAAAATCGTTCACCTATTGGTGGATTTATACAATAATATAAAAGGATTGATTATATAATACTACAAAGGAGAACAGGCGATTACACCATAAAAATTGAGCCTATTGTGTAAAAATTACACAGTGGCAGTCTGATATAAAACTCAGAGCTCAGGATAACCAAAGAAACTATTAGGCCACTATAACCGGAGAAGATTCGGTGCGTAAATCAATCTCTAAAGTCTCTGCGGTACGTTCGTTAACGGGGTTCTTAATATAAACTCAAGTGCCAATCCCATCCATGTTATTTGAGGATATATGTATGTATAAACCCTAGGACCAGTCCCCTTGGTTGGGTCTTGTTCTATTCGGAAAGGCACTGGCCGGTATCAATCTGCCGAAGCCTAGTGCGCTTATTTTGAGTCCTCATCGTAGCCTCCGTGTACTAGCTTCATTCAATCGGATTAGACATTCCAAATTCATAAGCGCCAATAACGACGGCCGAATGAATTGAAAAATCAAACAGACAAGCACATGACAAAAAAAGCTGTGATCCTTAGCCGGACTCGGACCTTCTACGAACAAAGGAGACGTGAGCGATCGACGACTGCAACACAGTTTAAAAGCTTTACCAAAAACTAAAAAGAACGTGCCGAATTAACAAGACCCGAACAGAAATCTATAGACCTACAGAAATCTGCAAAAGCACAGTCGGTGTTGAAGATATTGACAAATCACATCTGCAAACGATTCAAATTCCACACTTAGGCGTAAAAGTCCATTCAACTTGGATGACAAAGCTGAGATTCCCATCTACCAGGCCAAAATAAGGTAAATTTAGCGATATTTTGGCTTGAGTATACGGAAGCTGCCGGGGCATATGGCTTACCTACCGAGCTATTTAAGGCAGCACAAAATGGCCAGATACATAACTCAATTTGAAAATTTGGTCTGAAGAAAGCACGCCTGATGAGTAGAATCTCGGTTGCACAATCTTCAAGAAGGCATACTTTCTAAACCAATTTAATAGATATCAGTCTCCCTAGATCATGTCTGTCGTATAGTATCAAGATTTGAAGACATTTGTCAAAAATTTGATTAGCAGATATGAGTATTGATTATATGTCACACTGCTGCAAAGAAAACCCAGAACTACCATGATGATACTCACCGTGTCTATATTTTAAAGCCGAATATGACATAGAGACGGACAATACAGGACCCTGTCTACTTGTGGTAACCCCGCTAAACTCGTCGAATTATGTGGAATAATGATGGAAAACGCTCGTTGTCCCTTCAAATAAGGGTAAAAATAAGAAACACACTGGGCCAAAAAAAGCAGTCTGTATGGTGTACTACAAGGTTCAAAACTGGGACTAACGAGCTTCTTCGTGTGCTTAACAAAAGTACAGTCTTTGCATACTCCGATGACCTAGCAATATTTGTTAAACATAAGTGCATTAATACTGCGATCTCGATAATGCAAGGTGAATTTAATAGCGTCTCAAAATGGTGTCATGATCAAGGACTTGTGATTAATGCTGTAAAAATGAAACTGATGCACATACGCATGCCACACCAGCTCGAAATTTCCTTCAGCATATATCATCAAAACGAAGACTGCCCAACCACAACAAAAAGTGATGCTATTGAAGTAGTTAAGACTATAAAGTATCTGGGAGTTGTAATTGATGAGCACCTCTTATGGCATAAACAAATCAATAAGATACGGATGCAATTTAAAAATGCGGTTTTTGCGATGGTGTACCTCAAAAGATACACAAGCGTAGAGGTGCAGAAGCAAGTGTACTTTTCACTTGCTGAATCCCGTTTAAGATACGGAAATTGGCGTGAGGAAATGCGTCCAAAACACATATCGATAAGATATTATATCTTCAGCATCGATTATTTAAAATTATGAATACCAATAATTTTGTTCTAAAGGTCCTCGATGTTAACGGTATATTTAACCTGACAATGCTGTTACGCTATTATGACGATCAACGCTATCAACAAAGAATACGTCATAATCAGAATACAAGAAGACGAGCTCAGGGACTTCTGGAAATTCCTGAAACTTTTAACAACTATGGGTGAAGACATCCAAGCTACGCCATACCACAATTGATGAATGACCTACCAGCAAATATAAAAAAGATATTGAATTTCAAAAAACGTAGAAAAGTATTAAAACTATATTTCCTTAATCTGTATTATGTAACTTAAAATACTAAAAAAATAATTTTGCTTAATCGTAATTATTTCTTTTTTTAATTTTGTAAAACTAAAGTCAACTGAATTAAATAACAAAATTTGAATTATTTGAATAAGTTTTACAACCGATAAATTTTTAAAAAACTATTGTAAAAGATCAATCACCTGCAGATAAGCAACATGCTTTGCGGGTCACTTAAATTATTGTCACGTTTTTAAAGAAAAAATAAAGAAAAATATAAATACAATATAAATAAATATAATATAAAATACTTTGAAAATTAACTCAATGTTAACTTGGGCGTCGCGATAGGTTTTAGACAAAGTGATGAGCTGTTATGTTACTTCGTAACAAAATTGTGTGAAACCCGTGCTCCTAAATATATCAAAGACACAATTCTCCAAAAGTCTTTGCGATGACTTGCAAACACTAATGATATTGACATCACCATCAGAACGCAACGAGCTGTCACTGAAGCGTTTGATACCATTGAAACAGAAACCGCAAAAATGGGCTTAGCTGTGATCAGATCGAAACCAAGTATATGATATGCAGAAAGGAAAAACATCTCGGTTCGGATAGATAGTCATAATATACAGCTGAGCCCCGGAGATGGCAAGGACATGTAAGGTGAATGCATATTAAAAGTTTTCGATTCCTATCCGTAACACAGTAGAAATCAGTAGAAATTGATCTCGAACAGTTTTGCATTCAATCACCCAAAAACTGAAATAACAGAAAGGGGTTTACCTACTTATTCAGGCCCGGACTGTAGATCCATCTACAAGATAAGGAAGATACCTTTTTATTCGTAGTTTCCTTTGAGAAACTTTACTTGGGGACTTTGGCCTTATTTTACCATCTTCATTCTGATGTTATTGGCACTCCGCGCGTAGAAGTAGGAAAAATTATAGAAAACTCTAAGACCAAATAGAATAATGTAAAAATGCATAAGTCTGACCTACTGTATCTTAGAGATTTAATTAAGGCATATATTGTATTTAGGCGTATACAGCAAAGTTAGCAACATCGTAACAACAAGACCAAGGTATCCTTGTTTTCAGTGGGACGATGCTCTTTGACTTGGTAAACGTCAATAATGCGATCAAATGGCTTAATTGCCTATAAAGAATGTGTACGTAACAGGTCGAAAAGTCCCGAGATCGACACATAGATGGCGACTCTAATAGCATATCCATACGATTTTTAATTAGTACCAACCTTCAAACAATACCAGCTATTCAAATTTGAAAGGCACCATTTGCTACTGGTTTGCGAAATTCAAACGCGGTCGTAAAAACACATAAATATAATGCTGATTGCTCCGGGCGTCCAAATAAGACTGTTACTTCGGAAAACAAGAAAAAAAATCCTCAAAATCGTTTTGAACAATAGTGAGATAGCTGAAATCGTAAAGATATTAATAGACCATGTACCTAGGTACGAGTATGTACATCATATTTTGCACGAGTATTTGGGTATGCGTAGGCTCTGTGGCAGGTGGACACCACGTTTGGATCAAAAACAACAACACGTTGATGATTCAGAGCGCTGTTTGGAGCCGTTTAAGCGATGTAAGAATACTTTTTTTATACGGTATGTGACAATGAATTAAACACGGATCCTATTACCGGTTCACGCAAATCAAAAAATGCTCCTCGGAAAGAGATCTCCAATGAAGAGGTGATCGCCGAAACTTAAGTGTATTTTGAAGGGTTGGACAAATCGTTCTAACGGGTGACCAAATAGCGATGATAGTTTTTCCAATTGTTATGTTGGCATCCTGCTGTCAAAATATTCAGTAAGGTTTGCCATTTAATCATGCATCATTTTACGCTTGCTGAACGTGCGGAAATTATTAAAAGATATTATCGAAATTCCGGCTCAGTTGTAAATACGCAACATGGATTTCATCGCGAGGTCGGCCGGCAACATGTCTTCAGTGTGCAGGCAATTCGTCGCACCGTGAAAAAGTTTGAGCGTAAATACACTCTTTTGGTTATTAAGCCACCCACCAGACAGATATTGGTGCGAAAAGAAGATAACATAGCCGCCGTATCGAAGAAGACCCAGAAATGTCGATTTGGCACCGATCACCTGAATTGGGCCTCGCCAGACAGTCAACCCGGCTTATTTTGCAGCTGCATTTAGACCTACATCCGTATAATATTAAAGCCGGATGATCATAGACAACGCCGTGAGTTCGTCCACACGTACAATGGGCAAATTTACATCCGCACCGGATCCAGTCAAACTTCATTTGTAATTCATAATATTGGAGAACTGAGGAATGCTGTCGGGACTGACGTCAACAATGTTATTCATTATGAAAATCGTTATTAATTATTTTTGTATGCACAAATTTTCTTTTATTTTGGTTTCATACATTCTTAACTTTTTCTGCTTTTCGCACCAAGTCTTCACTTAACTTGTTTTTTTTAACTTCATTTATTAATGTTAAAGTTATCTCAGTTCACATTGGTTTTCTCTGTTCTTTGTCGCTTGTATATAAAATGCTGAAAAATTGTCTGCGTTCGAATGCGACTTCGTTGTGTGTTGTAAGTATGACCATGACTAGCAGCAATGACACTAGTTCTGGCAGCATAAATGTAAAAAATTATTTTTTGTTAAACACTCTTTGCAAAAGTCAAAATGGCTTTCATATCTGTCACATTAATGCACTAAATCTTGTTAATAAATTTGATGAATTCAAAATGATATTTGAGAACAGTTTAATTGACATTGTTTGCGTATCTGAGACTTAGTTTCACCCCAATTTATCAAGTAGCCTATTTTCCCTAAGAGGATTTAAAAAGCCTTACCGAGCCGATCGAACTCACTCCGCTGGAGGAGGTGTTGCAATATACGTGAGAAAATACATTAGCTCTAGCCTTATCAAGTGCTCTGACGGCACCCAGTCTTGTGACTATTATTTCATCGATATCCTCAATGGCGAAAATAAATGCATTATCGGAACATTTTATATGCCACCGCACATTGCAAACTCGCGCGTTATATCCCCAATTGTTGAAGAAATATGTCACCTAGCACCTAAATTCATTCTTTGTGGTGATTTAAATATAAATCTTCTCCACTCTTCATCTAGTAGCTTGACAACTTCTATGAACTCTCTTGGCCTCTCTTTTATAAACGTTACTGAACCAACGCACTTTAAACCAAATTGCATGATGTCTCTGTTAGATGTATTTCTTATAAGTGATGTGAGCCTTGTTGAATGTTCTAGCCAATTATCTGTCCCCGTTTTTTTGTATCATGATCTCGTCCTTGCAACTTTTGACTTACAATTTCCTAAATACGCGTCTAAGTCCATCCAGTATCGTGATTTTCGCAATGTCAACGTTGAAAGTCTTTTTAGCGATTGTTCGTCCATTGATTGGTACTCAATCTACTTGACACTTGACGTCAATTAACAAATTGGATTCCTAACCAATGCTATTGACTACCTCTTTAACAAACATGTTCCAAGTAAGACCCGTGTTATAAAACCGCACAGCTGCCCGTTTCGTTTCGGCTATGACAAAATGCTTAGATGTTTTAAATTTAATCGTAACATTGTAAATAACCTTATTAAATCCGCTAAGCTGAGGTACTACAATAATAGATTTAATTCCAGTCGTTCCTCAAAATTTCTGTGGTGTGAAATTCGGAATATTAGTGTGAATAAGCAACACTCCAGAGTCTCGGACGACAATATTGATTTAGAAGAGTTGAATCGAAAGTTCTCTCCCCAAGCACACCGCCTGACACTAACCTAACGTCATCACAAGATGATAGAGAAAATGAATTTTCCTTGACTGCAGTTAACATATACAATGTGGGAAAAGCAATCTTCTCTATCAAAAGCAGGTCAGTCGGACTAGATAATATTCATCCTGACCTCATAAAAATTCTCCTTCCTCTTATACTTCCTTACATCACCCATATTTTTAACACCATTATTATGACATTTACCTACCCGTTAGCCTGTAAAAAGTCTAAAATCATATCGATTCCTAAAAAAGGTACAAACTCTGAATACCGACCTATAGCTATCCTCCCTTTTTTATCCAAAGCTTTTGAATCGATTGTAAGCCACCAAATAAAGGAGTTTATTAAAGACAAACAGCTTCTTAATCCTCTGCAGTCAGGGTTCCGGTGCGGACATAGCTGTACATGAGCTTTACTTAACGTTTCTGACGATGTAAGACAAGCAATAGACGCTGATTATACAACTGTGATAACGCTACTTGAATTTTCTAAAACATTTGACCGTGTAAATCCCAATATTCTCTGTGATAAACTTACGACATATTTTAGCTTCTCTGACACATCCAACAAATTAATTTATTCATATATGACTAATCGCTTGCAAGCTGCTTCGTGTAATAATAAACTGTCTTCGTTTCTTCCTGTTAATCGTATTGTTCCCCAAGGATCTATTCTTGGTCCATTATTGTTATAAATGATCTCCCCTCCATTTTATTGCATTATCAATATCATATATGTATATGCTGACGATGTTCAATTGTACTTTAGCTTCCTTATTGGCATGATTGAAGATGCAGTTGCAAAAATAAACGACGATTTATGTTCTATTCTCGAGTGGTCAACACGCAATGGTCTAAAGCTGAATCCTGACAAAACTAAAGCCATACCAATATCCAAGCATCAACAGTATCTTCCTGATTTCCCCCCTATCCTTTTAAATTCCTCGCTAGTTGAGTACGTTAACCAGGTAAAAAACCTTGGAATAACCTTTAGCAATAAGTTACTCGTAACTTGGGTTGTTCACATAAATTCTATAATCAATAAAATATATGCATCTCTACGTGGATTATAAATTACAAAAACAATTTTACCTACTCAAGTCAAACTCAAATTGGTAAAGGCACTAATAATACCCATAATATCATACGGCTGTGAACTGTTTGCGGATTCTGACTCGTACTCGTTTCAAAAACTAAAAGTAGCTTTCAAGTCAATTGCGCGGTATGTTTTCAATGTTCGTAGATTTGATCATATTTCATCTGAAGCTCGTCAACTCCTTGGATGTGACTTAGAGACTTTTTTAAAATATCGTTGTTGTGCTTTGCTCTTCAAAACTATTCACGTGAAGGAACCTATCTACCTGTTTAACAAAATTCATTTATGTTCATCAAATCGCTACATACTCGTAGTCTTGCGTCCTGCCACATTCACTTGCTTAACATCACGCAGGCAATTTTTCATTTATGCTGTTAAGCTCTGGAATGGTCTACCCATTCGTGTGAAGTCCTTAATCGAACGCCGTAAATTCCTAACAGCTTGTTTCGAATACTTCTCCAGTTTGAACTGATTTAACTTGTTGTTTTAATAAGTCCTTTTTTCTTTTCTCTCTTTCTTGTTTGCGCTTAATTTTTCTTTAACCCATTTTATTTATCATATGCATTTTCTTATTGTTCCCTTTAATATTAAATAAGCATTCTTTTCTTTAAATGTTATATTATGTTATTTTATATCCTGTACTAATTATAAGTTTACCTTGATGTACAGTGTTGTTTTTGAACTAATAAACTAAACTAAACTAAACTAAACTAATTGGGCGCTGGAAATGTTGGCCGGAGATCCGGATTTTGGCCAAAAATTTATCTTCTCGGACGGGGCCCATTTTTGGCTCAGAGACTATGTCAACAAGCAAAATTGCCATTATTGGAGCGAACACAATCCGCAAATGTTCGGCCAAGAATCAATGCATCCACAAAGATTGACTGTTTAGTGCGGTTTATGGCATGGCGGCATCATCGGACCTTATTTCATTCGAAATGAGGAAGGAGACAACGTTACCGTTAATGGTCTCAGGTATAGAGCGATATTAACCGACTTTCTGTGATCAGAGCTTGACAATATTGATATATCCGAGCTGTGGTTCCAACAAGACGGCGCTATATGCCGCAAAGCTCTAGGTTGTGAACGAGAAATATGGGAACTGGGCTGCGATCATGCGATTTGACACCACTCGATTATTTTCCCTGGAGCTACGTCAAGGCCTTAGTCTACGCTAACAAGCCAACCACGTTAGATTATGTCGAGGCCAATATTCGACACGCTATTGCCGGAATATCGCCGCACATACTGGGCCGAGTGATGAAAAGTTGAACCGACCGCATGAAGCACTCATAGCGAAGACGAGTCAGGAATTTGAATAACGTGCTCTTCCACACGTATGGTATGAACGTAGCTTTAAAATAAAGCCAGAATCAATTTGATATCTTACACAGTTGTTGTTTTATTTAAATGTTTTTTCCTATCGTTCCTATCTGGGCACCCTATATAAAAAAGACATAGAAATACAATAGGAGGAGATTATGTTGATAAATAAAGTCGAATTTTGTCAAAAAAATTAGTTGTTATATGTTAGTCTCGGAACTTTTCGAACCTCAATCTAAGCACTGCCAATGATACGAGTATGAGCACAACGAATGTATGAACTCAAGTACATTTTAAGACTCATTTCATCCTATTTTGCCAATAAAATGACAGCATTGTAAAGGATCTTCGTTTTGGCTTGAGATAGAGCTCTACTACTCTATTGGATTCCGAATCCATAGAGGAAACGGTGAGCAAGAGGAATATTCTTATATTAATGGTAAAGTTCATTGCAGAGTTCTGATTGATGAAGTCTTGAAACACCTCAAGATTAAGATGTCCATTGTTTTGTGCTGCTTAAATTTTTGCACTTTAAGTTTTTGTTTTTGGTACCACAATTGCCACACTGGCAGCTTGCTGATTTTTCGATAATGGCAATGTTTTCTGCACACGTGAGAAGCTGTACAGACTTGTGAAATGTCACCTATGTTGGTTTGTGAGTTTCACACACCACCACTTTCGAATATGACTTACTAACTGTCTACCTAAACAAGACCGTTTTTTTAATTCTAAACGATTCGGTGATTTCGGTTCTAACTTCCAACAAGGATACCAAAGACAAGAACTGATCTCATCCATTTAAATGCTCTCATATGCGAAGATATTAAAGCTGAACTTCTGCAGGACCTGCAACAAAACGAATATTTGGTCAGTTGCAAGCTGATAAGCCTGATATTACTCTAATAGGGGCCTATCACACAGTTGAAAAATGTTTTAAGACCTTAGCATAATATGACAGACAACACCTAGGGTCCGATGTTAAGGAGACTTACGCCTCTAGATTTGACGCAGGACAAGCGCTGAAGATTCGATCTATTAGGCATATTTTCCCCGACAAAAGTAGTAGGTTAACTAAATCATCCCTCACTGCTGTAAATAGCTTGGCAAATCTAAGACTTAAAAACTAGCCTCTCTGGTTTTTTGTCGGGCGGATGAATACCTTTGCTTTCAGAGCCCAAGTTGAATGGGTCGTACCCACCGATTTACACTCTGCAGAAATTGTTTTTTTTTCGTATACCCTCTGAACCTACTAAAGGGTCTTTCATTGAAGAAATTTAAAGCTAATATGTAAATATTATTACACTTACATCTAATATACACACATATCATGTAAGCAATGTCCAAATTCAAGCCTAGTTAATGTATAATTTACTTTCCACCGATACGGTCGATAACCGGCAATAAAATTGTAACGAAGTTAGAGGAGCGGCTTTTTTTTTATTTGAAATTGTATATTTTTTTACATTCATCAAGCGCTTCCTATCTTTAAATTTAAACAAAACAAAATGTGTGTGAGATATCATCGACATTTTTTATTCATTTGAAAGGCCTATATATGACATTATGTATGGAATATAACATCGTTCAAATTTCCCCCGCGCCTTCTCTGGGTGGCGCGCACCCGCAATATCCAATTTTCCGTGACTCTGGCGCATAATTCAGGCTGAATTTGACCGATGGCATGGGTTATGTTGGCTTTGAGGGCCGCTGCGGTTTGTGGTTTATTTGAAAAGACCTGCGACTTCAGAAAACCCCACAAGAAAAAACCCAACGGGGTCAAATCGCACGATCTCGGTGGTCAGTTCCACCTCCCTTTGAGATGACTATGCCCTCGAATCGCTCGTGCAGAATTTGCAATGTGGCGTGAGCTGTGTGGCACGTAGGGCCGTCCTGTTGAAGCCACATGTCGTTGGTGTCCATATCATCCAATTCAGGCCAAAAGAAGTTGGCAATAATCGACCTATAGCGCTCGCCGTTGACGTCGTTCTCAATGAAATATGGACCGATGACGCCGCCAGCCCAAAATCCACACAAAACAGTAACTTTTTCGGGATGCATTGGACGCTCTTGGATCTCATGTGGATTGGTATCGTCCCAACTTCAACAATTTTGTTCGTTGATGTACACATTCATCCAGAAATGGGTCTCATCGCAGAAGATGATTTTCCGATGAAAATTAGAGGCAGTTTCCAACTGCTCCAGAGCCCATTCACACGTCGGTGTCTATGGTCGTTCAACTTCGGCTCGTGGTTCAATTCAATTTTAACGGTTGCAGGCCCAAGTCACGATGAAAAATTCGCCAAGTTGTGGTCTGCGAAAGGCCGAGTTCTTGTGAGCGACGCGAAATCGACTGCCTCGGATTCTCCTGCACACTCTCATGGACAGCGGCGATGTTTTCGGCAGATCTTGCGTTTCATCGATATACGGGTATTGGTTTATCGCTTACTGAACCAGTGGACTAAAATTTATCCAAATGGACGAAGCACTCGGAACGTTGTCCGAACAGAACACCCATTTTGATAAAACAATTTTATCATTTGCACATATTGTTGAACGCTATGTCCATCCATGGTGATTTGGCGAAGCAGGCTGAATAAATGGCAGCCAATTTGACAGATGTAACTTCCACAATAATGCCGCTATCAACTAACAAGTTTCAGATGTTCCTATTAGAAGACCCTGTATGACTCTTCTGCAAAATTTCCTTTCTTATTTCTATAGGTTTCTGTTTAGCCCTTATTGTTCCTTTGATTTAACTTAATAATATTAATATTTTTCTATCGTGTAGCAGCTTTCTACTTTCCCGATCGAGAAGCTCTCGTCCTTTTGTGAAGCGCTATGTCGTAGTTAGGTTGTTTCGATGTGCTTGCTTGTACTCTTCATAAATTCAGGGCATCCGTGGTGTTGGTCGGGTGAAATCCGGTACGAAAGGTTCCTTAGTATCATTGTCACTGGTCTTCAGCATTTGCTGCAGGCTAAAACATCTGTAGACGTCCCTTCAGTGTATTTATTGTAAAATCTTGGATGGAAATGATATCGACCTTGGAGGCCCCTATTATCTTCACTGGATATTCAAATTCAAAGATCTTAACTCCTGCAATATGGTCCAATTCTCTAAAATGTAATATTTTAGCGTTTTCCAACTATCAGGTTTTTTGGTGACATGTTATTTGTGGTCGTCGACAAATTATTAGAGTTAAACTATCCGTTCGACATTGGTCATATAAAATGTTCCAATAAAGTATTCTCCTTGGTGAGATAGCAACTAAACATGCACTCAGAACGTCTTTTGAGGAGACAAAATCGGGATCTGTGTTGTAGGGACAAGCTGCACCCTTGGTTTGAGTCGAGGCCTATTTAAAATCTCTTGCCAATCATAAGGTCATAGCATCTATTACTTACTCGTATTTACATCTCCACATCGGGTCAATCAACTTGTGGAAGCCTTTTCCAGAGATTTAGGTTAAAATCACAGCCACCATGATGCTCCTACTACCTCTTCCAAGTCAGGCCCGGACCAAAGTTTGGCTGATCTGATCTGGCAGGGAATGTTGAAGAAACCAGCATAGTTTTACCAGTTTGAATTGTCATTTTGAAGATTCGTTTCGTTCGATATTTCTTTCCCATGCTGTTTGCTCGGCGGTAGCACGTTATCTCAAGCAGTTTTGTTGTCTAATACTTCAAATTAGGTATATCCATTTCTATTTGAAAGTTCCCGTGCTTCTCTTACAAGCTTTCGCGTGAGTATTGTTGTTTTGTCGCCTTTTGGTAAAATATTTGAACTCCATTCCTGCAGTAGACACCCGTATAATATATCCGCAATGCGATTCTTTTTCCTTCAGTGAAACTGGGGTTTATCCCTTTTTTTCTGCTCGCAGTTTTGAGTGTTGTGTGCAGAACCGCTCTGCTTGGCCACGTGTGACATCGTGCATTCGATATACATAGTCTCCAGTGGAAACCCAGCATATAAGATGATCTTGTTTTGCAAGGCTACTTGATATTGGCGGCCTAACGTCTATTAAGGGATTGGATGCCATGCGGTATATCTGTACTACAACTAAGTAGTCGTCTGAGCTTATGCTCACAACTGTCGAACGTTCGGACAAGTATTCTACTGATCGTATGTAGTTAATCTAGTTCAGAGTCCTCCTAGTCTCTTGCAAATATTAAGACGAGCAAAACGGGTACTAGTCACGACAATTGGAAATGGTATCGCGTGAACTATAACTTACAACAGTATTATTTCCTAGCTATCCTATCGGTATCGAATAATGTTTGTAGAATATTGTAGAATCTTTTTTCTGTATCAATTTGCGTATAATAGTCTGATGTCGGAAAATTTAGCCCAGATACGAAGTGCCATAAGGCGCCTGCTTAAAACTTGTTGTCTAACACTGATTCTAATGAATAATGCGCATTCAAATCAGTGCTGCTTTTTTAGTCCGTAGGAATCATAGATTCCTACAATCATTTTGGCCTTTTTTATCGCACTTAATATATGGTGGCTACATCTGTTGTACAGTATTTTAAGGCATTTGCTCCTCTATCGTTTAAGGCTGTCTTAGGGCAGCTATCGCCTACTGCCCATTTATTCCATGTGCGAATTTTTTTTTTTTTTATAACCGTTTTTCATGCCTTCAGTCATACTTCAAACGACATTTTGAACTACTTTTCAGCACGTTGCGAAGACTTGTCTCGTTGTATTAGTCAGTTGCATGTGAAAAATCAGTGTGTGTAAAATTAGTGCTCGTAAAAAAAAAATTCTCATAAAGAAATAAAATACTTCTAATTATTCGAAAGAGTCGGGAATTCTACAGTAAGTCTGTATATTCATGTATTTTCATAATAAGAAAACAAATAATAAATAAAAATGAAAATTTCGTGCTTGAGAAAAGAAATACTAAGGCGGCCTTAGGGAAGCCATACCCGTTTTCGCCAAAGAAATTATTCCCGCCATTTGTCATTGTTTGTATCGTTTCGCCTATACATAGTTTAGATAAAAATGGAGAATAGAGAATATTATACAAGTAAACGTTTCAAGCTGTCAGATATAGACGATGAAAAATTGAGAGAGTTCATGGAGTCTCTCGACACAGACGAAGGCGATAACGGTGATCTCAGCAGTGGAGATGAATTCAACGATTCAGACTATTTTTCTGATGAAATTTCGGCTGAAAATGATCTATGAATTTCGCAGGCCATTAAAGAAATGAGTTCAGGAGAAACGAGTGACTTTTTCATTTAAGCCATCAACCTGTCCGTCAATGTTAGCTCAACAGATGATTTACCTATTACGACTTTATCAACGCTCGTTGAAACAGTGGAAGCAGCGGAAATAGTTGAAACTATAAAAGCAGTTGCATATACATCACAAGTTGTAGAAGCATTAGAGAACCACCGGAAATATTGGCGCCGACTTCATCTCGTTTCAAACCACAAAAAAGAGCCCGGTCTCCTCTTCCTTCAGTTGAGGATAGTGGTCCTGATGTTGAGCCTGCTGGTGGTTTAACTGGTTCAGGTATTATTGACAATTCGAATAAAGGATTTAACAATTAGACTATTTCTTTTCATTTTTCAGCCATGCATGAAATCAGAAAAGACTCAACGGAATTTTCGAAAATGATATGTCGAAGGAGATCGATGCGACTACACGTTACCGAAGTAGCTTTTCGAGATGATTCGCAGCTGCCTTCCAGTTTTGAAATGCTGGAACTTTTTAAGTATTTCTTCACGGACGAAATAATTGATATGGTTGTTCCAGAAACAAATCGAGCAGCCTTTCAGTATACTGATGTTCATGTCTGTGTGTCGTTAACCGAATTTGGAAAGCTATTGGGGCAAAAACGCAATCCATCCAATTCAAAACACTATGCCGATCAGAAAATTTAAAACGATAAACAAATATTTATCATTTCAAGACGAAATGGACCGGTTGTTTCGGGAATTAGCGAAAGAATTAAACGTTCAATTTGATTCTATTCCCGAAACATTTCGACTGTGCGTTGACGAACAGATGTGCAGCACAATGCGCGCAAACTGAATTCCTAATTATTGCAAACCTCCGCTGAACAAGGAAATACAGGATGAATCAAGAGGTTATTCAACCGAATATGTTGCTTCTGCGTATGGCGTCGACATTAGCACGGTTTTACGGAAAGATAGCAAGAGTGTGCGATTGGCATCAACTTACGTTGGCATCGAACCATTTGCTAAAGCAAATCCAAACTAACAAACAACAAAGGCAGCTCGTTATGATCGGAAGCAGAAGCAATTCAAGTTGATTGCCCACAGATCATTCGCGAATATAACAGTCATATGGGTGGTGTGGATCTTATGGATGGTCTTATGGGTCGCTACCATATTCGAACGAGGACTCCGATTCCAATGATGCATTTGTTTTATCATTTTATAGATATGGCGTTAACGAATGCGTACATCATATATCGAAGCACACATGCCGATAAATGTAGTGATTCAAATAATATTTGTTTTGAAGATGAGAAGTTGCTGAAATTACCAGAATTCAGAGAAAAAATAGCTACGGCTCTAGACGATCATTGTCAGTGAGCCGAGAATCGAGCCCGTCTCAACCAAATATTTTTGGGATTGGTAAAAAAACATCCTGTACAAGATGTACGTTTTGATGGCTCTGACCGCATTCCAGTATGGCTGAGTAAAGAAGGTGGCAATAAGAAATCCAAATTGTGCAAAACATCATAAACACAATGTATTTGCCAGAAACGTGACCTCTATCTATGCTGCTCTTATGATTACCATTATCGAAAGTAATACTCCTTTTCATTTTCTACATACTATTTACAGGGTGAATGACTCGAACTGTAACTTTTTAAAATGCTATAATTTTTTTATTTTTTGATAAATTTTATTGTGCCAAAGCAAAAAATGTTGGAAAATACATCAATTTTCGAACTGTATCAGTAGTTTTCAATATGTCCACCTTTGGCGCGAATAATGGCCCTGAGGCGGCCGAAGAAAGCATCGCACGATGCACGCAAGTGGCTCTGCAGAATTTGGCCCATTCTCGGCGAAGTGCTCGTTTGAGGTGGTCCAAACTTTGGTATTTTTTAGTCCTAACCTTCGCCTTCAAAATACCCCAGACAGAAAAATCCAACGGATTTGCATCCGGAGAATTTGCAATCCATTGTGTCGAAGAAATGAAGTGTGGAACACTGTTTTTTAACCAATTTTGGTTGACGCGCGCTTTGTGAGACGGTGCCGAGTCTTGTTGAAATGTCCACGGTCTCCGACCGAAATGATTGTTTGCCCAAGGCTTCAATACTGCCTCTCAGTTTCACGGTATACGATCGCATTAATTTTGACGCCACGGTCAAAAAATACGAGTGGAGAGCGACCATCGGTGGTTATGGCGGCCCAAACCATCGCCATCGGTGCTGCTTTTTGGTGGCCGTCCGAAGGTGTAAATTTTCGAAGGACCTCTCTGGCAAGTAAACTCGGTTATTTTGTTTGTTGACATATTGCTCGATAACAAATGGCGACTCATCGGAAAAAACCAAATTCGGCAACTCACCACTTTCGTGCAAGCGTAGCAACTCCTTCGCTCTTTCGACTCTAACTTTTTTCTGTTGCGGTATAAGATCGCGTGCTTTATGGAACTTCAATGGCTTGAGCCTAAGCTCATTTTTCAGTATGTGTTGCATCCGTTCCAACGATATGTTGAGCTGACGAGCCATTTTTCTTCCACTTCGACGCGGATTTCGCTCAATTCAAGCCTTCACTTTCCGAACCATTTCTGCAGATGTTGCTGTTTTTTATCACCAAATCCATGGCGTTTTGCAACGCTGCCAATATCACGGTAAGGAGCTATGATTCGAGACACAAATGATTTATTCACGTTGAGGTGCTAGAGGGCTCTAACCATAGCTACTTGTGGTTTTCCAGCCAAATATAAAGCAATTACACTATCGCGGATAAAATTTTTTCAACACAACTAAGATGGAAATCGTTTAAAAGGCTTGTAAATAATAAAATTATCTGTCACGTGTAAAAATTTGAGCCCACTGTCATGAACGGCTTAGAAATTATAGCAGTCTGAAGTTGGTTGCAGTTCGAGTGATTCAGGGTGTATTATTTTCCTGTTTCAATAAAAACAATAAAAAAGCCCGATAGATTGAACATTTTACTTTTATTAAGCTCTTAAATCTGCATTTATATTTAAACAATAGGTGAAACGATGAAATCAATGGCAAGTGGAGAAAAACTTTGACTTAAACGGTCATAGCCGCTCGGAGGCAGCCTTGCCTATTTTGTTCCTGGAGGACCATCAATACATATTTTCGAATTCTGATTTCAAATTATGATTTCTTAGCCCATTATTTAGCAGAAAAAAATCCCGACTCCTTTGCGTCAAAATTGCGGTTTTTACCGTTATATGGTTAATATTCTTCTGACGTGGTCTATGAAGGGATCTAAGATAATCCTTCTGGCGTTTGTATGTATAGTTGTTGACAGTAGACCCGTACTCTATTCGAGGCTTTTAATTGTTTATGTGGTTCTTACTTCACTTTCGATGACCTCTTGGACGCCACTATTCAGCTTTCAGCACGAATATGTCATTAAAAATCTTTATTGAACTCTGCTCCAATTACCAGGTGCGGCATGATAGTCTCCTTATTTAAAATAGCCGCTCTGAAGCTGATGGGGGTCCCAGGTGGCTGAAGTTTTGTTACTTGCGTTGAAGTTTTGTTACTTGCGTTGAAGTAACGAGCAGCGTGTATTTGCCTTAGAGGACTATTTTTCCAACGGCTGTTCAGTGTATTCAACACAGTGCACCTTCGGAAATTGCTTCAATATTGCGCCTTTGGGTCCTGTTCCGGAACAGAAATCAATTCTTTTGTAGGTCACAATGTTTAAGGAAACTGGTTCTGTGTAGAAACGAAGATCTGATATTGTCGGCTTATGGTTTTTCGAGGAAAATAAGCAGGCTGTCACAGTCAATTCATACCGATTTGTGAACATGCTAGAGGAGTTCGTTTTTATCACGACTTAATGAAAGTAATTTAGGGGATATATGGTTTCGCCTGGATGGAGCAACGGGCCACAATTCAAGGGCTTTGTTGCGAGAGCACTTGCCAGGGTGCCTCATCTCACAGACGTGTGATTGGAGTGGCCGGCGCGTTCACTCTATTTGACTCCTTATAACTGCATTTTGTGGGGATATTTGAAATCCCGTGTCTATCCTCACTCTGAACGACCTGGAAAGAAACATTCAGAAACACACCCATCAATATGCTGGAGAGAGTGATAATAAATAGCGGAATTTGGTTCAACCAGTGTATCGACAATGGGGGTGTCACTTATCGGATATGATTTTCAAACTGATGTAAACCACAATTTTAAAGCTTGAACTTCTAAATGAAACAAAATTTTAAATACATTTTTACTAATTTTTGTTCTATTGCAGGGAGTTATTTTGTCGCACCTTGTACATTGAAGTAACTCATACAAGATATCTGTTACGCTGACTGTTTGTACCACTCGAGGCAAAGTCGTTCCCAACGAGAAATTACAGTATTCCCAATATTTCCTTCATCGACACTCATCCTAACGAATAAAAGTTATTCAATTCAAGTTTAAATGGACGGGACCTGTACCCGGTGGCTACTCCAAGAAGGTCAAATAAGCACAAATGATGTGTAGTTATAGTTATAGCACTAGACATTGCCAGCCCGACGCCGGTCAGTGCTAAACTAATCGTATAAAACCTAGCCGCCAAGTTTTTAAAAAAAGCACAGAACTGTTTTAAACGGAATAATAACAGGTCAGGATTCTGATCCTCATAGGATATACGCAAATACGAGTACAATATTAGTTGCATCTCAATATAGTACCTTCTGGACTTTGGTTGCTTCTTTTGATGCGTATCTAAAATTTTCTAATATGTATTTGGGCAATAGTTCTATGTACAATAGATCATATTCAAACAATATTCTTTCGGTGTTTATAAGTAGATAAAATAACAGATTATGCTTTGGCAAGTCAAATTAATGAAGCAATTGAATTTCTAAATTTGAAAAATTGCGTGGAAGGGATCATATGTATACTCAAAATCTACCACCAATAGTCGGCATTGCTCCGTTTCAACTATGAAGGTTGACCAATAATCACATCACAGAAGTTGGTCATAGTCTACTCGTGTATACGAGTATGTATGTTAACTGGACTATTTCTATTGTCAGAAAAATCTTTGAGTTACGTTAGTTAAATACACTTAAGCAATTCACTCAAGTTGAAATCCACTAAATGTTTTGGCCATCATCTGTTTGACATACTGTACGTGTACCCAATTGATGGTTCGTCCTTATCATCATCCCCTTGACGATTAAGCTAAAAAGTCGTGAGACAAATGGAAACTGAAATACGAAGAAAAAAACACACAAACACACAAAATCAAAAGATACTTACGGTGTATTTTCAAGTTGCCCTCGTTGGTTACTTCATAGAATGGACTAAATGTCACTGGGCGATCTCTTGTCAGCCATCGTGCTCGAGGAGTAGGATTACCCACTGCCAGGCACTCCAAAACCAAACCAGTTCCGACAGCCTTACGTATAGTTTGTCCAAACGAAGCAATTCTAGCTGGTGCTGCAACAGAAAATTATTGCAAAATGTATCCTCTCATCTATTCCGCTTGCCTGAATACGAAATGTAGCAGCATGAGTAGAAGATCCGAGTACTCATACCACTCTTACTACTACGTTAGACTACTCGCATTCGTATCTACCACTAAAATCTGGAAGAGAACAGGATCATAGATTCAGGGAGCAGGTAGTTGGATAGATTCAGGATGGAAATGTGACATCATGGTCATTGTGGAGAAGCAAAATGAAGGTAGTATTCATTGGTTCTCTGTTCTACTCTGCTCGTGCATCCGTAAATGGGAAATTGTTTTTGGGGTTTTCTGACGAAATTGCATTCATATGTTGGTATTAGCATTTTGGAAATTGCCGAGCAGCTACCATTTCTCCGTTTGCCTCTCTGTTGTGCTTCAAGTCATTTGAATTCACATTTTGATTGTCCCTATTTCGGATTTTGTTTAAATTTGTGGTAACACAACTAGGATAAAGGAGGATAGGTTGGATAAATGAGGAAAAGGAAATCATTGCATGCAAATACGATATTGCAACATGCGACGAGTAGTAGCACTTACCTCGTGTATTTGTGGCCTGAGCTACCACTGATGTTGGTTCACCTTCACCCACAGATGTTGAAGCTGATACCCAAAACTCGTACATCTGATTTTCGACCAGTCCTCTGGCTTCGAACGTAACCGGATATCCGTATTCATCCACCCGCACCATGTGAGCTATTTTGAGGTTGCACAAGTGTATCCGTACGTTTCGTGAGTTAGTATATCGTGTTACGTATACGAGCATGCGGCATGCAATAGACATTGAACGGGGGGTAAGGAAAGAACAAAAATTTAATTTATTAGTTTTATCATTGTTACTCAGGAGTAGGTACAGTTCAAAACATTTTTCGTTATTTTTTTTTTTTTTGTATACTCTCTGACATACTCGTAGAAGGGTTGGAATTTTAAGGGTGCGGCTGGAGGTTTTAAACTGGTATGAATTTTTTTAATGGCAAATTTTGTTGGGAAATTGTTAGAAGCTCACACTAACAAACATTGTGTATCTATGGGTGGATGGAGAGAGACTTTGTTATACCGCGATTGTGACAGCAGTGACAGTTTGGAGACAAATTAATTTAGTTTTGCACTTTCAAGCCCTGGCTGCCGGGAAACGCGACAGATTAAATAATAGTTCGTTGCTATATTAATACAGCCGTACTATGCAGTGCAAAATCGCAACATGTGTACGTATATACGAGTATAATGCAGCAACGATGCCTATTCACATCATTGGTACCTACTAAACAAACAGAAGTTTATGTGTACTCCAGGACTGATGGTAGGAATAATGGAGGATTTTTTCCGCAGAAAATGCCGAGTAATTGGTAACTAATGAAAATTCTAATTGGCACTAAAATTGTTTAAACTAATCCAGATATACGAGTAGATCAGCCGATTCGATACAATTCGGAGACTCTTAAAACTAAAATTGTTTAATGAATCCCATCCATTTTCCGACAACGGCTTATAAGACATTCTCCAGCTCGTTCGTTTACTAAATCGGGGAAAAATCATATTAAGGCACTTCAACGCTTAGATATCACTAAGATAAGATCGTGCCTGTATAATTAGATTTAGCAATAAAATTGATAATTGAGCACGAAATTTGGAATATTTCTGGCACCTACGCTACCTAATAGCCCGTAAGCACTTAGAAAAAGAAATATTTTGGCGCGATTTTGATGAGCTTTTGAATGGAATACCAAGAAAGGAAACGGTTTTCATCGGTGCGGATATGTGGAAGAATCAAACTGTGATCACGAAGACTCCCATGGAAGAAATGGTTTCGGAACGAGAAAATGAGCAAGAGAAGATATACGAGTACTCAACGCATGCAATTAATATGGTCTAACTACACCTGAATGACTCGAACTGCAACCAACTTCAGACTGCTATAATTTCCAAACCGTTCATGACAGTGAGCTCACATTTTGATACATGACAGATAATTTTTGCTTTATATTTGGCTGGAAAACCACAAGTAGCCACGGTTAGAGCCCTCTAGCACCTCAACGTGAATAAATCATTTGTGTCTCGAACCATAGCTCTTTATCGTGATATTAGCAGCGTTGCAAAACGCCATGGAGGTGGTCATAAAAAACAGCAACATCTGCAGAAATGGTTCGGAAAGTGAAGGCTTGAATTGAGCGAAATCCGCGTCGAAGTGGAAGAAAAATGAGCTCAACATATCGTTGGAACGGACGCCAAACATACTGAAAAATGACCTCGGGCTCAAGCTATTGCAAAAGCCAGTTCCAAAAAGCACACGATCTTACACCGCAACAGAAAAAAGTTAGAGTTGAAAGAGCGAAGGAGTTGCTACGCTTGCACGAAAGTGGTGAGTTGCCGAATTTGGTTTTTTCCGATGAGTCGCCATTTGTTATCGAGCAATATGTCAACAAACAAAATAACCGAGTTTACTTGCCAGAGAGGTCCTTCGAAAATTTACAACTTCGGACGGCCACCAAAAAGCAGCACAGAGGGCGATGGTTTGGGCCGCCATAACCACCGATGGTCGCTCTCCGCTCGTACTTTAATGTCAAAATTAATGCGATCGTATACCGTGAAACTGAGAGGCAGTATTGAAGCCTTGGGCAAACAATCATTTCGGTCGGAGACCGTGGACATTTCAACAAGACTCGGCACCGTCTCACAAAGCGCGTGTCAACCAAGATTGGTTAAAAAACAACAATGTTCTACACTTCATTTCTTCGACACAATGGATTGCAAATTTTCAGGATTCAAATTCGTTGGATTTCTCTTTCTGGGGTATTTTGAAGGCGAAGGTTGGTACTAAAAAATACTAAAGTTTGGACCACCTCAAACAAGCACTTCGCGGGGAATGGGCCAAAATACCGCAGAGCCACTTGCGTGCAGCGTGCGATGCTTTCTTCGGTCGCCTCAAGGCCATTATTCGCGCCAAAGGTGGACATATTAAAAACTACTGATACAATTTGAAAATTGATGTATTTTTCAACATTTTTTGCTTTGGCCAATAAAATTTATCAAAAAATAAAAAAATTATAACATTTTAAAAAGTTGGAGTTCGAGTCATTCACCCTGTACACTAACTACTCTATTTATTGTATGGCGCACAACAAACCCAGATACCATAGATCACGAAAGTGGGAGTGAAAGATTCTAAAGTGAACTTGGGTAAACCCTTAGAAAGTCAGCGCCGACTTTTGCTGCCAGAATTTTTCGTGGAAGAACCAGTGAAACCCACTTATTGGTATACTGGTACAACTTCAACAAGAAAAAAGCACAGTTCTAACAGCTAAATTTGCCAGAATGGCTCTAAAATCTCACAAACTAAGAAAAAGAAATAAGCGCTCTAGGTATGTGGTGTGACTCTGATGAAAAATGAAGGACTTTGGTTCGGTGTTTCAAAAGGCTGGCTCCACATACTCGTAAGTAAAGAAAAGTGGTATTAGAATGGAAATAGCGGAAGGTAAGCCTTTCAAGCATTTTAATAATACGTACATCGAATATAGCGATAGAGTTGGTTTTGAATTAGACTACCAACGTTGCAAGAAAGAGCTCAAGGGTTTACGAATAAGTTAAGTCACCGCTTCTTGAGTGAGGCAAGTCCATAGACACTCATTTAACTCAACTACACCTACAAAAGTGAACTGTTTAGTGTGTCGTTCACGCTGGCGGCATCGGTTCTTATTTTTTCAAAAAATAAGGTCGAAGCTGGCGTTATGGTGAGTAACCAACGTTACCGGACATTGGTCAGTGATCTGGACGATATCTGGTATCAGCAATATGGCGATAGGTGACATGAAACCACCGACTTACTGAAGACCAGATCCAACGACAGCAATATATCGCGAATTAGACCGGTGAATTGGTCGCTCACATCATGCAATTTGACGCCACTCGATTACTATTTCTAGGTCTATGGAGAATCGTTGGTGTATGCTGGTAAGCAGAATCCTATTCAGGCTTTGGAATACAACATTCTGTACGTTATTGGTTGTGTAGATGCTCGAATTAGACCGATGGATTGTCAAAACCATCCACGTAAACTGTAAGTCTGAAGTCGTATTTAAAATTTAACATATAAATTATTTGCCATTATGGATAAAGTTTTTTAATTTATACTCAGTTCCTATCGATATTGCTTTATAACTTCTATAGCTCCTTAAAAAATTACACCTTTTCCACGGCTGTGGCGAACAAAGAGGAAAGGGCCGATTTCATCGAAATCGAAGTTAGTGAAGCAGTAAAATGAATGAGCCGAAGTCATGCAGTCGAGCTGGATAGCCGACATTCCAAAATGTGACCGACAATCGAATATCGTAGGCTCAAGTGGCTAGCAATTTTTCTTAGCAGAATGATGAGGGACAATCGTATGGCTAACCAGTGGAGCAAAAGCTTTCTTCATTAGTTTTATAAAGGCAAAGGCGACACGAGAAAGCACAACAATTTAGTGTAATTAATAATGCATGTTATAAAAGTATACGAAATAGTTTGAAAGCACATGGGAGTCAATGCGGCTCTATGTCGACGTCTGATATGATCCAGAGTTTACGGATAAAAATGGAGACATATCGCGTCGTTTCAAAAGATCTGCGCGTTGATAGAGTTCCTAAAGATTTAATATGGATGACGCTACGTCTCAATATGAACCCCAGACTTATAATTAAATGAATGGTACGCGATATATAAGACAATCTTGAAACGAAAGTTAATTCCACAACGGGAATAGCCTGAAAGTTCAAAGATAAAGCTGAAATGTAACGGGTAACGAATCCGTAGCACTAAGACTGAATATCGTTTTTCCGATAGTCAAGCTGCATGTAAGAGTTCCCTGAACTCTCTCAAGCTCCAATCTACTCGGTTTTTCAAAAAGTCATTGCGTTCTTTTGCAAAACTTGACTTTGCCTGCATTTATTTGTATCTGGGGGTGACACACATACCCGTATGTATATCTACGTCAAATGTTTGCGCGCGTTTTATTGTTGACTTACATACTTACTTACTTAAGGTGGCGCTACAACTGTCTCCACCCAGCTAACTTTAGCTAGCTGCATACTGTTTCGCACGTTAAGTTGATTGAGAGGTCCTCTTCCACTTGCGTGCTCTATCTAAGTCGCAGTCTTCCTCGAATGCGCTGTACTTCGAGGGTGTATTCGAAAACTTTTCAGACCGGAGAGTTGGTGTCCATACGCTCTACATGACCCAGTTACCTCAGTCGTTGAACTTTCACTTTTCTGGCTAAGTCCATGTCGCTGTACAGCCCGTATAGTTCGTCGTTGTATCTCCTCCTCCATTCACCGTCTATGCAGGCGGGGCCGAACATCACACGGGGAATTCTGATAAAGACCATGCCTCTGCGCCATAGTACAGGACTGGGATAATTAGGATGTTATATAGGGTTACTTTGTTGTTCGGGAGAGGAACTTTCCCAAAGAAGCAGCGCTGGTATCTTTGTCTGAATTGATAGCGGAACCTAAGTAGACCAAGTCTTAAACTACCTCAGTGTTATCTGTCGAGGGTACCGTTTTGTTCGAGACGTCGGTGTTGGGTGTCCTTTCTTGTTGGCAGCGTATAATTCTTCTTGCCCTGATTGACTGTCTCACTATTTCCTTCGCAATACTCGCAAAAGCGGCGCTAATATCAAGCTGCTTTCTTCCGACTATGTCAATATCATCGGTGTGTGCGGGACGGACGGACTTTTAAAAGGTTGTGCCTCTTGTGCTGGCGCGTGAGTTTTGCACCATTCTTTCAAGAATGATGTTAAAGAAATCGTAAGACAGGGCACCGCCTTTGTCTTTGACATCGAAAATCTCAGTGAGTTCTTTATCGACGAATGCACGGGGCAGCGTGCATTCGTCATCGTTATGCTGCACAAAGAAACGAGTTTCGCAGGGATGCCTTAATATCGATGAAGATGTGGTGTATATGTATAGGTGTGAAGCCCATGGGTTCTTTGCAAGATCCGCCGTAGTATGAATATTGTATTTGGTCGATGGTGGACTTTCCTGCAGACAGCAGATAGGATCTTGTAGGCAATGTTAAGGAACTGATGCCTCTGTAATTGGCACAGTTCAGATGATCTCCTTTCTTGAGGATCGGACAAACAATGCTAAGGCTCCATTCATAGGGTATACTTTCGTTCGACCATATTTTACAGGTAATTTGGTGTATGCTCCTTACCAAGTCATCGCCTGCCTTGGTAAGCTTAGATATGGGTCGGGTGGAGGAGATTGTTGGTCTACATCGTCCAGGTTGGTATCTTCATGTTGCCTGACAGCAGTATTTGGTTCATCATTGCGGTTATGTAGCCAACATAAACGCTCTTTCTAAATCCTTAGCATCAACTGTGATTCTGGTAATACGTTCCCTTGTTCGTCCGTGGTAAAAATAAAACATTTTGATAAAGTTCCCGAATCTCATTCCTGGAGTAGCATTTTTCAATTTCCTCCACTGATCGATTCTCTCATGGTCCTTTTTTTTCCTCCTGAGAAGCCGGAGCTCGCCTCTTCTCTTCTGCTCGTAGAGCTCAAAGCGCTGCTTTGTATGCATCTTGGATAGCTACATACACTTTCCGGTACTCGTTGTTAAATGAGGGGTTCGTTGTGCAGATTAGAGGCATGCCGCTTCTGATGGCTTTTTGGTAATGGTCTTCGATCTTCGATCCCTCTTAAGAGACTAAGGGAGACTCGATCGGAAAAGGATTTGTGTATCCGTCCGATGTCAAACTTCGTCACAGTATTAGCTTGCTTTTGCGATGTTCGGGATATTTGAAACGTACAACAAGGTAATGGTCCGAGTCGATGTTGGCTCCTCGGACATTCATAATACTGGAGGAGTACCTTGCGTCGATCGCAATGTGGTCAATCTAGTTGACGGCTGATTAATCAGGAGTTCTCCAAGCGTCCTTATGAATAACGAGATGTAGGAATCGCGTGCTAGTTACGATAATGTTTCGCGGATGTGGTGTCGTGCATTCTATTCTTTCCGACTACCAAAGATGCTCTCTCTTTCTAGCTTTGCCTTAAAGTCGCCGAGGATAATTTTAATGTCATAACTAGGGCAGTGCTCGTAAATCTTATCCAAGAGCTCGTAGAAGCTATTTATCTAACATTCACTTGCAGATCCGAAATTCATTATCTTTGATTCGTTTTCAAAGATTGTGAACAGTAGTTCTATTCCTATTCGAGTCTTTTTGTTGCTTCGTAACTGTTTTTTTTTTTCCATGACAGTCACCCAATCAGCACAATAAATACCCCTAGGGCAAGGGATCGGTTAGACCGAAGTCAGTATCCCGTTCGAGGACGTATATCACTGCCGTTGGTCCAAAACCCTGACCTTGGAAATCCTAACTGGCCTGCGATTCAAATATGTCGGAGTAGCCCGAATAAGGCCTATAAGTCTGATTCCATCTGGGGAATTCGTTCACTGTCACGTTTATAGTGCTGCTGTTTTTATCTGCTAGTCATCATCACTCACGCTTACAAGTTTAGCAAGTTGAGTCCAGATGGAACATCGACCAGTAGCCGATGGTTACAAATTGGTTACAAAATAAGCATAATGGATGTGTAGAAATAGTTAAAATACTGGGCATCGCCAAGCTGATACCTTTCAGTGACTACCTTATTTCTACAGCACCCAACCTAAAAACAAAAAAAAAGTTTTTGCGACTCGGTCGAGTTCTGTACTTGCATTTATGGTTCGAACATGGAGAATTTTAAAGATCATATTGCCCATATTTTTGTTTATTACTTCAACGAAGAAAGCAAGTGAGGCGAGGTAAAATGTACGTACGGCAGAAATGTAGTCCGATTCCGTGATCGTGATGGTAATTTTTCAGTTTAAGGCATTTATCGCTTCGGTAGGCCATTGGAAACGTTCATCGTAAATAAATTGATTTGACGAAGCACATAAATGTCTGTAATTAACTCCTCAAACACGAAGAAAACAGTCCATTGTTGAAGCGTATGATCACGAGCGATGAAAAGTGGACGAAAGCAATGTCAGCTGAAAAAAAGTTGGAGTAGGCGAGATGAAGCATCGGAAAGTCAAGCAAAGGCGGACATCCACCAAGAGAAGGTGATTCTGTCAATCTGGTGTATTTTGAAGTGACCAGTCTTCTATGAGCTTCCAAAGAACAAAACGATTAATTTTTATGTCTACTGTGAGCAGCTACAGAAATTAAGCAATGCAATCGCACAGAAACGTCCCGAGATAATCAATCGTAAGAGTGCGGTATTTCGCGACGACAATGCTAGACCACACATAGGTTTGGTCACTCGACAAAAATTGTTGCAGCTTGGTTGGGATGTGATGTCACATCCACCATACAGCCTAGACTTTTACGTATTTCGCTCCTTGCAAAACTCCTTGAATGATAGAATGTTTCCTTCTTAAAACCTCATCAAAGAGTCAGTCAGAAGGCTGAATTCACTGATTTTTGTTTGTCACAGTGGGATAAGGACTGAAATTGCCGATGATCTTGCTACGCAAAGCCCAAGGGAGAGTTTCTCAAGACCTGAACCTGCATAAGGACTGCCTGCATCCCAAGCCAGGATTTCCATAGAAAATTAGATTTCATAATACAAGCGAACTTTTTAATGCTGTTAATGCTGTTGCGGTAAAATTTACCACAACAAGTCCTACTCTCTCGCTTTCCCTTCGGCCTCACTCATCCACATTCTTTCCGGTTGGTTCTTCAAAATCCTAGAAGGGTGGTGGGCTGCCATGGGTCCATCAGCCATTGGTGCACCCTCCTAGTATCTTGATGGATCAACCACAGCAGGTATTACGGATGGTCCATTGAAGGAACTATTTGGAGGAAGGCGCGAGACCAGCGCCCAACGTTTTAGTGAACAAAAGCCATTCACAAAGTCGTCGGCTCTTGTCCTTGTGTTGTGTTGTCTCTCCTATCGGGTAGATTCCTTAGCCTTAGAAGGTATCTTCGCTCCATCACGGTCTTTCCTGCCCGATCTGCTTTTTGCCCCACCCGTTCATTTTATGTCCGTTGTCTCCTTGGAGAAGTATATTAGCGGGAAGAATTGGTGGGTTCTTGAGCTCTGTCCTTCTGCTTTTATACTTGTCGGAGGGGACAACCAATAGATCCACGAGACGAAGAGACGGGAGTCTCTGTGGAGTGACGGACGGTCACCTTAAGCCCAATGCTGTACGTCTAGAGCCAGATGGACGGTCTGGAACCCTCTGCGTATAATAAATATACAAAGCCGCAGAACCAGGCGGACTGCCATAGACGATCTATTTGGTGACGAGCGGTCATCACCTTAAAAAAAAAAAAAAAAAAAAAAAAAAACTTGTAACAGAAGTGTTATAAAGAATGATCGTAAAGGGAAATATTAGCTCGGGCTAAAGGGAAATCCCAATCTTGGAGGAAATTTCCCCAGACTTGGGGAAATAAGAAAGAAGCACGAATGTGTGTGTGTATGAGAGAGTGAAAGCAACGGAAATTCAATGCACGGTGGCACACTTCAGCAAATTTGCGGAGTTTTGCACACAAAGACCAAAATTGGACCGTTGCACTCGTATGAACGGATGTATGAAGGAGCGTATGTGTGAGACCTAGAATAGGGTTAATCACTTCTTGGTTGACCATCAATAGTTTAAGAATCGAGAGCGACAAAAAAAAACAAGAATTTAAAACAACAAAAAAGGAAAGAGAAAAATTAATTAAAAGAAAAAAAAAAGGAGCAAGATAAAGGAAAAGAAAAAGAACAAGGACTTGAAGATATACGAAAACGAGGAGGAAATACGGACAAAATCAGGACGGGCAGGACAGGAGTATAACAGTACTAAAGAAAAAGATAGGTTGCATTATATACCCCGGGCGAATCCTTTTAGTAGAAAAAAAAGATAAGATTTTGCAGTCGTTTTCGCGTTCCCAACTAGCGATTCAATCTATTTAGTGGTACCTTCAGTACCGCCATTTGATTTAACGTTTTGTTGTTGTCGCTTAACGGCTTCCGCTATACATTGTTTTGCCATCACTCTGCAAATAAAGCGTTCGTTTATAAAGTGACAAAAAAATCCATAGTCTATTTTTTTCTCCCAGGATATTGTGTGGTATTTCTTCCGACTTATTTGTAGCATATGGTTTTGCACTTCCACTCGGATCAAAAAGTGCATGGCGCCTAACACCCATTAGTTTATTGTGGCATTTGTACTATAGTTTATTTAGCGTTTAAAAATATCGTCTTCCCTGAACCCAGTCCAGCTGAGCAGCCACTTGGTTCAGCAAACGATATTGCAGCCATTGCAAATTTCCCCTCAGGGAATTTTCTGTTCCTCCAGAAATCCAGGTGACAGATCGTCACACGAATCCCAACCACCGACAGTGTGGCTCGTTTTTTTTTTAGTTAAATCGGTTTGCGTTTGTTTTTTGGCTTTCTTTTGGTTCTGCCGGCAGCCCGGCAATTGAATAAATTTAACATAGTTTGTTAGATCGGGGAAAATTGTGTAACAATGCTATCGGTTATCAAATCAAGTGAAGGTATTAACGGCATTGATGGCCGCGTCCTCAGGTTGACATTACTAGTTAAGTTAGAAACTATACATAGTAGTATATATAGGGCGATTAAGTTAGCATAGTTGCTACGAGTATAAGATATGTTGTGAAATTAATTAAGGAAAATGTCGAATTTTATGAAAGCAATCCTACATTTTTGAAAGATTTCTGAGTGATGTTTTGCTTGACAGAATAAGCTGTACAATTGTATGATTAAATCAGCAACCGACATCATCCTAGGGCCTCTTGCCAACAACACTTTATCGTTAGTATTCGTTTGATTACACTTCTACAAAGTTTATACAAATCATCCAAATATTTGAGTCACAAGTAGAGCCATATAGACCATCTCAAATGCCACTATACTGCACCGCTTTCAACATTGCCCCTAACATCGCAGATCCATAAATCACCATCAACAACCCCATTACGTTGTCGATAACACGTCATCTGATGTGACGAGACTTTGGAAGCATTAAAACCATCGCCTTATCGCCAACAGAATTAGGGTAAATGGAAAACACCTCAAACGTAAATCAATATTTTGAATACCTCCATAATCTCTTATCTTGCCTTTTTGATTATCATAAGTGCAAATTCGGTACTTCTGGGGGCATGTTTGCCGTTGTCAGATTTTTAATACACAGGTATCACTGTCGCTGCTGTCAGCATTCAGTGAGTATATGAGTATATGAAAAGGGTAAAAGTCGAAGGATATGTCATAAGGATATAATAGCGAAACGTTCAAATAGACCGGGATGTTAAAATATGTCTCAAACACTACATGTATCCAAGCCCCTGGGGCCATTAATTATACCTTCCCTCCCGGTTAATTATCAAGGCTACCCCCATCAATGATCAATGCCCTAGTCTAACAATAAACGGGAGTAGAGCCATACTGGTCTTATCGTGAACGTTTTAGGACTAGCGCCACCGAATGTTACTGCGATTTTACCAGTTACAAGCGTCCTGTTGAGTGTCAAGACTAGCGGTAGTTCATACCAGGACTTAAAACTCGATACCATGGGAATCGGAATCGCTCAGCGGCTGACTTGAAAGAGGTAAGCCAGCTAGTGGGAGTGCCATGATGGCTGTGGTTTAAACCTAAAGTCGCAAGAAGGGTCTTTCACAAAGTTGATTGAAACAATGTAGAATTGAAATGAGTACTTTGTGCCGTGACCAGAAGATAGGCAAGAGGTTTTAGATCGGCCTCGCCTCAAACCGAGAGTGGAACATTTTGCCTCCGACTTGGTATTACTGAAACACTGTAAGCGCCGACCAGGCATCTATATTTTGGACCCCATGGATATATGGGCATCCCATGGATTTAAGTTTTACTCGACCGGTGTTCACGTGAAACACAAAAGATGTTCTATACCAAGTCAATCGGATAATTAGTCTTACTCAGAATGCGCTAGAGAATACCTTACCACCCTCTGGTGCCAAGGTTAAACCAACATCAGTCCAGAGAGCATACTCGTAGTTTAAGCAATTCTGGTAAGAATGCAAAGCAAAGGCAGCGGAATACGTACATATCTACCTAGACGGTTATACATTCCAAGGTTGACCCGGGGTTCAAACAATAACCTTTGTTCTGCATGTTACTGTCATCAAAGGCAACTTAGTGTGACTTGATAAGGCCTTTTTACTAAATGCGTTCGTCATATGTATCCCACTTTGTATTGCTTTGTTTAATTTCTTTTACAGCTCAGCCCATTCCTTAAGCTTCGGCTTCAATATTTTCGAACGCACTAGTGACAATTTTCTCAAGTGTGATGTTAAAGAGCTCACATAGCAGCATGAAGTTTTGCCATATTCGTCGATGTTGCGCGTCCCTCTTTATTCAAATCATATATGCACTTTGTTTTCCTTCATTGATCTCTAAACCCATCTTTGCCGCTTCTACTTTAATAGTCACAAACGCTACAATGACAGCTCATTGTGTTCTTCATTATCGATGACGTCTATGTATGCAGGTTACAATTTTGCAATTTTCCACGATGGTGCCTCCGGAGTATATAAATAAAATTCCTATATTCTGAGCACCAACCGTGGTACTACACCTTCTACATCCTAGCCGATTTCTTTACGGACTTTACAGTTTTGACATATTCGTTTTACTTTTTTGGTAAAACTTCCGAACTTCATATTTTTGGTAGAACCTCTCTAAGGCCTCAATCGAGTGCTTCTCGTCGTCTTTCTTTTTCTTTTCAGGCGGCTATTTTCTTCCCTTCTGTTCTGAAGGGGTACTCTGTATATTTGTTGTTTTTTTTTTTGGATTTGCTAGTCAGCATTCGTCATCGAATGAGGGGTGTTGTTGTGTTGAAACTGATTTGGTGATATCACTGGTCTTTGATGTTTGATGCTGGCGATACTGGACACCCTGACAGGTTAAGGAAGACTTGATCGGAAAAGGCCCTGACGGTTTCTTGCGATTACAGCCGTTCGACTTTGAATTTTCTTGGGTTTGTTCGCTGGCTTTGAGCTGTTATGGATACCAGATGCAAAACACGTCAATCGCAATATAATCAATCTTATTGACAGTTTGTTGATTAGGAGTCAGACAGGTCCATTTCTGGATATGAAGGTATGGAATCCGTGTGATGTTGCGGATGCTGTATTTTTCCCCTGCATTACCAAAGATGCCGTCCTTGCTAAGGATAATCGAAGCAATCTTTGTTAAGGTGGTTTTCCTGCTCTATGCTGGGGTGGACATTCGTGAGCCATATGCTGGAACTCAATACTAGTTTGCTAAATCTTCCTTTGAGGAAAAATCTCCATCCGAATGAAGGTTGCGGCTGCTGTATATAAAGTGACTACAAACAATCATCCCTATGGCATTTGCTGCTTTAAGTCCTTCAAGTCTTCAGATCTAACTTAAGCATAATTTTAATAATTCAGTATTTAATGGCGCTCTTGGGTTTAGGCTATCGCAAAAAAAGGGCTATTATCTTACCGGGTTCCAGCAAATTTGATTAAGCTTGTACTGACTTGCAATACAATGAGAAGAGGAAAATGGAGATATCTTTGGGTGATCAAGCCCTTAAGAAACTTGAGTTTCTAAAAACGTTCGCAGAGCATGGCTCATTTCATATGAAACTTAGAAGTATGATCCTGTAGGTCGTAAAGATGTAACGAAATCGTTGGTTAAGAATTAAACTCTTATACCTCGCTCACGACTATAATGTCGCCTGGTTATAGTCACTCCATTCGCTTCAACACATGCACTTGCAAAGAAAAGTGTCATCAAGGATGAATTGCCAATTAGAAAGGAATCGACATTTGCTCCATTTTAAATCTCCACTCATTTGGTTCCATGTTCTCCTGCCCTAACCAAACTCAAGGGAATAAAACTTCTAAATGGTAAGCAAAATAGGCTTACTAGCAGAGATAGACCGGCCTATGTGCCAAACTTTTCCTTGGGGGCACACACAAATACCAGCAATCCCATATACCAATCAAATTAAGGAGTTCGTGCTCAAATCGTTATTTTTTTGTGGAAACATGATATTTGCCGTTTGTCTAGGGTTCACATTCATGTGTCATACGTTTAACACAATTCCAGGCCCATTACTATTCCGCAGGGATCCAAAAAAACCAACTCAATTGCCAAAAACTAAAGTCAAAATAAATGAACTTGCACACAATCGAATAAAACCTGCCGTACACGTACACCACCATGTCACTCATGTACGCAGCAAAGGTCATACATGAAGTGGTATATACGTATCTAGATAGGAACACTCGTACATGTTCGTAGGTACTCACATTTGGCTTGTCCTTTGCGTCCGGCTTCCCTTGAATAGACGGTATAGTGAGATATAATACCGTTACGGTTCTTTGGTGGCAGCCATGAAATCAAAATTGAATCGGCCGTTAAAGCAGCTGCTTTTATGGCAGCAGGTGCATCTGGAACATCATCCTCTGTCTGGCAGTAGATTGGATTGCTTGCCAACCCGTCACCTGAGGAGGTATACGCCAGGACTCGTATGGAATAGTTCGTTGCCTTGTGCAACGTATGCAAGTACGTTTCCAAATTGGATGTCCTCTTGATTTCCATTTTCGATGCAAAGTCAACTGTGGAAGAGAATATCGAATGTGTATAGATATGAAACTACAGATGTGTAGGCCAGGAAGGAAATACAGAAATGCAATGACTGCAAGTACAACATGACAATGAGAATATAATCTCTCCAAGGAAATGAAAGAACTTCTAATAGGTACTTGTATATCCTTCATAGGGCACTGGTATACTTACTCTGATTCACAATTGGGCGGTAGAGAATTTTGTATCCTTGAATGATGCCACCATGGAATTGCAACGGTGGCTCTAGCCATGAAATCTTAAGACTCTGCGAAGACAATGACGTACAATTGACAGTTTGTGGTGCAGCTTCCGGAACTACAGAGGCAAAAACAAAAAAAAAGCAAAAAAATTATGAAATCCTTGCAATCGGAGTGTCAATAATGATAACATGATGATGATGAACAAACCTCCTTCCAAAGTTGTGCCCAGAACGGCAGCACTCCATGGTCCGGAACCGAAGCTATTCAGAGCGCGCACAGTTACCGCATACCGAGTGTACTTCCGCAGATTTCGAAGTGTTGCCTTTGTTGTTGCCCACCCGCTGACAACGACAGATTTTAATGAATTATTCACGACACTGATGTAGTTGATGTTTTGCTTCTCCTCTGTACAATTGACTGTGTATCCTATGAGTTCGCCATTCCAGGATTCTCGTGGAGGAATCTGGAGCATATTGAATGAATGGAACGAGACTAGATTTCCACAACGAGAACATGGGCAATTTTGTATTCGTACTCACCTGCCATGTGACAATTAGTTCACTTTCACCGCCAGTTTGTACCTGAACATTGGATGGTGCTTCGGTGGGTGCCTCTTCCTGGGTCTTCAGCACAATGGGATCCGTGAATTGGCTTCTTTCGATTTCGTTGATTGCTTGCATACGAATAAGGAAAGTGGTGGCTGGTGTCAGGCCGGACACAATGGCATTTTCCCGTAGGTCACTGTCATAGCTGCGAAAATTTCAGTTATCCAAAAGTACTTGTGCTATACAAAAAAATGAACGTAGATACTCTACCTCTTGCTCACACTAGTCGATGGGAGGGTGACGTTTATTATATTCGGGCCATTCCATTCATTTTTCGCTATGCCTAAAGCCGAATGACTCTGGAGGAATTTCAACGGTTGGTACTGCACCAAATAGCTGAGGACTGGGGAATTGCCGTCGAAAGGACGACGCCAGGATAGCTTAACAGTGCGGCTACCTACTTCGAATACCTCCAAATTCGATGGAATGTCCGGACGTTCTTGTACGGCAAGGTATATCACTTGTTCACTACGTCCGTATGGATTTTCAGCAATGCACTTGTACAGGCCAGAGTCATGTCTGTCTGACCGAGATATGGACAGTTGGGAATCAACGCCTTTGTCCGTTTTCATTTCGGCAATGTTGAAGCGATAATTATTCAAATCGATGCGACCATTGTTGTGCGTCCATGAGATGGTAATGGGTTCATCACCCTTCGCATGACATTGCAAGGTAACTGGATCGTTGCGACGAGAGGACACATTACGTGCAGGCTGCTCGAAACGGGCTGGCTCTGTTAAGGGATACAATTTGACATGGTTTGATTTAATTTGTTTTCTTTTATTTTGCAAACAGAAATTCGGGCTGAGGATAATGAAATGGGATATCTGTTGGATATGCTTGCCATGTTGCGTATGCTTACCATTAACATTGATGCGGATTATTTTCTTGAGACCGGCACCGATGTCGTTCGCCGCTTGGCACATATAGTATCCCTCATCGGCATCCGTGGCCAAGTTCAGCATAAGTGAATGATTTCGCATGTTAAGCGGCTTGAAGTCCTTGGACAATTTTGCTAAATTAAATTAATTGAGAAGGGATTAATCAGAACACACAGATGTGGCATTTTATTTAAGCACAACTATCAATATTGATTTGTTTACAGCCCCTGTCTATTCTATTCATCGTAAATGTTCCAAAATTATGAAATTATGTGCAAGTAAGTACATCTGGATAATACTTAAAGTTCCCACCATTCAGAGGACAATTGCAGCAAACATTCGAAAACTGATCGGTGGAATCCACAATCATCTTCGGGCTGAACTTAAACTTTATCTTCGGTTGCCATCACCCTTAGATCTAGTTAAATCTACTACTGTCAAGTTTTAGAATACTACTCATCATCATCCTTAAATTCAAATGTAAATATGATGTAAGTACAATGAATGACTTAATCAAAATAAAACGTGAATTGAAAGAAATTTTGAAATGAGGTGCCAATACAGAAACTATAAATACAACAAAGTGTGTGTGAGATACTCGTATCATCGACATTTTTTATTTGCTTGAAAGGCCTATAGATGACATTATGTTTGGAATATAACATCGTTCAAATGTCCCCCGCACCTTCTCTGGGTGGAGCGCACCCGAAATATCAAATTTTCCATGACTCTGGCGCATAAATCAGGCTGAATTTGACCGATGACATGGGTTATGTTGGCTTTGAGGGCCGCTGTGGTTTGTGCTTTATTTTAAAAGACCTGCGACTTCAGAAAACCATACAAAAAAAAATCTAAAGGAGTCAAATCGCACGATCTCGGTGGTCAGTTCCACCTCCACGTGAGATGACTATGTCCTTGAATCGCTCGGGCAGAATTTGCAATGTGGCGTGAGCTGTGTGACACGTAGGGCCGTCCTATTGAAACCACATGCCGTTGGTGTCCATATCATCCAATTCAGGCCAAAAGAAGTTGGTAATCATCGTCCTATAGCGCTCGCCGTTGACGGTGATGATCTGGGCAATGTCGTTCTCAAAGAAATATGGACCGATGACGTCGCCAGCCCAAAATCCACACCAAACAGTGACTTTTTCGGGATGCATTGGACGCTCTCGGATCTCATGTGGATTGTTATCGCCCCAAATCCAGAAATGGGCCTCATCGCTGAAGATGATTTTTCGATGAAAATTGGGTTCAGTTTCCAACTGCTGCAGAGTCCATTCAGCGAACACATGTCGTTATCTTGGGTCAGATAAATTTTGTATGGGTGCAGGCCCAAGTCACGACGCAAAATTCGCCAAGTTGTGGTCTGCAAAAGGCCGAGGTCTTGTGAGCGACGCGAAATCCACTGCTTCTGATTCTGCTGCACACTCTCACGGACAGCGGCGATGCCCTCGACATATCTTGGGTTTCGTCGACGTACGGGTGTTGATTACTGAACCAGTGGATTCAAATTTATCCACCATACTGCGAATAGTTCTCTCGGTAGGACGATTATGGCGTCCGTAAAATGGACGAAGCGCGCGGAACGTTGCCCGAAGAGAACACCCATTTGATAAAACAATTTTATCAGTTGCACGTGTTGTTGAACACTATGTCCATCCATGGTGATTTGGCAAAACAGAATGAATAAATAACATCCAATTGGATAAGCGTAGCATCAACACTATGATCGCTATCAACTATCAAATTTTGAAAGTCCTTATTGGAAGACACTGCAAAAGACATTCCATTTAAGAATCGAGAAGAGAAGATTCGTTTAAAGCATGATGATGATAAACTCTCTGCGATCCGATAGAGCTCGCTCTTCATGCAACGAATTCGAAAAAGCTAATTACTATGAAATGAGACTACCTCAGCAGAGGTAGTAACAATCTCAGACAACTTTCTGAAAAGAGTTACTGGAATTACAGGCAATCACGGTCAAAAGGTAAGTCATAGAAATTGTAACGCAGATCTCATTGCATTTTATGAGATCTCGAAGATGAAACAAACCGAAGCCGATATTGCCGTAAGTCTACCTAAGGGCATCCCCAATCGATAAGGGATTATAAGCATTATTCAGGCTATAGCTATGTGTTTCTGTCATAATGATACTCCTAGTAGTCAAATTTAAGAGTGCTAACAAGGAAGACTTCAGAAAGTTTAATTTCGGACTGACTTACTTACTCAGATAGCACTACAGTCCGGGGTGGACTTGGTAACCTCGGTCTCTGGCTAAATGCCTACACTCGAAGTTGATTGAGGTCTGCTTCCAGTTACGCATGCGACAAAAGGTGAGGTCTTCCTTTTCTGTGTTTTTCCTTCCGGTTGAAATCGATGCCTCTTCGGGAGAGTGTTGGTGTTAATTCACCCCACATGTCCTTACAATCTTAGGCGACTAATGTGCACATCTACAACCAGATCAATATCATTGTACAAGTCGTAGAGTTCGTCGTTAATTCTCCTCCTCCAAACCCCGTCAACGAAACGGGCCCAAAGATAACTTGAAGAATTTGCTTTCGAAACGGCCAGGATTATCTCCATCCAACTTCGCTAACGTCAATGTTTCTGTATCATACAGCAGGACCGGGATGTTGGAGTTTCTCGATAAGACTGGTACGTTGTGTGAATAGTTGGTCGATTGTGGACTTACCGGCCTAAAACTGCGCTATAGGTGCCAATCACATCGCCGATAAATGGCTTCAAGCGTGCGCACATGACGGCAGATGTTAGGTAGACTGATGTCTTTATGATTGGGTAGGATAAACGGTGCTATGGTCCCGTTCTTCTGGCATGCTTTCTTCCCACCGAAATATTACCAATAAGTTGGCCTCCATAAACCAGTCTCTCTGTAAGGGCAAAATCGGTTTAGGCTCTGGCCGAAGTCACTCAGGTACTCTTGTTAAAATATTGAAATTGATCTAGCCACATCGAATACATTGACCACCTAAAACTTTGGACCTGATCTATTCGTGATAAAGTCAACTACGTACACTATGATATGGTGAAGTGCTCGCGGAAGATAGCTTGTGTAGATGTGGAATAGTATCTGCGAGTCACCCTCACCTTCAATAAAAATAAGCGTCCTTCTAGCCGTACGGGTCAAAGGCCATGTCCAAGTAAATCAGGCAGAAACACCTGCATCGACTTGATTGTACCCGAAACAGCCAAAAGTCAGAATTTGGAACGTGAAGACCCCCGTCGACTTGCAAAAAATAAAGTGAGAAAAAGTTCATGTATCTGGGGGCTAAGTAACATAAAATGGTCAAACGGTGGTGAGTGCTCTTCGTCAACTAGTCAACTGGAAATCAAAATAATATTGCACTTGGGAAAACTAGCTAGAGGTGTGGGTCAGGTTAATGTTTACATCAGCAGCACAAAAAGTTCTGATCCCGCGAAAACCGTAGTGCCCGAATATTTACGCTTTGGTTCTAAAGTAGCGTACAAAACATTCCCATATAGATCGAAATAACAGTGGCAGACCTTGGCACAAGGTACTTTCGTAGCACCCGTGCCAATATATTAATTCTTCCACCAGAAGAAGTTCAAGCTATAAGCAGATCTGAGAGCACAAATGTCGCAGCTATATGGGTCAGTGGGAGAAAAACAAATACAACAGCATAGGCCATGAAACCAGATCAGATCAGGGGAAAATACTCAAAGAAAGAACTGAACTGTGTGAAAAAGTGGAAGTACAGCGCAATGTCAGACGCGAAAGTTGTGAGCATAATTGTCGCCCAAACAGCATTAGCTGAAGGGGCAGAATTCTGGTGCGACAGTAGGACTAACTGCCAATCGCCTCAAACAACATTCCGGAAAATGCCGATACGGTTCATTTCTAATGTCAGATGGGAATAAGCTCGACAAAGCGATTAAACTCCTTACTGGATAGAACTTGAATAATGCTAAAAAGCGAGGGTTTCTCCAGAGTTACAGGGATTACAAAAGCAAGGCCATAAAGAAGAAAAATATGGTGGACATTGACAGCATCTTGGTGGACTTTGCCCAAGTTGCGTCAGAACCAACGATAGCCCTATCTTTACACATCATCGCTAGCGTATGGCAAAATTAACATTTCTATGAAAAATATGAGAAGGGATCCACCCCTTAGCGTAGGGTAGTACTAGGTGGCGCAAAATTAATCAGCCTATCGGAAGATGGTATAATTTTTGCAAGTGGCGTCGTATGCCAATCATATTTGACATTTGTAAACCAGATAGCTGCAGTATATAAACAGATAAGCAATGGAGTGCTATACTCTGTAGGAGCGTGGAATAATTGTGACCAATAAACAGTCGGTGGTATTAGAGCAGAGTGAATTTCGACGTTGATTTCCTAATCGTGTCGCGCCAAATGGGCCAACATTCCGGCGCTTAGCTACTCGACTCGAACAGAGTGGAACCACAGGAGACCCTACAGGGCGTGGCCGTCACCGGACTGGTCGTTCGCCCGAGAACGAAGAAACATCAACCAGATGACGTGCCACGCAATTGGGCGTGATTTTAATGAAAGACTTACACATGTTCCCGTACAAAGTGCAAACAGTGTATCAGTTAATGCCTCCTGACCATCAGTCGCGTGTGAATTACTGCAAAGCCATCCTCAATCTCAAGAACGAAGAGGACGATTTTGTGTCGAAAATCTTCATGAGCGACGAGGCGCATTTCCACTTAAGCGGTTACGTCAATAAGCAACATCTTCGTTTCTGGGGCGCTGAAAATCCGCGTGGGATGCACGAAGAGCCATTACAACCACTCAAAGCCACTGTGTGGTGTGGCGTTCACGCAGTAGGAGTAATTGGGCCGTATTTTGTTGAGGACGTCGTCAACAATACGGTCACTGTTACTGGCGAATCCTACAGGGCCATGATAAACGACTTCTTCCTGACGGAATTGGATGAGCGGGGCTTGGTGAACATGTGGTTTCAACAAGACGGTGCAACCGCACACACAGCACGAGCCACAATGGATATTGTGAAAGAAGCGTTTCCTGGTCGCTTAATCTCCCGTTTGGACGATTTGGCATGGCTAGCAAGATCGCCCGATTTATCTATCTCATACTTCTTTCTTTGGGGCTACTTGATGTTGGGGGCTTATGCCACCAAGCATATTCGACAGGAATATACAGCTATCACCGGAAATCATGGAAAATGCGATAAAACGGGCACAAATATGTATCAATACTGGCGGCAGCCACTTGGCGGATATCATCTTTTCCACTTAACAGAAACAATTGTAGAGGTCCAAGTAAAGATTTTCATCGCTCAAAATCATTTTTCTTTTATTAAGTAAAAAAGTAATTCAAAGACAAAATTAGATGATTAATTTTGCGCCACCTTGTAGTAGCTGACAAATTTTTACAATAACGTAAATGAAAACGAAAAATGTTAAATCCAACAGAATGGAAATCTGAAGTATGGTTTTGCAATCGAAAGCTGTATTCGAAAAGTTCGAGATTTGTGATCGCTCTTCTTAATGGTGATTACTAAATACAATAATAACGTTAGCTGTGAAGCACTATCGTCAGGGAAAGAAGAATTCAGCCCACATTTAACTTAAAATACCTTGACTATGCTGTCCATATCTGTCTACTTACAAGTAGGCTTATGAACCTTTACCAGCCGAGCCTATATTTAAATACCTTGGGACCAAGAAAATCCTTCTTCATCCTGTCACCAATTTTCAGAAAATTGTTTTAGCAAGCTGTAGATCCTCATTGAATCGTTATCCGAAGGAGAATTCCCAAGATGGCTCTCGAACACCCCTAAAGCTGTTTTCTTTTTTCCACCAATGCCAAAAATCCGGCAACTTTATATCCATCCCGACGTTAAAGGAACCAATTAATTACGAGTATTTGGCATAAACTTTGAAATCACTACGAGCAGTGATTGTAGTCTTTCTCTTGTTAGTTGATGATTAGTAAAGTATATGTTGTATTCCACTGAATAGTCGTTAATATTGATCCTTGGGACGAGTTGATACCAATTCACTACTCGTATGTACATCATCTCCTCAATCTCAGAACAACAACAGAGTAGTTGCGATCCAAACTCGACTAAGCTAATTTCTATCCTCATCGATGATTCTTCTGGTCAATTCTTCCTGTAACTCATCCATCACTAGGTCCTGTGGTCAATTTTACAGGTAAGCTTTAACCAAAAACTAAATGAAAATACTAAGGTAATATAGTTCGCTATACTCTTATACATATGTAGAAACTCTTTAATGAATCCTTACATCCTTAACACATATATGACATACCGTCAGCCGCGCAACCCCTTTAACACTTTCGCAAATAAGAACAACAATTGTTCACCCCTAAAACAGAAGCTGCACCCAATTTTTCAAATCTGGACAGGCCCAAACAAAACTTTTTGGAACACTTTCAATATCTTCCACATGACGACTTGCAACAAAATCGTACAAAAACTTACCTTGTCCCTTGAACCAAGTTATGACCGGAATAGGATAGCCCTCGGCCTCACAGTTAATTGCTATCGTGTTGCCCAGCATAATGGCCGTATCCATCGGTTCGAATGACCAACGTGGAGCAACTAATTAACAAACGAACACGTCTTCAGTATGTAAACTCATTCCTTTAACGAAGATAATTCCGTCCGGAATCCTTTCAACTTACCCCTGACTTGCAGCTCCGCTGTATAGTTAACTTTAGCAGCAGCATTGCTGGCAAAACACGTATACTTCCCACTGTGCTTCGAGCTGATATCCTTGAAGACCAACAATGAATAGAATTCCTCCTTCTTTTCGCTTATCTAGTACAAACAATGACAAATAGATATTGTCATTACCAGGAGAATCAATCAATATATGTATATACATATACCATATGTCACATAGGTACTACGACTTCTACCCACCTGTAAACTCATCGGTATAGACATATCATCTTTCTTCCAGCTAAAATAGATTGGCATGTCACCTGATGAGACAGCGCACGTTATTTGTGCCCTTCCACCTTCCTGAAGGTTTTTCGGGAACTTAAATGGCTCAATTACTGGAGGACCTGAAAGTAAAAAAAAAACAAAAAAAAAAAAACGACACAAAAAAGAAAGGCGAACAAAATGTAAGTTCCGAGTCATTGGCTGGATATAATCCGAGTATTCGTATGTATAATATATACGTATGTATGAATCCGAAAGATACGTACTATTCACTGTCAATTGCATGTCACGACGAGCTTCCTCCCCAGTGCGACTACGAACAATGCACGTGTAAAGTCCCGCATCACGGGTCGAGTCAACTTCCTTTATAACCAAGTAACCGCCTTGTTGCACCGAAGCCAAGGCATAATGGGTATCTGAAAAGCATTGACATAGAATAGTGAGCAAGTCATTTTCCACCAGCACCAGCACGCCAACAAAGACCGAATTCTTGAGGCGCAATCATTAGTCTTACTTGACGTCAATTCCTGATGACCTTTTTCCCATCTAATCTGCTCGATGGGATATCCAGAGAATGGGCAATGAACTGTGATGTCGTCGCCAGCGACTGCTTTAATGGGTCCGATAGCACGAACATATGGTGGTCCTGGAATGAAGGAGTGTTTTTTTTGTTGTTTTTTTTTTTATTTTTATTGTAGAAAACGGTTAGAAAATCGTTTACCATCGTTTTCAAACCAAATGAAAGGAAAGAATACAGTTCTAAGATCGACAGACGTGGTTGCAAGAAGGACATGTTCCAATTAATTTAATGAACAATCACTTTGAACGGAAATAGATTAATTAGACGCACATTATCCGAAACAGTTATTCTTTCAACAGCATAAGGATAAGGACAGGACTTTTGTTTCTAACACTTGATTCAATGAGTAGGAGTAAAGACATTGGGTAGTTAATTTTCTAAAATACACTGACGTGGATTCTAGAGATAATAAGTTTCCAGAATGCCTTGCTAGAAGTGAACTAGTTACAAGTGGATCTAAAAATATAAGGGTTACCCTCTCGTTATTGGAGTTGATCTAAAAGGCTTCTCTTGGTAGATAGGCTTAACACCTATAGTGGAATTACGTATGGGCTTACTTGGCAAATACAGGATAACCCTACTCACACGCTTCCATAGTTTGGTGGTGTATATTTTGCATAAATAAATCTCTACATTCTTGCCAAACTTCAGGGAATGGTCTATTTGACTATTTTCTCTCCAAAGTTGCTTGGGGTTTCGAAAAATCTTGATAATGCGAAAACGAGAAGAAACAGAAACAACGAAGACTTTCTGCTGCGGAAACAACTATGTCAACACAGTATGCCTTATATCTTATACCTTATACAATGCGAAATGAAGCGAAAAGAAATGGTTAGCTCGAGGATACTACTCGTATATGCCTCTTCGAGGATAAGTCCTCCGGTTCAAAGATAAAATTCAAAGATATTAAATGTGAATGGGCCGCGATATCATTAAGTAGGAGGAGGATATGTCATCCTGTCTTATTGTATAAAGGTAAAAGCAACACGAGCAATTTCTAACTTATCTATTCTGTCGTATTCTATGAGCCCCTAGAACCGCTTGAACCACCGAAGCCTATTTTTAAAAGTAAGTAAAAGCGCGAAGTCGATTTTTTTAACATTTGAGGTTTGATAGGACGCTCTTGGATTATTGACAAGCATTGTTCGATCTATCACTGCGATAGTCGATAGATATCTAATTCAGCGATCTTTGTGGCATTTCGCTTGTACATTCTTGACAAGGATATTTCTCACTAGACTACCTGCTCCCTTTCTACTTGAAACACTTCTTCCATTGAGCCAGCAGTTCCTCTAGCTATCAGTATCCACAATTCTTAACTCCAACTGGTTTCCCATTTGCAGCGCCTAATGATCACTGGTAGATATTCGCGAACCCATCTTCTCCAAAAGTCATCTCCCAGATCTCGTGCCATTTGACAGTAGTTGTATTCCTTTATTCACGACGACCACGAGAATTCTTGCGCTGTGACAGCTAAATAAAAAGGTGGTAAGCGACAGGGCTAACCTCCTGTAATATCACAATGTCGATGTGCCATAATTTTTGCAAATGCCGTCATATGTCATTGTGCTTTAACATTTATGTTGTAAACAGATAAGGAATTAGTTACTGCTTATTTGAACAATTTCTGGTACAGAGTCTGTAGAAGCACTCCCTCAATTTGTACAGCGCTGGCTGTTCCTCCATTACGTTCCCACTCCTATCTCTGCAATCTTCTCTTCGGTATTGGTCTGCCGGGTAAGCACTTTTCACATTTTGATAAAAATTCGGAACATCATTTCTGCGGAATCACCACTCAACGGCCTCGATCTAATGCATCCCAGCTCGTCTTTTTCTTTTTGAGTAACCGATATTCCTCCCTCTTCTTTGCCCAAAAACCTCGTCGGCAGGTCTTGTTTTTTTTTATAACGCCGTCTCAAACGCCTCCTGTTTCTTACAGATCTTAAATAAACCCCTGAATTTTAAATTAATAAAACGCGCCACACCTTTATCTATTTCAAAGCTTTGTGGACGACATTGCGTGTATAACATGGATAAGGCCAGTGGCAGAACGTTGCAAACTTGCGTCGAGTGATTGCTTTAAGTCCATGTAGTGGCCTCTGGAAACGGCATGTGTAAACATTTATATTGTATATCTAGCGTAAAATTGTATGTGCAAACCAGGACTCAAGGTTGGATGAGGGAAAAGCGGAAAACTCTCCAGATAAAATCTATATCTAAACGCCTGACCTTGCCTACATCTTTTAGGTTACGATGTTAAAAAAAAATGATCTGGTTATTACATAACCGAAAGCCTTGAATACCAATGATACCACTGTTGACAATCCATGCCACTCGAAAAATGCAAACTCTAGAAAACCAAGTAAAAGCAATCCAAGAACTTCGTTGGATATATGCTCAATTTCCAAAGCATGATGTTCAAATCGTTCTACGCGATCATAACGCAAAGCGAGTATGGAGGACATCTTTTGTAGAACTGTCTGTAAATACTCGTATAGCCGGCATGACACCACCCCTGTCAACAGAAGCCAGATTATTGACTTGCCGTCGGGGAGAAGTGTGTTCATAGACAGCAAGTTCGATATTTCAAGGACATCTGACGGTCTTCTGATAAACTTACCACTAACAGATCGATCATATTGCGATCTACATGTACGATGTACGAGTGTTCCACGCATTAAATTTGACTCGTCATGTTATGGCAAGGGTATAGATGCGGATATTCATACGCCACTAAGAGGTGGAAATACTGTGGGGAAGTTTGATAACGGAAGGCTGTAATTACGCCACAAGGTACCACATCCTACTCCGTCAGCATCTTGTCCTGAAGCCCAGTGAGAGAGTTACCAATAAGCTCCGCTAAGCCTGTGGTTTGACGATGAGTGCCGGTTGGCGCATGATGAAAGAATTTAGAGCGGTCCCGCAAAGAAGGACCAGAGAGGCCATGAGGTTTATGAGTAAAAACGTAAGGACAACACCACCAGAGAAAGAAAAACCAGCAAGAGAATCGCGAGTTTGATGAAATTGAGATATGTCGAGCGAAGAATGGCATTCGAAGATAAAAGATTTCTGCGAGGAGGGCCAAGGAGGAGTTGTAAACTCACAGTTACGGTATTGAAGATATTGAAAAAGCATTTCTGCAGGCTGTAAGACGGCGATAATGCTCAAGATTCCACTGGAAGGAGGTTAAGTTTATTACCCTTAACGCTTTTGCTTCTTTTGATGACATTAAGTCGTCCGGCAACGATGGCATACTCGTATATTCTGTTCTTCTGGTATAGACCAGTTGCTCACAATTCTAAAGAAAATTTTCACTAGTAGACTGGCTCCTGGCGACAGATAACTAACTCGCCAGGGACTATAAACTTATCAGCTGCACCTCCTTCATGTAAAGAAACATCAAGAGAATGGTCAATCTTTATGTGAATACATCACCCCTTCAATATGTAACATGCCTGCCAACGCGGAAGATTCAGCAAGTGAGTGTTCCAAAATCTGGTGGGCAGAATGTGGGCGTACTCGACAAGATGGAGATACAAAATATGCGAGTTTGCTAAAAAATTCGCCGTAGTCGAATCACTAGTTTTGTAGATAAAGCAATGCTGGTGAAAAGTATTCTGATTGCGGATGCTTTCTGTGGCCAATGCGTGATGGCAGTAGTACACTAAGGTTGCTTGAAAATTACGCTCTTGTCTCTACTGCAATGGCGCATGTTAGTGGACTCACTGTTTCACGCTCTCAATAGTTCTAAAGAAGATGATGTAGCTGTACTGCTTGTAGCACAATGCCTTACGGCTATCTTGTATAAAGCGCAGGCAGCCATGGGGGTGATCGACGAAATAAGCTTTCTTTGAATCTTGTAGAGACATTATTCCTTTTCCCAATGTAGCTAAGTATTTGGGTGTCATCCAAGGTAACGAACTTATTTGAGCATCGCATACCTCGAAAACCTTCAAACCTCCAAAGTTAAAGGAGTCTTTGGCAAAACATGTATGTCTCAGAGAGGGACCTACTCATCAATGATAAGATCAATTCTATTCCATGCGCCAGTTTTCTGGTGAAACAAGCTTTCACGAAGATATGTGACTGCTACTTTTACCAGAATTCAAGGATCGCTCTGTCTCGGATACATGGGATTTTCCCTAGCACTCCTGATTCTACTCTAGATGACCTGCTGAATCTCCTTTCGTGCAAAATTAATTTTATGTGCTGTAATTTCGAAGCCATCTGACGTTTAAAATGTGTGGTACAATACCCATTGGAGTTTAGATAACCTTGTGGCATCTAATGCGATGACACTCTTCTTGCATCGAAAGCACAAAATCGACTATTGATGTATCAAGGAATGCTTTCGGTCAGAATCTGGACTAAGAAAAGTGAAACAGGAGTGGTCACCACCTCTAAGATTGTTCGAGAATACGAGGTTTTTCTGAATTTAGTCGTAAGAAAGTCTTATTTTGGTACCAAGCTTAGGGCTTCCATTGACCACTAAGAGATCAGCGACATGCCAGCTATTCCCCCATTAGTAAAGGCATTAAACATAACGCACTTGCTACGCACCTAAGTGTGCTTGGCATGAGTGACACTAAATCCTGCGATGCTTACTCCAAGGATGATAAAGACTCTGCAGAGCACTGTCACTGTGATTGTCCGGCTTACATTCGCATCACGCCGCAAGTTTTCGGTGCTGAAGTAGTATAGTAGGCTAAAGCGTTTACACATCCTTCTATAAATGACTGAGAACTACCAGAGCAAAAGGTACATAAGAGGAGTACAATGGTCAAGGTCTTTATCTGAATGCGCAGTTCAAAATGAGTAGCAGCATTAAATAGCTATAATAGACACGAGGTGCATATTTAAATAAATAAAATGCTAGTTTTGATCAGAAACATTACATATACTTTCGGTCGCCCATAAGCCTCCATGGAACTGTGTTAATGCACCCACGAGGTATAGAAGGCTGGGTAGGGTATCGTTTCATGTTATCCTTGGGCTTTATATGGTTTCATGATTTGTTTCCGAGTGCCAGATACACACGTACGCACCCGTAACAGATGGCATATTTGCAATCCAGTAATAACTTATTGCGGTTGTCATTGTCCATTCAGCACCACACACTCACTGCCACGTAATATCAATAATTCAACTAATTAATTACCATGAAACAGTTATTTTCCCCTAATTTTTCTCAAATTGTTTTCTTTATTTTTTTTTGTATTCGGTTGGAGTGCTGGATTGAGCAGAAGAAGTTGAAGAAAATTATTGGCATTGCTTGCGTTTAATTGGAATCTCTGGACGATGGCGCAGGAGCACAACGCCCTATACCAACTCCAACCCCAACCCCAAACCAAACAGTGGTGGCGGATGAAATTCTGTTGTTTCCCATGGTGGTTTGGACACGGTATTATTGAAATGAATTTTGAATTAGCAAAATGTCATGATGGGATTAGATGGTGTGGCGGAGAAGGCAGAATGGGGGTAGTTGTAGTGTAGAAAAGCTGTTAACCACGGGATCGAGGGAAACGGAAATGCTAGTAAAGTACGAGTACGCATTATCATAGTCAAGCGGGCTTCTCATTAATATTAATAAGAACACCACAAGCATCCTTCCGTTGGTGAACTTTAATCTGAGCAAATATCAATGCAGTTGTGGGCAATCAGTTTCCATTAGGACACCTCCCTCTGGGTGTACCTCGTAAAGCCCAGACAAGAGCCTGACAATAAGGTTACGTTTGCACCTGTTATTTGAGTGGAGTGAACGGTGGATTATTGAAAATTTAATGGAACGCGGGTGGCAATGCCTAAAGCTCTTGAGCATAGAGTATTCGGCGAGGGGGCTTAATGAGCTGATTTTGATTATGAATAGGATACTTAGTGAATTGATTAACAATAATGAATGAGCTTTGCTTGGGATGAGTGTTGTTCGAACAAGAACACTTTAATTATGTTTGGATTGGACGTTAAAATCACTTTAGATGATGAACAACGATTGCATCTTGTATTTTCCCTTCTTATTTGTATCTTTGTGTTTGCAGTGGGGGATGGCATCTATAAATTTTAATTAGAATTGAAATTCATACGCAATTGCATCTGCACGTGTTGGTTTTCTTATGCAAATGACAATCCATGGTGAGGGTGAGAGTATGTATTACCCTTCTCAGAGTGACTTTATACTTTTAAGTCGCGCATTGAAAAATAAGGCAGCACCAAGAGTTCATGGGAAATGTCAATCTCTGGCTAGTGAAAAGGGAAAAGTAATCCAAAAACTTAAAAATCCTAGCGTCACATGCCAGTGTGATTTGCACTCAAACTGTAACTGATAAATGGATATTCTAGGGGACTCGCTCGAACTACAATAGATTGCGCAGCTTTTATGTAACAATTGTTGTGCTACAATTAATTATAATAAGTTCTATTCTTTCTTTTTTCTGTTGGCCTTCACTTGTCCACATTCTTTTCCGTTGGTTTTTCTACCCAAGGTTGCTGGGCAGCCAAAGGTCCATCAGCCATTGGTGTACCCTCTTAGTATCCTGAGAAATCAATAACTGCAGGTAGGACTGACGATTAGCTAGTAAAGCCAGACCAGCGTCCAACATATTTATGTATATACCAGAGATTTTGATGAAATTTTCGGCTCTTATCCCTAGTGTTGCGTTGTATCTCTCATCGGGTAGAGGCATCTTAGCTCCACTCTTAACTCTCATGCCCCTTCAATTTATGCCCATTGTCTCCTCGTAGAATTATACAATATTAACGAGACTAATTGGTGGGTTCTTGAACGCCATCTTATTCTTATGCTTGCCCGATGGGACAATCAATAGGCTTTCAAGAAGGCAGGCGGACGGTCATTTTAGTTGAAGCGCTGAACGTCTAGAGTCAGATGAACGGTCTGGAACCCCCTGCGTATAATAAATTCCTAACATCACAGAGCCAGACGGACTGCCACCGACGCTTGATTCGGTGACAGACAGATTAGATTAGTTTAAATAAAACTTTATTTAGCAAATTTGAGATAAATATTACACGTTACATAGTATTTAGTGACCTGGTCTAAAAATCGTCGGCCGGCTAGATTAGCATGAGTAAAATAAGTAGTAGTACAATAATTTAGATAGATACTCGCAGATAGGTAGATAGATATGTACATGGTTTTTTTTTTTATTATTATTATTGATAAGTTAAAACAGAAAATAAAAAAGTGATTAAGAACTTTGTGTCAACAGTTTCCTTTCACAAATCAATGACTGCTGTAAAGAGGACGTTCCAACTTCAGGCTCCATTTAAATCACTTAATATTTCTTCTTCTCATAAAGTATTCGTTTTGAATACAGATCTCCTAATTTCACATAAGATTGGACACTGACCAAGTAGATGAAAACTTTTCCTCTCTTAGTTATATGCGTATTGCACATTTCACAGTAGAGAGGTGGGTACGGTCTGTGAGGTACATACATAATTTAAGTCAACATTTCACCACTCGCTCGAAAGATAGTCGAAATTATATCTAAAAGATAATTCACCTTAAAGTAATTTTCTGCACATACAGTGTTGGCCAAAAGTATAGCATGAAAAATTCTCACTTAGGAAAAATTAAGGAACATTAAAAAAACTTGAGACAGCTTAAAAATGTTTATATTTTCCTACTCACAAAATACGAGTATTACTCTTTGATTTAGAGTTACTCACCTTACGTTAAATCTTATCCAATTTTTAATAAATGAAATAATTAAAAATCCATTGAAAAATAAGTGGACAAAACTAAAGCACATGCACCCTGTTATTACCTTCAGTCAGCAAATTTTATAATATGCATCAAAGATTACTGTTTTTCTTTCCAAAAATATTCTAAACAATGGAAAAAAAAATTATTTTTGTGTGATCGGCGGCGTTTTAAATCAGAAGCTTAAATTGTGTTTAATTGTGACAAAAAGGTGATGGCTCGTAATAAGCATTCTGACGAAATAGTTTCTGATTTTGAAAGCGGTAAATCAGTAACATTTATTACAAAAAAATTTGGTATAAGCCATTCGGCGATTTCGCAAGTAATAGTTCGATTTCGTGCTCGGTGAAATGTCCAAATGGCGCACAGTGGTAGTAGGCCCCGAAAAACGACCAGTCGCAAGGATAAAAAAATTATAAGGCTTATTAAAAGGGGCCCCTTTATATCCTCAAAATGTGTACAAAAAGAACTTGACCTTGAGATCTCAAGTAGGACAACCCGCGAAGAGCGCTTGATAGTGGCTTAAAATCATATCGTCCTATAAAAAAGCCATTTATTTTTCTAAAAAATCGCCGCGGGAGAATTGAGTTGGCAAAGGCACACCGTAGCAAAATGGGAAACTGTACTTTTTTCTGACGAACCCGAATGCAATTTAAAGGGATCTGATGGTTTTCATTCGGTACGGAGGCCGATAGGCGAAGGCCTAAATCCATGATTCACCAAGGGTACAGTGAAACACGGTGGTGGCAGTATTATTGTGTGGGGATGTTTTTCCGTACATGAAGTCGGGCCAATTCATAGGATTAGTGGTATAATGGATCTCTTCGTGTACCGGGATATTCTTCACAATGTCGTGCTTCCTTATGCTGAGGAGAATATGCCATTGCGATGGATTTTCCAACATGACAACGATCCTAAACATACCGCTAAACTTGTGAGGGATTGGCTCAACGAAAGCACAATAACTGTAATGAAGTGGCCAGCGCAGTCCTCTGATCTCAACCCCATAGAGAATCTAGATCAAAGGATTGATCACGAAATGCACGAAATGCAATAATTTGGACTCACTGCTACGACAAGCACAAATTGCCTGGAATAACATCCCAATGTATACTATTGATAATCTAATTGCCTCAATGCCTCGTCAATGTGCTGCGGTAGTCAAAAATAATGGATATGCCAGTAAGTATTAGTTCCAAAACCTTTTTTTGTATTATTTGTTTATAAATTCGAAAATGTGCTTTAGTTTTGTCCACTTATTTTTCAATGGATTTTTGATTATTTTATTTTATTAAAAATTAGATAAGATTTAACGTAAAATGAATAGTTGTAAATCAAAGAGTAATATTTTGTGAAAACGAAAATATAAAAGTTTTTAAACTCTTATAAGCTTTTTTAATATTCTTTACTTTTTTCCTAATTGACCATTTTTCGTGCTATAGTTTTGGCCAACACTGTAGGTTGAAATTCGGCCTGAAATAATATTAACTATGCAGCGAAAACCTTGTCACACTAATGTACTCTTCTCGTGATTTTGCTTCTATGGTAGATAGCAAATCGTATAGCTGTGTACGCAGTTCAGGTTCATTATTCACATCCATCCTTAAGTAGTAGGACTCAGAGAGTAGAATCCAATCATAATTCAGCTGGTTTATTGCTAAGAATTTTAGAAACCTATTGTTAGGACCCGCATTAGATCGTAGTAACAACGCACTGAATATTTGGAGGATACTGCTTTATTTTAATGTTTCGATATGGCTTATACACTAGTTTACATTTTTAGATTATATTCGTATATACACTTACATTCAACAAGTCATATAGCGCTGATTGCTGTCTGCGTTTAGATTGTCCTGGAACAAAACCTCTTGACGAGCCTTGAAGAATTCATTTGAAGAAATTTAAGCACGTAATTAAACTGTGTGTCTAGAAACATGTTCAGTAATCCAGTTTCAGTATATAGCATGTAGTTTGGCGTTGTAGATGGCAGTTTGAAGATACGGTTTAAGAAGAACCGAAGGAATTTTTAACTTCTTCATTTCTAGCTCTTTACTTGGGCCGCATACAATATTATGGATTTGAAAGCAGCTTGAAATAGCTTGTATCATATTTCTCTGGATGACCAATGTGTCTGTTTGACATGCAGTTTTTCCGAGGTGCGCAAATGGCCGACCTGGTTTCAGAGAGCTATGACTAGAGGTGTTTTTCGAAGCTTACGTTGCTGTTAGGTCTTATACCTAGGTATTTGGACTCCACTTCCTGTGCTCTGATGTACCATTTTTGATTTGTGGCATATCTTCTAAACCCGTTTCGAAAAATCATGATTTTGGACGATTCCAAGTTTCGCAAACTCTTTCCAACTTGTCGATCATTTCTTCCGGCTGTTAAGGGGGTTTACCGAAAGCACTGTATCATCTGCATATAATAAAACTGGACTGATAACATCTACTACCTTTATATTCCCTCCAAAGTATTCTACAATGTCATCAATGAAGATAACGAAGAGAAGAGTACTCAACACGCATCTCTGAGAGCGTTTCACAATACCATACAAATATCGCATAGGTAGCATACAGAGTACTTAGTGCTCTGACTTTAGAACCTCGAGGGAATCCTCGGTTTCCTCAGGAAGTGTAATCTCAATGGTAGAAGACTGCATTGTCAGCATGTTTACTAAAAAGAAGAACTGGTTGAGACATCACTTCAAATTGAGGTTGAGACAAAATGCTGCAGAGCGAATCAAAAAAGGCTCTAGTTACCCTCTACAAAGTCCCTAAAGTTTTGTACTAGATCTACACCATGGTCATAAGACAAATTGTCACTTATGGCATAGTCGTTTGGTGCCCCCGAGACTAACATCTCTGGGGTACTAACGGCAGCTGTCCAAACTTTCTTTGCTCCATTTGTTACCTGCAAGTAAGTACAAGTCGGCATGCGATTAACTCTGCCCACATGGTGAGAAAATTAAGCAATGGAAAGCTCTAAATGTAGCACATGCCAGTCAACTCACGCTGCATTGCCTCCAATCAATTGTCTCTCAAAAGGTCAATCTTTATGGTCGCAGACGGCTGATTTGAGACTGCCATTCACGAAGTGCGATGTTATGTTTGGTGCAAAAGAAGCTGGCGATTATTATAGAGAAGCTGAAGCAGGGCCTACATTAGCCTGATATGCATCCACCCCTCACAGATGACAATACGGTTTTGTCAAATCTGTTCGACCAGAAGCGTGAGCAATATCCAAAGCACGGATTATCATTGCTGATTTCAATACCAAGTTAGGAAAGGAGACCTTGACGCAAGCTCAGAAAATGTATTCCGGCAAATTGACCTCGCAGATTTGGCAGTCACCTGGTCAAAAAATAAATGAAGAAAATCAGTCAAATTGACCACATCTCTAGTATTCTGGTTGTCCGAACATTTCAACTAGCCAATACCGATCCAGAATACTACGAGTACCTTATTCCATATACCGGGCGACAGAATACCGAACAAATTCTACAACATTTCAAGAAGTCGTCTACTGCCTGCACTAAGTTCACAAGATAAGTAGCAATATTGTCAGCCATAACAAACGGCGCCGCCCTGGTTTAATGAAAAGTGCTGCTGAGCACATGCCGTGAACGGCGTACAAGCCGGCACTACAAGCTGGCACAACAATTAAGGACGAGAGCTGCTAGTTCAGTTTGTCAGAAAAAGGAGACGGGAGGAACATCGGCTTCTTCGCAAGAAAAAAGGAAGAAACAGAGAAGCGCCGAAGAGTCCAGGTCCAGAAAGGTGGTTCTAAAAAATTAAAGGAACTTGCCAAGAACACAAATACGAGTATCGAACAGAAGCGTGGAGCAATAAAGAGACGTAATATTAAGGTCACAGTCGGTATTCACAACTTAAAAGAATTTGGACTAATTCACGGAGGAGAGGACTAACAACGTGGACGATGAATTACAACAAGGACTAACTGACCAAGAAGGGTTCTGAATAGCGATATCTAAACTAAGAATGAATCTGTTAAAGCAACTTGAAACCGGTACGCACAGCCTGTTTATCGATTTCATAGAGGTCTCCCAAATCTGGCGCAATTCTCCTTGTGTAAAGGATAGACGAGATAGGAAAGGAAGAGAGAGAGGTTGGAAGAGCATTTTTTAAAGAAAAGTGGGGTTGAGTCCATCTGGGTCCGCCAGAAATTCATCTTTAAGTTTTAGATATTTTCCTTCAACAACAACAGGATAGAAATTTTGAGTGAGAAAGGGACCAATGGAGAAATTTGGTAGGTCATTGAGTAAGAAGGATCTGGTCGGTCTTTCTTTTGCTATTAACAAATTAAAGAAAGAAATTGGGGTCATTTAAAAGATTGATTTGCGGACTATTTAGGTAACGTTGCTAGAGAGAATTGTAGAAATGAAATGAAAATATGTATCTAGATAATTTGGATAGTCGGAAGAAGAGTGCGTGCGGAGGAATACCGCCCATAACTTGTTTCTTTTGTTTCGTAGAGAGCGGAGTCCGCGATTATACCATGAAGGGGATGTAGAAGATGTTTTAAGGCGGGAATATGGTACATGAAGCGAGATGGATTTGAATATTCCTTAGTAAAAATTGGAGGGGGCAGAGACCAGAGATGGATTGGTAAATTTGCAAAAAGTGGTTTAGATAGGTATTGATTTTACGGAAATTAGTTCTATGAAAATTGTAAGAATGGGGTAGGCGATTGGCGGGGAGAGTTGTGCAAAAGTGAAAGAAGAAGTGGAGGATACAAGTTATCAATAGTTGAAATAGAACACGATATTGAGGACTTGATGGGATCAGTTGTGAAGATAAGGTCTAATTGTCTTTCCATATAGTTGGAAACACACTGACTTGATATAGCTCAGAGTCTGTTTACCTGTTAATAAGCAGCTAGCATGCAAGTTCATCCGCTGCAATAGTTGATTCTCTCACTCCATTTGCACAAATACAAATAAATTCGCGCACTCTTGTTCTAACCTGCCAATTTGTGAATGAATCCATGAAAGTAGCACTAACAAAATAAAAAATTTATATTACGAGTAGTAACTTACGAAACATCTGCACATGTCTATTACCAAATTCATTCTAGCTTCGAGAGCATGCAAGACGAGGTAATTGCAGATGTCGTATGACTGGCGAAAAGAAAAGCAAACAACAACAGAACCGATGCGTGTTTTCATAGGCAGGAATAAACGCATGTTTAGGGGGCTTCAAATGACTAAATGACGAGCGATCGGAAACACCGGAACTTGCCATGTTGTACCGAATTTACTATCACCATCTAAATTTGAGCAATTCTGCAACCTAGATTCAGTTGGCGTTGGCATAAGCTAAGAAACGAATGTAGAATGGCACAAACTCGATGTTGAGCCATCTTATTTTCCCTATGATTCGGTGCTATCGCCACCACAAAAAGCAGTATACTAGCTGAATTCATTAAATCATTCGAGGAAGATGGGACTTATCATATGTTGCGATGTGAATTCTCTGAATAAATTTTGACTGCAAAGCAGTTTCGAATATTTTCATGTCGATAGGTACAACGAATTCAGAATCGGGTGCAAGGTTTCGAACTTGTTGAAAAGAAGGTATTTTTGCAAAAAACTAACTGGACAGGCTGCTCACGGGAGGAGTTCGGCAGGTCTGGTAATACTCCGCCCAACCTTAGAGCGTGAATGGTGTCCTTACCAAGTGTTTTTAATTTAAATGTTTTCTTAATTGCATTTTATTACTTTGCTGAATATTTCATTTACAATGAGGTATTGTAGGCCTTATCACTGAAAAGCTTTCACATCTTTCTACGGAAGGCGGAGAAATTTCAGTGAAGGGAATACCAGGGACTACTTCATAGTCAGAGTGCTCTGTAACGAAAGAAAAAAAAGTGCTTCAGGACAATGGTGAGTATTCCGGCAGTACGTAATTGGGAAACTTTTATAATAACTTGTCCATGTTTTGGGGATGTGAACTCTCAAATGTCGAACTGAAGACAAGTTCTGATCGTTATTTCTCGTTGGATCGGCTGTTAATGAAATGGTTCTGCTGTATCATTTGGATACTCTCATCAACAAGAACTGCAATTATATATGAAGCAATTTTTTTGTTTTCAATAAGGCAGATTTTAGGATGCCACAGGCAAACAGAACGCCTTCAGAATTTCAAATTATGTGGAAAGTTCAATTGCATCCTTCCTTTTTGATTTTAATACATTTTTCACTATTTCTGTATGAGTAGATCTGGCGTGGTCTGCCCCCGCAAATCTCTTGAGTGGTCGTAGGTCAAAATAACGCCACTCCACCCTAAACAGTTGGAAAATCTAATAGCATCTCTACAGGAAAAAAAAGGATAAAAATATTCGTACTCCCAATACATCAGACTCACAAAACTCCGATCAGTACTCGTATCGCAACCATTTGTACGAGTACTCCACCAAAAGTGCAACTACAAAATCGATACTCTTCATATTCAAACCAATAACATACTGCCAATCCTAACCGCAAAATTTTGGGGCGAACAAAAAGAAATTGGAAAAAAACGGAATAAGCAATAAAAAAAAAAAACGGAGTCCTCTGACGCCCTGTTCGTAGAATGGATTTTCATCAGAGAAAAATCCATCCGACCAGGCCAATACGAATACCAATAGAAATATGCGTCTAGGAATGCCGTGTACTCTATACAGCATGAAAAGATACAATTGCACTATGAGTATATCCAAACGATGAGAGAACCAAAAGCACATTTTGTCATAATCCATGCCTGTAGATAGTTTTAATATCAACATACCAACATATGGACTCTGTATCGAACGAAGAGCAAGGAATTCCGCTTATGCATATGCTTCATAGCATTTTCATGTCTGTAATACTGGAATGACATATTGCATTAAATTGGAAAAGCCAGGCAAGGAAATGCGAACGCAAAAAAAGGAGAAAAACCAAAAAAACCAAAAAAAAAAAAAAGAATTGGGAAAACCAGAGATACGAATACAAGATGTGAATGGGAATAAGAGTAGCAGACGTTGTAGCTTCCAACACAAGACGAACAGCATGGAAAAGCTGTTTCATGTATTCAATTGAAAATCTTTGTCACAGACTTTGGTTGATCTCGTTGTGGACGGGCGGAGAAGGAGGAGGAAGTGAAAGGGAAAGAGTAATCTGGAAAAAAGTCATTCTATTTGTCCTTAGGGTTATCCTCGGGGTACAGTGGGACAAATCAAACAAATGTTCTCCTATTCTGATATTGAAATTACGGCGAATCGATGATATTCAATTGGAAACTGATTCAGAAATTTACATTTCATCTGAGCCAAGGTTGTTAACCGCAATTGCTAAAGCAGGAGATTGAGGAACTCAATCATTCAATCAAACTATCAAGCGACAGCCAGGGCTACCTAATGGTAAGCCCACTCAGTCGTAGGCCATAAAAAAGACAACATTTTACTCATTTTTTGCTGGCAGGTTGGAAAAAAATGCTGTGAAGAGTTTAGTGAAAGCACATGGAAGGACGACTTTCGGCATTCCTAAATGAACTCAACGTTGACGCCTTAAGTTAAGATAGAACATGGTATAGTCGTTTAGGGCTTTGATAAAGGTATGATAATCATTGTTCTTTTAAAAACAAATTAATGAAGCCTTCAAATTTTTGAAATTGAAGAATGCCATCGGATACTAAGAAATCCATAAAATTGTTCTTCGAATCATGAAATAAGAGGAAGATTGAGAAATACCTGATAAGACCTTCTGTGACCATATCAAAAACAAAAGAGACGGAGATAGTCATATCTGAATCTGAAATATAAAATCGCTTAACAGAATAAATTTTCATCAAACAGATGCAGAAGTCCTTTATTTATGTTCGGCATCACAATGCGGCATAATATGTACCCATACATTTTATAGACAACAGTAGCAAATGTTGAATCATGAGCAAAGGTCTTACAGATTTTAATGTAAGGCTGAAGAAAGAAGTCATCTTAGATAACACAGTCGGAAAGTATAGAATAAACAACAGAACCTCAGCGTACAGATTCGTTTTGGACTATTCGCAGCGGATGGATATACTCGTAGATATGTAGAGCATAGTTTTCCCGTGCCACCAGAACTACAAAACCCTGCGAAAGTTCAACCAGGAATAGACAGAGCCACAGAAGATCGCAACCCTTAACTTCAAATATATGTAGTATAGCTCCAATTCGGTCACACCGTATACCATACAAGGGTAGGCTTTTCGAATGGAAGATACTTCCAAATAATATTTTGTCGAGATCCCCAAAATAGGCCTTTTTTTTGGGCGATGATCCCATCTTTGGAACCAAATCCTTTTCTGCTGAGCCAATCCTTCGGGTTTGGAAACGTGAATACTCATAAGTTACAGGAGTTTGAGGCCGGAGAATATGGCAGATGATCGATGAGCAAGAAAAAATTCACTTTCAGAATTCTGAACTATGTTTGTAGTGGCGATACGTATGAAAAACAGACTCTCGAGTGGTCCGTGTCCAGAAGAAGATATTTTTTTTATAATCTATGCGCGCCTAAGGGGTTATGAATACCCTTATACTGTTGCCTTGGCGCGGGCGGAAAGATAGAAGGAGGAGAAAGGAAAGCATTGTTTGTGATGTAGTGGTTTGAAACTCAGATGTGTTTGGTTTCGATATAGACTCCAGGGGTGGGAGTCCCAATAGGACGGAGAGGTTTTCTTCACTCGGAATGTGAGGTTGTGAATTTTAACGGTTGTTTTGTGCTTTAAAACCCCACAACAGCCAAATCTACATGTCAGTGTTATGCCTTCACACGCAGATTTGTCTGACTGAGTTCCAATTACACAAATGAAAGCTTGTCGTGGCTAGGATTCGAACCTTGACCCGCCGAGTGAGAAGCGATTGCTAGTACCACTACACCACGGCCACCCCTAAATAATAAATATTGTAAAGTACGTATAGGTTGATACTTGGTGCTTGGATGATAAAACATCACTTTTTCAATCTGTTGTAGTCAAGAAATCTATTCGGAAGGCTTTGTTAAAATTAAATTTGGCTGTTACGTACGTTAGATTGCTGCAGTTATGGCCAGACATCTGTTAAGTCTTAATATTATGCTGACCACAGAGGCAGAGAAAAGTTCGCTTAGAGAACCGTATGGGAATATGTGAAAACCAAGTGGATCGGCCAAACAACTTCTCTAATGGATTCTAATTGGAAAAAGGTGTGTCCTCGATGACGAAACACTAACCCTCACAGCTTTTCGGTTTGATAAAACCAATCAAACAGATGGACGCCAGAACAAGTTGAAATGACCGAGAAATGACGGCAACGGTTTTCTTTAATGTGTGGAATTCCTAACGCTGTCAGCCGCTGTTACACACTTCGCAGCCAACTGAACGTTTTCGAATTGTGTCATGTCTCTATCTACACTTGAGCGTCTCGAAAATTCTGTGCGACCGATCCACTTTCTTGAGTTCTAACACGAGTACTCGCAGCTCCGCTTCCGAACAGACGTGTTCTGTCATGCTGGCAAAACCACTATGTGAGTTTTTTCCGATTTTTTCCTCATATAGACCGATTGCATTTGCATCAATTCTATCCAAAGTCATGCAAACGCTTATAAACGGCCAGGTATGAAAACTTCTCAATGACCGGGAGTACGTAGCTGTTGATTTGGAGATATACGAGTATCTCACCAAGAAGTGGTACCAAAATCTGTACCAATCTGGCGAAAACAAGATATGTGTAGATGCAGTTGATGCAGCTGATACCTCAAAGGTATTTGACAGAGTTGGGCATCAGGGTCTTTTGTCGAAACTGTGAATGTTTGGGATCGCTGAACTAAATTTTATTTCAGATTGTCCAATTCAAGTTGACTTGGACGGTTTCGAGTTTGATATCAATGAAATAAATGCTGGTGTGTCCCAGGGCTCTGTTCCGTGCCCGACATTGTTTATAATTTTAATTAATGTCCGTTTGCTTTTCACTTGTAATCCAGTATATTTCTCCGATAGGATTTTGCGGTTTTCTCATTCCAGGACTGCTCTTCGAATGTAGAAGCGGAACGGCAGCGTATGTTAAGCTGATTAAATCCCTATTATAACAGCTTTACTAATTAGAGAATATCCAACAGAGAAGAATTTAATTCTTCCAAAATACAATGCTGTCCGTCCTCGTTAAAATAAAATTAAAATACCATACAGTCCACAGTATTTGTGTTCCTAACAAAGTGCGTTGGAATGATCACATATAATATCCGATGCAGCCAATAATGCCGCAAAATGTCCACGTTTCCCCGAACTACGCATAAGATACTTTAATATGTCTGATCTGGCCACAAAACATAAGACATTTTGTCCAAAATTAGAGTATAATGCCCACGTATGATCAGGTGCTCCTAAGAGCTCTCTGTACTTACTAGATAGTCATGCGATAGAACTTATAGGTAAATCTAAGATCTCGCAGTCAATTGGCATGGTCGAAAATGGAAGTAATATCTGTTGCCTTACCTTTTTCTATCGCTATTTCTCGAACAAGTGGCCAATTGAAATTACAAGTAGCATTCCGCCCCTCCAAACCTTCAACCGTAACACCGGTTACGGTGCTTATCTAGCACAGTTTTGGAAGTATTGTACTCCGACCAATCTTTAACTCTCTTTCTTTCCTTTCTAGTTTTTTCTTGCTCTGTTGTCTGTAAACGTTTTAATCGTACATAAAATCCTTTGAGCGCAGTTTAATTATAGAAACAAAAACAATGTGCAACACAATGCAGTATTTTTAGTGAAGGAAAAGACTATTGCGTATACCATAGATGGGAATTTAGGAGCTTGTTTTGTTCCTATTCCATCCATTCATGGTTTTTGGTTTGCTTTAATTATGTTGTTGTATTTGCTAAGGGTGCAACACTAAATAATTACTCATTACGTGAGAGAAGGGTCAACTGGGTCAGTGTACATCTATAGGACCGAAGTCTGTGGTCGAACTTGGATACACCATTATACGCTCGAAACAAAAATTCAGTCAAAACAGTGGACTGCAAAGGGCGAGCCGGCTCCGAAAAAAGCAAAAATTGGTTTTTGGATGGGAAAGTGATGGCGACTGTTTTTTGGGATAGTAAAGGAGTTATGTTAATCGATTATCTTTAAAAAGGAAAAACCATTACAGGAGAATACTACGCATTATTACTTGCCAAGCTGAAGGCAGAAATGGCCGAAAAACGGTCACATTTGCAGAAAAAGAAAATCCTGTTTCAGCAAGACAACGCGCCGTCTCACACCTCAGCGGTTGCCATGGCGAAAATCCACGAATTACGGTTTGAACTGCTTGACCATCCGCCTTATTCACCAGATCTAGCCCCAAGCGACTTATTTTTGTTCCCTCATCGAAAAACTGCGCTCGGAGGACAAAGATTTTCGTCAAATTTCGTGAACAATTATTTTGCAGAGAAAAACGCCAAGTACTATTTGGACGGGTTAGAGAGATGGAAGCATCGCTGGGAGAAGTGTGTAGAGTTACAAGGCGACTATGTGGAAAAATAAATAAAAGTTTTGAGAAAAAATGTCTTGTATCATTGTTCAGTCTTAAACTTTTCAGACAACCCTATCTTTACTGTTAAAGATTAAACTTAATATACGAGTATGCACTTAAACTATCAACATTATTAATATTAACATTGTTTAAAGAAACAGGAATTATAGTACAGAATTTCTTTAGGCAATTATGAAGAGTCCTACATTTATCTAAAGATAACTTAGCTCCAGACCAAGAAGACCAAGCAAGTATATCAATAAGAAGGTTTGTCAGTAATAAATTTATAGTTGACGTGTCATTGTGCTTACATAAAATGTAAAAATCGTCGGCATCAGACGTGAGATGAAGTTGTTTATGATTTGATATGATTGGGCCTAGATCGTCAAAGGCTGTAATAAACAATAGCACAGATAGTGGAGATCCTTGTGGAACCCCATTTGCCAATGCATAAAAATGAGAGAAACAATTGTTTATTTTGTTGGTAAGGAAAGCTTTGAATATTTTTGGTCCTGTGCCCCACGCTTTCAATTTATTGAGTATTAGATGAATTCCTATCCTGTCAAAAGCTTTTTCGAAATCTAAGGAGAGAATTGAAACATGGTTGCAAGCAGATAGAGCATTGGATATCTGAAAATCTAGATGGAGTAGGGCATCAGCGCAGCCTTTATTTGATTGGAGAGCCACTTGGTTGGATTTTATCAGCTTCCTAGATTCCATAAACCAAAGTAATCTTTGGGCTACGATTTTTTCAAGAATTTTGGCTATGCAGGGTATAAGGGATATTGGCCTGAAACCATTTACACTGCTTATGTTCTTCTTTGGTTTAGGTAATGGGAATAATGTTGCTTGATTCCAATTTTGTGGAATAATACCAGTGTCAGAAATTTTATAGTATAGTTGCGCAGGGGGAAAGGTTTTTTAACATAGGGTATGATATTCTGTCTCTGCTGGGTGTTTTACTTTTAAGTTTGCTTAGAGAACTTTCAAGCTCCAAAAGCGAAATTTTTACCTTTATTAATCTTGTGGGAGCCGAAATAAGATTTTCTTCTATGTATAAGTAGTAGAAAGAAGAGAGTGTTTTTTTTGTGAGACGTACTATAGTTTGAGTTAAAATTTTCGTCTTTCGAGAAATTGGACCAAGTGAGTGCAAAATGGTTACTAATTACGGTTGGATCTGAAAGAGGACCTGTGTAAGTTTCAATGACTTTTATTGTTTGTTGTGTATGTTCATCAGTCAAACACCGGATATTATGCCAGATCTTGCTTGGAGATGAGTTTGGGTTGATAGACGCGGTGTTATGTATAAAGTTATTTGCTTTTGCAGTTTTAAGTTTTCTGCGGAAAGCATTTTTTCTTTTATAACAAATTAAGTTTACCTGATTAGGGTAATTTTTAAAAACTCTCCATGCTTTGACTTTTTCATTACATAGGCCATTAAGGTCCGGGTTCCACCTAACAACAGTACGTTTAGAAGCTTTCTTTGTACTTTGAGGAATCGGCCTGTTGGCGGCAATTCGTATTGCTTTATGTAGCAGAGCAGCCTCTTTGTTGATATTGGCTGAAACCTTAGTCAGCAAGATCAGTTTTAAACTTTTGATTTATTAAAGTTTGAGCGTAAGTTGTACAAATAACAAGGGTACAAAGTATTAGGAAATGATCGCTGTTATGGAGATCATCCAAAATTTGCCAAGGGGCCTTACCATACAGTTCGGGGAAGCAGCAGGTTATGTCGACATGTGTCAGGGTGTTGTGAGTAGAGAAGTGTGTTGGGGAACCATCATTAAAGATCATTAGATTAGAGTTAGACAAGAAGTTTTCAACTATCGCACCTCTGCGATTAGGATTGAGGAGCCCCAAAGTGTACTCCATGAGTTATCGTTGACTGTATAAAGAATTTTTATTTGGGCTATGATATTAGTAAGGTCGTCTCTTGTAAATTTCTGTCAAGGTAAAATATATAACTCAGACTAATGTGAGTTTAATAGATAGATGTACCATATTTCAAAAGCTAATGTCAGTATGTTGGAAACTATGAATAAGAATTATTCTATGTGGAATGTTTTTTTAAATTAGAATACTAATACTCTGTTTTGAAGTTATGTTTACTGGAAGGTTTTTAAAATACGGGGTAAATGACCTAGGTACGATTGGTGTAAAATTAAACGCGCAGTGAGCTTCTTGAATTTATATAATCGAGGGGGAGCATTGTTTTATAAGGATGTTTAGTTCGTCGTAGTTATTTATAAATCCGTTGACATTCCATTGTATAATGTTTATCTTATTTTCATATAGATTTTGTTGCTCAGTTGTAGGTTGCGGACATCGGTGGCCAAAGTGGGAGTAGGGCGAACTCAAACGAGTTGACTCCCCCCCCCCCAGTGATGTTGGCGACCTGGCGATAGTCGAAATTTTGTTATTATTATGCATTGCCATCTGAATCAGGTGTGTATATACATATAATATGTATTGTTACTAATAAGATTATTTATAATTGCCGTAGAGGAACAATTGGGCAGTGCAACTGCATTATTTGAATTAATTTGGGCTGTACTTGTTGACGTAGTATTTGTTATGGGTGAGGGAAGTGGGCGATTAACTGCTGATGGTATGCTTATACATGTTTGTTTAGTTAGAACTTGAGGGAGAGTTGAAGCAAGTGAATTGTCAGTAGGTTTTGAGATTGAAGATGTTGATGGTTTAATTTTATTTATGCTTGGAGAAGGATGACCATTGACATTTCGACTGTATGGTGTAGATTTTTTTGAGTTGAAGTTGATGGAATTTAAAGAACTGTTTTTTTTTATGGGTACTTGTGTAGTTCCTTTGGCCTTTTCGGAGTATGTAACAATATTGGAAGTTGGATGACTTGAGGTTATAAGATTATAAGTGCGGCCATACTACACTTGTTTCTTGTTTATATTGTCAGAATTTCTTTATTTTGCAAGTATTTGGGGCATGATTTTGATGAAGAAGGAACAGTTAGCACACATAGTGCGGGCACAGTTATCGGGTTTTTGTGGCGGGAGGTTGCAGTTTTCACACATTTTATTTTTAGTGCACCTTTTAGTCGTGTGCCCGAGGAGTTGGCAGTTCCTGCATCTTATCGGATTTGGAAAGTATTCCTGGACTTTCGTTGTATACTATGCTATTTCAATGGTGGAAGGCAACTGATACCGGTCAAATATGAAGAGTACCAAACCTGTTGGGCGTTGAATGTTTTCAAAGGTTTTTTTAAATTTATGCACCTCAGTTACACCTTGTGATTTAAACTAGTTAACTGTTTCCTCCTCTTTAATATTAATTAAGCACGGAGCATAAGCAATGCCTTTGGAAGAGTTAAGATTGGTATATAGTTTGATCGTCACGCAAGAATATATCTGCAACTTTTTGGGATTTGGTTAGAATCAAAATATTACCATCTCTAAGTTACGAGATATGTTCATATTTCTTACTTATAGAATCGATTGCTTTTTTAAGTACAAAAATGCTTACGGAAGACAGTGGTTGTTTTTTACTTGCAGGTGCAATAAGTACAAATCTCGAGTTTTTAATGTGTGAGATGTTGGGAAGGTTGGGGAATTTTACAGAGGAGGAAAGTTTATATTTCTTTGATCTTGGTTCGAATTCCGATAGGGACTCCGCAAGGATGTCAAACCTATTCCCGGGTTTTTTTCTTTCTGGCCCTGTGGTCATATTAACCTCAAACAGTATTAACTACGCGCAGAAAGAAACGCGCGGTACACAAAGGTGAAAACAATTTAATTGATTTGGCTTCTAAGAGGGAGTGAGATGAATATGTATGTATATCGTACGAAAAACTGTCACTCCGCAGAGAAGTCAACACGAAGTGAACGCGCTGAGAGCTAGACGGTGACTTATTGTAGTTTTAATATGTGTATGTTAGTACTAATAATAATGAGTGTAGGTGCTGACTGGCGATGTTCATGTGCTTATTTTATCTCGATACTAGCTTAGTACAACTGGGCTAGAAAGTGTAGAGAATATCTTAGCTTCAGTTTTGTGTCAGCATGGCAGATCCTTTGTATAAGATCCCAAAGTATTTGGGAGCTGTTTTGTTCCTCAAGTATTGTAAATCCCGAACATTCTAAGTGGTTAATGTTGACTCGGACAACTTTTAAGTTGTTGCTATGTGCACCTGCGGATACCACCACAACAACGGAGAAATATTTCAAGGAGACTTCACGCTGAAAAGCTGCTATCAATAAGCTGAAAAAATCTTTGCCGATCGCTTACTGCTCAACCTCTAGTCTATATCCTTACAACCGGCATTCAGTGTTTCCGATTAAAGCTATAAGAAATGTCACAATTGAAGTTTCCAGGGGAAAGAGACCTGTGGAGATAAACAAGAAAACCTAGTAGTAGAGTTGTAGTCGATGATGAGGATGTATGAAAATCACTTTTATCAACTAGACTAAATGGTCGGAACTACCCAAATTACTTTGATAGACAAAATGAAATGTTCAATTTGGCTGACGAAAGCCAAAAATTTACTCCATTCGATCATATTGAAAAAAAAGGCTGATTACCTAAACTATGACGGAACAATCCTTTTGAGAGCACATATGGTACTCGTATTTCTTTCCTAGATCTGATGGAAGAAAGATACGAGTATGTCTATGTATCAATGTCATTTGCCAGATCTATAAGAAAGAAGACCCTATAACTACACCAACTATTGACACATCGGTCTCTTTAACATCGCGTATGAGATCCTGTCTGTCGTATTGTATATATGATCACCTGAAACTAAGTAATAGGTCTTTACATATGAAGTTGCCTATAATGCTATTGAATTTTAGAAATTCAAAAAGTTTATTTCATAAAATAATCTCAATTTACATGTACGAGTATCGTCTTCTCTCAAAGGTATGCACACCTTGAACAAGTTCTTACGCTTTTTTTGAGTCAAGATATCGTGAAGGTCTTATTTTAAAGCATTTGTTTATAAACCGTCTACTTTGGGGGTGATTGCTTAACCTTCGGTAATGAAGAAAAACTTTATATCCCAAGCTTGTCAGCTTGAGGATAGTTTAATGTGCTATATGGTAACATCCTTTAGAATGAAAATTTTTTTTTCTAAATGTTTTTTCTATTTTATTCAATATAGTCCCATTTTAGTTTGATACACTTATTCCAGCGATTTTTCAACTTCTTGATCCCGTCCGAAAAGTAATTTTCCGGAAGGTCTGCAAAATACTCCTCCGTGGCTTCGATGATTTCCTCGCGTGAGCTGAATTTTTTATTGATGAGCCATCTTTTGAGGTTTGGGAAGAGATAATAGTCCGAAGGATCCAAATCCAGTTACCAATCGACGCCAAAAGTCCGCCCGATTCCGCATCAGCAAGTCCAAACACTCTTTCGAAGTGCTCTCGCGTTCGTGTTTTTGGTCATACGCGGCATCCAGCGGCAGAGCATTGCCCAAAATATGGCGTGTGCACTCAGTGCTAATCTTTGTGGTATCTTCTAGCTCGCGCACCTTCACTTTCCAGTCAACCAACACCATTTCATGTATTTTTTTTGACATTGTCCTTTGTAACCGCATAGGAGGACCTGCCGCTGCGGACTTGATCGGTAGTGGAGTTGCGGGCACCACGAAACTCTCGAAACCAATATTTGACGGTGTAATCTGACAGAGCATTAGCCCCATAATATTTATCCAACTTTTCTTTTGTTTCCTTCGCTGTTTTGCCTCTTAAAAAATAATGTTTTATGAGAGAACGAAAATCTTTTTGTGCATACTCAACATGATGCCAAACACGTCAACAACAATCAGCTGTCAACACAAAACTAAAGACAGTATCGCACTGAAATTTGGCATGTCTGCCTAAATGTGAACGGAATTTAAGGCACCATAACATTTTTTGCAGTAGCAGCGCATTCTGGCGGCCAAGGAGGTTATTTTTCTTGCATTAGTGCATGGTCTTGCATTCTTATGTGGTCTTGCATTAGTAGCGTCCACCATTCTATATAATTACATTTTTGGGATATAGGTCTGCTTTTGCAATTCCCCAAGAAATCTGGAAGCTCGCTCTGATCTAAGCATTCCTTCCTCCAACCTATTATCTACCTACTATCGGATAGATACTACAGGATAGAATTTTCGTCTCACGTGACGACCAGATGCAGGAAGTTAACATTTGATCAACTATTAAATTGTGCGAATACCCAAGTAATCGAAATCCATACTCAACAACAGTTTCTCAACAAGGCGCATTTGGCGCATTTCTATAGAGAAGAGCCATACAGAGTCATGTCTAATTTTGGCGTCGCTGCCAAGCTCGTTCGTAAAGCTCGAAAGAAATCTCACCATGATTTAGATGCGCTGAAACGTGACTTCTTATACATCATACTCGAGAAAATTTCCATAGGCTGTCCATCTACATATTTACGAGTATTTATGCTGAAGACATTCATATCAATGGCAGAATCTAGGGAGCTGCCTGCAGTGCCATTTCATGTATTTACTCGTAAGCCGAAGTGTCTAAATTGAGCTTGACTTTGTCTGAAGGCAAGATTAGAATATTCTGTGAAGAGGAAGGGTCACATAATATTGGCGAATAGGACAGAATTTCACAACATGTTAGACTGCTAAAACTCTGAAGTAGTAAGGGCCTAACTATTAACTCTAATAATGACAACTCATCAAAAGTCAAACGAAGAGTTACGAGTACACTTGCGAATTGGTCTTTCTTTGGCATCAGAATGTAATTGTAATTGTAATTAGTAAAGACTTGTGAACAATTATTTATGAGGCTCTGTACAAGATCCCAATAATAGCAGTTCTCCTCTATATAGTGCGGTCATGAATGTTAGCTATGGCGGATTCGAGTGAATATTGGTCCCGTTTGCGTTGACGCGCTTTAAAGGAAGGGATATGTTTAAAAGCGAACTCTATTGGGGGCATACCGACATTGAGCTAATCAACCGCAATCTTAGTCAATACGCATCAGTCTCTAGAGAATGCTGTGACATGGAGAGGGAATGGATATTAATGTTCCGGTCCGATGTATATTCTGTATATTCGATACCTACCTACGCACAAATTTTTTCAAATTTTTCAAATTCAAATTCAAATTTCTTTATTCATATGTATATAAAAAAGTTACAAATTTGAAATACGATTTTACATGCATTTGATACATATAGAATAGTTAGTGACACCTTTATTTATGAAAAATAGAGAGATTATAAGGAACTAAGCCATGTTCGAGTATATCATTGAAAGAAGATTGCTAGATAACCTCGTTGGAGAAATTCTTTGGCTTTAAGTAAGTAAATGTTGGTGTTACAGCCGCCATGATTTGTATTTACATCTGAAAGGTTTTTGTTTGTTCCTTTGAATTATATTATATTAAAGTTTCGTTTTTATTTCCCATTCTGTATTATCAGAGAACTTATTCTTATTCAAACATATCTTAAGTTTACATCTTTTGCATAGGCCTTGTATACTATGAATCTGGATTCGATTAGATTGAATGGAGGAGGTGGAACTATGTATCATTATCACTGCGGCCAGGTTAGGCCTATTGTGATTTCCTCAAGTTAAAGCTCACCCATGATAACTGAATTTTTAATAAATTCGGCGGTATCTTTGAGTGAGCTGGCAGTGATATCTTCTGCCTCAAGGTATTGGCTTACCTATAAGGGGTACTCGTGGATATTCTCAGCTGTTTCTTCGTCCTCGTTACATATGCAACAGAAGTGTTGTCTTGTGATATTCCCATAGCCATGGGGTGTTTTTTTTTTTTGACTCAGCAGTGACCCTTTGATTACTCCGTGTATCTGGACCCTAGACAGAGTGGTTTTGTTCTTTTGAGGGGAGGGTTTGGTAAAAAGCTTTTGACTTGCCTGTTATCTTCAGTTTCCGACTAGTTATGGAGTGCCCTGGTATTTAGTCAGATGTTTATCTAGCTTTTTATGGATGTAATTGGTAACGAAGATTGGTCGCGATAATTTTCGAGGTTATCCCAAAAGCGTTGACATCAAGTAGACCAGCTTTGCTCTCAGAGAGAATAAAAATGTTTTTTTTGGTGACAGAATGAGTTAAAGCGCTGCCGACCAATATCCCAACAGTTCAATTTAATTCTGCAGAGGTTTGCAATGACTAACTTTTAATTATATGATTTGCTAAATGGTGCCCTTTTTAATGAATTTTCTCATTGAATGCTTATTAAGATTAAATACGGAATATATAGAGAATAGTGGAATTGTACTCATGCCTTCTAAGAAAAGATTAAAGGCATACAAAAATAATGAAAATTGCAGTCAATATTGTATAACAGCCCCACTGTACCGTTTTCACTTTAGAATTCACCTCAAGTAAGGATTGCGGATTTAACCTAAATTTTGTCTTGCATTTTGTGTTGCAGTCTACATTGTCATCTGAAATCTCATGCATGATTATATAAACTGGCAACCTCATTTCAGAGTTAAGTGTCGTACTCTCGGTCGTACTCATATTCGTATCTTCAAAGTTCAATCAATATGCACCGCAAATTCTATCATTGACGAACAAAATATTTCACTCCCATCCCGCCCTAAATCCCACATCATGCAATCCATCTATCTGAGTTATGAGCAGACGTCAATCCTATTACAGTCGCTTGAATAGATTCAAACAGAGGCACATACCCTCACGTGCATTTTAAGATCATTTAAGATTGCTTCGCCTGAGCAGGTGCTATATGCTATGGTTCAGATTTGTATGCATCCTGCAGAATTATTCCAGAGGTTACGAGTATAAAAGAGAAAAAAAATATATATAAACGATTTTCCAACACATCACTGACGCATATGTAACATATCTATAAATCATGAACGGGATTAAGCAAATACTATTGTATAGTGTGGTAATATTGAGATGGAGAGATACCGATATTTACGAATAGAGACTATTATAAGATTACATACCATAGACGTTTAAACGTGCTGCATGCATCACACTGCCCATTGTATTGGATGCAATGCACTTATATAGTCCTCCATCATCTGGTCGGACGTGTGAGATATTTAAATGACTTATCACATCTCCAGACATGTCGACAAATTGTCCAATGGCAAAACGGTGATGAATTGACACATCCATTATAGGTTGAGAGTCCAACAGCCAGGCAAACTGAAAAATGATGCAAAGTTAACAATTACTGTCGGTAAATAATGAAAATAGAAAAGAAAATAATTGAGCCATGAGCAACTAGGAAAAGTTACGGGTATTAGATACAATTTTACATGCAATGCTGAAAGTTTTTGAGTTTAAGTTAAGATACTAGGTAGGCAGGCTGGTAACTTCTGACTGCTTCAAACGTGGATTAGGCCATTTTCATAACATTTCACGTACGCGTCAGGGGCTTACTTTATTTCTTTCAAGCATACTCATAGCCCAGGTCTGAAAGTAGTGTGAAAACCAAGTAGAGACAGTGGCCGAGGAACTCAAATCCGATATAGGTATCTGGAGTTTCAGGAATGTGAATGAGCTGCTTGTGACAATCTGCATAAAGTCCACAATATGGCCAACATTTGGTGAACTTCCGTAAGGTAAGGTCAATACCTCATAGTGGTGGTCCTTGGTAACTTCATGAGTAAAACCCTATTCAGGCAGGCTAAAATAGCAAGCGTATGCTAGGCCAGTAGCATAATATTATCCTACGCTGTCATACGGTTCACAACCCTATACGGAAGCGATTAAAAAGATATGACGAACCAACTAATGGCCCTGGATAAAAACCAAATCACTGTTGACGACCACTGCAAACGTTTAAAGGACAACGACCTTTGGATGTGCACGAGGAATGTTCGGACTCTTTACAGGCCACATACAGCCGAGCAATTAGCAGAGGTTATCGCACAGATATCACCGCCATCCAAGAAGTGCGATAGGATGGACCGGGCATAGGAAGGATGAACAACTGTGATATATGTTATACTATGGTGATTGATATAAGGAAAAGAAACAGTGCTTATTTGGATAGGGATTTGCAATATTCGCAGCACGTGAGCTCGCGTTTTATGTCAATTGCACCAAGGCTAAATTCGATGGCATAACCCAAATTTTTGACGATTTTAACGTTAGGACTGGAAAGGAGGAAATCTTTGGTAGGACAGTTGGTAAACGTAGCCTAGCGACACCACTTCTGGCAATGGACTTAGGCTTATTGATTTTATGGCGGGACGAAATATCACCATAGCAAGAACACGGTTTCCTCTTTTCAATATATACGAGAAGACATGGCGGTCACTGGATCATGAAACGCTAGATCAAATTGATCACATTGCGATAAATGTAAGGCACTAGCGGTGCCGCTAACCTTCCACGTCGCTCGAATAGCTGCGGACAGGCGACTCAACTACGACAGAGACGTCGCATAGGGAGTCGCAAAATCAGGGATGTTGCTGGTCAGTACCAACAATTGTGGTGGCTTGTTGAATGAGAGGAAGCTTCTTCGTCGAAATCCTCTCGTACAAGATAGTTTCACTAGGAAGTACAAGCGCTAGGCTAACCGACTAGCTTAGTTTTTTAGCCGTGGCCGGCTTAGATTTAGGTTGGATTTAACAAAAAACGATTATGAAAAGTACAAAAAAAAAAAATTAAATACATACAATAAAAATACATATAAAAATTTAGAAAAAAACAATTTACAAAAGAACAAACGAGATGGAAGACACCTTATTTCTAAAAGAAATTTGTATTGTATTATACATACACTCGTGTGTATACAATAAGGTAGTATAAGTAGGTTAAGATTTATTTTTTAATTTTATTTTTTCTAGGTAGTTAGTTTATAAGTTTTAGTTTTAATTTTTTATAAAAAAAAATCCTGATACTATGTCTTTTTTTATATAACAAAAATTGTTTTCTTAGTTTTGGTTTCAAATAAATATAGAAATAAAACTAATTGTGATTGTAGGAGCCTTCGAAAGACCTAGTTTAAGTATTAGGTTTAACTAAGAGTGCCCGCATGGGGCCAGTAAGTCAGCATAAGATAAATTTTAAGTTTATTAAGCTATTTTTTTTAAAAATCTAGCATTGTAAGAATTAACTGAATTAGAAATGTATTTAATATGAAAAAACTGAAGTGGACTGGTTTCCAAATCTAAAGGTTTGGTGCTCGAATCCCAACGGCGCGAAGGAAAGACGCTAATTTTTTTTAATTAACAAAAATCAAGTAAGATGAGTAATTGACTAGAAATCAACAACAAGCCAACTTCCTCTAAGAATTTAGTATCCCCATTAAATGTTGGATGCCACCTATAGAGCAAAATACTCTCTATCCCATTTTCCAAAAAAACTTAACACAGACTGAGGCCGTATAAAGTACATTCACACCCACTTGAATGTTAAGTTTGCGAAGCTCACCGGGCGATACTAGAGGAACAATACAGCAATCATTAGAACGTTCGTAGCTATTAAATCAAAACCGGCGAAGATGGGTTTAGTGGTAATTGAGACTCAGGTCTCAAGGTACTAAGGTACTAGAAAGTAGGGTAAGGTAAGGTACTCAGAAGCGCGTCACAGCTGTAAACTGCAACTTTGAGGTTATAAAAAGTTTGTCGATCTGGTCTCGGCAGAGGCTAATCGAACAATAGCTGTTTTTACTCGTTGTTTCTTTGGACTTAAAAAACAAATGACCAACACGTCCCTCTTACATAGAATGAAGATATCACTTTGGAGTCTTTCTTATCGCCCTAGTCTTATGTTTAGCGCAGAAGTGTTGACTTAATCAAAGTGGATGAAAATGTCTGTTGTTGCTTTGAGAGAAATGTTCCTCGAGTGATTTTCGGTCCCGTCAGCATTTACGGAAGCTATGCAAGAAGATGCAAGGAATGGGCTATACAGTGCTATTGTCCAGGCTGGAGGAAATCCACCATCTCCGGTGGCTGGGACGTGTTGAGTGAAAGAACATCACAAATAATATGATGACAACGCGCTTTGTGTGCACAGTTGGAGTCGATCACTGCAAGGCCGCTTTAAATCGGGAGAAAAAGAAAAAGTTGTTGGTTAGTGTCTAATTGGCCCAAAATACCGACTACAATTATTAAAAATACCGGGAACTTTTGGTACATCTCCCAGCAAAGAAACCTCCACAATTTAGAAATGCCTTAAGAAAGGAAAAGGAGTGTTTCGGGCTCTATTGCCTTCTACGATTGTTTCTTGCAAAGTGTCCGAAAACAAGCTTGAAATAATACAACAAGGGTAAGCACACATAAATTACGACATATTATTAAACTCTTAGATGTTGGCTCTTACAGATAAACTGAATATTATTCTGATAAGATTGTAAAGCTGTTCAACAGTAAACTAAGATAAGACTAAGAAGTTTACCGAATTGGTTCCAAGCAGTCAGCTGTGAAATCTTCATGGCTAATCTACATAGTTGTGCCATCAGCACAGCACTGCCATCATAAAATAACATACAAAATATAATTCAGAACACTGGTACTTACTTGAGGTGGTGGCGACCCACTGGCAGAACATTTCAGCGATATCAATGGACCCGGACGAACATTCTGCTCTATAAATGTATAAATTAGTTCTGGAACTGTGTCTGAAAAATTCAAATAAATTATATTAATAGACAGCTCCTGACCATTTGATATCTCTTATTGAATTAAATAAATAAGTTCTTTATACACTAAAATCATAGCTAAATATGTGCATTGGAATGTATGTATTTAATAAGTGTCATATAAATGGAAAGGTTTGGTTGAGACATTGCTAATATTCTAATTCCTCTATCTGAGGTTTTCAAAATTTAATGGAAGCTCGTGAATCTTCATGAAATGTTACCTGGAGCTTTAAAGAACCACCAAACATTAGCATGCTTCCACTGTCAACTTGTGGCTGGTGGCCTATTCAGTATTTTCTGTACACCACAAAGACTTGTGCGCTTCTGATTTAGACCTAGTTGGCTATTTCGGGTCATATCAGATGCATCATTTGAGAGTTTGTAGACTTTCAACATTTCCATTAATTATTAAAAAGATCGCTTTATAAAAGTATAGGACTTTTTTAAATACCATGCCAATTCGCGCCTTAATAGTTTTGTCTGGCTTGCTTTTAAAGAGCTTCTTAATATAAGTACGCAAACGACTAAAAGAATGTCCTTCTCAATAAAACCTCTTAACGTTGTCAGTCATCGATTTAGATGTGGTTTTAAATCCTTCCAGTAATAGCTCTGATATTTTCTTTGTCTACATGAATCGTTGGTGGAACATGGGCTCCAAAGGGAAAAGTTTAGTGCTCTTAAATTGCATGATCTCGGCGGCCGGTTGAAGTCTCTATTGTGAGAAATAACTCGTCCAGGAAATTTGTCATGCAATAGACCCATTGTTTCACCACCTGTGTGACATGTAGCAATGTGCTGCTGAAAATAATAGGCAAAAAAAAATTCTGTCAACATTAAAACGATTGCACCAGCATCATTTTCGAAAAAAAATATGACAACGACACCGCAGTCCCAAAAACCGCATCAAACTTTCATTCGTTGAGGATGGAGAGTATGTTTCACTATTTCTCTGGGGCTTTCAGAGCCCCAAATGCGATAGTTTTGTTTGTTTACGTACCAAGACAAATGGAAATGAGCCTCATCACTCCGAATAATTTTGTGATCTCAGAATATTGATGATTTTGCTTGTTCATTTTCAGCACCTCACCGGCGAAAGTACGGAATTGCGCGTAGTCTGCTGGCTTCAATTCTTGTATCAACTAGACCTTATAAGCATGTAGACCATTTATACAACATTCAATGCAAAGTGGTTGTGAATGGGCCCAATTCTTGTGATCGTCTCCAAATGGACGCACCTGCGTTCTCCGTCACACTCTCAGCTACGACGGAGAGATTTTCAGTTGACCTTGCCGGACGAACACGAGTTAGAGTTTTCACATCACTAACCTGTCCGAGATGTTCAAATTTATTGATTACATTTACTATAGCTATGCAAGTAGGCGTTCGGTGATAACCAAAAGTAGTACGAACTTACGAAAAGTTTCCGCGATATTTTCCCGTTTTTGCAGTAATTGTTCACTATTTCAAAACGTTTTGCGTCATCGATAATACGAGTAATACGATCGTATTTGAAAGCTGACAGTTCAACAATGCCGCGAAATTTATAATGTTGGATGAGCCTCTATTTGCGTATACCAAGGTTTTTGCAACGCATGTGGTACTCGTAGTCTATCAATCTACAACAATCGATAGTGAAAGCCATATAGGAGTGCGAGTATTTGATAGGCTATTTGCCACCGAAAATAAGTTAATCCCCTCCGTAGTCAACTTTAAAGTGTATTCAAAGACAGTTCAGAATGACATGTACAAATTTAGACGCGTACTAGACCATAATGATAGCGTATTGCTTTGACCAAAGCATTTTTCAACATCGAAGTGAATAGAGAATGAACTACCCAGCGAGATCCCTCCATAATAATCCCGAATATCGGGATGAGTTCTGTGGGAATACTAAGCATTCGTGTGTAGTCTTGTCAAAAGAATGTCACCTTTAAGTCGAGAAACAGGTGTTATGGAATATTATGGAACACTTAGGCCTTTTTCCAAATATATTGGAGCTTAAATATACTGTAGATAGTTCGCTGCTAGGACAAAATGGGACCCCTAAGATCGACTGACAATGACGAGCAAAACCGCTCGAATAATTGTAAAAATTCCCAAAATCTTTTGTAATTCATTTATTAATTTGACTATTAAGTTTTCCGTTAATATACATAGTTCAATTACTGATATTACACAAGATAATAAAAAAATAATAAATTTTTTTAATCAAGTAATGGAAACAAAAAACCAAAAAATTGAATGCCCGCATTTTACTGTTATATTTTGATTTTGCTCTTTCTTTACTTTTGATCTGGTATTTATTTTTATAATCAGCGCGCGCTCAAGGGATTTGAGTACTCTTAAAATGTTTATATACAGCGCGAACGACTGAAAATCAGGGAGAAAAGGAAGAGAGGTACCGATGAAGGTTGGTTTTAAATATCTGAATGTTATAATGGCTAGGAAATAGAGAGCTCGACAGGACATTCCACAAGCGAGTTGTTTGGCTTTGGAACGAATCACGATATTTCAGAGTACATCCGAAAGTGGGCTTGAGGCTTTACTGATGAGCATTCATAGCGGGACGGGTGTTACGGTTGCAGGGTTGGAGGGGGCGGAATGCTGCTGGCGATTTCTATGTAGGACTGGTCGCGGAAATAGTGATAAAACAATGTGTGACAAGAGACATTACAGCGGTGTTTGAGAGTGTCAACTGACCCACTAATATTAGCCTTATCGCATGGTTTTGGATCCCATCTAACAGGTGCAGAGACGTTTTAGACGCACCTGACTAGATGTGGACATTGTACTCCAATTTTGGGAGGATGAATGGCTTATATATCGAGGCCAGATTAGGGAATGTGAAATATTTCCTTCATCGTTTGAGGAAACTTAGACATTTCGCAGCATTTTTGATGACACATTAGTTGTCATTGACAAACATAGCGAGAATGGAAAGTTTTTCGGTTTCGACGAAATGGATAACGGCTGGTTACCTAAATTTCGCCTCAACGACAGCAGACAGTATTGTGTTTCAAAGGCATTAAATTCTACTCTGTTGATAGTTCCCCAATTGGTTACCCTGTTAATATCAGAATTTAATGAGCTTAACATACGCTGCCATTCCCGTTCCACAGCCGAGGAGCAGGCACGTGAATCCGGGAACGAATGTGAAAAGTAGAGAGGTGTGTCGTCAGCAAAGGGATATATTGGATTAGGAATAGTAGACAAGAGATCATTAATGAAAACCAAAAAGAGTGTCGGAGACAGAACGGACCCCTGGGGCACATCAGCAATTATTTTGTGAATATCAGACTTAATACCGTCGAAGACAACTTGTATTGAACCCCTAAGGTAATTTCTAATCCACTGAAGAAGAGAGTCGTAGATCCCAAACGCACGCCAAAAAAGCCTGATGCCAAACTCTGCCAAATGCCTTGGAAATATTAAGTGCAGCTATCTTGCTTTCGCCAGATTGATGTATTCTTTTGTTCCACTTTTCTAGTGCTACGAAAACTGTACTGCCGATCTTGGAGAAGTTTTCGTGTTTCGAGATATTTCATGAGCCGACGGTTCATCAGCGTTTTCATGACCTTGGAAAGAAGGTGCGATGGGTTTGTAGAAGAAGAGGGATGTAGATTCGCCTTTTTTAGGGACGGGCTGGACAAATGCTCTTTTACATCTGCTCGGAAGGGATTGATGAATAAGCTTACGCAGTGGTTTTTCCAGCGTGGAGGAACACCTATTCAGAAGAAGGGGAAATATACCATCTAGACCATCTGGACCAGCGGATTTGTGTAAATTAAGATCTTTAAATAGTCTTGCTACTGCACGAATACGAAAGAGTATTTGTCCCATTGTAGATTCGATATACTCAAGTGCAATCCAGAATTTTTGAGATTTAGTTCCATCGATTTAATTTTACAGATAAGAATTGTGTTGTGGAGTTAAATTTCAGAGATTAAATATAGTATAATACAAAAAGCCAAGAATGAGAAAACTATCGAGTAGTTCGACCGGCAACCAGAAAAATTGCAAAATTAATGGAAATTAATCATTCCTTAGTGCTCAAGACAAAGAAAAGACGAAACTTGGAAGCCGTACGAAAATGCGGAGGTCACCCAAGGCTGTTATTAGATGAACGTGTGATGGCATTAAAAAGGGCTAAGACTGCAAAAGAGGAAGCAAACGTAATAAGCAAGGAAGTCAGCGAGCGGACGGCCCAGAGAGCATTTCACATAATTAGACTGGTGTCAGCAATCAACAAGAAAAAACCCGCATTGTCTGAGAAAAACATTAAGGTTTGGTTGAAATTTTGCAAGGAAAACAAATCCTGGACCATAGAAGATTGAAAACGTATAGTCTGATCCGATAGAACGAAAATCAACCGTTTTCATTCAAAAGGGAAGGAATACTATTGGTGTCGTCCGCATGACACCATTCAAAAACATTAAATCAAATAAACAATGAACGACGGGGGTGGGAGTTTAACGGGCTAAAATAGAAAAGTGGATGATTGTAGGCATTTACATTGTTCTTTTTTTTTGGCTTCTGTTATTTGATTAGAACATTTTTGTGGTTTTTATTATTTAAACGTCAGCAATTTAACTACATCTATGGAAAACTTAGTAGTTATATAAATAAATGCAAAACAAACGATTGTGAGGATTCTTACAATAATTTTTTTGGCTCGCCACCGTACATAACATGTTCCATGTAATGGACGGCCGTGTTTTGCACATGACATTGAAGACACTAATGATGATCTAATTGACATTTTTGAGGAATTTTATTTCTTTTGGATCGGGGACATAGTGGTTCCATTAATGGTGCAGACATGGTCCTCAGACTTTGAAGAGGAGGTTGTCAATTCTCTCCAATGGCCGATATATCACCCGCATCCGATATTTACGGAGTTTTTTTAGTTTAGGTGAATGGCTTTCATTATTTATTTTTTTCTACATAGTCGTTTGTGCTAAAATGTTATTTTCCAATCCTCAGCATGGAGAATTCTTGGTCATTTCTGGAGACTTTTGTTGGGACTTTTTAGTTTAAGCATGCTCTTGCTATCTTCTGGCAGTAGTTTCCTATATAAAAAAGTATCCCTTAATGATTTTTATTGCGTGTTTCTTAGTATAATTTATCTGCTCTGCTGTTGCTGTGTATTCTTCGTTCGAGCCTTGAGTTGTCTTGCCCTTATCTTAATATGTAGTAATGTTATATAGTCGGCGTATTTGGTCGCACGCACCTTCGGCACTCTTATTGAAATCATACGAGTAGAGTCTTCTTAGTGTTTCCTGACAAGGGCATATTACTCATTTACCTTTGTAGGACGAAAAAACAGCGACTGACAAGAATAGGCTTTCGTTCGATTCCTGATTATCATTATCAGATCTAACAGCGGAGCCAAGGCAGAAAAAGTCCCTTACTACCTCAAGTTGTAGCTGCCTATCACGAATGTTTGGTGTGTCTCTTTGTTGTTTTTCCAGTCGCAACATCTGGCTGTATTCTAACCATTAAGTCAGTGTCATCTGCGTATGCTAGTAGTCAAGTAGTTAAACAGAATTTTGAAAAATTGTGCTTCTGGTTTTGCCTTGAGAGTTTCGCACAATTTTCTCAACCAAGATGTTAAAAAGTGTCAGCGCATCAGCTTGCCTAAATCCTTTTTCAATATTAAAGGCCGCGGAAAGATTGTTTCCGACTTTTGCAAAGCAGCGAACGTTCTCCGTCGCCATTTTACACACTCTGGGCACTTTGGCTTGGATTCCAATGCGAGACATAGCCCTTAATAGGCTATATGAAATTTGTTGGATTGATGACTTCCGAGCCTAAAACCACAATAATTGGGCCCAATGATGTTGTTGATAAATGGCTTTATGATTTTACATATGACTGCAGATAAGACCTTATATGCGATGTTGGCATATAACTGGCGCAGATAAGTGGCTCTCCTTACACAAACTGTGTTAAGATTACATTTCTCAGAGATATTTTCTGTCGATCAATCTCTCCCCTGCCTCAAAAAGCTGGACAGGTAGGACGTACAGCAGGTGGATGAATCTCTTGATCTTCACCGCCTGAGTTGAATGGGCTCACAGCGGAATTTATGTAGGTTGTCCTCACCATTTAACAATCTGGAGAAATGGTTTTTCCACCAACTGCGACTCTACTACTGTGTTTCCTTGTTCATCTCTATAAGCCTCAGTTCGGGCTTTGTTGCGTTGACCATGGGCTATGTGGAGATGGCGGCGTTTCTGTTGGCTTTTTGACATCGGTGCCACTAGTCTTCAGCACTTGATGTTGGTTGCATAGAACATGCCGAGAGGTTGAGGGATATGCGATCGGAAAAGTCACTGGCGGTTTTTTGCGATTGCAACCGTTCAACTTTAAACTCCCTCACAGTACTTTTTCGTTATTTTGGTGTTTGTGATACCCATACATCTTACCTTGGTTGCAATGAGGTGGTGGTCCGAGTGTATATTCGCAGCTCGGAACGCTCGGACAGTTATAAAATAGTCCCTTCTTCCTATTTTGGCCACTAAAATTAGCTAAGATAATTTAGCCTTTATTCTCCTTTTACATCGTCCAACATAGCGATGCCTATGCTAAAGCTGGATGAAGGACTATCGCGTATAATAAGTCCTGAAGTTGAAGGAGAAATATTCTGTCAGAAACACTGCGTTATTCTGTGCCCCTTCAGCCACCTCACTCTGGACTTATATCCGACCCCGTCATCGCAATTTTCTTGTTGATAAACCACAGAAACTAAGTACCTAAGTTTTTCGTACTTTGGCAGGATGCTCACGAAGGTGATTGCCTCCTCATTTGACGAAAATCTCTGGCCTCCGAGCGCAGTTTTTAGATGAGGGAACAAAAATAAGTCGCTTCGGGCTAGATCTGGTGAATAAGCAGTTCAAACCATAATTCATGGATTTCCGACATGGCAACCGCTGAGATGTGAGACGGCGCGTTGTCTTGGTGAAACAGAATTTTCTTTTTCTGCAAATGGGCCGTTTTTCGGCAATTTCTGCCTTCAGCTTGGCAAGTAATGATACGTAGTATGCTCCTGTAATGGTTTTTCCTTTTTGAAGATAATCGATTAAGATAACTCCTTTACTATCCCCAAAAACTGTTTTTGCTTTTTTTGGAGCCGGCTTGCCACTGTTTTGACTGAATTTTTGTTTCGGGCGTATAATGGTGTATCCAAGTTTCATCTACAGTAATTAATCGGCGCCAAAACTCGGATTTATTGCGCCTAAACTGCGCCAACAGAGCGTTGGAAATGTTCATTCGAACACGTTTTTGGTCTAACTTAAGCAAATGCTTAACCTCATAACCTCTACTATCTTTCTCACTTTAATTCGGCGGTCGTCGAACACCATTTGGTGAACTTTAGCAGTGTTATCGTCAGTGGTTGCAGTTTTTGGACGTCCCAAACTCTTACGGCCACGTTTAAATTCAGCTGCCCAAAATTTCACTATAGTAAGTGATGGTGCAGAGTCCCCATGTACAGAGTCCAACTCATTTTTGATTTGCGTAGGCAAATTGCCTTTCAAAAACAAGAATTTAATAACAGCTCGATACTCAATTTCCAATCAAATAAAAACTGAGCGCCCAAAATGACTGAAGCTACGGTATGACGAGTGCCACTATCTTTACGTTGCGGTCCGAAACTTTTCAGACAACCCTCGTAATTGTGGAATTTAGTTTCAATCTTGCTCGTCGATCGACTGCAGTCTGCCACCGGTTTATAGTTGTTGTCATTGCCCTACATCAGTACTCCTGCCAACCCTATTGCGCTCGCATCGGTATGGATTTCGTGGTCGGCGTCCAATCGGTAGGCCGCCATTAGCGGCTGTGTTATGAGAGCTGTTTTGAGTTGGACCACAACGTTGTCCTGAGCGATGGTGCACTAGAATTCTTGATCCTTTTGCAAAAGTTTTCGCAAAGTTTCAGAGATGCATAGTCTGGTACAAATTTCCTCAAATAACCCGTCAATTCTAGGAACTGTCGCATTCTGGACCCCTGCAGTCTTGTCAGATCCTGGACTGTTATCCTTTTTTGACAGTCGGTGCCACGAGAACTCCACAATTTGTTTTAGAAATTTGCATTTGCTTATATTAAGCATTAAATTCAATTCGCTTAATATCTTTAATAGCCGATTCAGTTTACTCATAATCTCAAGTTTCATTCGGCTTCCAATGAGAATAGTATCCATGTAATGGACCATATCACCTTTTGGGTTTTTTTCTTTTATTTTGCCATCAAGCGTTGGAACACACCCGGAGCGCAAAAGTCATCCGTTTAAATTCGTACAGCTCCTCCGCTGTCACAAATGCCGTATATTTACGACTCTCCGGTTCAATTGGTATCTGATACTCGTATTTTTTTATTCTCGACATCGTTTTGCAGGTGTATTTTCTGGTCATCTTTATAATAGCTCCGACGCTATGGTGCTGAGCAATTCCCTTTCTTATAGGAATTCTGGAAATAAGAAATATAGAAATAGACTTTCTTTGCCCGTGCTTCGAATTTCTACTTCTTTTATTCCTTGCCGGCTGGCTTATAGCTTATGAGGCTACGTCTTCTACTTCCTACTATTGCATTTGCTCTAGCTACCGCGTTCTTAGCACCTTTATTGCAACGCTCGTATTCAAGGTGCACTTTGTCGGTTTTGCTATTTCAGCTGTACGTAGTCCTGACTTACATTTTTTTCTTACCGCCATCAGTCAGTTAAGTTTATATGCATTTTTATTATATCACTTAATTTACTCTTATTTGCTAGACAAAAAAATGTTTAAAAATTAGCTTAATTAACTAAAAATTATCTTATTCTAACTTACTGGCTCCATGCGGGCACTCCAAGTAAAGCCTAACACTTAAATTATGTCCTTCGACGTATCTTACTACTATAGTATACTATTTCTATTCATTATAATGAAAACTATGAAAACATTTTTTACAAAAAAAACTTAGTAACATGACTTTTTTTCATTTTATTATAAAACATAAAACTAAAATCATACAAACTGCCTAAAAATAAATCTTAATCTACTTAACCTACTTACATCTAATACATATATATATATATATGTACACACATGTACACATAGTATATAAATACTTAATTTATAAATATATGTACATATATATATGTTCTCTTTTTCTTTTTCTATTTTTATTAATTTTTTGAATTTTTATTTATTTTTTTTTCTTAAATCTAACTTACTCCTACTTAAAACTATGTCAGCCGGCCATGGCTAAAAAAATTAGGCGACCCATTTTGCTTCGCATGAAGCTACCAAGTATTGGAGGAATTCGATGACGGAGCATCCTCTCCCTCAAAAAGCCACCGAAATTGTTGGTGCTGTTGAGCAACATCCCTCATGTCGCGACTCCCTACCTACTGAACCGGAGACGCTCTGCACTGCCGTGTGCGACGTCTCTGTCGTAGTTGAAGATTAGCGGCACCGCAAATCTGTCCTGGATCAGACCTTTACTATCTAGGTAGAGGAACGCCTTTGGAGGAATAAAGCCGTCAAAGCTAACTCTCTCGTGATACATATAATTAGGGTAGTAAGCCCCGGAGATCAGGTTATTCGATGAGGTCATTGCTCTTGCAATGTGCCTTCGAGTCAACTTAATAACAAAATGGTCCACTCTTATTAGGTTTGCCCTATTGTACAAGACCTTATTACGATAGAATTTTATGTACTCAGATTCTGGTGTTCTGTATAAGCGAAGACAAGCCCTCTCAAACACCCGAATCTTTTCCAATAAATTTGCTCTCACGTTGAACCACACGGGACAACCAAATATAAGTATAGGCTGGATAAGGGCCATGTAGCAGATTACTTTCACCCTCGCATCGAGTTGGCTGTTATAAAACAGTCTTCACGTTAGGGCAAAAGCACCTTTGGCTCTGGCCAGAGCAACATCTATATGTATCTGACTACATTTCGACAAGCAAGTGGCTGCCCATGTTGTCCGACGATAGAGAACTTTCGCAAACATTTTTACTGCCTTTGGGACATTGCAGTATTTTTTGCCTCAGTTGCAGTCATTTCTGCAGTCATTTCTGGCCCGTTTGAACTTTTTTCGGGTTTCCTCTGTCGGGTTGGTCGTGTAGGACCGAAAAAACAATTATCTAACCCTGACAGCCTCTTTACAGCTCGAGTCGTACCATGCTTTTTCTTTTCGTTTGATACTCTTCATCCGATGAGGGATAAAGCATCTTATTCCAAAGAGAATAGTTTCTGTGATCATGTCAGCAGCGGCATCCACGTCGTTATCGAGGAAGCATAACGAACAGTTAAAATTCCTAAAGAAGTTGTTAAATCCGCTCCAATTGGCTTTCTCGTATTGCTATACGATTGTTTTAGGAATCTTTTCTCTAACTGTGTGATGGGTGTACGAGAATTTAGCTGATATGACACAATGGTCCGACGAGCCTAGAGGGGAGAGCAAAGCAACGCAGTACTTATCAGGGTGAAAAGTTAAAAACAAGTCCAGGGTGTTCGCGGTATGACTATCAACGTCTGGTATTCGTGTGGGCTCATTTACAAGCTGGGTTAAGTTACTTTCCGCAGCGAAGATCTCAACACACTGTCCTTCGGGTGTTGTCTGTCCAGAATGTTGATGCCAACCAGAATTGTGTATATTGAAATCGCCCGTAATCACGATTTCAGTATGAGGATACAGGGATACAATTCTTTGAATGGAGTCCGACAGCGCATCAAACTCGTTAAAGGTCAAGTTGCTATCCAGTTTGGGGCTTCTGTAAATAAAGCAGTAGTGGATAATTTGCTTACGGAAATTGAATTTTAACCACATGAAATTGAATTCCGGATTGGAATTTGCTAAGCTGCATCACAGCGCACATAGATGGCGAGACAGCGATGAGGAAAGAATAGTGGCACTAGTTCGTAGCCAGGTAGCTTCAGATCAGAGTGATGTGAAGGGTGTGGGCGGGGATCTACCTGTGTTTCACTAAGTGCCAAAACAGCTGGTCTGTACTTACAGACGTGGACGTACGCAGAAAAGTGATTACTTTTTAGCCCGTGTATATTGGCTACGTCAGCACTGAATTTCCTGGTCATAATTACAAACAAACATAGTAAATACAAACACCGACGATACTAAGCAAGGCTGCGAAGTGAAAATTCTGACGTTGGTTTACCGAAACAAATTGCTGTAGGTGTTATGCTGTTACAACAATATGAAACAGTGCACCAACAAAATTTTCACTCACGACCCGCTATCCATCAGTTGTTACATACACTCAGTCACTGCCCGTACCGTATGATATATACAGTAACGGCAGTGACCGAGTGCTAGCAAAAGTACTACGACCAGGAGCGGGAGAGGTGGGATACGGCGCTTTATTTTGTGATATTTTTGATTTTTTTTAAATTTTGTTTTAATTGCACTGCACGTTAATTTTTTTTATTTACATTTTTGCACACGCGCACGGTGGTTTGGTTTTTATTATTTTTTTTTCGGTGTATGTACGGCACAGGAGAAATTACGTGTCCACTGGGTGACGTGTGCACTCGTCGGTGGTCGACACGGTATCACTGTTAGTTAGCTTACTCTCAGACTCCAGGAATATTACATAACGGCTGGTCAGTATTTTCTTCGTTACAAAGTTGAAGAGCCGATACGCTTTCGAAGCTGAGATACAATATATCCCAGAAGGATACACTCTACTGATTTAAGTTCCAATTTGCTCCGCTTTGCTTTGTGAACATGCACCATGGCTCTGCGGCCAAAAATAAGTAGATGTCCGAAATCTGGATTACGACCGGACCAAACTTATTCTGGTGAACAGTCGTTGCTTCTGCAAGGCACGCGATTTACCAAGTAGGCTGCAGTAGTAGCAGCTTCAATCCAAAACTTATCGTCCAAGCCGGACTCAAGCTGAATACAAGGTATTCTTTTAATTTAAGTGCGGTTGATACGTTCCAGAAGTATGCACAACAGTTTTTTGATGGAAGATGCCATTCTTTTCCAAAAAACTTTAAATTACTTAGTCAAAACACAAATTTTCAACAATATTCTTCAACCTCACAAACTCACCGAACACGTCAGACTTGTATTTAATAGGCAGGACAAGCACTTTTCGGTTAAAGTCATCGACGATTGTGACTAGAAGTCTAGTGTAGAGAAAGATTTTGACTTCAATGGGCCCATGCGATCAGAATGGACTAGGTCAAGAACATTTTCCGCACGAGTTCCAGTGTCATTAAAAGTTGCTCCCGTTTGCTTACCTTTAATGCATACAATGCATTTCTCATCACACCCTGTAGAAAATTTGACACCCGACAAACACTTCAAAAATTTTGTTAAGTTCTTGGCGCAAATCGTCCCTTTCTGCGCTAAGCACGTATCTACAAAATATCAATTTTTCAAGAATTAAAAAAATCGAATGGTTTCCGTCCATTACACACAAAACTATTTTTTTTCTTTTATTTTTGAGTATATTTCACTTTTGTTAATGATTAACAGTTTGCATTCTCGTTTGAATATAAATGTATACATGCTATAAATGTTTTTGCTATGTACGACTTTCCGTCTCATATGTTTTGATGCACACTTAGCAGATACGAGGTTGTGGTTTTTAAGTTTGTAGGTCATTATATTTTTTTAGTGGTAAAGGAATTGAATTTATCAAGTTTATATTATAGTACATCCACATCATATTTTATGCATTTGCGATCTTTAACTTGCGGGTTACTCGTTTTACTGCCTAGTCGCAATAAAGTTTGAGAGGTTGGCTATGTTGACGTCTCGATTTCGTGCGTTACAACCATCGCAAAATATAACTGTTGGCACCTTCAGATCAAAACAGTTTCCTATGATATGAAAAATACAAGTAGCAAAAACATTTGGATCCATTTGACCTTCTCCTTCATGCCATACGCAGCAAAAAACTTCTGATGTTTCTAAATTAAAAAAATGTAAATGGATGCACAGCAAGCTTTTGCTTGAAGTAAATTGCCGATGCAGCTTTAAAAGGCAGCTATTGTACAGCCTGGACATCTAAAGTAAACGCATTTATTTTATTCTTTAAAGCTTTATTTTTGTCAGTATCTTTCTCCAACGGTGCTTTACTTTTATTATGAACATGTTCATTATATATGTCAATATTTCTGTTCTTGAAACTAAAGCACAAATCACACCGATCTTTCTCAGGTTTATACAAACAGATATTAACCCTTTATCGGGCAAGATAATATTTTTAACTAAGACGTTTATTTTTCTATAGCTACTGTTAAAATAAAAAAATAAAAAGTTAAACTTTAAATTATTTCTTAAAGGTTTTCAACTCCTTTATTCAAAAATACTCCTTTGTTACATTGCCTGAAGAGCGCAAAAAAAAAACTTATAGTGAATAAACTTATGAAAAGTGATAAGAGTGGAACAGTTGTTGTTGTTATTATGTTATAACATAATGCAACTCCGCATTTTTCGAACAGCGTTGGCGACACTCCTTGGTAGTTCGGCATTTTGCGTCTTATTGTTTTATCTGCCCATGTTGGCCAATGACCAATCTGGTCCAGCCGCATAACTCGTGGTAAGGCATGCTGAGCCAGTCCCTTGTGTTTTTTAGCTCGTGCTAATGGCTCAATAGACCTGTTTTTTGAATTGGCCTTTGTACCAAGCGTCAAGAGAGTTTTAGAAATCTGGAGACAAAACTCTGCAGCAGCCAGCAACATTTCTGCTTTATTAGCTCCATTATTTTTTTTATATCGAAGCCATGCGTTTGCCATATCTAAGTCTAAAAGGTGATAAAACACTCGAACTTGCCATCTTTTGCTGCGAAGTTTAATTTTTCATCTTCCCATAATTGCATCATTAGATCCACACCTCCCTTGTGCGCATTGTATTGACCAATAATATAATAATACAATAATTTTGTCATATTTCCTTACAGTGCGTTTTGGCATTTCACCAACGAATGTGGACGTTGACAATATTATTATCTTTAGTTGCAATATCGATTCCTTCAGCATTACAAAGATACTCCACGGAAATCCTCTTTCTTTTTTCATCATTGCTCTTTCGCTTGGAAGCTTATAATTTGGTATTCTACTAGTATTCCGTCGAATCGTTCGAACACTGAATATTCCTTCATTTGCCAAGTATGCGAGCATTGTTATAGAAGTAAAATAATTGTCAAAATAAAGTTGAAAGTTTTGATTACGTGGAATTATACGTGACATTCTCACGACCATATTCGAAGATGCTCCTAAGTCCGACTCGTTGTCAACCGCAATATTTTCTTTGCCGGTTTCCAGCTCAATTTTTGTAAGCAAATCCCGTAGAGCCGCAGAGAATGTATATTTATAACCCCATTTATGAGGTTTATTTGGGAGGTATCGTTTCAAAAATTTTCAGGCTTTAGTAGAAGACATTTGTTCATAAACGCAAAGATGTTATTCAAGAGGAACTTTCCCGAAATTCTTATTCAACTCCTCAATGATCGGGCGTATTTTGAACTTTCTGTCATAATTTTTATCAGTTGATGGTAGATTTCTGGTGTTGTCGTTGAAGTGTATACGACATCGTATATTTTCAAATTTTTTAAAAGGCATCACTTCTTGGATTGCCTGTGTTCCAATTTTGCTACTCCAGTGACTTGCTGCACTGGAAAGTTGTACCAAAGACATCATATAAACTGCACCAATAAATTGTTGAGTATCAATTTCTGACATACGAAATGTTTCATTGAAGTCTTTTTGAACAATATACAAATTTGTTTGGTCAGCAATTAACTGTATTAGTTTTTTTGGAAAGAAATAAAGAAAATATTGTATTGGCGTATCAAGTTCCCTTATTACGTACGTCAGGCAATGATATATTTCTTGTAAAACGCAATTGATGTTCCTCTAAAGCTATATTTTTCTTTTTCCAAAGAAGATTAGCGTAACGGTTTTTTTGTTGTTGTTTACTCAATGCTGTGTTTTGCGGAATGTCACATGATGGAATATCTGTCGGTTCCATATTTTCATTTTCGATCTCTATCATTGTATCTTCAAAAAGTACTTCAGCAACACCAATTTCTTCCAAGTCTAATCATTATCTGGAGCAGCCACACTATCATCATCAAAATCGAGCCCATCTTCACTCTCGTTAAGCACTTGTAATATTTCGTCATTACCCAAAGTGTTCGACATACTGTGTATTGATCCTGATAAAATATTGGCGCTATAAGGCAATGTGACATAAATGTTACAAATGGAAAATAACCACACAAAAGTTATTTATCACTTACTTTCAATTACATACAGACTAGGTAAGAATTAATTAGTGTTATGCTTATGCACTGTATTTAAAAAAAAACTCCGTTTATTGCGATATTTATTCATCAGCAAACTTAAATTTGTGTTGCGCTGTCGCAAGATATTTGGATATGAACTTTTGGCGCGAAAGAAAAAGTAAACAATAGGCTGTTTCGCTCTATCACATAAGCTTTATATGATGCACAGTTCGTGGCAGATACGTTACACTAACCTACGAGTATTCGCCTTAGTTTAAAGAGAATAGAGGAATTGACTCAATATTAGGGTTTGTAACATTACTGTCACATGGCCCGATAAAGGATTAAAAGAATGAACCCAAATAGGATGATTTTTCATTTTGTGATATGTTTTCATCCTTCATAAACTATTCATATATTTTGTTAACATCTTTAAAAGATATGTAATTAAAATCCAAAGACTGCCTATCTATTTTTTGCCTGCTATAATGAGATTCAAGCTAGGGCAGGCTTGTTAAGAAATCTTTGACATATTCTTGTTTTTTTAAGTTAATCACGGAAACATTCTTTCTTAACTTTTGAGTCTGTAGACGCATTCCATGACCATTGCTTTCGTACTTTACATTCATCTAAATCAAATGTGTTCAAAAATATTTTCTTAGAGACGGGTACAACACCATTTTCACTTTTTAACTGATATTTCACATATGTATTACGTCTTGAATTATCAGATTTAGTTATACGACGAACCACGTGTCGCTTTTCTACAAGATTTCCAATCATCACTCTACGTTGTGTTGGATTAGGTAATTCAATATTTAAAATACTTGCTTGAATTACAACCAGGCTTAAGAACACGTTTTTCTCTTTTTTGTTTTCCTTCTATTTGGCCTTTTTAGCACTGTAAAAAGGCCTTCCTCTTTTTATAATAGTTTTCTGTCATTTATCTGGGTTTACCTTGACTTTCTTCCTCCTTCTTTTAGTAATCAGACCGGAATTGTCATTTAATTCATTGTTCCGGTAATCAGAATGGTTAGAATCATCAGAGTAAGATCTTATTGAGGATTGGCAAGAGCTTGATAAATCATTAATAGAATTTTGATAATGATTTTGCTCACCTTCAACTTTATTGTACATAGTTTAGGTTGACAATCGTTGTTCATAATGTCGGAACCTTCGATAGAGGAGTCAAAGCAAATGCGATTTTTAACAAAGGGAAGCATAACTAGAATAAAGAATAGTATCAAAGATGCATCGTCACCAACAGAATTAGAATGTCGCTTAGGAATAATGGAATCCTACTTAAAGCAACTTTTAGCATATCAAAAGCAAATTGAGCGTCTGAAACCTACCGATACTGTAAGAGGCGAGCTTGCAGAACTCTACATTTCTTCAAAAAATAAAATACCAACTGGTCTAGGTACAGCAAGAAGTAATACTTTGGAAACTACCTTCTCAGTTCCACAATCGTTTAACCAAAAATTAAGCATGCCTAAGTTCAATGGCAAATATTCAGAGTTTAAGAACTCCAGTACCTCGTATTTAGTATTTAGTATACTCGTGGACAATAATCTGAATCTTTAAACTATCGAAAAGTTTAATTATTGACTCACTTGTTCGGTTCCTTCCAGCTGTAATAATTTATATCACTATCCCAAAGTTGACGAATATACTCGAACCAAGTGGGATGAACAGTGCGATTTTAAAACACTTCCAAGTGTGTGCTGAAGTTTTAAATGAATGGTGCCAATACCTTGAAACGTGATGGCCAGCAGCTGCGCTAACACCATAACAGGAAATGGCCAAATAAGGCCAGATCGTCTTTTGATCAACGTCCACAAACGTCTTTGATAGTTACGCAAAGATCATGCGCATTTTGTAAAGAAACCAACCAACTTTTAGCATGCTCTTTGTTTAAAGTGTTTAGGTAAAGATCACATTGTGTCTAAATGTACATCATCATATCGGTGTAGAACATACATGTAAACCAGCACACCATAGTTTGCTGCATCGAATTTAATAACAGCCTACAGTAAGTTAAACATCTACTAGCTCTGCAGCTTCTCATTATGCGCTGGAGAAGGAATCCGCTTATAGTGCAGAACAGGTAACTCTAGCTACTGCATTGGTTTTGGTCAATGATAGTTTTGGAAGTTTCCTAATAGAGCCGGTGTTATTGGATTCTGGCTCATATGCTAATTTTATAAAGAAGCGTTTCGCCAATTCCTTAAATTTTCATAGGCAAAGAAAAAATATGGATATAGTCGGAGACCGATCAACCGAAACCAATATTAGAATACTTACTCAAACGACCATTCGCTCAAGACTAAATAATTTTGAGTTTTCTTTGGAATTCCTGGTAACACCAACCATTACAGGATACCAACCTGATTCAGAACTTAATGTAAAGGACTGGAACCTGCCCAACGATATTGAACTTGCAGTTGAGCACTTCAATCAACCATCGCCGATCGAGTTCCTTGAACTACTTCTGGCAGGTCAAATTAAGCTCAGACCGGATCTTCCCTCGCTGTAAAATACGCACTTAGGGTGGATTGTATGTGGGAGATACAGGAGCCAGCTGCAACCCGAAAAACAGATGTCATGTCTAAGTTCATGGGACGACTCACTGGAAGCATTCATCGAAAAGGTTTGGGAGCTGGAAGCAGTGGATGGACGCAAGTCCAAGTTGAGAGAAGCACACTTTTCGAAAGTGGGAGACTAATGATTCAACTCCCTTTTTAACAAGATCCTGGATGCATAAGAAATTCTTACAACATAGCTTTGAACAGATTTTTATCGCTGGAGCGCAGGTTTTCGAAAGATCCTTCACTCAAATCTGATTATGTTAAATTTCTGCGGGATTATAAAGATATAAGGCATATGTCTTTGGTAGAATGAATCTGAATGAATCTCAATATGACCTCCCTCATGAAGCAGTTCTCAGACCAGATAGCATCTCAACTAAAATAAGAGTTGTACATATTTGATGCCTCATGCCACACATCATTACAAATATCCTCATGACTTGTCCGGCTATTCAAGATGATTTGTTTCTCATTTTACTGAGATTTCGTTTGCATAGATACACCTTGACTGCAGACATAGTTAAAATGTATAAACAGATACTGATGCATCCTTCCCATTTTATGGAGGGAAAGCGAGCAGTCACTTGTACAAACCTACGAGCTGAATTCCGTTACCTATGGTACAACTTCGGCGCAAATTCTGGCAGTCCGCTCGCTTATGTATTTTTCTTATAAATTTAAAAATAATAAATTAGATTCCAAGATAATTCGCTCGGACTTTTACGTCGATGACATGCTCACTGGAGCCGACGATCTAAATGAATTGCTTCAGATATAAAAGGAGGTGGTGACAATTTTGAAGTCAGCAGGCATCTAATTCTTAAAGTGTCATAGCAATAGAACAGAATCCGAAAAACATGGATATAAACGTAGCAGACTCAAATCTTCCGAGTACCAATAACGACCAGTTTTTATTTGCCTACCAAAATAACCGCACATATTCCAGTTGTACGAAAAAATCTATGGTATATTGTAAGTATCATCTGCTCTGTTCGATCAGATGGGATTACAAAGCCCAATAATCATTGTTGAGAAACTCCTTTCCCAAAAGGTCTGGATTGAAAAATTAGACTGGGATGCGACTGTTTCGCATAATATTGGGACAGAGTAGCATCAATTTATGGTGGATTTTATGGTAAATCCCCCAAACACATTTCTGTTCTATGGTTCGTTTTATCTCCAAATAAGCGACGCGTTTCTGCGCGCATATGGATATTACATCAGCACTATCGATACTTTAGGGCCTGTATTTGTCAAACTTTTGGTGCCCAGCTTTAAGGTGGCGTCGGCAAAAAAAAAAAACCGCCGATATTGTGTCTGTGTACGAGGCTGTATGACCCAGGGGCTGCGGGACTCGATATGGTTTTCTGTATCTTCGTTTTTGATAGAAGGCCATAAAAAATGGCCCCTACACTTGAATGAAGAACTTTCTTCTGAATTGCTTACGTTAGAAATGAGGAAACCGCATTGTTTAGTAAAAAACTTCCGCTGAATGCACCGTATTTATTGGATATCGTTAATAAGTATAGCTCTTACAGAAGAACAGTAGGCATTTTCGCATACGTGTTACGGATTGTTAATAGGATGAGGGAGCGTTCGGCGGAAAACTTTAGATTTCTTAACCCCTTGGAACTGGATTCTGCTCTCCATAAAATCGGATTATCCAAACAAATTCTTTTGCTGATGAAATTGACCTAATTCTTAATAGGAAAAAACCTAAAGGAGCCAACAAATGTTTAAGCCAGTTCATTGATGAGTCAAACGGAATTCAATTGCTAAAAGTGGGATGTCGACTGACGAATGCGAACATTCCAGAGGAGCAGAAACATCCATTTGTTCTTCCAAAGAAGTCGAACTTACTTAGGGATATACATGTATCAAATTTTCATGCAGGACCCAAGACTTTGATTGCACTAATTAATCAACGTCAACGTCAACGATCGTCAATGCAAGAGATATTGCTAGAAAAGTCGCCAAAAAGTAAGGTATGTATTGTACTTTACAAGATACCGCCCGAATCTACTTCAGCAGGTCATGGGTGGTGTAGATTTTTGTGGACCAATCTATACTTTCTATAGGATTCGGGGCAAGGTTCCCTATAAGACGTATGTTGCAGTTTTCATCTGCTTTGCATCAAAGGCTGTCCACCTTCAAGCTGTATCAGATTTATTTGCAGACGCACTCATTGCGGCTCTAAAGCGCTTGATTGGTCGTATAAGTCTAGCACATGAAACTTTCTTCGATAACTCTAAATATTTTGTGCGGGCCGACTAAAAACTTAAAGGATTCCGCAAAATGTTGTTTCAACAAAAATTGCTTGAAATCATTGATCACTTTTGTTCGAATGACAGTATTAATTTTCGTTTTATCCCACCTAGGACTCCACATTTTGGTGGGCTCTGGGAGGCCACCGTCAAGTTTGCAAAGGGCTATCTGTACCGAAGTCTTCACAATTCTAAGCTGACATTTGAAAGGCTCTCAACGGCACTGGTCGAAATCGAAGCCGTAATGAATTCCCAGGCAATATTTTCACTATCGATCGATTCCAATGATTTGGAAGCTTTGACTCCTGGACACCTTCTCATCGGAGCAGCGCTAAAGGCCATTCCCGAAGCACCAGATGACGTATCTGACATTAGTTACCCGCAATGATGGCGTCGCATAAACACTGTTAATACTCATTTTTGGAAGCGCTGGTCGGACAAATACGTCAACGAACTTCAACAACGGTCGAAGTGGTCAACCTCTCAACAGAATCTGCAAGCTGATGCAATGGTCATCGTCCATGAGGATAACCTTCCTCTCCAGAAGTGGTTGCGTGGCAGAGTCATCATAACCATCCCCTGTAATGATGCCAAGGTGAAAGTTACTGATATCCGGACGACAGAAGCGTTATAAGACGTTCAATTTGCAAGCTTACTGTTCTTACCGTTTGAAAGGGACCTATCCAAGGGGACGTTGGAGCACTATGATCACGACATTTTTACGTTGTTACCTTATCCTGAATTGTTAATTTTAAATTGAAATGTTAAATTGTGAATTACGAGTATTAGAAATCTTCATTATACTAAATATCGTTCATTTTTGAATTTGGTGCCATATCGCTGACAATCTGCGGAAGGAACTTCTCTTGTTGACAAGAAGTGAAGTAAATAAAACGTTATCTTTTGTGTTCTTATCGTGACCGTTGTTTGGTTTTTTATTTTTATTCGGGCAAGATTTACTGATGTGACCAACCTGCTTACATGTGTGACAAAGAAATTTTGGTGCATGCTCTTTTTTTTTTGTATAAAGTGCACTATCAGCACTTTTACTATCAAACTTTAGACCTTGCAGTGGCAAATTTTTCACAACGTCCACTGTAAGCGTCGTTTTGGAGTTTTTTACTGCTAATACTAGCGCCCGAAAGTCATCAGGCAACCCTGCTGGCATGAGAGATTCTGTCAATTCGTCATCGATATTCAAGCCAGCGTTTTGGACTTTGAGTGGGGTTAAAACCATGGTATTGATATACCTTTGCATAGATTCACAATCACTTAACTGGAGCTGAACTAATTGCTTCTGTAATTCAACTTTTCGCGTAAGACCACTGTCATCGTATGCTGTAACAAGAGCATCCCAAGTTGCCTTTGCCGTGATAGCTGTTGCTATGTGCGCACATTTGGTTCGATCATCAATGTTTTTTCAGCTAATACACTTTCATTCCAATGCTTATCTTTATTAGTCGGAGTCGCAGATAAACCAGGTGTCGAAATTTTCTCGGCCATACAGTTTCTCAAATGGAAATTAAATTGATGGCAATGAAGATATTTCTTACCAATATAAACGACGAAAGACGAAGGAATCGTATATAATTACTTTCGAAAAATTACTTTAGTCACTAAAGAGGCCCATAACTTGCTAAAAGAAGTGCACTCGCCTAGGTTAGAAATTAGAAAGAGTTTATTTGAGATAACTCATAGATTGACATGAATGAATGTGTTCAGAGATAGTTTTTCATTTTCAACGTTATGTATGTTCTTGCCTTAACTCTCCACCTGATTGTACTTATTTAAGCCTCCGCCATATCGGATCCATTGCAGTATAATGGGCTTATGGCTGTTATATTGGCTTTGTTTCTATCCACAATCACTTAAAGTTGTTCGGTTCAACATGTTCTGCTAAGTACCCATTCATTCCACTTGAAGATATGATTATCATAGTCCTTCATTCCGTCGTCCCCACCTAACGTTTTCATTTGGGTTAAACATGGGGTCGTTATGGCTTAATACTTCTTGCTGTACTCTACTTTTAACCATGGCCACAATTTTGTGTTTTTACTGATTCTCAAAACAATGCTCATAGTATTACAGATATCAATAAACTTTCACTGTTGTGCGAGTAAATCCGATCCATTAGCCCAAGGCCTTAGGTCCTGCAGTCGATTGGATGGAGTGTTTTTATTGTATATTCCACCGGCAGAGACCTCCATTCGAACATCAAAAATGAAGTGAACTTTTAAGGCCAGTTCTCCCAGTTTGAGATTAGCTCCTTTGCTTAGTGACTACCCTTCCGTGACCTCTAATTAATACCATGCATCATGACCGTGTATAAAATCTATGACTAGTTTCTTTTCATAAATTGTCGAACGCTCATGATTACCATTGCAATCTGTCCATAATCTAGAAGAGGTCATTTCAAGCAAAATACCCTATAGTGTAAGTTAAGCAGCCACCTATCTGACTGAAATACGATAAGGCTCAGGTATCCAGTCAGATGCACCGTATGCATTTTTCACCTGCATGCGCGAACCTGCATGAGCTTTCCCGTGGGAACCAAGGCCATTGGAGTCAATTGTGTCGAGGTTAGATTTTCAGTATTAGACACATTGTTAGGCAGTCTGAGGAATAAAAAAGCAGTCGGTGGAATAAAGAACTTTTTATATATAACGCATTACTAAAATCGTATTTCATTTAGAATCCAAGTTGATCGGCTTGTTCGCGCGGATTGTATTTTTTTAGAAAAATCCTATGAAAAGACTTTTACTTGTACCATTTTGTTGGATATTGGTCAGTAATCTATCGTACAAACCCAACTCCCCATTCTATTCACTTAACTTTTACAAGTAATGTAAAGTCCTTATTAAACAAATGTCACCAACATGGATAGGATCAATTTTTACTTTCATCGAAATTAACCAAAATTTGAAAACCCAATGCCTGTGTCAGAATAAAATTTAAATGCCAAAAACAATGTGAATACTTACCACCCAACTTTAGTTCGGCCATAGCTTGTGCACTTGCCTTGTGGTTGCCAACCAAACATTGATAGACACCCTTATCCTTGCGGTCGACGTTCTGCACCATCAGTGATGTCTTCGATAACAGTCGGACACTGCACAAGAGAAAGGCAAACACAATTGAATTCACATTATCTCCAAATACATGTCCGACAACACACTCAAGTTAATGTATGCATCTAAGGAATCTATGCACGCTCCAATGTGAGGTTTGGCAGGATGTCGGATATAGGAATATGGAGTATTAGGATACATGTAGGAGGTACTATCCAGAAGACAACTGAGGAAAGCTTCTGTTACTTCATCCAGCATAATCGAGTAAGTGGAGCAAAATAAATTATGGAGCCAAGTGAATGTACAAGAACACTCGAATAAGGGGAAAGGACAGACGGAAGGAAAAGGGATGGGGTACCAGGGTTAGCATATTACATCAAATCAGTATCAAAAAGCTTTTAAGGTGCAGACGCACACACAGGCAAACAAACACACAATGCCCATTAATGTATTCATGAGCAAGGACAAGTCAGAGAGGACACTTCCCCACGGACATTCAATGTTGATCAAATATCGTCAACATTTGTTTTGCGAACAGCAAACAATATAAAGGAATACGAGTAAATGTGCCTACACAGGCTAGTGTGCCTGTGTCTAAGCAGGAATATGTGATTTTATGAAAAAGGAAATAGGTTGACACAAATGTTGACATAGGTTCCGGCTTCAACTATCCAATTCTGGCTCTGGTTCTGGTGCTGATTCTAAATAGTTATCGTTCTGGTCGCTTCTCGTCATCTTCATTATTCGAATGAGTACGAATATTTTACCTACTCGTGTACGAGTATGAAGGCTGGGATCCCTACTGAATATGTATGTATGGTGTTACGTCAAAGCTGGTCAAAGACCGTTCTGGCAGTAGGGGATGAAGGTAAATACAATTTGCGTTCAGCAATAACAGTGGAATTGCTAGAGAAATAGGCGGAACGATGACAACAACGTCAACGACAATACATGTGGGTGTTGTGGACATGCTTTGCTCGTTCCTCAACATTTCAGGCATTCCAAAGGCTTGCCAATGCATTGATGAGCTATGTACCATACCATACTACTCGTTTGGCGTGCTGTGCTGTTCTCTAGTCCGGATCTGACTCTGTAGCTGAAGATTTACACACCATTGAACGTAATGGTTGCAAATTGCATTCCTTTACCTAAACGCATACACAAACTTGTATAGATACACACGCACACACTACAACAACAATACCAATTTGCATACAATAGATTGGAAATTCACTCACTTGTCTCGTCTAGTGCTGAGAAGATTATCCTCCATTACGGGTTTACCATTGTGCAACCATTCAACGCCATCTGCTGATGATCCCGTCGTTGAGCAATTAAATATTGCAATACCGCCCGAATTGGCAATTTGTACTTGCGGCAGAATGTGCACCGAAACGTACGATTCAACAATCAATCGAATTTCGATCCTTTGTTCACCAAACTGATTCGATGCCTGGCAAATCTGTGGAGATAAGATTTTCCTATTTATTCTTTTCAATTTCAATTCCATCTTATGTGGTTTTTGGAAAATGTGTGGAGGATGCCTTAAAGGCACTCACCTAACTCTAACGATGGAAGGAGGGGATGAATTAAGGTTTTATTGATGATCTACAACTATTTGGATAATCTTTATAAATTTGTATAAACGTTTTCATCAAAGCCTCTATTGTACATTGACTGGCGACAATATATATACAAATATATATACAAATATATGTATATGCAATAAATGCGATAGTTGACCCGACTTAGTTAACGTCGCACCAAATCGTTACTTGAATACTTGTTCGACCATTGGGCACATAACAGAGTTATACGGCTTCACGAGTCTTCCGACTAAAGAAAAAAGTACGCCTTCCGTAGCCGAACTGAATTCCATCAATGCGATGTTCGGTGTGAAACAGTGGGTAAGTTCATAGAATACTACAAAATTTGTTGATCGTACGTAAAAAAGTTTCAAAATATAATTTTTAGGAAATTTTGCAAGGATAAAAATTTCATAAAATTTCAGAAAATTTTTAAGTAAACATTTTTAGAAAAATGCATTTTAATTAAAAAAATGGAACAGCGAATTTTCATAATTTTGAGTTTAACGGGCCATAACTTTTTTGTTGCTACACAGAAGTACCCAAAGCATTTAAGATAAAAGCACTACTAAATTGTCTTTTCAAATGTCCAAAACTATTTTTGTACCTGTACTAGTTTAGAAATTATGGTGTTTAAAGTGGTTACACCTCCAAATTAGAGGTCACCCACTTTGATGGGCTGTAACTTGAAATGGAGTGAGAAGGGACCCACCCACTGCCATACAATTGTTCGGCGGAACTTCGGGAATACGCTCTTAAAAGATTATACTGCTAACCTGGGACACCCTGTGTTAGGCAATATTTCACCACGCTGGATTCAGTCAAAGGTTTGTTGCGTTTAAATCACGCCCCAAAAATCCTCCACTCCCTTTTACTTCTGTTGTCTGTTGACCTCTTCTTTTGTCCTCCCCGTTCTTGTGTTGTCCCTTCTTTTCTTTCTTTCCGTTATGCTCTGGATGCCACGGTACAGGTGGGATTCACTGGATCCTCTAAATTCAGATCCCTCCTCCGGCTTACCGCTCCAGAATGACCACATAGGTACGCCTGACAGAGTCAGGCGGACGGCTTGGCGACTCTAGCTTGCGGACGGTCCACCCCTTGATACTCCGAGAGGTCAACACAGTCAGCAATGGCCGCGAGCCCACCATACCTAATATTGTTTGCCCCAGCGTTATAAATTTGTATAACCCCCTACCACCAAAAAAGCTAAAACCGAAATTGTAAAAGAAAGGCCACAATTCCCCGCGGTCGATCCTCGGTTCCCTATGTCTGCAAGAAGATTTACTGACCCCCCCAGGGTACCCCTAGTAAAACAAGTTTTCGTCCCTATCCGGTGGTCTCAACTGAAGCTCTCAACCTTAGCTTTGGTTTCGGGTCAGAGGGCTGGCTTCGAACCAAAGCAATCACTGGGACAACAAAATAAATAGAACGAACAAACATGACCCACAAATATAGAACATCGACGTGTGTGGTTGGCTGGGGGTTCGGTAAGAAGATATTGGAGCTCTGGATGTAATTCCCTTTGCTCTAACAGCTGAATTGACGGAACCCCATGTGTGTGCGTGGGTGTACGAATGGCGGCGATGGCCAAAAAGCGAGGTAAGCTCATTCGATAGCTTGTCGTCTTACTGGCCAGAGCCAACCAAAAAAAAAGAGAACAAAAAAGGAACGAAAACCAAGAAAAAAAAACGACGACAACGAACAAAAAAAGCCAACCGAGAAACAAAACAGAATAAAAATAACAAGAACACGATCGAGAATAAGAACGAGAACGAGAACAAGAATGAGAACACGAACAACAAAATTAAACACCCGAGGGCGAGACACACCCACGGACAACCTAAAAAGGAAACGACAGCTTCCAAAACGGATACGACCGGACGAAAGTCGGTGATTGTGGCGGAGACGGCTTACCCTCCACCACCAGCAGAAACTCCAGCTAGAGAACGACCCCGCATAGGCAGGCAAACCTCATAAACCAGATAAGTACGCCTTTTGAAACATATCGAAATATATATACATAGATACATTACATACATACGTATATAGTGATATCCGTGTCTGTAAACTACTTCCCGTTTTACCTTGAAACCTTTCGTAAGACGGTTAGATTTTTCTAATTGCGCGACCCGCTAGCCGTAACGGTACGACAACGCGGAACTGTTGGCCTTCCATTAGCCGACCCATTAAAGTAAATTTTTAAGCAACTTTGTTTCATAAAAAAGAAAAATCAAATATACGAGCATAAATTCCCGATCAGGGAAAAGATAATTTGTATGTCTTTTTTCTCAGTTGTTTTCCCAATTTTGCATTAAAAATTGGGTGGCGCCTACCTGCTGAGTTTGTTTTAAGTTTTGTGTTGAGCGATCTTCCCGACTTGTTGCATTTTCTTGGCACAAGTGGTTTTTACTAGAATAAACAAGGATAAATAATAATAATAATAATTCTTTATTCCTTTACAAATGATAAATACAATTCTACAAATTCTTTGAGATACATTATGAACTAACAGATTTGTAAAGAATAGTTTAGTACAATCTATTGTCAGAAGACAAGAGTCGAGAGTACATACTACTTAATGTATATACAAACTAAAAAAAGATCAATTCATTGATGGGGAAATGACATACAATATACAATCCATAGAGAAGTGATATCAAATAAAAATAAACGATAGAAAATTCATTTTATACCAATGGATTAAAGAACAAATCGATTTCATTATGATTAAAAGAGAAGAGCCATTTTTTAACATTTTTCAAAAATACTGATTTCTTTCTCTCACACCTAAGGTTTACAGGTAACAAATTATATAAGCGAGGCGCAGTAACGTAAAAGAAACGGGAGAAGTGAGTTTTATGTGTAGTTGGGATAGTGGCGAAGTGCATGGTATTGATACGTAGCTTATACCTATCATCAAGTCTTACGTTGTAGTATCCGGAGTTGTCAAAAAATATTCTTAATACCTTATAGCAGTACAGATGTCTCAGAGGGAGAATATAAAGTAATTTGAACAATTCAAAACTGGGTGTTCTATGATTTACTTTGGTCATAATTCTTATTGCAATATTGATATTGCTGCTACCAGTCCAAAATTAGTGATCGAGTTAATTTTTTTTTTTGATTCAACGACGTTGATGACTTCTGTATTGTTTAGGTGAATTTCTTTTAGCATTTCGAGTGTCAGAATTACTTCGAAAGAGTCTGTATTAGATTGGGACTGTATGAGAGCTGGAAGTGGTTTATATCGGCCTTCGAAGCTTGACAGATATGCTGTATTTCCAATAATGATTGAGAAGTTTTGTATTTTTATCAAAAATGTACCGGTGAGATTGAGAATATCGTTGTTGGCAGAAATTGTTCCACTGAAATTGTTTAGGAGGATGATTCCGGGGAGTATTTCTTCACTAGTGGGTATGTATTGATTGTTGATTTTAGTGCAATTTCAAGGAATGCTTTTAAGGAGATTGGGTATTCACGATGTTCCACTTATATTTATTATATGTATTATTGCTAAATTTTGCAGGCTGGCTTAATACCATAAATTTTAGTTCGACATTTCAAAATATTTTCATAATTAATTTTATTGACATAAGTTTTTGTTTTAATAGGTTTTATAAGAATAATTTCACATGGTTCTAGGCTAATAGTAGGTAAACTAACAATATAAATAATAATAGTATTGTTTGTAGCGATTTTTATGTCTGCAAACTCTATGATTTCATTAATTGATTCATATGGGAATTTCTCTTTGTTTGAAATATTTTTTATTATATTTAATTCTGTTTTAGAAAGCAAAAATGAGTTTATTATCTTATTTTTTGACCAATGTGTGGCATACTCTACGTTTAATAGTTCTTCCTTTAGTAATTTCATTTTGTATTGAATAACATTAACAAGGTCTATTTCAAATATTTTATTGGTTTTTAGTTTGTTCAGGATTTCGTTAGTAATATTGTTTAATTTATTTATTCTTTCAATTGAAACTTTGTTTTTTATTGTTTGCCTGTTGTTATTAATTTTTTCTTTAGAGCGTGGAAGTCGTCATGGTCAGGATTTCCTGCTATCCATTTCCATGAGCTCCATATAAAATTCAGTGAACGTTTTACTCTAGTAGATTTAATTCTATATAAAAGGTTTTGGATTTGGTACAGTTCTAGGGAGAGGAAGTGACAGGTCGGGTAATTTTTATTGATCTTAGTGCTAATGCATGTTGATATTTCATCAATTAACTTTTCGTAAATATCTAGGTCTATTTCGTGAATTGATTTGAATGAGTCGTTCTGAAGCCTTGCGGTTCCTGTCTTTACTGCTATTACTTGTGATTTACTATATATTGTCCAGGATTTGCACTTCGCCGGATGTAACCATGGCGGTAGTTAGTCTATTGGGAAGGATTATGATTTTTAATATTGCTTTTATGAACTATTTTGTTTGATTGGGTTAGTATTTGGGCGTTTCTATCTTCTTTCACTATTTCCTTTCTGTATTTGGGAGTAAGTCTTGAGCCAAGTGGTTTATTGATTTTAACGTATATTTCTTTACTAGGGGAATAGGTTCTAATTGGTTGTCGTTTTTTATTGTGGTTTTTTAGATCAGCTTCTTGCTTTTTCCTAAGTTTCTCAATGTTTTCTTTCCCAAGTTTTTCGAATTGAGTCGGGTCAGTACTTACATTTCTTCCGAAAAATACAATAGTTCTATTGGTTTTTCTTTTCCGTAGAGGAGTGAATGGAGAAATTGTACTCGCAAATACCACGCTCTAGTAATTCTTGGAAATTCCTGTGAATGCGGTCTGTTTTTAGACAGCGCATTATTTTGGACAGGGTGGAATGGAACCTTTCAATGGGTCCATTAACGGAACTAGTATAAGGAGGGGCTTTGAAAATTTGTATACCTAGCTGATCTGGAATTATGAATTTGAGGGATTCGGAGTTCAAAGATTTTTCATTATCTATTACCATCATCTCTGGGAGTCCGAAGGAAAATAGTAATTTTCTCAGAGGCTGCCTTATGTCTTCTGTTGCCCTAGATTGAAGAATTTCAGCTTGGGCATAATTGGAGAATTTGTCTATTGCCGATTGTGGACGATTTGTCCGGGGTATTGAGGAATAGGGGTCGCTTGTAATAATGGCTTATTAGGGTGTCTATCGTATTTATTCCGTTCACATACTACACATTGTTTTACGAGGGTTTTTATTTTTGCATTCATTTTAGGAAAGTAGAAATTTTCGAGTAACTGAATTTTGTTCTCACGGGCATTGCGATGAGCACGATTGTGTATTTTTAGTATTTACTCCTCCTGGTCTTCCTTCTTTTTTAGATCTTCGACCTTGGTTTTGGTAAATCTGATTTTATATTTTTTAAAATATAAATTGTATGTATATCTCTTGTATCTGTTCCATGATCTGTTCGGTAGTCATTAAGCCGTTTATAACGAATGGATTTTGATATCTTCTGAATATGGATATAATATTTTCTTTGGTATATGTCGGTTGAATGAATGTATGCCTTAGGTAATTCGGAAAGGGGTTTTCCAATTGATAGTTATTTTCTGGACCTATGGAAATAATTATTTGTGTCTTGAAAGCATTTATTGGGGCTTCTATGCAAGGAATGAGTTCTTGTGCGGAACTTTCTGCGCTATGTTGTGTAGATGTTAGTGCGTTGACTTCGGATGAATTTGGAATACGGGAAAGGGCATCTGCGACGACATTTGTTTTACCGGGTTTGTATAATAGTTCGTAATTATACTCTTCAAGGAAGGCTTTCCAGCGTTTCATCTTGATGTTGTTATTCTTGTTACTTAGCGCGAATGTCAAAGGTTGGTGATCTGTTATTATTTTCACCTTAGATGAACCGTATAGGTAATTCCTTAGGGACCCTAGGGCCCAGACTATGGCCAACATCTCCTTTTCGTTGGTCGCATAGTCTTGCTGAGGGTTCTAGAAATAAACGTGATTGGTGATTCATCAGTTGTAAGCTGGAATTCTTTTGTAAAATCGGGATATTTTAGAAGTGTGTCTTCTGACACTAATGTGGTTTTTAATTTCTCGAATGATTCCATTGCTTTAGCGTCGAGTTTAATGATGGTTTTATTTGAGGCATGTTTAGACATACGGCCCCCTTCTCCTCTAAGGAGGGGAGTAAGTGGCTTAGCCACCTTGGCATAATCTTTTATGAACCGTCTATAATAGCCGGAAAGGCCAAGAAAAGATCGAAGGCTTATAAAGGTTTTGGGGCAAGGAAAATCTGAAATAGCTTTTACTTTGGCTGGGCTTATTTTAATTCCCTTTTCTGATATTATGAAACCGAGGAATTCGAGTTCGTTCTTAAAAAACTCGTACTTGGAGTTTAACACCAGCTTTCTCTAATGTTTGGAAAATTTGTTTGATGTTCTCGAGGGGTTCTTGCTCATCTTTATCGAATATAACAATGTCGTCGATGTAAATAAAAGAGGTTTTGCCGATATGTTCGCGAAGGATATCATCCATTACGCGTTGGAATTTGGAAGGTGCGTTCTTAAGTCCGAAGGGGAGACGGGTGAATTCGTATTTTTCATGGTTTATGGAAAATGCAGTTTTCTCGATATCAGATTCTTTAAGTGGAATCTGATGAAAACCACTCTTAAGGTCGAGGGCAGTAAGCCACTTGTTCTGCCTGAGTTGAGAAAGAACTCCATTCATTTCCGGAATTGGATAACGATCTGCTATAGTTACGGCGTTCAGCTTTCTGTAATCTACATATAACTAATCTGTATTTTTTTACTCCGGATGCGTCGGGTTTTTTTGACACGATCCATACAGGTGCATTATAAGGGGATTTTGATTTCCTTATAACACCGTCATCCAAAAGTTGATTGATTTGTCTCTCGACTTCATCCTTCAGTGACATAGGATATAGGTTTCTGGAGAAGGAATGAGTTTTGAAGAATGTTCGTATTTCTCCCTTAACGTTAGTCATGTAGGTAAGCTTTCCATTGGGTTCTGGGAAAAGATGAGGTACGTTGCTTCTGAGTTCATTTAAGGCGGATTTTTGATCAAGTGTCATATGGTCAGTGCGCAAATTTAGATTGTTTACGGATTATGAATGTTGTTGTCTGATTTTTATTTTAAGGCCATTCCATGTAATCGTTCTCTGTGTAGATTATTGCGCATAGCTCCTTAAGGCTATCGTTGCCCAATATTGCATGGAAAGACTTAAGTGTTGGTAGAAGAAAAAATTTAATTTTGGGATCTTTTATTCCAAACAGGTTGGTTTCCACATAGTGAATTATCTTGACACTGCCTTCGATGGAGTTGGCGTGGTTGGCGTGGTGAGTTCTAAAACTCTGGTTCTCAAGTTTGAGACATAAATGTAAGGCTTGGGGTAGGTCTGAGGTACTCGTATAGCGAATAGCCTGGGAAGGTCGCCCTTCAAACCTCTAATGAAGGTATCGAGGGCTTTGTTTCGACATGTTTGCTTGAGGAGTCCGATGGCCTCGTTGCCAATGTCAAGACAACCAATTTTGTTAAGGATAAGTAACAAGTGGCCATATACGGTTTTGTAAAACGCCTGTATTGAGTTATTACCTTGAACGAGGGACATGAGTTGGTACTCGAGAGTACCTAGGTCTCTTTTGTCAGCATAATGCATGACAAGGCATCTAGAGATACAACCCCAACTCAATGGAGTGTTGTATAGTATGACTCTAAGGTTACATCAGTTTCGCCAACAATTTTGTTGCGTAAGACGCTGAGGATGCCGAAGTATTTTGGTGTACCCCGAATGGGTTCGCAAGTTGCGAAAATTCTATCCACGCTTCGTTTCCATGAAATGAATTCACTGCGATTGCCAGAGAATTCTCTCAGGCACCTTACTACTTCCGGTATCTTGTCTAAATCGGATAAGTTTTCTCTGTGTTCCTGGTGGATGGTCTGGTCTTCGCCAGCGAACAGATCTGCATTCGGGTTTAAAGTTCTTTGAATTATATTGGGTATTTGTTTTTCCAAGACGCGATTTACAATACTTGTGATTAGTGCTTCGAATTCCTGAGTTGTGCCAGGTTCTTGATTTTGCCGTTCGGTTCTGGAAGACGTAGATTGAAGGGAGCTATTGTGGCTTGGCTCATTGTTCGATTCACGCGATGTACTTGATACAGAAGTAGGAGGGGTAACATAGGTAGGAAGATAAGTTTCGGCTTGTGAACCTTGGGTGGTAGGATCTGGTTTTTTGGTAGTTATTGACCTTGTTGTAGACATGTTAATTTAATTTAATTTCCACGAATTATCAAAGCAAGTCAAAAAATATCAAAATTTTGAAATGTTAAAATTGAAGACGAGTTAATTTACTATATAACAATTGTTTGATAAAGAAAAAATTGTTTATGGATATTTTTTGTTTAATGTAGTTACACAATCTTAAATCTAATTTTTGGGCACTTAAAAATTAAAATTTAAGTTTCTTTTCACTTTTTTTCGAAAATAATAATTAAAAATTTTTTTTATATAGAATATGTCTAAATATGATTTCCTTATTTGGAAGTTATTCATCAATTTAATATCGTAAACTTATTTTGTACTTTAGTATATTCTTTTTTTTTAAAGCTTAAAACTAACTTACATAGCTGGAAGAGATTCATTGGTTTCTCACTTTTAATGGTGGTGCGGCTGACGATTCGTTCGTCTCCTTTTCTTCTGTAGGGCGAGGGATTATCTGCCAACGGCTACTGGGAGCCTTTGTGTTGTTCCTTTTTCCACTACACTTTCACCACACACACGAGTTTTTGGGAGGGACCACATGAGATTTTTTAATATGCGAAACACGTCTGTGCTTGAGGACTTTTGCCGGTTCGCGATTTTATTCGAATCTTTTCACTGAGCGCGTCTGTGCTACTTAAGGACTTTAACGGGTTGCGATTCAATTACGCAAAACGAAAATAAACTGGTTCACTTTAGCGACTTGTACTCCTGCTCGGGCGCCAGTTAAAACATTTAATTAAAAAACTATTTTTTATGAGGATTATCCTCTTTATTGAGATGCAACTTAACGACTGACTACTTAGAAACTAACAATTTGACTTATCACCTAACTTATTCTAATGTGGAGCATCGCAATCTTGAAAGAATGTGTGGGATCAGCAGATTTCGGTGTGGGAACACAGAGTGGGTTTCAGGTGGTGGAATGCACTGTGGTAAATAATGTGCATGGAAAATATGGGAAGGTGTCATACGCCGACGTGTGTACTGAAATGACAAGGAAATCCTGTGGATGAAGAATGGCTGGATTCTTTTGGAGGTTTTGTTTTGCACAATTCTTAGGTGTTTGGGAAAATCACCGATGTCGTGTTAACTTGCATATAATTAAAAAAAAGGAATAATAAAGACAGAGAGATTTTGTACTTCATTTAATTACTGTGGTCAAATACAGAGTCATCTCCCAACTGCGAGTTGGAAGTTATATGCAAAGTTGTCCATCAAACTGTTATATGAATTATGAATATTATTGTATAAATGATAGAACACGAACGTGCTATGTATGTATTGTATAACAAATAAACAAATATTAACCCTACATCTTAACCTTTAAACATATGAACAATTTAATCAATAATTCAAAATTAATTAATAATATTACACAACAATATACGATTAATGTACATATACGAGGGCTATTCCAAAATCAACCTCCGAAGTGAAAAATATTTTTTAAAAAAACCAAAAACATTAATTTTTTGCGGAAAATAGTTGTATTAACATCTAAATTGTTTTTCTACATAGTGTCCGTTTAAATCTATACATTTTTGGTAACGTGGGACGAGCTTTTGTATACCCACCTTAAGAAATGGCACCGCCAGTGCGTTGAGGCATTGATTCACACCGTTCATAAGTTCCTCATTACTTCCAAAATGTTGAGATGCAATGGATGATTTCAATTTTGGGAAAAGGTGATAATTACTTGGTGCCAAATCAGGACTTGACGGACAGTGATCAAAAATATCCCAATTGAACTCCTCCACTAAAGTTTTTGTGCGTGCAGCAGTGCGTGGTCGTGCGTTGTCATGCAGAAGCACCACACCTTTGGTAAGCATTCCACGCCTTTTGTTCTGGATTGCTCTTATGAACTTACTTAGAGTTTCACAGTAAACCGCTGCATTTCCATAAACTCGGTCAAAAATACGAGTATGCCTTTACTGTCCTAAAAAACTGTGGCCATTATTTTTCGATAGAAACAAATTTGTTTGAATCTTTTTGCCTTGTTTGGGGAATGAGTGTGCATCCATTGCTTTGACTGTTCTTTGCTTTCTAAGTTTATATACTGGACCCAAGTCTCATCTCCAGTCACAATTTGCTGTAAAAATTCTTCACCTTCCATTTCTAAACGTTCGAGAAATGCTTTTCCTGAATTGACACGTTGGGTCTTGTGGACAACTGTGAGCTGTTTTTGAACCCAACAGGCACAGAACTTGTTGTAACCCAAGTTTTCAGACACGATTCTGTATAGAGTAGTTCGAGAAATTTCGGAAAATCTTATCGCAAGATCTAAAATCGTAAAAAGCCTGTTTTCTCGAACAAATTGGTCAACTTGGTGAACCACGTCTTGATTCATGATCGATTTGCGCCCTTGGCCTCCTTCATTATGCACATCTGTGGGTCCGTTTTTAAATTGTCTACACCAATCAAGTATCGAACCATCAGCACATAACCGACGATGAATCTGAGCGGCGCCATTTCCTTCAACTTGGAAAAAACGAATTACACTTCGTACCTCACAGGCGGTGGGAGATAAAATTGTATTCTCCATATTAAAACGGCAACTACTGGAAGAATATTGAACAAAAATGGTCGAAACTTGGCATATTATAGAGAATAATGTACTGGTTGCAAAATGCAGAAACACGTCACCGAAGTGCACGTATGTAATGAATTGTAACACATCGGAAGTTGATTTTGGAATAGCCTTCGTACAATGGAGAAATCAATAATAAGTAATTCAGTAATACAATTCAATGTTATCGTTTAATACTTTTATTAACTATTGTAATATTTCAACACTTTTTGGGACGGCTTCGAGTGTTATGAGCTTTTGTTTCGGATGATTCACCTACACTGTTTGGTTTTGTCTCGTGAGTTCCTCTCTCTTCATAAACAATCTTTTCACGTGACCCATATTATTGTGTAATGATGAAAACACGCTCGCAAATAAAAAAGAACAATGGTTTAGGTTTAGGTTTAGTGTGAACTAACTAACGTGATGTTAACTTTAAAACCAGCTCCTAACCTTGTATTTAATTATAAACGCTTTTTAACCTACCTACAACTAGTATTAACTTTAGAACGTACCCGCTATGAGTTTTAGTCAAACAAACCTAAAAATTTCCAGTTTGGAATATCAAACACAGTTTAAGGAGGACACTTTTACAAAATTGAAATGAAACAGAAATATCAAAGGAAATAGAAAACAAGTTTTTCGAATTTTGAATTTTAAATTTGAATTTGGATAGCTGTTTTTCAATAATGGAAGCAGAAAAGGTGTTTAATTAAAAAAAAAAGTGAATTTTCTTTTGTGACAATAACATATTTGTTTTTTTCTTTAGACAAAACGAGATCGGGCACAGAATTGGGATCTGAATGAAAAGGAAATGCTGCGGCAGTTAGTGGAGCAGCATATCGTAGTAGCGGAGGACAAGGGAAATGATCTGCAAATGAAGGCGGCTTGGGAATCAATCGCAGCAGAGATGACTTCAGTTGGGTATCACAGGAGCACCGACAAAATAAGGCAACAAAGGACAAGGATGAAGGCTTCGGCAAAAAAAGCCAATAATGTTGATAAAAAAACAGTTAGAGGAACGGGGAACAATGTCAATGTTCCAGAAACAGATTCCGCTGATCTTTTAGTTCAGGGTATGATACCTGACCAGTTGTTTGAAGATACCATATATGTTACATTGATAGCAACAGTATGTTGCCGTGTAATGCTTCTACTGATAGTTTAGTTTAGTTTTAAATGCATTTTATTTTCTAAATCATTAACTCCTACATACTAACAAAAAATGCTTAAATGCTAGCTTAAAATTACTTAACAAACTTATACTAACTTACTGGCCCCACACAGGCACTCTAAGCTACTCTAAACTCTTATATATATGTCTTTCGACTTTGTTTACATTTTATTTATTAATACTTATTTTCTATGCTTAAGGCTAAGAAAAGAATTTAACAAAAAACTTAGCATATGGACATAATTTTTTATTTTTTATAAAAACTTAATATCTAACTTAAAATAAACCTTAGTCTACCTAACCTATATACACAATACACACATACACACATATAGACATTATACACAATACATACATATACCAGTATATACCTTTATATATACTAATATATATATATATTTCTTAAATGCTAACCTAAACCTATGCAAGCTGGCCATCGCTATTTACAGGGCAAATAGATTGGTCAGCTCTCATTAGTGAGGCTGGTCCGTAATTGACGGAAACGACGACGAAACATCTTCTCCATCATTCAACCACCAGAAATGCTGGTGCTGCCGAACGACATCCCTCTTATCGCGATTCCCCACCGCCCTACTGAACCTGAGACGATCCACACTGCCGTGTGCGACGTCTCTGTTGTAGTTGAGTCGCCTGTCCCCAGCTGTCCGAGCGACATGGAAGATTAACGGGACCGCTGATCTATCCTGGATCAACCCTATCTGATCTAGGTAGAGGAATGCTTCCGGTGGAACGAAGCCGTCAGAGCGCACTCTCTCGTGGCTGCTATAAAGCAGTCTCTTTGTAAGGGCAAAAGCGCCTTTAGCTCTGGCCAGAGCAGCATCTACATTTTTATCAAAATACAGAAGCCGATCTAGCCAGATCCCAAGATATCTGACTACATTTCGACAAGCAAGAGGCTGTCAGTGTTGTTCAATGATCGGGAACTTACGCCAATTTTTTCTGGTTTCCCTAGAGGCTCCAGACAACGGCGTCCTAAAGAGAATGGTTTCCGGCTTCTGAAAGTTGATTTTCAACTTCCAGTCATCAGAAAATCGTCTTATCGAAGTTACGCTGCCAGTATAAATGACCTCGATTTTTGGACCTGTTCTGTACGCTATCAAATCGTCTGCGTACGCAATAGCATGGCGAAGTGAACCTATTAAGGCGCTTGTATAAATATTGAATAGAATCGGCGAATTGACCGCGCCTTGCTGCAGACCATTTGTAATTTGAAATATTCCAACAGAAGTCACATCGCCATTTTTCACGATGAACTGTCTGTTGGTTAGCATATTATAAAGAATATATAAGAGTGGTTTACTGATCCCCAGCCTAGTCAGCTTATAGAAAAGACCCTCTAACCATACGGTGTCGAAGGCCTTCTCCAAGTCAACAAGGCAGGCACCAGTACATTGGTTTTTGCCTTTATTCCATTTAATATCGGACACCAGTTTAGACGCGGCATGTGAGATATCATGTCCCGCCTTAAAACCGAATTGATTATCCGGAACTATATGTTTGTCCTCAACCCACCTAGACAGAGCTCTATTGATTACTTTTTCAAACACCTTACTGATATTCGGAAGGGGACTTATCGACCGGAGATTCGCCGGATTGGATATATCCTTTCCCTTTTTGGGGATAGGTTGAACCACCGCCGTTTTCCAATGCGCTGGATAATGTGCATTATTCATTGCATTATTAAACAGGGTGGTGTAAATGTCCACCGCTTCTAGAGGAAGATGTCGAAGCACGATGTTTGGAATACCATCGGTCCCCACTGATTTCTTAGCCCTGATTGTGTCGAAGATCTCATGGAGCTCTTCCTTCGAAATGAACGGGGGTAGGTCACCCTCTCTGGTAATGACATTATTTGCCTTATTTTCGTCGCTGAACCGGGTGAAACCAGAGCCCTCGGATCGCCAGTTCTCTACTTCATTTCGAATGTAGAGGTCGTGCACCAAGACGCGATTGTCCAGGTCATAATTAGGGCCAATGGTATCAGTGGCCTTGTATACTTCCTGGAAAGTCGCCCCTATGGCTTCAACCTTCTCCTGTGGATCCTCGATCACAAAGAAGTCGTCATCATCAGCGGCCTCATTTGGATCAATACCTGCTATTGTCAGTAACCGCTCGTTGTCTGTTGTTCGGGCTATTTTAAGACACTGAAGGCCGTTTTGATTTTTTCTCCGAAATAGTTTGTTTATTTGCGGGAACATATTCGGGTTGCTGGTGTTTACAGCCCGAACCCTGTTGTTCCAATACAAACTTACAGAAATTCTGTAATTCTCTTTTATTAACGTTTGAATATTTTTAATCGACGACTTCAGTGTCCTAATCTCCGGGTCTTGTCTGTCAGTTAGCTGTCTGTACAAGTTTTTGAGTCTTGTCAGAAGTTTACTTTTCTGTCGGTGCAGTGCGTCAATAGTAGGATTGCGGAACAGGTCTTCGTTAGTCGTACGTCGATACCGCGGTATTGTAGCGTCCATAGTTTGTTTAATTGTCTCGTCCATTTGTTTTAGGTAATTGTCGATATCCTCGTTTGACAAATTCCTATTGGACGGTGGATGGAACGTGTTCGAGGCGAGAGCTCTTGTCAATGTTACGGAGAAGCGTGTCCATCGAGTCTTACTGTAGCTGTAAGAATATCTTTGGACAAACTCCTCCAATTCCGCAATTTCGTTGGGAACTGCAATTTCGGTACTAAAACCGCAATGGTCGCTGTCGTACACGAATGTGCGCAGACAGTTTAGTGTTTGTAAATTCGTACCTGTCAGTCGTATACGTTCGTCGTACAGCAGTGGATCCAAATAAGACCCGCCTCTGGGAAACGACGGGTTATCCGTCGCTTTAAGACCGAGTCTGTACATGACATCGTGCTGACCCCACCAATCGAGTAGTAGGTTCCCTCTAGTATTTGGCAAATTATTTCCCCAATCTCTGTGTTTAGCGTTGAAATCCCCGCCGAATTATTTTGTATTCTCCCCCGATTCCAGCCTCAGAAGTCGAAAAAGCGCGTCAAGCTCTGTAATAAATAAAGTGGATTGTGAAGTCTCAGGTGCATAAACAGAGGCCAAGTACAGCCGCTTTCCACTGCGGAGCGGGATGTAAATGACGACTGCCTCCAACACCCGGAACCTACGCAACACTCCCTTGTACACTCTGTGAAATTTTATACCTTGTTTAATGAAGATCGCAACACCGCCTCCACGTTTGGATCCGGGCCGGTTTCTTCTTCTAACAATATAATTATTGTACTCCAGTTTGTGCTTATCGGTTAGCTTGGTTTCGCTAGCGAAAAGCACGTCAGGAGTTTGGTCTTGTAGCAATTTAAACATCGCGGCCCTTCGTTCGATCCTAATCAGTGAATTAACATTCACCGCAAGGACCTTCAAAGTTTGCTCCACCATGTTCGTACCCATTACGACATGTGTTGCGTTAGGCCCGGCAGCAGCGCGTAGATCTGGTCCACCCGCTTGGCCTGTTCTTGCACCTGCCTCTGCAGCTGAGCCATCTGCCCTTGGATTGCGAGCAAGATGGCCAGCATGTTAGGTGCAGCTTTCGTTGTTCTCGGCATTGTCGCCGGAGAAGCAACAGTCGCTTGCTGTACCGTAGCCCCCCTACCTGACGCCATTTGGGCGTAGGAAATTTGGGGCGTGACGGCTGGTGTTTGAAACCTCACAGGTGAACGTTTGACCTCCACCTTCTGCTGTCGAGCCAGTTTTGCTTTTTTAATGTCAGCGAACTTAGGACAACCCCGATAGTTTGCGGTGTGTCCCACGTTCCCACATGACACGCACGAGAGTTGCGTCCTATCAGATGCTCCGTCCCTACCCAGAGCACACTCCTCGGAACTGTGGTTCTTTGCGCACTTCACGCATCGAGGCTGCATTTGGCAGTTCGACGCGGCGTGTCCGAACCTCTGGCAGCGAACGCATTGTATAACGCCTTCGCTCCTTTTTAATTTTTCCCAGTGAACCACCTGGTAGTCTAAGACATTTATACTCCTTAGACTATCCAGACGGCTTTCGGGACTGAGCTGCACCAGGAAGAACGGTAAACTCCGTTTCTCCCGCCTGGCTCTAGCTGTGGTAAATGGCTTTACCCCCACAAACTTGAGTCCTTCGCACTCCTTCTCTTTGAGCAGTGCCAGGATCTCCTCAGGATCAGAAGACGGTTCCAACCCCTTCAGCAGCACCGATTGCCGCTTTTCACACTTCGGCGTGAATGAATAGTGCTCCGTCGTCGTCTCTTTTAGGAGCTCTTTCACTTTCGCGTAGCCCTCCACTGAATTACAGTGGATGGCATGGCGATCGTTCCCCAATCTCTTAATTTTAAAATTATTACCAATGACTAGCTTACACAGGTCCTTGGTAGCATTTACCTCCAATTTATAGGTGTTGATAGGAGGCACCTTCTCCTTCTTCTTCTTCTGCTGTTGTTGTTGTTGTTGTCGTTGTTGCTGTTGTTGTTGTTGTTGTTGTGTATCTACTGATACCTTTGCGGAATTGGGCACAACTGCCGAAGCTCCCGAACCATCCATAACCACCCCTGTTGCTCCATCTTCATCGAGAAGTTTGATTGGTGCCCTCCGAAAACTGCCAAGGAAGTCAACGACAAAAAGCGAAGTGATGAATACACGACTCAGAAAATGATTTCGCATGCAGACGAACTGAATAAGTTGCACGTTGCGCTTGCGAAAGAACGGCTTTTGCAAGTAAAAGAGGAGACCGCAAATGCGCGTGAAATTCACAAACTAAAGATCGAAATGATTTTAAAGAGCGACGGCAATTTGAAGTTTGACAATGAGTGATACTTAGAGTTTTTGTTTTTTGTTAAATTTATGAATTTTTTTCTATTTTTTATTTTGTTCAAATTAAAAGTGTTGAATGATAAATGCGTTTCTGAATGCCCTTCCAGTTGTTTCCGCAGGTTCTTCAGAATTATTGTTGGGCTCTACTTGTGTCGATGGAACCGGCGATGTACTTTCTTCAAAGAACGCAATATTCCTTTCTTAGCTATATTGTGAAGCACGGCCACTACAACTATTACATTTTTTAAGGTATCCAAATTCACACGTAGTCTCTCCAGTGGCGATGTAAATTTGGACTTTAACTGACCGTTAAGGCATTCGATTCGACTTCTTGTAGATGTGTGTCTGTTATTGTATCTTTGTTCCCTTTGGCTGGATAAGTTTCTGACCGGTGTCAATAATATTTTTGAGCATGGATATCCAGCGTCACCAAGCAAGATACCCTGGTGAACATTTACGGTCGCTTCCAACATACTTTTTAGGCAACAGTTGTTCCAAATATTGGAGACATGCAGCGAGCCTCGAGAGCTTGCAACTATGTCCTCTATTTTGCAATTAACATCGGACACAATTTGCACATTCTGTTGCCTGTGACATTCCATGCAAGGTTCCTAAAGTTGTACATAATTTAATAATGCTCTTTCAAATTTAATTGCTTTTTACTTACCAATATCACTTTGATGGATATTTCTACCAAAAAAATGAAGCGTTAAAAGCACTTGTATGGATGCAGGAATAGGATCGGTAACCACGATTTGTTACCGGCTCTTGAATACTCAGATTTTCGACTAACAACTTGACAGTTAGCTTGTCGAATCTGTACCGAGAAAAAAACTCGTCATCATCAAGCTCATCGAAAGGATTTGACCGTTTTTATATATTTTAGGCTTTCTAAAAATCTTCGAAAATATCGAAATCTGCAAACAAATTTTCTTGAGACATTTCACTGAAATGACATTCCAAAGTCCATACTAAAAGATAAAATGGACTTTATGTGCTATTAAGTTTAGCGCGAGGTTATAACGATAAAGCGGTTTTTATCTCGACTATAATTATCAGAACGCTAGCATTGACTTTGTTACGTACTAAAATGACTTTAAGGTGGACTTTACCAGACTACAATTTTGCGTCAATAATACTTACAGTGATAGCACGTCTGAGATTAAAACAGTGTTAAAATTAAGTTCAGAATTAGAACTCAGTGATATTAAGTGTGAAGAAATAGAAATCGACATTAGCCTTAGAATGGGAACATGGGCACTGAGTGCCCAGAGTCAGTTTTGAGCGCGTATATTTTTTTTGTTTACTATCTATCACATATTTACTATACTGATATAGTAGGTTCGTTAAACATTTACCTACACATCTTTTAATGAGTTATGCGTTTGTATGCGATTATGTCGCTTTTGGGAACTTTGGTCATAGAGTGCCCATATACTAGATGGAGTAAAAAGTAACCTCCTTGGGAATTAAATTTTTTTTTTTTTTTTAAATGTTTTTTATATTATTCAATATAGTCCCCTTCTAGTTTAATACACCTATTCCAGCGATTTTTCAACTTCTTGATCCCGTCCGAAAAGTAACTTTCCGGAAGGTCTGCAAAATACTCCTCCGTGGCTTCGATGATTTCCTCGCGTGAGCTGAATTTTTTATTGATGAGCCATCTTTTGAGGTTTGGGAAGAGATAATAGTCCGAGGGATCCAAATCCAGTTACCAATCGACGCCAAAAGTCCGCCCGATTCCGCATCAGCAAGTCCAAACACTCTTTCGAAGTGCTCTCGCGTTCGTGTTTTTGGTCATACGCGGCATCCAGCGGCAGAGCATTGCCCAAAATATGGCGTGTGCACTCAGTGCTAATCTTTGTGGTATCTTCTAGCTCGCGCACCTTCACTTTCCGGTCAGCCAACACCATTTCATGTATTTTTTTTGACATTGTCCTCTGTAACCGCATAGGAGGGCCTACCGCTGCGGACTTGATCGGTAGTGGAGTTGCGGGCACCACGAAACTCTCGAAACCAATATTTGACGGTGTAATCTGACGGAGCATTAGCCCCATAATATTTATCCAACTTTTCTTTTGTTTCCTTCGCTGTTTTGCCTCTTAAAAAATAATGTTTTATGAGAGAACGAAAATCTTTTTGTGCATACTCAACATGATGCCAAACACGTCAACAACAATCAGCTGTCAAAACAAAACTAAAGACAGAATCGCACTGAATTTGACATGTCTGCCTAAATATGAACGGACTTCAAGACACCATAGCCTTTTTTGCGGTAGCAGTGCATTCTGGTGGTCATAGAGGTCACTTTTCACTCCATCTAGTATGTCGTAATAGATACTTTGAAAACAAATTAAAAAACTCACAAGGGAACCATAAAAAGAATGGGAAGTTGTAAACTGCATAATTAATCGGAAAACTAAAAACCATAATGTATCCATTTCACTTAAAGATGATAACGTTAACGTAACAGAACCTGTAGTTGGTGCAAACGAATTACATGAATACTTTGCCTCAGTAGGACAGACGTTTTCTCCTTCTGACTATCCAATATCTTGCAGTTCTGGTTCAGCGACACAACTCCTAGGCCGCACAGTTTCCAGAAACAGCTTCGTTTTTGCACCCATTTCAGGTTTTTAACTATTAAAAACAATTAAATCTTTCAAAAACACAAATTCTCGTGGCGAGTGGTAAATATTTTGGCTCATCTCTTCAATTTAAGCATTTTCGGGAGAATCTTTCCTGAATTGTTCAAATGAGCCAATTTGTAATAACTAATATTGTAGAGAAGAACAAATGAATTATAGGCCGATTTACTTACTCTTTATTATATCTAACATTTTCGAGAAAGCCACAAAATTTTGGGTTATGAAATTTCTTACTAAGATTAACTTTTTTAGCGAAAACTAATTTCGTTCTAGAGAAAACCATTCCACCGAAGATGCACTTCTGGATTTTTGTCGATATTATCTACATGGGACTCGAAGAGAAAAAATCCTACAGCGGACTTTTTGTAGACATAACCAAAGCCTTCAACATAGTTCGACATGGTAGATCACAAAATTCTCTTAGGTAAATTGTACGGTGTAGGATCTCCTGGCTTTATCATGGATTGGTTTACATCTTATCTTAAGAACAGAAGATTCCAAGATCACTAATATCGGCGTTCGATAAGGATCTGTCTTTGGTCCCTTACTATGCTTGATATATGTATGTAAACTCATTCTTCAGTCTTCCGTTTTTCGCTAAGTTAAAGGCTTTAGTAGTCTCTTTAACCTAGTTGCTGAGATTAACCATGATGTCCATTTGTTAAGACTCTGGTTTGCACAACACAAGTTAGTGGTAAGCAGTAAGACTAAGTTCATGTGCTTTAGCTTTACCGCTAAATAGTGTCCAGAAATTAACATTCTCTTCCATGCAGCTAGTTCTTGCAGAATCAGCCTGCTTAAATGTGGATGCAATATCTAATACAACGAAAACATTTTTATCGGTTCAGAAAGTATTGCTCTACAAGTATCCTAAAAAATATTTATTTTGGGATCTTCTATTTCCGGTTACAATATGTTATCAGCTGCTGGGGTGGTACCAACGTTAATAAAATCCAAGAACTAACTGTCTTACAAAAATATGTAATTAGAAAAATATGTTATTCGTCTCGTTTAACCAACAAATTAGTTCTATTTAATAAACTGATATGTTAATTCTGCCTGCAAACACATTTGTATTATTTTAAAGTCCTCAACAAATTGTTTTTATTAGAGGTAGTTACTTGCAGGGTCCCATAAATGACACCCATAACCTTCGATGCAATATTGGTTCCTTGGTTGGCATGCCAATTTTCCGCACTTCTGGCTTAAGAAGCTTTTACAGAATTGTGTCTTGCAAATTATTTAATACACTTCCCGAAGAAATTCGAATCATCAGAGCATTAGAGCAATTTCTATCTAAAGTGGAATTGTGGCTTTTGAATATTAACCAGAATGAAATTGAAATTTGTTTGCGCTTCATCGCAACATAAACTTAGTTAATGTATGATCTTAAATTATTATCGATGTAGTTTCTGCTTGTAATTTTCTTGAATACTTTCGAGTTTATATATATGTATATTGTATATAAAATAAATTACCGCATACTGAAATAATTTAAATATAGTTATGTGACATTCATCACTATTTTTTTTTAATAAATATAAAAAGTCTCTATCTATTCCCATAACTAATTGTTAGAATTAATATTGTAATATTGAATTTTGAGAATAAAAAAAAAATAAAAAAACATTTTCTATGTAAAGCAAGGTTTTAATTGTTGGCTTATTACGGACACTTATCCAAGCAACGATCTTTTTCTTCACAAGGTTTGCAATTGCCGGGGTAAACTAAAAGGGATAACATTTAGATAGTCTTCTTGTTGTGTTAGGAATTGATTTTGCATCTGCAGTCTTAACAATTTTCTTGATTTGCGATGCTTCTTGATTAGGATTCAGGAGCGTAGTAATTAAGGATGAAATCTCTTGTGTAATGGACTCGCAATTTGGTTAAAAACAAACTGGAGAAAGTTTATTTGGTTATTTTTTTGAGCTAAGTGTTATAATGGGAACGTGATCTCTACTTCCTGGGAAAGGTAATAATTCCTAGTGAAGTAAATGTGCTAGATCTTTAGACGCCGAAGTATTATAATATCTACACAAGAAATGGTGTTTCTGATAGTGAAAAGGGGAGAATCATCGTTTCGTTTAGGAAAATTAGACTTGGTTCAATGATGAATTCTTCAAATTTCTACACGTAAAGGGTGTTTTTTTTAGAAGTTTGCTTTTTAAACTAGCAACACTGTTTCTATAGATTGTCAAATTGACAGTTGAAAGTTGATTTGTTGTTAGTAAGTTTTGCCATTTTAAGTTGAATAGATTAGCACCAGAAAAACATGTGCAAATTGTGCAAACTTATTTTAAAAACCATGTTTCGGTTCGCCAAACTTATCGTGCGCTACGTCCATTTTACGGTCGACATAATTGTCCATTGGAGTAAGTTATTCGGAATTCGATGAATCGTTTTCACACCACGTGGATAATGCGCATCCCCAAAGACAAAGACGACAAACAGTGCGAACATAAGAATTTATTGCCGTTGTGGAGCGCAGTGTTGAGGAGAATCCGAATGAATCGATTCGCCATCGTGCACAGCAATTGTACGAGTAGCTATGCCCATCCACTTTGTTTAAGATTTTGCAGAAAGATCTTGGCTTAAAAGCTTATAAGATTCAGTTTGTGCAAGAGTGAAAACCGCGTGATCATTATACCCGTCGTAGGTTCGGTGAATGGACCGAAAACATGATTCAGCTTGATCCTCATTTTCAACTCAAAATTTTGTTCTCCGATGAAGACCATTTTGGGTTAAATGGATATGTAAACAAGCAAAATTGTCGCATTTGGAGTGGAGAAAACCTAGAAGCCTTTATCGAGAGGCGCTTACAACCATTAAAACTCACTTTTTGGTATGCTTTATGGGCTGGTGGAATCATGGCCCATATTTCTCTAAGGACGATGCCGGCCAGAATGTTACCGTCAATGGAGAGTGATATAGAAACATGATTTCTGACTTCCTCGTTCCTCAGTTGAATGGCATTGACGTGACAGATATTTGGTTTCAACAAGATGGCACAACATGCCACACGCCGAGTGACAGCATCAATTTATTGCGGGAAACATTTTCTGAGAGCATAATTTCGCGTAATGAGCCTATAAACTGGCCTCTGCGATCCTGTAATCTCACACCTTTAGATTATTTTCTTTGTGGGTACGTGAAGTCACTAATCTATGCCGATAAACCAGAGACGATTGCGCTTCTTTCGAGCTGACTGTGAAGTGTATATGCCCGATGTTGTATTTAATCATAAATGGCATAAAATTATCTAATAAATAAAGCTAATATCATAGACATAAACATTAACTTAAAGTATTTGACTTTGTATTGAATTTGTATTACTCTAAAAAAACATCCTTTATTCTTTGAACCCATTAAAATTTGGTGGCTGTTATTGCTTTGACAGATATCCTCCAAAATAAATTATATTGGGTTGTATACACTTGGTGCGCTCTCTTGTATTTGTATTTGTAATTTTTCAAGATGGAATCTCAGTGGTCTGATGTGAAAAACTGGTTGTTGAAGTTATGCGAGAAGTTACTGAAAAGTTATTTTTAAGACCACCTATACCTGCTTTAGAGTATCTACTGATAATCTTTATTCAGGTGGATAGGTGAATGTGGGGGGTGAATGTATTTATTTGTAGTTGTTCAGCGATGATCGATGATGTTGATAGTTTTTTGCATAAATTAATTTTCAGTGTTGGAGGAATCTGAGGTTCTATTATGGGGGTGCGTTTTTTCGTTTTTCTAATAACACAGAACACATCATCGTAATCCAGGAACCATGGATTATAGAAGGCGTGGTTCGTGGACGTGGGACACGTGTATAGGTTCCGCTCTATACAAGACACAAATGTAAGATTTGAACTTGTATATTAGTGAAACGTAGCCTTAATGCATTTTTACTTCCTAACCTAGTTGCCAGACTAGGCTCCTACTGGTTGACATCGGCATATCTTGGCCACGATCACGTGGGCCCTCTCCCTGGGGATAACCTAGAAAGGGTGCTACTGGAAGGCCTAAAAACTGTCCTCATCACCAGGTGCGACGATAACACTCACCACACGCTAAAGGGCAACACCGACGTCAACGTTAGAGGTGAGTCACTTTTTGATTATATTATAAGTACTAACCTCATTGCTTGCAAAGTTGGCAATGAGAATACTTTTATAACAAAAAACCGACAGGAAGTGCTAGATGTCATTCTTATCTCCGATAGCATCACTCAAATGCTAATGAACTGGATGGAATCGTCTGAACACTCATTTTCAATCCACAGATACATCCATTTCAGCCTAAGTGATGCTCCTCCAGCTGAAAAGTATTCCGGAATTATCGGAACACTGATTGGCCAAAATACAAAGGAATACTGTCAAAAACACGATCCTCAGAACTCTCAAGCCCCCCGCGTGGCACCAATGAGCTTGACATGAAAGTCATGGAATTCATCCTAGATCTCAGTTAGGCTATGGCTGCTCTCGCCCTTTTATTCAACCTAGAGGCAAGAAATTTTTGCAGAAAACTTTCCCATAAACCTTAAAGCACAAGAAATTGTCTGACTGTGACTCATACAAAGAATTGCTCAAAATATATAAAAAAAAACTGAGGAAGGCTAAACGATAATCCTGGAGGTCATTCTGTGGCAAAATAAGAGAAATCTCTAAGGCATAGGGATAAGAAAAACCCTCTCTACAAATACTATGATGCCTAGCTGTTTGAAAGTGATTAATCACTCAACCTGATACTGGCCTCCCATCTTCCACGTAGCTTCCTATTCGCGACCAGTGGCAACCAAACCAGGACTACTGCAACCGTGACAAAAATTCTTGATCTCATTACAAGAGACAAGCTGCTTTGAGTGCTGCATAGCATCAAACCATAAATGTGTGCTGGTACGGACGGTATAATACCTGCCGAGCTTCAAAGCTCCTCAGATGTTATCCTGCCTATGCTAGAGAATATCATGAGGAGGTGAGTAGAATTGATCCACATTCTACTGTTATAGAGAGAAGTCAATATTGTTTCATTCCCAAAGCCGGAAAATGCTCTCATGTTGTCCCAAAGGACATCAAACCTATATGTCTATCATCTTTCCTTTTGGAAACTTGTTAATATCCACATACGAGCTAAGATTGATCCACGAATTTTGTCACCAGCTCGACATGACTACTGTAAAAGAAAGTCAGTGGAAACGGCTCTGCATTCAGCAACTAGCCACATCGAACGATCGATATATTATAGAGAATACACAATTTGTCCCTTTAATTCCGCTATTTATTCTGCAGGTAGACGACTCACTTAGTGAGTCGATCAGTCTAATGCTAAATAGCAGGATAATTAACTCGAAACTGGGTGCGTCTTCTGCTAAAAGATGTGTCGGTAGAGGTACGCCACAAGGCGGTGTCCTTTCTCCCCTTCTCAGGAACTTATTGGTTAACGAACCGCTGTTATACCTGGAAGTCGGTGGTAGCAGGGTGATTGCCTATGCGTATGACGTTGCTATAACCGTCTCACATAAGCATATTAATACCATTAAAGAAATCCTTCACCTAAATCAAAACAATTTTACTCGTTGGGCAGATCGATGTGGATCGGGAGTAAACCCCCAACTAAACGTATCAATTTAGTCTTCTCCAATACTGCACAATATTTGGGTCTCATTTTTGACAGGAAACTATTCTGGAAACCTAACATTCCAGACAGAGTCAAGAGAGCTACATTAGCTTTATTCTCTTGCGAAAAAGCCATTAGGTACAAATGGGGCCTTCAACCTTCAAGACCAATTCTCATCTACGAGGTTGTGGTCTGGTGGACGGCCTTAGACAATGCAGTCAACTGTATCAAACGAGTTCAAAGAACAGCATGTCTGTGCATAAGCGGAGTCCCACGCTCTACTCCCTCTGCGGCACTGGATGTTCTGTGTCACTTGACACCCCTCGATATCTTCGGTAGGCAAGTAGCTACGATGGCAGCTTTTCACCTTAAAACTACACAGTGCAGAAATAATTTACTTGGCCACGCTAATATTCTTCATATCCTCAGAGACAGCATCGATTACACTGTACCCGAACTTTGGTTGGATAATGGCTTTCATATAAACTTTCCCTCCAGATCCTTCTGGTAGGAAGATGTTTTCATGGAGGACAAGTCAATCCACTTCTACAAGGATGAATCTAAAACTGATAGCAGGGTTGGTTGCGGTGTTTTCTCAGAAATGCTACATCAAAGCCTCTCCTTCCGTCTTCCAAATCGCTGTAGCGTATTCCAGGCGAAAATTTTGGCGATCAAAGAAGAAATACGTGATATCTGCAAAGGGTATCCGCATCTTTTCAGATACTTAGGCCGCTATTAAGTCCCTGGACTCAGACTCCTTAAATTCTAAAACCACCCTTGAATGCCGATCATCTCTTACGGAAATGGCAGAGCAGTTCAACCTTCACCTATGTTGGGTGCCGGGTCACAGGGACATTCCAGGGAATTGTATGGCTGACGGACTCGCCAAAATTGGAACTACTCTATTCGACCGGAAAAAGATAGCATAGGTATACCTATCGCTACGTGCAAATTAATATTAAAGCTGGATGATAACAAAAAAACATACGTTAGGTGGGTTATTGGATCAATATGTTTAGCGACCAAACAGATTTGGACAAAGCTGGATCTGAATAGCTCTTAGAGTTTGATCCATCTGAATAGGAAACATCTCAGCGCCATCGTAGCACGATTTCTGTAGAAGCTGCATTGACAAGGAGCAGGAAGAGACAATTCTCCACCAACTCTGAACATATCCAGCTCTCTCCCAAAGAAGAAAACTTCACTTAGGAGCTTTCTTCTATAACGACTTAAGCGATCTAAAGAATATAGAAGTTAACCGTCTCCTACGCTTCATCATAAGCTCAAATTAGTTTCAAGTGTAGGCGGATCATAGATCCATGTGGCATCAGAATGGGCCAATAGGCCTAAGTGGGTTGGTCATTCAAACAGCCATTTCAACTTAACCTAACCTAATGTTAAATATTAAGAATAGAAACTTAAAGTCGTTGTTAAAAATATTCAGGAAACTTCAAGACCAAATGAAATTTAGGAGAATTGAAGTTACATACAGTGCAAAATATAAAATCGGAGAACAAAACAGAAAGATGGCACTTTTGCGCTAGTCGAAGTCGTTAAAAAAAAACATAAAACGTGATGTTAACTAAGCAGTATATAAAACTGAAAAAAAGATATCTGAGATTGTATAGCAAATTTAATGCTAAGCAATACAAATTTTGATATGTCGAAAAACTATTGGTTCGCTGTTTTGTATAAGTGTGTGCAGTCCAGCTGAAGACAGCGGCACTCTTGAGAATTACGAGTAATAAAACAGTTTGTTCTATTTCTTTGAAAATATATACTCGCATAGTAAGTCATGCGAATACCATTTTAGTTTTGCATCGAGTGTCATTCTGAGGTATTTTGCTTCGTTTGCGATTGGAATACAGACCGAGTTTATGAAGTTTAATTAAGGGTAATCCGCTTTGACTTCATCCACACCTTTACATTATTAATAGCGCTTTGTAGTTTAGATGTTGTTTGTTCAATCCCTTTAGCTACTGCTAGTATAGCTGCGTCACCAGTAAACGTAGTTAACCCTAGATCACTAGACTTATTTTCGAGCAACACTGTCACTAAGTACGAGGGTTGTCCGAGAAGTTTCCGACCGAACAATGATACAAGACATTTTTCCTCAAATTTTATTTTTTATTTTTCTACATAGTCTCCTTATAACTCTACACGCTTCTCCCAGCGATGCTCCGTCTATAGTACTTGACGTTTTTCTCTGCAAAATAATTGTTCACGAAGATGGTTGCCTCCTTATTTAACGAAAATATCTGTCCTCCGAGCGCAGTGTTTAGATGAGGGAACAAAAAGAAGTCGCTCGGGGCTAGATCTGGTAAATAAGCCGTATGGTCAAGCAGTTCAAACCGTAATTCATGGATTTTCGCCATGGCAACCGCTGAGGTGTGAGGCAGCGCGTTGTTTTGGTGAAACATTTTTCTTTTCTTTTCTTTTTCTGCAAATGTCGCCATTTTTCCGCAACTTCTGCCTTCAGCTTGGCAAGTAATGATGCGTAGTATGCTCCTGTAATGGTTTTTCCTTTTTGAAGATAATCGATTAAGATAACTCCTTTATTCTCCCAAAAAACAGTCGCCATCACTTTCCCAGTGGCTCGCCCTTTGCAGTCCACTGTTTTGACTGAATTTTTGTTTCGGGCGTATAATGGTGTATCCAAGTTTCATCTACAGTAATTAATCGACGCCAAAACTCGGATTTATTGCGCCTAAACTGCGCCAACAGAACATTGGAAATGTTCATTCGAACACGTTTTTGGTCTAACGTAAGCAAACGCGGCACAAAACGCGCGGACAGCTTTCTCATGCCTAAATCTTGATTGGTTGCAGTGCCTAAATCAGTGGTTGCAGTTTTTGGACGTCCCGAACGTTCATCGTCTCCCAAGCTCTTACGGCCACGTTTAAATTCAGCTGCCCAAAATTTCACTGTGGTAAATGATGCTGCAGAGTCCCCATACACAGACTCCAACTCATTTTTGATTTGCGTAGGCGTATTGCCTTACAAAAGCAAGAATTTAATAATAGCTCGATACTCGATTTTTTCCATTTTCACAAACAACACTCACATCGACTAACTCAAACGACGGTCAACTAAAAACTGCTCATCCAAAATGACCGAAACTTCGGTAAGTAACTGTTAAAAAATGCACAACTAGCATTCACTAGCTTTTATTGACGAGTGCCGCTATCTTTACGTTGCGGTTGCGGAAACTTTTCAGACAACCCTCGTATTAGTCCTACAAACTAACAAATTAAAACCTCAATATTTTGCAAAATCAAAGCATTTATTTAGAAAAAATCTACATCAAGTATGGAATGTCCTCTAAATTAACACATAACTAAACAAAAAGTTTAAAAAAATTATTCTTGGCAGTCGTTTGTATGTTCCCCGCAAATCGCCGTCTTGCAGCCGCGGCAAGTGTACTTGTACGGAATGAGAGACTAATATTTCGTAAAATCTACAGAACCCGGAAGCGTGCGAACGCAATGCGTGTGCACGGGTCACTAATTGGCCGAATTTGGAAGGTACTGAGATACCGGGAAGGGTGCGGCAACGGGAACATATCTAGACAGCGAATGGGTCAGAGTCGCGTTGCCTGTGAGACTAATGTTTAGTGATCTAGGGTTAAAACGATCCCTTCGTCTTACCGCATATTCGATTATATAGGAGATATATGATAGAAGCGGACCGAGAACACTACCTTGCCGTATGCCTGTTTCTTTGAATAGCGAAAACTCCATCCGCGTCTGACATCCGAGTCAATTCTCGAGATACGAGTACGTTAAGAAATACGCCTCAACAAACAATTATGTCGGTGATTCTATGCACCTGATCAATAGCTTCATGTTTGCTTCTAAGCCCAAATTGATGATAAGGCATAAGATTTGGTTCCATCAATATCCGGTAGTTTACGCTTAAGCAGTATCATCTCTAAAACGTTGAATGCAATTGGGGAGAGTGAAATCGGTCTATAAAACTTGTTATCACTTCGTGGTTTATCTAGGGGTGTTTTGGATTAAAGTCATGGCCAATAATAAAACCCTTTTTTGGAGTTTCTTCAGAATGTTTGACAGATTCTTCGTGGTACAAGCTTGATCGGCTCCTCGCCTTTTCCGATGTACGAACATGGCAAGCGAAGAGAATAGGAGAAATTTGGTACGCTGAATATTCGGTCCTTATGTTAGCGTGCTGATGTCCGTCTTCTAAAGCCTGATAGTTTTTTTTTCCGCCGCTTTTCTTGCAATGTTTTTATGACCAGAACCTGATGACTTTTCTTTAGTTTCTGCTTATAAACAAGTACAAGAGCATTCGTATTGGTTCTGCGCCCTGCATTCGCCAGCGGTATGCATTCAAAAACAGCAAGATGATAGACTAAATTTTATCCACTGTAAAAGAGAGTCTGAAACTCGAGACTTAAGGAATCAAGGAAAGATTCATATTTACAAGCACCACTAGAAAGTATTCTTCATTAGTACCTAATCCGAGATGAAGTCTATGCGATGTTTCATTTGTTAAAAAGATATCAAAAGTCGTTATCGACTTCATTTTGATGATACTCTCGACGCTCCATCAGAAACCGAGGCAAGGTCCTTTAGATACAAAGTCCAAAGATTCAAATGCTAATCAATTGAATATGCTATAGATTCACTTTTCAAAACGGATGCAGATTGAGTTGACTGAGGTATAGGTATGTTATATGTATAGCACAGAACAATTGAAGAAGTCACGACAATAAGGGGAAAGCTGGAATACAGGGCTGAAACTAAATTAACTACCTTCTAAAAGTATCTATATATAAATACGTGATACCCATTTTTGTCGTACACTTTTACACCGTTCTACTCAACCGAATGGCATGATACTTATACCATTGGAAAGGTAATTTCGTGTAGATGTGCAGAATGTGATTTTTTTGCCAAACGGTTGAGTAGAACCTTGGTAAACACATTTAAAAAATTAGGTTATTTTACAACATGACAGAAAAAAAAAGTTTGCTCGCCTTTGAAAGTCAATGGTCAAGAAAAGGAAAGATGCTAGGGATAAGCGTATAGTCGAATCGTTTTTGTGCATGTGGTTCATAAGGAATTTGGTTGACTGCTTTGACTCATAAAATGTATTGTTTTGTTTTTTATGTAAGTGTGTGACTGCGAACATCACTACAGGATTGAAAAAGAGTTTCTTAACTAAGTGGGATAGAGACTAAACAAAATGAAAAAAAGAGAAACATAGTGACAAGTGACGACACTTCTGTTATGTACACGAAAACTGTTGCTTTTGTGTTGTGTATTTGCAACACGCATGCACGTTCGGTTCAACAACATTTTACATATGTATATTTTAGTAGAAAAGCTGTGTAAAGGAGAAAGAGCCTTCACATAGCAGGGGAATAAATCATGTTGTGTATTTGTTAGTACCTGTTCACATTGGCGTGGGCAGGACGATTGTCCGAAAGAGAGGGAACGCTTTTTATTGAAGTGGGAAGAAGAAGGGTTATTTCCACTGAAAATCCATTTCTAAATTGCTAAATTGGATAATCGTTGAATTTCAATGATGGGCGAGCCTAGTTTACATAAATGTATTTTGTATGAATGAATGACTTTTCTTAAACTCTGTAAGCTGGACAACAACGTCTCCACAGGAGTCCAGACTCCCAGCTGCTCTATAAGAGTTCTCATTCTACGTTTGTTTCCCTTCTCCTTTAAGGCAATCTCATTAGGATAACAGTTAATCTGTCAGCTACAATAAACTTTTTTTACAGTTTTTTTTCTCTAAAAACACACACACTAAAAGCAAAAAGAATAAAAAAGTCTCTACTCACCCATTTGCCAGAATCCCGATCATCAGCATTTTTGATGAGCAAGAGTGTTCTTGAGAGTATAATTCTCTGCGACGATGGAATAGGATACAGTGCCGATGAATCAGATACCCTGTACCACCTGAAAATACAGAATAAACCGATGAAACACAATATTAAACAAAGAAGGAGAAGGCAAAAAAACGCTGCAAATTATTTATCAATTATCAAATTAACATTATTCCGTGCTTCTTGCCAGGTTAACTACGATTACAACAGCAGGGCTACCATGAATTATGCATACGCAAACAGCAGGCTCATCTCATTATGCATGTTATTCACCAAGGACACTCAAAGTCAATGGGTGCGCTCCATTTGAGCGGAAGTCAAACAAACTCCTGAAGTTCAATATGATGTACGGATACGGATACAGATACGAGTACGGGTACGATTACCGATATATCTACTGATGTACGTGTAGGCTATACAGTGTTGCTGCTGTGTCGAAATCACCACCTCGCTCTCCTCCTCCTCCTCATTCATGCCCCCCCCCCCCCGCTCCTTCACACGGATAGTAGACTCATTAAAAATGTATCAGGCGAAGCACTTCAGCTTGCTTCAAGTGTATTCTTCATGAAAAAGCATAAAAGCGAAGGTAGCTGAGAGAAGCAGAGGGTGTTGTTACTATGTACTTCATCCGATATAATCGTCCTTCGAATCGGTGGAGGTGGATGATAGGTAGCCGATGGTGGTAGTAAAAGTAACGGTATCTCTAGTGCTTTGTTTCTGCCAGGATTAACGTTGTAATTGATTGTTTTTCTTTGTTTTCCTACTTTCAAGATCGCAGAAAGTGAGGGATAATTTATAAGACGAAGTAGTATTCCCAGTGGAAAAGTCAACAAATCCATTCACATCCCTTTCCCAATTGATAGGGATGCAAACTGATACTATCTGGCTAACGAAGAAAATTTGAGTCGCATTGAAAAGCGCTGGAAATTTCTCCATGATGAGCAATAATGATTAAGGCGATTAATTCGAATGTAATACGGATACTTACGTGAAAATTGGAAAGGGATTTCCCTGGATATTACACGGCAAATGGACATCGTTCCCTCGGTCAACGTGGATTTCAATCACAGGTTTTTGATTGGTGCGAGGTGCTAAGTTTTTACTTAGTTCTAAAAGGAGGAATAGACTGGATGGTTTAATCTTAAATTTCCTAAAAATCTTACCTTTGACAGCAGGTGTTATCGAATCACTGCGCTGTCGTTCACCGCTTAGGGTATTGGTAGTGAGGCACGAGAACTTGACCAAGCCATCTTCTGATCGGACAGAGCGAATGTAAAGATCGCCAGAGGAGGAGAGGACCACATACCGTCCGGCTGAAAAATTAATAAATGTTATAAGGGTTTTTTTTTGGATTATGAATTCGCAAAATTGAATAAAAAAGGGTATCGAGTTTTCGCTTAGTAGAAGGATCAATGACATAAAGTCATTAAGTTTTTCCCATCGCTTGCAGAGAAGGATAAGTGTTTAAAGGTTCAAGGCTAGAAAGGCCAGTCCAACAACATCAAAGTATCACTTAGTAACGAACCACCTCCTCGGTGTTTAAAGTAGTTTAAATAAATCTACATATAGCTGACACACAGCTAATGATACTAACTCGTTGGCGTTTCAAATATTGCGATGCTGTAGCAAAGAATATTTTTATCTGAAACTTCTAAAGCACTTAGCATTAATGTTGCTAGAGGAATTTTTTCGAGAAAACAATGTACATGTTCATATGCCGTCGGATCTACTCTAGAATTCGAGCCACTATTCGATCAGAATGCGGATATATTCATAGTATGCGACGTTAGCTTCCCCAACCAATGTCTCTTATGTTTTAAGTGAACACTTGTCGTGTAGACTTTAGTTCACTGAATGCCCATAAATTCATGGGTGGAAGGATATGTCTTTCCATCGCTTCAACTCTTTCCTGAGATACCAAAGCGGAACCTGTGTCGAAGGCACAAGCTCCACCCTTGGTATGAGTCGAAGCCGGCTTAAAGCCTCCTACTGATCTTAGGGTTACGGGACTCAGTACTTTTTCCAACTTCACATCGGGCCAAAACCTACTGAGAGACTTTTCCTGTGTTTTAGGTTCAAACCACAGCCACCGCGACGCTCCCACCAGAGGGCCTACCTCTACAAGTCAGGCCCTGACCAAAGTCCGGATTGAACTGACTCCCATTGTACTATGATTCAAGTCCTGACTTGGACTGACGGTAATCCTGCCACTCAACATGACCTATGACCGGCAGCTTGTACATAACTGGTAACATCGTAGTAATGTTCAGTGACGCTAAAATCTGAAAACCCTTATGATAAGACCATTGGTTGATTTACCCTTGTGGTTTATTAGACAATTTCATTAATGGAAGAAGCTTTGATCAATAGGTAGTTTTTGCGATTTATCGTGCCGCTTTTGCCTTTATCGAGTTAAAATGAGCTCTCCCACCATTGGTTAGGTAACCGACCGCCTGGTTGTTGAACAAAATCGCGAACCATTTAAGTCCAAGATTTCAGATTGATGCTCATATTTCGAAGAGTATGTTTCACAGAGTTTATAGACACATGCATCCGGAAACAAAGCCGAGTGAGAAAACGGTCCATGGTGATTCTAATTATTTCCTCTATTATGCCGACCTTAAAATGGCCGTATGCACACACGCAAGTTTTGCTTTTCGATTTTCGAAGTAGATTTGCACAGTTTGCATACGTTGTTCCGGCGTAAGTCTATAAATAGATAAATGGCAAGCAGAACCCATAATAACAAACCAGCTATCAAATTGGCTGTCTTCGAAAAAGTAGCACTTCGAGAGCACTTCGAAAGAGTGTTTGGACTTGCTGATGCGGAATCGGGCGGACTTTTGGCGTCGATTGGTAACTGGATTTGGATCCCTCGGACTATTATCTCTTTCGAAACCTCTAAAGATGGCTCATCAATAAAAAATTCAGCTCACGCGAGGAAATCATCGACGCCACGGAGGAGTATTTTGCAGACCCCCAGAGAAGTGTATGAAACTGAAAGAGGACTATATTGAATAATATAAAAAAAACATTAAAAAAAAAAAATTTTTAATTCCCAAGGAGGTTATTTTTCACTCCATCTAGTAAAGGGAGATGTTTGGGGTCAACGGTTATTTCGCTGAACGACATTTAATGGGGATACTAATTTATTAATTTAATTTAGCTTGTTGTTGGTGATGTTCTCAGCAACTACTTAGTGTTTACATGATGTAAGTTGACTAAAAAAAATATGTTCGCAATCTCCAATTTTCACCCATTTCCTTCCTTTTACTGACAATAAGAATACTTCTGGTATCAGCATTCATCGAAGTAAGACCTTCTGTTCCCTCTATTACAATAAAAAGATTGAATTAACAACCAACAAAAATTTCTTTTAATTAATATATATTTTTTCCAAATTTGGCGCATAGACTTCGGCATTCCAACATTTGATCCTACACGAGCGGATCATCCTAAACGAACAAGCAATTCACAACCAAAATAAAAAAAAACTTACAACAAAATCAATGCATTTTACTAAACACATACAATAATTGAACATCATATACAATACATATGTATATCATTTTGATACACATGCTGATTACAGCACACAAACCTAGGAGATATCCTTCCACTCGTCAAGATCTTCATTGGCAAAACATGAAACATCATCTTTTACAATCATCATTACTCGAGGTAGGCATGCCTGTCGTAAGAGGCGACTAAAGTCCAAATTCTTATACTTTTTGAAAAAAAATTAAATAAGAACGAAATATGCAATGAACAAAACTGACAATACAACTATACCAGATGGTACGCCAGGTAAACTGGTAAATCCACCATCCTCGGAGGTCGGTTCCATGAATTCTCGGGGAACCATTTATTGCTAAGAGATTACAATTTCATAAAGAGTCATAAAATGGTAAGAACTCCACCATCCCAACCAACAAAAGAAGTGTCAATGTTGGAAGCTTGTTACGAAAAAGCCTGCGTAGGAGGGGACAATTTTAAGCAAGTTAGTGAAAAGCCAACAAGCGAAATTGATAAGTAAAAGCTTGAGTTTCAGCTCCTTAAAGAACAGGTCAATAATAACAATAATACTGAACATATAACAAAAGAACTACACAGCCATACAGAAACACCATTCAATAGGAAAAGAAGGAAAAAATAGAAGAAAAATGAACATGTCTTCGGAGTTTCCACCACCAAAAGTAAACCAGAAAAGCCCAGGAAAGATTAAAAGCAAAAAACCAAACCAATCAAGTCAATTATAGTGCTTTGTATCACGAAGTACGTAGGCTTATTAAATATACCAGAGGAAAGCCAATAAAACCTAATATAGCTCTACTAAATAGTAATGATTTCGAAATTAATATGGAAGTCGAAGAACCCATCAGAAACCTGACAAAATTACTAAATCGGAAAAAAATGCGATGATATTCGTTTGAAAATAGACAAACAAGACCGATAAAGGTTTCTGCAAAGAAGCTACACTTCTCATGCACACCTGAACGCGTTGCGAATGACCTAGAGAAGAAACGCTTCAAAATACTAGAAGCTGTCAACATGCTTAAGTATAAATGCAAAGTACCGCTGTCGACGCTTATGCTTACTTTTAAGCAAGATGAATTCATCAAGAAAATTTATGAAATTAAAGTTATACTAGGAATGAAAGTGCAAATTCATCCTTTGCGTAAATCAAAGCTAGTTCCTCAATGTAAGAACTGTCAAAAGTAGGGTCACAGTCACAAATATTGCAATTCTAGACCACAATGCGTTAGACATGCTCAAGACCACGATACAAAAGACTACATTAACTACATTAGGGAAAAAAGCAACCCCAAAATGCGCCAGCTGTAGCGAAAGACGCCCAGCCAACTACAGAGGCCGTATAGTAGCAACAGACTTGCAGCAGGTAATAGATAACAACCAAAATAAAATGCAAAAACCTGCTCAAAAAGACGCGCCTGAAATCAGACGCGCCTGAAATCTGTATAGGACTAAAATCGAAGGCCTAAAAGAATAAGAAAATGGATAAACCTAAAGAAAATGAGCCCCCAAGCAAAAATGAGAACTTAAGTCTCATAACCGGTTCTAAGAAAATATATCACAAGCCTTCCAGCAATGCCATGGAGGATATCATGCAAAGAATTCTTAACAAAGTGGAAGATATGGAAAAGAATAATTAGAAAATTCTTGAAAGAATATCTTTCCTTGAAAAACAAAACAATAACAAAACAACTGTACCCAAAGGTCGAAATGACTAAAAAATTTCAAGCGAATCTCGATATAAATGAAACTAACATATTTCTAGTGTCCGAGATGCCTTTCCAAATTGGAACAAAATATACCCCACTTTCTCACAATACAACAAGAGGGTTGACTGCAGTTATAATTGAGGAAGGTGTTAGCCACGATGAAGATGAAGAATACCAGTCGTATGAAATATAAGCCAAATTCGTAAAGATAAAAACAAGCAGTGGTCAGGTAACGGTGGCTGCGGCATAGTGTTCCCCTAGCCGTAGGCTGGAAAAAAAAACGTTTTTAAAAGCCTCTTCCGTAAATTCGGAAATACATTCATAAGATTTCAATGGAAAGAACAAACTTTGGGGATCGATATTAAGAATAACAAGAGGAACAGAACTCCTAGAATCTATTAAAGAGGCAATGCTAATTTCCATTTAGCGGAAAATTCTACTTACTGGTGCACAGATAGGAACAAAATCCCGTACGTTGTCGACTTCTTCATAACTAAGAATATCTCTTCAAAAACTACTCAAGTGCAGGAGGGGTCAGATCTTGACTCAGATCACTCATCTTTACTGCTTACACTTGGTAATTAAATTATAACGCTGGAACGCAACCCATGCCTACTGAGCAAGCTAACTGTCTGGATGTATTTCAGATATTTGCTAGAGGAATGCATCGAACTATCGACAACAACAGATACAATAAAAAATGAAGTACAGATTTTCACCCTAGATATACAAAAGGCTGCTTGGGCTACAATGCCTGAATCAAATAGTAAAGTTAAAAGAAACGTATTGCCCAAAGAAATATGCGACATTATATGGTGCACTCCACGATGATACGGAAGTTTTTCATAAGAAACAAATTTAACATTTTCTTATGTTCAAATATATTTTATAAGAGAGCACATTCCCATCTTTTGTAAACTAACTACATTTCTTAACCATAACCGTTAAATTCTGTAAACTAACCTCTTTCATTAGGCGAAAAAAGAAAATTAAACTCATATTACAACTTCACACAGTTACTGCCTCAATTTGATATGAGATGGATAATACGAGTAAGTTGCTTGTACTTAATAAGTAAATTATAGCGTAAGTTATTGTTAATAACTCGACTCTTTAATATAAAGTGATATCCATTGTACAATTGACGTTCAAATTTAGGTAAATTTAAATGTCTGCACGTGACGTTTACTTAGTATTTCTTACGTTTATTAGTACAGCAATCTTTATTCCAAAACAATTATTTGGGATTCAATTAATATCTCTGCTTTGCTTGTTCAAGAAACTTATATTTGTGATATCATGTCTGATAAACGACCATCAACCAGTGCAGTCGGCACGCTGAAGCTTCGCGAAAAGAGGAAGACCGAGGATCCACATTATACCGCTGAGGAAGAGAATTCGCGATCTTCAAAAAAAAGAAAAGAAAGGAGACCCCGGAATAGGTTCTAGTAGCTAAAAAAAACAGTGGACTGAAACAAAAAAAAGGCTGATAATTAGAGCATCGAAAAAAATTCTTCACTTTCAGCAGACACAGTATCTCCATACAAAACAGAACAGATATTTGCTAAAACCGACCACAAAGCTTTTACAGCACTGTTAGGGAATTCGCACGAAAAATGAATATTGCCTTACCAGGAGAACAAAACGTTAGGCTGTCAGTAAGCGATACACAGCATGAAGTTGTGAAAAACGTTTACTATCATACTGATAGGACTTGTCCAGGTGAAAATGACGTTGCCATTTTTTGGTAAAATGGGATAAAAACGGAGTTACAGAAGCATTATTTAACTGTTTACTTGCGAGAAAATTTCAGTATATTTCAAGAATTCCACCCTGATATTGAAAATCAATTTTCAGATTTGGTAGCTTGCGACCTAAAAACGTTTTGCTAATGAAAGGTACACCTTCAGATCAATGTAAACGTGTTACACATGAAAACTTAATCCTAAAATTAAAAGGGCTGGAAATAATTTATTCCAACTATTGGTGGCGTTGAGTTTGATGTGATCCCCAAATGGATTCGAGATGCTGGAAAAATCAATGCGACGATTGTTCAAACGTGTAAGACCTGAGCAGGATTTGCGTTTAGAAGGAGTGGAAGAAAACTTCCGAGAAAAAGTTACGTTTAATGACCCAAGAAACCAGCCCGGATGAGCTTCTCGAAAAACTTGTTAATTCGATTCCTTCCGTAATGAGGCAGATCAATTTAAAAAAGATCCAAACAATCAAAAAAGGTAAAAACGATGAACACGTCTGTGCTCTTCAGGTGTATTTTGTCATGTCTTTTGGCTGTGAGTACTAAAATGAGGTAAAAATTGTACTTTGGCGCCGATCAAGTGTGCTTTTATTTACAGCAGCCAGTTTCTATAAGGACCAATATAAAACGTACATCACATGCTCTGATGCCAAAGCTAAATACAAAGACACGGTATAAGTTTTCCTAAATAAGCTTTTCAATCTCATGAATGAGGAAACCGAAGAAACAACGGCTGAAATGATAAAGACTGTAAGCGAAAAATATATGAAATATAATATTAGGGTGTCCCCTAATTCGTTGACTATAATTTGGGAAATGACTCCTGGGCATATTCTAAGAAAAAAATAGTTCTACAGTAAGGGTCTATCTCCAATGTTGACATCATTTATCGAGGATTTAAGAAAAGGCTTACTTACTTAATGATAAAAACTTAGTATAGGACTTTATTTTTAGAAGAAATACCAGTTTTTATAACAGCGTTTAAATAAAGTTGATATGTTGTTTGAGCCTTCAGATATCCAATTTCTAAGACTGTTGTATTTTCATTGCCCATGCTAATTTTGGAATTTGAGGGCACTTTTCTCCAGAAAGTGATTAAGTTATTAACATAACATTTTACTATTTTTTTCTTATGAAAGTAATAATAGTAAAAAAAAATCAATGCGTTTGCACAAAAACGCACAGATTTTATGATACTTGGAAAAACCTGCAGCAGTTAAAATTTGTAAAAGAGAGTTTTTTTGTTTTAAGCTCCAAAACCTATGAATAAAAAATGATTTTGTGTAGTCTTCGGTAGTTTTTATTTTATGTGTATACTAAAATAGTTATAACAGTTGCTCAAAGTGTCCTCCTTGGTTTTATATGCATGCTAGAGCCCGTTTTTGGATTGCACTGCGAATGTTTATTGATGCTAATTGCTGCCTCACTTTTGATGACGCTTCGAGAATACGATCTTCCAATTCAATTAAAGTTGCTATTTCGGTTGCATAAACAAGTTCTTTCATTCTTCCCCAAAATCTAATACTGTAAGGTCAGGAGATCTTACAGGCCAGTGAACTGGTCCATTTCTTGCTATCCACCGGTTACCGTACTCTTCTTCTTAGCCTCACGACCATAGTGGGCTGGAGCACCATCCTGTTGAAAATATGATGAAGCTAGTTGAACCAGTGGATTGTCCTGCAATAGTTCTGGTAAAGCATTTCGCAAAAACTCCAGATAGTTTGTAGAATTCAGCCTAGGTGGTAGTCTGAAGGGGCCGATTAACTTGTTTCCAATTACACGTGCCCACATATTGACGCTGAATTTGTGTTGAAATGATTTATGTCTCCTTGTATGTGGATTGGCCGCAGCGCACGTGTGAAGATTATGAAAATTTGTGATACCATCTTTTGTAAATTGACATTCGTAGATCCAAAGAATTCTGCTAATAAACTCGTTGTCATCCAAGCTCCGCTCCAGCAACAAGTTAAAAAACTCGAGTCTCTTTTCCAAATCATTGGGAAGCAGTTCTTGTACAGATGTATGGTAGTATGGAAAAAGATTTTCTCCATGCAATACATTACAAATTTTATATCTGAAAACATTGAATTACAAAGCTAACCATCTGATGCCGGTTGATGGATCAGTTGTAACAGCTTCCAGTATTCTTTCATCAACCGAAATTCTTCTTACTTGTGGAGCTCCCGCGTTATGTCGTATATTTGAAACTGATCCCGTTTCTCGAGACCTTCGATATGTATTTCTAAATATTCCTTCACTAGGAAGTCGTTCATGGCGTCTTTTTCGCACTCTAATTGAACTTCGATTGCGCATCCCATAAGCGTAAATAATGTGTGCGTATTCTTGGTTTGTAAGTACAAACATTCCTGTTAACGTTTCTAAGCAATTGTAACATTGGCTTAAAAAAATAAACTGATGAATTAATTCTTTTTCCTAATCTTTTATAGCACTTTTGTCTGGTAAATTTTCCAAATAGGCCTTTATATCCCAAACATAACTCGTTTTGAGAACTTTTAAGAAACAGGTAAGGAAATGACGGTTTTGACAGGCAGCCAAATAAACGAGCACGCTTTAAAACTTTTTAATAGCTATGCAATTTTAAAAAAATATTGGAAGATTAGTAATTCGTGGAAAACCACTCTTACGAGTATGTATTTTCAACTGTTGTTAGAAGCGTTGGTAAAAAACCATAAATTCCTTTTTTTACTTGTTGCAGGTTTTTTCAAGTATCATAAAATCTTACACCAAAGTAAGCCTTTTCTTAAATCCTCGATAAATGATATCAACATTGGAGATATACCCTTACGAGTACTGTAGAACGATTTTTTTTTTAGAATATGCCCAGGAATCATTTTCCAAATTATCGTCAACGAATTAGGGGACACCCGTATATTGAAAATATTTTACAACCTCTCTCGGAAAAGGCATTATTGATGGAGTAGACGGAAACATAAAAAAAAACTGTTGAGGGAAAAAATAATGAACAAGATGATAATTTAGTTGCAAAATCTGCTGAAGACTTTTGCGAATTAGCATTGAGACTAATGTCGAAAACTTGTGTCATTTATGTTCCATCCTCAAGAATAACCGAAATAAAAACTACTGCAGAACCGTAGGACAATGTTAAAGCAGTAGCAGGAACATCTAACATCCGATTCGTTGAAACAGATGGCAAGTCTGTGAAATGCAAAAAAACTGCATATTCGAGGAGAAAACTGTAGTTCTTTATTGAATTTTAATTATGATTATAATTATGATTCTACACATAATAAAATACCATATGTTATGTCTATACGTGGTATGACAATAAAAATTTATATACAAAAAACTACCTGTTTTATTTAATTTTTATTTAATTCAGAATGTAGCTTAGGTATAGACCTACAATGATTCTGTAGGCATCATAACACCAAGTTCTACAGATTCGCTGAAAAATTAAGTCTTCGACGTACATCTAATTTCTTGGTTGACTTCGCCAGTCTGTACGTGACGCCTCTTTGTTTTTCCTTTTTTTTTACGTCAGTGAAAAGATACCTTACAAATCTGACAAACGATACTAGTACAAAATACTCAAACAAAAAAAATTAAAAGGCCCATGGCCTACATTCCACCAGTTAAAAACAGCAGTGGAAACTGGGCAAAAATAAACAAACAAAAGTCTGATCAATTTTTAGAACATCTTGAAAACGTCTCCCAGCAATACGAAGATAATGATTATCTACAACAAACGGAAGAAATGTTTGAAGACGAGAGATTAATTCCAGCAGCAACCTCTAAAGGAATACCCACAGAAGTAAATGAAAAGATCAACTCGGCTCCGGGATTTGATCTAATCACGGGTAAAATTCTAAAAAAAAACTACCTGAAAACGGTACGAAAAAAATACCACAGATAATAAAGCCAGCCGTTAGACTAAGGTATGTTTCACGCACGTGGAAGGACGCGGAAGTTATTATAGTTACCTCGTATCGTCCGATCTCATTGCTGTCAATCCTGTCACAGCTTTTCGAAAAAATTCTTCTGAAATGACTTCATCAGAAGATGCACTGATAACAAACCATCAATTGGGATTTAGAAATAGGTACTCAACTATAAATCAGGTCCACAGAATAACTGATAAAATAGAAAAAAGCCTTGGAAGAAAAACAAATATGCTCTACCATCTTCCTTGATGATAAAGTCGGGCACAAAGGATTAGTCCATAAGCTACAAAAATATTTTCAGAAATAATAGAGTCGTATATAATCCAGAGATTATTTAGATTTAAGAACGATGGTGAGTACTTCGCATTGAAATATTTAAAAGCTGCCACAAACTACTGTTGCAGACGATACTATGTACTGTATTTGCTGTAAGAAAAACCGTGCTGGAAGTTACAAAGAAACTGCAAAGGGCAGGAAATAATATATCTGATTGGACCAAAAAATAGCAAATAAAATTGAATAAACTGAAGTCATGTTAACTTTACCAATAAAAACGTACAATACATACCTGTATACATGCTTAAATAAAAAAGTAGTTCTGCATTCGAACTCAGCTAAGTATTTAGGCATGACTCTAGACTGGAAGTTGCGCGTTGAATTAAAATGGTCGGAAGTGAAAATTTTGTACTCAAATTGTGTGCGTGACAAAGACGAGCCTTTGTCACAAGATTTGGTTGCAGTGAATTCGGAATACAAGCTTTGAGATGTATATTATATATCTAGAGTATGAGTTTCTCAAACAAGTTTAGTGCGTTCACCTGCGAAATAATACGTTCAGAAATTAATGAAACTTGTCCTTCCGAAGTACATAACCAAACTTCTTCTTGGGAGATTAAAAATTTTGAGCATCGTCCGTTTTCGTTTCCTCCATGCGACTGTGAATTATTCCACGGAGACTATTTATCATGGCCATCGTTTAGCGATATGTTATCAGCTGTGTATCCCAATCTCACTAGGCTCAGTCCCGTAAAAAAAGGCAAGAGGAGATGCGTTTCATATATTGTAGTTTCAAAGTTTGCCTTAACTGATAGTAATTTCGATCTCGCTTGGAAAGCTTTTAGTGCTCAGTGTGAAAACGAAAGGATTTTAGTAAATTGTTTAATCTTCCCACTCTTTCTGTTGAGATTGATAAGTCCCTTGAGCAACTTTATCCAAATGTGAATAATTGCCTTGGTGCCTTAACATCTTATGGAATCGATACCGATTTTTGGGAGTCATTTCTAACTTTCTTCGTTTCGAACCGTCTTCCAGAAATCACACTCTCCCTCTGAGAACAAAGGTTTGAAAAGCCGTCAGATATTTCAACATGGAATGACATGAGCAATTTTTGAGTCTCACGGTATAAAACACTTGAAACCATTAGTAGCATTCGACTTTCAACTAAGCCTAAGCAAACTGCCATACATGCACAAGGAAACAGAAAAATAAATATTAATCATGCCATAGCGTATACTTGTATTTTATATCAAGAAAATCACTCCTTACGAATTGTCCTTTATTTACACAAATGCAAGTTCAAGAACAAGCTCAAGCTCATAGGTTATGCTCAAACTGTTTGGTTTCTAAGCACACCACCCAAGCATGTAAGAGTCATTTCACCTGAAAATTTAGCAAATAGCGTCATCACACGTTGCTTCATACTCAATTGAGTTTAAATTCATTGTTTAATAAGCCAGCTTCATCCTACCTTCAATATGATGAAAAATCTCAGCCGTTAATACAGTCCACTGTTCTACCAGCTATGCCTAAGAGGAATACCCTTTTTTCTATATATGGGACAGTAAATATAATTGATCCCGGATCAGAAGTAAGTCTGATAGCCAAAGCTGCTCAAATCCCTTCAGGACTGCCTGTTAACGAAGCTTTAGCTTTGATATCTATCTAGGCTTATCCTACTTTTGCATAGGTTCCAGCTTAAGTCCAATTAAAATCTCTGTTCAACCACTATCCGTTGATAAACCAACGAGACAACTTCCGTCCCAGTCGGTCGAGTCCCTAGACTTGACAAAATTATCGAGTTTCAAATTCGCTGTTCCTCAGTTTTATAAATCCCCTCGGGTAGATCTACTCATAGGAGCTGATCTGTATGCCGACATTATTTTAGGAGGTCTTCAACATAAAATGTTCCTTTGACTAGTCGCGCTCAAAATACCATCTTCAGTGTTGTATAGTATCTAGTTCACTTCCTGCGAGTCAGGGATCAATCTTTACAACATTTCATATCAGGTCTCGCTGGATGATGGGATAAAGCATTTCTGGAACTTAGAGGAGGTAACTGAACTGAAACAGCTCTCTCGTGAAGAGCAGTATTGTGAAAAGTTGTATTCTGAGTCGAAATACCGAGCAGCAGATGGAAAATATGTCGTCAAGTTACCTTTTATAATGCAATTTCCTCAAGATATTGGTCTTGGAAACTCAAGCCGGATTAGTGAGAAACGTTTAGTTTATTGTACTTAGAACGTTGTCTTAGGAAAAATCCTTTGCTAGAATCCGAGTATCACAGTGTTATAAAAGAGTATTTTGATGTATGTCACATGAAGGGCGTGAAAGGTGAAGAACTGATGAAGTCCAATTAAGTCATGCCGCCCCATCATTAAGTGGTCAAACCCGAAAACCCGACCACCAAAGTAAGGGGAGTCTTCAATGCTTCAAATCATTCTGAAAATGTAAAAAGTCTAAACGATGTGCTTTATACAGGTCCTGTATTACAGCAAGATTTGCTGGCCTTAATGCCCGAGTGGCGAAAGTACAAAATCGTTATAAACGCGGACATAGCAAAGATGTATCGGCAGATTCGAGTTCATCCTAGCCACACCCCTTTCCAAAGATTGGGATGGCCGTGGCTCGAGTGGTAGTGTATTGGTTTCCAAATCGGACGGTTCGGGGTTCAATACCAGCCGCGCCTGAAAGACATTCTTTTAAATCCACGTAAATTCACGCAAGTCCAATTGCACTAATAATTTAGTCCCCCCATTAAATGTTGGATGCCACTGAGCCCAAAAATCTTGCTTTTTCTCTATGTCCGAAAATGGGACCTATCACGTGCTCAGATATTTTAAGTGTAGTAATGTAATACCCACTTGAGGGTTAAGTTCTTTTTTTAAAAAAAAAAAAACAAGATTCTTTTTAGACCATTTTCTGATAAGCCCATTCAAGATTTTGAGCTTCAATTGGTTACTTTTGGCGTAAAATGTTCTCCTTACCTTACAATACGTACTTTGTTGCAGTTAAATGAGGACAGGAAAGAGATATACCTTATCGCAATAACTTTTACTCGGATGGTTTACTTGCCGCGTTGAAAGCGCAATCTGAAATTATAAACATCCTAGATACGGCTGGATTTCAGTTGCGCAAGTGGACGGCTAACAATTTCTGATTGCTGGTTTACATATCCAGTGAGAATGTTATCAACGACCAATTTCTTAATATAAGTGATCAATAAAATTTGTCAGGTGATTAAAAATGTAAGGAATATTAGCTTACAAAAAGTCCCTTAACTAGAGCACTTCGTTGTTATTTTACCTCTTGAAGCCGTATTCTTTTTATTTTTTTTTCTGAACACAGCAACAAGGGGAAGAAGTTAAGTATACTTCTTGCATGTTCTCTTTAGTTGTATTTTTCAGAAAACAGGATATTATGTCATTTATGCCTAGCACAAATAGGAATGTGAAGTGCCCCGTCACGATGCCAATATGCTGTCTACAGTCTATCCTACTGAAATACTGCTGGAAAGTCGATGATCTCTAACTGATACCATCTGCAGTTATCCTCATATGAAACTCTACTGTCACCGAAAGCCCTAACCAAGGATGCAGGCGAAAAGCTTTCATCTGAGACCTGCCTAGAAAATTCTGAGGTGAGATGTTAGCAGGACTCAATAAATTAAACCGTCCGATTGCATTCGGAGAAGCCTTCCATTCCCAAACTATTGTAGTTTGCAAGTCGTAAAAAAATCCAGTTAGGGCTTAATTGCAGCGAGGCCATCATACTTGGCAGTCGATTTCGTATTTTTGCAGCAACAGAAATTCTAATAGTCATTGCATCAGCCGTCATGTTGAGAAGACTATAGTCAGACGATAATATGCGTGCGAGGCTATCACGTGCGTATTCCAAACACCATATTTTCTCAAAGGGAATTATATTCTTATCCAGAATTGGGAGATTCAACATCGCATATAGATTAAAGGAAGGTGCACTAGGAAAGCCCCCATGTAGCCGAGACACGCCGTTCCTCGGAGTCTGGTTACAGCAGATATATTTTGTTGAAGACTTAATCCATCAGATGCGTTTGTCAAGTTAGCTTCCTCCTTTTGGTACAGGGTACAACCTAAGTTTTAAGAGCATTTACTGAAGCCTGTTCAGACTGCACCAATCGTCGATCACGTCCGGTCCAGTTGATCTTTAATGCAGACATTCACTTGACATGATCCAACAGTCTGCACAGCTACACATATCATCTGCATACGTCATTGAAAGCGTTAAACAATGAGTCCTCCAATATTCACCATTGTAGTCCATTCAGTTTATCCTTGCTATCATATGTTAACCGCATCCGCAATAACGGTCTTATCTTCACGAGCAGTGCTCTTATTCACAAAACTAGTCATTCATAATGTTATCCAAGTAACACATGCCGTCAAAAATCGTTTTATCGAAAGTACCCGCAATATAGATAAAATGCCCAGCGCGTACTCCTTATTTTCGGGTGCATCTTCAATTCTGTCCAAATATTTTAAAGCGCAGTCACACAAGGTCACATATACAGCTCACTTTCACCTTTGGAGATAGGAGCTGATTTGCAGCTTCAAGAACAGACTACCATGGAAGTCAGCCTCAGGCGTAAGATAGAGAATTTCTGCCTTCAACTCAATGTAGCTGCCATTTGATTTTGTTGAGTGACTTGCTTAAATATTGTACTTTCGCATTAAATACTGCAAAGTGTCTTCTCTCACTTGACACCTCAACTTGGGATACTATTAGAGAGCACCGTTCTGGTTCTGAACAGCTTTATCTACCTTTTGTTTTATTTTGATTATAGTGAAACCATTCACACACTTTGCCTCGGAACGTGTGTAGTTTGTTTTCAGCGCATTCCTCCATTATAACAAGGCCAAGATGTGGCATCCGATTTTGAATTTGAAGTACCATGGTCTGACATTGAAGGCTCCGATAATGCTCAAAGTCGGTTTCTTTGAGGCACTTTCGTTAAGGAACGACTATAAGACTGATATAAGTTAATAAGCTGTTCGATTGTTTTCATTTAATCAATAGTTTTTAGCCTTAAGAAGGAAGAAACAGATATCTATTTCCCATCCATTCAATACAAAATATAAGTCCCATTAATCCACAATTCTATTAACATAAATGAAGTCCCTTTAGACAATCAACTTTAAAACCATCATTATCATGTAAATTCACTCAGCTTCAATGAATTAAAAGGACAATTCGAACGCAATTTTATCAATTTAATGATTTCTGACTTATTAAACCGAATTTCACTTAACGACTTTCATTAATTTTAAAACACACCTACCAACGTGCAATTGTAGTAAACTCATTACCATCCATCACTGTTCATCAATGCCAGGAAACGAAAGTGCTTTCGATTGATTTAATATTTCGTTACGGATTTACGTCTTCCTTATTGAGTTATTGCAAAATACCGGGATACTCCCGATACCAGTACGGATAATACAAAAAACAAAAAAAATCCGCAAACAATATGTAATCCATAAATAAAATGCAGGACATGAAAGGATATCTACAACCATATAGAGAACATTCACTATTGGGTTCACGATACATTTGGCGCGTTGTACATGACATATAGCAAAGCAAAAAATTACAAAAAATAAAAAATAAATAAAAATTAAAGGACACCCGCGATGCACAGGTATGTGATTCGTATGTGCTCGTAGAAACTACTACGGATACTTGAAACAATAATAAAACTTATGACCGTTGGAGCACCCATTTTCGCAACATTTTTATCTGAAATCCATTCAGCACGATGACCGTCAGTAACTGAAAAAAAGTCACTTTTCGACCCATTGATACGGAATACAGGCAAAATACAGATACTAACGAATATCTGCAGGCAAATACAATAGCAAGTGCAAGCACTTCATTCATCATTCTGTTTCCTATGGTGTCTGTCCTGCATTGGCATACTCATCCCCGTTAGCTTTGTTCGATTTTATTAAACGCGTTCCGCTTTTTAACTGCACCGGAATATTCTGTCTGGACTACTCTGACTACCGAGTATGAAGTACACTTACGCCTGCAGGAAATATCGAGTTTTGAATACAAGTGAAAAATATACTCACCCACATCCGACTGATCCGGCAGCAGAACCTCATCCCCCCGATTCCAGCTGGTCACTTTAACATATTGACGAACGTAGTCAGGGATGGTACACTTCATCAGGGCCGAGTTTCCCAAATAGACATCCGTGTTTTCCACTCGTATATGGAAATTTCGTCTGACAACTGCGAATGTAAATATTGAATAAGAAAATACGAATCCCGAACGAAAAACCGTTGCGAAAAGCATTGGTGAAAGGTTGATGACAAAAAAAAAAAACGAAAAACTAAAAAATGGAGAAAAAATAAAATTGTGATTCAGGAAAATCAATTACAAGTCGGACAAAGTAAAGAGGATACCGTGGCAGTTCCAATTGCACTTCCAGATACACACTTTGACGTTGGATTCAAATTGTTGGTAATGTATGATAGTATAGGACAAGGACGTACTAGAAAAAAATTGGTCCAAGTACTCTTACAAGTGTGTGCCTGTGTAGTCGTTGATTAATTTTGCCCCGAGTTATGTGATATTATTTACTGGTATCTGTTACTATTCCCTACGCCATACGGATATACGGATGCACTACATGATTCCTCTCTAAAACTTGTGAAAGTACGTGTACTTCGGTACTTCGTGTATCCGAGCGTGTCTCCGAGCGTGTACCGCAGTATGTGCTGGATGCATGAAATGAGGTGTAGAGAGTACTCGTAGTATACACAGATAACGATGATGATTCGTGAGAGCTGATGGGCTTATGGAAAGTGCTTTCGTGTTAAGTTCCACTTGACAATTTGTTTCATAATTTTTTTTCTCTCCAGAACTACGTCATTGTGAGTTTCATTGTCGGGGTATACATATGTATGTATATTTAATTTTAGGTACTTAAGGGATGGAAGACCAGGTAATCAAGTGGATTTTAATTTTTTAAAACAATTTTTTCCACATTTAGAACGGCTTTTGTAACAATGGGATTTTTACTAGCCATTTTGATGGGAAGAAGTACAATGTTAGAGCAACTAGCAATGCCAATCATAAGAACATAACTTGCCTTACATTCTCAATTGTGTAGCAAACTGCTATCAATTTGTCGTAAGTAAAATTGAAAATCAACAAATGGGAATTTTGGGATCAATCGTTACTTTAACTTGGACAGCTGACCACCAATCTTTAACGATCATGCCTGGTAAGTGGGCTCTGGTAACTTGAAATCCCGATTCAAACAGCGCATTGTATGAATAGTTGAGAAGTGACATAGTATATATGTATATAGGAGCACCAATTTTGTGGCAGGCCACGGTCTTTCTGCTGCTACAAAAATTCCTCCCTCAAAAGACCAGTCGGAGGGTCAGCCGCGTCGCAAGCCCCATCCAAAGCGCTCTACACCAGACGCTGAAATTCTGTACGTATAATCAGAGCCCTCGGATCCATTGTGGAGGTCGAGAGAACTGCGGATATGAAGAGCAAAATAGAGTGGACCAACAACATCCTTAAGGACGGATTACCCACTGCTACCAAAATACTGAAAGTTGCGATTGGACCACTGATCTTTGGAAGAAACCGTCCCGGTTCAAAAAAAGCCCACTATGAAAACCGTCAAAACCTCCCCTTGGCCTTCAAGTGTCACAGCATTGAGGTCTTTTAGCGAAGTTCTACAAGACGCAATAACAATCACGGCGGTCATGAAAATGACACCGATGGATCAATAACACCTGAACGGTGGTAGTTGGTCAGGCTAAAGTTTTCGGGCAACTTCTTGGGCATCATGCGGGAAAACCCCCGATCAAAGATCGCTCGATCTTTATACAAAAGCCATAGATGGATTAGAAGAGGTTTGTCCGGGTGCAAACCGGACAAAAAAGTTGAGCTGGTGCTGATAAGCAACCTGCTCCTCCTCTAACTGAAATTTTTAATTCCTGAATTGGATAGGGATGACTCCAATCTATCCAAGGTGACCACTAAGTCGACGGTCTCAGAGGTGGAAATGAAAATCGACGACGAATTAAAAAGAGATCCTTTGCGATCAGAAGATGAAGATGAGCTCTTGGGTACACATTTAGAACCGGAGGACTCGAACTACACCGTACCGGAGGCTTCTCTGGTAGATTGTAGCAATGATGGCACGGTTTTTTCAGATTACGCTCCATCACTCCAAAAAGGCCTCATCTTGCGGTTATCCAAAAACGCAGGAGAAATCAACCTAATTCAGGAATCATTGATTGTAGGAAGCATTATTCTTGGACTTCGGATACGTTCCGCTATATACAAGAGACGGAGGTAAGATAACACTTGTGTAGTAGTGAAATGTAGCCTTCATGTATTCTTACTTACTTACCTCAGCGACTCCAACACAACTGTTGCCAGACCGGACGCTGCCAAAGACACCTATTGACTGGCATCCGCATATGTTACCCACGACTATATGGCTCTCTTCGGTAACAACCTAGAAGGGGTGGTACTGGAAACTAAAAACTTTCCTCATCATCGGGTTCGACGCTAACGCACATCAGTCAGTATGGGACAGTATCGCCGCTAATGGTAGAGGTGAGTCACTTTTTGATCACAGTACATATAAGTACATTCTTTGTAACATTGGCAATGAGCCGTCTTTCATAATAAAAAACCAACAAGAAATGCTGGATATCATTTTTCTCTCCGAAAACATCACTAAAATGCTAATGAACCCTCTTTTTCAGATCACAGATATATCCAATTCAGTCTGTATGATGCATTCTGGAATTACCGGAAAACTGATTGGCCGAAATATATAGCAACATTTTTAAAACTACTCTCATCTGAACTCTTAAGTCATCAGCGTAACACCAACGAGCTTGAGATAAAAATCAAGAATTTCACACTGGCCCTCAACCGAGTAATGGCTGCTTCCTGCCCTCTTATTTCACTTAGGCGCAAGAAAAAGGCGCACTGGTAAACACCAGCACTGGCACCGCCTCGAAACACTTGCAGGAAACTTTTCAATAAAGCTAAAAACACAAGCAAAGTGACAGTCTGGGACTCATATGAGGAATCGCTCAAAATATAGAAAAAAAGAATTGAGGAAGGCAAAGTGACAAACTGTTGCAAAATAACTGAAACCTCTGAGGAATGGCAGGTAATAAAAATCCTCTCTACCGATCCTACGATGCCTAGCTGTTTTAAAAAAGCCTATGGCTCCTGGACGAGCTTAAGTGATTAATCACTCAGCCTGCTACTGGACACTTATTTTTCAGGTCGCTCCATATTCGCGGCCAGCAGCAACCGAAACAGGACTACTGCAACCGTGACCAAAATTCAAGATCTGATTACAAGTGACAAGCCGGTTAGCTCCATAACTTAAAACCATACAAGTCTGCTGGTCTGGAAGGTATAATACCTGCCGAACTACAAAGGTGAATATCATGAGGAGCTGTGTAGAACTGATCCACATTCCGTTGTCATGGAGAGAAGTCAATATAGTTTTCATTCCCAAAGCTCTATAGTAATGTTCGCCCAAAGGATCTCATACCTATAAGTCTATCATCTTTTCTTCTGAAAACTCTGGAACGGCTGATTGATATCCATATACGAGCAAAAATTGATCCAAGACTTTTGTCAAGGCTCAATATGTATACTGTAAAGGAAAGTCGGTGGAAATGCCTCGATTACCCGAAATTTGTTTGACAAGGACTTTCACGTAAGCTTTCTGGGAGGAAGATGCTTTAAGCCAATTCACTTTTATACAGATGGATATAAAACTGATAGCGGGGTTGGTGGCAGTGTTTTCTCAAGAATTACTAAATCTAAGCCTCTCCTTTCATCTCTCAAATCATTACAGTGTGTTCCAGGCGGAAATTTTGGCGATTAAAGAAGCTTTATCTTGGCTGAAGAAAAACGTGACATCTGCAAAGGATATCCGCATCTTTTGGATAGTCACGCCACTCTTAACTCCCCGGACTCAGTCCCATTAAATTCTAGAACCGCCCTTGAATGCCGATCATCTCTTATAGAGATGGCAGAGTAGTTCAAGCTTCATCTATGTTGGATGCCGGGGATACAGACATTGAAAGGAATGATGAACTCGCCAAAATTGGAACCACCCTATCTATTTTACCGGAAAAAGGTAGCATGGCTATACCAATCGCTACGTGCAAACTAATACTAAAGCTGAATCCTAACAGAAGAACAAATCTTAAGTTAAGACTGTTGGATCACCATGTCTAGCGACCAAACGTATCTGGCCAAAGCTGGATCTGAGTTTGGTCTTTCGAAATAGGAGACATCTCCGCGCTATCATAAGTTTCATCACTGGACACTGTCTTGTAGGTAAAAATGCAAGAGGCCTTGGCGTCTTTACTAATGATTTCTGCAGAAGAAATCGACGAATATACATGCCCAGCTCTCTCCCAGTCTCCCACGCTTCATCAGAAGCTCGGAATAGTTCCAAGATAGGAAGATCACAGATAAACATGGCATCACAATGGGCCAATAGGCTTAAGTGGGTTGGTTTCTCCTACTTTCGGCATCCCCGCGAAACTCGACAGATTGATGAAGTACACCAGCTCTTTCGTAAAGGGAGAATTAGTCTCACCAATAACTTTGACGTCAGAAATGAGTTAAGAAATGTGATGAGCAGTTTTATGACAGAGGTTTTGAAAGGATTTTAAGAACTCGCAGGCCAAGTCAAGAAGTACAATCTTTTAAAAGTCGATGCATTTTAGCAAATGCTGATAATATTGACATTACTGACAAAACATCTTCGATAACTCTTGCAGAAGACAAGCTTTCCACCAACAGTGCTTCATTGAAATCGCCAGTAGCATTCCGCCCATTTAAACTTTCAACCGTAACACCCATCTCGCTATAAATGCTCATCAGTATCCCTCAAGCCCATTTTCGGACGTACTCTAAAATATCGTGATGCGTTCCTAAGCAGTTCGTATGACCTTCCCTGCCGATCTCTCTATTTCCTGGACATTTAAAAACAATGTACATCGGTACATGTCCTCTCTTCCTCCCTAAATTTCCTTCTCCCGCTCTGTGTACAAACATTTTAAAGGTACACGAACCCCTTACATATAAAAGAAAAACAAAAAAGATTTTTCCTTCACTCGATCAAATGTCAGTGATTTCTATGTGTTTTTGGAAGATCACATAGAATGCACAAGCATTCTCTATTATAAGCATAGAGGGAAAGTGGTATCCAATCTTGCTTGGCCTTACAGTAAAATAAGGACAGAGCTGTTTAAGATTGACCTTGATTAGGATCGTGATTTCAGGAGAAGCTTCCGAAAAGGTGCTTTAAGTTATATCATGGATATGCGAAGTGATAAGACAAAATCATATAATGTCTACTATCACCCGAATGGGTTTTGATGGCCGGTGACGATTAGTTTACCGCAAATCGATATCTTTTAATTTGCCTATCTGTGCTGTGAGCTTACAATTAATTACAGTTGCCATACAAAAACGAATGGTTGTTGCAGGAAATTATGAATTTACGTAATTTCAACAGTTCAACCAGAACCAGAATTATTACTAGCGGGGCCATTGATAGGGAAACTGCTGATCGTCATATAACTTTGATCACTTGGATTACCAGTGGTGCTCTCCGGTAAATGCATGACCAAACCTTTACTCATCCAAGCTAAAATGGCAAGAGCATGCCGGCCAGTAGTACAATACTGGATAACGACCGTCGGATCTGCAAGTGTAATATTAGGACCCTTAACATGCAACGTGCAGTCGAACAATTAGCAGACGTCCTAGATATGCAGATATCACCGCCATCCAGGAAGTGCGATACGATGGGCCGAAGATAAATAGTTAGACGCTATATGGTGATTGTATACAGAAGAGCAACAGAGCTTATATCGATACGTATGCTTCCGATACATGAGCCAGCGTCTTATGACAATCATGTCAACCCTAATATGCGCTCATTACCCCAAGGAAGACAAGGACGACGTCACCAAAGAATGTTTCTACGAGCTCCTCGACAACACATGTGAACAATATCCATAGTATATAAAATCGTTGTAAGGAGGACATCTTTGGTAAGACGTTGGTAAGCATAGCCAACGCGACACCGCGTCCGGCAAGGGACTAAGGCTTACAGACTTTGTGGCGGGACGAAATACCAGTAAAGCCAGCACACGGTTTCCTCATCGCAATATGCTCAAAGGGACATAGCGCTCTCCGGATCATGAAACGCTAAATAAAATTTATCAAATTGCGATCGACGTAAGATTTGCCTTCAGTTTTCTGGACGTCAGAGCCAAAATTAACTCGGATCACAACAATGTTTCAGCCAAGGTACGAATGCGGATTTTCCAAGCGCCACAGCAACTGGGCGAGGATAAAACGTGAAAACGGTGGAACCGCAAGAGACTGCAAGAATCTTTGTCCACCACGTACCCCGAAATCTCTCGGCAACTCCTTTGCCGAGTATCGCACACCTGTGGCAACGTGCAATCAGAGACCCCGGAACTGATGATCTGGCTTTCACTCAATCGCCACCAAGAAATCACTGCTTCGATGAAGAATGGCGGCCAGTACTTGTAGCGAAATAAGAAGTATACAAAGCGACGCTGCGGCGAAGGAAGAGACCCGCTCGTGAGCTCTACAAACAGAAGAGACGGGAAGAACATCAGCTTTCTAGATGAAAAAAAAGAACACGAGAAGCGCACGATCGACCATATTGAGAAGTTGTACTCCATAAATAATGTACGGAAGTCTTACCAACAGGTAGACACCTCTAGAGATGAAGAGGCAAATTTTGTAGTAGAGTCACAGTCGATGCTGACTTAGAAAACTTTTCCTGCAAACTGCATAACGGCGGCAAAGCCCAGCAGAATAGACTAATCAACTTAAAAGGATGAGGTAAGGATGGCAATATCTAAGTCGAAATCAAACAAAACAAGAGAACCTCACGGCTTACTGGCCGATGTATTCAAAGCTAATAAAAATTACTTGGTTTAGAGTATACACCAACTCATTTCTCAGAGCTGGTCAGAACAGTATATGCCTGATGGATGAAATCCCCGCATCGTTTGGCTGATCCACAAAAAAGTAGACCCCCTCAACTGTGCCAGTTATGGAGGCGTTATCTATGGTGCTGTGTGAACATCTGAAACCCTTTGTTAACAACCTGATTGGCTCCTATTAACGCGGTTTCCGACCGGAAGGGAATATATTGGATTAGAAGTAGCAGACAAGAGATCATTATTAAAAATTAAAAAGAGTGTCGGAGACAGAACGGAGCCCTGGGGCACACAAGCATTTATTTTGTGAATATCAGACTTGAAACCGTCCAAGACAACTTGAATTAAAAGTTCTGAAAAGTAATTTCTAATCTAAAAGCACGCATTTTCGACAAAAGAGCCTGATGCTAATCTATGTCAAATGCCTTCAAAATATCAAGTGCAACTATTTTGCTTTCCCCAAATTGATGCACGCTTTGGCTCCACTTTTCGATGAGACATGCCATCGGATCACTAGTGGACCTGGTCATTGAGAAGTTTTCGCGTGTCGAGATATTTCGTCGGCTGACGCTTTATCAGCGCTTCCATGTCCTTGGAAAGTACGTCCCTTCGTGACGTACCCGTGCAATCGGTCTGTAGGAGGAGAGACTAGATTCGCCTTTTTTAGGGGCGGGCTGGATAAGTGCTGTTTTCAAACTTCTTGAAAAGAGTCCTAAGTAAAGAGTAGGATCGATGCAAAAGCTTACGTAGTGCTTTTGCCCGCGTAGACGAACACCTCATCGGAAGAAGTGGAGTTATACTAGGTGGACCGGCAGGTTTAAGTAAGTTAAGATCTTTTATTGCTATTGCTACTACACGAGTGCGAAAGTGGATTCGTCCCAATGAACATTGGACGCAGTCAAGTGTAGGCGCGGACAAAGCACAATCTGAAAGTGTTGAGGTGGCCACAAAGTGTGTCGTAAGCAGATTGGATTTGTCTAAAAAGCTGATAGCTGGAATGTCATTATAAATAAGCTTCGGAATAGAGGATGAGGCAGAATTTCTGATGTTTTTGGATTTACTACCTTTGAGACATTTTAATATTTTTTGCTTAGGTTTTTGGTCATATTGAAATTACACACGATTAGGAAAGACGTTGCAGGCATTCCTGGCTCGTTTGAACTTTTTTGGGTTTTCCTCTATCGGGTTGGTCTTGTAGAACCGAAAAAATACGTTTCTCTAACCCTGTCAGCCTTTTCTTTTAGTTTGATACTCTGCATTCGATGAGAGATAAAGGATCTCATATCAGCAGCGGCATCCACGTCGTTATCGAGGAAACACAACGACCAGTTAAAATTTTTAAAGAAGATGTTAAGCTCGAGCGAATTGCTTTCTTGTATTGCCATAGGGTTATTTTAGATATCTTTTCTCTAACTGTGTGGTCAGTGTTCAATAAATTTGGAATTTGAAGCACATGTAATTGAATTCCGGATTAGAACAGGAGTTACATTGCGGTGGAGTTTGGTAAGCTACATTACGACGCACATCACAGGTATGAGCGGGGTCTACCTGTGTTTCACTAAGTGACAAAACAGCTGGTCTGTATTTACAGACATGGACGTACGCAGAATATTTCCTTTGTCTACTCTAAATTTCCGAGCCCTTATTGAAAAAGAAACACAAAAAAGACAAGCACTAATAATACTACTCGTAAGCTAAGCTGCGACCTGGCTGCGAAGTGAGAAATTCCTGATGTTGTATGACAAATACAGCAACGGCAGTGACCGAGTGCAAGCAACAGTACTTAAGACCAAGATCGAAAAAGCTCGGTAAAACAGAAGAACAAATAGTCAGACTTTGTGAGAATTATGGAAGATTGAAGAGGTTATCTTTTAGGACAAATACTCTCTGCCTAATATCGATAGCAAATTAAAAAAATTAAGGGCGGGCCCAGTATTTCACGACTTTGGATTTAGCTACTAATAAATCAAAATCCATTAGAAGGATATGCATAAAACTGCATTTGTAGCAGCAAACGGATTATATGAGTTTACTCGGATACCTTTTGGCTTCAAGAATGCCCCAGCGATGTTCCAAAGGCTTATGAATGAAATATTAATGGACCACATAATCAATATCTGCGTTGTCTACCTCGACGATATTTTGATATTTTTCACTAGTTTCGAAGAACATCTCATCGCTATTGTTGTACAACTATTATCAATGTTCAGTTGATAAATGTACTTTTCTCCAAAAAGATGCAGTAGTTTTAGGCAACCCGGAAAAAGTTAGATATACTTTAAATTATTAACTACCACTATCAGAAAAAGATGTAAAACTCTTTCTTGGGCTCACTAAATTTTATCGAAAATTTGTGGGAGGTTATTCTAAAATAGCGTATGCGATGATTAGGTTTTTGAAAAAAAGTGCAAAAATCAATAGTAGCAATCCCGAATACGTCCAGGTCATGGAAACACTAAAACGCAGTATTGTAAATTATCCTAGACTCGGATTTTCATTATTTACCGATTCAACGAATTTCGCTATTGGCGCTATTCTTACTCAAGAAGGTCAGCCAATATGCTATGCTTGGAGGTCCCTCAACAACCACGAAAAAAATTATTCGTTCAAAGAATCCCTGTCTTCTGGGCAGTAACTTATTTTAGGCCGTACCTTTGGGGAAATAAATTTAAAATAATAACATACCATCAACCAATTAAATACCATAATAAAAAAATACAACGGAAAGGAATTCTCCTCTAGAAATCAGAGATGGGGAAACCTAAGGGGAAAAGACAATAAGGTAGCAGATTTCCTGGGTCGCATTAAGGATGCAGATCAGTTAGGTGATGACTCGTAATCCAAATCGGCTACAATTCACTCAGCTGCTGAGCAAAAGTATATCATTTTCCAATAAAGGAAGAAATAGTAAATAAATATAATACTCATGTAATTTTATCTAATTGTGTTTCTGTAGGTGAGAAAGTCAGTCATGGTAGAAGAATTATTCATGTAGATACGACTAAAAATCAGTCATCTTCATCCGAACCCTCACTAAGCTAAAAGTAGGTACTTACACGCAATCGTCGTAAATATGAATACACAACAATATTCAATAATACCTGATAAAACTCTTCAGGGGCAACCAAACCGTTTCATTCCTTAAGTGTAACCTAAGGGCCCTGAAAATAAGAACGGAAGCAAAAATGTGTAAACAAATTTCCCCCTTTCATACAAAAGTGCGATACCATTCTGGAACTGTAAAAACCTATAAAACTTAAAATTTAAAAAACATAAATTATACTTTACTTATAAATTTAGTCAGTGAAATATCCAAGGTTATAGGAAACTGCCAAACATGCCAAGAAGGCATTCGAGACGTCTGAAACACCAATAGAAGCGAACGACATTTTGCATATGGATATTTACCACTTTAATAAACTCTTTTATCTCATATTTATTGATAAACTAACAAAAAAAGCGTATGCTTTTTGAGTTAATAAACTGGAATGTATTGAGGAACAATTTAATAAGTTTGGAAAGTCAAAAAAATTATTTGCGAAAACGAATTTAATTCAGAAAACGTGAAGGAGATTTTTTTTAGAGAAAAAGAAATAGAATTTCACATTATTCAACCGAGTTCTCATACAGGGAACGCCGACATTAAACGTTTCCATTCAACTTTGTTTTAACTATGAATCCCAAAGATCCATGAATCAGTTAGAATTTATAATAACATGTTTCACTCAATTACAGGAATGAGACCAATGGAGCAGTAGAAACAGAGCCGAAAGTTTCGAAAGAAAATATTAAACAGCATAAAAACCATATTTTGAACAGGAGGCATTCAAGCAGTGAAAATTATCATGAATTAAGAAGTAAAGGTTTTATAATGGCCTTACTACAGAAAACAAAAATTATTGAATGTATGTTACACCCAAGAACAGTTAAAAAAGCCAATAAATTGGAAGGGTTTTAATTTGGCTAATGATGTGGATAATGATGATGGCAGGAGCTGTAGCGGAACCAGCTCCTCTAGTAACCCAAATTAAAACTAAACGAGGATTTACAATTCTTAATAGCGGTACAGAAGAACTCATCAATAATACCCAAACGATGGTATTCATATCATGGATATCATTAAAATAGCAGTCGAATCTATGGAACAAAACTTGCGAAAACTGAAAATAGAAAACAACTCCACAATTATTACCGAAATTATAAATGTGAAAGCAACAGTTAGAGCTATATTATCCACCTTTCGACAAAACAGAGGTCTCTTAAACATTATTGGAACCGGTCAGAAGTGGTTATTCGGAACTGTGGACGACTATGATAAAGAAAACATTTTAGAGAATTTTAAAGTTTTAGATACTAATACAAAACAAAGCTGTAGAAAACGTAAATTAACAAAATGAAACAGACAGACTATGCATGACATTAACAATATTGAAGTAACTATAGAAGAAGATAAGAAACATATAACTGAGATGTACAATAGTATATTACATCAGCAAAGAAATTTCACTCTTAAACTATTAAAACCTGACGAGCTGTTGAAATTAAAAAATTTAGAAGACCAAATTTGATAATATTCTTGACAATATAGCATCCGTCAAATAGGATATAGTATACTACACCCAGGTTTTCTGGGTAAGAAGAAATAGCTTATACAGATTTAGATTTTTTTAAATTAAATAGGTTAACAAAACAAAATTAGTCTTAGCTGTTAAGTTATCAAAAAATTTAATTACAAAAAATGATAATGCCCATACCAAATAATAATTTTACTATAAAGAAGTAGATATTACTGCTATAGATCTTATGGAGGTAAACAGATTTATCTTTATATCAACGTTTTAAAGTTTTTCGGTTCAGCTATTGACTCTGATAATAATACTTTATCATAATCGAGCTAACCGCTGTTTCCTTGTCTTAAGGAAGCAATTGAGTTATACGGCCTTGTCTAGAAACTACAAGGCGCCCGCAGATAAGGCTGCGTTGTCCAAAGACCGTGTTAAGTGGAGATTTTCATTGATTAAGGTCATCAAGTAAGTAAGTTTGTATATTTCTTCCATTGACAGCTTTTCTATCTATTATGACATGACTCTTCAGGTTAAGTCAATATTACTGTATGCATTATCTACAGCTAAAGAAATTGCAGTGAAAAGAACATAAATACAAAACCATCGACTAATTCTTTGTCTGATAGTATGCTTCGCTAAATCAGTTGGCAGTAAAATACATGGCAACGCAAGATATGAAAGACTGCAGTATCTCATGCACGAAGTATAAATGGTTGGGGGGCCTCTAAATAAGAACCTGAGCTGACATTTAGTAATATGTCATTGACTTCCTTATGTTGTTAAAAATGTAACAATATTGCTTCTGGCATAGTAATAATCAAGTAGAGAACATTTTTGAAAAAAGAGACAGTGCCTGAAGAGCAGATCCATAGATACATTTGAGAAAAGTATTGACTCTGACTACTAGTATTCGTATATCAAACTAAATACCTTGTGTATTCTGTCTATTTGATTACTCAATGCAGGCCTTGGGTATATAAGTATTCCTGTATGTTACCTAAAAAGATTACATTTACTATTAAAAGCGTAACAGTAACAGTATTTTCAGCTCCGACTATTGTAGCAATAATTTAATTAAATTGCCCTGGGTACTCCTATAGGTAACATCAGAGTGTAAAGTACTACCACCATGTTCCAAGTGTGTATCTGAACAGATTGCAAGGATGTAATTGTAGGTATCTATACTATAGATACTTATATGATTATCATGGTTTACCTGCTTGCACTCGAACATTTCGACTTAATATTGTTCCAGCATCATTGCTAGCCTTGCATCTGTAGGTTGCCTCATGCACATCCGTTCGAAAGTATTGCGCTAGAAATGGCGGGAAATACAGAGTTCCGTTTCCTGGTGTTTGTCTACAAAAAAAAAAAACGACAACAATGTAACATACAACAATTCAAAATAAAAGAAAAAATTTCACAGAAAAAAATAAATAAATTCAAGTGTTCTTCTGGCGAAGGAAAATAACAAAAGTAAGACAAGAAATAATATGAAAAAAAAGATACTTTTAATGAATTCAGCAAACTAAATGTATGAGAGCAATAAAAGCAAAACCAAACGAAGTGAAAAGAACAATGGCTGTCTTTCTATTAGAGGAATATCTGACGCAGAGTTGACTGCCTTAAGTTAATAAAAAGTACCAGACAATATCTCTGCCTGACAGCGCGTACGAATGGCATTCGTACGTCTATGCTCGTACATACTACATATGATACACAACTGCATCAAGTAGTCCTTTCAGGATATTAATGAATTTTCGGTTGGATGCTGTACGATACTGAGCTACACAGATGCACGTATACAGATACTTGTATTTACATTAGTTCATCTCTGGTTTGCACAGGGTTCATAGATTTACAAGATTAAATGCAAGTGTACTATAGATAATGCAATATTTTTCGATTACTGTTTGTGTAATTTTTGCTGATTGGAATTTGTTTCAATGGAGAGTATACTTACTTGTTTTTTGATTTTGAATATTTATGTAGGTAAGTGGAGACTAGAATTAGAACAGAATTGATTTTTGAAGTCAATGACTTTTCCTATATTTTGGATGTAAAATTCTACATATAAGGACTGAAACGATTAAATTTGGAAACTTCAAAGTAAAAAAAAAATATTTTCATAATTCATGTAAATTTTTTTTATTTGCTTTAAAACTCTGTTTTTATTAAATTCATTCACAATTACAAAAAATAAAAAAAATTAATTGGGTTCCTATTCTTTCCTCAACTTCTTTCGAATGTCCTTCATAAGGTTGGTGACAGTTACATCCGTGACCTTTTGGACGCTCTTTTCCATTTAGCACTAAAATCTTTTACGTCCTTTGCACGCTACTCACTTTTTCTCAATTTAGCTTTGACCAAAGCCCAATACCTTTCAATGGGACGGCACTGTGGAACATTGGGTGGACTCATGTCTTTTGGGACAAAGTCGACATTTTTAGCAACAAGAAAGCTCAATGTCGCATGAGCATAGTGAGCTGAAGCTAAATCTGGCCAAAATAATATTGAACCGTCGTGTTTGTTTAAAAAAGGAATCAACCGATTTTTTAGGCACTCGTTAATGTACACTTCTCCGTTAATTGTTCCCGCTGTAATAAACGATGAGCTTCTGTGTCCACATTGGCAAATGGCATGTCAAACGAGATATTTTGACCCGAATTTTTCCATCCCAATCGATGTTGTTGATTGCGGAAGAATCTCAGCTTCAAACAAGTTGTAAAAGTGCGCACCTGGAAGAGTAGTAAAGTCAGCTTTGACATAAGTTTCGTCATCCAAAACCAAGCACGCTTTCTTGTTGCCGATCAACTCGTATAGTTTTCGGGCTCGTGTTTTTTTGCTTTTCAGTAACTTTTGGTATTTTTTATTTTTTTCGTGTTTTTAGACCGTTACGTTTTTTAGATCTTTGTACCATTGTTTTAGTTAGTATTACATTTCCAAGCAACATCTCTGGATGACATAGTCCGGTTTTTTACGATGGTACCCACTATTTTCCTGTCCTTTTTTAGCTCCACTTTTCTGTTTTCACTTAACAGTCAACGCCTCCAAATATCGTTTAATAACAGAATCCACTGTACTGCGTGCTATATTTGAATTTTTTGCGATGAAATGGTTTGGACGCGAAGTATTTTTGAGCCATTTGTCGATGATCTTCTTACGGCGTTCCTCTTGACTCATATTTTATAAATATTTTAAACCGCACCGAACTAAAATCAATAACAAGCTGAAACTAGAGAATATACAGGCTAATTTGGGTACAAAATGGGATTGCAATTTTTACGCATTGGAAATATAGCCCGTATTAAAATTTACAGATTTTATCCATTTCAGTCCTTATCAGACAAAGATCCAACCGATTCCAGAAAATCGTTTATCTGGAAATCATCAATCAATCAATCATTTATCAAATCAATGTTTTTGGTTTCATTCATTGTAATTTATTCGGTTGTGTCAGTATCTTAAAATAGTTAACAAATATTACATTATATCAACCAAATCTGTATCTTGAATCCTTTATGTTTTCGACAACATAGGAGCAATGAAAGTTGAGGAGGCCTTTCGTACTAGAAATGCGGATATTAGGATTGAAAAAGAAATAGATTAACACCAAACGAAGTCTTCTTCGCTATTTGTTTGACTGTGTGTAGTCCCGCATAAAGCATTTCATTGCATTGAAACGGAAACACGCGGCTCGGATACGAACAGATACTTTGTTGACGACCACTGCCTATCGACGATTAGATTTCAGATCGTCAAGATTCTTCACAAAATAAAGAAGAATGTCTTCAAAACTCTAGGAGTAAGTGAAATTAGGTTGTAAAAATATGGGGTCCATCGACTGATCGAAAACATACAACAAACTACGAGTAGATCGATTACTTTTATATCTTAGATGTCCGTAACCAACATGGATATGACTCCGAGAATAGAGGGGGACCACAATCTCATGGTCTCGTACTTCATCTTTTATCAGCAATCTATCGAACTTGCTAAGGATACTCTGGTATAATGATGACCGGCTCTGGAAATCCAAAGAACGCCAATAGATAAGGGACCACCTACAACCGGCAGCTTTCTGGGAACGTCGACAACTGTTTTTATATCTGAGACGCCATTGTCGCCAGAAGGAGAAAAAGCTGAAGTAAATGGTTGACACCGGACACCTAGGGACGGATCGACAGAAACTCTCTACAGACGTCATTATTCTCAGTAAATATAACAACATTTTTGGTATCAGAAAACATAAAAAAAATTAAAAATAATTTTTCTTCCAAGATGACCTTCCGGCTATTATAATCAGAGAGTATGTAAACCATCTCGATCCTCCTCTCCCTGCCCTATTTAACCAGTCTATTTCAACACGTACGTTTCGTTGCCTTTGGAAGGAATCTTGTATCATCATTGACGATAAAAAAGGAAGTTAGGCCGAAGTTAATAATTACAGGTCTCTTGCACACCCAAACTTTTCGAAAGCATGTGAAATCAATCAGCACTAGCGTAATTGAATTCGTCTCTGGGACGCTTTGGGCTTTAGAAGATGGTAACGAAGTCGATACAATTTCAGCATTCGACAAAAATTCTCACCATCTTATCATTTTCAAACTAAAGAAAAATAACTAGGTTTTTCCCCCAATTTGTAGCATGGATTAAGTCCTATTTAGAAGACCGAAAGTACAGGATCATTTCCGGATCATCAATATATGATCCCATTAAAGAAGCATCTGGTATTCCTCAGGGTAGTCATCTTGCACCAATAATATTTATCATAACAATAAACGATATAAACTCCTTTTTAATGAATTCTAATCTTTCTACTTTCGCTGAGGAAGTGAGAATTTCCAAAGTCATTTAATTTTTTCAAGTTTCCTGTATGGTGGAAGCAAAATAAATGCCAAGCGATAGCCTGTTCCAGCAAAGATCTACCATGACCTCCCAGAAACTACTCTATCTGTGCTAAGCTAATTACGTCCACTACCGAAATACGGGATTTAGGAACAATTTGTGACAGAGGACTAAATTCCGCCTCACATATTGACAGCATTATTATCAAAGCTAACTCCGCAATTGGATTTATCACACGCTGTCCAGAAGAATTTCCAAACCCTTATCTTACATAGTCCCTGTACGTCACTTTAAATATTCTAGCCATGTTTGGTCACCCTATAAACAAATCCACATTCAAAGTATCGAAGCCGTCCAAGGTAGATTTATCCATTCTACCTTGAGCCGACTCATATGTATTCGAAAATACTCTAAATTACCAGTTCAGTTTTTTTTTTTCAGTTTAAATGCATTTTTATTTTCTTAATTAATTTACTCTTACATGCTAGACAAAAAAATGCTTAAAAATTAGCTTAAATAACTTACAAATAATCTTAGACTAACTTAATGGCCCCATGCGGGCACTCTAAGTTAAACCTAACACTTAAACTAAGTCTTTCGACGTATATTACTGTTTATATTTAATTTTATACTTACATGTTAAAACTAAAACTAAGAAAATAGATTTTAAGCAAAAACTTAGTATATGGACATTTTAATAGTATTATAAAAACCTAAAACTAAAACTTACAAACTACCTAAGAATAAGTCTTAATCTACTTAACCTACTTACAACTAATACGTACACATATATATATATATATATACACATAATGCGTATATACTTAATATATACACATATGCACATACATACACATATATATACATAAACATATATATATATATATATACATGTACACACACACACATATATATATAATTTTTAATTTTATTTTTTTTTGTTATTTTTTATTTTTATTTGTTTTTTTTTTTGTTTTTATATATATATTTATTTTTTTTTTCTTAAAAACTAACTTATACCTACTTAAAACTACGTAAGCCGGCCATGGCTAGGCTGGCCCACTTTGCTTCACATGAAGCTACCTATTACTTGAGGAATTCGACGACGAACCCTCCCCTCCTTCAAATAGCCACCAAAATTGTTGGTGCTGCCGAGCAACATCCCTCATGTCGCGACTCCCTACCGCCCTACTGAACCGGAGACGCTCCGCACTGCCATGTGCGACGTCTCTGTCGTAGTTGAGTCGCCTGTCCGCAGCTGTTCGAGCAACGTGGAAGATTAGCGGCACAGCCAATCTGTCCTGGATCAGACCTTTACTATCGAGGTAGAGGAACGCTTCTGGAGGAACATTGCCGTCAAAGCGAACTCTCTCATGATACATATAATTAGGGTAGTAAGCCCCAGAGATCAGGTTGTTCGACGATGTCATTGCTCTTGCAATGTGCCTTCGAGTCAACTTAATAACAAAATTGTCCACTCTTATTAGGTTCGCCCTATTGTACAAGACCTCATTGCGATAGAATTTTATGTACTCAGACTCTGGTGTTCTGTATAAGCGAAGACAAGCCCTAAGGCAAGCCCTCTCAAACACCCGAATCTTTTCCAATAAACTTGCTCTCACGTTGAACCACACGGGACATCCAAACACAAGCATAGGCCGGATAAGGGCCATGTAGCAGATCACCTTCACCCTCGCATCGAGTTGGCTGTTATAAAACAGTCTCCTTGTAAGGGCAAAAGCACCTCTGGCTCTGGCCAGAGCAACATCTATATGTTTGTTAAAATACAGATATTGATCTAGCCAGATCCCAAGGTATCTGACTACATTTCGACAAGCAAGTGGCTGTCCATGTTGTCCGACGATAGAGAACTTCCGCCAATTCTTTCTGGTATCCCTAGAGGCCCCAGACAAAGGCGTCCTAAACAGAATGGTTTCCGACTTCTGAAAGTTGATTTTCAACTTCCAGTCATCGCAATATCGCTTAATTTTGTCGAAGTCACGTTGCAAAAGTGTATTAATGACCTCAATCTTTGGACCAGATCTGTACGCAATTAAGTCGTCTGCGTACGCTATGGCATGGTGAAGTGAACCTATCAGATCACTTGTGTAAATGTTGAATAGGATCGGCGAATTTACCGCACCTTGTTGCAGACCGTTTTTAATGTTAAATCTTCCAGCAGAAGTCACATCGCCATTTTTCACGATGAACTGTCTACTGGAGAGCATATCAAAGAGAATATACAGCAGTGGTTTACTAATGCCCAACCTGTCCAGCTTGAAGAAGAGTCCCTCTAACCATACGGTGTCGAAGGCCTTTTCCAAGTCAATCAGGCAGGCACCAGTGCACTGTTTTTTGCCTTTGTTCCATTGGATATCAGAAACCAGTTTAGACGCAGCATGAATGATATCATGCCCCGCCTTGAAACCGAATTGATTATCCGGAACTATATGTTTGTCCTCAACCCACTTAGTCAGGACTCTATTGATCACCTTCTCGAAAACCTTACTGATGTTTGGAAGGAGACTGATCGAGCGGAGATTCGCCGGATTGGAAGTATCTTTATTCCTTTTGGGAATGGGATGTACCACCGCAGTTTTCCAATGTGCTGGATAATGTGCATTATTCATTGCATTATTAAACAGGGTGGTATAAATGTCCACCGCTTCTAGTGGGAGATGTCGAAGCACAATGTTCGGTATTTCATCGGTTCCCACTGATTTCTTACTTCTAAGTGATTCGAAGATCGTTTGGAGCTCTTCCTTCGAAATGAACGGTGGTAATACCCTTTCGTTGGTGATGACATTATTTGCCATATTCTCGTCACTGAACTGGGTGAAACCCGAGCTCTCGAATCGCCAATTCGCAATTTCATTTTGAAGGCAGGAATTGTGCACAAGGACTCGACTCTCCAGGTCGTGGTTCGGGCCAATGATGTCATTCGCCTTGTACACTTCCTGGAAAGTCGCTCCTATAGCCTCTACCTTCTCCTGTGGATCCTCGATCACAAAGACGTTATCATCATCAACGGCCTCATTTGGATCGATACCTGCTGCTACAAGTATTCGTTCGTTGTTCGTCGTTCGGGCGATTCTAAGACATGGAAGGTCGTTCTGATTATTTCTCCGAAATATTTTATTTATTTGCGGGAACATATTCGGGTTGCTGGTGTTTACAGCCCGAATTTTGTTGTTCCAATACAAACTTACAGAATTTCTGTAATTTTCTTTTATTAATATCTGGAGGTTTTTAATCGACGACTTCAATGTCATGATCTCCGGGTTATGTCTGTCAGTAAACTGTCTGTACAAGGTTTTTAGTCTTGACAGCAGCCTACTTTTTTGTCGGTGCAGTGCGTCAATAGTTGCATTGCAGAATAAGTCTTCGTCGTCAGTGTGTTGATACCGAGGTATCGTTTTGTCCATTGTTCGTTTAATTGTCTCGTCCAATAGTCTAAGATACCTGTCAATCTCTTCGTTTGACAGATTTCTGTTGGACGGTGGGTAGAGCGAATTCGAGGAGAGTGCTCTAGTCAGTGTTCTGGTGAAGTGTGTCCAACGCACCCTACTATAATTGTAGGAATGCCTTTGCACAAACTCATCCAATTCCGCAATTTCGTTGGGAACAGTTATTTCGGTGCTGAGACCGCAATGGTCACTGTCATACACGAAAGTGCGTAGACAGTTTGTAGTTTGTTGGTTAGTGCACGTCAGTTGTATTCGTGAGTCGAACAGCAGGAGATCCAAATAGGACCCGTGTCTGGGAAACGACGGACTATCCGTGGCTTTGAGGCCGAGTCGATACATCACATTGTGCTGACTCCACCAATTGAATAGTAGATTCCCTCTAGTATTTGGTGTATTATTTCCCCAATCTCTATGTTTGGCGTTAAAATCTCCGCCGATAATAAAAAAGTTCTCCTCCAATTCCAGCCTCAGGAATCGAAACAGTGTCTCGAGCTCTGAGATGAATAAAGTGGATTGAGTAGCCTTAGATGCATAAACAGACACCATGTATAACCGCTTTCCACTACGGAGAGGAATGTACATGATGCATGCTTCCAGCACCTGAAATCTACGTACTACACGACTGTATACTCTTTTGAAACGCAGTCCCTTTCTTACAAAGATCGCAACACCACCTCCTTGAATAGAATTGGATCGGTTTCTTCGTAATATTTCATATCTTCTGTGTCTCATTTTGTGCCTTTTGGTAAGCTTAGTTTCGCTAACCAAAAGCACATCAGGGGCTTGGTCTTTGAGCAACTTAAACAGTGCGGCTCTTCGTTCGAACCTAATCAGTGAATTAACATTCACTGCAAGGACCTTCAGGGTTTGCTCCGCCATGTACGTACCCATTACGACTGGAGGTGCGTTAGGCCCGGCAGCAGCGCGTATATTTGATCTACTCGCTTAGCCTGTTCCTGTATTTGACGCTGAAGCTGAGCCATCTGCCCCTGAATAGAGAGCAAGATAGCCAGCATGTCAGGTACAGGTTCAGGTGCTCTAGGCGCTGGGGCCTGAGAAGCTACCTTTGCTTGTTGTACCGTAGTTCCCCTACCTGCCGCCATTTGGGCGTAGGTAACTTGGGGAGTAACGGCTGGTGTTTGTGCCTGCACGAGTGGACGTTTAACTTCCACTTTCTGCTGCCGAGCCAGATTTACTCTTTTGATGTATTGGAATTTGGGACAACCCCGATAATTTGCGGTGTGTCCCGTGTTCCTACATAAAGCACAAGAGAGTTGGCTTTTTTCCGACGCTCCGTCCTTACCTAGAGCGCATTCCTCTGACTTGTGGTTCTTTCCACACTTCACGCATCGAGGCTGCATTTCGCAGTTCGACGCGGCGTGCCCGAACCTTTGGCAGCGAACACATTGTAAAATGTTTTCGCTCCTCTTTAATTTTTCCCAGTGTACAACCTGGTAGTCTAGGACTTTTATACTCCTTAGACCGTCCAGTTTGCTGTTGGGACTTAGCTGAACCAGGAAGAGCGGTAGTTTCCGCTTCTCCCTTTTGGCTCTAGCCGTGACAAATGGCTTGACCCCCACGAATTTGAGCCCTTCGCACTCCTTCTCTTTCAGCAGTGCAAGGAGCTCCTCCGGATCAGTCGACGGTTCTAACCCCCTCAGCAGCATTGTTTGCAGCTTCTCCCCCTTCGGGGTGTAGGAGAAGAACTCGGTCGTCGAATCCCTCAATAAACTTTTAATTTTATGGTAGCGCTCCACTGTATTACAGTGGATCGCGTGCCTATCTAAGCTAAGTCTTTTAATATAAAAATTATTGCCTATGGCCGACTTACATAGTTCTTTTGTTTCCTGTAGTTCCATCTTAAATGTATTTATAGGTGGAACCCTTTGTTTAGAAATTTGCTGTTTCTGCTGTTGTTGTTGTTGCTGCTGCTGTTGTTTTTGTTGCTGCTGTTGTTGTTTCTGCTGCTGCTGCGGCTGTTTTTTCTGTTGCTGTTTTTGTGGCTGCTGCTGTTGCCGTTGTTGTGGTTGCTCTTGTTGTTGTTGCTGGTGGCTCTTAAGTTTTTGTTGGTGTTGTTGTAGCACCTGCACTATTGTTTTTGTTTGGTGTTGTTGGCTCAGCTTTTGAGCTAGCTGCGTCTGCTGTTGCTGTTGGGATTGCTGTTGCTCTTCCCTCTTCCTTCTTAGCATTTGCTTGCCTTTTATGGCTAGTACTCTTTGTTGTAGCATTTTGATGCTACTACTGATTGACTCCATTTCTTCCTCTTCATCTTCCGATTCGGTTGACGCCAAGGAAGCGAAGCTGTTCTCTTTCACATATTCGTGAACATCTGAGGCGAATGGGTTGTTGTCGATAAATTGCCCGGGTTGATTCATTTCTGCCGTTGATATCATTGATTGCGCCCCTTCCTTCACTCCACCAAGCAGCTCGACAGTGGAAGTTGGTAAGATGGGACGTTGTACAAAGCTGGAAGTTACCCTTAACTTCCTTCTTCTCTTCGTCTTTCGTAATGTCGCAAGTTTTTATTTACGAATAGTTTGGTCCTTCACAATTTCTGTGAGTTAATTTTTGAACACAATATCGATTAAGTTGCCGCCTTCATTGGTGATACAAAGTTGGGCTACGAGTATTTTTCTGGCATTTTGCATAACATTAGCCAATGTCTCAGGTGATGTCGTGGCTAATTCGACCCGAATGTTGTTTTCGAGTTTGTCTAGATCCTTTGGCTCGTTGGGAAAAATTTTGCTTCCGGAGGGGTCAAATCTGGAGATATTGAAGGCCAGTCCATATCATTGTTTTTCGACACCATATATCCTGGAGAGCTTTGCTCCAAAAATTATATTTGGAACGTGTGGCATGGCGCGCCATCTTCTTGAAACCAGAAGTCTTGTAGATCTTTTCACATATTTGAGAATACACAAAATGCGCCAACATCGACCGATACTGATTGCCGTCGACCGTTTCTCCAACTTTAAAGAAAAATGGTCTAATAATGATTTTGGAGCAAATACCGGCGCAAAGAGTCACGTTCTCATCGTGCAATGGTATTTCATGAATTATGTGAGAATTTTCGTTTCCCCAAAATGGACAATTTTTTTTGTTTATCCCACCAGACAGGGTGTAATTAGCCATCAGGATTCCCTCTAAAAAATACGGCTCAGTTTCACTCATTCGAATGATGTTATTCGCGTAAGCCAGGCGACACGACTTTTCTGTTTCTAAAAACCTTTGAGTCAACTGTACTTTGTACTGAAATATTTTTTTTTTATTTATATAATTTATATAATACACTATTTCTTACATATATATATGTGATCATTCTAACCCACTTTGTTAGGAACACAAATACTGTGGACGAAATGTTTTCCTGTTTTGGCGATGCAAGCACAATTCATGAATAATAGTTGGGTATTTTAATTTCATTTTAACGAGGACAAACAGCATTGTATTTTGGAATCATTAAATTCTTTTCTGTTAGATGTTCTCTAATTAGTAATACTGTTATAATAGGAATTTAATCAGCTTAACATAGGCTGCCGTTCTGATTCTACATTCGAAGAGCAGAAACCTAAGTACTGGAACGAATATGAAAACCGCAAAATCATATCGTAAGCAGAGAAATATACTGGATTTCAAGTGAAAAGCAAACGAACATTATTTGAAATTATAAACAATGTCGGACACGGAACAGAGCCCTGGGACACACCAGCATTTATTTCATTGATATCATACTCGAAACCATCCAAGTCAACGTGAACTGGACAATCTGAAATAAAATTTAGTACAGCGATCCCAAACATTCACAGTTTGATGCTAACCCTATCAAATGCCTTTGAGGTATCAACTACATCTACTCATATCTTCTTTTCGACAGATTGGTACAGATTTTGGTACCACTTCTTGGTGAGATACTCGTATATCTCAAAACAGCTACGTACTCCCGGTCATTTAGAAGTTTTCATACCTGGCCGTTTATAAGCGTTTGCATGACTTTGGATAGAATTGATGCAAATGCAATCGGTCTATATGAGGAAAAAATCGGAAAAAACTCACATAGTGATTTTGCCAGCATGACAGAACAAATCTGTTCGGAAGCGGAGCTGCGAGTACTCGTGTTAGAACTCAAGAAAGTGGATCGGTCGCACAGAATTTTCGAGACGCCCAAGTGTAGATAGAGACATGACACAATTCGAAAACGTTGAGTTGGCTGCGAAGTGCGCAACAGCGGCTGACAGCGTTAGGAATTCCACACATTAAAGAAAACCGTTGCCGTCATTTCTCGGTCATTTCAACTTGTTCTGGCGTCCATCTGTTTGATTGGTTTTATCAAATCGAAAAGCTGTGAGGGTTAGTGTTTCGACATCGAGGACACACCTTTTTCCAATTAGAATCCATTAGAGAAGTTGTTTGGCCGATCCACTTGGTTTTCACATATTCCCATACGGTTCTCTAAGCGAACTTTTCTCTGCCTCTGTGGTCAGCATAATATTAAGACTTAACAGATGTCTGGCCATAACTGCAGCAATCTAACGTACCTAACAGCCAAATTTAATTTTAACAAAGCCTTCCGAATAGATTTCTTGACTACAACAGATTGAAAAAGTGATGTTTTATCATCCAAGCACCAAGTATCAACCTATACGTACTTTACAATATTTATTATTTAGGGGTGGCCGTGGTGTAGTGGTACTAGCAATCGCTTCTCACTCGGCGGGTCAAGGTTCGAATCCTAGCCACGACAAGCTTTCATTTGTGTAATTGGAACTCAGTCAGACAAATCTGCGTGTGAAGGCATAACACTGACATGTAGATTTGGCTGTTGTGGGGTTTTAAAGCACAAAATTCACAACCTCACATTCCGAGTGAAGAAAACCTCTCCGTCCTATTGGGACTCCCACCCCTGGAGTCTATATCGAAACCAAACACACCTGAGTTTCAAACCACTACATCACAAACAATGCTTTCCTTTCTCCTCCTTCTATCTTTCCGCCCGCGCCAAGGCAACAGTATAAGGGTATTCATAACCCCTTAGGCGCGCGTAGATTATAAAAAAAAAAAAATCTACCTTAATATTTATATCACCTTATTCCTGGAGCTATAATATCTTCTTCTGGACACGGACCACTCGAGAGTCTGTTTTTCATACGTATCGCCACTACAAACATAGTTCAGAATTCTGAAAGTGAATTTTTTCTTGCGCATCGATCATCTGCCATATTCTCCGGCCTCAAACTCCTGTAACTTATGAGTATTCACGTTTCCAAACCCGAAGGAATGGCTCAGCGGAAAGAGATTTGGTTCCAAAGATGAAATCATCGCTCAAAAAAAGGCCTATTTTGAGGATCTCGACAAAATATTATTTGGAAGTATCTTCCATTCGAAAACCCTACCCTTGTATGATGTACGGTGTGACCGAATTGGAGCTATACTACATATATTTGAAGTTAAGGGTTGCGATCTTCTGTGATTCTGTCTATTCCTGGTTGAACTTTCGCAGGGTTTTGTATTTCTGGTGGCACGGGAAAACTATGCTCTACATATCTATATCCATCCGCTGCGAATAGTCCAAAACGAATCTGTACGCTGAGGTTCTGTTGTTTATTCTATACTTTCCGACTGTGTTAGCTAAGATGACTTCTTTCTTCAGCCTTACGTTAAAATCGGTAAGACCTTTGTTCATAATTTAACATTTGGTACTGTTGTCTATAAAATGTATGGGTATATATTAGGCCGCATTTTGATGCGGCTTTCTTTAAAATGCTGAACATAAATAAAGGACTTCTGCATCCCTTTGATGAAAATTTATTCTGTTAAGCAAATTTATACTTCAGGTTCAGATATGACTATCTCCGAGTCTCTTGTCTTTGATATGGTCACCGAAGGTTTCATGATTCAAAGAACAACTTTATGGACTTTTTAATATCCGATGGCATTCTTCAATTTCAAAAATTTGAAGGCTTCATTAATTTATTTTTAAAAGAACATTCATTATCATATCTTTAAAAAATCCCTAAACGACTATACCATGTTCTATCTTAGCTTAGGGCGTCAACGTTGAGTTCATTGGGGAATGCCGAATGTCGTCCTTCCTTCCAATCTGCAAGCAAGAAATGAGTAAAATGTTTTCTTTTTTATGGCCTACGACTGAGTGGGTTTACCATTAGGTAGCCCTGGCTGTAGCTTGTTAGTTTCTCAAGGTCCTGCTTTAGCAGTTGCGGTTAACAACCTTGGTTCAGATGAAATGTAAATTTCTGAATCAATTTCCAATTGAATATCATCGATTCGCCGTAATTTCAATATTAGAATAGGAGAACATTTGCTGGATTGGTCCCACTGCATCCCGAGGATAACCCTAAGGACAAATAGAATGACTTTTTTTGGATTACTCTTTCCCTTTCATTGTAATTCATTTTACCTGCAAAGCGGCGTGCTTATCGGCAGGTGGCTGTATTTAATAACACATAATTTAACATTGAGATTTCAAATTTCAATTAGAAAAAGTTTATCAAAAAGTAGAAATTAACAGGTATAATATTTAAAGAAAGAAAAAAACAAATAAACAGTAATTGTTTTAAAGTTTTTTACTTATTTTTATTTTTTGTAATTCTTTTATATTTTGCGGTATTGTATTAACCGTTTTAGGTACTACATAACGAAATTCTCTTGTACCATATAGTACATTGTAAGTCTCTGGTATCCCTAACATTCCTTGGGCTCCTGTTCGTGTGTATTGATTGTGCTGGATAGGTTTCAAGATCGCTGGTCGTTCATATACAGGGTGTCCCCTAATTCGTTGTCGATTTTGAGGTAACTTTTCTCCAGAAAATGCCTAATTAACATAACGTTTTACTATTTTTTTCTTATGAAAGTAATAATAATAAAACAAAAAGTCATAATCAAGTTTGCACTAAAACCTACGAATTTTATGATACTTGGGAAAACCTACACCAGATAAAAAAAGGAATTTATGATTTCTTGCCAACGTTGCTAACAGCAGTTGACAATGTTGGTGAACAATTTTAATTTCTCCGCTCCTTATGTGAAAGTATTGCTTCAAAGTCCTCGTTAAACTGGTCCCACTTATATTTAGTAGCTAAGATCGGCGGCGATAAGAGACATTTGGATTTTCGGTAACACTCTAACTGCTTCACAGGTTCATTGGAACGACGTAGACGCTATTTGACATGTTCTTGGTGATTCGCACGGGTCTGTACGTGATCAATAATATTTGAGTCTGTGGTGTCAGAAGGCGCACAAAGATCACGATAGTTTCCATGATATGCACGCTGAGCTCACACAAAAGACCGATTATTTTCAATGTAGAACGTCACTATTTTGGCGCATTCTTTCGGTGTAAAGTTATACATAATTCAAATTGTACTAAAATGTCAAAATTATTAATCATTTCTATATCAAAGCTCCAGACGGCGCACTTTGAATTTCATTCACTTCTAATCCTCGTAGCCTAAGATTCGTTCACCTTCTCCAGATTCGAATTCAAGTCGCCAATTTTGGTCACTTTGGACAAATATCAAGAGTGATGCGTACAACAAATAACTACGCCGAATCCTCTGACTTTAACAGTAGTAAATACGAAGCTCCATATACGGATTGCAGGGTCTCCATACCGAACTACAAATCCAGTACCGCATGAAGGGAAGTGAAATGCTGCGTAATGAAAGAAAAGACAAACTTTACTACATCAACGCGTTTGCAAGAACCCCTGTAGAATTATTATGGAGCTGGTTGGTGGTCAAAGTTTCAAGATACTTCTAGTAAAAGGACAGAACGGAAGTCTGCTGACGTCGGAGGAAACTACTTGAGATTTTGTCGAATTGTTCAGCCACTAAGATCAGCTGAGCATACCTTAACAAATAAAATACCCATATTCGCACCACTTTCCATCAGTAATGTTGAAATCATGTCGGTAATAAGGACACTAAACAAAACCAAGGCTGCTGACAGAGACGGCATCTCGGTGGAACTCTTCCAAGCCGCATCCAACACTTTGCCAGAAACCAGAAATGACCGGCTGCAAAAGAAAGGAAACCTGGTGAAGTATTTCAACTTCCTGCGGCCCCGTCTAAATTGATAATTCTATATTGAGGGCAGGAATATTTTGATCCAACGCATGATTTCGGGCTGGATCCTCCTGTATCGACTACGTCAACAATTTGCGGATCATTATTGAACAACGCTTCCAGTAAAGATCTCCTCTACATTTGTTGTTCATTTATTTCGGAAGCTGGAAACATGATGTTATGTATAGTATATGGGGAGATGAGGTATATCAGAGAAACTAGTCCCTATCGTGAAGGCTACCTACGATGGTAGGACAAATTAATATCTTAAGCAATAGTAATTTGTTAGAGCAATTTGAAGGCTCACAGCAAAGAACGATAAGGTTGCATTCTTTCGCTGCTATTCCTCATATTATATGTAGTAATCAATGATGGGATCTGGGCAGTTCTGTCTGGAGGACACATTGCGTTGAGATGGACGCTGATGTCCATAGTATGCTCTCTCACGGGATGTTGGAGAGACGAATTAAGTAGAGCCCAACATAAATACGGCTAAAACAAAGGCCTCTAGTTTCTTAGCATAACACCAATCCAACAGTTCAGAAATACAGAAATGTCTTGACAACATCTTAAGGGTCTTCTGTCCAAATTGTATAACGAACTTGCATCTCTGGGCAGACATGGAGTAGACACATTAGAGAGGTTGTTGGATCTCAGGTATGAGTTTAATTCTTGCAGAACTCCGTGCGCATGTATTGTGGACGTTGTTAACAACAACATACGTTCATATGTACATAGTTGGAATCCTAACCGCCCACTCTTTGGGTGGAATGATGTCGACAGGGAGATCCCCCAATTAGCAATGGAACAATTTGAGCACTACATCGTCCTTTGAGCGAACCGTGCTCGAGAGAACAAAAGAAATGAGAGCCAATGGATACTGTTGCAAATTGAAATGTGCTGCGAGTCAACATAAATCATAATTATTTCTCACTTTCTTAATTTGCTATTTGAACTACAATAATTAGAAAGCGACCAGTCACCTTGCTACTCTCATATAGATAGTTTATTTTTATCTTGTATTCTTCCCTGAAAACTAAAAGTTTTACAGACACGTTTATCACGTTCTTGTTTGCATTGACGTAAACCTTAACGTGATCTAGCTACTTGACCAGGCCTAAAAACTTCGAACTGTTTTAAAAATTCAGATGGACAATGCTTTCAGAATGTTATGTATGTAAATACAGAACGAAGCTACTCAAAAGGTAGCTGGGAGACTACGCAAGAAAGACAGAAGTCCAAGTTGTCCAAGTTGTGAATTATCGTCTGATCATATTGAACGAAAATGAAATAGCAGAGGATGGAGGACTAGGATTGCAAACCAGGAAGCGCGCGGGCAGAACTTAAAAATGTTCGAGCTGGGTTAAAGTTTACTTTAACGTCGAACGTACCTATTTTCCAAGAAAAAAAAAACAGGTTTTGGGCTTTGAATATTTGATCGATTGTTGACTTATCAGCCTTACAGTCCGCATAACGAAGCCATTCACCAAGAATGTGCCTCGTTACTGAAGATGATTTTTCGGTGAAAATCCGCATCTTTTTCCAACTTCAAAAGCCCAGTCACGACGATCAGTTCAATCTTCTACGGATGTGGAGCCAAGTCTTTCGCAAAATACGCTACAGGGACGTTCGAGAGATGTTCACCTCTTACCGATTCTTGGACAGCCGCAATATGCTCTTTACTTCTGGTGTTTCGCTATTTCACTGGCATAACAACGTTATGGAGTGAATAAGCCGATTCGATTTTTTACACTATTATTACTATAATTATTCGCTTATCAAGACGATTACTACCTACATATATCCATGAATATCGTAGCTGGCCGTAAATTTTGACGATATGCTGTTAAAGCGTATACCTTTTCGTGTCATCTCTGTCAGAGATGGTAAAGATGAGTTTACAGGATCCCTATTGGAGAAACACATTAAGAATTCAATAATGGTCAATGGAAAATTATCTGGTTTTGCCTAAGGTGCTCAAGTTCGAAGAAGTCACCGAACGAAAATCAATTGAGTCATTACTAAACGTTTTATCTATGAATGCAAGACATCTGTGAAAGCAAGTGGAAGTCTAAAGTTACGGATTCTTATCAGCGAATTCGGAAGAGCTAAGTGCATGCAAAATAGGTAAGGACCTAAAGAATCGCCAGCCTAGTAATTTGACAACATGACAAATATGAGAACCTGGCCCTCATTTCTTAGTTAAAAGCAAAAATCAACGCCGTAAAATTAGTAACGGCGGTTCCGCAGGGCTACGACAAAATCTATAATCATGGCGGGGGTTGAATTTTGTGAGTAAGAATCTACACTGGAGATTTATCAAGATTATCTCTTTGGAAAAACAAAATATGGGCTATAGAGTGTGATGCCCTGATCAAACTTGTTAAATAGATCCAACCTGGTTAAGGCTGTCTTTAATTTTAACTTCTTTTCACTCTCTCAAAAAGTTCATTTTTATAAAAAGAATGAACCTAAATGCAGTACATAAGCAGCGATGTACATAGGTATCTCACCTTGCCAGTTAGACTATGATGTGTTCTATACTTTATGATACCCCATAAATTTACCTCAATGCACCAACTACACCTTAACACAAAGGTGATTGATTTCATTTGATAGCACTTATCTTACAATTCCATCTCTCTAAGAAGTGATTGGTTCTAATAAATCCACTGTCGCTTGGAGTCTGTCTCTTGCACTGCCATATCAAATCACGCAATCTGGAAGGAAAGACCCAAAGAAATGAAAACCTCATAATCCCTCGAATATCTCATTGCAATGTGATGTCATTTGTAAAATTTCTCCAACAGATTTTCTACTCCATCTCCTTTTTCCATTTAGCTAGCACTCCTGCTGAGTTGTCGTAGTCGTATACTTTAGTCGTCCGCCCAACTGCAGTAAAATGTCATAGCGCTCATTCCACAGAATGAATGTATGACAAAAATGAGAGGAGACGAAAACAAAACCAACACACCATGCCACACAGCACAGAATAGAATGGCTAAGAAAATGGATTCGCTGGTACTGCAGCGATCCTTTTATGACACACCAGCAACAGCAACGGCAGCAGGACAAAGGAGATAAAAATGAAATAATAATAACACGACCGCGCCACAAACAAACAAATAACTCCATCCCGACCAACATCATTTCTGGGATTTATAATGCTCGTCGTACACATTTCATCCCTCAGGGGAAGCCGCTGCCGCCGCCGCTGCCACTTCTGCCATTTCCATCCGATGTACTGCTGTAGTGCAAGGCTGGTGCCTCTACTTTATACATTGTTTGGCAGTTGAGCTTCAGGCACACTCTTGTGAAACTCCAGTATTCAAAAGCAACAAAACCAAAACAGGAGGTACAAACAAAACAAACGGTAACACAACACCACAGCCACAACGTGGAATGATTCTGAAAAGAAGATGCCTCATCTTTCTTCCCATATACAACGCACATCTAGGGAGGAGTATGGTTATAGAGAAGACACCTTCCAACCTACCTATCTAACTGTGGCCCGGTAAGCAGAGTCTTATCCTGTCGCAGGATCTAACATACAGTGTTACGATGGATATATTCGCATACTGCTAAAGTCTACGAGTAAACTCAGTCCGCAAAGAATTATTGCGATCGTAAATAATACGAGCGACATTTTGAACGATAGAAATGGAATGTCCCTTGCTTTCCACCCTTGGAATCATCACTTCCAATCCTTCTTTTCTATTACTGAAAATTTACCAAAGGATATCTTTTGGAAACCCGTTCGATTGTTGTTTCTGTTGGAAAATCCTTTGACCGCAGCTCATGTCCCTCCGTTTCATGTCCGAGAACGCTTTGAGTAAATCCGAGTAATTGAAAAAGCCTTTTGGCAATGTGGGATTAAATCCTGTGGTCACTTTATGCACACCCCCACAATCCAGTCCACCCTTCCTTTTTCAGGGCTGATAATTTCTATCCTTTATCGTCTCACTACTTTAAAACACAAAAAATGAAAAAAAAAAAAAAAAAAACTGAATTTGGTCAATGTCCTTTCATCAGAATATTATAGAAGAAAATAAATTTCCAAATGATTTGTTTGCAAATTATTGTATCCGTATGCTGGACCCAAATGTATCTTCCAATCTTTTTCAAACCTATTTTGTACATGCAATTCATTCAGTTAATTCAAGACAATACCAATGAATAGATAAAAGCAGCTTCCTACCTACTTGCCAGAGTTTCTTTGATGCCAGCGGGTACGGGAGGAGTCTAAAAATCTGGAATCATTTTATGCGAATGGGAAACGCAATAAAAGAAACTTCTCGACTCGATTCGACATTGTGACCAATGGCCCAGAAAAGGGTTCGTGGACACTTAGATTATCTAAACTACCTTCCGTGCAGATATACACACATACCGACCACATTAACACAGACCATAGTAAACAGGATTTTAGGATGAAAACTTTATCCTTGTCCATTTCCATTAGTAGTTCTTTCCGGCAGTGATAGGATTCGTCTTTAAAGAAAAACTTACTGAAAGTCTGTAGACTTAAAGTTGATTCCAAAGTTCACATTTCTCTGCTTGAGGTCGACGAGAGTCCTTTGAAGTATTGCAAAACTTTGTCGGACTCTTTCAATTGCATTGGGATTTGTAGTTTTGTATTGGAGTAATCAAATAGAACTCAGATTCAAGAGTGAGTTGTTGACCTCTGAGGATAAACATTACCTTCGGAGATGGGCTAAGGGAAAAACAAAGTCGCAGTTGGCTCACGAAATTGTGCAAGATTTAGCGATAACACTGTATTAATCCACTAGTTGTGAACAAGTATAGTTTTCGATATGTATAATTAGTGAAAAAGATGCTAAGCTACTCGGGTAATGGTTGCGGTCCACTTTTACTTGTGCTCATGGTCTAGCGCAAGGGCTCCACTGCGTTTTTCCTCTGGTTCTAATCGAAGACTCTTCGACCTGGAGGGGACTTATGCATTTGACTCACATGTCTTAGACATCTTGACAGTCGATGGGTGTTCACCGTGTCGCCACACAGCTTGTAGAATTCGCTGTTCCATATCCTGTTTCTAGAGGCTACAGAAACCGTAACCTCCCTGAAGCACCTCTTTCCGCGAGGGCACCATAACTAACTTTAACCTAATTTAATACTAGGAGGATTATATAACTTAAGTAACGCAATCACCTAGGGAAGCGTATTGAGCAGCTTCCTACTGTCCAAAAAAGAAAACCGTTTAGAGACAAGCAACAGCTTCGGAAATGGAAGGATATAATTTTGGCGACCCCAGAAAAAATTTTAAGGACACCGAATTTCGGCATTACACATGGAATGCGAGGACCCTTAACACATCACGTGCGGCCGAATAACTCGCGTTGGCCCTAGACGGCTGTAAAACAGATCTTACCGCAATCCAAGAAGTAAGATAAGACGGGCTAAGGAAAAAGCGGATAAAAAACTACCATACCTCATAACAATCCGCATCAATAAAAGTCTGATCTGCGTTCATGTGCGTACAGAGGATACGGATGAAAGCATCAGAGATAAATTCGATGACCTCCTAGAGCGAGCATATGCTCATTGCCCTTGCCTACTTGCTTATTTGCTTGGGCGGCGCTAAAGTCCAAGGTGGGCCTGGGCCTCAACCAATAAGCCTCTCCAATTAGCGAGGTCTTTAGCTAACTGCCTACAGTTGCGCACTCCAAGTTGGTTGAGGTCCCCTTCCACTTACGCGCGCCACCTGAGGTGAGAGTCGAGGATTATGCAAGCTTAAATGTTGGTGTTCATTCATTCCATTTCTGCCGCTGCTGTTCTTATGCTCTCGAAAACGCATCAGTGACAGCTCGCTGTATTCTACCAATAACATCACTATCGTCGGCGTATACATACATGCAATTGAACAGACTTTTGAAAGATCATACCTCGTGTGTTGGCTTGTGAGTTATGCACAATTCTTCCAAGTATGATGCTAAATCCTTTTTTGAAATCAAAGCGGACGAGTTTGGCAGGGATGCTAAAACAAGACATGGCTCTGTATAGCTCGTCTCTGTAGATGCTGTCATATGCGGCTTTAAAATCGATAAAAAGGTAGCGTGTATCGATCTGAACTTCTTGACTTTTCCCCACGATCTGCCGTAGTGTGAATATTTGGTCAATTATGGACTTACCGGCCCTAAAACCGCACTGATATGGTCCAACCAGATCGTCGACAAATGGTTTCAAGCGCTCGCATAATACGGCAGACAATATCTTATATGCGATGTTTAGGAGACTGATACCTCTTAGTTAGCGCAGTTTAGAGAGTCCCCTTTCTTGTGAACCGGGTAAACGATGCTGATGTTCCATTCATGTTCATCCGACCAAATCTTGGAAATAAGTTTGAACCAAGTCATTTCCTGCTGCCTTAAATAGTTCGGCAGGTATACTGTCCGGCCCGACAGCCTTGTTCGATTTCTGTTTAGATATTGCTATTTTCACTTCAGTTTGGTCAAGTGGTCGGATTTCTTGACCTGCATCGTCAATATTGTGTCGTCTTCGTAGTTTAGCAGTCTGCAGAAATGGTTTGTCTATGTATATTCTCAGCACCGACTATGACTCTACTACAAGGTTTCCTTGCTTATCTCTATAGGTTTCCCTTCGGGTTCTATTAACCTGGCACGTTATTTTTAATCGTTGGTAAAACTTCCGAGCATTATTCCTGGAGTAGAACGTCTCTATTTCCTCGATCGCGCGCGTCTCATGCTATTTCTATTTTCTCTGGAGAAGCCGAGGTTCTCCCCTTCTCTTTTGCTCGTAGAGATCACGAGCAGCTCTCGTCCTTTTGTACAGCGCCGCTGTGTAGGCATATTGTTTTGCTACATGTGTTTGCCGGCATTCTACATCAAACCAGCAGTTTCGTGGTGGTGGGGGTGGTGAAACCCAGCACGTCAGTTGCGGCATTTCTGATGGCATTACGGCATCTAAGCAGCGCTGGTTTTCAGCACTTGATGCTGGCTGCAAAGGATTTCTCGAGAGGTTGAGGGATACGCGATCGGCAAAAGTTCTGACGGCTTATTGCGATTGCAACCGTTCAACGTTAAATCTCCTCATAATGATCAATCTGGTTAACAGTTTGCTGATCTGCTGTTCTCCATGTTCTCTCATTTATTGAGGTGACGAAACCGTGTGCTTGTTATAGTAACGTTACGTCCCGCAACGAAATCGATTAGCCCAAGTCCATTTCCAGACGTGGTGTCGTGTGGGCTCTGTCTTCCGATTGTTCTACCAGAGATGTCCTCCTTTCCAATTTTGGCATTAAGGTCGCCTAACACGATTTTAACGTCATACATCAGACATTTCTCGTAGGTTTTGTAGAGAAGCTCGTAGAAACTTTCTTTGGTAGCATCGCACGGCACTTCCTTGATGGCGGTGATATCAGCTTTATAGCAGTCTAGGGCTCCGCTAATTGTTCGGCTACACGGGACCTGTTCAAGGTCCGAATATTCCACGTGCAAACCCGAAAGTCGTTATCCTACGTTTCCAAGGCCCAGTATTATACTATTGGCCGGACATGCTCTTGTCATTTGAGCTTGGATGAGTAAGGGTTTGGTCATGCATTTACCAGGGAGCACCACTGGTAATCCAAGTTATCCAAGTTATATGGCAGTCATCAGTTTCCCGATCCGCTACTTCGTTTTGCAGGGTCGTCAACAGTGAGGCTGGACCTGGAGAGCCAGGCCCTTAGACAAAATTCCATAAGAACTGTGGATGCCACCATTGACTCCAGCCTTAGAATTCGACCGCTGCTGCCCGGAAACAGGAGAAAGTGCTTTAGTGAGATGGTACTCCTCTCAAATTCCCTCAAAATCCTAGCTGCCATAACCTAACATACGCAAACTGTGTATGAGAATTTTGTCAACGAGTAATATGAGAGTAGCCCTGTTATGATTGGTTTCAAAGTGCCTAAGTACATGCAGTAAAACAAGAAGCATACTAGCAGAAATGGGTGCGACCAATGTTTCACGTCAGAACTTCCTAATTAGGAGGATCTGTAGTATTCCCCAATGGTTTTTGATATTTCGTATCATTAGAATTTAGTATAAGTTAATCCGAAAATGGTCAAAAAAACATGCTAAGCCTGACCGGTTAAGCTTGAGAGGTTTCGGTAAAGCCAAAAAAAAGTGTAGCAGTGTGTGTTTACTTCCTCTTTCCGCCGAGTAAGAAACACTCGGATATACAAGTAAGAAATACTTGAAGCAAAAGCTGCAATTAAAGATCTAAGCTGAATATATTTTTTTTATTAACTGGAAAAGTCATAGACATGTTTTCATCCTCCTCTTACCCAAAGCAGAGTGCCCTTATTTTTGTCTTACCAAAACCAATTATCCATAAAAGTTTGACCGATCAGTACTCGTACTATGTTATGTTAATAAATTTTGATTAGCATTGCAAAAATCATAAAAAAGTCCTCTATTTTTAAGGAAAAAATTATTGTATTTTGTGCACGTATTTTTTTAATAACCTACGAAGTCAACTGCGGATTTTGGCCAAAATCTTATGTCGATTCTGCATGACAAAAATTCAATTCGATAGCACTGTTCGTTTGCCAATTATCTTGAGCTAAAAAAGATGAACACATACGGACAAACGCATACACATACATACATATATATATATCGATACAAAAGAGCACTTTCTAGAATGGCTACACCACGGTATTTACTTAAGATAGTAAGAAGCTATCTCAGCAATAGGCAGCTTCAATATCAAACAGAAGATGGTATCAAATATTACAGTGTCTCTGCAGGAGTACTACACGAATTTGTACTAGGACCATTATTGTGGAATATTATCTACGACGGAGTACTGCGATTGGCGCAGCTACGAGGAGTTCACATAATAGGTTTCGCTGATGACATTGCTAGTGTTACGGTCGCCAAACACATTCACGAAGTAGAATCTGCTGCAAATGCTGCTATTGCGCAAATAAAAGATTGGATAGGCTCAGCCGAACTTTAACTTGCTGGTCACAAAACTGAGTCGAATTTAATAACCAGTTATAAGACCGTGGAATATGCAACCTTCCGTGTTGAAAGCCAAACAATTCGGTCTAAATGAGCACTGAAATGCCTGGGAGTAATGTTAGATAATACAATGTAGTTTTCACACGAATTCTACCAAATATCAGTGGACCTGGTTAGAATAAAAGGGTTCTGCTTTACGCTGCCTCGGATTGGGCCACGGCACTATTCAGACAGGATGCTAAGAAAAAACTATCGTCGGTATACAGACTATGCGTATTAAGGGCGATATGTGGCTTTCGAACGATATCAAATGAAGCAGCATATGTTATAGCTGGAACGGTATCCATCGACATACTCTGGGATGAGATGTTTAGGGTATACAACAAAATTGTGTTAAGCTGCCACGTAGAAACACATGAAATCAAAAGGCTTAAAGAAGAGGAAAGGATGACCTCAATAAAGGATGACACCAAAACAAGCCGATGGGCTTATAAGATAATCCCGTCTAGAGAAGTGTTGGTAAACCCGACACATGGGAACTGCAACTACCACCTCACGCGGTTCCTGTCCGGTCACGAGGGGAATCGTAAATATCTGTACCGCTTTGGACACGATAACTCTTCCTTGGGTCTAAATGAGGAGGAAGATGCGGAATATTTTATTGCAGTCGTTTCGAGGAAAGAAGAAGAAAGGTACCGAGTCCACAGTCCCTCGTCGAGCATATGTTACGACCAGAGGAAAACTGGCCAGCAATATGTGAGTTTATAACCGGTGTGCAGAAAGAACTCCGCCGAATCGTACAGATAGGACGTGCTGAAACCGCAGGTACCCAGGAGATAGCATAGATGCGGACCAGTATCGCGAAGTAATATCTCATAGCAGTAACGCGGGGAGAGTTGTTGAAGTGTGCAGGGCGTTGTTTAGTACGTTAGCATACTCTTAACATTGGAACATTAAGTGTATGAATTGTGCATACTAATGGCGCAGGCTACTATTATCTTTCGAAGATTACATACCCTATGGCGCAGCGATAAAAGTAAAAGAAACATACATGCACACACATACCCCTCACAAATGCCATCACTACTGTGTGCGATGCATCCATGCAAAGAAGAACAAATAGCAGTAAATCACCACCATATTACTGGTAGAAGGAGACCACACTTCCAACAATGCCTGGGCAATTTTAAACCGGCAAGGCGCAATTTAAATACCTCCTCTTTGAGGAGGCCGACATTAACCCATGGGGTACGGCATTCAGAATGGTAATGACCAAACTGAATGGCTACAGAACTGCTCCAATAATATGTTCAATAATCCTGAAATCCATAGCAGTGCATCTTTTTCTCCAAATACCAGCTACTACGAGTATATCCTAATTATCCAGGAGGAGCTACTTCAGGAATCCAATAAGATCGGCAACAACAAAGCACCCGGACCCGATGGCATACCGAACAAGGCAAAAAAAGCGGCTATGAAAACGAGTCCAGACCTGTTTATGATGACGATGCAGAAGTACCTCGAGAAGGAAGGTTCCCCGAAAAGAGGAAAATGCAAAATTTGTTCCTTCTAAAAGGAAAGAAGCCTCCTGCAGAACCATCGTCCTATCGCCCAATATGTTTATTAGATACCATGGGAAAGATCCTTGTGAAGATAATCTACAATATATTACTCATAGTGGCGGACGAAAAAGGAGAGGACTCCTTTAGCTTTAGAAAAATTCCATAAGAGCAGTAATTGATATCTCAAAAGGCGCCATAGAAGGGGAAAGATGGCTCTACGGTACATCAGTGGCGAGGATGGATACACCATATTATTTGCTGGATATAGCGTGAATTAAGATGTAATACAGACGAAGATGAAAAATACTACAACGTCACTGCCGGAGTTCCACAGAGCCCTTATTGTGGAACATCATGTACGACGGAGTCTTCCGATTAGCGTTACTTGAAGAGGGGACGGTAATTGGATTCGCCGATGACATTCCCGCTAAACAGATTCCTACAGTTGAATTCGCTACAAACAAAGTAATTATCCGGATAAAGGATTCGCTAGCAGCCGCCAGCCTAGAACTAGCCGATCATAAAATAGAAGCTGTCCTCGTAACCAGCCGAAAAACTGTAGAGTTCACCAACTTCTAGGTTGGTAACCAAATACTCAGGTCCAAAGAAGTGGTTAAATATCTTTTACTAATGATGGACAACAGATTACGGTTCAAAACACACTAGGACTATTTAACGAAGAAAGCATTGCAAATGCAGGTTTGGACATTTTGGAAAGTTAATTTAGTAGTACATACAAGCCTTAAATGCTTGGGTACATCCGTGCAGCAACAAAAAAATTATGGCTCGTTAAACTCTAAATTATGAAAATTTCCTGTTTAATTTTTTTACTTAAAATTCATTTTTCTTAAAATTTTTACTTAATAAGTTTACTGAAATTTTATGAAATTTTTGTCCTTGCAAAATTTCCTAAAAATTATATTTAGAAACTTTTTAACGTACGATCAACAGATTTTGTAGTAAAAATTAAGTGAGAATAATAAACTAACGTACCTATGAGAAATGCAGTTAACAGTTAATTGTCGAATAGGAAAAAAAATCGTCTTTTTTTTCCATTTGACATTGCTTCAACTGATTTACATTCAACATTTTGCTCTGTAAGTGAACAGCCGATTGATAAACTGATCGCCACAAAATGTATTCAAAATGTGAATTCGCGGAAACAGTGTTTGTATATGGGTTCTGCAATGGAAATGCTTCGTCGGCAAAATTGGAGTACCAACGACTGTACACAAACCGTAGAACACCGTGCATCCGGCTATTCGCTGATACGTATCAGCGCCTCGTTGATACCGGGTCAACTGCACAAAAAAGAAAGAGAAGTACGTTCAGACGCTGCGGTGGCAGAAGTTGGGGATGGGATCTTACGTGCTGTGGAAGTTCAGCCTTCAGTCAGCGTCCGTAGACTAGCTGTGCAGTTGGAACTTTCCAGAACCAGGACTCTACAGAGAAATAGATTACACCCATCCATTTGACGACGGTGCTGGATTTACTATCAGGTGATGCCCAAAGAAGAGTGCAATTTTGCCAATGGCTACTGAGATGGGGTTACGAACCACCATAATTCGCACCATTGGTCAGACTCTAATCAACATTTAGTACGCACAACAACCCTTCAAAGGTAAGAATTTAATTATTGTAAACCGCTTCTTCAAAATATGTTGTTTATTTTAAAGGAGGTTTAGCGTAAATGTTTGGGCTGGATTAATAGGAAACACTTTAGTACGCCCGCACGTTCTTCCACAAACAGTTAGTTCACATTACTACCTGGAATTTCGTAGAGAACGATTGCCGGAGCTCCTTGAAGATGTTCCTCTTGTTCAGAGAAGGGCGATGTTCTTTCAACGAGATTGAGAACCTTGTCACAGTAGCAGAACGAAGTTACCGTTCCTCAACCATACTTTTAACGAACAATGGATTGGTCGGTTCCGCCCCAACCCTTGGCCAGCCAGATCTCCTGACCTAACACCCATGGATTTTTTTCTTCTGGGATGCTATGAAAGAAAAGGTTTGTTTTAGAGAAATGTCGGGTCTGGTAGAGCTCCAAGAAAATAGTAGTGCCGCTACAGAAGAGGTGAAAAGAATTTTGATGACCGTTAATCTACCATCCGAAATGGTTAAACGCGCCCGAAAGTGTATTCAAATGGAAAAGGAAGGGATTTCGAACAATTGACCACAAAATATCTATGAGATTTTATGAGTAATTCGAAAAAAACGAAAAAATGGCTTTGACTACAAAATCTGTTGATCGTACGTAAAAAAGTTTCAAAACATAATTTTTAGGAAATTTTGCAAGGATAAAAATTTCATAAAATTCCAGAAAATTTATTAAGTAAAAATTTTTAGAAAAATGCATTTTAATTAAAAAAATGGAACAGCAAATTTTCATAATTTTGAGTTTAACTAGCCATAACTTTTTTGTTGCTACACAAATGTACCCAAAGCATTTAAGGCGTGTATGCATTACTAAATTATCTTTCCAAAATATTAAAAACTATTTTTATATCTGTACTAGTTTAGAAATTATAGCGCTTAAAGTGGTTACACCTCCAAATTAGAGGTCACCCAATTTGATGGGCTGTAACTTGAAATGGAGTGAGAATAGACCCCCCTGCCATACAATTTCCTGTTCGGCGAAAATACGGGAATATGCCCTTAAAGGATTATACTGCTAAACTGGGACACCCTGTATAACAATTGAGCCTTAGGCCTACACGAGGCCAATCGAATGAAAAAGACCTAAATAGAAGAAAATGCAGAATCAATAGCGCTGTGGCAAGCTCGCTGTGATAACATAGCGAAATGCAGATAGACACACAAGCTTACGCCGACAATCTATGCCTGGATAGAATGTAAACATGGAGACTGAAACTACAATCTTACTCAGTCTCTGTCTGGTCACGGTGGTTATTCCAAGTATTTCCACCGTTTTGGGCACAACAGCTCACCATCTTGCACCGAATGTCCAAATGAAGATGAATATTCGGAGCACGAGTTATATCTTGGTAACCCTACTTGATCACCCAGCAAAGCGGCTCTTATCAATTTCGTCTACACCTACTTGCTTGACTATACTAAGAGTCCTTCTGTATTACATTTCCACTTGTTTGTTTTCCAAATAAACAAAATGCACATAGATGCTGAGTGATCCTGGCAGTCGAGTTTAGACCATAAATGTAAATGCAGTGAATACTAATAAAATTCGTTTTAAACACAAAGTTTTCATTTTCATTCCGTCACATAACTCACGCAATGTTTTATTGCCCATGCTTCATGGCATGGAGAACTACTCTATTCAGCCCGTCGCTAATCCTGGATCACATATTGCAGTCGGCAGAAGCAGCAGAAGCCTCAGAAGCAGAAGCGGAATATTAATAGCTTGATTTGCTTACAAGGACCGCGACGAAAGAGCTAACGTCAGTCCTAAGGAAAGAGTGGTCGAAGCGTGCAGAGTGTGGTTTACTAACGTAGGCGTATTTCTGGATTCGAATAGTAAGGCTAGCAAATCGTGCACGCTGGTAGCCCGTCTTACTGGTATCCATGACGATTACACGTCCCTGGGTGCAACCAAAATAAAAACACACATTATAAACACCTTAATGCATAAAGATCTAACAAAATTTTAATTTTCGATTTTCGATTAACTTCCTATCAGGAAGTTAATACAGCTGCGCTGCATCTAGGCCCGGCAGCTGCACGTGAGCTCCACGAGCAGAAAACAAGGGAAGAGCACAAACTTCTTAGAAAGAGAAAGATATACCACGAGAAGCGCGCAATCGAAGGAACAAAGGGATGCTATCATCGCAAGAATGACGTTCGATCAGAGCAAAAAATTAACACGCCAGGATATAAAAATCAGAGTTGAAGCCTACAAAGATGAACACGGACAACTAGCAGCAGAGTCGCATTCAATGCTGAAACAGTAGTCAAAATACCACTGTCAGGTAGACGACAGCAAAGAATTCCGTCTCCCTGAGCTCGACGCTTAATAAAATTATTACGCTATTTAAAGCTGCTGGACATAACCTGGTTGGGAACATGCACCTGTTCATTTTTATGATATGGTCAGAGAAAATCATAACCAATGCATGAAGTCTCAGCATCCTTTCACCAAACCACAACGAAGGAGACCTTTTGATTGCACTAACTAGAGTAGTATGAGTCTCCTAAATATTGCCCCTAAAAACTTTTCTGCCGTGTTTAACCGCTCTTCCCATCCGAAATCTGAATTCTGGACAAACAACACCCGAAAGGACTGTGTGATGAGATCTTCGTTGCGTAAAACAACTTGACCCAGATCGTAAATGAGCCCACGTAAATACCATACGTTGATAGTTATACCGCCAACACCCTGGACTTGTTTTAACCTCTCACTCTGATAAGTACAAGGTAGATGTACCATTGTGTCATATCAGTTAATTTCTCGTAAACTGAGCACACAGTTAGAGAAAGGATTTCTGACAGAACCGTATGGCAATACGAGCGAATTTAATAGCTTTTTTAAGAATTTTAACTGGTCGTTATGTTGCTTCGATAAAGACATGGATGCCGCTGTTGATATGATCACAGACACTATTCTCTTAGAAATGAGATCCTTTATCCCTGACAGGATTGGGAGCATCAGACTAAAAGAAAAAGCATGGTACGACAAGAGCTGTAAAGAGGATGTCAGGGTTAGAGAAATGTTCTTTCGGTCATACAAGGTCAACCCGACAGAGGAAAACCGAAAGAATTTCAAACGAGCCAGGAATGACAGCAACGTCTTTCCTAAGTATGCAGAATTCCAATATGACAAAAAACTGAAGCAAAAAATATTACAATGTCATAAAGGTAGTACAAATTGTTGGTCGTATAACAAAAACGTCAGAAATTCTGCATCATCATCCATCTCGACGCTCATTTACAATGGCATTTCAGCTGTCAGCTCCTTAAATAGATTGGTCTGCTTACTGCATACTTTACGGCCAGCTCAACTTTTCCAGATTGTGGTTTGTCTCCGTCTACACTTGAGTGCGTCCAATGTTCAAGGGGACGAATCCACTTTAGCACTCGTGTAGAAGCTAGAGAACTTAAAGATCTTAACATACTCGTACATAAACCCAGCGGCCCACATAGCACATCTCTTCTGAAGAGGTGTTCTCCCACGCCGACAAAACCACTATGTGAGCTTTTTCATCAATCCTACCATTTAGGACGCTTTCCGACCAGATGGAAAACGGCGTATGTCCAGCCCGTCCCTAAAAAATGCGACTCTTCTTCTCTTTCCTCCTACATACCCATTACACTTACGTCCCTTCTTTTCAAGGTCATAGAAACGCTGATAAACCATGGAAACTTCTCAATGACCGGCAGTATGGTTTCCGTAGCAACAGGTCCACTGGTGATTTGATGGCATGTCTCACCGAAAAGTGAAACCAAGGCGTTCCGGACTCACGTACCTGCTCTTCGGCTGTAGAACTGGAACGGCAGCGTATGTTTAGCTCATTAAATTTCGATATTGCTAAATGATGAACCGCTAACAGAGTGGAATTTAATGCTTCCATGATACAATGCTGTATGCTGTTGTTAAAGCGAAATTTAAATACCCAGCCTTTGTCCATGAATGGCACTTGCATCGTCTAAACCGAGAAACTTCCCATTATCGGTATGTGTGTCAATAATAAGTTAGGTTGGAATGACCACATATTCGATGTCGCCAAAAATGCTGCAAAATGTCTAGCTTTGCGCAAACATTGTAAGAAATACTTTTCCCCCTCTGATCTGACCACAATATATAAGACACTTATCCACCCAAAATTGGAGTACAATGCTCATATCTGGTCGGGTGCGCCCAAAACATCTCTGCACATGACAGATAGGTTTCAAAACCATTCGATAAGGCTCATAGGTGATGCTAATTTATCCCAGTGAATTGACACACTTGAACACAGACGTAATGTCACCTGTCTCACTTTGTTCTATCGTTATATCAACCACCAGCGCTCCAATGAAATTGGAAGTAGCATTCCGCCACTTCAAACCTTCAACCGTAACACCAAGTTCAGTTCAGTTTATATGCATTTTTATTATATTGAATTAATTAATACTAACAAGCTTACAACCAAAAAAACGCTTAAAAATTAGCTTAATTGATTTAAAATTATCTTATTCTAAATTACTGGCCCCACGTGGGCACTCTAAGTTAAACATAACACTTAAGCTATGTCTTTCGACGTATCTTACAGTCTCATTTTATTTATATTTTAACACTTATTAATACTTAAGCAAAGAAAATAAATTTTGAGTAAAAACTTAGTGAATGGACATTTTTGTACAATAATTTTCTTATAAAAACTTAAAACTACCTAAAAATAAATCTTAATCTACTAAACCTACTTACATCGAATATATAAATTAATATATATATATATATATTTATATATATAATACATATATACGAAATATACAAATGCATGTATATATACATTCATATTTTGTTTTTTCTTTCATTTTTTATTTTTATTTATTTTTTTTGTTTCTATATATTTTTTTTCTTAAAACTAGCTTAATCCTACCTAAAACTATGTAAGCCGGCCACGGCTAATAAAACAGTCAGATGACCGACTTTACTCCCAATGGAGCTACCTAGTACTGGAGGAAATGGACGACGAAACTTCCCCTCCAAAATTGTTGGTGCTGCCGAGCAACATCCCTCATGTCGTGAAATCAGGACGTTCTATAAGGTCTTTGCTCTTGCAATGTGCCCTCGAATTAACTTAATGACGAAATTGTCCACTCTTATTAGGTTCGCCCTATTGTACAAGACCTCATTAGGATAGAATTTTATGTACTCGGACTCTGGGGTTCTGTATAAGCGAAGACAAGTCCGAAGACAAGCCATCTCAAACACCCGAATCTTTTCCAATAACCTTGCTCTCACGTTGAACCACACGGGACATCCAAATACAAGCATAGGCCGGATAAGCGCCATGTAACAGATCACCTTCACCCTCGCATCGAGTTGGGTGTTATAAAACAGTCTCTTTGTAAGGGCAAAAGCACTTTTGGCTACGACCAGAGCAACATCTATATGTTTGTTAAAATACAGATATTGATCTAGCCAGATCCCAAGGTATCTGACTACATTTCGACAAGCAAGTGGCTGCCCGTGCTGTACCACGTTCGAAAACTTCCGCCAATTCTTTCTGGTATCCCTAGAGGCGCCAGACAAACGCATCCTAAGCAACATGGTTTCTGAAGGTTGATTTGCAACTTCCAGTCATCACAATATCGCTTAATTTTATCGAAGTCACGTTGTAAAAGTATATTGATGACCTCAATCTTTGGACATAACCTGTACGCGATTAAGTCGTCTGCGTACGCTATGGCATTGTGAAGTGAACTTATCAGATTACTTGTCTAAATGTTGAATAGGATCGGCGAATTTACCGCACCCTATTGCAGACCGTTTTTAATGTTAATTGTTCCAGCAGAAGTCACATCGCCATTCTTCACGATAAACTCTCTACTGGAGAACATATCAAAAAGAATATACAGCAGTGGTTTACTAATGCCCAACCTGTCTAGGGGTAGTACCATTTCGTTGGCATTATTTGCTATAATCCCGTCACTGCACTGGGTGAAACCCGAGCTCTCGAATCGCCAATTTACAATTTCATTTCGAAGACAGATATTGTGCACAAGGACTCGATTCTCCAGATCGTGGTTCGGGCCTATGGTAACATTCGTCTTGTACACTTCCTGGAAAGTCGCTCCTATAGCCACTACTTTCTCCTGCGGATCCTCGATCACAAAGAAGTTGTCATCATCAACAGCCTCATTTGGATCTATTCCTGCTATTACCAGTATTTGTTCGTTGTTCGTCGTTCGGGCAATTTTAAGAGATGGAGGGTCGTTTTGATTATTTCCCCGAAATATTTCATTTATTTGCGGGAACATATTCGGTTTGCTAGTGTTTACAGCCCGAGTTTTATTGTTCCAATACAAACTAACAGAATTTCTGTAGTTTTCCTTTATTAATGTTTGGAGGTTTTTAATCGACGACTTCAATGTCATTATCTCCGGGTTATGTCTGTCAGTAAACTGTCTGTACAAGGGGTTTAGTCTAGATAGCAGTCTAATTTTATGTCGGTGCAGTCAATAATTGCGTGGCGGAATAAGTCTTCTTCGTCAGTGTGTTGGTACCGAGGTATCGTTTTGTTCATTGTTCGTTTGATAGTCTTGTCCATTAGCTTTAGGTTCCTGTCAATCTACTCGTTTGACAGATTTCTGGTGGCCGGTGGGTAGAGCGAATTCGAGGAGTGTGCTCTCGTCAGTGTTCTGGTGAAGTGTGTTCAACGCACCCTACAATTAATTGTAGGAATGCCTTTGAACAAACTAATCCAATTCCGCGATTTCGTTGGGAACAGTATTTCGGTGAAGAGACCGCAATGGTTTTTTTTGTTTTTTTTATTTTTTATAATTGGCGTGCGCTAAAGGGGTTTTGTTCGTACACAGCGCGGGCGAAGGAAATTGTCATTGTCATACACGAAAGCGTGTAGACAGTTTGCAGTTTGTTGATTAGTGCACGTCAGGTGTATTCGTGTGTCAAACAGTAAGAGGTCCAAATAGGATCCGTGTCTGGGAAACGACGGATTATCCGTCGCTTTGAGGCCGAGTCGATACATCACACTGTGCTGACGCTACCAATCGAATAGTGGGTTCAGTCTAGTGTTTGGTGTATTATTTCCCCAATCACAATGTTTGGCGTTGAAATCTCCGCCGATAATAAAATAGTTGTCTTCCAATTCCAGCCTCAGGAATCGAAAAAGTGTCTCGAGCTCTGAGATGAATAAGGTGGGTTGAGTAGCCTCAGGCGCATAAGCAGACACCATGTACAACCGCTTTCCACTATGGAGAAGGATATGCACGATGCATGCTTCCAGCACCTAGAGCCTACGTGCTACACGACTGTATACTCTTTTAAAACGCAAACCTTTCCTTACAAAGATCGCAACGCCTCCTCCTTGATTGGAGTTGGGTCGGTTTCTCCGTACTATTTTATATCTTCTGTGCCTCATTTTGTGTCTTTTGGTAAGCTTAGTTTCGCTAACCAAAAGTATATCAGGGGCTTGGTCTTTAAGCAACTGAAATAGTGCTGCTCTTCGTTTGAACCTAATCAGTGAATTGACCTTCAGGTTTTGCTCCGCCATGTACGTACTCATTACGACTGGAGGTGCGTTAGGCCCGGCAGCAGCGCGAATATTTGATCTACCCACGTAGTCTGTTCCTGTATTTGACGCTGAAGCTGAGCCACCTTTCCCTACCTGCCGCCATTTGGGCGTAAGTGACTTGGGGAGCAACGGTTGGTGTTTTTACCTGAACGAGTAGGCTTTTAACTTCCGCTTTCTGCTGCCGAGCCAGATATTCTCTTTTGATGTATTGGAATTTGGGACAACCCCGATAATTTGCGGTGTGTGCCGTGTCCCTACATAAAGAACAAGAGAGTTGGCTCTTTTCCGACGCTCCGTTCTTACCTAAAGCACATTCCTCTGACTTGTGGTTCTTTTCACACTTCACGCATCGAGGCTGCATTTCGCAAAACCTTAACACCCGTTTAGCTATGAATGCTCATCATCATACCCTCTAGCCTACTTTCGGACGTACCTCAAAATATCGTGATTCTATCCTAAGCCGTACAACTCGCTCTGTCGGGCGTTTATTTCCTAATCATTATAGCAATCAGACTTGTAAAATTAACGTACATCGGTACCTCATTTCTTTCCTTTTAATTTTTTTTTGCCCTTGAGCTCGCGTTAATTTGAAAAAAAAGACGCACACAACCTACGGCTTTGCTAGAGCGCCACCATATTGGAAGCTATTGCACTTACGAGAACTTTGGCTCTGCAGTTGCATGCAGCAACAACATCAGCGCAGAAATCAGATGCAGAATTACTCTTGTCAATCACTGCTTCTTTGTACTCAAGAGGCAGTTGAGTCCCGGTCCTGCTATATGGCGCAGAGGCTTGGCCTTATCGAAAGCTGAGGCTGAGTCACTTGAACGCTTTGAAAGAAAGATACTGTATGTGATTTTCTGTCCAAATTATCTTTACGGGGAGTGGAGTAGGAGATATTATATGTACAATCACGAACTGTATATTGACATCAGTCTAGTCAGGCGTCTACCGATTCAACGTCTGAGATGGCTCGGTTATATTTCCGGATGAACTCTTCAGCTCCAGCCTCAAGAGAAAGAGTTTTCGATTCGAGAATAAATAAGGGACATTGGAGTGTCAAGGAACAAGAGAATAATTGCTGTCTGGTGTTATCACTAAGAAATACCCGTCAATCTTCAAACACCTACAAATTTTATGGTTTTCTACATAAGAGATCTGATCGCTGTTTGGCTGTCTATGCATATTCCAATACTCTACCAGTGTTTTGAAACTTGACGGAGTTAAGAAGCAGCCTGATGAACAGATAGGCCTCGGTTTGAAAGACCCTACAGTATTTTTGGGTACGGAAGGGTGAAGATGACTATTTGTTACTTTCTTGAATCAAGTGATTGAAATTTATATTAACGTAATTGTCGGAGAGGTCGAGGTCAGTTGATTGGTGAAACTGCATTGTAGCTTAAGGAGATTTGCATGACGTACATTAGGTGCTTTCTATTTCTATGTATCTTTCAATCAAGTTTGAGCCAACACGATGCATTTCGACAACGTCAATGGATAACAAATCAATCGGAGTTTGATATTTCAAAGTGCGTTCAAGAATCAGTTTGAGGGTGAACTGAAAGTCATTGAGAGCAAGACGGCTGCTACGGTTATAGTTTTGAAGTGGGAGAATGCTACAGAATTCGATTCATCAATGTAAAGGAGGAGATATTACGTCGGTGTTCGAGCGTATTGACTGGGCGATACTGACATCACCTACGAGTTATAGCAGAGAGGTCCTAAGAGCATTTGACCACATGTGGGTCTTTTATTTACGAGTATATTGAGACGAGATGAGACGGGTTAAAGGATTTCCTTCACAGGAGAATACCTTGATCTTTCATAGTATTTTTGACTACATCAAATATGTGGTCATTCTAATGAAAGTTTTCATTGACACACATTCCGAGGACGGATTTTTTTTCGGTTTCGACGATGCGAGTGCAATTCATGGATAATTGCTGTGTGTTTTCAATTCCTTGTTTTACAGCAAACGGGAGCGAATATGAAAAGCTGAGTGTCTATCCTCAGGGAAGGAGTAATATTCGGCTAGAAGTTGCAGATGAGTGATCATTAATGAAAATTAAAAAGAGTGTTGGAGACATCAGACTTAAAATCCTCCAAGAAATATGCCGGTCTTTGAAAAGTTTTCATGTTTCAATATATATCATAAGCTGATGGTTACCATTTCCATGTGCTTGGAAAGAAGAGACCTATGTGCAATGGGTCTAAAGGATAAGAGAAGAGAAGGTTTCTCTGGCTGGCTAATGCATTCCAACTACCACTTACACAGCGGTTGTGAAGCGTTTGGTAGATCAACTCTTTAGTAGAAAAACAGATATACTTATGTACATGTACATTGAGATATTTGAGTACCCTTGCTACCTCAAGAGCGTTAAGTGGTAGTGAAGTTGGACTGGTACTTACTTTACACGATGGTGACTATTTTTGTAGTGAGTTGATGTTAGTCCTCGTTCTGGAGTGGATCACCAGACAACTATGCCATAAGTGAGAATTGGTCTATCGAACGAAGTTTAGTCTGACTGACTGACTGACTGACTGACTTTGCTTTATATGCACTTCTTTTGCCCCAGAGTTTTCTTCTCGACACAGAGCTTTTTAGTTTCGTTTTATAATGATTTCTCTACATTTCTGTTTACTATCCAGGATGAGACCGAATTATCTGACACTTTTTGGGAATATCAGAGAAATAGTGTTTAGCTTGGATGGGATGCTACATGGTATTTTGATTTCTCTTATATAGAGGGTCAGCTTTATCTTGGCCAGATTGACAATAAGACCAAAAGAGCTTTTCCAGAAGGCGAGTATATCTAAGGTATGTTGGAGATTGATAAAAAGTATCAATGGGGTGAGTGTCTGCCCGACACATATGGAGTAACATCGTCTGCATAAGCTACTACACTATATCCACTAATCTGGCTGTCTCCATGGCAAGGAAATCTAACGTCGAGAATTCTGTCTAGTTTTTTTTTTTTTAATTTCCTTAAAATTGGATGGCAGATTTATGGGTCTGAGATCTCAGGTTACCCTATTGTATTACACCATGACCTTAACTCCTGAAAATCATTTTACTCGTATAGTTGTATAGATGGAAGATACTGTAGCGCCTGGTGCCTTATATGTTACGAGCAAACTGTCAATTGAAGTTTTATTCCCACAGATCCTGTCTGGGTTGATCTCTAGATGCGAGAGATGGATTGCTGGAGTTCAGCCAAGGATTCTTCCTCTGGCTTAACCCAGTTTCAACCCTTGATGGATTTTTTTTCTTTGCCTTTTTTTTTAAGAACTTAACATTCAAGGCTACTCTTAAAATCCCAGAACACTAGTTAAGTTTTTCGGAAAATTGAATAGAGAGAGAGGGATTAATTTTCGGGATCAGTGGTTATTTCACTAAATGGGTGTTTATCCAACAATTAATGGGGAGGCTAAATTATTAGTGTAAACTGACTTGATGTTGTGTTTCGGCGACCATTCACCTCACGAGATTTTTGGTTGCCTGTAGAAAAGTCTTTCGGGCACGGCTGGTATTGAAACCTTAGATGATTTTGTAGCGTTGAAGTACCACCTACTGTTACTGCGGAGTTTCTGAAAATCTTTGTGGAAAGTTAAGTATCTTTACCTTAGGTGGAACACTCAATTGTACTCAGCCAACTCAGCGATTAGGGCAAAATCGCTTTAGATGGGGATGGATTTGGGTTCTGATGTGGTACTATTTCAGATTATGGTCTCACCCAAGGTAAATCAATGCTGAAAACTGAAAACGATGGACGGTTTCAATATCCCAAGTAAAGTTCCCGCCCGAAAATTCGCGTACTAAAAACGGGTTTTTCTCCCTTATGTCACTTCAGTATATTTAAAACCAATGATCGCAGCAGCTACCCCTACTTTTTTATACATTTTGAAATATTTTCTTGACATCGTATTTGTTGAATCACTAAAACTACTAAAGAAAGATCGACAATTATTGGTTTCTTATTTCGAAGGCAACGCCCCATTGACAGAATGGCTAGCAAAATACAACGTAGATGGTTTTAGTAATGTATATAGATTTGAAACGAATTTTGAAAACGCTTCCGTGAAAACGATGGATATTGTTCACGAAAGCAGTAGGCAAGGGAGAAGTCAATATAATGCCTAAAGAGATCTATATGAAGACATCAAAGAGAAACCAATAATAACTGGTTCTAGAATGATAAAGGATAATATCGTAGATACGACGTTTGTACTTTCATATTTTGATAGGAAATGAAATAAGTAAAAAACAAATTACTAATCCTTATGAATACAGAAAAAGGAACAAATAGTTTGCTGTGACTTACTTTAATGGCAAATGAACGAACGAGAAAGTACGAGTAATAGAAAAAATTTGCTTGCTTATGTATTCGTAGTTGTATTGTACTTACCGCAAACCAGGAACTGGTGTCGCCATAGAGCCATCCTTCATAATCCATGTCACAATAGGTGGTGGATTGCCATGTGCCGAGCATGAAACCTGAGTTCCGGTATCGTTGCTAAATAGAAGACGTGGTGGTGGCTCCTGAATGAAAGTTGGTACCCGTAATCCGTTTGTGGCTTTGCCCTGTGGCGTAATTACTCCCAAGATAAATACAAGTTGAAGCACAACAGCAGCACCGGCAGCAGCAGCATCTGTCGGGTCGGGTGTTAAAAGGTAAATTGCTTTATTAAAGACATACAAACTGAGGTTGGGATTTAGGGCTACGGATTGTGGTGGGGATGGTGAGGTGTAGCAGGAGTAGTCTTTATGCGTGGGTACTATGAAATTGGAGTTATTAAGTGGGTGGTAGGAGGCGGACGATGGGGTAACAGCTGTCCGTCGCCCGCCGTTGGTTGCACATTTTATTACTACAGAAACACATGTCTGCTTCCCTGCTCACTGTGCTCTGATTCTTTGATTCCCTCTCCGTGGTTTCTGGTACCACGTCTCGTGTCCTGGGCTCTGAGTGTCTGGTTCCGTGGTGTGGCGGGACCAAAGAACTCTTATGTTCGTCTCTAATAATGCGGTAATAAGCAGGCATTAGTGTAAGTGTGCACACAAATTGCATAATAGACCGCAATTACACTGCGGAGACTAATTAGTAGAGTTTGAAATTGTGGTGAAATTAAAATAACATACCAGGCGACTGAAAAGTGCTCAGTGTGTGGTTAGGGAGATGTTGTATGGGACTGAGTGTATGGGGTTAAACGTACGGTTAAATGCCTTCAGACTTACCCTTCGTCAAGATCACAGTTACAGTTGAAATCATTGCTATACATTAGCAATGGAGTTTGTGTAGTTTTGTTCAGAAGAGGCAGTGCAGAAGGACAAAAAAACTACTGTGGGTGGTGGCAGAGCAATCTGAAAGGAAATTAAAGAAATACAAATGGTTTTCAATCATTATTTTGGAGTGGTTATTACGAGAAAATGTTTTTTTTTCTAATTTAAACAGCAACGAACATTAAAATCCGTATAAATACTTCAAATGCCATTTGCAAAGACCTTAAGGCGCAGTTTAACGGGATCAGGGAGATGGTAATATGATTTCGATTAAAAATACAAAGGCAAAAGCAGCAAAATCAAATCGAGTCGATCAGGTTTAAGGAAAATTTTGCCATATAAAAATAAAGAGACCTACGAGGGGCGTTCAATATATTCTCGGTATCGATATGAAGGAAAATGCGAATTCAATTTAAATTGTTTTTATTTTTCAATATGATCTCCCATAACACCAATGCATTTGTTACATCTTGAGATAAGCTTTTTTAAACCCTCAAAATAATAAATTTCCTCTTTCTCTGCAAAATACCGACTTGAGTTCTTCATCATCCGAAAATCTTTTTCCACGAAGACATTTTTTCAAATCCGGAAACAGGAAATAATCACTAGGGGCAAGGTCTGGACTATTTCGTTGGATTTCTTCGAAACCACAATCTCGCGCAGCAGCCTTGGAAACTCGCGCCGTGTGAACAGGAGCGTTGTCATGAAGAAACAACACACCCGCTGCGAGTTTACCCCGTCTTTTCTTTTTAATTTCCTCCCGCAAATTATGCAAAGTGGAAGCGTAGGATGTGGCGTTGATGGTTTCACCTTTTTTTTTGTACTCAATGAGCAAGATTCCCTTTGAGTCCCAAAAAACTGTGGCCATGAGCTTTCGGGCAGACGGAGTGACTTTGAACTTCTTCGGGGGGTCTGTTCCTTTTTTATGCCACTGCATGGACTCTTGTTTGCTTTCAGGGTCATAGTGGTGGACCCATGTTTCGTCCCCAGTAACAATTCGATCCATAACACCGTCCGCGTTCTCACTACACATCTCCAAAAGCTCTCTACAGCATGCGATTCTCACTTTTTATCTGAGGCGCTGTGAGCATTCGTGGCACCCACCTTGCACTGACCTTTGAAAGGTTAAGATGGTCATGAAGAATGGTGTGAATGGTACCAATTGAAAGCTTGGTGATCTCTGCCATCATTTTCACCTTTATTCAGTCATCCTCAAGAACAAGTTTTTCGACTTCTTTGATGCTTTCTCCCGTACAAGCAGTAGCCGGGGCGCCGGAGCGGGGGTCGTCCTCAATGCCTCTCTTGAACTCACTTGACCACTTTTGCACAGTTGATAATGAAGGTGCGGAACCCTGGTAAACAGCCACCATCTCTTCATGAATAGTTTTTTGACTTTTTCCTTGCTTAGTGAGAAATTTAATTACAGCGCGATGCTCAATTTTCACCATCATCGCCTCAGTTGCCATTATGATTCTGTTTAACTAGAGATAAAACGCGAATTAATAATCACATTTATATGAAATTTTACATGAATGCACTAAAATAATAGTGTTACTTGATAAATAAGTCAATTTATATATGCAACTACAGCTTCACCCCGATACCGAGAATATCTTGAACGCCCCTCGTACGATGACAATGAAAAGCAAAGGCAAAATAAAAAAACTCGAACCAAAGTAATGCATATACTGTTTTGCGTAATATGAAATTTTGGTAAAAAAACCCCATAACAGTCTAAACATCTTTTGGTACTCGTTGATTTTGTAGTGTTGGACTTACTCTCTTCCTATCTCTCTAAAACACAATATTTCATTGGCATTCAGCTTTGGACAACGCAACTTTTAAAGATTTTGAAAAACAAACCTTCCGAAAGGACGGCGTCGTATCTCATGTGCTCTAATCATGCCTAGTGATTGAGTGCTCTAAACTAGATAGCAGTCAGGATAGGCTTCCGCTAGAATCACAGCCAGAAAGAAAAGTCATTGAATCTTCAGCGGAGAACGCTTCTCTGTGGAGAACAACTAGTAGTAACTTCATTACTCTTTACGCAAAGTCATGTCTGTTTCCAGTTCTGATGACAAGGAATTGTATTTAGAGAAAGAGGTAGGGCGGGCCAAGTATCTACTGAAACGTAAGCCAGGCAACAGTCTAAGGCTCCACTTGCGTATTCGCACACTATTACTTATTTTTATAAGGTTACACACTATCTAAAGCAATTCGGATCATTGGGTTCAAGAAATGTTCGCAATTATTTTTCTGTGAACGTCCAAGTTTTTGCACTAAATGAAACGCAGTTGAAATCATTCGCAAAATCTTTGTATTACTTCAATGTGATCTTGCATATATTCGAACTAGTGACATTATTTTATTCATATCCTCTACCTGCAATTTTGGTGTAGTATTGTACCAAACTCCACTACTGCTTTATTTACAGGAGCCCAAGCTGAACATCAATTCGACCTTTATCGGGTTTGACGCAGTGTCAGACTCCATAAAAAGGATTGTAACCCTATATCCTCATACTGAAATAGTTATTACGCGAGATTTCTATACATAGACACAATTCTAAGAATCTTGAACATTCTGCACGACAGAACCAAAAGGACCCCTGTACCACATCAGCTAATTCCACATACCCTAACAGCAGAGTTAAAGAAAAGATTCCGAAAATAATTAAATGGTAATGCGATAAAGCCAATTGGAATGATTTCGCAGGAATTATAACTAGTCGTTATATTACTTTGCCAAGGACGTGGATGTCGCTGCTGATATGATCACGGATATTATTATCTTTGCCTGATGACCTAGTACTTGGAACTATGACCCCTTACTACACGCCCTTATACGCCCTAGGTAAACCTGGAGCGTGCATTCTTGCGAAGAGCCATATTAACACCTTCTCCTCGATCACCGTGATTGAGAAACGAATACCGTCATGGCAAGACTAGAGCACGGATTCAGAGCTACTGGATAGCCTTATCTGGCCCGTGATCATCGGGGCCCTCCTCCTCCGGACAACTTAAGGTTGAAAATCGCAGATGCAGACAGCCGTATACTGCACTAATTTTGGGTTGTGACGCAAATGGACATCACTCCTCCTGGGGATATCAATGAAAGAGGTGAGTCACTTTTTCAATATATTCCCCACACATACCTCCTCATTCGTAATGTCTGTTTAAACCCACCATTGTAACTAGCTATAGACAGGAAGTCTTAGATCTAACCCTTGTCTCCAACAACATCTCGGATAAGGTCACTCGCTGGAAGGTATCTGGTGATCACTCTTGTCCCTATCGCCGTTACATACATATATTCGCCATTAATCAACGCGTTCCTAACCAAATAACTTATGGAAAGTATAGGTAACATGACTGGTCCATCTACAGGGAAGCTCTTGAAAGTGCAAACTATGGACTTCAAGCAATGTTACGCCTCAATATTTAAGACATTTATCCCCCCAAATGTAGAGTTTCATGCCAAAATCAGGCCTTACTTACTTAGGTGATGCAACAGTTCGAGTTGCACCCGGACCTCAACTAACAAGCCTCTCCAGTTAGTCCGGCCATTGGGTAACTGCCTCCAGTTGCGCACTCCAAGTCGGTTGAGGTCCCGTTCTATCTACGAGGGCCACCTAAGGTGGCATATTCTAGTCATTTCAGGCGCCTAATGTGCAGTTTTCTGATCCTCATCCACTTCCCGTCTTTACAAACGTGACCGAAAATCACGCGCAGTATCTTTCACTCGAAACGACCAAGCGATTCTTTATCCGCTTCGACAAGATTCAGTCCACTGCCGCCATAGAGAACGACCGAGATGAGAAGGGTCTCCTAAAAACCCAATTTAGGTTACAGAAGAGAGCTCTGTTACTCAATTGTTCCCGAGGCAGAAAGAAACATCGATTGGTTAGTGATTCTGCACCTGATCACTGCGCTGATGTCCTTGCTACTTGTAACTGCAGAGCAAAGGTAGACGAAATTCTTAACTACCTCGAAGTTATAACTTCGAATGGGCACGTTCTGGCCAAGCCGTCGGTGGTTCGCATCCTTTACTGTCCTCTGACAATATCTTACAGATAAAGCTGATGTATGTTCCCACTAAGGTCATCTCCAGATGCTTTAAATAGCTCAGCAGACAGTGCATCTGCACTAGCAGGTTAAATAGTCTCTTGATTTGATATTGCTGCCTGAACTTGGGTAGGGTGACGGAATTCTCTGTCGTCTTCATCTAGGGTGAATAGTTCATTCTGTCTGACAGCGGTTTTTAACGATTATCGCCGTTATACTGCCAACAGAAGTAGTCTTCCCATAATATAAGCGCAAACTGGAATATGGTCCAGCCCTTAATAGATTAACCACATTTGGAGAATGAAGCCATCGAAGTACACAATTTAGGGATGCATACATATATTTGAGGCAGCAAGTCCAATAGATCCGATTGTTCGTCGAGGTCATTGCTCTTGCTATGAGCCTTCAAATTAGCTTAATAACAAGATAATCCACCCCAATTAAGTAGGCCCTATTGTACAAGACTTTATTAGAGTACAATTTTTTGTATTTGGATTCTGGTGCTCTCTACAGGCGAATGTAAGTCCTTAAGTAAACATTTCCAAGCACCTGAATCTTTCCCAATAAGCTTGTTCACACGTTGGACCACACAACACAAGAAAGAATAGACCGGATACAGAACGGATAAGCACCTTTGCTCTTGCTCAGGCAGTATCAATCTAAAGCAAAGATATAAATTTAGCCAAATCCCAACGTACGAGTATCTTACTAGAATTTGACAAGCAAGTACCCGTGTTGTCCTCTCGTCAAATTTCTTCTGCTTCCCGTACGAGCTCTAAACCAGGCGTCCTACTAGGAATGGCTTCTGATGTTCAGAAGGAGACTTATCGGCGGAAGATTATAACTTTTGGGAGTGGAATAATTACTGCGGTCCTCCAATGCGCTGAGTAATTGAAAATATGCAAAGTATTATTAAACAGGCTGGTTTAGATGCCAACCACTTCCAGTGCGAGATGTAGGAGAACAGTGTTCAGAATACGTCGATTACCACTGATATTTCAATGATTCGCGGATGGTTTGGAACTTAGTTAAACCTGAGTTCTCGACTTTATCGTAGAAATTGTAAAAGAACTCGATTTTCTGAATCGTAGTGTAGGCCAATGACACCATTCGCCTTGTACAATACTTAGATTCCACTCTTCAGCATTACTTTCCTACGATAAAATCTAGGGAATGAGTTGGTAAGTTCTCTCTACTAAGTATAAGATTACTTATATACAATAGCTATGTCGATAAGGCATGTTATCTGGTAGCCGTCCTTACTTCTTTAATAGAAGGACTAAGCGCAAGCCACTCGACCTCCTTGACAACGGAATTTGTGCCGTCTCTGCTGTTTAACAATCTGAAAAAAGCAGTTGTTCCCTAACCTCAGCACTGACTCTGACTTTACTTGTGAATTTCCATGCTCATCTCTAAATTCTGATCGAATCTTGTTCTATTAACATCTTTCGCAAAACATCCGAACGATGTTCTTAGAGTAGAGCCTCTATATTCCCTCGTACCTCGTTTCTTATGTTGCATGATATTTTTAGGAGACGAAGCAAGAGTAGCTCTGATTCTTTTATGGATCACCGCTTCATATATTGCATGGCTTTAAATCGGCGGGCTCTGGGTTCCAAAAATTGGACACCGTGAACCCTAATGTTGTTCTAAGTGATCAGTGACTTTTGAGTTTTATGCAATCCATTTACCTACTTATCTTAGACGGACAGAGGAGAACATTAATTTTTTGGCGCTCAATCACCAGATACAAGTAATGAGACAATCATTTTATATGAGTCAAAGTACAAAATGTAAATTTATATCTTTATGAATTGTTAAACATAATTATTGTTATGCTGTCGTTCAACTATTATTTCTGTATATCAATTGGTTCATTTCCGGAAATAAAACATTTTTGTAACGAGATTATCAACGATTGCCGCATGCCATTTTGATGAAACCTTTTAACTACAGGCCAAGGTAGTTGGAGTGATCAAAAAGTGGTTGCTTCATTATTTATGAAATATATTTAAAGCACTTAACATGCAAATAAAATAGCGTTGCACTAATTTCTATAATTGACCGATTACTCTTCGTTTACAATTTTTTTTTTGTGCAACAGTAAACTACCTCCATTTGTGTGTATTGCATGACGATTGCATGACCATTGTATCTTTTCCTACAAGCTACCATCTCATTAGATGAATTTAAGCAATTTGCTTTTCACATACTGGCAACTAAAGATAGATCACATTTTAAAATTGGAATTGTATCTAAAGTACAGATGCTTTGAGTAGGAGCAAGTGGTTATAAGTATGGTTTGCCGTCCAATCTTGTGGTTTTGGTGGTTTCTTCTACTTCAAGTGATGTGTCTTCTTATGCCAGTTACTTCAGCAGAAATGGTAAGATTTAAGGTTTTTCTTTGGCAAGGTATGTTTTACAATTTTCGTTTCCAGGAATTAGTTAGCTTTTCCGATCCACCAGAAGGATCTACCTCATCTGAATCCGTGGAACAAACATCTTTTTCGAAGCTATTTAGAAGGTTGCGACGTTTTTCCCGATTGGAGACATTGGTTCTGTTATTCAAATTGCTCAATTTCTTCAAATGGTTGGTCAGAGGTTGATTCCAGTCATACAACAAGGCACAGCTGGTTTGTAGAATGAATACTCTAGCCACTAAGTTCATTTACTAATGTATATCACATTTTTTTTATTGTGTTGATCTTAGCAATAAATAATTTTTTGTCTTCCTTGGGCCCACCAAATCCGGAGGCACCAGACGTTTAAACTAGTCGGTCTCCTAGAAGTAGTTAAGGGAAATTACTTTTAAACTTGTAGATACTTGTAATCATGCACATTATTTTAAATATTAGATCACAACTACCTTTTTCGCATTGTGCTTTACTTGAATACCTTAAGGTTTACTATAAGGTAAAATTAAATAAAAATCACTGTTCAAGGAAAACTACAATAGATAGTATGTGTCTGCATCCAATTATCATACATATATGACGACAAATTTGGCTTGGACATGCTAGGGTTGAAGTAATAGGCAACGAAGAGGAGAAATCACGACAGTAAAAAAGCATCCGTTGTTTTAGATGTCCGCGAGGTTTCACGCCTATACAACATTATGTTATGTGTAATCTGGGGTGCAATTCTGTTGCAAATTTTTAGTCATTAGCCTAGAAACGAGGGAAGAATGACATATTTTCGTCGTTGTGTCAGCTATCTTCATGTCTGATACAGTACAAGTGCTACTACCTAAGGAAGTAAGCAATACTTATCATACTGTAGTGTTTGTAATCAGAACAAATTTTGAGGCAGCAACAAATGCTGCGTGAGGGGCAATGATCTCTTGGATTTCATACTATTGTTTAACTTGGACTGAAAGGAAAAACAGAAGTCCAGTTTTTGTGGAAACTGGTCGATTTAAGTTGAAATCAGATCTACGAGTAGTCTCTGCCGGAATCTGTGCATGGAAGAAATTAAAAGAGATCTTCCACGATAGCTCGTCAGTCTTGTGCACGGCGTTCAGTACCTAAATTTCTGGGTATACATTATGAATGCAGCTTTTCTACATTAAACTTTCGCGGTATGTTTTCACGAACGTTTTTAGTTACACAGGGGTGTGTGTGAAGCTCTGTCTATGACAATGTAATGCCTATGACAATGTAGTATCTATGGCAATGTAGTGTCGCCACAGATCGTTCGAACAGACTTTTCCGAATATTGACAGCCGGACAGCCGGATGCCAATCTCCAGGAAGAAATAGTAGGCAGCTTGACAACCTCGAGGTACCAATGAACCATATCAAATAAATAACATTGGGATAATTTCATCGTGACTAATATGGTCACTATTCGAATCCAAATCATCTAGAGCGCTAATTTGCCTCAGAAAAATAAATATCTGCAAGCTCACAAATATAATTACGGGTTGTGCCCTTGGAAGACATGCGTACCGATTGAGTATTCCTGTCAACAATTTCTGGAAGAGCTGCAGCATAAAAGAGATCTATCAAGATCGACAACTTGACAAGAGAAGCTGGAGAATTGGAGCTCCCAGGCTGACGCAGTTGTATCATAATTAATCTTCAATTGGTCCAAGTGCATCTCAACGAGAACCACTCTACCCCTTATTTACTCAATTTAGGTCACTCTCAATTAAGCAAGTGAGTTCTTCTATCTCAAGAACGTCTACGAATGAAAAATGGATCATATACAACGAACCTCGACATCACAGCTGTGAACGGAACTACATTTATTTTTATAGCTAATCAGCCGACTGGACCATCATAAGATCTGATAGCACTTACACTGAGTCGAGCGCAAGAACTTTCTGTATCATAATTGAGACTTACTTCCAAAGTAACCTTATCCGGAACGGATCACAACCAGCTCCTATCACCGAAGCTGCAAGTGATATAAGTAACGCCACACGCTGTAGCTGGTATACGTAATCTGTTATAGTGAAGGATAAGGCAATAAAATACGCTGTTGGTTTTTTTGATGACTTCTTGTAAAAAGGCTCCGATGGCATTTATCCACTTATACTACAAAACAGTATGAACTAGCTGCTGGCAATCCTGAAGAGGATCTTCATTGGAAGTCTGGCACTGGCTTACATAAAAAATCCTTGGCGCACAGTGGGAGCAGCCTTTAAAACCGAGAATCGGAAAACATGACAACACGCTCACCAAGGGCTTTATACCAACCGGTCTGACTCTCTTCATTTTGAAGGGCATGGTGAGTATAATTGAGCGCATATGTAGCGCAAAACAACTTTGTGAATGCATACCCTGTCTAACATACAACATACCAGCCGGGAAGATCCCTGGAAACTCTGTTTCAAAATGTGGTGGACAGAAAAAGAATCTACGATAAAATCAATAATAAATTGACTCGGTCACATCGACCTAATGGACGACAATACTAAAGATAAGGAAATCTTTGAATTCAGAGCCTCTTGTTCGAGAACTCTAAATAAATAACCGTTTTTGTACGGATATTTCGATTTATCTAGAGAGAATATCGTCTCGCTGGTCAAATTCACAATTTTCAGGTCTTTATGTTGATAAAGCAAGTAGCAAGTTTGCAAGTCTTTTTAACCCGAAGCAACCTACAATAGTGGTAAGATGGTTAAATTGATATTGATAACATATCATTTAATATAATTATCTGCAAAGCCTTAAGGGCTTATCTGCAGAAGACTACATAGTTACGTAATGTTTATAATCTTTTTGTTTTACATGAGTTGAGTTGAATATACATATTTCGACTTAAATTCCAATCAGTCAACTAAAACAGCTCCACAAACGAATACGAAGTGCTTTAGAAGATTTCGTAATTCGTGTGTGTGTTGAAAAGCATCACCTAATCACAATTGACAAGATGCAATTAGCTCTTACTTTGTAAACCGGATACGTGTTTAAAAAAAAATCCCTTTCTACAGTCCGGAGTGAAATCTTCATTAGTACTCAAATTTGGGGATTCCTCGTAGAACAACAAACAAATTGACTTAACAAGCACCTTCACCCTATAGCTGTGCTTCTAATTCACTTTCAAATTTAGCCCTCCCGAGTAGAAGTAAAATTCCCATAGCATGCCAATGCACTGAGCTTATAATCTCTCGCGTAGATACCTTAGACTAATACCATCAGCTAATGAACCACCCATGAAGTGAAAACGTCAAAGTATCTACTTCCTAATGAACTTCAAATCAATTTGCACTCCAGCATGTCATTTCCAGTGTAAACATCACGTCACACTCTACCATCTGGGTAATCTCAAAAATACAACTTGAAAGGCTGTAGTCTAGAGTCGGTAGTCTGAACATCCTTATCCATGATATTATCGTCTCTTTCAACTCCCTGCAGCATAAAGCATTATGCTTAACGCGAAAATCCTTTTCCTAATACCGAAGATAACCATCCTCATCATCATAATCGTGATCATTATCATCACACTGGTACTCGTAGTCATCATCATCATTATCATCATGGCATCGCATCGTCATCTTATTCCCCTAATACCATACCGGCACAAGGACTCAAATCTACCGACACAGCTTCGTATGTGTGCCTTGGCGTACAAAGTTCATGGTGAAGGCATTTTGTAAATTTTCAATTTTCAACACAAAAGTTAACACTTTGCTCCTGGTTCCCATGACGTGATACTGGTAGTCGTAAACCAACCCCCTGATTGGAGAATACTGGATTCAGAGAAATCGTCACGAAACATTCTTACATTCTTAGCAGCCGGAAGTCATAAACTTCACAGTACACGCCAAAGTATCACCAAATATTATTCTTTAGTTGCTCTCCTTCTCCCTGAGCCTTTGTCTCACACTGTGTGTTGCTGAGAGATGTGAGCGGGTATTTGGAAATCCTAGAAAGTCGCTTCTCTTCTGTTTGCTTAAGCTTGAGGCGATCTGCCTTGTGAGGCTCAGATCCAATGGAAAATTTTAATGAGCTCCCGTTCAGAGTCGGTTGTCATCGTCCGTTTATTTTACTCCCGCTTTCTATCTGCAGATACAAGAGATACGAGCGTTGAGATACAAAAGACACGTCGTCTTTGGAGGGTCCGTGCATTCAAATCGCTTATGAATTTTGAATTTGACAAGCAACACTTCAAAAGCATAACGCTAGCGCGTCCTGGTTGTTGTATTTTTTTTTTTCAGTTTTTCCTCTTTTTTGTTCTAAGGCGCTCCATCAGAGTTGCTTGCTCGTTTGGAATTCGTCCTTTTACTCCCACTGTGGGTTGGTGTACGAGTATGAGTGGAATGGGGGAATGAGTGCAGGTGCTACTGCTGCTGCCTGTCAGAGTGTGTTTTATGTGTGCTGTTTGTGTTGCACTCAAGTTTTTCTATTTGCAACACATCGAGGTGTTGAATTAGAATGTAAATCCCGGGAATATGCTCAGAAATGAGTCTATGTTGATTCCAACCCCCTCCGGCTGTTGCTGGGTGGGGGCAGACAACTGCTGTACGGTTAGTATTCGGAGGGAGGGTGAGAGAAATTGTTTTCTATTTATTCCATCGTCACAACAAAGATGTCACTGATATGTAACTTTTGAGTTGAGTTTCTGTTGTTGTGCAGCCCTAAGGGATGTGGAATGGTTTGCATCTAAATCGATTTGGGAATTATTGTGGCATAGGGCAGAATGGTCGGTTATTTGGGTAGATAGATCTCAGTAGGTGGATGTAATATATGCGAGAATATCCGAGTCCTTTGGGTGGAAGAAAGTTTCTCCTTGGCATAGTTTTGTTCACTTTCTCTCAGCATAGTTTTCTAGTTTTCCGCCGCATCACCATGGGCTTTTATTTTATGAGAAGGAACAAACAGAAAACCTTCCATTGTGCCATGACTAAGTAGATATACGTACATATATATGTATGCACGAGGTATCGTACATAGGTATCAAGGCTACAGGTTTGTAGAACCATGTATCCATGCGGAGATCTGGAGAGTATTACAAATTTTATGTGAAATTGCTGTAAATGGATTGAGTTTGTATCAAAGAGATACGGGATGGGATAGGATGGCAGTAAAATACTATTAGGAGAAAACTTACACCTGAATGCAATTTGCTTGTGCTTTGACTTTTCATGTACTCGAGGGACCTTGGAAACTCGCTTTTTGGTTTCGATGTAGATAATTTATGGTGACGAATTGTGTTACTAAAAATTTTGTAAGTTTTGGAATTGGGTGAGGGTTTTTTTGAAGATACACATGAAACTGCTTAAGAACGTAAGCAGCTTTTCCAATTTATTTGATAAACAAGTTTTCATCCTAAGAAAGAGGGAAATTCTGACGCTGCTGAAGGTAACGTGTTTGGAAGATATTGTTTCACCCTTACAGATCATATTGGTACTTAAGTGCACCGAAAGGAAAATGAATTGTAGATAGTCCAGTCAGAAATACTGGTACACGAATAAAAGTATTCATTTAGGATGTAGTATTGAATACACTTACAATTTAATTTAACATCTATGTGTAAAGAGGTGAGAAAACTTTTCAATGCAGAAACCTTCAATATCTGCTCCGACAAATACAAAGCCATTTAGAAAAAATGCAAGAGCCCGGTATCCAGCGTTAAGAAACAATCGTGTTTCGTTCCAATATTGAAAGCAAAATCTTATCTAAGGAACCGTCAATACATAAAGCTCTAAAGCTACGGGTTACGAATACGACTTCGTACCATTCGGTACCGTTCTTTAAAAGACTTTTCAGCTGTAGCATTAAATATGGCTATGTTCCAAAAATGCTAGAAAAAAATCGAAGAACTCTTCATTCCTAAGCCAGGTAAGATCTGCCATACTCGTCCAAAAGATTTCAGGCCTATCACCAATATTGTTTATCTTAAGAACTTTGAAAAAACTTCTTAACTCTCGTGTTCTACCCAGTGATCTAGCCCCAAAACAAAATTCCCGCACCAAAGGTAAAGGCACGGAAAGGGCCCGGCATTAGCACGATAAAAAGATGTCTCTATTGTAAAGAATATATATTGGGTGCCTTCCTACCCGAAAATGTCGGAATTAATCCGGCACTAACCAACCTGATATCCTGTAAGCTTCACAACAGGAACATCAATTCAATGCATCAGTGGTGCAGGAAGTACCGTACTGAGGGTAACTGACTCAAGAGGCACGCTTCAAGGAGGAGTGATATCATCTTTTCTGTAGACCCTTGTTGTTAACGAAACACTTCTGGACCTAAAAGGGGAGTGAATAAAAGCCACTGCGTAAGCGGATAATGTAGTTCTAATGGCCAGCGGCAAGTTCCTCCCCACCATCACTGAAACTCTGATCTCCTATTCCTAGATATCTACTTGCAAGAATCGGCAGTGAAAAGTGCTTTTACATTGAGCCAGTTTAATATGGACTACTATATATGATACTCCATTATAACTTTGAAATACTATTCGCCTGTATGTGACAAGAACCAAATGATAGAAGACTCGACATATATTTTCACGGATGGTTCAAAGATGGAGATAAGAATCTGCACTGAATTCTTCTCCGATCAATTGGAATTAAGAGACTCACGTCGCCTGTAAGAGTACATTAGTGACTTCTAGGCCAAAATATTGGCTCTAGCAAAAGCGGCCACACTCGTGACAATAAAGGCAATATCCCACTAGGATATTTGCATATTTATTCATAGGCAGAAATCCATTAAGGATATCGCTGGATTTAGATTAAATCAAAGCTTGTGAAGAGCTTAAGGCCCTTTGCTTTCAGCTCAAGGTTAAGCTCTGCTGGCTCACTGACCACAAAGAAGTGTCAGGCACCGAATATGCACACGAGTTGGCTAGAAAAATAATCTAGCTTTGATCAAAGTATCAAACTTCCACTCCCCTCTCTGAAAATGCACACGGAGCAAATTAAAGAAATCAAAGCTAATGAAAGGTGGAGAAGCCTTAAAACCTGTGAAATTTCAAGACAATTTTGGGCGGAACTCAACAAATCTAGATTCTTTTGAAAGGCAGAGCTGAACTACTCGTATCTACGTCTATTGGATTACTTACAAGGCATAATCTTCTAGAATGCATGCAATAACGCGGCGCCCACTATCCCAATGTCAGTAATTTAAGACAAAGGACTTTAGAAAGTTACTACTTATATTAACTATACTATCTACTGTGTCATTCACATCTCTTTTCAGATTCGCTTATGCAACAGGATGAATGAAACCCACTCAACCAACGCCATTTAGCAATCGCGATCGAGCTCCCATCCCCTCTCAACTCACTCGCCCGGGCATCACAATGGATCTACACAGATTGAAGTGCGATAAGGTACTAGGATACCTTTCGGCTCCACATATTCGATCACTCCCCAAATCTTGCCTAACTTAACTCACCTGCCGAGTATTGTAACGAGTCTACACTGACCTAAGTGCGATGAAGTACAATACTAGGGCGCGTTTTAGCTCCAGATATTCGATCACTCCTCAAACCTATCCTAACTTAACCCTATTTAACATGTGATGACATTTATGAAAAATCAACGAGATCTTTCGGATAGTGCAGCCGTTGGTAAGTTATTTGAAAGTAAAGGTAAAATTCGAGCCTCCCAAGAGCCATCTACGAACTATAAGAACTCCAAGTGTCATCAAAGCCGTGCAATCTCAAATCAGACAACAACCGCAGCGAAAATAGGAAATGTTGTGGCGAGCAATGAAAATTCTGTTCACTGACTGTTGAAGAATCCTTCAATAAATAGAACAGTACTCCGAAGGCCGAACGTGTTCACCATCACGCATCAACAACACTATGATGGGAGTGAGCTATAATGACGCTATAGACCTTCATTTTTGGGAGAATGGGCTGGAGTAAGGATTCTGGAAGCCGCAACCTACTATTAAATTTACTTGCCGACTTAGGTGCTAACCAAGCATTTGCCAGATTTTTTAATCTGCGAAATCCTGCATCTTATTCTACGACGTGTAGGCTGGGGTAACGATGAGGAGAGTACGGGATAGGCTAAGCCTGTTACAGTTAAAATTCATCACAACAGACGGGTGGCTGGTTAAACTTTTGACGGTTTGTTCCGGGAAACTGAAAAAATTGAACGGGCTTCAGAATAGGCACCACCTGAAGGATTATCATTTAAGGGACGGTTTAACGGGAGAACAAGACGTGGGACAAACCCACAGCATTAAGATACTAGAAGGGAATTGGGAAGAGGCAAGTGTAAAAAACAGCATTTGTCTAAGAGCACAAGAGAAGAGAAACAGATCGGCAGAAATACACCCAGCAGTTGTCCTCAATGAGGACAACTGTGGCAGCTAACTATGAAGGAAATCTTTACATCCAAGTAGAGAGTTGCGATATGAAATACTATTAGGGGGCGAGAAAGGTACCAGCTTTTAAACAAGTCTGTGCCAAAAACCGTCTTCTAATTTGGTAAATGAAACATTTGAGGTTTCAGGCCATCGAAGCTGCTATAATCTACTGGATGGCAATGCAGCTCAGGCATGATATAGTGATAGCCTTCATATCCAGAACTAACTATATTGAAAACAAGGACATACGAGGTATGACTCACGTCTTTATATGCACTCTTTAAGGGTTAATTTCCACTTCATTCCTAAACCTATGTGAGTAAGAGATGTCTCCTTCAGTATTTTTCTATGATCTTTACTCAGATTTATCTTCAAAACTGCTTTCCATGCAGGAACTGTTCGAATGTTAAAGCAGTTTCTCACTGCTATACGACGAGCGAACGAAAAGGTCGACATCTTGCCTTTTTGCCTCTCACCATATAAAATTGCGCAATTTCGTAACGAAGACTAAGTTACTGCAGACATAACTTACGAATCGACTGGAGAGTGCCACAATTCGACTTGCGTCACTTCACCTATGAGTATTATCGCCATCACCATGGAAAACCAGCTCTATATTGTCGCTTCCTACGGTTTCATAACTATTGACATCGATAGTATATGGTATTTCCGTGAATGCTGCAAAAAGATATAGATCAACTGCTACCATCTATGAAGAGAATTTTCATTGCCACCTATGTATAAATAATATTAATAGGAGTCAATTTTTTGGTGTAAAGACTCAAAAAACAGTCTGCCTCGACTACATGAGTCCTGTTCCCAACACGCCTCGCTGTGCTCTAGATGTGTTGTTGAATCTACCCAAAGCCGTCCTCCAAAAAAGAAAAACTAGTGAATGCTGCCAAAAACAAGGCAGTATCTATCGCAAGTTCACTGCGAATCTGCAGAATAAAAGAAAGCAATTCTGCTCCGCAAAAGGATCTTTGACAATGAATTGGCTTTTTTTATGGATTAAGATCTGTCAAAAATATAAGATTTTGAGAAGTTCCCTGAGAAACCACAACGTAGGTGTTCCCCCCTCCTACAGAATTGTAACAGTTGCCAAAAAAGAGGCAGTTCCAGGAAATTACGAAATCCCGGAAATATCAGCTTGAGTAGAACTATAAGACATGATGGATCATACTGCAAGGCGGTTTTTAGAATGCAAAAGTGAGGGAAAATAATTACACTTCCAGGACTTCTTACATTACAAAGTAAGTGGGCTGTGATAGATCATCTGCGCAAGGTGCCAACAAGCAAGAAATAAATAAACCAGATAAATAAACAGATGTAAACAGGTTTATGGCATCAGTTGTTCCACTGAGGCCTAATAGTTCAAGTGGTGAACAATGGAGGAACCGTCGTCCATCACCAGTTAATTTATTCAGACCCATAATGTTCCAATATGCAAGGGAAACTGGAGAGCTCATAAAAAGTACAGAAACGATATCAAAAGACAAAAATCTCCAACCTACTGAATATAAAGTTAATGACGAAATGGAATAGTTGTCAACCACGAGTTCTTTTTAACTATGATCGACGGAAAAGTTCCGTATGAAATAACAGGTACAAAGTCAACCGAATCATGTCTCATGCGCATGAGAACACAAAAAACCTTAACAATCAAGATGAATCAAATGATGACGAACATAGCTACGAATATGGAATCACTAAATTACATGCAAGAAACAGGTGAATTGAACTTATTTTGAAACTTGCATGTCTTAAAAAGAAAAGAGGGAGAGGATACTGATGAATCTATTGGAATCAAGGAGGTAGAAAAAAGAAAAAAAAACAAGAAATCCAAAATCATTCGATGTTGATAGCACAAAACAAGAATTAGTACAAGGGAATATTGTACTAATGATGGAAATACTTCGAGGGGATTTTTTCAAGAATCAGGGGCAACGCACAACTGAGGTCCATAGAGACGTAATAACGAAGCTTGAAGTAATACCTAAACTTTTCAATAGATTTGTTAAAGCAAAAAATATAATCGAGTATCAATCGTTACCACTTGGAAAGTTGTCAGAACAAGCTCAGGAATCCAAAAATTAAGACTACAAAAACATAGATATCAAAATACGCGCAAGGTTTCAAGGGTGAGGCGGAGTGAAGACTTTTTAAACATGCTTGCAGCCTCATCGGACCCACTCATTTCATCGTTAAGGCATATCAGAACCGAAAAAGATTTCAAAGCACAATTCTCTCCAGAAATGATAAGCTTATTAGATATTAGCCCGGATGTTGACGAAAGTTTCCAATAAATTAAATTTTTTTTTATTTAAATTTTTGGTCCGTTTACTGTTTTCTCCACTGTTTGAATTGAAATGAATCACTGAAATATTTTATTATGTACTCTGATGTGTTACAAAATAAAAAAAAAAGTTCTTTTGATATACCTAAAAAAACATTTAGAAAATTGTTCGTTTACTTTAATTCACCACTATTCTCTTCGGATTAGCTTTTAGACACCCTGTTATCACTTCAATCATTGACTTAATTAAATATTTTTAAAGTAAAATATTATGTTTTCCCCTGTGGTGAGAAAGTCCTATTTCAGCAGAAGATTTCGAAACACCCTGTGAAGCATTTTTCTCAAAATTCAAAATTCAATAGTTTCATAGCCCTGGGATTTTCCTTTAAGCAAGCAAAAAAGTCAAAGTGAGTCACTGTGCGACGTTAGATTGCACTCCTCGTTACAAGGATTTGAGTCTGCCTTCCAAGCAGAGATATACCCAATCCTGATGGCAGTTAACATTTTTGTGAAGAATTGGTATAGTAGGCGAACCATCTTCAATGCATACATAGCGACAGCCAAGTTACGTTTAACGCCTTGTTGTATCCTCTCAGATTTTCCAAGCTGCAGTAGTTCGAGATTGCTTCTCTGAACGTAGTCAAAAGGTTGAATTCTTCATGAGAAAAGGATCCGAATATGTCAATTCGCCATCGTGCATAGCAATTGAAGCTGTGTCGATCAATGTTATAGAAGATTTTGGGGAGATAACTTAGTTGATGAGCTTATAAGATACTACTCGTGCAAGAATTGAGCACACTTCACCGTTGTCTCCGTCGTACTTTTGGCGAATGGGCTGAAAGAGCGAAATTACTGCATTACAACTCCAACACTTTCATAATCCTGGAAAATTGCAAAGGTTATACTTATTCCTAAAAAGATTTATGCTTCAACTTTAAATCATTTTAGAATAACAAGCATATTATGAGTACCTTGCTTGTCGAAGGTTCTTGAGGAGCTTGTTGCCAGCCAAATTCCTTACTCAGCCCTTTTCAGTCAGGCTTTAGAGCTAATCATAGCTGTTTCACAGCCGTTGTACATATTCTTAATCATATTCGATTGGACTTTGATAAGGGTTTTTTAACAATTCTTTGTTTATTTGATTTCTGAAAAGCCATTGACAGAGTAAACCCTTGGTTTCTTTACAGGAAGCTGAAACCAAAAAGATAGAAATGAGAGATGTACACAGCTGATAATGTCAGGTAGAACGCCAATGGTCATTAATGAGGAAATCATTTCCCAGCTGAAGGCTTTGAAACATGGTTTTCCTCAGGGATCTATCTTAGGACGGCTTCTATTTTGCATGTTCACAAATGACTACCCAACGAAAAGTCAATATGCTTAATGCATCTGCACGCTGATGACGTGCAACTCTGCTTATCGCGACCTGTACAAAAAATTGACGAGCTGGCTCACGTGAACTGTAAAGATCTAGTCGATATCCATCACTGGTCATCAAAGAATAGTTTAGCCATCAACCCTGTAAAATCTCAAACGATCCCAAAATGTAAAACAAAACCGTCGATGTGATTAAAAAGTCTTATTTTTGATAGTTTGCAATATTTGAGTTGATGTTATGAAATGTAACGCAACCACGAAAAACATCGCACAAATATTTAACTCAAGTCCTCTTTTTCTTCGTTAACATATTTACATACACATATTTACACTTAAAACTTATCGAATTAATTTAAAGGCTTAACCGCCTCGTATCATGTACAAACATATATTTTAACTTTTTCTATTTTCTCTTTGTACTTGCCTTTAGCACAACACAGTGCAGCAAGTGCATACTTTAATTCGGTCTCTTTGCTGTTGACCACCAACCACTAAACACCTAGTCTTGTCAGCAAAATTGGTAAAAATAAATTCAATAATTATAACGTTTTGCAAACCACGCATTTTTAATTACTATAAAAAAACTAAGAATCGGTATTAAACAATAAAACAGTTGATGTATCTAGCCTTGGTTTCACCATAAATCGCTACTTGACTGCCTACAACCAAGTGAATGTAATCGTAGGTCGAATCTACGGATGTCTTCGAAAACTAGACGAAGCCTTATTAGAGAGTTTGTTCTACCTTTCAAAACGTTCTCTAAGAAAGTTACCTTCGATGACACAGTAAGATGCATTTATAATATTCGAAGACGACCATGTTTCTGAACTATCCAGGAACTTATTGGGATGCACGCTACAACAGTATACGAGGGTTGTCCGATAAATTTTTAGAATGTGGCAACACCAATTCTCTTGACGTTGCCAAAGATCATATTCATAAATATGGCCAAAGGCAATATTGGTTTTAATAAAGAGTTATTAAAAGAAATCCTTCGTGAAAATAACGCCGAACTTGTCAGAGAACTTCCTACCAAAAGCGATTTCCAACTTCAATTTATATAAATAACAGAATTATAAGCAAAACACGAAGAGATTCCAGCTAAAGTTGTTGAATTAGAACACAGAAACAAACAACTACAACTCAACAAACTCAAGGTGACAAGCATTTCTATTAATTACGATCTTCCATTCAATGTGCGTCAAAGAAGGGTAAAATTGTTTGATTTGATGAAACCTTTTCGTACAGAAAACCTAAAGAAAAAGATTAGTACATTGAGAGATGATAAGTTACATACCGAGGATAAAATATTTACGTGGGATACGTCAGAAGCCTGTAAGAGAAAAAAAAATTTAAATAAAACAACAACGGTGTGAGATATAAAATGGATTCTGGTTATATTTTGAAGCTACGTTCATGCCATTATGTATAGAATAGTACGTTATTCAAATAGCCGCCTCGGCTTCGCCGGCAGAGCTTCAAACGGTCAGCTCAATTTTTGAAGACTCAGTCCAATATATGCGGCGTTATTCCAGCAAAAGCGTGTCGAATATTGGCCTCAAGCTCGTCTAAAGCAGTTGAGTTGTTAGCGTAGACTAATCGAGGTGTGTCAAATCGCATAATCGCGGCGGCCAATTAATGAACGCTAGCCGTGAGATGAACCAGTTGCCAAATTTCTCCTTCACAAAGCGCTGCGTCGCTTGTAGGAAATGTAGCGCCGTCTTGTTGGAACCACAGCTCGGATGTATCGATATTGTAGAGCTCTGACCACAGAAACTCAGTTAACCTCGCTCCATACCTGAGACCATTGACGGCAAAGGTGTCTCCTTCTTCATTTCGAAAGAAATAAGGTCCGTTGATGCCATAAACCTCACCAAACAGTCAATCTTTGTGGATTCATTGATGCCTGGCTGAACACCTGTGGATTGCGTTCGTTCCAATAGCGGCAATTTTGCTGACATAGCTGCTGAGCCAAAAATGGGCCTCGTCCGAGGAGATGATTTTTTGGCCAAAATCCTGATCCCCGGACAACATTTCCAGCGCCCAATTTGCGAACTCACGGCGTTGTCTATGGTCGCCCAGCTTCAATTCTTGCATCAGCACAATCTTATACGGATGTAAAGCCAAATCCAATCGCAAAATAAGTCGGGTTGACTCTCTGGCGATGCCCAATTCAGCTAATCGGTGGCGAATCGACATTTCCGGGTCTTCTTTCATATTGCCCACTACGGCTATGTTTTCTTCATTTCGCATCAATTTTTATCTGGTTAATGGCTTAAGATCCAAAATAGTGCACTAACGCTCAAATTTTTCCTCACGATGAAATTTATGTTGCGTATTCACAACTGAGCCGGAATTTCGATAATAATTTTCAATAATTTCCGCACGTCCGGCAAGCGTAAATCTGTGAATGATGAATGGCAAGCCTTAGTAAATATTTTGACAGCTGAATGTCGTTGGTAACTTTGATAGCTGCTGAAACATAACAATTGGAAAAACTATCATTGATATCTGGTCACCCAGGAGCATTAGGAATACTCGTATTATCGACAGGTGTGAAGAGCAAAATAGTTGATTTATTGTACGGAAATGTAGACAATGTGAAACGTCAAGAACGGTCAAATGTGGCAACAACTTTAAGTGCAGGGCCTTCACGAGTTATCTATACAGAAAGGAAAACATCAGCTTTAAACATTACTTTGTTTTCTGCTGGGTCAATATTCTGAGAATCAGTAATCTACTTTGAAAATTTTAAGTTATAATATTCTTGGAATGAAAAATAAATGATTTTTTTAATTTAATGATAATTTAATTTAAAAGAATTCCATATATTTTTATTATTTGAACTTGCTTAACTTAGAAGGAGAAAGGTTTAACATTTTCTTTGTTGTCTACGCACTTAAATGGATGCCTACTGTAAAAAAGAATATTGTTGGTAGAGCAAGTGGAGGAGAGCTTTTTGCGTATAGCAAAAATCTGGGAGTAAACTTGAAGTTTGAAAAGATAGGCGATTCTTACGTCATAAAATTTGGAATTGGAATGAATAGTTTTTATATATTGCCATTGGAAGTAAAACTTGAAGTGTCAATTGATAGGAATATGACTAACACAAACGAGCTCAGCCCCTTACCAAAATTATTCTGGAATCAAAAAATGTCAAACTAATGTAAACTTCGAACCTTTTCAACTTTATTCATTCAAGCCGATTTCAAGTATTGATCATCAAAAAAGCTTCACCAAATTCAACATAAATCAGAGGCAAGAACGGACTAGGTAAACAAAAGCGGTTCGATAAGAACTGCATAAAAGCATGAATCAGGTCGTTTGCTTTTCTTAAATTACTATGACGCACAATACTAACTCAAGTATAGAATTTAAAATTATCTGTGGCTTAAAAAGGTCAGTGTACGAACAACAAAATATTTCCAAAATATTATACACTTCACATCTCTGAGAATTCAGTATGCAAAACTTATTGATGAGCATTTAGATGGACCATTCGAACTCGCAGAAATACGTCAAGTCATTAAAAACACTAAATATAACAAAGCCTCAGGAGTTCCCAGAAGGAGGAGATGGAGTTCCTTTCGAATTGTACAAAAACTTTTTTATCGAATTCGCACAAGCGCTTACGAACGAGTGTAATCGACTCTATGAGAGTGCAAAATTGCCACAATAGAAAATCGATAATATTTCCGCTTCATAAAAAACGAGATTATACAAACCCAGTAAATTATAGAGGGATATCCTTCCTAAACACCTCTTTCCAATTACTTACCACCCCAATTTTTGGGCAGGTTATCGAAATGGATTCAGAATAAACACATCTTGCGCGAATTACAAGCTGGCTTTAGAGAGAATAACTCGACGATTTACCAAATTTTCACCCTGATAAACATTGCGCAAATGTACAAGCAAAAACTTAAAACAACTGTATGCCATGTTTGCAGACTTTAAATCAGCTTTTGGGTCAATTTATATAAAATGAGTGAATGAAATTATATAGAATGAGTGTAAGTAGTAAATTGGTTAATGTCATAAAAGCTCTGTACACGAACAACAAAGCTGCGGTATGGGATGGGCACTTTTTGCCTGATGAATTTCCAACGACGAATGTGAAGCAAGGTTGTATTTTGAGCACGTTACTATTTATCTTGTTTTTCAACGAAATAACAGATGATATTGCGAGTGGTGTGATAGTTAACCATATAACAACACCAGGTCTAATGTATGCCGACTATATTGTTTTTCTAGCCGATACAGTTAACAGTATGCTGCTTAAAATCAATTGGCTGGAAAAGTACAGCAAAATCTCGAAAAGCCGTAAATTCTGGTGTTTCGAAATAGAGGATGGCGATTCTCGAGAAACGAAACCTGGACTTACCAAGAGAGACCGTATACGTATCTCGGTGCTCTGATAATAGCTAATCGCAGCATGAAAAAACTTTTAAAAATGCAACTATCTATAGGAAGCAAAACGAGTGATAAATTCAGTGTTACTCCACACAAATATCTAACACACAGCTTTAAGCAAAAAATTATTCAAGCGACTGCACACACTAGGGGATATACTAGTTTTGACCTCGTCGAAGAGTTTCAACATTATTGCATAAAACGCATCTTTTGACTACCGAATTGTCCGCCAAATTACATGAAACATGTGGGAACAGGTTGTTTACCCCTTATTTTACATACGTTAAAGTTGCACATTAATTATATATTGTGCTGAAACATATGACTGTTAATTGTTAAACCTGAACTGCACGCCACATCGACCAGAGCTATCTATATTGTGTGATCTCTGCAACCTTAATGAGAGAGAGGACATCAATCCTGTGTGCCCCATACTAAACGAAATTCGAAGAACGTACTTTGGAGTAAAGATGCTTGAAAAAGTGGAACTGAATGGTGATCGTAGCTGCAATGTATTATATAGATACACTGCAGGTGCTCTAGAATATGTATAGAAAATGAATAAGAATATTTAATATTAATTTTGTTTGATTAATTTATTTTGCTTTAATTCATTATTTTTAAATTTGTTTATAACGGCACCAATCTTGTAAACGGCTTATAGCCATACCACTTTATGCTTAGAAAAAAACTGTAAAATATTATGTTACATCGTATGTAATATATGTATTTTAATAAAAAGTCATTAAAACTAAAACTAAAATTAACTATTCATAAAAATCTACACTTTTTGTGGTAAGGAACAGTGACACGTCAAAGAGCGCTTAGTGGTTCCATTTTTATAGTGTATTTTAGTGAACAATTTAGTCAAAAAGTTTCTCGTGAAAGATTTCATTGGATGATTTTTTTATGATTTTAAATGCGGCCTAACTTAACAAAAATGCATAAATCGACTTCTTATGGCTTTTGGTGATGAGATATCATTCAATGCTACAATTTATAACTGGTTTGCAGGGTTCAAACGCGGTCGCACTAACGTCAGTGATTCATTTTGCAGTTCTGTTGTTCCAGAAAACATTGAAGACCTACGCGCCATGATTGAAACCGATCGGTCACATACCGTTAGATAGAAGCAATCTTGTGTATTTTACTACCGCAATTCAACCAATATTGTATAAACATTCAGCTGAGAAGAAGCTTCGTGCTAGGTGAATACCACACAAGCTGACCGAAGCTCAAAGAAATGCTAAAGAAATTCAATCATAATGCTTCCAAAAATGTGTACAGCATTGTTATAGGGGATGAAACTTGGATATAGTCGTCTGAACCCGAATCTAAGCAACAATCGGCTGTTTGGGTATTCCAAGGTGAGCGAAAACCGGCAAAAGTAACTCGGTCTCTAAGAACTTGGAAAAATATGATCGCCCGTTTTTTTCGGTAAATCGGGTCATGTTGCTGCTGTAGATTTAGTGGATCGAAGAAGTGTTAATGCCGGGTGGTACACGACAATTTGTTTGCTGGAATTCATCGGTGAATTGAGTAAAATAATCCTCCATCATGGCAATGTACTCGAACAATAGTTCATCACAGTCTATCAAACAATTCGATTTTTGAAGTCGAATTATTGAGAAATTGCCCACATTCTCCTGATTTATTGCCTAATGACTTCTGCTTGTTCCCGTTCTTAAAAATAAAATGGGCTGCCAACTTTTTTCCACGCCTGAAGAGGCTGTAAAGGCGTTCAAAAGGCATGTTCCGGAGGTGTCGGGTTCAGAGTGGAATAAATGTTTCGAAAACTGGTTCTATTAAATAGAAAAGTGTATAAATCTTAAAAAATAATACTATGAAAAACAATAAACCATACAAAGTATTCTTTCTTACTTTTCCTAAAAACTTATCCTCAAACCAGGCCAGAAATTGCATATTTCTATTTAATATAATAGAAATTAGCGCAATCTCCAAGAAAGTTTAACATTATCTTACTAAGATATTATTTAAACTATTTTTTTTTAATTCACAACGACTAAACTTTGCAATATATTTTACTCAACTAGCAATTTTAATATAGTACAATAAAAGACAATGTCTTAATGTATTGTATTATATTCATATATTTGTCAAAATAAAAACAGATATCGAAATATTAAAATATTGAAATATATAGACATGTCATTGTATTGTTCGTCCCTGTACATGCCCTCATATACGACTTTGAATTAGAAAAATAGGTGATGAGTGCCGATCTGAAACTCCCGACTCCTTCCCAATATCTGGCGTAGTGTATATATTTGATCGATGGTAGACTTCCTGGCCTGAAACCACGCAAGTATCGAACAACGGTATTGTTATGAATGATTGAAGGTGCTCGCTTTACCGACTGTGATTCCATATTAATTTTGCATGCTTCCATTCTGGCTTTGTAGTCTTAGCATGCTCGTTTTACTCTTAACGTTCTATACCTCTACATCATAGAGCGAAGGCGAGGCTAGTTTAATAAGTAAATTCCTAACCACAGTCACTAAGGTCGAAACAAATAATTTGCTCAGAGAAATAATCTTAATCCTACCCAAAATCGTATGAAACTTTATTAAGTACCTATACTAAGTATGTATCGTACACTGGAGGGTATTAACGTGGCTTCAAATTCTTGTGACATAAAATTGTAATCTATGTACTTAATTTGACACTCTGAGTTGATTAGATTTTGTTTAGGGTACCAGCCCCCTAAAAAGAAACCAAACTATTCAGATGCTTTTGAAAAAGGCCAAAATGGAAATGAATAAATTCAAAACAAATTTTTTTAAATGTTTCCACAAAATGCCGCATTGACTACGAGCACATCCAACCACACCACCAGCTAAAACTTGTCACTTATCGCTACAAAATGTGATAAGTCAGTGCACTCAGTTTTTGTGGCTCAGTAAATCCATTAGCATGGTTGACTGACTCTCCGACAATGGAGATAAGCACGGACCAGAAAAAAGACCAGAAACCATTCCACCCATAACACTGTGGCCATTAAAATTCCTTGCCTACCCCATGGTGAGCGATTATTTATATTTTTTTGTATTTTCCTTTTTTTTACAAAATAGTAATCATATTTCATTTGGTATACTGCTGTGTGTATTCGTATCTGCGATTTGTATTTGTTAAATCCACAATCCCGATAAGTGCATTTCCACTTTTTCGCGCTACATAATGACTTCCCGATCGACGACTGACTGTTTTCTTTACTCTCGAGGGGGTATTTGTAGAGATGGCGAGAAAAGTTTGCTCCTCCTTAGTGCTTCCGTTATGTCAAGTCGTCCAGCCCTGGCCTAGTCGATAAGAAGAAATGCATTCAGGGTGTGCACTTACTCTCGCAACAACCCACACAAGTAATCACTGTTGCCACCTTGTTCCGGTCTGAATTCAATGGCTACACGGTAACGATTCTCGGTACACGGGTATACGGTGTGACTTTGCTATTCAGGAACTTTCACAAGAATGGATTTTTTCAAGCACGAGAAAAAAAAAATGCTGGGGTGGTGGGGTAAATACATTTCACCTCATTATGATCCTGCGGCTGTTGAATCATTTAACAGTCGTCACCTTTTTCGTTAACACTTTTTCGTCTCGGCGAGTGTATAAGCGTGAGTAGGAATATGTGCAGTGCGGGAACAGTTATAATTCTTGCACTGAGATCATCATCCTTGTCGCTGTGTTGCCACTGCTACGCCGTCATCTCCGGCATACCGTCACCGCACCGTCCTCATCACATCTTCATCAACAAATGGATTTTCACTGGATGCACTCATCACCATGGTGTGGTCGTTATACGCCGTGGAGGTAGGTCGATGTTAGTGATGTTAGTAAAGGAAGTGCATAAAGACGATTTAAGGATATAACATACATACATACCTCCCCTTTCTTTGCAGTTTTTTTCCTATTTATTATTTTTTTTTTTCGTTTTTCCTTGCAGCAGGACGAGAAATGCAAACAGTTATTAGGCAACACTTTAGATATTGTGAGCAGGAGCGTTGGAGGCTATGAATAGAACGGAACTCATTACGTTCTTTGTGCAAATTGTGGTTCTATTGGGTGGTGTATGCATTTTTTGGACTCTTCTGTGCAGTATACTACGCGTACATCAACGGGTCTAGTGTTCCAAAGGGTGCGTCGTGAATGAGGTATATTTAGATCTTTTTCAATTTTCATGCATGGACGCGTTGTAATTGTTTGGCGCAGCCACATGGCGTGGAGGGTTAGCTGATATAATAGGAGTCATTCAAACAAAGGTCTTTCACTTTGAAGTGTAAAGAGTTTGTTAATTACGACAACGGAGTTTTTTTCTATGCCCCAAACAATAGAGATAAATATTTTGCGTCACCTTCTAGACAATGGAAATGTCATGAATTGTTATAAATACGAGTACAATAGACGATTCAGAGACGTGAAGACAAAAATATTTTGTGGCCTTTAACCTGAAGCGATATGGCATAAGTCGGAAAGTGAGTCAACAACGTTGACTTTCATTAGATTCGTTAGTCTGCTGTTTTCGAGATAGAAATGGGAAACGTGCACAACCTTCATGTAAGAGTGCTTCATCTCTGTGGAAAGATATCCTAAAAATATTAGCTGCAACACATCAGAGGTTGAGGCGTCCAATATAACATATGGAAACAGTAAAGCTTATATGCTTTCTGTCCTTGCTTTTATATGGTTTCATCGGAAACTTGTGTGTGCTATTTTTAACAGGAATTTCATTCACTCGAAAGGCCATCCTAAGACCCAAACTACAAGATTTATTCATAAAATGGCCCGAACTGAATACTAATCCAACCCAATGTCTTATCTTAGCTCGGGGTTAGGTGTAAGGAAACCCTTACCAACATACTAAAGCAATCCTTCGTCGATTTCGGCGTTAACTCATGAGTCCCTGGATATCTCGCTTCCGACTAAGCTGAAACGATGGTTGAGAAGGTTCAGCCTGTCGTGTCTAAACTCCATCAGAATAGGTGGTTCGAAAGAGTGCTGTTTTTGATGGATTGTCCCGGGAAACTGAAAATGCTGAAAGTGTTCCAGAAGAGGCGCCTTCTGAAGGAGAAGGATAGATTAGACTATCGCACAGAGCAAAGACAGTTTTGTCGAAGGCGCGAGTGCTGAAAGTCTTACTACTCCACCAGCGACAAGGAAAAAAATAGATCAGCGGAAGTGACCCACACATGATGTCCGGATACGGCCGTTGCTACAAATGGAAAATGTCGCAGTTCTTGTGGACGGAAGTCGGTTTATCCGGTCAAATCTGCAACCAATGGGACGGACTTTCGATATCCAGGAGGAAATTGGCTTATCTACTCGTATAAATGATAAAAGGATGCTACTGTTATTTCTTTGATGCATCGACGCTGAATACAAACACCATGTTGATTAACTGTGGAAAGTAGCTAAAGCGGAGAGTGTTTACATTTAAGTGCTGTACTCTACAGAGCAAACACTTGAATGGCTATGCTATTGTCGAAAATTTACCGCAGATAACTACGATTTTTGGTGTTTTTAGACCACCTGGGTTTCGGGGCAGCTCAGGGACACTTAAGATGTTCTACTACGTTTTCATAACCAAAACCCTAGACTTGACATTGAAAAATCTATTCTCACTGGTAGAGTAGGTGTTGTTGACTTTCTCAGGACTTATCTATAATATTATATTTACTCAGATGAACCTTGAAGATTTCAAGTCCGCTGCTGCATTCCCATATAGGAGGCTATCAGTACAGAAACCATTCAACCATTCGAATGTAAAGGTCTTTCAACACTCTATAATATGACGTGTGATCGGAAAGACTGGGGATGTGCCGAATTAACTCTCACAATCCTAACATCGTCAGTTCTGCAATCAAGATTTGGTTGCTGTAGATATAAACTTCGAAACGAACGGCAAATGGCGAAATTCGATTATTTGCCTTATGATTCGGTACTATCGCCGCCACTAAAGACAGCAACCGAACTCATTAAATAGTGTGCTTCCAGAACAATGGAACTTATCATATGCTGCGATGTTAATGTTCAGAATACTTTTTGTGGCAGTAGCAAATGCAACGTATAAGTCAATCATCTCCTATATTTCATCCTATCGTCTGATCTGGTTGTAAATAATGTTTGCTCTCAGCCATCGTTTGGTACGGAAGCAGAACAGTTAGCAAAGTAGATTACCGGTAGCAAAATAATGATAGAGATCTCCATATAAGACCATAGGTTCGTCGAACTCAGAATCGGGAGAGAGGTCTCCAATAGGTGATCGGTAAATCTACCAATACTCCACTCAAACTCAGAACGAAACAGAAAGTAGAGAAGCCATTCAGAACCTAAGCGGCACCTTCATCAAAGGTTTTAAGCTGGCATTTCCAGCGAAAAAAAAAACTTGCTGATCGAAACCAGAAAACTCAAATCTTTATAAACAGGTCATTTAAGACTAATTTGGAGGAAGACTGCAGATCGAAGAAAAATAATATAAGAAGCTAATTAGGATTTTGAAGCGTGAGTCTTATAACATCTTTAAAAAAGATCAAAATGCTTTGTGAAACCAGCTGATTACTCGCAGCCCTTAAAAGAGCAAAACAGGTAGACGGCAAATACTCCGAAAATTTGATTCCATCTACACTACTACGGACTACGAAAGAAAAGACTTTCTGTCTCATGGTTGAGACTCACTGCGCACGTAACCTGTCACTGAAGGTATCAGGGAGCTGAGTATCACAGCACGCCGTAGCTTGTATCGGCTGTCGGTTTAATGACGGATGCGGCCATCAAATAGGCAATTCCTTCTTTTGATTGCTTTAAGTCATTTGGCACCGATGGTATATATAGGTCGACCAGCAGCTAGTAACTCTGTCTGGCACTGGCATATGTATATTCCAGAAACCGAGCCCAAAATTATTAATAGACAGAAACAGTACTTTAACGCGTTACTAAACGAAGAATTCCAACACTGTTGCATTCCCTCGCGCACGAGGAAGAAACGCCAGATTTTACAGAAGACGAAGTTAGCGAAGCTGTCGAGGACCTACGAGCCCGTACAGTCGGGTCGGATTACGTACCTTTCGAAGTACGGGTAACTCTCGGAAATTTAGCTATTTATCAAATAGCTAGGGATTTGTTCAATAAAATGATGACAGGTGACTGAATGGAGGATGAGCTTTCTGATTTCACTGTATAAAGGTAAAAGCGGCACAAGAAATTTCAAACAACTATTGGTTGAGGAAACAAATGTCGCACAATATGAAAATATAATAGAGAAACTTGAAAGTCGACGACGAACTATTATCAGAATTTTTTTGAGTGGATTTGCCACCCGGGTCAACCCCGGACAGATTTATTAATGCTTATTGCAAGCTTATTCTTAAAACTAACAATTTTCATTTAAAACTAAAGATAAAAACTAAAGGGTGGGATCGGTTAAAAAAAAGTTAGGACGTGAGGCATAGGTGAAAATCAGAATGTTCTTAAGAGAGAGTTTGGTGAGATGGTAGTCGAAGAGAGGCAGAATATCGTTAACTTCACGAAGCATTCTAGAATGTGGCTCCAAGTGTCCGTAATTCGTTATGTGAAGATTGAGCCGGAAAAGTGGCACAGACCTAAGATTGCGTGGGTTGGTGTTAAAAGAAATAAGTTGAAGTAAGGAAGGACAATCGATATTACCAACTAAAATTTGATGGATAAAAAGAATGTCGGCAACTCTTCGACGTATAAAAAGGGGTTGTAAATTTATAAGTTTCAGTCGGTCAGTATAAGGTGGTAAGTTTTGGCTATCATCTCAAGGAAGACCACGTAAAGCAAATCGTAAAAACCCGCGTTGAACAGCTTTTATCCGGAGGATGTGTGTTCTGTAGTAGGGTGATCCAACTTGGCTTGCATATTCAATAAGAGGCATAACAAAGGTTATGTAAAGAGATTTGGTAACATAAGGATTGGAAAACTCCTTATCACATAACACCTAAATCACGCAACTCATTCACTAAGGGAACAGGCATATTAAAGATTAGATACCAGCGAGGTGAAGTAGGTTGCCGCTTACGGGTATACGTTATAGCCTGACCCTTATTGACACCAAGTACAAAATCTGTCAAGATCTTCCTGCAGTGGTAGGCTGTCTGAGGAAGAAGATATTTATCTAAAGATTTTCATATTGTCTGCGTAAACAGATATAGTATGTATGAATCTTTAATGATGCGATCAACATCATTAATAGCCAGAATAAATAACAAGGGACCAAGGTGGCTGCCTTGAGGGAACCCAGAAGAGGCTTTAATTGGGTCTGAAGCCATGGACCTAAATAGAACATAGTAAAGTCTTTCATTTAAATATGATTGAACCCATGTTATAAAGTCTATTTGGAAACCAAGAGCTTTTAATTTCAGAAAGATTATATAATGGGAAATCCTATCAAAGGCTTTGCTGAAATCGGTGGCAATCACATCAACTTCACTTCCAGATTCCGTTAAGTTGGTGGTCGTAGATCTACCTTTGAGAAATCCTTGCTGGTTTTGGGAAACAATAGGTTTACAATGGAAAAGCATTATGTCATAAATAACGCCCTCAAAAAGCGTAGGTATGCAGGACAGCTTAGCAATTGGTCGATAGTTGGAAATATCGTCTTTTCGGCCTTTTTTGTGTAGGGGAATAATAAATGACCTTTTCCAGATCGAGGAAAATAATGCCTGGGTAATAGTAAGCTGAAAGAGAGCTGTAAGAGGTTGGGCTAGGTGCATTTCACATTTCTTCAAAAATATAGGGGAAAGATCATCAGGGCCAGAGAATGATCATCTTTGAAGTTCATTATTTTATCTTTGACCTGCTCTAAAGTTATAGGCACAGATTCCAAAGTTGTTTGTGGGCAGCTATTTAAGCAGGAAAAGCAAGAGTGGTCTGACTCTTGGGAATGGGTGGTGAACGCTTGGCTAAAAAAACTGCGAAGAGATTTGCAATAATTTGGAGATCGTCTGAGAACTTATCTAGAAAATTCAGAGATGATGGATAGTTACCCGATTTACTTTTAGTTTTGATGAACTGAAAGAATCGTTTGGAGTCGGAAACGAGTGTGTTGTCCATTTGGTTTAAATAGTTGTCATATAGAGTTTGGCAAAATACGGAGAAATTTATTTGGGCAGACTGGTAGTAAAATAAATCGATGTAGGAACGCGATTTTAGGTAAGTATACCAGAGAGTATTTCTCTTATTTCGAAAAGATCGCAGCTCTTTATTATACCAGGGTGGTAATGGTGAGGGATTCTTTTTGGGTAAAAAAGGAACAGATGGGGAGAGACATTTGAAAATTTCGGTGTAAAAGGATGCGAGAGAATCGTTAACCGTAAGGTTGGGATAATCGTAAAGAAAGTCAAAATTGGCCATATTGAGAAGGTTGTTCAGTTTGGCGTAGTTAGCCCTAAGAAAATTAAAACTGTAAGAATACTCATAGGAAACGCGATTAAGACCATTGTCATACGCCAACGTAAGAGAAAGGGGAGGGTGGTAGCTATCCAACTTAGAAAGAAGATGGCTGCTTTCTAAAACGATGCATGATGATGGTTCATGACAGTCAATGTGACTTTCTGTGAGGCAGGTCGATTTGCCTCAAAGTTTACGGCTATAGTTAGGGAAACATCGTAACGCTTCGAAACATCTTTAAAAAAAGGCGTTCTAATGAAAAATATGTACCCAAGCGTATATTAGAATGATACTGCTACATGATATGTTCAGGATTAGCTGGAGAATTCAAAGCTAAAGTTGAGGGATGCCAACGCAGTGCTTAAAATTAGTATCGTGCATGATTTTCAATCGAATTTATGATTATGTTTCCATTTATTATTTATGATTCCAAAACAACTTCTATTCTTTTTTCCGATTATGAAATAGAAGCAACGACGTATCAACCCTTCCTGCAATTCTTAGTAATTGGATAAAGGCGCTAGAAGAAAATGGGTTATGAATCAGTCTAACTCAGACTGGATATCTGCATTGCTGTTTTTCCGAACCCGCAACCGTAACTCCTAACATCTAACCAGATAATGATTTTTTTATTTGTTTTTTCTTTTCTTGCAATTTTATTATATTTAATTCATTGAAAATTACTTGCTAAACAAAAAAATCAATAAGACTAAATTACTTTAACTTACTTCACCCATGGAAGCTCTCTAAATTAAACCTAATCCTTAAATTATGTCTCTCAACATACCCTAAAAGGGTGATTTTTTTTGCTCTTTGGTTTTTCAGTGTTCAATTTTTGATAGCCCACGCATGATTCGTGTCATGCGTTAAAGCCAATCATGAATTGAATTTTATTATCAAAATTCGTGCTCTGTGAAAAATGATTTTCGCGCATATCGACCATAGTGACCAAATTACACATTGGACTACCCGTATGCGTAGAGTGCATGCAGAGGAAAATATTGCTACTGTATCCGCCAGTGTTAATGAAGACCATGATTTAACCATTCGTCAACGTTAGCAGCAACTGGGATTGTGTTACTCGACTACGTGGAAAATTTTACGCAATGATCTTCAAATTTCGTGAGCAATAAAATAATTGATTGATGGCTAAAATGGGCGGTAGCACCATCCTGTTGAAACCAGAGATCGTAAGTACCTAATTCATTCAATTTTGGACAAAAATAGCTGGTCAACATGTTGCGGTAACGTTCTCCATTCACTCTAATTGACGAAACGACAATTTCCACCCAAAATGGGCTTCATCGGAAAAGATAAAATTCGATGACAAATTGTCCTGGTGATCCAACATCCAGGTAACAAATGAGCTACGTTTTAGATGGTCCACAGGCTTTAATTGTTGTGTAATTAGGATTTTATAGGCGTGCAAATGAAGATCAGCTGTTAAAATTAGCCGTAAAGTGCATAAGTGAGGCCCAGTTATTGATTTCGGTGATGAATTGCAATGCCTGGCTTGTTTTGAACACTTTCGCTCACAGTAGTGATGTTTTGGCATTTATCGAGTATGCTGATATGGCGTTTGACCCAATATGAATCTGTTTCTTCAAAACACTTCACCATTGCACGAATTCCGGATTCACTAGGGCGATTATGTTGTTTTATTTTTACGATATATTACTTTTACAGATCGCCCATTTCGTAATAGGACTGAATAACAAAAAATGCGTTGGTGCGTGGTAAATGATTCCATGACTAAAATTGCTAAAGATTGTATGACATCTGTCAAAAAGATCAATCGCAATGAGTTCAGTAAATGACAGAAATTGAAGCCCACATTCACACCATCTGTTGGATCACCTTTTATATTCGTACACTCTCACTATTGGTTGAAGCCCAGGTCCGGCCTGTACTGTACGCAAGTAAGGAATATGGTTATACTCGCTCAGTTCAAACGTTATCAAGGCTTCAACTGTGAAGTAGCCAAGGAAATACAAATAAAAGGCGAAATAAATTCTTTAAGCCTCAAAAATGCCAAGTAAGGAAAAGGCTAAGAACGGTAAGGTAGCAGGCAATAAAGAGAAGCCATCGGGACCTGGTCACAAAAATGCTAAGGAAAAAATGACGGAAGAAAAACCATCTGGCTTTAAAAGGCGGATATTTGGCCTCATAACATATGTTTGAACATTACACTACAAAATAGAAGGAACGAATATTCAGCGGACTCAGTTTCTCTCAGTCTTACTTGAGAAATTATAGGAGCAAAGTAAAATATCATAAATAAACTCGATAGGGTAGTAAAATAATTAAAAATAATTACTGTAATGTGGGTACTAAATCGAGAACAATGAGTCCCCATGGACTTTTACAAATTGATTAGCAAGAAATATTCATTTGAGAAAAGGACATTCGTGTTTGCTTGGCCTTCAAAACCCATGTGATGGAGGGATCGTCTACAAAAATAAGTGGATTTAGGGATTATCACGCCTGTCATACATCGGAAAAGGCGAGAAGGGGATTATCCTTGTACATTAAAGGATCTATCCTAACATTCCGAGGACATGAAACTAGAACTCGAGACTGTGCAAGTAATCACACTACGTGCAAGAAACAGACATAATTTCTTTTCCATTTCATCTATGTATTCACTATCCTTAGCGATACGTGCTCAAAAACAAGGGTCTTCAAAAATATACTAGTATTCAATTGGCTTGAACTCAGTTTCATTGTTGGCGGTCACTGAAATCGCTCGTGTAACCTGCCGAAAGGAGTTAAAGGGAAAGCGAACAACTTTGCTGTTCATCTGGTAGAAACCTTTAGGCCATTCAATGCAATGACAGACAATGCATCGGAAACAGCAAGTGACAATTACAAAATTATATGTGATTTGTGCAACGTGCTGCAGCATGTTTGGCTGGATGTTCTGAATTTCATGGCTGGTATTTTCTTCCAGCTCCGTGACAGACCGCGGGTTACAAGTGTATACCTAACTTCTGATGGCAGCTGGGAAACCTTGCAACGGGACGTCTCCAAAGCGGCTAGTCAGTTTTCGTGGGAAATGTTCTCGCAGTAAATTAATGGACGTTCTAGCGGTATGTTGAGTTTGATATTGTGCTCGCAAATAAGGCAAAAACGAATCTAAGATCATGCGCCCACAATTTTCGCTGCTCATATCTGTCGTTTGTTCTGGGCCTTGTCATTCCCGAAAGTGCAATTGAATCTCAAAAGGGTGAAATTTTAAATCTTTCTAAAGAATTTCGTGAACGATAGTTTTTAGAAGTCCCAAGGCAGCGCACCTTCTCCACTGCGATTATCGGATTTTCAGACTTGCTTCGTTCCACCTCAGGAATGGCTCCGGTGGTCCTTGATGGTTTGCCTGGCTGAAGGGTATTCAAGGCTTAAGTTTTTCGGAACCTTTGCACCCATGAATGAATTAAACTTACACTTGGCGCATGGCACAATCACCCAAAGAATTGTTATGCGAACAAATTTGTCGCATCGATAGCTAAAGAACGATACTCTACTGACTCACTCTAGATGACACAAATGACACAGCACTTTTTGAAATATTTACAATTTATAACGCAAATCTGTCTCCTGACACACTGTACCAAAATCAGGGAAACCACCGAGTGAATGGAAGCCGCACTTGAAAAAGAAAAGTAAAGATCTCGGAACAAATATAGAGAAATGATATGGAGTTCCAAAAACTACCTCCGATTGGATTACAATTTTTTATTCATGTAGACATTCGATAAAAATGGAAAACCGTTTTTGTATTAAGTACTGTACTAAAAATACTCTTACAATTTGAAGATACTGGGAAAATGAATTTAAATAGCTCCATGACTACCGCAAATTAAAGCCATTATTGAGATCTTTCAATTGAAAGAATTACAATTCACTGTCAAGTTTTAAAGATTTAATCAGTTTTTTGTAAAAATGTGCTTATATTTTTAGAAAAAGTTTATATTTTTCAAGAAATTGAGGTATAAAGGCAACATTTTTTTATCGTCTTTAAAAGCAAAGACTAAGCTTTCGGCCTTTCCGACGATGAGAAATATTCTACATTTTTTGCAATACATTACATGAGCACCTTCATGTGAACGGCGAAGGCTGGCCGAAGTATGAGTTGAAGAGATATACATAGCCTTTTTCAAAGCGAGCGCAGCGAGCCAACCTACCTTAAGTTTTATGTAATCGCTTCAGTGAATTTAATTCCTCCGGAGAATCGATGTTATTTCTCAGTCACGAGTGCGGTGGAAATATTCTTGAAAGCGGGTTAAGTCCTGCGGAAGGGGAGTTGAAATCCCTTTAGCACGCGAAACGCAAAATTCGAGACATTCTGAGATTAGTGCTTTTCGGAACTTTATCCGAGAAATGTATTATGTAGTTACTTGGAAAATATTTCGAGCCCAGCATCTAGATGATGATCAATGATCACCGAACGAAAGTATTCGAAGTAACAGAGGCCGTAGATATACCGACAGAACGGCAATCATCATTTTACATAATGAGATAAGCATGAAATGAGCCCCATTGGGTGATGCGGTTGCTCTCTGTGGACGGAGTGAAAGGAGATCTTTAAACGAAATTCAGATGAGTTTTTGCGTCGCGTCATCACAATTGACGAAACCTGGATCTATTACTATAAGCCCGAGGCTAACGGCCCAGGCCTTCAGTTTCCTCTTGCTTTTAAAGCCACCTGGTTTAAAATGAAATAGGGTTATATTGGATGTGATTACATTACAGTGTCATCTGAAGTTGAAGGAGACAGCATTTCCTTAATTTTCAAATCTTGTATACCTCTATATTAAGGATGCCTGATGGTATCGCAATGTCACTCATTATAATATTAAAAAGCGAAATTATTTATATGGCGTTTTCCTCCTCTTCATTGTCAGATCCGTTTTTGGTTGGTTTTCCTTGCATAGGTATGTTCTGCTGAGGTATGGATTGCCTTCTTTTTAGTAGGAATGATATTCTTCCCATCACCAATTGGCCCTGCTGTTCTAATATTGTTTAGTAAAAGTTAAGTTGGTGGGCTATACCACTTTAGTTTCTTCCAATAGAGACTTGTTTGAAAACCATTTTCTATCTGGCTTTCAGACCTTTCCACAAGAGAATCTTAGTATTCATCTTTCGAAGATGTGTAGTTCCTTTGCTATAGTTTTGAAGTAAAGCTTTTAGGATGGCTGTTACAATGAATATTGTTACCCATTATTACTACATTACCCATAGCTGCAATATAATTCTCCCTTCCATCTGTATTTTTGAAACAAGTTGTACCACACTTTGCGCTACTGGTTTATAGTCCCCATTTAATAAGATATTCAACCAATGTTGAAATTTTTTACTTTGATTTGGTTTAAAGCAATGGATGGTCTTGTATCGCCTTGCTACTTAAGTTTTGAGATACAGCCATACTGGTGTAAATATGTCAAATCTGACATCAGCTGCGTCGTTTCTAATGCAACGAGTGCTATTTGCGTTTTTTAAAGTGTCTTGAAACATTCAACTCAGTCAAAAATGGAACATTTCGTTCCTTGATTTATTTTGATTTTCGACGTGGATTAACTCAACAACAGTGGGCCAATCAACTCGCTTCGACTTCGGCTGATGAAGCAGACTCCCGAGCCACTGTTTTCGCTTGTTTTTCGAATTCAATAGTTGTAGTATTTCGCTCCAGGACGAATTTCGTTAAAGTTGCCCAAATTCGGTTGTTATGGCAGAAAACATCGATGCTGTCCGGGAACTGTCGCCACGGCACCATTAAAGCAATGTAGAACGGTCAATTTGGAATGGTACACCACCATTTGTTTGCCAGAAGTTTTTGGAAAATAAAGAAAAATCATCGCCGAATACGGATCATTCTCCACTGCGATAATGGGGTCGGCTCAAACAAGTGACTTTTAGAGTACGCAAAACATTGATTTGATGAGTGATCCACTCAACGGCGCTGATTTTGTACCCATATGGATCCATGAAAATGAATAGGGAGCTCAGCGTTTTTCGACGTCAGCAGAAGCGGTTAATGCTTTTTGTTTTGGGCTTAACTCTTTCGAAGTGGAAAAAGTGCTTCGAAAATGGGTTCGATCGCATCTAAAATGTTCATTGATTTCCATGGAAGGTATTTTGAAAAAAAATAAAGACATTTTCGACGATAAATATTTGTTTTTACTTAGTGTTCTCAAAACTTAAGTAGCAATTTCTCAATATTTTATTTTCTAAACCGTGAAATCAAAATAATGTACCAGTATATGTAGACGAACTTTCAATATTTTATGTTAAAAGATAAGTTTACCAACATTCATTCGCCTCATGAACGCCCACGCCCCTACAGAGGAGAAATATGACCTTATCAAAGACGGCTTCTACGAGCTCCTCGACAAAATCTACCTGCAATGCTTCCAACATGACGTGAATATGAATGAACTCAACTTGGACTAAGATAGACAACATTTCCATCCATCCGACCAAGATGAAGTCAGAGCAGCAATTTCCAAGCTGAAGTCTAACAAACCTGATGGCTAACCGACGAAAGTATGCCCAACGAGTGGAACCTCAGCATTTCCTAAAGAAAGGTGATCCCCAGAATAAGTCTTCTCAACTTCGTACAGGTATACTACTTGATCAAAAAGTTCCCGGAAGGTATTCAGAAAATTTAAAATACAAGTTTATTCATCTAAATCTCTATTGTTCCCTTCAAAGTAATCCCCGTCGACTGCAAGACACTTATGCCAGCGCTTGATCCAATCCTCGAAACATTTTTTATATTCGGTTTTCGGTATGTCCATCAGTGCTTGCTGCGATTTTTCCATTACTTCCTCTCGGCTGCTGAAACGCGTTCCCCGTAGTGGTTTCTTAACTCGATTGAACAGAAAGAAGTCACAGGGAGCCAAATCGGTTGAATTGGTATTTGCTGCATTTTTCGTCAAAAAATTACGAATAATGATAGCACTGTGCGACGGTGCGTTCTCATGGTGCAAAATCTACGAGTTTTCTGCCCACAATTCTGGTCTCTTTCGGCGAATTGTTTCACGCAAGCGTCTCATAACGCCCAAATACTAGTAATACTCTTTGTTTACTGTCTGGCCTTCTGGCAAAAATTCCTGACGCACTACACCGTTGTAATCCATGAAAACCGTGAGCATTGCCTTCTTTTTTGACTGAAAACGACGTGGTTTTTTTGGTCTCGGCTCATTTGGTGAACGCCATTCCCTTGCCTGATGTCTGGATTGCGTGTCGTACTCATAAACCCACGGCCACGTCTCGTCTCCAGCAATGATCCTTTTGATCGGATTCAGCCTCGCAAATCATCTCTTTAACAACGTCAACACGGTCTCTTTTTTGCATGAAATTGAGGTGTTTTGGCACCAACTTTGCTGCTACACCCATAGGCAATGTTCAAGTCCACCGCTATCCCTCTAATGGTTAATTTGCGGTTATTGACCAACATTTCTTTTACTTCATCAATGTTTTCGTCGGTTTTTGATGTCGATGGTCTGCCACTGTGTTTATCATCTTCGATTGACTAACGATCGCTTTTGAACCGCTCGTGCCACTGGTAAACGACCGTTTTCTTTAGAGAATCGTTACCGAACATTTCCAACGTTCGCGCACCATTAAATCCGTTTCTTACGCAAAATTGAATACAAGTTCGTTGTTGCAAAATTTAAATCCATTTCTAAAAGTGTAAAAAATCGCCAACAAACACAGAGATAGATGTACTCTTGGCTACGTAACTTTAGCAAATGTCAAGCTATGATGCTAAGATTTAAAGGGAATGTCAACAACAGATTTACCAACTTAACAAAGAAAATAGAACTTAAATCGGAATAATGGAAGCGCCACACGGTGGTGTGGTGCGGGAACTTTTTGATCAAGGTGGTATGTTTACCGTATTATGTAAACGCATACCATTTTTCGTCAACAGCCAGTTCACCATACTTATAGATCAAATTGATGTTCGAAATCGGTACCCATCATCTGTTCATCGATTTCAAAGGCGCGTTTATAGAGAATGCACGCTGCAATTCCAAGGTCGGTCATGACAAAACCAAGATCTTCAATGTCAGAAAAGTAGTTAAATGAGTCGAGATACGTTGCCATGTGCTTTTCAAAATGATGATTGATAGAATTTTCAGACACTCGCAGAACAACTTCATAGGCACTATCTTCCAAAAATCTATTCATTCATTGAGATAAAGCGAAGAACAGAGCGAGCTCTTAATGAGGCGCTCGCAGCTGTTGAACCAGAGGCGGCAAAGATGGGTTTGGTGGTCATACGATGGAAAAACAAAGTGTATGGTGTTAACAAAAATGGGCACGCCGCATCCACGCCTAGGAGAAAAATTCAGAAAAGGGAGATACAAAATTGGGGTAGTATGAACTTAATGGGCTACGCTATCAACTCCGAAAACGGCACCAGCGCGGTAATCATGTCAAGAATTAAGAATATGACTGGACTCTTCTAAGCACAATATAATTTTATAACTATTATTATATTTGTAAATTAATCTACAACTTTAGTACACGAATTTACAATTCATTATATTAAATTATGTAATAAACCATTCTATCAGCTGCCCACGTGGTACCGAAACCTAATTCTGTATCTATAAACTATACAATATGTACATATATGTATACATATGTTTACTAAATTTCTTCGTTCGTTGAAACCGCTATTCATCAAACATGACAAAGATATGGCCCGGGAATGGAAGCTGTGAAGATAACAGTACGAATATTTCGAGGTAGTTACAGGACTTTTATCTAAACCTCAAAATATTCAGGTGTCTACATTCATATCTTCAATTAGACACGCAGCCATACTCATTTATAGCTCTCTGCCTGAAATAACAATAGAGAAAAAAAAATTCGATTCATATTTCTCTCTCAAGCACAATGTATTATAACATTCGAGCGCCACAAGTTCAACGAAACAATATAGCAGGAAGGCGAATCAATCGACGAGTTAATATCTCCACTGGGGTTCCCGGCTCAATAGTGTAAATTCAAGGAACTCACTAACAGCATATTAAAGGACCAACTAATTCTGGGAATCAGAAACGAAACTCTACGCACATAACTACAATACTATCACAGGAACCACAAAACCTGCAAAGAAACAAAGCGCAGAAATTGTCCAAAATGCAAATGTTGACGTTCATCTCTTCCAAAAAGGCAAGCCAACCAAATCTAAAAGAAAAAACCTTTTCGAAAAAATGTGTAAAATATTTAGAAAAGACAACTCATCTAAAAAAGCAAACAGCTGTGAAGAAAGTCGACTGACAAGAGCGAAGTCTTCATGGAATGCCTCAAATGTGGTGTTTCTACTGTGACAAATTTGCAGAAAATATCAGAATTGGAGGGGAGAAATTTCGACTATTATAAATTTGTAATGAACTCGTGTCTGTACATTGACGATATTTAAAAAAAAAAACTTAAATTTTTCTTAGAATATTTGTCCGTTTGTCTGTTTGTGCGAGCATCAGGATTTCCGTTGCGCACAAAAGTGTTTGTCTTTCGGGCCCTTATCGCGATTGAACACCGGATCGTCCAATACACTACCACTTATGCCACGACCATCCACTAAAATTCGTATTCATTAAAAGCCTATGTAATATTTTAAAGCCTATTTAACATTCGGCTCTTCGTTGGTCAACCGTCAGAGACCCTTTATCAATTACGTATTCACTATACATACCAACGCGAACGAAGAGGCGGGTATAAGCTGGTTTGCAATAAAATTGGACACAGGGGCATAGTGCAACGTTCTTGCAAACCATGTCCTCGGAGAATCAATCGCCCGATGCAAAATCGACAAGAACATTAATGGAGATTTAGGCTGCTTAAACGACTTCGTGTATGACATTGATCTTGTCGACGATGGTTGAATTGGACGTTATAGGGCCAGTTTATGAATCTACTTCATCTGTGTGTCACCAATGGCCATTGTTCGCAGAAACGATAAAATTTGCATTGATCCAGTAGCGAATAGAAACATTATCAGGCTCCACCGTCCTACCAACCGCATCGAGGAAATTGCGCCGCAATTGAGCGCAGCTATATATGGCAAATACAAGTTTCAGAGCGGACTAAAAAAAATCTTGGCATTTGCTACTCCATAGCTATGGCATTCTTTCAAAGTACTGCCATTCGGAATTTTTGAAATAAAGCCGTAAAATTAAGTCGGATTAATTTATTTGTTTTTTAAACAGTCTTACAAATCTTAAGCGTTCAGTATTTAGTAACTCGAATAATAAAAGAAAACGGAATTTCATATTTTAGTTTGTAAAAAAATGCGGCTAATATTGTCTACAATGGTTTTCGAGAAAAGTGGGCTTAGCTACAGCGAAATTCACACATGAAATATTGTTGCTCATTGCCAGTACAATCCTCATGAGCCCAGATTCTGCATACGACACGTTGCTTATCGTCAGAGAACAGGCCTGTACAATTGGTGCATTTAGCATCCGTCTGGTTACTTCTATCAGGACTTGGATCTGAACCGTCGTCTGGAATGAAGTTCTCCTCACTTTCTGAACATAAGGGCTGGGTTTTGCGATAGCTTCTCTTTTTCCTTACAACGCTTTGTTCATTATTTTCGTTAAACTTTACAATAGAGCAAAAAGACGTTAACATTATTGGATTAAAGCCTAAATATATAAGATATATGTATGTTTCTACCATATTTTTTTGAAATCCCATGAGTGTTCTTCTTTAAGTCTTCTTCACCTCTTTTGATGGATTCTTCTAAAGCTAGATTGTAGGGAGATGATGAAATCAGCTCCGATTTCCTTCGTTTCCTTCCTCAAGTTGATGGTTTTTTGACTCGAACAGGGATAAGAGAAATTTGATGTAGTTGTTGTTGTTGATCCCGAAATAAATTTTATCCCAGTAGGTTGTGAATGTTTATTCGACTCATCTTGCTTAGACTGCGTCATCTCTCCATTATTTTCACGTCTATCAACAGGAGCAGGATTTTCCATGTTAGATAAAGGTATTTCATTTTCCTCTGCTGCTAGAAAATCGTGGTCTTGGAACACATTCCTATCAAAAGGACAATCCCTGTGGGCGAAAAGCCTTTCAGAGCAATTTCTGCAGTTTGAGCTTTTAAAAAGGCTTGACCGAATAGCTCAATTATATCATACTGTGTTAGATCTTTCGTGTTGTTTATGGTCCAGCGCCTAATTTCTTCAGTCAATTATTTTTGGAGAAGTCTCATAAAAGTCTTTTCTAAGGGTTGAATTTTGTGACTTAAATGCGGAGGTATAGATAGAATATGAACATTATTTTTTCGAGCCAGGTCTATATTTCTGGTGTGGCTTGAATGCCCGTCCATTATGAGTAATACAGGTGAAGATGCCGTTGGTTTCATTGTTGCTAAATAGTGTTTGAACTATTTTATGCAACCATCCTGATGAATAATTAGCATATATGTATTGAACCCGGCGGTGCACCTTTCATGTTTGCGGAAAAATGAACATAGGAGGCACAAATGACCCTCCTGCACTCATGCACAAAGTGATCCCCTTTCAGCGGATGTTAATGCTCCCACCTTTTTTCGACCATTCAAAGCCAATACCTTTGGCATTTTGGATGAAACTACTGAAATCCCCGTCTCATCCACATTAAAAATAGTGTTAGGGGTAAAATGGTACCTGGTCATGAGCATTTCTTAATTGTCAAAAAACAAAAATTGCGACGTTTTGTTTTGAAAATCCAGAAGCACGGGCTAAAGACGTTACAGTCGACTGGCGGAATGAGAGCGATGGATGACGTTTTAGAAATAAAAGTAGCCATCTCTTCCCGCAACTATAACAGAGAATGGATTGGGAATTTGGTTCTTTATAGCTAGCTGGAATGCTAACGATCTTATGCCATTCCTGGTTAGACCAAATAGTTTCCTTTCCATTTGCAGGCAATAGTCTACTAGGGACTACTCGAGTTCTGGAGAAAAAATGGTTTTCCTGCCTAGTTTGGCACTTACCACTTCCTCCAAAGGCTTATCCTGTTTTGCCACTTAACGCCGCAGTGTGGTTCTCGAGACATTGAATATTTTTGCTGCCTTTAAAAAGCCCATCTCTTTGAGGTTTACGGCAGTGATTGCTTTCATTATATCATCATTATATCATTATATCATCGTTGTTTTCTGCACATGCTAGAGTTTGAAGCCATTTTTCTTTTAAAAGAAAATAAAAACAAAACGATAAATTTCAACAAGGTCACATGTTAAATATGGCCTACTAGGCCATATGGGGTAGCCCATATTACACACACTGTATTTTTATTACTAATTTTCAATTTAAACACAATTCATAAAGTTTTGTTAAATCTCTTAGCCACTGAAAATAAGATAATATTCAACACTATTCAATCTTAAAAAGACACTATCAAATTTACAAATATTCACTGTGAAAACACTTAACAAAACTCACCAACAAATTACTATTGTACAAAAACTTAAAAAAATAGTTACACTCAATATTTTGTACGTCCGTATCGCCAGGCTAACCACGAGTGATTAAGCCAAAACCGGTTTGAATGTGCTTTTAATTGCGTGCGCTTGTGTATTGAGGAAATATTATAGTGGGCCATATGGTATTACCCACATGGGCTATATTTGCCGGCCTTACTCTACAATACAAACACTTTTGTCAAATCTACCAAACGTGAAAATCTCAATGGATGACATTCTAATTCATTCAAGTACATTGAAGGTGCTTAGGCGCACAACAACGTATGTTCTTAAGATTATTCAGGACAAGGGACTAAAATACAACAAAACCAAATGCCAGTTTGATCAGTATCCGGACCCCGAAAAGATCGACGCTGAAAAACCGCTTGAAGACTACACATAACAAAAAAGAACCCCAACGGATAGTTGGAGAATTCACGTATCTCAGCAATTTTATAAAGAATTACTCAGCTGCTACTGCGCCAATGAGACAAATCAACTTTTTGGTTGCTAGACAATACAATGATTTTTGTAGATCCTCTCAGTCGTGAAAATAAAGTTAGTAATGGAGGCAATAAACCATCTGAATAATCACTCGAAGACAGATTGAGAAAATTTACTAAGGACGACACTGTATCTCAAGAATTAATCAAATTAATTAAGTAGGGCTGGTTGGCCTCAATGTCATAATACCAACCGTGGTGAAACCGGAGATGCCAAGAAACTGTCATTGCGGTCACTGCGTCTATGTTGGATGCGTAAGTATGGCTCGACAATCAATTTTTTGGTCCTGAATGGGTGAAGGCATTTTTAAATTCATAGAGAATTGTGCAGCATTTCAAGTTCATTAACGCAGCAATGTCAATCTTAAAATTAACAAAGAAGACATTTAAAATCACATCTTCAATTTTCACGAATTCCCTTAAAATTTCACGAATTAAAGCAAACAACTACAAAAACTGTCAGGGACTTCCTAAAGAAGATTTTTTCTGTCTTCGGAACTCCTTGAAACTCAGAAACTAACAATGGGCCACAATTTGCATGTACGGACCAGATCGCAAAAAATATCCTGAAGAAATTACACTACGACACTGGACAGCCACCTTGGTCTTCTTAACTACATGAACACACCACAAGGAAACCTTCGGACACCAGCTGAGCATTTACATATTTGGTCAAGATATACGTATTCTTCTTCTAAGTAGTAACAATATAATCTTTACAGGCAGAACCAACAGCAAATGTGTCAAATCTACTACCCGGCTAAAGGGAAAAGCAGACCGCATACGTCAACAGAGGAGCAAGGAGCTGTCAACAACTCCATCCAGATGATGCAGTAGTAACCAGAATTAACGTACGGGCTGTATTTCGGAGAAGTTTGGGTAACCCGGCTTAGATGGCCATCACAGGTCGAAAACTTAAATTCGTATTGAATTTGATGCAGCATTACTTTCGTTTTCACTTCATTATTTCCACTGATATCAACGCTTAGACCATCAATTACATATTTTATGCTTTTAAGAATAATGCAAAATCATTTAGACGTTATCGTCGAAATAAATTATAGCCGAAACTAGCTGTTTTGTAAATACAAAAACCATTACCACATTCTTACAAACTCACTGATGTGTATCTTTCGCCTGAAGTATTTGCTTAATAATATCAAATTAGTAGATAGATGTGTAGGACATGCTAGCGTCCGCCTCTACACATAAAAAAAAAATAATGATACTTGTACTCGTATTACATGAAGAAATGTAATCATATTACATGAAGAAGTGGGTGGCCGATCACTAGTGTCCTACCCTACCTTAAGACATATTCTTGACGTTTATAGCACATTTGAAACATAGAAATTTTTAGTCTGTATCTTTAACATCATTTTTAACCAAACATCCAATTGCATCCATATCAAGTTGTAATATAAGTATTGCACGATTTTTGAATGTCTGTTTAATGCAATGGTTCCCAACCCTTGGGTCGCGACCCACAATTGGATCGCCAGGCCATTTTAAATGGGTCGCGAGCACAAATTGACATTGACACTTTGATTTGAAGTTGGAAAAAAATCTGGAAACCTGAAACAAAAAAGTAGACAAAAAATATGCTGACGTATTAACACACCATTTATTATGCATCAACAACAATTATCTCACCTTTCATTGTATGCGCTCAGAACTACGACGACGATGACGATGCCGCCAACAAGCGAGCCTGTTTGAACAATATTAGCAAAATTCAAGCAAAAACAAATCACCCCGTTTTAATGTCTGGTATGAACCAAGTTAGATCGTATTATTCACGAGCGCTAAAAAAGAAGGATTTTTTTTAAATTCCCTTACATGTGTATATCTTCCTGCAACAAGGCTGAGGTAAAATTGCAGAATGATATTTTACCTGCAAACAGCCCTTACTCCCTCATTATGCAAGCTCGCTGTGTGTGTCGAATTTTTATACGTTAAAATAGTGTTATTCATTCCAAGTAGGAGAGTAAAAAAAAAAAGGTAAAAAAATTAAGTAAAAGTTTGTGAGAGCTGTTAGTTGTGTCGTTGGGTGCTCTATTTTCCTTCTTTTTTTGATGAAACCGTTCAAATGTGAGGTGAGAATTTACATTGAACTAAATTTCAATTTTGCAATTAAGTGAAGTTATTTGTTTGCATTTGCAGTTCAGCCACAGTCCAAGCGCTGTTGTTTTCTCTAATAATATATAAATATATGTACAAAATCTCTGTTAAAAAGGTAAGGAACTGAAACTATTCTTGTGCTTTTTATTTTTAAATACTATTAGTATGGTTATTAAAAAAGGACCAGGTTCAAATCTACTTGTTTTATTGAACATATTATGTTAAGTTATGGCGTTCTACGATTAGATATTCAACTTGTTATTTCAGGTACAATGTCGAAACGAAAATATTGTGAAGATTATTTGAAATTCGATTTCACATTTTTGATCTCAAATGACATCGAAAAACCTCAATATGTAGCTCTCAGTGCAGAATCCATGAAACCTTCAAAACTAAGGCGCCATCTGGAAACTAAGCATCCAGAACATATTGATAAGAACTTAGCCTTCTTCCAACGTCATCAAGTTTCTGTTCGGAAACAGAGGTTGGATAGCGGAGAAAGTTTTCAGCGACAAAATTCTGCAGTAGTTCAAGCTTCGTATGAAGTTTCATTGGAAATAGCCAAAAACAAGAAACCGCACACCATCGGTGAAACTTTAATCAAGCCCTGCATTCTTAAATCGGTTAAACTTGTTCTTGGTGAACCTTCTGAAAATAAAATGAGGCAAATATCGTTATCAAACAAGGCAGTATCCAGACGCATTGAGGATATGTCGTTGGACATTAAGACCCAAGTAATTGCTGAAATAAAGGCATCACCATATTTTGCAACACAAATTGACGAATCAACGGACGTGACCTCATGTGTTTAGCTGCTAGTTTATACAAGAAATTTGTTTTGTGAACCGTTGGAAATTACAACTAAAAGTTCAGATATTTTTGATTTGATCCAAATAGGAGAAGGATTAGAGTGGCCCAAACTTTGTGGTGTTTGCACTGATGGTACTCCTGCTACGCCTGGCTCAAAATCAGGATTCCAAACAAAAATAAAAGAAGTCGCTCGTCAAGAAATTGGGAACCATTGTATGATTCACAAGTATGCACTTGCAACAAAAACTCTGCCGGTTGTTCTGAAGGAAGTCCTTGACGACATTGTATTGTACATATTGTTAACTACATTAAACCGAGTGCTCTTAACAGTCTTTTGTCCAAAGAACTCTGTGCAGTCATGGATGCCGTTTACCAAAATCTATTATTTTATTCAAATGTGCGGTGGTTATCAAGAGGAAATACCGTTGATCATTTCTTTGAACTGAAAGAAGAAATTGAAATATTTTTAGATATGCAAAAAAAAACCGAGTTTGCAAACAAATTGAAGAATTATGACTGGTGGATTAAAGTCGCTTATTTGGCAGACATATTTGAACAACTCGACAAATTAAATCTTTAAATGCAAGGATAGGGCCCCAACATCATTTAATTGAAGGACCAGTTGGAATCTTTTGTTGAAAAACTCACAAACTGGAGTAGGAAGGTAACTGAACATAATGTTGCAATGTTTCACAAACTCAGCACAACATCAGAAACCAGGAAAGGATATTCATAAGAAAATTTGGAAAATCTAATTATCAACCACTTGAATCATTTAAAGCAGGAGGTCACTACATACGAGTACTTCCGTAATTTGTGCAATGTTCAGCTCATACCAATCCGAAATCCTTTCGCTGTAACCATCAGTGTTTCTGAGATTCCGGATACCCTTCAAGACGAATTCATTGAGTTGAAAAATAATTCTTTTGCCAAAGATGTTTTTGGAGCAAAGTCATTGATTGAGTTTTGGTGCAGTGTAAGAGAAACCTACCCTAACTTAGCGAATATGGCCTTAAAATTATTAATACCATTCGTTTCAACATACTTTTGTGAGGCTGGCTTTTCTACTCTTGTAAATATTAAAACCAAATCTAGGGATAAGCTAGATGTAAAGAACGTCACGAGACTGGCCCTGACAAAAACACTCCCAAGAATTACTGAACTGGTATCGAAATGTCAACATCAAGTTTCTCACTAGGAAACTAATAAAAAAATAAAATTATTAATTAATTAATTAACTAATTAATTAATAAAAATCAAATACATTATATATAAGTATATATGTATATAAATGTATACAAATATATTATTTGGGTATAATTTTCTCTTTTTAAATAAATAAAATTTGCGCTTTATTTATAAAAGTTTGTACTGTAATTATTGTTAAATATTAAAGAAACTAAATCTTTACCAAATTTTTACCACAATCTGCAACGTATGCTCATTACTTTTATCATTCAATAGTTTTTTAAATACAATGGGTCTCGGAATTTTTGTTAAAATTATCTGGTTTAATGATAATTAATTGCACTAAATGCAAAATTTTAGTCGTCAATGTAATTTCTTTCATTAGACAACACTTTTGCCCACCTCTCAGGCGACTTCTTCATGCCGTTACTAAAAAATTATTTGGCTTTGAACAAAAAAATAAGGAGATCTAACATTTTTTCGTAAAGGAAGTTATGCAGACTTCGAAGCAAGTGGAAATCTGAATGTGCCTAATCTGGAGAATAAGGCGGATGCACGATTTTCTCGCAACCAAACACCTACGAATATAAAAGGCAACATCTTGAGCGAGTCAGGTTTATCTCTGGCATGTTGCGCTGGTCTTTCTTCTGAACTGAGCCATTGGTGGTAATCCATTTCTCATCTCCGGTAACGATCCGGCTCAAAAACGTTTCTTCATTGTGATGCTACAGAAATGCCGCGCAAGTTTCGGTTCATTGCGATAAGTGGTGTGGTACACATTTTCCCAACTTCATGACTTTTGCCATATTTGTTCAGTGTCGATGGATGATCATATGGCTTACTTTGAGTTCCCTTACCATAAGAGTGGGGTTTCTTTCGAGGGTGGACTTCAGGAGCTCATGTCTAGCTCTTCAGGCATACCCGAATGAGGCTCATCGTTTAGGTCAAAATTGCCACACTTGAACTCGCTGAGAACACCCTCGTCATACACATTTTGGATTGCTCTTAGTGGCTTTACTTTCATTCTGTTTTTTCCGGAAGAAAAACAATAAAATATGCGGAATACGCACTTCTAATGCAACCATTTAAAAATTCAGTTAAAATTCTTACAATGACGTTAACGCAACGAAATTTGCTGACTGAATGTGCAATATATCCCAAACACTAATTCCAATAACGGTAAAATTGATTTTGTGCATTTTAAGGCAATTGGAAAACAGTTCCTAAAAAAACGCACAATACTTATGTTATAACTTGATATAACACAAATCAAGAGTGAAGATTTCATCAATTATGTTAATTATGGTTCATCTTGCATCCAAAGTTTCTTACAAATTAGAAAAAAGTTCTCCAAATTCTTTCACCGAATTTAAGTCCGAAAGGACCTTTTCCTATGCGATAAATGATCGTCCTTTGAGAGGAGTTTCTGCCAAACTTTATTCTTTTAACACTAAAGCAGTTAAACATACTAATCCCCTAAGCACACTTCAATAAAATTACAGTAGCAGACCTTATTTTTTCCCGAATAAAAAAAAAAACCCTTATATCATATCTAATCCCAGCGACAGAAGCATTGAACCAATAAAATTGTCAATAATACTCAGTAATAGGATTCTCAATAAAATATTTAACGACTACTTTTCCGTCCTCTTTAAACTCGAATGTCCTTCAATGTTATTTTCTTAATTTTTTTTTCTCTCTTTTTTGTAATTTTATTTCGATTATATTACCTTTGTGCTAAATCCAAACTTTCGCACTCAATGTACTCGTAATCCTTACGTTTTTGAATAGCAACAAATTTTCTCCAACAATATCAATGGGGCCAAACTGTTACGATAACCCTTTTCCCGTCATAGTCGCAGTCGGAGTTGTATTCCTAGTCCTTGTGAATGCAAAAAAGTGTATAAAAATTCACAAAAGATCACTGTATACTGTATAAGGATTTTACGAATCCATGTCAATCATTTCGGTAGCTAGGAAAACCAACCAAAAAAAAAAACACTGAACAAGGGATAGAAACGAGCGGAAAGATGGAAAAACGTACTACACCACGTAGAGGCTATGAAAGAGCTTCTTCAATATGTTTTGGCACTTTTTATGCGTACGTACGAGTATATAGCGTGTTTGGAGCAGAGCCTTTCTCACTATATTTTACATCAATCGATTTCCATCTACTCGCCTAGTCGTACTAAAGATACTTTTATTTTTGGTAATTTTTCGCAGTGTAAGCACATCCTTATCGTTGTACGCACGAGGCACATTCATTCACTTGAATAAATTCTTTTCCACTTTTTTGTTTTCTTACTTTTGCTATCAGTTGAAGGCCAATAGAAATCGAATCGCCAGAGAGAACAAAGCTCAAAGAAGCAAAGATACTTTTTTTATTCGGAAATCCGAAAACACGATAATTTACTCAAAGACGATATCAATAAATCCGATAAACAGAACAACCGAACCCGGTTACGAATACGTGCCCTTTGCGTATCACTCAGAAAAACAAAGGAAAAAAAAGAAACACACACACAACCGAAAATTGGTAGGATCAAAAGGGATAAACAATTTTTTCTCCCTCTGTGTGCTTAACGTCCGAAAACTTTTCACATTATATACAATAGATGCCACAAACTTCCTATTCGTTTATATGCGTACAAAGTACGATACGAGATGGAGGAGTATAACTGATTTATGACCAGCGGCTCTAAAATTTTAACTCTTTATTCAATTTCCAAATTATATATTAGTAACCATAAAGATACACAAACACACAAAAGTCTGTCACTGAAACTACGATGTACGGGTATGGTTCAACATTTAAGAAACTTGTGCATGATACGAACGATTTACTTTCGTACTGCCCGCCAGAGAAACGCCACCGAAAGGTATTCTAAAATCTAAAAAGGATAGCCGCCACCAAGAGGAGGGATGCAAAGTGACACTAAAAATATCACATAGCCCTGGTTCGCCGTTGTAGACGTACGTATCTCTATCTCTATAACAGGCCAACTGTACTAGGTATCTTTACTTCCCCCAAAAACTTTCACAACACTATCTTCATATGAATACTTTCCGTCACTGTGCAGTATACAGGTGAGTATCTAAGGCCAATAAAAAAAAAAAAAAACAAGTGGCAAACTATGTATATTTGGTAGTCCTTAACCGAGAATGGCACGTCCACGCAGTTTGAAAAGCCGGCAATGACTGAAATGACTGAATCCTCAGATGTATCTTCTTTGCTCTGAAACAGAACTCAGGACCGAACCGAACCGAACAGACGAGAACAGAAATCCTGCTGGGTGGCAGAGGATTTTCCATATTTTTTTTTGCATTTTGTATCTCTAACTTTGGTAAAACTTGAAAATCATTCAACCTACCCTCGTGTTATTGGACTCTGACTCGACTCTCTTTGGTAGTATGTTGGCTCTGGCAGTCAGTAGTGTCATTGGTGACACGGCGACGGTGGCAGAGATGATAGAATTTTCGACATCCCAGTTTTTGTTACTGTTTGTGTCTCTCTCAGTAAATATTTCGTCCTTTCTACCCCCTGAAATCGGCCAACGTTTCATTCATCGCTGTGAGTGGAAAATGATACAAAATTCATAGACTACTTCTATGCTTACCACCCACCAACCTACACATTGCTAAGTTGGTACACCATGTTAGTGTCCGCCCTGCCGTCCTTCTTGCGCGTGTTTGACAATTTGAAATGCACAAGTAGCTCCATTCGATGTTCTATATCGTTCTGACTGGCATTTCAGTCGTCGGTTTCCCTTCCATTTTGCTAGCCGCATTGGTCATCAATGCACAGTATTGGGACTGCCGGATAGTATACTCGTACTGTCGGTTTGAATGGAGCTCTGACTGATTTGTTTTGCTTTGCGCACAACTGAGAAGTACCTCAACGACGCAGTAGTAAGAGTTTATTCGAAGATTCCACGAAGTATATCAACAGAGATTGGCAATGGAATTGCAACTACATACTATAGTATTACCGGCTTCGCAGTTCGTAGGGATACCAAATAACTTCAAAAATAAAAAGATGAAAATATTAAATTGTCTAATGCGAATACATATGATGAACAATTTTTGGCAATTGGAAAGTTTCGGTTTTTGTCTCAGATATGATGGCGATTGACTTGATATGACTTTGAAAATAATGTCAAAATACAATATTACTTCCACCGGTCATCCCTGAGTAGCATTTGGATTACTTCGGCAGTGATGAGAGTTTCAGATACGTTCAATCTAATCATATTTTTCGGACATTAAAAAGAAATTTAGTTTGCAATCGATACTCGATACAGTAATACTCGAGAAGTACCTACATTACCAGAATTCACCTAATTAGTACCTGCAGCTTGATTCGAGCGTAGGTTAGGTTAGGTTAAAACAGAGGTGTAATGGATATGCTATCAATCCTAAACAATCTCCCTGGTGAAACATCCTATTCCTTTGCAAAAGCTAAGAAGGCCTTTGAAGTTCGTGCCGTCTATTTTCTCTAAAAAGTATTTCACTAAAAATTTCCTTCGACGACGCGATATTGCCTCGCATTCACACAGTATGTGTGATATGTCCTCAACAGCTTGCAAATCTGCAAATATCCGTATCTGACGATGGGAGACCCTTTGCGCGTTTCTGCAGGAGACAGTGTCCTATCAGGATTCCTATTATTGTACTAAGCTTAAACCTGTTTAATTTTATTAACTCCCTAGATCATTTAACGTTAAAAAATGGCCAGAGAGCCTTGGATACACTGTGTTCTCAAGACTTGATCACCTTAGGTTGGCAGTCACTTTTATTTTTTCCTCGATGGTGCCCTTACTATGCAAAGGGGTGCTTTGACGTTAGCAACCTCACTATTATCGAGTAGCTCTCCTCTTTTTGCAACCTCATCCACTTGTGCCTTTCCCGTTATAACGCAGTGTCCTGGCGCCCAGCACAGTCTCATCGGGTTCTGACTGCATAATGCCTTGAGCACTATGCTATAGCCCCTGACTATATCAGAATTGATGTTGGTCGATTCCATTTCTTTAAGTGCGGTCTGACTATCGATGTAGATAGCCATATCTCTTCCGGATAACGATTTCCTCTGCATTAGCTCAGCCGCCCTGAGGGCAGCCAGAGCCTCTGATTGGAAAACACTGCTTATGTGCGAGTTCTTACAGACACTCTTAGTCCTGGGTCTTCTGAGAAGATACCAGAACCTGTTCCTTCCTCTGTTTTCAAACCATCTGTGAAAATTGCAATTTCATTTGACCTTATTATTGCCTATTTTTGCCAATCCTCCCTCTCCAGAGATATTATATCGTACGGAATGTCTAAGTCGACCAAGGAAGGAATTTCATCCCTTAGAGTTGGATAGCCTGGCAGTAGCTCCGCTAGGTCCGTGCCGTATCCGAAACTACTGCTCTTGAAGTAACCCAAATTAGTGAGTCGTAACGCATTGTTGCCAGCAAGTTTCTTGATCTGTAAATAAAGCGGTGTTAGGTGCAAGAAGGTGTCTAATGCTGACATAGGGGTGGTACAGAGCGCAACTGCAATTGCTATGGAAGCCGTTCTTTGAAGCGCAGCTAATTTTCTGTAAACCGTTCTCTTATTTGTTGCTTTCCAGCATAATAGTGCGCCACACGTAAGTATGGCTCTTACCACTACCGTATACAGCCAGTACACCATAGTAGGTTTTAAGCCCCAATTTTTTCCTATATGCCTTTTTTATTCTTTCCGCTACGTTAAGATTCCAATTCAGTTTTTTGTTCAGAATTACACTCAGATACTTCGCGCTGTCCGAGAGGGACAATTCCCCTTAGTTGAGTTGATCCGAGCGTACGTCTCGGACATTCGCAGAGGAAATGATTAGGGATTTCATCATCATTACCACGCCAGTCATCACAGTTATGTCTACCACACTTGCAAGTAGTCTACACTAAGCAAAATCTTAACGACCAACTAGGATGCAAGAGCGTAATTCTGGATTCTGGCCGCATCCTACATCCGTTTAAGAGCACTCCGTAAATATCCAACAAGATTCCTTTCCTTCCTCAAATTCCTCATGTGTTCTCCATGATTCGACAGACATTACAGGTATATACATCGTCTGCATACCTATGCATAAGAAATGTTGACGGCTTTTAGCAGAAAGTCGACCAATATGCTTCATTATAGTGGAGAGATGACGTCGAGCACCGCCTTCACATATTGAGCGTATCTTGGTATGAATGTGCCATCTTCGATTGAATATGAACTCGCAAATCAGTTTGGTGCACAAGGATCTTAACCATTCTCACCGCACTTTGGCAGGAAAGAATTCGAACTGATGGGTGTGAAGCTCTCGACAAATGAATAGTCATCTTAACCGACTTTCCGTATAAAAGCTACTGTCACTGTTCATGTATTTTTATTTTTTATTTATAATTTGCGCGCGCTCAAGGGATTTAAGTACCCTTAAAATGTTTGCACCCTACGCCGGCAAAGTAAAGTCAGGGAAGAGAGGTACTGTGAACGTTGGTTTTAAATGTTTGAAGGTTATAACGACTAGAAAATAAGGAGCCAAGCAGGGCATTCCATAAGCGAGTTGTACGGATCAAGATATTTTAGAGTACGTCCGAAAGTGGACTTGAGGATATACTGATGAGCATTCATAGCGAGACGGGTGGTACGGTTAAAGGTTTGAAGGGGCGGAATGCTACTGGAGACCTTATGTCGGTGTTCGAGAGTGTCAATTGTTTGAGTGATATTAGTATCACCTATGAGTTTTATCGCACGGTTTTGGATCCTATCCAGCAGGTGCAGAAATATTTTGGGCGCACCCGACCAGATAAACGCTTTATATATTGAGGCCAGATCAGAGGGGGTGAAATATTTCTTACATCGCTTGAGGAAACCTAGACATTTCGCAGCATTTTTGACTACACCGAATATGTGGTCATTCCAACGTAAGTTTTCATTGACATACATACCGAGAATGGAAACTTTACCGGTTTCGACGATGCAAGTGACATTCATGGATAATGGCTGGGTGTTTAAATTTCGCTTTAATGACAGGAGGCAGCATTGTGTTTTGGAAGCATTAAATTCTATTCTGTTAGTGTTTTCCCATTTAGTTATACTGTTAATATCAGAATTTAATGAATTTAACATACGCTGCCGTTCCCATTCTTCAGCCGAAGAGCAGGGACGTGAGTCCGGGAACGAATATGAAAAGCAGAGAGTATTATCATCAGCAAAGGAATATATTGGATTAGAAGTAGCAGACAAGAGATCGTTGATAAAAATTAAAAAGAGTCGGAGAGTCAGTTGGAGGCTAGGAATGAAAATTATCTTAATTGACATATCTTAATTGACTATTTATGTCAGGCGACTTGTAGTCACAAAGTGACCATTACAATATTTGATAGTTGGACATGCATCACAATTCTCAAAACTTAGAGTTTTCACATATGATTCAGGGTAAGTGTGATCAGATTTTTTGAGTTTTCCCAGATTGCCCGATTTGGATTCTTAGTGGTGTTTGACTAATCATTGATCTGTAACAATTCTAGTCTTTTTCAAATTTGTTTTATGTGACCTATTTAGAAAATATCCGGTTGGAGATCTGTCCTCCACAATGCAACCTGCAGGGTTTTTCTATCAGGGGGCGTAAATTTAAGAATTTGTTGTGGTAACCATTCAGGTTCTGAGCAGCTTCGTCTCCTTTGGATTTTGTTCATTCACTCAGCTTAAGTGGAATTTTCATAGATTTCCAAAGTTTTTCTAAAAGCGCACCCTGTGCTCAGTTGGTTTTTTCTTAAATTCCTTATCGTCAGAAAAAATGAAATTGCATCGTTTTGTAACAAATTTTGGGTGGAATCGAACATTGTCTATAACCAAGGCAAGCTTTATTATACTATAAAGTCTAGCTGTTGACCTTTTTTCACATTGCACTTGTTACTGCCCTAAAGCTCGGAAAAGGACTGGGTTCAAACCTCGTCGTAATGGTCTTACAAAACCCTTAATAAGAAAACTACCGTCTGCGTCTTTTCTGGGAATAGGTTTTCCACTTTTTGGTATAGAGTCCCGTCAACTTTCTATTTTGCTCAATTTTCCGGAATCATGCAGATGGTTCATGGTAGCTTAGATAGGTTAGAAACCTTAAAAGTTGTGGTTGAAAGAGGTGGTTATCAGCACAGAACTGCTGAGCTATCAAAAAGCACTTCACACTGAGAATTCCGCTTTCCATGTCTATACATGAGAACATGATCTGCTTCGGCTAGGTCGTATAACTAATCTCCACTCTATTGGACTCATCATCGTGCGAGTTTAATGTTGACAAGCTTCCCGATTCGGATCTTTACATTGTATTGACACACTGGCTTCCATCGAAAAGACCACGAGTTACAACCTGAAGTACATATATACATCTTTGTGGATGTCCTTCATCCTTTTAAGCAATTGTATGTCGAGCTCTTGAGTTTCAACCGCCCCAATGTTCACTGACGGATTCAGACTGGTGAATTTAAAAAAAAGCAGTGGATGTATAGCGGAGCCCTGCAGAAACGAACGAGAAGGGCTCATGACAACTACGAGCAGGAAGCAAGTGAACAGAATAGGCTTCTCAGAACGCTCGATCGAAGACTTAGAGAGGTGCTATCAGTTGAATGGAGATTGAAATTAACAGAATGCTACAAGGATGGAGAAAGAAATCTCATAGTAGAACCACATTCGGTGCTGAGAATCAGAAAAGATTACTCCATTAGACTGTTAAGTGCTGATGATATAATGATTATGATGATGATGATGATGATGATGATGATGGCGATGATGATGATGATAATGATACCAAAGCTACAGGTCCCGATGGCTTAACTGCCGAACTATTTAAAACAGCAGTTGATGGTTGGATACAGAGCGTCCAGATTAGAGATGTATTCATCTTATAAATCTGGGTTGACGAAAGTATGGCCGATGAATGGAACCTGAGCATTGTTTGTCCGATCGTAAAGAAGGAAGATCCCCTGAACTACGCCTAAGACCATTAGTCAACAGTCTTATCGGCCTCTGCCGATGTAGTTTTAGTCCAGATAAGTTCACCATATATCAAATTTCCACATAACGGTAGATATTGGAAAAAACCCAATAGCTCCTAATCGCTACACACCACCTCTGATTCATTTCAAAGCCGGATTTGATAACATCTGTAGAGACAAACTATACAGGGCTGTTTCTTGTTTTGGCATCCCTTCCAAGCTCATTTGGCCGTACAGAATGCACGCTCCGCTAAGGTCGGTCGGGACAAAACTGAAACCTTCAATGTCTGGACAGCACCTAAACAAGGCGATGCATTGCCGTGTGATTTTTTCAACAACGTTCTTATAAGAATCGTGCTAAACTCCAACGTCAACTCCAGATGTAATATCTTTCAAAAGTTTGTTCAGTTATTTCGTGATGCAAGCCAATTTGATATAGTGGGAAGAACACAGCGAGCTCTCAATAGAGCCACTGTGGCTTTTGAAGAAGGAGCGGTAAAGATGGGGGTTGCCGTGACTATATGCTGTCAACAAAGAGGGAAGCGTAACATTGACGGTTAGGAGAACTTCACTATTTCACTATGGACCACTACAACTTTGAGGTAGTAAGGGACATTACTTACCTCGGCCCCACTATCATCTCCGGCCATGATAATACTGCGAACATCATATTCTTGCTTATCACTGCTTCTTTGAACTTAAGGTGCAATTCAGTAGTAAAGCCCTCTCTTGAGGAACGAAAAACATATTATAGAAGACACTTATCATCCCAGACCTGCTTTACTGTGGTTCTTCGCCGTTGAGTCTGACGAAAATGCTATCGGACTATGGAGAATAGAGATGTTTCAGCAGCGAACTGTAGAATATATGTGTATCGATCTCGTCAGAAAAACTTGGATAGGCTACTTTGAACGCATGGACACTAGCATCCTAGGCCGAAAAAATTTCCAACGCAGTTAAGAACGAACTTATCTTCCACAACTGAAAGTGGATATCAGTTAACATCGTGTGGGGCAGCATGCTAGCTGAGGCTCTAGGACACCCCGTTTGTAGTGCCTCTTAATTAAAAACAAAATGGATTCCATTGCCTTACGAGTATCTACGTTTCGTTTCATTCTTAAGCATTATCTTAAAAATAAATAAATTCACACATGAAAATGAGAAACCATGGCAACCCTATTACGACCTCCCGATAATAATCTGCAGGTGGTTTAGTAGGTTGTGCACTCCCTTCATATTTTTCCAATTTTTTTTTATTTTTTTTTTACATAATGCATAGTGCGTTCTGTCTGGCTCTGAGACCATCTCTTGGTATAGGTCTACATCTAAACATATCCATGGATACGCACGTATCTAAACTGGTAAATGTTCGAAACGTTTTTTACGTTAACTTCGAATTTTTGTTGAATCCACGTGTTTTAAACAAGTTCTCGTGGTGAGTGGTGAGAGCCGAGAGATGATAAACAAATGAACGAGACTGCGCATTTCGATCTCTACTCATTGACAAATTCTCTTTCGTTTGCTCTTCAAGTCGAACCAACGTGGAATCCTTATCGTTGCAAGCATGACCTACTTACTAGTACAAGTATAATCGTATATCCTTTCGTATATTCAACCTCCTGCAAGTCCATACAAATGGACGTGTCCAAATCGACGCATAATTCTTCCTTAATGCTTAATGATATTTTCATTCGTATGTAGAGTAGAGAAATAAGTGCAAGGATATGCGACCGGAGATACGAGTCCAGGGATATACATAAGTAAAGGGATACCAGTGTACGGATAGGAAAGCTAGTGGACTTGCATTCATGGATAATAAAACTGTAGGCGGTGCAGCCATCTAGATAGCTCATTTACATGAATTCAATTTGTAAGTCTTTCCGATAGCAATGTGGGGTAGCACAGGGATTCTCTAGACCTTTTATGATTTATTGGCACCGAGATGAATTCATTTTCGTGCTCTAGAATAGATTGTGATGGCTTGAATGGACGTAGATACTCGTATCTCTTGGTGCATTTGGGTAGTTTACAATAGTGTGTACGGATACGTGCCAAATATGTGGGTGAATAGTGGACTCTCGATTGTAACAGCAATCAAATTGGTGATTAGCTGAGGGAACAGGGCTTTGAAATTATATTGAGAGTGTTATTTTACAATTAGGCATTCAGTTGCACTGCCCTCTTGTGGTGATTAGAATAGCTAAACACTTAGATAAGTAACATTATATTAATTGTCTTTTGTAGGACTGGAGTCTAGAGAACAAACAACTGCTTTTAATTTTGATTCGTCGGCTGGTGTTAGGGATTGTTAGTGTAGAATTTTCGGATGATTTGCGTTTCCTTTCATGGTTTCAACTAATGATGCCAGTTCATTAAACTAATACCACATATGGACCAATCGATCTGTGTTATAGTGATTTTGATCGTCATATTTCGTTAACGATAAGTCATTACACAGCTTGCAAAGATCAAAGGTTGGCAGGCAGCGCTGCTATTGCCCCAAAAATAATATACTGCAACATATTCTTATGATTAGTTCAATATTGCCGGAACGGCTAAAGCTTGTAGAGTGTTCAAAGAAAACCCAACAACAGTATCAAGGACTTAAGAAACGCCGCGAAAAGATTGTGGCGAGGAATCTGAGGAGAGTTTCATTAATTATTCCTAAGAAATTGATGAATATAGTAATTAAAAAAAATACCACTGGTATAATAACAGAACTTAACCGAACTGCATGAGGAGTTCATTGCAAATGAGGCGGAGGAAACATTAAGGCACGTCGCATACACCATAAGGAATATAATGACATCAGAAGGATATAAATTTGTGCCTTCATAGAATGGCTTCCATCTTAAGAGTCTAATAAAGCAGCCGATACAAGCCAGCCAAGCGCGAAGTTGCTACTCTTAAAGATACCCACGTTCAAGACAAACTACTTAGAATGGTGGTCATTCCACGATATTCTTTCTACTATCATTCACAATAAGCTGCTTTTAAGCACAATAGAAAAAAGGGAATATTTAAAAACATATCTAGAAGGATAAACTATGCAATTAATTCAGCATCCAGCTTTTTTGGTAAATTGTGAGAGCGATTATCGAGCAGGACGACTGAACAAATGTTTCCAAGTATCTCCTTTTGTTTACAGGTGTTGTGGTTCCTTCATTCCCGTTTGCAGTACTTTTAACCCATGATCGTTGTATTCTGACGTAGCTTACCGAGACTTTGCTTTTATGAATTTCAAGGGCTTATGACTCACATGAACAGAAAAAAAGATCCCAGTGGCACACTGTTCTAATGTGCATCTTGTATGGGAATTGTGCTTCCGTTTCTATCTCAGTTTTGAGCTTGTGCATTACGATTTTATATGAGCATACACTTTCCCATGGATTATACTGTAGATCTTCTCTCGGTTCTTGGCTTCGATTTTACTCTTTCATATTAGCTTTCGTAACTATTATTATTTGTGCCTAGGAATTTAGAAATTCTTTCAATATATATCGATTCCTCTATCTTACGCGGTGTAGGCTCTTTTGCATTCTGAGTCCTAGCGATGGTTCCTGTATAGAGGAAGGTTGTGTACCTCGGACCGATTTTCAGAAAATTTATGTTAACTGCTCACCATATTATCTCAACATTGAGATGAACTCTGAAAACTATAGCCTATTCACAATTCTTTTTAGAATCTTTATTAAATCTTTCAAAAGGGTCGTAAATTTTTCTAAAAAAGTGGGCATGACTTCCAAAGTCATTAAATAGCAAGTTTCATCGATAGCAATAAGTTGAGGTTAAATTTTAGTAGTTGAAAAGATAAAAGTATTCTAAAACTGACAATTCATTAGAAACTAGAAAGAAATTTGACATTAAATTCTTACAAAATTTGGAAATCGAGACGTTACAATATTATACTCCTAAGTTTTGTTTGCTTTTACAAGGTTCAGAAGTTTGTCAATGCTTAGACTTTCTAGACTTTCATCTGCGCTGAAGTCTTCATCGTTATCTGTTTCGGGAATGGGTGTTTCGAATTTAACCTGCTTGTGCTTTGAAGAACCATTGGAAGCATGATATTCTCAGCATCATCTGAAGATTCATCTGAAACTCATTTTTTTACAGCTTTTCGTTTTTTTCGAATAGACTTTTTGACAGGCATCTTTTTCAGGAGTGTCTGTGAGTATTCTTGTCTCTTCTTTCTTCTTTCCACGACGAATATTCTACGGACGTAGCGGAGCTTTTGGAAAGGGCTTCATCGCTTCTGGTGTTATAAACATGGAACCCCACTGTTGAATGGTTTTGGTGAACTGCTTGCTTCCATGTTGTCAGGCTCAGCAACTTGATTGACTACATTGTTTGATTCATCAGAAAATGGTCGATCTGTAACAAAGCTGCTCATAAATTCTTCGTCAATAAAGATGTTTTTATTGGGTAGGTGAATACCAGTAACTTGGAATCCCTTAATAATATTCTACTGACAAAATGCTTGTGGATATGCCTTGCATATTATATATAGTCATTGGTTTTTCTTGGTTCGCTCGCATCCATTCATTTGCAACTTTGTTGAAATACGTCTTATATGGTCCAAAAACCGTTCTGTCAAGAGGCTGCGGATTGTGCGAGGTGTGAGGCGGTAGGGTTAACAGCACAATTCCAGATTCTCTTGTGGGATTAATGGCAGATAGAGATATATGTGAATCATGATTGTCCATAATTAACAATACCTTTTTCTCCTGAGAAAGTTTGACATGTTGAACAAAGTGCTTCAAAAAATGCATAGAAAGTTTCTCATTTGACCAGCCTGACGAACTAGCGCTCCCAATACATCCTGGTGGAGCGTCGATTATCATATGTTGCTTGAAATGCACTCTTGGAAAAATTAACAGGAGCGGCACATGATTTCCTATAGCATTGATAGCCGCAATCATGGTGACATTGATGCCACGTTCGTCTGAGGTCATACTCCCAATTTGCTTCTCCTCCTTGGGTGCCAAAACTTTTAGTGGAATCCCAGTTTCGTCAAGATTATACATATATACTATCAGTTCCGAATTTAAAGCGGATTGAGTAATCCTTTAAGTTGTCAAAAAAGCGGTCTTGTTTGCTGGTTGATCTGGAGAGGCTAGTTGCTTCAGGTTTCCTTAGCGACAAAACTGTGTGACGTTTTAAAAAGCCGTAGATCCAGTCGACTCCAGCAGTTTCTTCTCTTGTCCATAAATCTGGAAATCTTTTCTCATTAGCTGCTGCAAAACGAAATGGTAGTTTTGTTGTTGCAGATTTTGAGAGAACATAGTGTAATTTAACTGCTGTGGTTAAGTAATCAACTAAAGCAAGTTCCTCTTCGCTAGTAAAAATTTGTCACACTGCAATTCGAATATTCAAATTTATCATTACAAGCGGTTCCATGGTGTTCGAGATGACGGCGCAATGTTGTCTTCCAAATATTATGTATTTTGGAAGTACGATACACAGTATGCCCATTATTAACTACATCCAATACAGCCTCCTCCAGTGAAGTTTTATCGACCTGAGGTCTTTTTACGCCTAATTTACTGCGAGGCATAGTATGACTACAATCAAAAGCCGAAAAATTAAAATAGTTATAAAGCTGAAGTAAGTAATTTTAATGACTCCAAATTACCTGACTTAAATTGAAAAGTTAAATAATAGTTATAAAAATTATCCGGAGACTTGGAATTTTTTCACAGCACACTTCAAAAAAAATACAAAAAATATTACTTTTCGCTTCAAAAAATATTTAGAGTTGTAGAGTGAGTAAACATGTTGCGACATGGTACGTAAATTGTAGCAGGACTTTTGTCGGAAGACTATAAATATACCAGAGAAAATACGCTCGGACCGAGATGCACTAGGTCCAAGGTACACACCCTTCCTCTACTGTATACTTTCCTATTCATTCCCGCGGAAAGATGCACCGTATCCTTACGTGATATACAGTTTAAGTGTACTTTCATGGTGCTTATCGCAGTAATAAAACATCTCTCTATCTACGCTACTGCTTTGATATCCTAGCTTTTATATTTTCGTTTTTGTTTTTTTATTATAACTTGGAATGTCTTGGCTCTGTAATCTCGAGAATAATGACAAAGTTATAACTATGTATATGTAAATAAGTCGAAGGCTTGTCAATATGATTTCCTTGTCGTAGAATTCCTGGCAAAGGTTAACGATGTAGCATTCTCTGTTGTTAAAAACGTTGTTTTTTTTTTCCTTAAGTATACAGAGTGTCCTCTAATCCCTCAAGGATAATTTGAGAAATGATTTTTGTGTACATTCTAAGAAAAAAATCGTTTTACAGTAAGGGCCTATCTTCAATGTTGACATCATTTATCGACGATTTAAGAAAAGACTCACTTGGGCGTATCCTTACCCCCTTGTTAACGGCAATTGCTCTGTTAATACTAAGGGTAGAAACTTTGTTTAAGACTTCGTTTTTAGATGAAATACTAGCCCTTGTAACCGCGTTTAAATAAAGTTGGTTTGAGTCTTCAGACATCCAATTTCTAAGCCTATTCCATTTTTCTCGCCCTTGCTTGTTTTTAATTTCGAGGTCACTTTTCTCCAGAAAATGCTTAATAAACATGATGCCTTAATATTTTGTTCTTATGAACGTAACAATGATAAAAAAAGATCTTCAGCAAGTTTGCAAAAAAATCCATAGATGTTATGATACTTGCGTAAACCTGCAGCAGTTAAATTAAAAAAAAGTTTATTTGGTTTAAGCTGCAAAGCCTACGAATAAAAAATGATTTGGTTTTAGAAAACTTTTAGTTTATGTGTGTACTAAAATAGTTATAGCAGGTGATCAAAGTATCTTCCTTAGTTTCGTATGCATTCTAGAGCCAGTTTTTGGATTTCACTGCGAATGTTTATTTACGCTAACTGCTGCCTCACTTTTGATGACGCTTCGAGAATACGCTCCTCCAATTGACTTAAATTTGCTACTTCCGTTGAATAAACAAGTTCCTTCATTCTTCCCCAAAATCCAATACTGTAAGGTCAGGAGATGTTGCAGGCCAGTGAACTGGTCCTTGTCTTCCTATCCAACGATTGCTATTCTCTTCATCGAGCCAATTCTTAACCTCACGACCATAGTGGCCTGGAGCACGATCCTGTTGCAAATATGATGAAGCTAGTTGAATCAGTGGAATGTCCTCCAACAGTTCTGGTAAATTATTTCGCAAAAACTCCAGATAGTTTGTAGAATTCTGCCCAGGTGGTAGTCTGAAGGGGCCGATTAACTTTGGTCCGTCCAAAGAATTCTGCTATTAAACTCGTTGTCATCCAGCTTCATTCCAGCAACCAGTTGGAAAACTCAATGTAAACTCAAGTTTCTTTTCCAAATACTCCTTCATTAAGAAGTCGTCGGTTAGGATAAAGTTCATGGTATCCTTGTCACGCCCTAGTTAAACTTCCATTGCACAGCCCATAAACGTTAATGACGTCTGCGTATTCTTGGTTTGTAAATGTAGACATTTCAAATATCGCTTCTAAGCAACTGTAACCTTGGCGTAAAAAATTAAACTGATGAATTTTTTTTTCTAATCTCTTATACACCTTTTTGTTTGGTAAATTTTTATAAATAGGCCTTCATACCCCAAACCTAACTTTTAAGGAACAGGGTAATGAAATGAGGGTTTTGACTGCTAGTCAAATAAACGAGCACGCTTTAAAACTTTTTAATAGCTATGCAATTTAAAAAAAAAATTATTGAAAAATTAATAATTCTTGGAAAATTACTCTTATTGTCAACTGCTGTTAGATAAAAAATCATGAATTCCTTTATTCACCTGCGGCAGGTTTTTCCAAGTATTATAAAATCTATGGATTTTTCGGAACACTTGCTAATCATTTTTTTTATTAATGTTACGTGCATAAGAAAAAAATAGTAAAGCGTTATGTTTATTATGCATTTTCCGCAGAAAAGTGGCCTCAAAATCAAGAATTTGCATGGGCAAGGGAGATGGAACAGTTTTAAAAATTGAATATCTGCAGTGTCGATAAATGATGTCAACATTGGAGATTGACCCTTAAAGTAAAATAATTTTTTTTCATAGAATATACTCAACAATTATTACCCAAATTATCCTTGACAAATTAGAAGACACCCTGTATAATACGAAATTAAAACTGGGAAATGTTTTAAATAGGAATGCTCATTTGTGGTTGAACCTCGTACGACTCCAACTTTCTACTTATGCACACATCCGCAAGAATTCTGCCAGCATAGTTCAATTCAGAGTGAGGCATGGCAACTTAAGAAACGGATGCACGTAATTTTACCTTAAATAAAATTCAACCTCTACCAACATTCTTCATTAGTCAGCCCTGATTTTCGCTGGCTGTTTCCAAGTTGGTTGAGGTTGCTCTAAACATATCATTATTATTATTATTTATTTCTTATTTCTTATAATTAATATTTCATATAATTATTTACAAATTCAAATGACTTTTAAATAACAATAAATTAGATTAACATTCAGTATTTCAAATTAAAATAGAAGTGAATGTCATCCATTACATCAATAAAATAGGAGTGATAAATTATTTAGGGGTGGGGTAACCCTTTTTTATAAAACTAATATTAATTCAAAATAGAAAAGGCTTACAATCGAAAAACAACAAATGGTGGAACAAAAATATTTTTAAACCAAAACGTCAAAAGCAAGAGATTCCATTTGATTAAGGTCAAATGTAAAAAGCCAGCATTTTACATTCTTTAGAAAAGTAGCCGTAAATGATATTGTTCCAGTGGAAGCAGGAAGTTTATTAAACAAATGAGTATATAAAACAGTATAAAAATTACGAAATGCAGAGGTTCGAAAATAAGGAATGGAATGAGCGCAAGACAGGTTTCAACGGAGATTGTGAATAGAAATTAACCGAAAATTACGGTTACCGGACTTCATATAGAACATTTTCAACACCTTAAAAGAGAACAAATGAGAAAAGGAATGATTTTCAGGTAACAGAATGACGGAAAACTTGAATGTCTAGCAAGTTTACGACAAATTATTCTTATAACGTATTTTTGTAATATCAACAATGATTGAATACTCCTTAGATACACACCGCCCCAACAGGCAAGTCCATATTGAAGTCTAGATTGGAAGATGCCATTGTCTATACATCCTGAATGACTCGAACTGCAACCCACTTCAGACTGCTATAATTTCCAAACCGTTCATGATAGTAAGCTCAAATTTTGACACATGGCAGATAATTTTATTATTTACAAGCCCTTTAAACGATTTGCGTCGCAGTTGTGTTGAAAAATTTTTATCTGCGATGGAATTCAAACGTGATAGTTAGAGCCCTCCGGCACCTCAACGTGAATAAATCATTTGTGTCTCGAACCATGGCGTTCAAAACGCCATGGAAGTGGTCATAAAAAAACAGCAATATCGGCAGAAATGATTCGGAAAGTGAAGGCTCGAATTGAGCGAAATCCGCGTCGAAGTGGAAGAAAAATGGCTCGTGAGCTAAGCATATCGTTGCAACGGATGCAACACATACTGAAAAATGAGCTTGGGCTCAAGCCATTCAAGTTCCAAAAAGCACACGATTTTACACAGCAACAGAAAAAAGTTAGAGTCGAAAGAGCGAAGGAGTTGCTACGCTTGCACGAAAGTGGTGAGTTGCCGAATTTGGTTTTTTCCGATGAGTCGCCATTTGTTATCAAGCAATACCATATGTCAACAAACAAAATGACCGAGTTTACTTGCCAGAGAGGTCCTTCGAAAATTTACACCTTCGGGCGGCCACCAGAAAGCAGGCAGCACCGATGGTGATGGTTTGGGCCGCCATAACCCCCGATGGTCGCTCTCCGCTCGTATTTTTGGACTGTGGCCGTGGCGTCAAAATTAATGCGATCGCATACCGTGAAACTGTCTTAGAGGCAGTATTGAAGCCTTGGGCAAACAATCATTTCGATCGGAGACCGTGGACATTTCAACAAGACTCGGCACCGTCTCACAAAGCGCGCATCAACCAAGATTGGTTAAAAAATAATGTTCCACACTTCATTTCTTCGACACAATGGATTGCAAATTCTCCGGATGCAAATCCGTTGGATTTCTCTGTCTGGCGTATTTTAAAGGCGAAGGTTGGCACTAAAAAATACCAAAGTTTGGACCACCTCAAACAAGCCCTTCGCCGGGAATGGGCCAAAATACCGCAGAGCCACTTGCGTGCAGCGTGCGATGCTTTCTTCGGCCGTCTCAAGGCCATTATTCGCGCCAAAGGTGGACAAATTAAAAACTACTGATGCAATTTGAAAATTGATGTGTTTTCCAACATTTTTTGCTTTGGCACAATAAAATTTATCAAAAAATAAAAAAAATATAGCATTTTAAAAAGTTGGAGTTACAGTCATTCACCCTGTAGTATAGTCTTTAACACAGTGATTGAACAAATGTTACGCATGTAATAAAAATGGCGAAGGGTGTATCTTGTATATTTTTTAATATACTCATCACCAAAGCTCATCTTGGAATGAAAGGTAAGTCCCAGATATTTGAACTCAATAACATTCTCTACATTACTACATTTTATATTACTATTATACGAGTAACAGGAGGAATCAGATGAATACGACCACGATTACGGACAGTAACTTCTACACTCCTGTGAGTGAAAGTAAATATTGCTTTCGCAATTGTAATTCGAGGATTGACTGAAATACATTAATTTAGTATTGGAACTCAAAACTAAATTAGGATCAGAAAACCAATGCCTTAATAAATCAAGATCCCAGTTTATGTCAGAGACCATGTCTAGAACACTTTTCGAGTCATCTGCAAATGCAGTCGGCTAACCTCTGAAATTAAGCGAAAGTAATAGGTTTATAAAGACTAAGAACAGAATGGGACCTAAGACAGAACCTTGAGGAACACCGATATTAAAAAACATCTTTCCACTTCTAATGCGACCGATTTTTAAGATAGGACCCAAACCAATCCAGAATAAATCCACGAAAACCAGCATTCTCTAACTTTTCCAACAAAAGGTTGTGATCGACCATGTTAAAAACTTTGGTGATGTCAATAAATAGTCCTGCGGTAAATTTTTTAGCACCAAGGTGTGACATAATTTGGGAACAGAATTGTAAAAGTGAATCTTTCGTTGATTTGTCTTTCTGAAACCCAAATTGATTTGAATTGAAGAAATTAGTCTTAGTTAAGAAACTCACTATTCTATTTTTCATCAGTTTTTCAAAGATTTTACTGAAAACTGGAAGTAACGAGATCGGTCTATAGTTAGCAATTTCAGAAGCAGAACCTTTTTAAGAAGAGGAATGATATCGGTTGATAGTTTTAAGATCCTTGGGGAGGATCCCTTCAAAAACAATAAATAAAATACAAGACCTCAACCAAAAACCTTCTAATCTTTTTAAGCGTTAAATTTGAGATACCATCACCACTACATATATTTGAATTAGGTAAGGACCCAATAACATTCAAAATCTCCAGAGGAATAATGGTTTGAAAAGCAAAAGTATTTGTTTCTATATTCTCAATAAACCCATGTAAAGGACGACAAATAGGACAAACCGATTTGACAGGACTCGTTTGTAGACTGGAGTCAATATTAACAAAATAACAATTAAAAGCATTAGCCATAACCAGTTTGTCATGCACTTCAGAGTTGTTAAGTAATAAAAAATTGGGTTTTTGAGACGTAGTTGATTTGTTTAGTAGGCTATTTACAGCTTGCCATTCGTATTTCAAATTTCTTTTTGCTGAGCTGAATAAATCACGGTAATATTTATCACGACACAACGGAATTTCTTTTTTCACTTTGTTGCACAATTGCTTATAGTTACATTCCAAATCCAAATTATCGGGATACTTTTTACACAAGATCCTCAGCTTATTTGTATTCCTAATTTTAAACATTAAGTTGGTCGATATCCATGGCTTAAGTTATTTAAATAATTTTTTGGGAGGCAAGGAGTAACAACAACAAAGAATATGCCTTTTTAGAGAGCCAATAAGCAATGAATAAGCACTAGGTGCATTATTCGAAGTATATATATTATCCCAGAACTCATAACATAAATTACTTTTAAGTCTAAGAAAGTCAATTCTATCACTACTTTTTACAGAGTTAGAGAGTCTACAATTTTTATCTTTATTTAATGTCACTAGGAGTCCTGTCATAGCATGGTCAGTAATATTTAAGTAAAGGACACACTTTTCATTTGGTCATAACGTTTCTAAATCGTTCAGAAATGTGGTCAATACACCTGCCAGAAGCAGCCCTGGTCTGCTCATTTATATATGTAGGAAACTAGACCGTGTGACGAAAGTAACGAAAAATAACTGAAGATTGTATCGTTTGAGTCAACGCTGTTGTTGTTGAAATCCCCAGTAATAATTAAATTTAATGATTTTTCATTTCTTAAAAGACTAGAAAACTCGCTTATAAAATACAACACATCGAACACATGCAATCTGTAAACACAGAGGAACACAAATTTATCATAATTTATTTCAATAGATACTTTTAAGATATCCACACTCAGAAAATCCATGTAAGTGATGTGAAGAATCTTATAGTCATTCTTTAGGAAGCATCCAACCCCACCCGCAGCGTAACTTTCATAACCAGGTATAGAGCAATAATTTTTTTCCAACTCGTAAATCCAAATTTCAGACACGGAAACAATCTCAGGTAAACAAGCAAAGGAATCCAAATGAGAAACAAGGGACGAGAAATTTTCTCTCAAACTTCTTACGTTTTGGTGTACAATAAACCATTTGTTGTTACAAAGAGAACTATTGGTAAAAACATTATCACAAAAAGAATAACAAGAATTAGGGGAAGAAAAGTCATAAGATATATGTTCGCGCCACCTAAGGTGGGCTTCCCTACGCTGCATTTCTTTCAATGATGGATTCGAAAACTATCTGTGCTGGGGCGCTAGCGTCCATCCGCCCTATATGTACTACCTACCTAAGCCAATGATTTCTGAACTCAACTTTTTATAGAGCGGTACGATCATATTGGTTGTCTGAATCTTCCTCTATTGTCATCTTCAAGAGCCGGACAAATTTAGAAGGAGTTCCAAAAGTGCAAACAGCTTGGTACAATTTTGACCAGTACATGTAAAATGTATTTACGCTGTCATATACATCCTTAAAATCGACAAATTCAAATATTTCATACATAGATGGTGTGTCTCGCTTTGGAAGTCTAAAGTTTTTTTTTGAAGATGGAGAATGGAGAATGGAGATCTTTGCAGGCCTGAAACTGCAATGATAAGGTCCAATCAAATAGACATTCTTGAAGATCTTCCAAACGATGCTCAAGAGACTTATACCACCATTAGTTTGCACAAACCAGGGAGAATACTTTCCTCAGGATCGGCCATAAAATGCTGAAGTTCCATTCATCGGTCATTCTTTCCTCCAGTAATTTATGTTTCAGCGATTTCACTTTGTAAATTCATCTTCCGCTGCCTTGAACAGCTCGGCAGCTAGGCGAGTAGTCAGCAGCTTTATTGAATCGTAGTTTGGATTCTTATCTGACCCCTTGCTTTGTACAGGTTAGGTATAAGGAATTGTTGCCCTTCTTCTTTCAGTTTAAGTTATTCGTTTTACATAACAACGGAATATTTATCGCCATGCCGGTTTAACAGTCTGCAGAAATAATTCTTCCATATTTTAGCACTGACTGATAGTCTACCACTAGATTCCTTTGTTCGTCCATGCAGGTTACTATAACATCTGTCGGTTACATGTCTAATCCACTAGTCAGCTTTCATCCGTCAAACAGCAGCAAAATCTATTAAACTAGAGGCGACACCTTTGATGCCTTCTTGGCAGCCGGAAGATATGGAACGAGGTTAAGGGGCACTTGATCGGCAAAGCCTATGGTAGTTTTTTACAATAGTAGCTTTACGAGGTCGAATTTCCTCAGAGTATTTGACTTTTTTAGTGGCGTTATGGTGTGGTGATGATCGTCAATGGTACCGTCAATTTTGACCTCTAGGAGTGTTTAGACAGCCAGAATACAGGAGGAAGGAGTTGCGTCGATCACAATGTGATCAATCTGTTGGTGGTATGTTAATCACGAGAATCTCAGGTCTTCTTATGAATGTCAAGTTGCGGGAGGCGCGTGATTCCTGCGAGGACCGTTCATCGCGAAGCAAAGTTTATAAGCGGTGTTGTGCAGGCTTTATTTAACGATTGCGCTCTCAAAAATGTTCTCCTTTTCTAGCTATGCATTAAAATCGCTATGTCAGTTTTCTTTTGTACTATATATATATTGTATATATCTAGGCCATTGAACATACTCGTAAGTCTTGTCGTGGAAATCATAAAAGCAGTTCTCGGGCCGAATTTAGTTTTGGTGCGGATTGTCAAGAGGCGCTCGTCCACATGGAATCTGAATCTCAAGACACCTTGCCTGATTCTGCCTCTTATGACAATTCCACATGCAAGTAGCCACTTCTTGTCTTCTTGGTACCAATTAACGTAGTATATGTCGCGTATTAAAGTTGTAGTTAGCGGCTTAATTCTCGTACCAGTCCCATCAAAAATAGTTTCATGGATCTTTTCATATCGGATTGGCCCTTACTTATAGGATTTCAAACTTGACCCCCCAAATTCATCGATTTACACCTTCATCGCACCGAAACTGTGACAGTATTGTGAATCAGACATTCTTTAACACAATTTTCCATTCCGCTTATTGAAACGTCCATTCTTGAACTCCTTTTTGAAGGCTAATAATCAACTCTAATTATATTTTACGTCAATGCGGTCAAGTACGCAGAAGAACTCTCAATGACCGATGTAGTACCCAAGAGTATCTTAGAATCCCTTCAAAGTGATCACTGTCAACTGAATAGAACTTCGATCCCAGACCATTAGGAATCCACAGATCTGTACAAAGTACAAAGTCGACCGAAGCTATAAAGCTTCGTAATTCTATTTGAATAGTTACTTTACTGAAATCTTCAGAGTCATACGTTTTCATAGTATCGATACTCTAAGTACTCGTAGAAACTTTATAATTTATTACGTGCTACTCAAATACTATCAAATTCTTTTTAAGCTTCACTTAACAAACTGCGATAAATTTAATTCCAGACGCAGCAATAAAATCTTCCCACTCTGCCATTAAGGACAACCATTCGAAATGTGATATTCCCACCCGTCAGCCCACTAAACCATTGCCAAAAAGAATTTCATGCTGATTTTACAACAAAGTACGTATACTAGTAGTACTAGTACTTTTCATGCACATTAAGCCATCGCCATACTTGGGCAGTCATTTACTTATACGTTTGCCCATCCGCCCATCAAGCCTTGTACTTCTAGCCAACACCACTCATTTGGGTATCGCAAAGAGCTGCCAGGACGACGCAAGAGGAAACAATTAACACATTTGTGCAGAGTCAACAAGTGGAAGAAAATGTTTGCTCAGTTATACGTATAAAGTGCTTCTGGGAAGGGTAGTGAGGTTTTGGCGGCGGCAGTCGTAGTGTGGCAGTAGGGGATGTTTCGTTCTGAATACGAAGCAAATACGGTAAACTCGTACTCGCACCAGTCTTTCGAAAAAGTTGAAAAGTCCTGCGGTGTGGGAACAAGTATGATTATATGTGCAGTGGTTAAAACGGTATCGTTTAAAAAACACCACAAATTCACCATTAAAAGTCATCCTTGTGGTCGGTTATGAATAAAAATTACTCACAACAAAGTTGTATGCCCTAACATCCACCCAGGTCCCTGTTGCTTGCTGCTTCTACTGCTGCTGCCGTTGCTGTTGGTTTCCCATCCAACCACTTCCACTCTAAACGAAGATTTTGTTAAGCTTGCCTAAGGGATGTACGGGTATTACGCCCGTGTACACCCCAGAGAAGTTGGTATTCGTACGCGTTGGACGGTTAAAATTTAACCGTCACACTCAGGCATACCTACAATATATCAATACTTATACATGGAAACAAGGAGGAATTCTAGCCCGCCAGCTCTCCATCCATTTATGGAGGCGGTGAAGAGTGATAATGAAAATTGTAGCTGGATACTGAAATGATGGTAGCTTCCTTAGAGATTATGACGCGAATTTATCACTTAAACTGTTGACTGAAAGCAGGTACGAATAGTAAAGTGAGTTCCTTGTCAGAGTTTTAGAGTTTCTGAATTTCACACCCCGCACATTCCGGCTACTAAATATCTACTGCTCTCCCTTGGAGCGTTCAATTAAAATATGAAATATTAATTCGGCAATAAACGCGGTGCTGTGGTCCTAAAACGATTTGTTCTCGTATATATCGTAAAGTGCTTAGCTTGCAGAAGAAAACTACGTCAGCGAATAATTTTTCTGTTTGTTTTTTTATTTTTATTTTTTTTTTTTTTCGTTTTGCTCAATCATGTGAATTGTGGAAGTAATGCGAGGTAATAGATAAAAGGTTTCCCTTGTGCATAACAGAGAGTAAAAGGACAAAGTCCTTAATTATGCAGAGAAGAAGCGCTTTCCCTTGCGGAAAATTCAATGGCAAGTTGGCAATTTATTCAATTTAAAATATGCTTAATTTGGGCTTACTAATAACTTAATTAGAGATGAAATACTCATATGGTTGCTTACGGGTGGAATAAATTGAGGGGGCATACGAGTACAAAGCAAGTTAGGATATCCTCGATTGATTAATTGTTAAATATCGACAAACCCATTTTAAACTTAAACATATATTGGCGAGTTTATGTTTCTTTCTTTCTTTCAGTATGCTCTCTCTTTAGACGAGAACTAAGATTCCTAGGCAATCTGATAAAATAAAAAATGAAATCTAGAGGTCAAGCGTTTTATGAAGCGTGGACACCGTTGACTCTACCCATCAACTCCTACACTCACCACGACGTGGTGGAGCCTGAGAGTCTAGTACCTCTGTCTGAAAGTAGGGACCTAACCCCCGCGTTTGAACTACTTGGTACATATCACCATTGAAAGCTACTTCGAAGTATTTTGAACCCAGATCTATGTAAAAGGAGCACCATGTTTGTATTGGAACCAGACATGTAAAGTACTTAATTATTTCAGGACTTCAATCCTCTCAAGCACAAGTACTAGGTACTGGTACTTGTACTTCAGTACCCTGGTACTGGCACTTGAGAAAAGGTAAGTACCAGTATTTTTCAAATACGTCCTAGCATATTGAGTAAGATTTGTTACAACGTAAATTTATAAAGGAAAATTATTATATATTTCATCAGGAGAAAGCGTTTTTTAGATCAGTAGACTAGAAACTGTAAGTTCAGTTATTGTTATAGCAATCATAAGCCAGCGGACTGCCGAAAAACAATCTATTCGAAATTTTAGAACCTTTGAGCCAGCGGGCGAAGTGAAGATTACCCAATTTCTGATTCCAAACATTTTTCTGGTGATTGATTAATTTCTAGCCATTTATACATATATGTATAAATGCATTTATTTACTATTTATTCTAGGTAAAGGGTAAACATTCAGGTGATTCATAAATCACCTAGTCTCTAATCTCAATCGTTATCAAATGATCGAACTTTGGAATGTGGTAGGTCATATAAGAAAAAAAAAACAAATAGGATAGGGGAGTCTTCTTCCCTTAAGATCTGCTAAAACACTGTAAGGGTATCCTGGACTCGGGTAAATTATAAAAAAACACAATTTCAAAATTTAGTCATCCAAAATGGCATTACCCTACATTTATGAATAAGCTCTATGAATTTTTTTTTTCAGATTCTACTTCATTGCCAACTGCCACATCAAGTAGAAATTTGTCGTTGTCCACAAAAATTGAGTATGAATATTCATAAATGATCCGAGCGTTGATAATGGAATGACTATGGTGGACAAATATCCAGTTCTGACAAAATCATAAAGTTGAATACGCCGCTGACTTCTTTAGCGCCTGTAGAAAGACTTTTCTCATTCGCTGGTCCGATTAATTCTCCAAGACGTCATGCCCTTACTGATCAACACTTTCAGAAATTAGTTTTTTAAAAGCTATCTCCACTTTTCTAAAAAGTATTAATAAAAAATAATTAATAAAGCAAAATTTGAAACAGTATGATTAAAAGTTGGACACAATTTTTTATCCTGAATTCGCCAAAAAATATTAACATTTCTATTTATAAAAATTGTGCAAGACCAAAATAAGGTACTTTGAATTGAAGAACTGAACAAGTACTTGAAAGTACTGGTGAAGTACTTGTAAGTATTGGTCAAGTACTTGGAAGTACTGGTCAAGTGCTTGGAAATACTGCTCAAGTACCGACGAAGCATTTGAAAAATACTGGTACTTGGCTTTTTGAAGTAACAGTATCCGAGTACTAAAGTACAAATACAAGTCCCGGTACTGGTACTGGTACTTGTACTTGAAAGTTTACAGCTCTGTGGGACCCTGAACTAGAGATAGCAGCGCAGGAAATCTGAATAGGCCAACGGTGGTTTTCATAAGCTTAGCGAGGCTACTGGTACGGGCCGTCTAGCCGGATTCTTTGTCCAGTTGTAAGAACTTCTTGGTTAGGGGTTGCGCGTGCCGGTAAATTTTCCACTATATAAAGTTCAGAGACAACCAACAGCCTTGGATATGTACGGATATGATGTTGACAACCCAGGCAAATATTTTAAGGACAACGAATTTCGACTTTACGCATGGAATGTTACGCACCGTTACAGACGACTTACAGCTAAACAACTCGCGGCTATTACTGCAGTCCAAAAAGTACGATGCAGGGTTGGGTAAGAAAGCTGTCTTTGAGCTAAAACACAGCCTGCATGATATCATAACCGACAATAGATTCAGGTTCTTAGAATTTATAACGTGAGATAACCTTTAAATAGCCAGCACGCGGCTCTCATATCTTAACATCCGTAAAGGGACTTGGCTATTCCCCAATCAAACAACCAGTTAACGCCAGATACTTCTTTAGCGTGCTGGATGTCCAAACTTTATAAGAAGCCAACATCGGCTCGTTTCATTTCCCTGTGAAAGACAGGCTGCGGGAGTGAGGGAGTGACGTAACACCGCCAAAGTTCGAGGTTCTCAATTCCGGGAGACTGCTCAAATCGTTGTCAATCACGTTTCCCTCCAGCTCTTTCAAAATCTTAGCAATAGAACAGCAATGGGAATGTTGTGAGCACAAAGAAACCACTGGTTTAATGATGAATGTAGGCAGGTACGTACAGCCAAACTAGAAGCATATGAAGAAAAACGAGACCTGGTCGTGAGGTCTACGAGCAGAAGCAAGGAATGAGCACACGCCTCTCGGTAAAAAAAACAATTCGATCGAGGAATTGGAGTGGTACTACGATAGAGATAACGTTCTGAAGTTGTATCAGAAAATAAAACGAGGTTGCCAGGGCAACAAGGCAAGACAGGAAGCCTGCCAAGATTAACCTGTACAACTAATAGCGGATCCGCAGTCGGTGCGGAGAACACGGAAACACTACGATGGTCAGAATACCGTTATCAGGCAGAATGAATCTTTCTCCTTGCAAAAAGACTGAATAGAATTCAATCTTCTTGTCCTAGACGATTTTAGGATAGCAATATCTAAGCTAGACTTTAACAAAGCTGCTGGCGCATTTAAACCAGCTGGAGATGATTTAGTTTAGTTTAGTTTTAAATGCATTTTATTATATTACATACTAACAAAAAATACTTAAATGCTAGCTTAAAATTACTTAACAGTCTTATATTAACTTACTGGCCCCACACAGGCACTCTAAGCTACTCTAAATTCTTATATTTATGTCTTTCGACTTTATTTACATTTTATTGAAATATCAGGTTGGGAACATGCACAAGCTCGTCCGTAAGATATGGTTAAAGGAAAGATTGTCCGAAGCGTAGAATCGCATCATCTTTTGTCTTATCCACAACGAAGGAGACCTTTTTAACTGCGAAAAATAGAGAGGAATAGGTCTCCTAGACATCGCCTAAAAGATCTCTTCGTTTGAAAGCATTCATAAGCAATTGAATAGGTCCATTTCAGCCCGGTTTCAGGCCACGAAAGTTAAAAAGCTATTTAAAACTCACACCACGGCTGATCTTGGAAAAGGCTCTAAAATTTCAGATCGACACTCACTATTCACAGCCGCATGTGATGAATACGAGTACATACGAAGCAATCAAAGTCATTTCTAGTTTTGATATCCCTGCCAAACGACACTGCGTGTGATTTTCGGGCACGTTTGTATTGGTGTGAAATGCAGGAGATTCAACCAAGGACTTAGCACACTTGTTGAAGGGGATATCCATCATCTTAAAAGCCGCAGGTAGATTTAGTTGGCCGAGCGCCGAGCTAACTGAAGGGCTTTATTGGTTGAGACCCAGGTTCAACCAAGAGTAAGTAAGTAAACTAGTAATCACAGCAGAACACTTAGCTTTCATGGTTGAAAAATGAAGTCACATCCACCACACAGCCCCGGCTTTGGAACATCGAATTTTAACTTCTTTTTTTTCACAAATGATGATGGCTAGAAATCGCACTTTGTCCATTTGTGTTCGAATAAGGGTCAGAAGTTCAGTGAGAACGGAAGCATGAAGTTGCCAGAAAAATGTGCAGAAAGCCATCGAACAAAATGGGAAATATATATTGGGTCTACAAGTAAGTTTCCAGCGTTTTTTTTTTTAAAATTTGAAGTTTTATTATGAAAACATAGTTACAATGCTTTATTCAAAGTATCGTCCATCGGAAGCTACAACTTTCCCCCATCTTTCTGGCAATTTATGAATTCTGGACCAAAAAAATTTCTCGTCTTTCGAGCCCAAGAACGTATCGAGCCAATTTTTGATTTCCTCTACTGAGCTGAAGCGTATTCCCGTAAGAGCGTTCTGCATCGAACGAAACAAGTGGTAGTCAAATGGTGCCAAGTCTGGACTGTAAGGCGGGTGAGGCAGAATTTTCCATCCACTATTTTCCAAATAGTTTTTCACCGAAACCGCAACATGTGGCCGAGCGTTGTCGTGATGAAAAATGACGGACTCATGCCTGGTCTCATATTCTGACCGTTTTTCTTTTAATGTCCGCTTCAAACGAATTAGTTGGGTTCGATATAATGGTCCTTTGATGGTTTCACCACTCGGAAGCAGTTCGTAGTATACGACGCCCTTTTGATCCCACCATATGCAGAGCATGACCTTATTCACGTGAATATTTCGTTTGGGCGTCGATTGGGTGGGCTCGCCGGGCTTTATATACGATTTTCTGCGTTTAGGATTATCATAATAAATCCATTTCTCATCACCAGTGACAATACTATGCAAAAATGATTCATTTTTATACCGCTGCAGTAACATTTCGGACATGCAAAATCGCCGTTCGACGTCTCTTGGCTTCAATTCGTACGGCACCCAGTTTCCAACCTTTTGAATGAATCCCAGTGCTTTTAGGCGCAGGGAAAGGGCTTGTTGCGTGACGCCCAATGATGCAGCAAGTTTTTCTTGAATCTGACACGGATCCTCATCCAGTAAAGCGTCTAATTCCTCGTCTTCAAAACTTTTCGGCTTTCCGGGGCGATCTTTGTCTTCAACTCCAAAATCACCACTTTTGAACAGTTTGAACCACTTGCGGCACGTCGATTCACCAATACATTCCGCCCCATAAATTTCCGAAAGCAAACGATAGGCCTCAGCCGCACTTTTCTTCATATTAAAGAATAAAAGCAGCGCTTCCCGCAAATGACGTTTATTTGGCTGGAAACTTGCCATGATTTTGCTCGATAAAATGTACGACACCGATAGAGCTGCTCAAATATAACGCTGCAAAGTTGTTGACAGATACAAAACCTACAAATAAAACACATGGGGTCTGACATTTCTGCCCGGGATCCACTGGTGGCGCCATCTCTGACAAACGCTGGGAACTTACTTGTAGACCCAATATATAATTGATTAAAATTAGTTTCTTATATGAAAAAAATGTTTTATTCCACATTAAAAAACGAAACTACTTTCCCGTCAACGCATACAAAAAGACGTCATAATCCATTTTTTCCATGGAACAGGGTGATACTATTTGCCAGTATGGCAGTGCGAGAATATTTCTTTTAGGACAGGGTTGAGCCAATGAAGGTTTTACTCACAAACCTGGCAGAACGGTTCCAAATTATGTAATTTGTTCTATCAAACAAATTTGTTTCCAAAAGCAACTTTCTTACAAAGATTGATCCGTGCAAGATGTGGTTGCAGCAATGATGGCGCTTCGTGCCGTACAATATTTCGATTTATTGGAATCACAACTTAGCGAGTAGGCAACTTAACAATAATTCGGTTAAACTCTAGTTTTTCGATTTTTTCAATTATATTCTCCGTGAACATCCTTTCTGAGGAGGCATTAGAAAGTGTTATAGTATGAGTTTTAATGACGTTGAGCTAACGCAGCACATATTTCTCAAAACCAAAATAAAATATCTCGCCAACCTAGCTGTGTATGATATTATGTCTTTATCGGACTGGCAGACATTTTGTAGGAGCAACACGTTTTATTCCCTATCTCCATGCATTTGCAGATACAACTAAATTCGTGTATATGAGTGTACAATAGAGGGCTGCATGAATACATTCATTTGTTCTCTTTAAACGAGTACAGTCCTTCAGTGTAATTTCTACGAACGAGAGTACTCTAAAAATGAGTACTACTATGCAAAAACCACAAATATTTTATAATCTTGATCACCTGATACTAAAATGAGTTCACTGTTTGCGTGGGTGCTTGAATTTAAGAAAATATGTTCAATGACAACTGTTAATAGTACACAGAGTACACTGAGTTCACTGAATAAAACGGGTACAATGGTTAATTGGTTTCTACCGTCTTTATTTGTGCTTTATTAGGAAAGTTACTGGTTTTATTACAAAATAGAAATAATTGATGTAAATTAGATAAATTTACTATCGAAAATATTTGTTGATACTCGTATGTACATATATATATATAGGTATGTATTTTAATTTCAGGATTCGATAAATGATTCCCATGTTTCAAAGAGCTTGTAAAATAGTTCAGCTACCAAAGCTGGAATTGGAAGTGGGAAACTTACCTGTAAAATACATAATAAAAGAGGCTGGAATAAAGTTTGGAGTGTGTTCGGACAAATTAAAAATGAAAATGTTGACGAAAATTAAAATTGAGCGACGTGCAGGTACTGTTTTCATATATACAAATATAAAAGCAAAGGCACCTCAAATTTAGTAAAACATACGTGTTATGTACTCAAAGGAAATAAAACTGATAGAGTGGAAAAGTTTAAGTGGATATTGAAGATAAAGCAAACAGGCCCTTACTAGCAACCAAATTAAGTATACAGCTTAAATATAATCTCCACATTTTCCAAAATGCTGTACCAACAACGAGATCGATAGTCGGCTTTCGTGTTAGTAGGGAGCTAAATTTTAATGTACAGAAATTTTTAAACTATGACTTTAAACAATTCATTCATCTCATTTTAAATTCATTTTTATTTACTTTATTAATTGACACCTACGACCTATACAAAAAAAAAGGCCTACAAACTAGTTTAAATAACTATCCTCCTAACTTACCCAATTCAGGTTAGGGGCTAGAATATACCCGCCTGCCGTAAGAGGCGACTAAAATCCACTGGGCCAAATTATGGTGTTAAGCGAATTGTGCCAGAATCGGCGAGGTTGGGGACCCAGTATAAGAAAATAGCCCAATTTCTAACGGAGCATTCGGATACTTGGCGACCTCTGGATCAGCCGGCCTTATCTGTCTAATGCGGATCTCTGGAAGAATGAGTTCTATAAATACAATACAACACAATACAAACACAAACCAGGACCCCTTCAAAAAAAAGCTCAAAGGTTACGAGATCTCCAACACGCGGATCGCTGGAAATATCGTGCGGAAGCAAAGACCAAGCATAGTCGGTGGCTTTGGACGATAGTATTACACCGAATAAGCTACAAAATCTCGAAAGCGGAAATTTTGATCTCCGCGCCAGACTCCAAAATATGGAATTGCTCTGTGCCGAACTTAGAAAGGAATTAGATACCATTAAGACGCAATCTAAAACCGAGTCTGATTCGCGACTTGACCGTCCGGAAAACTCGAGTTTTCACATCGACGAAAAAGAGCTAGTCCGAGAAATAGACTGGATACTTAAAAAAAGACCGGGTAAGAAACGCAAAGCTGATTCCTCGCCTGAAATTGTACAACCTAGGCGGCAACCAGCTCTAATCCTGTTGAGGTCAACAAAAAAAAGCAACCCAAATAAAGACCACCGCCACAATAAACGTCTTTGGAATCTCGGACTATAATAAATTGCACACAATCTTGAAATCACTGTGTTCAACCGATTACACAGTAAGATCTCGCAATAACGATACATGGACTGTCAATGTCCTTAATCCAGACAATTACCGTTCGCTTTCGCAAAAATTAAATGCCGGTAGGATTCAATGGTATACATACGAAAACAAAGCGGAAAGACCCATACGCGTGGTAGCTAGAGGCTTGCATGCCTAGTACCCTAAAGAAAGCATTTTATTTGATTTTAAAACTAAAGGCTTAAAAATAATCGACGCCGTTAATATACTTGCGCAAAAACAGCGCAGCGTTTAACGCGAGAGGACGACTTCAAGACACCGTCTCCCCCTTTTTAGGCAAACTTTCGACAAAACCAAAAGCCTAGAAAGGATTTATTCTACAAATTCAATTTTGGGACTTTTTCTCAAAACGTCTGTGTGTGAAAATGTCTGATTTTGTGCCAAATAATCGTCATTTGCGGGAAGTGTTGACTTTCTTCTTTCAATTGAAGAAATCGTCATCTGAAGCGCTTTGAGAGTTCCATAAAAAGTTTACGGGGATACTGCTCTAAGTGAAACAACGTTGCTTCAAAAATAGTGATTTCAATGTTGACCACCGTCCGCTCATATGAGTACATCAAAAAATGGCTTAATTCATGGATAGCCTCAAGATGAACACTTTTACCGTAACCGTATTCGAGCTCTGCCAGCAAGATGGGAAAAAGTTGTAGCTGACGTTGTGCACCACTTTGAATGAATCATTTGTAAATATTTTTCCACAATAAAGTTGCATTTTGCATAACGTAGTTGCGCACGTAATACATAGCATTATTAATATTAATTTTAATTACATTATTGAGATAGTTAAAATTTTAAAATCTTTCAAGGGAACAGCAAAACAGCTAGGAGGGGAAAACTATGCAACTTTTCATTTGACTATCATTTTAAAAAACAATCCGCGACCGAATTGGGTAATTCACAATTTCCAAATAAAATTAAAATCTTATTTCGATTCCGTTGTACTTCAAAATATAACAATTGTTTTTAAAATTGCATTGTTTTTGATTCCTCCGGCGAACAAATTAATTCAATTTAGTGCAGACGAAAAAAACTCAATTAAATTTGTATGTAAACGAATTATTCAAAATTACGAGTATGTAACTGAAAGAGCAAGGCTCGGAGCGGCTACTAAATAAAGAGTTGCATAGTGTTTAATCAAATGATACAACCGATAGAAGTTGGCAACTCCACAAATAGATTTAAAAATGAACTACGGACTTAAATGTGATTTTTTATGAAGATTTTAATCCTGTATTCAATGCAGTGTATATCATGCTTATGAGTACTTGTTTTTGAATACCAGTTTATTCTGAATACACTGCACTAAAGGTTTTGTTATCAATGGGTGAAGTACTCAACTCACTTAGTAATCAAATATCACGTTTTATTTTACTTTTCAGGCTGTGAGTGCAGTAGTGAAATCGCTGCATTGATATAAACGTTTCACAACTCAAAATTCGGCGTTTTTGAGTTATGGAGTCACAAATTGCCCTAATGGCTATAAGAACATTGTGGGAAAATGTCGCAAGTGTAAGAGAATTCCTTGGCCGCAAAGGAGCAGTATTGTCGTTTGTTCATTCTTATCAGTTTCCACTGACCTTTAGGTGACTTTGGGTAGTAGTCCTTGGAATTCTGGAACATCATTAACAGCATGCTACTAGCTACATATCGAATTAAAAAAGAGGAAAAAGTTGATATGTTAAAAAGTAATTTTTGTTTCCTTAGAACATTATACATTCGTTGCAGAAGACATTTATTGCAGACCTCTAGTGTACAATCACAGGTTTGACGTAGCATATGTTTTCCCTTTTCATCGCTGTATTTCGCCAAACTAGATCGTATTGATAGAAAGAGAAATCATACGAGAGAATCGAACTCATTATTGTTACAAATGGCAGATTTTTTAAGGGTGTTTTTAATTATTAAAAAAGACACACGGGAATTGCAAAAGTGTACATATACAATTTTTTTGAGTTGATAAACCCATCCTTGCCATTTACCTTTTAAAGATTATTTCATGTAAATGTTGATCACAACTACGTTTTAAGTGGCCCATAAGGAGTGTTACATTTTGAACCACTTTTTCGAGCATATTGACTGGTATCTCGCTAATAACACGTGTAATATTGTCTTTCATGGCTGCAATTTATGCTGGTTTATCGGCATAAACGAGTGATTTGATATGTCACCATAAAAATAGTCTAAGACCGTCAAATGACACGATTCAGCCGGCCATTTCACCGGTCCAAAACGAGAGATAAATTGCTCACCGAACTTATTTTTCAACTGGTCTATCGATTCGTGTGCTGTATGGAATGTAGCGGCGTCTTGGTGGAACCACATGTCGACCAGGCCAGATTCAGTTTAAAAAAAAGTTCGAAATCATTGAACGAATGCGTGCGTCATCGACGGTTCTCACGGTCATCTTTGAAAGAATACGGGCTGGACCATAAAACATAAACCGCACAATGCATTTTTCCGGCTCATTGTATTGCCTGGGGTTGCTCATCGGACCAAATATAGGAGTTTTGTTTAGTAACATACCCATTTAACCAAAAATGAGCTTCGTCACTAAAGACAATTTTTCGATAAAAAAGCGGACTTTCTCTAGCTTTTCTAAGGTTCTCTCATCGAAATTCGACGCTGTGGCAGATCGTTCGGTTTCAGTTCTTGCACGATCTGTATTTTGTAAGATTTTAGACCGAGATTCTCTTCCGTAAAATCTTCCACTTAGTCGAATAACACAATCCTAATTGCTGCAAACTGCGACAAATGGACAAATTACGGTCTTCATTAACACTGGTGGATAAAGCAGGAATATTTTTTTCTGATCGCACTCTACGCATACGGGTAGGTAGCCTGATGTCCAGTAGCGTGAAATGGGTGCAAAATTTGGTCACTCATAAATTTGGCTTGAATTGCTTGCTCAGTAGGTCAATTCTGATGACCGTAAAATGGGGCCCCCGCCCAATTATCAAGGCTTCGGCCATTAATGACGTTGTCTAATAAAAAACGGGGGCAGAACATATTACTGGTTTTATCGTAAACATCTTCAGATAACGCCTCTGAAGGTTACGATTTGACCAGTTACAAGTTGCCGGTCATAGGTTGGCGGCAGGACCACCGGTAGTCCCTACCAGGACTTAAATCACGGTACCATGGGAGTCAGGAGCCCCAGAGATTTCGGTCCGGGCCTGACTTGTTGAGGTAGGCCCCCTTGTGGGAGCGTCATGGTGGCTGTGGTTTAAACCCAAATCTCGGGAAAGGGTCTTCCTGTTGGTTGATCCATTGTAGAGTTGCAAATAAGTACTGGGTGCTGTTACCTTAAGAGCAGCCAGAGGTTTTAGGTCGGGCTCGACTCATACCAAGGGTGGAACTTGTGCCTCCAACACAGTTCCGAATTGATATCAAAGGATTGACGGGGAGCGATGGCAAGGCGTATCCTTGCTCCCATGGATGTATGGGCATCCCGTAAACATAAGTCATGACAGGTGGTTGACGTTAAAAAACCAGAGACTAATAACCGTAAAATGGTTGAAGTGCGCGAAAAACATTTTTCACAGAGTACGAATTTTGATTATAAAATTCAATAATTTGTAAGCGTTGTTCTGGTGTAAGTCTTTCCATGATGGAATGGCAATACTAACTGAGCATGTTTTACTTTGACACACATATATCACGAATCACGAGTGAGCTGTCAAACATAGAACACTGCAAAACCAAATAAGAAAAAAATCATCCTTTAGGATGGTAGTCATTTTAAATGATGGGGTTGGAGGACACCGGGGTTGCGCTGGGGAAAGTAGCGCCAATAGATGTCGCCACTCTTCCCTATTTAAAAATCAATTCTAAGAGTTTTGTGAGAGAACGTCAAACAATGTGCAGATAACTACTACGCATATTTTCCCTATTCGGGGACAGTGGAGAAGCTTGTATGATGAAGTCGAAATAATCTCAGAAAATGAATTGAGAGAGATGAGTATTCAAAGTCATTTTTTTCTTTATTGTACATTCAAATACATCATTTGCAAAAACAACTGAAAATAGCACTTCAGTTCTTCTTGCAATGTGCGTCTCAATAAGTAGTTCAGTTGGCGAGCGTTTGCCTAGCTGTATTATTTAAAAAAAAAAAACTAAACAATTATATGGAATCGATAGCTTCAAGTATGTACTAACTTTCAAATTTTAGTTTTATTAAAAACTAACATATGAAAGCTTTTTTTAATTTTTTTTTGTATAAGTATTAAGTTTTCGATTAAATTTAAGGTACCATTTGAAATTGTTAAAGTAAAAGTAGATTTCCAAATGCTACCAAGCGGAAATGTTTATTTGTCAATATAGCTTGACTTCTTGTGTATACAATAGAAAACTAGTGTTCATATTGTTCCTTTTCTTTTTATTCAGTTTTTCTCAATCGACTACTTCAGCAAATTTGGTTTTTTAATTCACGTATTCCTAAAAACTTGAAGTTGGATGGAGTTGTTTTACCTCATGAAGGAATCTGGACTTGAAAGACTGGAAGAAAAATTTAAATTTTTAGAGGCACAATTTGCAATAAGATTTAAAGAATTATGATTAAAATCCAGTAGAAGAGAAATCCGTTTTAAAAAACAAAATGAGAATTGGTTGCAGACATCAATTGGCTTCAAGCTCTTCGATAAAGTGACTCCGTTGAAACCATTTGAACAAACCAGCGGTCGAAGCAGCTTCAAAATGGAAATAATAAGAAAAGAGGTGGCAACTTCGCGTTAAGGATTTCCGACAAAGGTAAATTTAAAAGCAGCGGATCATTCAGTTGCAGCGAAATTCGTAGAGCAGTTAATGCGTTCACCACAATGCGCAATTATTTTTAATTTTTTAAAAATAAGTAACGTAAAGAACAACAACGAACTCACTAGATGTCAGGCTAAGAAGCACTGTGAACTGTGGTCAAGGCCAAGGTAACTAGACACCGATATAATGTTAATAGAGTCAAAGATCCTAAAAGGTTTCCTGTGAAGAACAAATACTTCTGTTGAAGTGTCGGCCCACGTTTTGATGAACCATACTGTGGAACGCTTGACTCCAGCTCAAAAAGAAGTAATATTTACTTTGAAAGATGAGGTATTACGCAATTTGTGTTTGATTTCCAAGTAAGGCTTTAATGTACAGTACAATAGTACGGGTTACAGTTCTTACAAGCAGAAATCTGCCGGAATGGATGCTGATGATTCTAGTGCGTTCACAAATTCTGTGGTACCCCTCCAATTGGTTTGTGAGAGCTCAGAAGAAAAAGATATTCTATAACATGGCAAAATCACAGATGCTCTATAACCAGATACTGCCACCTGGTTGGTCTTTTTCATGTGGGCTATATGCTTAAAATAAAAAGATGACAAGTTAGTGAAGGGGATAAATATGTTGTAGCATTAAATAAGGCTCGAATACAAAATAAGTTCCGAGATCGATAAGGTCTAATTGTTTTCATTCTAAACCTGGTTTTGGGAACTCAAATGATGGCAACACTTCTAGGCGATTTCTTAGTAATGCAGATGTGGTATTTGAAATCCTAGCTGTCGAGAAGATATGGATTGAAATATTATATGTAAATTTGGTAGACATTTCAAGTGGTTCAAGTATTCACACTCGATACTGCAACAAAGTTCATCAATATTTATCCTTCATATTGCATGCCTCCGACTATACATAAGCTATAATTTCTGTGCACTTCTTCTAACTGGCCTACTCTCTGAAGAAGCGCAGAAAGCCAGGAAGAGAGATTTCAGAAAATATCGCGAAAGTTTTTCAAGGAAATATTCCCGCAAAAAATGTAATGCGGATGTTTTTAATTTAAGGCTGGTTACATCAGATCTACTGATAACAAGCTACGGCTACATGCGTATTCATGGTTTTACGCAATTAAAAATAATTCACACATTACTATTTATTACATTATCCTATTAATTAATTTGTTCTAAAGCAAGCTTATTACGGACAAAATACACTAATGTAGATTTCTAAAGTTTTGCTTGAATTCATAAGTTTAGGACCCCTACGGAGTCCTATAACAAAAGGCGTTAAGCGTTTTTTTAATTTTGCTTATTATTGTATTTACTGGAGTGCATGCACTACGTACAATAGATACGATGTAAATAGATTGAATGGTTCTATAGCCCTCTTTGTTGAAAATATGATACAATCGATATGATTGAATTTTTGCTAGTTTATTTTTGTCCCCCCAAAATCTATCACCCAAAAAGGTTTGCCCGATTCTGGTTTCTATGATTCAAGCCGGATTTTTTCGCGAATTTTGGTCAAAATCTGAGCGCCGCGATTGGGTATGAAGACCCATCATCTGACGAAAACTCAAATTGATAGCACTATGCGTTCCCGTGGGCCAAACATACAAAACATTATAGATACTTTAAAATGTAAAGATATCACCAAATTATCATTTTCGATTTTCGGGGTGAATGCAAGGACTGCGCTATCAGGAAGTTAAAAATTGCGCTTCAATGCCTAGTATTTGGAGGCCTTGTCCGGTACACGTAGGCTTCTGAGACTTGGACTATCGATGCCTACTGAGAGTTATAGATCTCTCATCAGTAAAACTAAGATAGCTACTCGCAGTGTGATATAGTTCCGCTGGACGAAATATTTTACTCACGCCATCTGCACAAATATAAGAAAGGACGTTATTATTACAAATCTAAGAAAAAAATAAATTGATGCATGCACTCATCCCGAGACACCATTTAAAACAAAGGTATCTAGACAATCCAACACAATAGATATTTTTCTGTAAAAGAAATAGGACCCACACAATGGCATATTGCAAACTAGCACGCAATTATTCTGCGAGCTATTTAATAACGATTATTTATCGCCACTTTCGCTGTAATGCAACGGAAAAGGGAAAAAGAATGAACCCGGTACTCCATTAAAATATTTGATTGTACGTTGGGTTTTTATGTGCTTTCTTTTCTGTTCAGTTCCATATCGATTCAGTGCTTCTGCACAGACATTAAATCTTATTAATACGCTTCCATTTCTCACTGTTACATTCTAAAGTGCCTTTGAGCATTAGAGCCCACATCTATCATCTACTCCAAGTGACGTTGTCTACTCTCCTCCGGACTTTATCTTGCACAATGGCTCCTCAAGCCACAATCTCTACCACTTTAGCAATGCCAACCCCCGCCCCGCAACATACACAGGACATTGTTGCATTTCCGAGATAGAAAATAAGCTCACATAATGCAGTTGAATACTAGTTAGACACGCAGACATACGCCCCAATATGGACACAAGGCATATACACATGCATATGTATATATTGTACGTACGTACAAATATATTTATCCGCAGCTGTAGCTTGGGAAAACACAAATCCCTAACAAACTGGGATACAATATCCTCTTACTCGTATGCACTCACTATAAGGAACCATCTCGACACCCTATCTCTTGCCATCAAAGAACTACTGAATACTCCTGGGCACAAAGAACAAGAACAAGATTGAGGAAAGAATAAAAAGTGAAACACTTTTTATTGTTGGCCGCCATCTTTAGATTTCTTGCAATAGACTTTCCTGTTGCGAATAATATGTCCTTGCAGAGCCATTCACTTTTTTTTTTTCCTTTTTTTGCTCACTCATCCTGCTCGTCCCGCTCGAACGTTCACCCAACAGTGAGTCCCACTTTAAGTGATTACAAAACTGACGAAGCGGGGTAACTTCTTTCGACTCGTATCTACTTGTATTTTGTACTCGTACTCATATCTATGTATTTATCTGAGAGGTACCTTAGTACAAAATATAGGGGATGATAAGGTTGTCTCCATTGCCTGAGGCCTTGATGTGGCAAGGGCGGCTGGATGCGGATGGATGCGAGATGCGCGGCAATGGACTACATGAAATGCTCTTAACAAATAATGAGGTGTTTCCGTGTTTAAGAACGACTTAAAGTTGATTACGATGGTATCTTCGGGTTCAAGATACTTTTGTATGGTACGAATATCTGCTCCTTGAAGCCTAGCAAAACGCAGAGAATGAATGCTGGAAAATTTTGCCACGCCACAGTGATGTGAATGTAATTTTTGTGTATTGTCATAAATGCGTTTGCAGACATTAATTTCCGGCGCTTAATTATAACGAGTGGTAAAGATTCAGAATGTTTGAGAAGGGGGACCGCGGTAAGTTGTGTCCTAGGTACTAGTGGTGCATGGTATCATTACGATGGAGCCCACTGAATGAAGTTCGTTTTAATTTGAAAATGTGTACAAGTGGCATTCAAGAGTGTAATGAAGACTTTAAGAAATTACAACTCGCGATTTTGAGAAGAGTAGGTAAGTGTGATTCATAAGGGGGATGCACGATGGCTTCGTTAGTTACGTATGCGGCTTTCTTGTGCTTATCTTCAATTTTACTGATAAAGTGGGTGCATAAAGTAAAGGCACTTGTATTTATTTCACTTTTATTTCCTCTTAAGATGTGAAGATTGCTTTTAGATTTTTAAGGAAAAAGATATAATTAAAATAAGTAGACATGTATCTGCGTTCATTTGTTTCAATAAAATGTATAGACCGGAAGCAGCTAACGTGTCAAAAAAAAAGAAGAGATTTCACAGCAAATTTCATGATGTGAGAATAAGTTGGGTATACGATAAGGATAGTCGCCAAGCGAAGTCAACCTGGTGATCACTAGTGATATAACTATAACATATGAAATCCACGTGGTAGTCACCATATACGGATCTTATCCAACTGCACTTGTAAGCATTATCTTTGAGCAAGATGAAAGCCACAACTCCATAATACCATGTGCGGAATGACTGGGCTCTCAACAACTAAAGTTAATTGTTTACATATACCACCTTGATCAAAAAGTTCCCGTACCACACCACCGTATGGCGCTCCCATTGTTCCCATTTGTGTTCAGTTTTGTTAAGTTGGTAAATCTGTTGTTAATATTCCCTCTAAATCTTAACGTCATAGCTTGACATTTGCACAAGTTACGTAGCCAAGAGTACATCTATCTCTGTATTGGTTGGCGGTTTTTTACAATTTTAAAAATGGATTTAAATTTGCAACAACGAACTTGTATTAAAATTTGCGTAAAAAATGGATTTAATGGTGCGCGAACGTTGGAAATGTTGGAAAAGTGTTTCGGCAACAATTCTCTAAGGAAAACGGTCGTTTACCAGTGGCACGAGCGCGAGCGGTTCAAAAGTGGTCGTGAGTCAATCGAAGTTCTCCCACTGTTTTATAATAGCTGAGATCGGCGGCGTTACGAGACATTTGTATTCAACAGATTCATTGGAACGACCTGGACGTTGTCTAATGTATTCCTAGCCATTCGCTACAAAAACGTGCTCAATATAATTTGAAGCCAAAGGATGAATTCTGTTGTCGAAGGGCGTAGAACAACCGCGATATTTTTCACAATATACGAGCTGAGTTAACACAACTGACGGAATTATTTTCAATGTAAAGCGTCACTATTTCGGGGCGTTTTTTCGGTGTAAGGTTATTCATGGTTGAAATTGTATTAAACTGATGTTTCTAAATTATGCTTACTGAAGTCGATCGGTTGCGAAATTTTCAAAGTTAAATATTTCTCTATCAAAGCGTTAGACGCACCCTGCACCCTGCACTCAGTACTTGTTATCTTATAATACAGTGCCGAAATCAGTGCTAGAAAGCCATCCCGGCTTATTTTGCTATTGGATTTGAGCCTACATCCGTATAAGATTGTGCTGATGCAAGAACTGAAGCCGGATGACCATTGCAACGCCGTGAGTTCGCTAATTTGGTGCTGGAAATGTTGGCCGGAGATCCGGATTTTAGCCCCGGACGTGGCCAATTTTTGGCTCAGCGGCTATGTCAGCAAAATTGCAGCTATTGGAACGAACAAAATCCACAAGTGTTCGACAAACATCAATGCGTCCACAAAGATTGACTGTTTGGTGCGGTTTATGGTATGGCGGCATCATCGGACCTTAATTCTTTCGAAATGAGGAAGAAAACACCGTTACCGTCAATGAACTCAGGTATAGAGTGATGTTAACCGACTTTCTGTGGTCAGAGCTCGACAACATCGATACATCTGAGCTGTAGTTCCAGCAAGACGGCGCTACATGCCATACAAGCGATGCAACGCTCGAAATTGTGAAGGAAAAGGTTGGCGACTGGGTCAATTAACGGCGAGCGCCCATCAATTGGCCTTCGCGATCATGCGGTTTGATACCACTCGATTATTTTTTGTGGGGTTTCGTCAAGTCCTTATCCTACGCTAATAAGTCAACTATTTTGGACGAACTCGAAGCCAACATTGGATATGCTATTGCCAGACTAACGCCCCACATATTGGACCGAGTCATGAAAAATTGGACCGACCGCTTGAAACACTGCCAGCGAAGCCGAGGCGATCATTTAAATTATGTGCTATTCCATATACAATGGCATGAACGTAGCTTCAAAATAAAGCAAAGATCAATTTTATATCTCATTTAAATTGTTTGTCCAAACGTTCTTATCTGACCGCTCTATATTATCTGCGATAATTTTCAGTAATTCCTATCAATTTGATTTAATTTATAGAATTAAATGTATGACTAATGACAAATTCTACATTTTTATTAAGGAAACTCGGACAGGCTACTACTGTTGATATGAGAACCCTTCAAGAACAACCTTTTGGAATGACTGGAGATATTATGTAACATAACATAGTTCTGTCTCCTCCTTTAAAAATCGGGAAAACATGGTTCTGACCCTGCTGAACTAACGATTTTAAGATTTGCTATAATTTTTTTTAAATAGCCACAGCGGCTGTAGGTAGGTTTCGTCGATCTTAAAAAGACATGGTCCACCATAACATGATATAAACCTAATAAACGAATTTGGGGCGCTACTTTTTCTTTCTATGTACATTAGGTTCAATGAAATTGAATAAAGCTCAACTTAGCTGTGGCATTTACAAGAAGCTCCGTTCCAATCATTGATAAGCTACCACTTAATATCTACTTATGTTAAATGATGCATGATGTTAACAATTTAAGAGATTCACTTCCAGCAATGTGCTTTCTTTGCGGTATCCAATCACTATTTTACAGGCCGCTCTATTTTAGATCACCTCATTAGTGAGGCCATGATGTTGTTTATGTTTTTCCACTTAAGTTATTCAGTTTTATTTTTTTCGACCTCTTCTTTAAGCCCCGACTCGACCTGGAGTCTCTTTTGCTTTTTGGACCGGATTTGCTGATGACTTTCGATGAGCATAACAAAGCCAGCGGATTTCCTAAGCCTGAAGCTTCGCTATCATCGGCTTCTTTATGCGGAGACTTCTGAGGATTCGCGTTCATGATTGGTTACACCTCATTTTCGTCCCTGTCATTTTTTCGTTTTTATGGTAGCCCAATATTGTGAATCGCATGCTAAAGCTGGTCGAACGACCGTCAGAAAATACAGAACAGCAGAGCCTAAGTCTATTTGCACTTTGGCATGATGGGTCCTTCTAAGTAGATGTCAGGAGATAGGTGTGCTGGTTCCAAAGAACGGAATTGCAGACCATACAAGTAAAGTCTCTGGGAAATATAGGTATTAGGAACGCTTTTTCCAAATTCCAAAATCAAAGTCCTATTGACTGCCATTGGGTTTAACAACAATGCAATGTCGTCTGTCTAGATCTCTCAATATTAATAGTATGCGCCATTAGATTCTCCGATCAGTAGTTGTTCCAAATCTCTTGTCGCCTCTGCCTTTATAGACGAAAACGAGATACCTACCCATCCACAGAAAAGGCATCTGTTCGGCTCTCATTATCTTCTTTACAATTGAAACTCATTTAAGCCGAAGATTTTCTATTGTCGCCCTTATGCTGGAGGATATGTGATCTGGACCGGCTACACACACTCAATTGCTTCGCCTTCAATTAAATCAGCCCTTCTTTATTATTACGCGACAGTACTGAGCGGGAGCTCTTCGTTAAGTAGCTTAGGTTAGACTAGGCAATAGTCGTAGCTACTCGTATTACACCATTATGATACCACCTGAAACTGCGACCCTCCTACTATTGGAACCAATTTGGGCTTATGTTGAAGCGTAGGAGACTTTAGAACGCTTAAGTCATCGTAGAAAAAAGCTCCTGAGTTTCCTACTTTGGGAGAGAGCTGAGCATATACCACCTTGATCAAAAAATTTTCGGAAAGTCCATCAGTGCTTCCTGCGATTTTTCCATTCTTCCTCTCGGCTGCTGAAACGCGTTCCACGTAGTGGTTTCTTAACTCGATTGAACAGAAGGAAGTCACAGGGAGTCAAATCAGGTGAATTCGGTGGCTGTTGGATGGTATCTTTTGCATTTTTCGTCAAAAAATTACAAATAATGATGGCACTGTGCGACGGTGCGTTATCATGGTGCAAAATCTATGAGTTTTCTGCCCACAATTCTGGTCTCTTCGGCGAATTGCTTCACGCAAACGTCTCATAACGCCCGAATAATACGAGTACTCTTTGTTTACTTTCTGGCCTTCTGGCAAAAATTCATGATGCACTACACCGTTGTAGTATACGAAAACGACGTGGTTTTTTAGTCTCGGCTCATTTGGTGAACGCCATTCACTTGCTTGATGTCTGGATTGCGTGCCGTACTCATAAACCCACGGCCACGTCTCGTCTCCAGTAATGATCATTTTGATTAATGTGGGATCGGATTCAGCCTCGCAAATCATCTCTTTTGCGACATCAAAACGGTCTCTGTTTTGCATGAAATTGAGGTCTTTTGGCACCAACTTTGCTGCTACACGACAGAAACCCAAATCATTAACCAAAATGTCTTGGACGGATCCATAGGCAATGTTCAAGTCCACCGCTATCTCTCTGATGGTTAATTTGCGATTATTGACCAACATTTCTTTTACTTCATCAATGTTTTCGTCGGATTTCGATGTCGATGGTCTACCACTGCGTTCATCACCTTCAATTGACTCACGACCAGTTTGGAACCGCTCGTGCCACTGGTAAACGACCGTTTTCCTTGGAGAATCGTTGTCGAAACACTTTTCCAACATTTCCAACGTTCGCGCACCATTAAATCCGTTTCTTACGCAAAATTTAATACAAGTTCGATGTTGCAAATTTAAATCCATTTCTAAAATTGTAATAAATCGCCAACACACACAAAGATAGATGTACTTTGGCTACGTAACTTGTGCAAATGTCAAGCTATGACGTTAAGATTTAGAGGGAATATGAACAACAGATTTACCAAGTTAACAAAACAGGACTCAAATCGGAACAATGGGGGCGCCACACGGAGTGTCCCCCGGGAACATTTTGATCAAGGTGGTACACTATACAGAGTAGCTGGAGGATTTTCTCCCCCTCCTCTTCGTCATGCAGCTTTGCAGAAGTTATTTATAACGACGCCAAGCCTACTTGCATGCTCGCCTATAAGGTAGTGTCCAGTAATGGAACCTATGATAGCACTGAGATGTTTCCTATTTTGAAATACCAAACTCCTTAGAGCGATTCAGATCCAGCTTGGACCAGATTTCTTTGTTCGCCAGACTTGTTGATCCAACAGTCTATTTAAGGTTTATTCTTTTCGAAGCATCCAGCCTTAATATTATAGTAATTTGCACGTAGCGATTTGTATACATATGCTATCCTTTTCCGGTAGAATAGCTAGAGTGGTTCCAATTATGGCGAGTTCGTCGGTCCTACAATTCCCTGGAACGTCCCTGTGGCCCGGCAACCAGCAAAAGTGAAGGTTGACCTGCTCTGCCATCTCCATTAGAGTCAAGGGCGGGTGTAGAATTTTCTGACACTAACTCCAGAGACTTGATAACGGTCTGACTATCCGAAAAGATGCGGATATCCCTTACATATTTTTCTTCAGCCAGGACAGGACTACTTTAATCGCCAGAATTTCCGCCTGGAACACGCTACAGTTATTTGAAGACGGAAGGAGAGGCTTAGATTAAACTGATCTGAGAAAATACCGCAATCAACCCCGCTATCAGTCTTGGATCCATCTATATACGAGTACATATATTTAAATTGATTGACTTGCCATCCAAGATAGTATCTTCCTCCCAGAATGATCTGGAGGGGATGCTTACTGAAAGTCTTTGTCAAACCAATATAGGGGAATAGTGTAGTCGATGTTTTCTGGAAGGATATCTAGTGTGTTAAGAAAATAAAAGTGTCCAAATAATTTATTTGTACACTATGCAATCGCTTAAAGACGATTAGCTGCGTTAGCAGCCACTTGCCTACTGAAAATACCGAGGGGTGTCAAGCGAAACAGAATATCTAATATATGCTGCTCATTGGACTTTGCTTAGTTTGCTGCAGTTGATGGCATTGTCTATGGCCGTCCAGCAGACAACCAACACTTAGGTGGATATTGGTCTTATAACCAAGATTTATAGTCAGTGGGTAATGCGAGGTTGAAGGCCCCATTTGCTCCCAATGGCTTTTTTATGTCGAGAATAGAGCTACTGCGGCTTTCTTGAATCTTTCTTGCATTTTAGTTTTTCAGTTTAGTTGCCTCTCAAAAATTAGACCCAGATACTTACTTATATCGGAAAAGTCTAAGATGGTACCATTGATTGAGGGATTATCTATGATTTGAATTTTATATTTCCTGGAAAAAAGGGCTATATCAGTTTTGTGAAGGGTTACTGCCACAGCAATCCACCCAACGGGTTAATCTATTAAGATTGGCAACCACCCTGCTACGACTCGCTTCCAGCTACAATATATCAGCAGTTCGTTCACTACTAAGCTCCCGATAAGGAGTGAAAGGACATTACCTTGCGGCGTATCTCTGCTGACACATCTTTTAGCAAAAGCCCCCTCCAGTTTGTAGGTGATTATTCTGCTATTTAGCATATATGTAACTGATCAACTTCCCAAGAGACTCATGTACCTTTAGAGTTGACAGTGCAGTCGTGATTGCAGATGTGTTGACGTTGCTAAAGGCACCCTCTATGTCCAGGAATGCGACCATTGGGTACTCTTTATACTGTAGGGATCGTTCGATCTGGCTAGTGAGTGTATGAAGAGCCGCTTTTATCGACTTTCCTCTACAGTAGGCATGTTGAGGTGTAGACGTGGATCAATTCTAGATCTAGGTTTCTAAGAAGAAAAGATGATAGATTTATAGGTCTGAAATCTTTTGGGACAACATGAGAGCATTTTCTGGCTTTGGGGATGAAAACTACATAATTTCTCAGGGCAAGGGAATGTGGGTCATTTCTCTAGCGTTGGCAAGATTATATCGGAGAACCTTTGTAGCTCGGCAGGTAATATACCGTCCGGTGCAACAGACTTCTATGGTTCAAAGCTGTACCGCGCCCTCTTGTAATCATACCATCAATTTTAGTCGCGGCTACAATAGTACTGTTAGGGTTGTTGCCGACCGTGATAGGGAGCTACCTGGAAAGTGAGTATCCAGTAACAGATTGAGTGATTTTATTATTTGAGGTCCTTCAAGAGCCGTTGTTTTTTTTTTCAAGCAGCTACCCATTGAAGGATTTGTAGAGAAGATTTTTCTTAGCCACGATGCTGCAGATGTTTCTGTTATCTTGTCACAGAATGACCTCCAGGATTGTCGCTTTGCCTTTGCCATTTCTTTTTTATATCATGAGGAATTCTTCGTATGAGTCCCATTCAGTCACTTTTCTAGTGCTTTTTGTCAGGTTGAAAAGTTTTCTGTGAATGTTTCTACGCAGTTCCAATGATGATTTGCACTAGTGCCTCTAGGTTGAATAAAAGGACAGAAAGAAGCCATAGTCTGATGCGAGCCAGGGTGAAATCCTTGGCTTTCATGTCAAGCTCGTTTGTGTTACTTCGGGGACTTAAGAGGTCAGAGGATAGTGTTTTTAACAGTATTCCTCTGTATTTTGGCCAATCAGTTTTCCGATAATTCCGGAGGAGCACCATTCAGGCTGAATTGGACGTATCTATGGTCTGAACATGAGTGTTCAGACGATACCATCCAGTTCGTTATCATTTGAGAGATGTTGTCGGAGACAAGAGTGATATGTAGCACTTCCTGTCGGTTTTTTGTTATAAAAGTGTGCTCATTGCCAATATTGCAAACAATGAGGTTAGTACTTATAAAATAATCAAAAAGTGGGTCACCTCAATCGTTGTAGTCTACACTGCTCCATACCGTGTGATGTGCGTTATCGTCGCACCCGATGATGAGGCCATTTTTTAGGATTCCAGCTCTCAATACCACCATTTCTAGGTTGTCAGCAGGGAGAAGACTCACATGGTCGTGGCAAAAATATGCAGATGCCAGCCAATATGAATCTTTGGAAGCTTTCAGTATGCCAACGGTTCGGAATTCCTGAGATTATTTAGTAAGAATACATTAAGTGTAGGTTTCACTAATATACAAGTTCTAATCTTACCTTTACCTTTACCTAACGTATTGAGGTGTCGCTAGTCCACGAACCTGGCTTTCTGCAATCCATTGTTGATCTGTTAGGACAATGTTTTCTAAGTTTCTGGATAGACGCAGAATGAGTGGGACCGAGGACTTTTTGGAGTGATGGAGGTTAATCTGGAGAAAGCCTAGCATTATTGCTACAAACTTCCTGAGAAGCCTTCACCATCGTATTGTTCGAGTCCTCCAACTCAGGACAGCTGCATAATCTGATGGTAAAGGATGTATTTTCAATTGTAATTGTAGTTCTTGGTTAAGTAACGTGTTGGGGTAGTCTTTCCATCTGTTACAAATCTCGCTGTTCCCCGTTAGAAGGTGTTGCTTCTCATCTACATTATGTTTCGACAATTAAATCGTTTACGAGTTCATTCTTCGTTATGCCGAAATCTGAAAAACGTTAGCTCGTTTATCCATGCTTCGGCGTTGCGCTTCATCTACTTCTAGTCGTCTGCTTATAAATTCTGAGGGCTCCTCATCTAACTCCTCATACAATGGCTCTAATACTATCACACATGTGCTAGCTACCACTTTCTTTGCCTGTTTTTTGCAACACTCTAAGTCTAATTCAAAACGCATTTTGTGGGTTTCACTCTTTCCGTTCTACCTAACCGAAGATTAAAATGCTTGCTCCTTGTTGCTAATCGCCCTTTCGTATGATCATTTCACCACCACGACTTTTTATTTAATTGAAGCCTGCCTTTTGAAACACAGAGCAGAACAGAACCCTCTGCCGTAAGGTCAAACTGGCTGCATCATGACCCTTATCATCCCTTATCATTCTGGGGTAGAGGGTTGAGCCTTGTCGAAAGCAGATGTAGAAGCATTTGGGGAAGATACTACGTGTGATTCTCGGTCCAAATTGTATTGATGTGAATGGATAAGGAGATTCAACAACAAACTGTACGAGTTGAACATTGACATCGATCTAGTCAGGCGCCTACGGATTTAACGATTGAAACGGTTGGACCATGTTTATCAAATGCACTCCACAGCACCGGTCCAAAGAGCATTCGAGTCTCACCGCGAGGGATGGCACAACAGAGGGCGATCGTTTCTAGGGTGGCATGTGTAAATTGAAAGAGACCTTAATCAACTTTGAGTGCGGCACTGAAGGCAGCTGGCAGGAGATCGCGCTAACTGGAGAGGCATGATAGCTGCGGCTCGGGTCCACCCTGGACTGTAGTGCTATCTAAGTAAGTAAGTGACCCTTTATGACAAACAGGGGATCAAACTGCAGTAACATTCTTTGAATAATTTCTGCACGTATGGCCTATAATCTATATCAATGTAAAAAAGTACGAATATTTGGCTGGGAGAAGAATAACCTTATAATCGATAAAGAAATATTTCTCCTCAATTTAGCAAGGTTGTTAAAACTCGTACGAAAACGTTTATTGCACTTAAGCTACACCGTTGCATTCATACGAACATATGAGTACAACCTTGGACACCCTGATTAATAATGGGAATAAAGTAATTGTTTCATAACCAACATTCATACAACTTTAAACTATAATATTAATGGTTATTTTTAAAGCAAATTTGTCGATTTTCAAAAGTAGCACTATCCAGATTGACCAACATATTATACGTACACACATATATGCACCTATGTTAGCACTGATTAAAAAAAGCACTTATGCAATTATGTTGCATTTCAATAAAATGTTGAAACAAAAACAAATCGATGTTATCTTCCTGGCAAATGTTCACAGAAGCTTCACATTTGACTGTGTGATTGGATGCAGGAGACACGATTGATAAGGAAAATTTACATGCTTCCGGATGATGCTGGACAAAAAAAAAATAACCAGAGATGTGCACAATGCCAAGCCCGATAATCTACTTTATGCGAAACATAATGGCCATCCCTACACACATACGATGCACGGGCCAACAAATTTAAATTGTGTCAGAGATGTTGCACTAAACGTACGTCAATGCAGTTACTCTGTTATCGCTTATGTTACCGACTTTTTTCATTACCATATGAAAGACCAGAAAATTGTAGTGAAAATCTGAAACTGCTTTATTCTGGCATGGAGAATTACCATTGAACGAGCGTGTAGATTTGGTCCCAAAAATTGACCCAAATTTTATAGTACGAATTTAACCTGCCTGGGCTTTGATTTTGCCTTCGCGAGTTACAAATATATTTTTATATTTAAGCCAGTGTCGATGCGGTAAAAATAGATAAATACGTACTACCCCGATCAAAATGTTCCCGGAATATTTTCAGAAAATTTTTAACACAAGTTTATTCATCTAAATCTATATTGTCCCCTTCAAAGTAATCCCCATCGACTGCAAAACACTTATGCCAGCGCTTGATCCAACCCTCGAAACATTTTTTATATTTGGTTTTCGGTATGTCCATCAGTGCTTCCTGCGATTTTTCCATTACTTGCTCTCGGCTGCTGAAACGCGTTACCCGTAGTGGTTTTTTAACTCGATTGAATAGAAAGAAGTCACAGGGAGTCAAATCAGGTGAATTCGGTGGCTGTTGGATGGTATTTCACGAGTTTTCTGCCCACAATTCTGGTCTCTTTCGGCGAATTGCTTCAAGCAAACGTATCATAACGCCCAAATACGAGTAATACTCTTTGTTTACTGTCTGGCCTTCTAGCAAAAATTGAAGTCTTTTGGCACCAACTTTGCTGCTACACGACGGAAACCCAATCATTAACCAAAATGTCTTGGACGGATCCATAGGCAATGTTCAAGTCCTCCGCTATCTCTCTGATGGTTAATTTGCGATTACTGACCAACATGTCTTTTACTTCATCAATGTTCTCGTCGGCTTTCGATGTCGATGGTCTGCCACTCCATTCATCATCTTCGATTGACTCACGACCACTTTTGAACCGCTCGCGCTCGTGCCACTAGTAAACGACAGTTTTCCTTAGAGAATCGTTGTCGAAACACTTTTCCAAAATTTCCAACGTTCGCGCACCATTAAATCCGTTTTTTACGCAAAATTCAATACAAGTTCGGTGTTGCAAATTTAAATCCATTTCAAAAATTCTAAATAATCGCCAACACACATCGAATTAGATGTACTCTTGGCTACGTAACTTGTACAAATGTCAAGCTATGATGCTAAGATTTAGAGGGAATGTCAACAGCGGATTTACCAAAAAAAAAAAAGAGAAATCTCAAATTGGATCAATGGGAGCTCCACACGGTGGTGTGGTACGCGAACTTTTTGATCAAGGTGGTAACTTATTATTATTATTATTATCAAGGGAACGATACAAATCAATCTGTAGGGTCCGGGATTTAACGCCGGAGTACTATGCCCATGTGGCGCGTTTTGTCAACAACACGCGGAGTACTGAGTTCCCATGTGGTCATCCACCTACGTACTTAAAGTGCCCAAAACTGCTTGATTTCGGTGATCTGGTGGGTGGGTGGTAGCTTGTCACTCAGTTTTTTTTTTCAGGTTAAATGCATTTTTATTTATATTACTTAAATAACTTACAAACAGTCTTATTTTAACATACTGGCCCCATGCGGGCACTCTAAGTTAAACCTAACACTTAAACTAAGCCTTTCGACGGATCTTACAGTCTATATTTAATTTTATATTTAATATTACAACTAAAACTAAGAAAAATTAATTTTAAGCAAAAACATAGTATATGGACATTTTTTTTTAATTAAACTTACAGACTACTTAAAAAATAAATCTTAATCTACTTAACCTACGTTCATACCCACCTATATACAATACACAATACATACACACTTCATATATACATATATGCATATACACATATGTATATATATATATATATATATTTTTTTTTATTTTTATTTATTTTTTTTTTTCTGTTATATATTTTTTGTTCTTAAAATCTAACTTAAACCTACCTAAAACTATATAAGCCGACTATTTCTAAAAAAAAAAAAAAATAGGCTGGGCCACTCTGCTTCACATGAAGCTACGTATCACTGGAGGAGTGGTGCTGGTGCTGCTGAGCAACATCCCTCCTGTCACGACTGCCTACCGCCCTACTGAACCGGAGACGCTCCGCACTGCCATGTGCGACGTCTCTCTCGTAGTTGAGTCGCCTGTCCGCAGCTGTTCGAGCGACGTGGAAAATTATCGGCACCGCCAATCTGTCTTGGATCAGACCTTTGCTATCCAGATAGAGGAACGCTTCTGGAGGAATAAAGCCGTCAAAGCGAACTCGTGATACATATAATTGGGGTAGTAAGCCCCGGAGATCAGGTTGTTCGATGAGGTTATTGCTCTTCCAATGTGCCTTCAAGTCAGCTTAATGACGAAATTGTCCACTCTTATCAGATTCGCTCTATCGTATAAGACCTCATTAGGATAGAATTTTATGTACTCAGACTTTGGTGTTCTGTATAAGCGAAGACAAGTCCTAAGGCAAGCCCTCTCAAACACCCGAAGCTTTTCCAATAAACTTGCTCTCACGTTGAACCACACGGGACACCCAAATACAAGCAAGGGCCTGATAAGGGCCATGTAACAGATTACCTTCACCCTCACATCGAGGGTAGCTTGTCACTTTGCAATCGTTGGTGTATAATGGCTCTGGTCCTACTTAGACAACTGATTTTATTCGTGCATGGAGATTGAATTTTATGAATTACATTGGATTTACGAGACACTAAAACAAAACTAATACTACCAGACTTTATAGTTCCTACCGTTAAGGACAGAGGCGGTATTGTTATGGTCTGGGGAGTGATTGGGATGGATCTGGTTCGAGTGATTACAAAAATTAATTAGGAGACATACAAAACAGTGTTGGAATAAAACGCTGTGACTTCTAGACTAAGATAAATTGGCTAATAATTCATATTACAGCGGTACAATGTTGGGGTCATTGTCATTGACTCACGTCAAGGTTTTGTCAAGACTACCTGAAATAGAGGGAAGATGAAAAAATCTTAAGAATCATGATATGACCCCCGTAATCACCAATTTTAAGCCCTATAAAGCTCTTATGAGAGGAACTGGTTAGAAGAGTCCGGGATCGATGCCCATCATTAGAATCTAGGTTGTGTAATATATAGTACTATTGTATTGTGAAACAATACCCCAAGGTAGCAACTCAAAAAGCTAGAATGCTTTTTTGAGGAAAAATAGGTTAAAGTTATTTTTTCTTCTTTTTAATTTTTAATTTTTGATGACGTCATTGTGCGAACCTTAGTGAAAATTAACCCTAAGGTTTCAACTGAGGAGAATGCTGAGAGACTTAATATTGGCTGTTCTTCAGCATTTCGCCATTTAAAGAAATTTGAATTCACTTCCATGCTCGACACGTAGGTGCCGCATTGTTTGACGGAAAAAATAACTTGACCGCCTCTCCGTGGCCATATCTCTGCTTAGAATAAGAAAAGGAAAGCCTTTTTTTTGATCGAGTCGTAACAGGTGTCGAGAAGTTGATTCTGTACAATAGCGTGCAACCAAAAAGGAACTGGAAATAAGCAGATGATGGTGCAGAGACCAAAGCAAAAGCTAGCTTGCATCTAATGAATGTACTGTTATCGGTTTGCTAGGATTCCAGGGGTATAATCCTTTTCGAACTTCTTTCATCTGGTGAAATAATCGCAGAGAATAAGTACGATGCGTAACTCTCTAAGCTTAACGAGAAAGTTCAAGAAAATCGTCCGTAAGGCGTCATCTTCCAAGAGGGAAAAAAATCAATTAGCAAATCAACAACTAACCAAGACAAAATAGACGAAAAAAGAGCAGAGTTTGCATTAATTCCAAGCTGGATTTTATACAGGTTTTGGAAACGGCACTACAAATGCTATGTCACAAGTCCTCATCGATCCCGCTTGTGCATTGTTTTTTATCCGAGGTCAAACGTAATAAATTTTAATTTTTTTTCCATATATCTCTGATACAGTGAGAGCTACCGGAAAAATTGCTGAGAGAAATTCTCAAAAATTGTAGATCATGAAATTCTCTACAAGAAACATATACTTGTTTCCCTGCGAAGCATCTTTCTCAAGTTATCGCGATTTTAGGCCTAGAAAATACGAATATGCCGTCATATGTGGTCAGCGTGCATCATCGGGTCATTTCTTTGAAGAAAAAAATATTGGAATATTGGTTCTTGTGACTCATGTACTCAAATACTATACATGGAAATATACAATTCTGAATGAGTCAACTCCCGTCCCTAATTCCATTAATCCGTTGACCTTGAGTAACATCTGCCTGCGACATTCCATTGTTCGGGTAGAAATCGAATTCGATATAACTCTAGTAAATCCAGTTAGTTTCGAACAGTTTTTCGTAGTGAATAGACGTATTTGTAGATGATATTTTCATTTTAAACTATGCCGTTACAAAATTTTATAAAAATGTCAGAAATTTGCTTCATTTGCAGTGAATCTTTGACTCAAGGTGAAATTGTGGTTGTTGATAGTGGGATGAAATCCTTAATCAATTCTGAAAGGAAAAAAAGACAGGATCTTCAGCGTACACCCAAGTTCCAACACTTGCATTTAAAGGCGCCATCTTGAAGGTAGCTCGGACTCGTTCTGATGAGCTAGCATGAAGTTGTATTGCAGGCATTCAATATGAATATGATCTAGTAGCTGCTGAGGCTAAGTACCACAGTGATCCCCGTTTTCTCCACAGAATCATTTGCTTTCCCCTCCTCATGTCACCCACCCGAAAGTTCATAAAGATGTCTCCCTCCCCACAAAACCTTTCCCCTCAAATGTGTCTCCTTTAATATTGCACCCAATCAAACTCCAACAATAATCCAAACCTCACATCCTAAACTTCCCTTACCTTCCGCTCCCTATTCGAATTTCATCCACTCCCACACACTTAATCCTCCATCCACGTTGGCTGTTGACTCTTGAAATCCCACCCTCCACAATTATTGACCCTTGCTTCCTCCCGCAGTTAAACTAACCAAGAAGCTAGCTGATGTCGGAAATGACGGTCGCTATGTCCTTTCCCGCCTGAGGAACCGTTGGCTATTTCAACACTTGCGACTTTACCTTGCGTACTTGCACGATAAACCCGATTCTATCTACATCGATAGTACAACTCGAACAAATCTCATGATCTCAATCCAACAGGAAGGAATCCCCACTGATCCAAAATATCTTCGACGAATTTTTACCGATTTTCACAACACTTTCAATATCTCTTCTACAGACGTCGATGACGAGCTCCTCTCATACGCCTTTCATGTCTCTTCCAAACGCCTCTTGCATCTCCAAAAAAAACGCGCTCTAGCTTTAAAAACTACTATCGTCCCTAACACGCGCCACAATCCAGCAATCAAACGATTATCACTCTACTACCAAAATGTGAGGGCCTGCGTACAAAAACATCTTCTATTTATCTCAACTCTCAAAAGCTGCCGTATAATATTTTTGCTTTAACCGAACTAATCTAGTATCTAATATCAAGGATTCGAAACTATTTACACCTGAATTACGTTTATTTCTCGACGATGGACGTGAAAACAATGATGTTCCTATAGGACAAGGTGTCCTTCTTGAAATCTTGGGTCCAGTATGTAAACTTAGAAAGAAAAGGACAGTCAAAGCAATGGATGCACACTCATTCTCCAAACAAGCCAAAAAAATTCAAACAAACTTTTTCCTATCGAAAAATGATGGCCACAGTTTTTTGGGACAGTAAAGGCATACTCGTATTGTTGACCGAGTTTATGGAACCTGGAAACACAATAAATGCAGCGGTTTACTGTGAAGCTCTAAGTAAGTTCATAAGAGCAATCCAGAACAAAGGGCGAGGAATGCCTACCAAAAGTGTGGTGCTTCTGTATGACAACGCACGACCACACACTGATGCAAGCACAACAACATTAGTGGAGGAGTTCAATTGGGATATTTTTGATCACTCTCCCTACAGTCCTGATTTGGCACCAAGTGATTATAACCTTTTCCCAGAATTGAAATCATCCATTGCATCTCAACATTTTGGAAGTAATGAGGAACTTATGAACGGTGTGAATCAATGCCTCAACGCACTGGTGGTGCCACTTTTTAAGGAGGGTATACAAAAGCTCGTCCCACGTTACCAAAAATGTATAGATTTAAACGGAGACTATATGAAAAACAATTTAGATGTTAATACAACTACTTATTTTGCGGAAAAAATTAATGTTGGGGTTGATTTTGGAATAGCCCTTGTATATACATATTGATTTGATACCTTCGCTTCAATTTTGTTATGTGGACGCAGATCTCATTTTTATAGTCGAATGGTCCGGCGTCATTGTCAGCAGGACTTTGGTAGTCAGCGCTAATTTTGTTTTTTTTTTCTTTGGGAAATCTTCCGAAAATTATACACAGAGAAGCACTTCTCTTTTATGCGCGTCCCAAGATCCATCTCTTTTTCTAGAGAAGTCCTCCTTAGATCATAGAGTGCGCGGGATGCTCTGGTTCTTCTATACACATACACCCTCACTTCATACACGAATTATTTTGCTACATGTGCTTGCCTGTATTTTTCATCAAACCACGGGTTTCATAGGCATAGTGGCGAACAAGTGCTAATAGATAAGTAACATGCATTCACCAATTTTGAATCTGCAAACATCTTACATGCGCAAACGTTGACTTTAAACAGTTTGATATTGCAGACAACTTCGAAGCTCGGCTTTCCAACGAGGGAGCGCTGCAAACCGCCCAGAAAATAAATTTAAAGTTTGAAGCTTTAACACAACTGGAGTAGCTAGAGTGAACAGAAGGCGCTTAAGCGAGGGACTTTGCACTGTGCCTTCACTCCAGCATATGCCAACAATCTGTACAACAAATATGAACACCCCGGCAGATCAATGATCGTGTAAACCAAATGTTGATACTGACGCAGTTTCCATGACTGGACCAACGAATTTCAATTCGTGGTTCACCATCTCTTCATCGAATTCACAACCGCATATATCCTATTCATCGTCTTAGGCCCTACAAGACGAAGATCGAATTCAAAATCCCGGCAATGTTGACCCAGCTGAGCCGCGTGATGTTTAAAACCCGTATTTCCAATACGCAATTTGGAAATTGTTCCTCCAAGCTGTTTTAAAACTGCTGAAACAGAAACTTCTAAAGGCAGGTAATAACACGGAGTACACTATCTTCAACAAATCTGTGCAACTGTCGTTTCTAGCGCGTCGCCATAGAGAATTCACAGTAATTTAAGAAAAAGCCAAAGGGGTTATCTTCAAATCTAATAAGGAGAAAACCATGTGAATATTCTCAACAAAGAAAGACGCATCTGCCAACCGACTTCAACAAATCAGCATTATGGTCAATACTAACTTCAATGCAGTAAAAAAGTTTACCTATTTCGGATTAACATCAACTCCACGAATGACACCCTTGAGATTAGACTTACTCTTTCTTGCCTTGACGGAACCAATGTGTCCAAAACTCATACTTTGGAAAACAAAATGCATTCTCAGAAAGAAAAAAATTGACCCAGTTAGTCCTGCTATATAGAGGCGAGTGCTTCTGAGAGAGTAATCGAGGCCGGAAATGAAGAATAAGATAGAACCGCCAACTTTATGACGTGCACCAAGATGTTCATATAGCTCAAACGAATGGACAGTAATGCCACTGCAAAGAACATCTTCAAATCGCGGCCGTTCGAGACAATAAGGGGGACCATTCTCAATTTTAAAGGTTAAGCTATCACAGATGCCAAAGCGCTTGGGCAACTGAAACCGGAGTTAAGGAGATGCAAAGACTCTTCACGGATCGGGTCCTCTTACGTACAGTAAGTACGGCGTCGGCTTCAATAGTGTAGTAAACGATGATGTTGTGTGTGCAGGTAAAATAGGCTCTTTGTCATATTTTTAAAAAGCGCAGAAAAAATTCATAAAAAAATTATATCGTATATAAAAACTTTATGGGCTAATTTTACTTCTGTGTAATCTGTTCCAACAGAGAATAAAACTATTGCCCTGAACAAAGCTTAAAGGTCCCACGTATTCAAAGCAGACTCTACTCTCGGAGGAGTATTGTGATATCTTTACATCACATGTCCTTCAGACACCAGCTTGTTTTTTTATGTAACAAGTCATCAAACCATCAATTTTGTGGACAACAATAAACCACATTCAATACAATGCTGCAATATTGAATCTCCTGTCATAGTCCAACGCCCACGAAACCAAAATAGGTCGAAGCACCCTAAAAAAATATTAAATGTCGAATTCTCCTTGCCCCGTGTCAGGGTACGATAATCAAGATACAAAAAAAGGAAGCCATGCTTTGCAATAGGAAGGAAGAAGGAAACCGCTGGCTCGTAAAGGAAATCATACAAAATACAAAATACATTTGACCGAATCCAGCCCATCGCATGAACATTATTTTCGCGCCTGAGGCGAGTCGCGTCCTCGGTCGTTGCTTTAATTTGCTGCCAGGCATCAAGATTCGTCCACGCCTGGATCTAAATGTAGCCATGTCCTTCATGTGTGTCTTCTTTCTATCGGATTCTTTTTCAACTTGGAACAGGATATACAAAAATAACCTAATGGCTCTGAACTTGTTTTGTTTTTTTTTTTTACTTTTTTTTTGGTAATAGCGCACTTCTCACTCTACTGCACCATAGCCAATGACGATAACGACAATGTACAGCACGTTGTTACGAAGCAATTTAAGGATGCCACATTGAAATTGGATTGCAATAAGGAATAGAATTTCCATCTCTCGAATGTCTGTTTACGGGAACCATCTCCATGGGATGACATATTGAATTTCTTAACGTGAAAATCGAGAGAAAATGGCAAGCACAGAAGAATACGAAAAGCAGAAAAGGAACAAATAGGAGGGAAGTGAGTTATCAGTGTTGCCATAATGATATAATGGGATCAAGAGTAATGAATGTTTTTTTTTCTGGCGGCAATCCAACGCAAATACACTTTTCTGATTTGAGATTTAGGCTTTGATTGCGAGTTACTGGCTGCATTACTCTATCGAATGTCCAAAAGTTGTTAGAAATTACTTATTATTTTTGTTCCCGTTATTCACATGCCTCCCAATAATATGACTTTGATTTTCTATCTTCCTTACACTCCTTTTCTGAAGACTTTGGTAACTTCTCTGCATTTGAAGGGCTAAGCTGCCTTCGTCCCTCTTCTATCCTTCCTCGTTTTAATGCCACTGGCCCATACTTTCTATCCCCGAAGCGCTATCATCATTAAGAGTTCTTAAATTTTCGGTTCGGAATTCGGCCTATTAGACTTTGCATCAGCGCTATCCTGGTCAGAACTTTCATAAAAATGCATCGCTCATGCTTTATCAGACTCAAAGGACGGTCTATGTTGGTTCCATGCAGGCTTTCCTTTGCATGTTTGGCTCTGCTCTAGACATATGTTGTACTGCTGTACTGCTGTACTCTCAAAGCCATTTTCCGCTCAAAACGAATTGGTCTTTGGTATAACACGCATTGGAGCGATTCCATTCTTATTTGCATGCCATCCGATGCAATGATAGTCCCTGTTTTAACGAAAGCAGGAAATCGACTTTCCTTGTGCTTACGAGTGGTTTCGGAAAGAATCTGAACCAGTAGAAGTCGTGCCTTAGCGGATGGCTCCAAAAACGGATCCAGATTACAAGCATTGGGTTTCCTTCTGTCTTCCAAGACGGGATAGTATTAACCCTCATGCCAATGAAATACATATATTGTGTAGAAACGATAGAGGGAGCGATAATGGTAGTCTCGTTTGAGTTCCAGGTCACAACGAGATCATGGGAATGGGACCTGCGATAAAGGAGGAGAGAGAGTATATAGTGGCAAGGTGGAGACAATCTCTATTCATCTACATATAAATTAAAGCTGTTTATAGTGACACTCAGTCCAATTCGTCCATATTATTCGCCCCTTCTTATTGGCACTTAGTTTTCGCTCATTTACAAATAAATATATTTGCTGTTACTCCGCGTGCTGTTGACAAAATGCGCCACATGGGCATAGTATCCCGGCGTTAAATCCCGGACCCTACAAATTAATTTGTATCGTTCCCTTGATAATAATAATAATAATAATATATTTGCTGTTACATTTTCAATACAAGCAACCGCAAGACTAAAGCTTCGCTATGTTCCCCAAAAATGCCAATTTCATCAGGGAATGCTGGTATTTTTCGGATGCATGGAATCTCAACATCGTCTGTTGGGGTATGGAGTATCCCCTCGTTGCTCGTTGTTATGAAGGTATTGAACCAGAAAAAAACGATAGATCGGATTGATATCTTGTAAAGTTTTTTATTGGGTTTCAAACACGTCTTACCTCGTTGAGCTCGGTAACAAGAAGACCGGAAATATTAAAAAAACTATGGATGAGTGGGTTGCGATATGCTATTGCAGCGACATCTAAATTTCGCAACTACATAGATAAACTACAATAATTTCTACAGCTCTGTCCAATTACATTTTGATCTGAACAATGCCGGCCGCGTTGCAGCCTCGGCTGCAAAGTGATGTAATTTATAAAAGTTACAGCTAAAGTTAACAAAGTAATTGAAGTTTCGGTAAACTACTCTTAACGAAATTGTATAAAGATTTTCAAAAGTTAGCAATAAAATAAGTATATGACTAACAAAAATACAATATCTAGCGAGCAATAATACTTCATATACATAAATAAGTGCAATGTAAGTATCTACGTTACGTTTAATTAAATTAGTAAATAGTGAGATTGCTGAATTGATATCTGCGAAGTTAGAAACCTTTGTTTATGATTGAGGTAAAATGCAAAGCTTGACTATTGGGCGCGTTATCACTCCATTGTGAGTTCTAATATCTGCAACGCGAATACGATTATCAGATCCCGGGAAAACTTTAACAACGCGACCAAGACGCCATTCATTTTGGGGAATATTCTCATCTTTAATGACAACCAAGTCGTTAAAAGACATACCATATTTCTCTGAGGATGCTTCCATTTGTATCTCTTATTCAATTCCTTGAGGTACTCATCATTCTATCGGCGACAGAATTGATGATACAAAATCTTAACCCTTTCCCATCGTTTAACATAACTTAGGGAGCTAATAGAGGGCCACCGCGATGAAAGGGACCTGGGGTCAGTGGAGGAATGTCAGATGCATTTTCGGATATGGGAGAAATTGGTTGAGAGTTAAGACAACCTTCGATCTTTTAAAGAAGAGTGGAGAACTCTTCGAAAGTAAGTTTATGAGTTGTAGCTATCTTTCTAAATTGAAGCTTAATGCTCTTAACTCCAGCCGCCTATAAACCGCCCATATATGGTGCACCTAGTGGAATGAATTTCCACTCAAGGTTATAATCTTTGTATCTTTCAGATATATCCTTGGAGATAGTTGCCAGAAATTGCTCGAAATCTTTAGAAATTTCTTTACTGGCTCCTACTAAATTAGTGCCATTATCAGAAAATAGTGTCTTAGGAATTCCCCGTCAGGCGACGAATCTACTTAAGGCTGCTAAAAAACATTGGGTAGTCAAATCACTCGTTGCCTCCAAATGTATTGCCTTAGTGGCGAAGTATACAAAAAGAGAGACGTATCCCTTAGTGATCCGATAGTTTCTTCCTGAAAAACTTTTTATTGCAAATTGGCCATCGAAATCTAGACCCGTGATAGTAAATGGGGAAGAAACATGGGTTCTTTCAATTGGTAAAGCCCCCATGATCTGTGTTGGAACCTTCCTTTTGTGGATGATGCATGTCTTACACAAGCAAATTCATTTCTTTACTAAGTTTTTAACTTTTGGGATCCAAAACTCGCAACTAGTCAGATGAATTACGAAATGGTTTCCACCATGAATCGATATATCATGAATGAATTTTACAAGTAAAGTTGATATATGTTATTCGCTTGATAGGGAAGGAGAGAGAGAGTTAAATTGGCGAGTCTTCCGTCAGAACGAAGGATTTGTTTCGGATCCATAACTGCATTGAGGTTATTCAAATTACTTTTTTTTTAGATAGGCTCACTCTTCGAAAGAGCTAGATATTCGTCTCGAAAATAAAACGTCCGAGTCAAACGAATAACTCTATATTTAGCATTGGCTATTTATTCCGCAGATATTAGTTTGAATAAATAACAAGATTGGTGCCTAAAACGAGGATGGGTTCTGTAAAAGAAGCGCAAAATATAACAAATCGTATGTAAGGTTTTAGACCACGAGGAAAATCTCTCGACAATGGTTTCTATATTAGGGACTATGATTGTAAAATTCGATTTAATTGGTCTCTGCTCAAGTAGAAAATTATCAGCGCCTTGTAAAATAGTTTGAGGCCATGATGATTAAGCTTGACAAAGCCAACTCTGACCATGTCACCATAAACCATTTCCTTTTAGATGCATTGGCGATATGCCTCTCGTTGCCAAATCGGCTGGGCTGTCCTCTGATCGAATATGGTACCATCTACTGGCAGATACATTAGATTGTATATGCGAGACACTGTTGCCTACAAACGTTTTCCACGTACATGGAGGCTTACTCAACCAAGCTAAGAAGATAGAACTATCTGTCAAAAAAAATAGTTCATGGGGCGGGCACTTAAGATGTTTTCTGACGTTATGAAACAGTTTTGATAACAAAACAGCACCATAAAGTTGAAGTCTGGGTAGCGCAAGCTGTTTTACCAGAGCTACCTTGCTTTTTGCTCATAAAAGATGACAAGACCAGTTATTGTCACTGTGCTGAACTCGCAAATAAAATGTTGCGCATAAGCTAGCTCTGAGTCATCACAAAACCCATGTATTTGGAACTTGCATATGCTGTATATCGGGAAGAGCACCAAAGAACGTTTTCCAGCGGCGACACGTTAGCGGCACAAGGTTTGTGTCCCCCGACGTCCCATCATGCCAGATTTGCTGTATTATAATTTTTTCAGTAATGATAATTGGAGCCAGGTATCCAGCACGATCGAATAGCCTCGCAATTACCGAGAGAACTGCTCTTTTTGTTAATAAATAATCTTCTTCAAAAATTTAAAAAAAAAAGTGAAAAAAATCCAACTTAGCATTCTATTGTATCCCAAGACTTTTAGAGATACTTTTATCATCAAATCTTAGAAAGTCTTGATCATAAAGATGCGAATAAGGTCGACGCAGTTTGATGTCCACGTACGCAACGAAAATCCTGCGGAGCATAAGGCATCAGAAAGTTGTTGCTGCGATCGTAAAGCAGTCCTAATATCGTGGGCTCGAGAAAGGACCCAATCGCCGTAGAAGTCGTTTTTGAGAATCTCAGATGCGAGTGGGAAGATTTATTATACGTCATCGGCTAGTTGCAACAAGGTACGAATAGCCAGGTATGGCGCACAATTTACAACAAAAGTAACAGTTTTTAATTCATAATCTTGAATACTGTCATCAACTGGATTGCAGAACAAAAGCCTTTGATATGCAGCGTGTTCAGGATGAACCAATATTTGGCGGTACATCTTCTCGATGTCAGCGTTGAAGACAAAACGTTAAAAGCGCCATCCCAATATTAAAGTGGTTAAGTTGACTTGCAAAACTGGACCCGTCTATACTATGTCATTAAGACTGATTCCGTTACTTGAAGGATTCGATGCATTGAAAACCACTCGAACCTTTGTTGTGATGCAACCAGGATTTTTCACTGAGTGGTGTGGAAGATAGTTGGAACATAAAGTATGATTTCGAATTATCTCCTCAGAAGAAACTAATTATATGTGCCCCAGGGTTACATGTTCCGCAAGAACTTGATTGTATCTCAAATGAAGTTCAGGCTTTTTCATCAAAGTTTTCTCCATGCGATGAAATTGCCTAAATGCAATGTCTCTTGAACGGCCAAGAATGTTAAGAGGATTTTTGAATGGAAGATGGACAATGTAACGGCCGGTGTCATCTCTTACAGTTGTTTTGGAATACAGCTGCTCACAGAATATATATTCTGTGGGGGCTTACTACCGCAGATCTCTTCAACTTCCCAAAACTTCGCGATTTGTTCGTCGATTGAAGTCTCACTAAAATCTGACAAGATTGTTGAATAAAAGCTTCAACTTTCTTGGGAAAATGGACCAGAAAGTATCCAGCCAAATATTGTATTCTGTGCTATGAGGGTACTGAAAATGTTGGATTGAATGCCCTCTTTACAAATGGATGGATATAAATCAGGACGAATTACGACGTCTATTTTTGTACTTTCGTAGAAGTAAGGATCTGCAAGCTCAAAATCAATTGGTTCTGAAACTTCTTCATGCCGTATTAAACAAAAGGGTAAGTCACCGGTAAGCCATTTTAAAACATGCGATGGAGCATGTTTAGAACCTATGCACAATGAACACAGTTTGGAAGAAGTTGATGTAACAACAGCACTCATACCCGATATCTGGGCCTTTATCGGTTTCACTGGAAGATTTAACCTTTTCTGACATATTCGGATATAAAAGTTACTTCTGACCCACCATCGATAAGTGCTCGCAGCATCTACTTCCTAGATAGTGAATATCAATATGAGCTGTTGAGCTGAAGAGGATTGGGATTTACAGTGGACTGTGTATTTTCAGCTCGATTTTCTGGAGCTGGACTATCCTGTTGGACATGTTCTGCTGACTGAACAGATGGAGACTGTTGAATATGAGTGGAGTGTAGCAGTGTAAGATGCTTCTCTTCGACAGTCTTTTTCTGAATGAGTAGAAGGTAGACAGTTTCGGCAAACTTTCACCAAATTCACCTTCGAAATCCGATTGGCAATACTCATCTGTAAAAAGGTCTGACACTGACGAATCGAAAGCGAACCTTCGCATACATAGTTTGCAATTAAAATTAGTAGCTTTTGAGTGAAAAGATTTGTGTTTATTGGCACCATGTCCATTAGATTGTTGAACTTTCGGTTTTGACACAAATTTAAGATCGGAAACAGTTTCGAGTACTCTATACCGACTTGTTAAGATAATATCCATTTCCTCCCGTGTTGGAATATCACTTGGATTTCTAACGGATTGCTCCCATAGAAATAAAGTTATTTCAGGTAACCTATTTGAACAAAGATATACAAGAATAGGATCCCACGAATCTACTGACACTTTATGAGCCTTAAGAATCGATATGCAGTCATTGATCTCCCGCTGGAGATCTTTAATGCCCTTACCAGACTCGACCGAAATTACAGGTAGATTAAAAAGACCTTCCAAATGATCATTCATTAAAATTTGTCTATTCTCGTATTGTGCCCAAAGTGCTTTCCAAGCCAGCTCAACATTATCCGCAGTCAGCGGATGGAACAATTTTTGTACTGAGCACAATTTCGGATGGTTTATATAAACCGCGGTGAACATATCTCGGAACGACGGCCAAGTTAGATAATCACCGTAAAATGTTTCAGTATCACAGGGAGGAACCTTGATGCACTGTTCGATATTTGAAACGGCACTAGAGCTGCTTTTATCACTATCTTCTTTAATACGAGATAATTTATTCGTTGAATCGATTACTGCACTTAAGCAATTAATATACTCGTACGTTGTAGATGACATCCGATATTTAGTTTTAATTGCCTCTTGATCTTCACACCCATTGTCACATAAGCAAAGGGCATAACACGTTTTAACTTTAAACCATAGATCTTTGATCTCACTTTTGGATGCTTCTAAATAAGTTAATGTTTTATCAACAAGTGGAATCTCTTGAAGAAAAGAAAAAAAACCTATCTCGAAGGAACGACGAAACGCGAAAACTCAATGCTTAGCTAAAGAAATTGCGAAACTTTGTGCCATCAAATTAATTTATGGGTTCCCAACTAGGCAGTACAATAGTTTATACATATTTGAGAATTTAAATTAAATCAAAAAATTGCACTAAACATAGAAATATTTGCACGCATCTGTTATTTATTGAAGATAATATTTGCGGATCGTGATATTCTTTAATTGTGTTTTCTTCTTCTGCTATGGTCTGCTGGGTCTCGGTTGTTTGTAGATAATATGAAGAGGGTCGGCTTAGGTCGACCGGCGGAGGGTGGTCTAATGTCAACTGCTGGTAGTGGTAGATGACTGTCCGCGGTGTGGCGGCTGATTGGATTCTGAGCGCAGAGAAGCAAAGAACAATTACACTACTTACCGGCTAGCGTAAATTGTTCTTGACTTGTGACGATTGTGAGTAACACGGTGTATGAATCGTGTGTGTCGGTATTTAGGTAGGTAGGACACGATGAAGAGCAATGCCGCCGATGATCGTACGGAGAGTGCAGATTTTTGTAGACTTGTGGTAAAGATGTGGGAATCTTGTGTAGCTTTTTTTCTTTTTTTTTAGGATGATTTTTAGCACTTTGGTATATCGATGCTATCGTGTGGAGAGCGGGGTCCGTATGATATGGGCCAATCTTGCGATCGAGTGGAGTGTCTTCTGGCTGATCTTCAACGAACGGTAGATGAAAGATACAAGGATCTTGATTTTAATGGCAGTGTCGAAGATTGTGTGAAGAGCGACTTCCAGGTGACCTGGACGATCGTTTGGTGTAGCAATATAACTATTTACGATGAATTTGTTGATGATCGAGTAATTGGTTTTCTGTTGATTTTGCCGTTACTGATTGTTTCCAAAGCGCCTTTTGTTTATTTGCTTCCTATATTGATTAATATTTTCCAATATTATTTGGCTCGTATGGACCAAATGTTGAGATATGGAGTATTCCCGGCTAGTTGCTCGTTATTATAAAGGTGTTGAACCCGAAAAAAAAGATAGATCGGATTGATATCATGTACCGTTCTTTATATCATGTACGTCTTACCTCGTTGAGGTCGGTAACAAGAAGGGAAATATTAAAAAAAGTACGGATGAGTGGGTTCCGAATAAGTCGAAGATATGCTATTGCAGCGCCATCTAAATTTTGCAACTAGATAAAATACAATAATTTCTACAGCTCTGTTACATTTTGATCTGAACAGTCTGGCCGATCCAGAAGAACGCAGATCCTTTTCACTGCGCCAAGTTTCGAGAAATTAGTCCCGTAAACGTTGCCTCAGGTCTTTTCTGTCTGAAATCATTTATGAAAAATCTGGTTGGTCCATACCAGAGCGATTTCAGACCGGAAAAGTCCACCATCGATTAAATATTCACACTATGGCAGATTATTGTTGACTTCAAGGCCAAATTAGCCAACATGGATAGGGACGACCTATACATGTCTAGTATTCACATTCGTGCCAACATCGTCAGGTTGTACCGGATGACTTTAGAGTATTTTCGCTGCTGCATCAAAGCCGGTAATGAATCAAGTGACATTTTCAATGTCAAGAAAGGTTTTACAGAAGGCGACTGGCTGTCATGTGTTTTTTTTTAAATTGCACTAGAAAGAATCGCCCAAAATTCAGTGCCCAATAAAAGAGGCATGCAAAATTAGTTTCATACGCAGATGACATTGTTGCGATTTTACGAACACCGGGAGCGGTCAATTAAGATCCCTTGAATATTTAAACGGAAGCGGCCAAAATGGTCTGATAGTAAACGAGAATAAAAAATCCTATCTTCAGGAAAGGATGCACATATCCAGAATCAGAACATCACCATTGGCAGTTATACGAGGGCGGGTCAATAAGTCAGTGACTTTTGGATTAAAACACAGATTTTTTGATAAAAAAATAATTTTATTTTTCAACGTAGTCTCCCTTGAGCTCTATACACTTTGTCCAACGCTTCTCCAATTTTTTTATCCCTTCCAAAAAAAATGATTTATCGAGGTCCTCAAAATGACGAGATGACTTCATCATTGGAGTCAAATCTTTTTCCACCAACCCATTTCTTCAGGTTTGGGAACAAGAAGTAGTCGCTCGGAGCCAAATCTGGAGAATAGGGTGGATGAGGGAGCAATTCATAGCCCAATTCATGGATTTTTGCCATGGCAACTGCACATGTGTGCACCCTTGCATTGTCTTGGTGGAAAAGAACTTTTTTCTTGGCCAAATGAGGTCGTTTTTTTTTCAAATCGTCATTGAATCGGTCCAATAAGTTGGCATAATATTCCCCATTGATTGTTCTTCCCTTTTGAAGGTAGTCAATGTGGATTATCCCGCGTGCATCCCAAAAAACAGTCGCCATAACTTTATTAGCTGACAAACCCACCTTGGCCTTCTTTGGCGCCGATTCACCCTTAGAAACCCACTGTTTTGACTGTTGTTTGTTCTCTGGTGTGTTGTGATGGATCCATGTTTCGTCCACGGTTACAAAACGGCGCAAAAACTCCTCCATATTGCGATTAAACAACGCCAAACCTGCCTGTGAAGTTGTTACACGATTGCGTTTGTGGTCGACTGTGAGCAAACGCGGCACCCATCTTGCGGAAAGCTTTCTCATGCCCAAGTGATCATTCAAAATTGAAACCACTGAGCCATGCGAGATCCCTACGGCTTCCACAATCTCTTGCACTTTCAATCTTCGGTCGGCCAACACCATATCGTGAATTTTGTCGATTGTTTCAACTGGGCGTCCAGGACGTTCGGCATCTTCAGTGCTTGTACGGCCACAACGAAATTCAGTAAACCACTTTTTTACCATTGAAATCGATGGTGCAGAGTCCCCATAGTATTTATCAAGCTTAGCCTTGGTCTCGGTAATGGTTTTTTTTCGCAAGAAATAATGCTTAATAAGCACACGAAATTCACTTTTTTCCATTTTCTCCTCAAATTAGTGAGTAGTCTGATAAAAATAGCTGTCAAACACAAACTAACTGATGCAGCAAGTTTAAATTTTGACAGGAGTCAACTGACAGATGCCTGTTGACAGGAGCAGTATTGCTGTTTCAGTAAAGAGGTCAGAAATTCAAAAAGTCACGGACTTGTTGATCTGACCTCGTAGCTTTGGCAAACTTAAGGACCTTGTCTGCCTTGGGTCCGCTGCAATAAGCAGCAACGACAGCAGCGCCGAAATTATACGTGGAATTACTCTTGGTAATCATAGATATTTTGGGCTTCGGAAGGAGTAAAAAGCCGTTTCTCATAAGATCAAACTGGTTTTACTGCGCGCAATTTTCGGTTAGTAGGCCTAAACCTGCACTGAAAAGGGCTAATCATATTGTTATCAAATTGTTGGCGCAGGTTAGAGAGTATTTTTGCAGTCAATAGGCTGGGCTATGGTGAGGTTCCATACATCAATACTTTCGTTCTACTAAGCCCTGGAAACTGTTCATGTATGCTCCTTATCAAGTTATCTCTAACTGTCTTAAAGAGCCTCGGATATTGGCCTTCTTGTGGAGCATTTTTAATTCCGTTTCCAAATTGGTGTATTTTCCTTTTTTTTTTGAATTGGTGAATTACTTTACGGGTTTAGGTTAAATGGTAACCTCAGATTAACAATAGAATTTGGGTCTTACCTGACCAACTTTCATTGATTGACTCGTCTTCATTACCTCTTTCTTTATTGTCCGAAGACGCCGTAACTTTATATCAGACCAAAAGTTCCTTGGAGGTACTAAGACAGAATACAGCACATCAGTTTCACCATTTCTGAAAGCTTTTGGACATCTGAGGCACTGATCTTTAGCAGTTAATGCATTTGCATAGGACTTGTCTGAGGTTGAACGATACGTGATCGGCAAAGGTTAAGACAAAATGTGGGATTGAAGCCACTGAACATTAAATCCCCTCGCAGTATTTCTCTTTTGCCGTCTGAGATATCCCTAGACATACATATGAATTTTGACTGTAGGTAGTAGTTCGAGTTTATATTGGCGGCACCAGTCGCTCAAGTCTAGTTGGGTGAGCCCAGCACCCGGTTTATTAGCTGTGAGTCAAGAAATGCTATATGCTTCCTACGAAACAAACTTCTTTTAACATCTCCAGTGGCTTCAATGATTTAAAATTTATGTTTCGCTCGATCAATCGTTCATTTAGCTTGAAGTCAATTAGTAGTTAGAAAAAGTAATTCTTCAAGATTTATACCACCTTTAAAATGTACTACGTTCCCATTTGTTTCTTCATATTTCTGTAGATAAAAACAATTTCTGGTAACACTTTAGAATATCATTTTTTAGTAATAATTAATGACTTGGTGATAAAGCAAATATTTTTAAATTATTTTCTATGCACCATTTCTCCAACTTCATCTAGTACAATGAAACGAAAAAGCGACATAAAGTGATCCCAAACTCCGCTGAAACGAATCCTTACACCCTTTTGCAACCACTCGATGGTATTCAAAACCGTGCGACAATACTTATAAATGACACTAATATTATTCAACACTGATGAAGTGTTCCTTACTTTACGATGTTGTATCGATATTTCTATTTTATTTTTTATTTATTTATTTCATCTACAAGCATACTTACATACTAACAGATGTTGGGAATCCATAATTGGTGTTATAATACGAGTAATAAAATATAAGAAATACATTTTTTAGTCTTAAATTTAAAAATTAAAAATATACATTAATTTATCTTTAAAATTTTGCCTTGACATAGAAATATAAAGTATTTATAAACGCCGTTGATAGCTAATATGTATAGCTCTTGAAATTGGCTCATTTTGACCATAATTAGTTCTATGACAATTTCTCTCAAATATTATATCATGCATATTACGTACGACGAGATCTCAAGGATTTTAGTCCAAGCAGCTGGCATCTTGCCTTGTACTTCGGAAAGAAGTCCCAGTTATTTTGTAAAAGATATATTTTGTAAAACACATTTGAAGCTTTTCAAGATGATCGAAATTTGTAAAGCCCGCTGGATTCGAAATCACTTCAGCATATTTCAAAACTGATCGAAATAAATAAAGTGCAAATAAAGTTCTTTGAATTTCGTTTTATAAAACCTCTGCAGCATTATATTCAATGTGGCATTTAAGGGAAGGTGTGATGTCAAATATTCCACCCAAGTCTTTAATTTCTCTTACGTGGTTCAGCGGAATTGAATCAATCGAATAATTAAATTCTACTTATAGAAGCTGAGAATCTAATAAAATGTAAATTACATTTCACTTTTTTATATTTAATTGAAGCCAGTTGGAATTGCACCAATAAATTATATATATTGTTATATTGTCTAAATCCAATTGATTTTGAGTACAATCATCATTGCATTTTATTGAAGACAGAAGTACTCGTAGTAAGCCATCTGGATTGAGAACACATTAACTATTCCTGACAACTGAAACTATGTCATTAATAAAAATAATAAAAAGTAATGGGCCTAAATGGCTTCCTTGGGGTACATCTGAAACGCATTTTAATGGCTCTGAAATCTGATTTCCGTACTCGTTGAGTACGATCAGTGAGAAAAGACGATATCTAGCGTAGGATTTCGGAGTGAAACACTAGGAATTCCAGTTTTGCTAGAAGAATTGAATGGTTGAGCGCCATTTTGTTACAGTAAACCAATGCGGGGTTTTTGTCTGGTGGACTGCCTTAGGCAATGCAGACAACTGCAGCAATCTAAGCAGAGATCAAAGAGCAGCCTGCCCATGCATAAGCGGAGCCCTACGTTCTACTCCCTCTGTGGGATTAGACATTTTGTTTCACTTGACACCCCTCGATATCTTCAGCAGAAAAGTAGCTGCGACTGCGGCTATTCGCCTTAAAATGACTACATAGTGGACAAATAATTTATATGCCCACGCTAGTATTCTTAATATGTATATTAGGAATCCTCACAGAGAACATCGATTACACCATACCTGAACTTTGGTTTGCTAAAGACTTCCATGTAAGGTTCACGTCTAGGTCCTTCTGTAAGGAAGATACTTTCATGGAGGACAAGTCAACTCACTTCTTCACAGATGGATTCAAACCCGATAGCGGGGTTAGTGGCGGTGTTTTCTCAGATAAGTTTAATCTAAGTCTCTCTTTCCGTCTTCCAAATGACTGTAGCGTGTACCAGGCGAAAATTTTGGCGATTCAGGAAGCTCTGTTCTGGCTGACGAAAAACGTGATATCAGGCCGCTATGAAGTCCCTGGATTCTGTCTCATTAAATTCTAGAACCGGCCTTGAATGCCGATTATCTCTTACGGAGATGGCAGAGCAGTTAAACCGTCACTTTTGCTGGGTGCCGGGCTACAGAGACATTCCAGGGAATTGTTGGGCCGACGTACTTGCCAAAATTGGAACTACTCTAGCTATTCTAGCGCAAAAGGATTGCATAGGTATACCAATCGCTATGTGCAAATTAATATTAGGCTGGATGCCAATACAACAACAGGCTTTAGGTGGACTGTTGGACCAACATGTGTAGCGACCAAACAGATCTGGCCAATGCTGGATCTGAATAGCTTTAAGAGTCTAATCCTTCTAAATAGGAAACATATCGGCGCCATCATTGATGTTATCACTGGGCACTGCCTTATAGGCAAGCATGCAGGAAGGCTTGGCGCTTTCACAAACGAATTCTGTAGAATATGCATGGACGAGGAGGAAGAGGAGACCATCCTCCACTTACTCTATACATGTCCAGATCTCTCCCAGAGAAGAAAACTTTACTTGGGAGCTTTCTTCTACAATGACCTAAACGATCTAAAGAATATAGACGTAAACGTTTTATCATGAGCTCAAACTGGTTACATGAGTATGAGGATCATATATCTAAGTGGCATCACAATGGGCCAATAGTCGAAGTGGGTTTGTCTTTCCAACAGCCACTTTTACCTATCTACCCAAAGTAGATCGACCATAAACAAACCCATGCTGGACTTGAAACAAACATTCCACTTTCAAAAACTCGAGCACAACTATTTGTGATTACCTTTATAAATTGAAAAGTAAAGAGAACTTCTTATAACTTAGTTGAAGAGAGATAATATTTATGAGGCAAGGATATATATTTAGGTCTTCCGTGTTTAGGAGAACGAAATACCGAAATAACGAAACACATTTTGCGTTTTGAGTATTATATATAATACGATTTACTATTCCGTTTATTATCGCGTACATGTCTATTATATAAGCTACGCAGCTACGCAGCTTTATGAATTTCTCATTATCTTCTTGACTATTACATTTTTTTGAATATTTTAAAGGCACTATTTTTTACATTTTATAAATGGTGAAGTAGGTCGGGCACAATGAGACATGGGAGAGGAACAAAAAGGAGACAGACTCGGATTAGGGAATAAAAAGAGATGGGGTAATGCGCGTGGTGGGGCACTTACTCCAGCGAAATGAACGCAGAGCGGTAAAGGGAGCATTTGCCATTTATCAAGTTTATATAGTCTGCTGAAGTAATCGAGGTTATAAAGAAGTGAGAAATATCCCCTCAAAAAAATCCTTAATAATGAAAAATGGATTTTTTTTTATCAAAGAACAGTTTTTCTAAAATACTTCTGATCTAGGATTAGCATCCTCATTTTAACTATTTATCGAGCTTCATAAATTTTCACTTCTATAGCCTACGAGTAGTTTTCTAAGCTGATCATTTTTTAAATTCACTTCTATAACGGCATTTAATGATGTTTCATGCAACACCTTCTTTACTAGATCAAACAATATTTGGAATAGTATCAATCCCACTGAGTCTCAACCAATAAGGAACTACAAATAGCACGATTTCCCGTCAGCTGATTCCAGTGCAGCACTCCAAGCTGGTTGATGTCGCCTTCAGGAGTAGGAGTAGGCGTCCCTCAGGAGTAGAATATAATACTCTTTGGGACGTTAATTTGCTCAACTCTGCCCAGCCATCTCCGACAGGTGGGCAGTGAACGGCTGACTAGGCCGGTATCGCTGTACAGTCGGTATTGTTTGTGGTTGGATCTCCTCCTCTATTTCCCGTCAATATAAACCAGACCGAAAGTTACACGCAGCATCTTTCTTTGGAAATGGCTAAGTGCTTCTTCATCTGATATCGTCAATGTCCAAGCCTCACCGCCACAGAGTAGGACCTGTATGACAAGGGTCTTGTCAGTCTGGCGAGAGGGAGATTTGTTACTACATTGCCTCCTGAGCCCAAAGAGATAACGACTATGTGCTTTGAGATGTCCTCATTTATCGTCAGATCGATTTTGGCCGTTTCTGCCCAACATTACGTGGTATAGCTCGTCCCAATGTGGCTTTGAAATCGACAAAGAGATGGCGAGTACCGATCTGAAATTCCCGGCTCTTTCCAGGATCTGCCGTATTATGAATAATTACTGATCGTGGACTTTCCTGGTGTGAAACCCAACTAGCAGAATTATTCCGCTATAGTTGTCGCAGTCAAAGGCTCTCATTCCTTGTGGATCGGACCCACGATGCTGAGATTCCATTCTTCGCACATGCTTTTGTTTGCCCGTGTGTTAAAGATCAGCTGATGCATACTCCAAACCATATCATATGCAACTGCTTAAAATAGATCAGTAGACGGTAACTTTGTCTAGATCAGGGGAATATAATTATCCGTCGTCTTCATTCAGGTTGAATGGTTTATTCTGGCTGACATCTGTATTTTGACCATCCATCATCAATCAATTAAATTTTTTTCATTATTCTCCTTATAAAGACATAATAACTTAGTTACTAAAAAATTCCGAATACAGAGAATAGTTTGTGGCATTTAAACTTTTCGAATAAAATATTTGTTAATATGTATGTATAAGATTTTCTCATAGACACTGCTTTAAGTTTACAAAGTGGTTAGATGTTGATCTATTGTACAATGATTACAATACTAGATGGAGTGAAAAATGACCTCCTTAGGAATTAAACTTTTTTTTTTAATGTTTTTTTATATTATTCAATGTAGTCCCCTTATAGTTTGATACACTTATTCTAGCGATTTTCCAACTTTCTTGATCCTGTCGGAAAAGTAATTTTCCGGAAGGTCTGCAAAATACTCCTCCGTGGCGTCGATGACTTCCTCGCGTGAACTGAATTTTTTATTGATAAACCATCTTTTGAGGTTTGGGAAGAGATAATAGCCCGAGGGATCCAAATCCAGTTACCAATCGACGCCAAAAGTCCGCCCGATTGCGTATCAGAAAGTCAAAACACTCTTTCGAAGTGCTCTCGCCTTCGTGTTTTGGTCATTCGCGGCACCCAGCGGCAAGATAACTTTTTCATATGCAGAATATTGCCCAAAATATGGCGTGACGCTCAGTACTAATCTTTGTGGTATCTGCTAGCTCGCGCACCTTCACTTTCCGGTCAGCTAACACCATTTCATATATTTTTTTGACATTGTCTTCTGTAACCGCATCGGAGGGCCTGCCGCTGCGGACTTGATCGGTAGTTGAGTTGCGGTCACCACGAAACTCTCGAAACCATTTTTTGAGGATGTAATCTGCCGGATCAATAGCCCCATAATATTTATCCAACTTTTCTTCTGTTTCCTTCGCCGTTTTGCCTCTCAAAAAATAATGTTTTATGGTGCCAAACACGTCAACAATAATCAGCTGTCAAAACAAAACTAAAGACAGTATCGCACTGAAATTTGGCATGTCTGCCTATATATGAACGGACTTCAAGGCACCATAACCTTTTTTGCAGTAACAGCGCATTCTGGCCGCCAAGGAGGTTACTTTTCACTCCATCTAGTATAATTGAAATTTTCTACGTTTCAGTTTCAAAAAGTTTGCACAGTAGAGGACCACTCTAAACCAGAATCCGTGTATGTAGTGTTACATAAAAAGTGTCTTGTGCATGATACATAACATCTAAATTTGAAATGACCTTCGTTCCAAGACTAAACTACATTAGTTTTGTTTTCTGACTAATGATGGGTTTATGATCTGCAAAACAAGTCCGCAACAGGTTAACATTGTGTTTTATTTCACTTCCTAGATTTAAACGACGGTTGCAAGGTCATCTGCAAAAGATTTGATTTTTCTCATAAGCGGCTATGCAATGCTGGAGTTTATATACATATATCAAAAGTAGAATGGGACCAAGGGCTAATCCTTCAGGTACACCAAGGTTGACGTTGTTTATTGTTACCTTTTGAACGCTATTTTTGAGATACGAAAACCAATACTTTGAAGCTTATGCAAAAGAATGCTGTGGTTTACCAAATCAAAAGTGCATAATGGAACAGAAATCCAGAAAAGCATCTTCGGTAGAGAAGCCAGTCCTAAAGTGAAATTGCAATAGATTAAGAAAATTGATTTTCTGTCAGAATTGCAGGTTTCACAACTGGACCGAACTTCCTTCTTAATGTGTATATTCTTTTAAAACGGTTTCTTAAGCTGCCATTTTGTGGATGTTTCCATAGCTGTTTACGTAATTTATGTTAAAGTTTTATATTTTTAAGTAAAAAGCGATTTATCCAAAGCTTTAATCTTGTCTCAGTTCTTTTTTGAAAGACATCGCCGTTATACAGTCTACTCTACTACTAGTTACCCATCTTTGCAGGCTTCCATTCTGGATTCCATACTTCCTCTGAAGTTCTAAGTGAATGTTATTTAAATCTTAGTTCTTGTGCCGATCAGATATAATCTTAAGTTAGTTACCTTCGTACTCAGAAACTTAATTTTGTGTTGTTATGTCTCAATGAATTAATTGAATCCCATTGATGACCACCAGATCCATTTGCTGTTGCTAACTAAGAAAATATTTAAAGAAGGTTATGAAGAATACATTTCTGCATTAAAAAGGTCGTTCATTGTTTTATAATATAACTGTTTACATATGGAAATATAGTTATTCCGACGGCAGAACGTACAAAGACAGAGAGAGCCACATCTAACAAAATGTTGATGCCAGTGGCTCACTATGCGGTATGAGCCCTAATGGTGAAATGGTCCTGGGTCACTATCTACATCTCGCATTAATGCTATCAGTCAACCTGTTCTCAGAACATGTTGAAATATGTACCCCAAACGAAATTGTCACTCCATTTACTGTGAATGGGCGTAAAAATCATTTCGGGGAATTGATTAGCGCCCTCGGTTAGGACTTCCATTGAGAGTTGGGTTTCGCGTACGAGTATGCAAAACTGCAGGTGGCATGACTATCCAAGATGGCGACGGACTAAACAATTTTTTCCGACGTCTATAAGAGATCAGCGATTTACCTATTGGCCCTCATTAGGACAGACTCTAAACTGTTTATTGGCGGTGTAACGCGACACTAAAGTAAAGTTTGCTAGTCATAAGTGTCAGAAGGAGTTGGGCCTTACTTTCGTTGGGCCTCTATTCTGAAAAATGGGGCATAAAGGCCATTTGAAACAGTAAATTGTAAAAATTATATTTTTTGACATCTGATTTAACATCCTCATTAGTAATCTCTTACAAATTGTTCAACTACTAGAACACTCCTTTAAGTGAAATGTGTAAGACGGCACCTCTGGCAAGACTATCTGCTGCTGCTGGCGCTATGCTCTGATGAGATACATTTATTTATCTCTGGAGGGAAATTTTTTTTCGTATCTTGTCAGTGCAGCTTATTCGTCTTAGCTCGGTTCGCAAATAGTGTCTCCATGGTCGTGGCAATGGCGGGGGTGGATGTACATACGGATAGATAGGTACGAGTGTATTTACGAAGGTATCTATGCATCTGTATGTACTTCACGCTCTAAACTAGTAACTATCGTTAGAGTAGTAAGTCTGTTTTTTTATTTTACTTCGTTTCTTGTGGAAAACGCATCGTGGGTAGAACCAAATGAAGCCAATGCCTGAGCTCCATGAGATGGCTGCTTGTATCCGTGGTTCAGTGGATCTATCCTCCCATCAGCATATGGAAACGTTTCGCCGTTGCTAAACTAACCATATCGACATCAATAAATCATCCAATAACGATATTTTCTTCTCACATTTTTTTTCGTTTTCTTTTCATTTTTATTTTTTTGCCCGTGCTCAACTATGATAAAAATATCTTCAATCCTTTATCGCTGCAGGATTCCGTATCTATGGCTATGTGGGAGGGTAACCCTACGAACGTGTGGTTTTCTATGGCAATGGGAAGTATGTTTTTTTATTTCTTTGAGTTCTCTGCGTCAAAGTTTTCGTTTTGCGGGTAAGAGATTTCGAAAGTTTTCCAATTGAATGAGAGGTGGGGTTGGTGGTTAGAATGGTGGTTGGAAAGAATAGTTGCCGAATTAGCATATGTGCGGCGGTATCCGTATCTTTTGCATGTGTAAGGATCTCTCAAGAATGCTGAACATTTAAAGTGTCATTACACTTGAAATGTTCGATTTGAAGCGTAATACGATCAGAGCTAATTCTGTAGCATCGAACGAATGGATATACAAGAGTACACTATGTCGCACATTACTTTCAAGATTTTGTTGAAGGTTTCGCCAGTTGTAGAGGGGTGAAGTTATATTTGCTGTCGAATAACGACACGTAAAATGCGATCGAATGCGACCGTAGAGAGCAACGACTGGAAAATTGGCAATTTGACAGCAAAAAATAAAAAAGGCATCATTGGGTATGGTGTAATACTGAATGAGGGAAATCTTCCGCAATAAATTTTATTACGGAGTAGCATATGAATGTGTTATGGTAGACACAATACGTTTCTTTTTTTTTTTTTAAAAAAAAAAAAAGTTGGCTCTTTAAGGTTTAAAAAAGGAAAAGAAAAGCGGAATACATACCGTATTCCCCCGATAGTATTCAACAAGATGATTAATTTTTTGGACAAGAACAACTATTGTTCTGACTGCAGTTCTGGGAGTTGGTGTTAGAGTATTAGTATATTATGTTATTTAGACTAGGTGAATACTATTAGCATACCCAAAGTAAGATTTAGCACCAGCCTTCATCTTCTTTTCCTTCACACTTCCATTGGTGACTCATCTTATTAAAAATAGTCATACCTATCAGAATCAAGAAAGAGAAAGTGGCATTTTAACTTAACCTCATCATCAAAACGGATATTTATAAGAGCTCGTTTTAAAGTAACCCCAGTAGCAGAGAGGAGCGGTAGTATGTCATTATACTTGCTAAAGATGAAAGAAGTACAACGAGCCTCACGATGATAGATGTCGCTACTATGAGCTTGCTTACATTGAGCTCAGTTTTCCGCGCGAAGTTCTTTCCAAAAAAAAATTGTTTTGCTATGCGATTTGAGCCTTTTGATTTCACAAATGATGACCGAAAATATAGGTTATCACTATTCCCAGTTTTATCAAAGTTCTCTGAGCAGTCTTGATGTGCACACTGGTGAATATTAGTCGTGGACGTGATACGCGCTTTTCGATAAGAAAATGATAAATTCAGTAGAAAATCTGACATCAAGAGTGCAACAGCTTGACTAAGCTGCTTGTAGTTAGTTTGCTATCTTAAAGGATTATGGACTTCCTTTAGAAGGCATAATGCTTCTGAAGGTTAAATTCGGTAAACCCAAAATCATCAGTTTTCACACCAATGATGAAAGTAATGCATTTCCAAAACCTTCAAAGTATCACCTATTTTGACGTAGCGGGTGATAGAATAGTAGGCACTTCATCGCTGAAGCTCTTAATTGTACAATTTTCTAGTTCTTTGTTTGAGTGCTCTGTTTCGACAGAAAAAAAAAATCTCCTTTGAGAAGAGTAAACATCTTATGCCCCACCGAATAAACAAGAAAACCCCTGTTTTTGGTAAGTTGTCCAAAATGTTATCATTTTAAAGACTAAGATGCTACTGTTTTAGTTAGATATTGAAACTGTTATGATGTTTACGATTGCGGCACCTATTAAATTTCATTCACTATTCACAACATACATCGAGAAGGTGCAGGTCGACATGCAAGAAAAAGTACGTTAGCTATAAATAAGCTGGGGTGAGCTAAAACACATATCCAGAAACACATATCTAAGTGGAAGACTTAGACTCCAAACTGGGATACAGGACGTAAGTAGTAAGTAAAAATTGGAAACGGAAGTCACTTTTAACAATAGAAAGCTTAAACTGGTTTACCACAACAAACTGAGATCAAGCTTAATAGCTTGAGACGAAGTCACGATCTTTACGACATTAAATAATATTTAGCATAACTAAGAAAGGGAAGCAATATTCAAATTCAATTGTTAGTTAGTTTTAGTTTTAAATGCATTTTATTATCTTAATCATTAACTCTTACATACTAACAAAAAATGCTTAAATGCTAGCTTAAAATTACTTAACAATCTTATACTAACTTACTGGCCCCACACAGGCACTCTAAGCTACTCTAAATTCTTATATCTATGTCTTTCGACTTTGTTTACATTTTATACTTATATATACTTATTTTCTATGCTTAAGGCTAAGAAAAGAATTTGACAAAAAACTTAGCATATGGACATATTTTTTATAAAAACTTAACATCTAGCTTAAAATAAACCTTAGTCTACCTAACCTACCTACACAATACACACATATATACACATAGACACTATTCACAATGACATACATATACTAGTATATACCTATGTATATACTAATATATATATGTATTTCTTAAATACTAACCTAAACCTATGCAAGCTGGCCATTGCTATTCACAATGCAAATGGATTGGTCAGCTCTGCCCCATTAGTGAGGCTGGTCCGTAATTGACGGAAACGACGACGAAACATCTTCTCCATCATTCAACCACCAGAAATGCTGGTGCTGCCGAACGACATCCCTCTTATCGCGGTTCCCCACCACCCTACTGAACCTGAGACGATCCACACTGCCCTGTGCGACGTCTCTGTTGTAGTTGAGTCGCCTGTCCCCAGCTTTTCGAGCGACATGGAAGATTAACGGAACCGCTGATCTATCCTGGATCAACCCTATCTGATCTAGGTAGAGGAATGCTTCCGGTGGAACGAAGCCGTCAGAGCGCACACTCTCGTGGTAAAGGTAATTGGGGTAGTAAGCCCCAGATATCAGGTTATTCGTCGAGGCCATTGCTCTTGCAATGTGCCTTCGAGTCAGCTTAATTACGAAGTTGTCCACTCGTATTAGGTTCGCTCTGTTGTAAAGGACCTCATTACGATAAAATTTTTTGTACTCCGACTCTGGTGTTCTGTACAAGCGAAGGCAAGCCCTAAGGCAAGCCCTCTCAAACACCCGAATCTTTTCCATTAAGCTTGCTCGTACATTGAACCACACGGGGCACCCGAATACCAGCATGGGCCTGATAAGGGCCATGTAGCAGATTACCTTTACCCTCGCATCGAGTTGGCTGCTATAAAACAGTCTCTTTGTAAGGGCAAAAGCGCCTTTAGCTCTGGCCAGAGCAGCATCTACATTTTTATCAAAATACAGAAACCGATCTAGCCAGATCCCAAGGTATTTGACTACATTCCGACAGGCAAGAGGCTGTCCGTGTTGTCCAATGATCGAGAACTTACGATAATTTTTCCTGGTATCCCTAGAGGCTCCAGACAACGGCGTCCTAAAGAGAATGGTTTCCGACTTCTGAAAGTTGATTTTCAACTTCCAGTCATCGCAAAATCGTCTTATCTTATCGAAGTCACACTGCAAGAGAGTATTAATGACCTCGATTTTTGGACCTGTTCTGTACGCTACCAAATCGTCTGCGTACGCAATAGTATGGGGAAGTGAACCTATCAAGTCGCTTGTATAAATGTTGAATAGGATCGGCGAATTGACCGCGCCTTGCTGAAGACCATTTTTAATTTGAAATATTCCAACAGAAGTCACATCGCCATTTTTCACGATGAACTGTCTGTTGGTTAGCATATTAAAAAGAATATACAAGAGTGGTTTACTGATCCCCAGCCTAGTCAGCTTATAGAAAAGACCCTCTAACCATACAGTGTCGAAGGCCTTCTCCAAGTCAACAAGGCAGGCAACAGTGCATTGGTTTTTACCTTTATTCCATTGGATATCGGACACCAGTTTAGACGAGGCATGTGAGATATCATATCCCGCCTTAAAACCGAATTGATTATCCGGAACTATATGTTTGTCCTCAACCCACCTAGACAGAGCTCTATTGATTACTTTTTCAAACACCTTACTGATATTCGGAAGGAGACTTATCGACCGGAGATTCGCCGGATTGGATATATCCTTTCCCTTTTTAGGGATAGGTTGCACCACCGCCGTTTTCCAATGCGCTGGATAATGTGCATTATTCATTGCATTATTAAACAGGGTGGTGTAAATGTCCACCGCATCTAGAGGAAGATGTCGAAGCACGATGTTCGGAATACCATCGGTCCCCACTGATTTCTTAGCCCTGATTGTGTCGAAGATCTCATGGAGCTCTTCCTTCGAAATGAACGGAGGCAGGTCACCCTCTCTGGTAATGACATTATTTGCCATATTTTCGTCGCTGAACCGGGTGTACCCAGAGCCCTCGGATCGCCAGTTCTCTACTTCGTTTCGAATGTAGAAGTCGTGCACCAAGACGCGATTGTCCAGGTCATAATTAGGGCCAATGGTATCAGTGGCCTTGTATATTTCCTGGAAAGTCGCCCCTATGGCCTCAACCTTCTCCTGTGGATCCTCGATCACAAAGAAGTCGTCATCATCAGCGGCCTCATTTGGATCAATACCTGCTATTGTCAGTAACCGTTCGTTGTCTGTTGTCCGCGCTATTTTAAGACACTGAAGGTCGTTTTGATTTTTTCTCCGAAATAGTTTATTTATTTGCGGGAACATATTCGGGTTGATGGTGTTTACAGCCCGAACCCTGTTGTTCCAATACAAACTTACAGAAATTCTGTAATTCTCTTTTATTAACGTTTGAATATTTTTAATCGATGCCTTCAGTGTCCTAATCTCCGGGTCTTGTCTGTCCGTAAACTGTCTGTACAAGTTTTTGAGTCTTGACAGAAGTCTACTTTTCTGTCGGTGCAGTGCGTCAATAGTAGGATTGCGGAACAGGTCTTCGTTAGTCGTATGTCGATACCGCGGTATTGTAGCGGCCATAGTTTGTTTAATTGTCTCGTCCATTTGTTTTAGGTAATTGTCGATCTCCTCGTTTGACAAATTCCTATTGGACGGTGGGTGGAGCGTGTTCGAGGAGAGTGCTCTTGTCAAGGTTGCGGAGAAGCGTGTCCATCGAGTCTTACTGTAGTTGTAAGAATATCTTTGGACAAACTCCTCCAATTCCGCAATTTCGTTGGGAACTGTAATTTCGGTGCTAAAACCGCAATGGTCACTGTCATACACGAATGTGCGCAGACAGTTTAGCGTTTGTAAATTCGTATCTGTCAGTCGTATACGTTCGTCGTACAGCATTAGATCCAAATAAGATCCGCCTCTGGGAAACGACGGGTTATTCGTCGCTTTAAGACCGAGTCTGTACATGACATCGTGCTGACCCCACCAATCGAGTAGTAGGTTCCCTCTAGTATTTGGCAAATTATTTCCCCAATCTCTGTGTTTAGCGTTGAAGTCCCCGCCGATTATAAAATAATTCTCTCCCGATTCCAGCCTCAGAAGTCAAAAAAGCGTGTCGAGCTCTGTAATGAATAAAGTGGATTGTGATGTCTCAGGTGCATAAACAGAGGCCAAGTACAGCCGCTTTCCACTGCGGAGGGGGATGTAAATGACCACTGCCTCCAACACCCGGAACCTACGCAACACTCCCTTGTACACTCTGTGAAATTTTATACCTTGTTTAATGAAGATCGCGACACCGCCTCCACGTTCGGATCCGGGCCGGTTTCTTCTTCTAACAATATAATTATTGTACTCCAGTTTGTGCTTATCGGTTAGCTTGGTTTCGCTAGCGAAAAGTACATCAGGAGTTTGGTCTTGTAGTAATTTAAACATCGCGGCTCTTCGCTCGATCCTAATCAGTGAATTAACATTCACCGCAAGGACCTTCAAAGTTTGCTCCACCATGTGCGTACCCATTACGACATGTGTTGCGTTAGGCCCGGCAGCAGCGCGTAGATCTGGTCCATCCGCTTGGCCTGTTCTTGCACCTGCTTTTGCAGCTGAGCCATCTGCCTTTGGATTGCGAGCAAGATGGCCAGCATGTTAGGTGCAGCTTCCGTTGTTCTCGGCATTGGCGCCGGAGAAGCAACAGTCGTTTGTTGTACCGTAGCCCCCGTACCTGACGCCATTTGGGCGTAGGAAATTTGGGGCGTGACGGCTGGTGTTTGAAACCTCACAGGTGAACGTTTGACCTCCACCTTCTGCTGTCGAGTCAGTTTTGCTTTTTTGATGTCAGCGAACTTAGGACAACCCCGATAGTTTGCGGTGTGTCCCACGTTCCCACATAACACGCACGAGAGCTGCGCCCTATCGGATTCTCCGTCCCTACCCAGAGCACACTCCTCGGAACTGTGGTTCTTTGCGCACTTCACGCATCGAGGCTGAATTTGGCAGTTCGACGCGGCGTGTCCGAACCTCTGGCAGCGAACGCATTGTATAACGCCTTCGCTCCTTTTTAATTTTTCCCAGTGAACCACCTGGTAGTCTAGGACCTTGATACTCCTTAGACTATCCAGACGGCTTTCGGGACTGAGCTGCACCAGGAAGAACGGCAGACTCCGTTTCTCCCTCCTGGCTCTAGCTGTGGTAAATGGCTTTACCCCCACAAACTTGAGTCCTTCGCACTCCTTCTCTTTGAGCAGTGCAAGGATCTCCTCAGGATCAGAAGACGGTTCCAACCCCTTCAGCAGCATCGATTGCCGCTTTTCACACTTCGGTGTGAATGAGAAATGCTCCGTCGTCGTTTCCTTTAGGAGCTCTTTAACTTTCGCGTAGCCCTCCACTGTATTACAGTGGATGGCATGGCGATCATTCCCCAATCTCTTAATATTAAAGTTATTACCAATGACCAGCCTGCACAGGTCCTTGGTAGCATTTACCTCTAGTTTATAGGTGTTGATAGGAGGCACCTTCTCCTTCTTCTTCTTCTGCTGCTGCTGCTGCTGTTGTTGTTGTTGTTGTTGTTGTTGTTGTTGTTGTTGTTGTTGTTGTTGTTGTTGTTGTTGTTGTTGTTGCTGTTGTTGTTGTTGTTGTTGTTGTTGTTGTTGTTGTTGTTGTTGTTGTTGTTGTTGTTGTTGTTGTTTCTGCTGCTGCTGCTGTTTTTGCTGTTGCCGTTTTTGTGGCTGCTGCTGTTTTAGCTGTTGCCGGTGTTGTGACTGTTGTTGTTGTGTCTGCTTTTGAGCAAGCTGCTGTTGTTGGGATTGCTCCTGCTCTTCCCTCTTCCTTCTTACCATTTGCCTTTCTTTTATGGCCAGCACTCTTTCTTGTAGCATTTTGATGCTGCTACTTATTGCCTCCATTTCTTCCTCTTCATCATCAGATTCGCTTGCTGCCAATGAAGCGAAGTTGTTTACCGTTGATAGGGTGGGTCGTTTTATCAAGTTGGAAGTTGGAAGCTTCCTCCTTCTCTTTGTTTTCGGCGTTTGGCTCGAACTACTCGACGCCTCACCTGACACTTCAGCAGGTCCCGCTATAGGCATAGCGGACCGCTCGTCACAATCCATCACGTGATAAACAACACGTTACCACCGCTTTAACTTTATTGTTTTTTTTTTTTTTTTTTGTGTTTACTTTTAAAAATAAAAAGTCGATGCAACTTTTCCGGGAATCGAACCCACGACCCCTGTTTTGTCGGTCGGACACCACTGCTACTGCGCCACCGAAGCACTTGGCCAAAAAGTTTTTAATTGTTTTTTTTAATTATTATATCACTTGCAAAGAAGCCGAAACACATCCGTCCTCTATCGAGGTCTATGTGAAAAATTGGCTGAAAAATTCAATTGTATCAAGGCCAAAGTCTCACTCGCTGATCTCCCTGAGGCTATAAGAAGTGATCTCCTTAACAGCAGTATATTTGAACAATTTGGCATGAGGAGCGAATACTTAACTAAGCATCGAAGCTCCGATCTTCAAGAAAGAAAAACTTCTGAATTTCTTGAGCCATAAGGGCCAATATTAGTGTGGTTTCAGACTTTGTAAGTTGACATTCGATCAAATATTCACACTACAGGGGAACTTGAAGGCAAGAAGAATATGCCAAATGCGACTCCTTTGAATTTATGGCTAACTATCCAATGGCAGAAGGTTTCGAAAGACTGCACAACTTCTAACATTTGCAGATAAAGTTCAGAGAATTTGGCATTTATAGCTCTTGAGGTAAAATCATCAAAAACGGGCCTGACGTTCTGCTTTGAAAGCAGAAGAAAATATCATCATTAGAGAGAACTAACTATCTACCATCGACATGAACGGGAATCAAACTTTTTTCAACTGCTGTTACTATGGACTAAGTGTCTCTCGACAAACAAAGGAGTTTCATCTACTTCAACATGTTAAACAGCTTAGAGGCATAGACTCTCTCCAGATCAAATCAAAATTCTACATTTTACTACCAAAACGTAAGAGGCTAGTTCATCTAAGAAATGTCTATTCATTTATCGTATAAGACTGTGGTCTATGCTAAGTAAGTGGCTTCCCTAATTCCATCGGCAGGCAACTAGACCTAATTTTCACTAGCGATGCCATCAACGCCACAGTAATGTTTTGTCCCTTAACGCTATCAACTATCGATAACTTTCACCCCCCCTCTTCTTCTCTCATTTTGCCATAACTCTCCACCACAATCCACTTCTTCCCTTACTCACTCTTCGTACAACTACCATAAAGCTAGTGTTCTCAAAATTAATAATCTCAGCAAATCTACTTATGATTTTACCTAACCATTTTTACAGTGAAATATTTAATTCCATATCTCTTTACGCCCCCTTTTCTCGGCATAAAACATCATCTACTTCCCCTGCCTGGTATAGCAGAAGAAAAGAAGCTGTATGCAAACCACCCAGTCAACATGGATTTCTGAAATGTAGATCAACTATTGTACTACAAGCTTGGTTAGATTCGTATCCTTTGCGCTTTCAGCCCTAGAAAGAAACCGAAATCGATGTTATTGCTACAGATTTTGCTAAGGCCTTCGATATAATATTATATTAATTGACCCTTTTCAAATTGTCTTCCTTCTGTTTTCACCCCATACTAATAAAATGGATATCTTCTTATCTGGAGAACCGTTATTATAGCGTTCGTTTTAGGTGAGCCTTCTTAACCCCGTTTTTAGCTACTTCTGGTATCCCACGAGGCAGCCATCTAGGTCCCCACTTTTTCATTTTAACTGAAAACGATCTTGAGAGGATTATTAAACACTGCTCCCTATTCATTTACGCTGAAGGCACTAAGTTCTCCAAAACTATTTCATCACCCCAAGACTCTGTTCTCCATCAAGAAGACCTCTTGGTGCCTAAAAAATTGCTCAGAGATTAATGTCTCCAAATGTCAACCTATGACTTTGTCACGTAAGTGAAATCAATCTCCTCCTCGATTTTATTTTCTGTTGCCAATCTGTAACCCAGGTTCAATCCTTTCGCGACTTTGGCACATTATACGATAGGGAATTAAAAAAATTAAGCCGCTCGCATATTGATGAGATAATCCTTAAAGCCAACTCATCACTTCGTTTTATCAAACGATGGTCTAAAGAATTTTGCAACCCTTATGTGACAAGGTCACTTTACATTAATCTTATCCGGCCCCTTTTCGAATATGCCAGCCAATTATGGTTTTCTTTTCAAGGAGTTTGTACATATGTATATTCCGACTCGACAACATTCAACGTCGTTTACTTCGATTTGCCCTTCGAGAACTATGGTATACTGGGATGACCCCTTTATCTTACCTAGTTATCGTGACCCCCTCAAACTTCTTAACTTGAATATCCTCGAAAAACGCAGAGACGTAGCTGACATACTCTTCATTCATCGACTGCTTTCTGGTTCCGCGGATTGCGTCCCCCTTTACCATTCTAATTTCTTCAACTCTAACCCTCGTAATTTATGCTGTCCTCGTCTCTTCTATATTCCAACCCATCGCACCTTTTATGGTTCCAACAAGCTAATCTCCCGCATGCTCCGTAAGGTCAACTCAAACCGCCCTTTTTTTATTTTAACCTCAGCACTACTCGTCTCGAACTTGATCTCCCTCATAATTCTCTATTTCCTAACCCTTAATTTTTGTTAGTTTTTAAGTCCTAATTTAAGATGGTATTAAGCCAAATAAATGGGGCGTTAGCCCCCATCAAAATTAAAAATTAACCTCAGAGCGAAGTTTGTAGCACAATTTGTAACTCATACATGCGAGTAAGTACGAGTATATGCTATTTAGAATTAGCTGTGTGAAGTTTGGACTCCACATGGTGGAATTTTATTAAGTACATTACTACTGAATTCCTGGCTTTGTAAACTTAAATAACCATTCGATGAAATGTCAGAAACAAAGTTTCTGATATCGGTGACAGTCTCATTTCAGTTAAGAAGCTCGAATTTTCTTGAAAGTCCTATAAACTACGGCTTTTTTGTTCATTTGTTTGGAGCATGGAACCATTATTCGTTACTTTTTTTTTTTTTTTTTTTTTTTTTTATTTATTTTCATTATTTCATTTTATAAATTTAATACAATATATTACAATTATTATATTTGGTATAGTTAGGGACATTCTATTGACCAAGGCCAAGTCGCGAATGTACCATTATTGTTCAACAAAAAATAGGTTATTTAAACATTGATGGGGAAAATGTATGTAAAAATAAACAAATGCAATAGAAAGCTAAGTGTAACAATTTAAGAATTATGTGTAAAAAGAAAGAATTGTAAAATTATTAACTAAATAAGAAATTGATCTACTGTACAATGATCGTAAGCAAAAAGCCAAGCTATGACATTTTTTAAGAACAAAGATTGCCTTCTTTCGCATCTAATACTTTCCGGTAACTTATTAAATAAACGAGGAGCAATGACGGTGAAAAAACGAGAAAAAAGTGCTTTATTGATTCTAGGTAATGCTACAAAATTCATGGAATTAGCTCGCAAGTTAAGATTGCCATACAATCTAGCGACGTTATACCCAGAATTCTGGAAAAATATTTTCAAGACTTTATAGTAGTAAAGGTGTCTTAAGGGTAGTATTTTAAGTTCCTTGAATAATCTAAAACTGGGGGTTGTGCGATTAACTTTGCAGATTAATCTTAAGCAGTGTTTTTGCTTAACTAGCAAGGGTTGTACTTTGTTGAAATGTGTACCGCCCCAACAGGCTATACCGTACTGCAGCTTGGATTTAAAAAGACCATTATATACCAATTTTAAAATATCGGATCCGCAATATATACTAAGGTGATAAAGCTGTCTTACTACTAAGTTAAAGTATTGTTTTAAATGCAGGGTATGTTCTCTCCAACTAAGCTTTGAGTCCAAAATAACCCCTAAGTATTTGAAACATTCGACACGTTCAATAGCGAAGCAATCTATCGAGCAGCTAACATCGGTATTGTAGGTTGATACGCCTTGATTATGAGGACAAACAATTCTTAGATTAAATTTAAAACAATTTGGTGAGTGATATTGTAAAGAAAAGTTATCAGTCAATTTTCCCTTAATTTTAAAAATCATGTATTTTGTTTTGTTACTAATTGCTAGTTTATGCTTGTCAAACCATCTACGAAGCAAATCTAAGTCAAAGTTAATGTTTGCATTGACATCAAAGAGGTTATAACAAGAGTAAGTTAGAGCTGTATCATCTGCGAACGCGGTGATTTTTCCTTTAAAAGGCTGGATAAATAAGGAGTTGACGTAAATTAAAAACAGTATCGGACCCAGAACAGAACCTTGTGGTACGCCTAACTTTATTGTTTTCTGTGAGCTCGTACAACCTTTTACTCTGACCATTTGTTTACGGTTCCACAAATAAGACGAAAACCATGTATAAATAAAACCTCTAAAGCCTGCATCGTACAATTTACTGAGTAGAAGCGAATGGTCCACCATGTCAAAAGCCTTTGAGATATCTATAAATAACGTTGCAGCAATTTTAGAATCATTTACGCTATTATAAATTTCTCCGCAAAGTTTTAATAAGGCATCTTCAGTTGATCTTCCGCTCCTAAAACCGAATTGATGTTTACTGAAGAATCTAATTTTATCTAAAAAAGACAGTATTCTAGCTTTCATACCCTTTTCAAACACCTTGGAGAAGGTGGACAAAAGTGAAATAGGACGGTAGTTATTCAAAGACTTAGTATCACCTTTTTTATGGAGAGGAATAACTACAGCGGTTTTAAGGGATTCGGGAAAGACGCCCTGTTGAACACTCAAATTGTATATGTGACATAAAACATCACAGATAAAAAGAGAAATAATTTTAAGATGGTGACTTGAAATATTGTCATGTGAAGAAGAGTGTGAGTTCTTTAGCGATTGTATAATTTTATGTATTTCCAGTGGTGTGAAATTTTCAAAGTAAAAACAAGCAGACTGGTGTTGCTCCTGCCTTATTGTTTTATCACAGTGACACGAAAAATTATTTTGCCCCAGGAGACCGCGGAAATCATTGAGTATATTTGAAAAATAGTCATTAAAAACATTAGCCACCTCACTTGGTTCAGTTATATCAACATTACTATCCATATTTAAAACAATTTCGGCATTCGGCTTTTCTCTATTCAAAATTTCATTAACTGTGTCCCACTCTTTCTTAGAATTATTGATAAGTTCGTTTTCCCGAATCGAAGTTGTAGCGGTTTTCTACGAACAATTCTCGTCGGATTCAATTGTTAAGTCATTCATGTGCTAATTGACTTTTGCTTGGCAAACTTGGTAAATATATTTCTAAAGTACTTACTTCGAACACAATAAATCTATAGCAGGAATGCTATAAAGTTCGGCATTACGTACGTTACTCGTACATTGCTTTTTTCTAGGACTCGGAAAGTGTATTAACTTGTGTTGGGTTATAAGCCGTACTAATATGAACTCAAAATTCCTGCAGGAGTTCAGACAGTACTTTGCCTACGATCTTGTGTGCTAGTTTTCAAGTATTCATTCAAAATTCTTTCATCTTTTTCTTCTTCATTACCTTTTCCCTTTTATGTGGGGTCGGCTCTCCTTGTACGTAGTCTCTAGATCCTTCGGTACTATTGTTCTATCTGGTCTCTCCGTAGTTCATTTGTGATGTTCGGCCATTATGTTGCTTGAGGTCGCCCTTTTCCCTTTGCGTATGTTTAAATTTGCTGTACTTTTCGGACGATATCATCTTCTGGCCACGTCTGAGTCTGATTTCTTTCAGATTTTTCGCTATGGTTGCTATTTCTGCAGCTACCACTGAACTATTTATTTTGATTACCTTGTGATTACCCCAGCCCATCTCAGCATTCGTATTTCTTTGGTACTTAGTTTATCCTCGTGTGCTTTCTTTATGGTTCAACTTGCTCCTTTGTACCGTGTGCCTTTTGTTTTAAGTGGCATTTTTGGATCGCGCATAATAGTTGAGAGGGGGCACCATTAATTCGTTAATGAATTCATTAATATTAATTCTGTGGGTCATATAAGCATCTACTGTTGCTTCTAAATGAAACACGGAATCGAAATATCTAAATTGTGTAAGTTTGTTCATAGGAAATCCTTGCATGTGAATGCATTCATCTTTAATTTACCATATACATATGTACATAAATCGTACGTGGAAACAATATACTCGTATTCTCTGTTGCTTCTAATGCGTAACCCATTTTCCATAAGTACTTTTATCGACTTGTTTAGGTGTTCTTGCAGTTGACTAGTTGATTCTGCAGAAAGAACGACATCATCTGCATACAATATACAGGTAGTCCTTAGGGCAGAACCCTGGAACCTGGGCCTTTGATACTTGCGGTGATTTTAGTATACATACGAGTATTATTGAGGCTTCTGAAACGTTTTGATTCCTTGCGGCTTGCCTGACAAATACACGGGGTAAGCGGCCGTTCGCTTTTCCAGATCGATAAACCAATGGTTTAAGTTCTCTTTGTTTACTTTCTAGGCTCCTGTATGACATCTATCGCCGATTTTCCACTCAGAAACCCAAAATGGTTTTCAGTAATAGATATGATGTCTGATAGACTTTTGTTTATAATTCTCTCCCATATTTTTAATGTGTGTGAAGTAAGTAAGTGCTATTAGCACGGTAGTTTCCACAATCACCTACATCATGCTTGTATTTATAGTAAGGAACGAGGAAACTTTTCCTCCACGAAGCTGGAATTCTGTCCTCATATGTATTGTTTATAAGTTTATTACTCGTATACCTGTAATATGATAAGCCATTATTAATATAATTAATATAACCAGCATTAAATCTTCACCTTCACCTCTTCGTGTGTTATTTATGGTATTGGATCTACTGTTGGAACCAGGTGCTTCTTCGTTCAGCAAATTTTCGTAGTATTGCCGTTTTACTTGAGGCTAACCAATGTCTATTCTCGTTCTTAACATATCATATTTAGCTCTCTTTATGTCAATTGTGGCTCTATGATTGGTTTTCGCAATTTTGTAGACATCGTTTTCTTTGATCGCGTACCCTATATCCTCATCAAGTCCTCAGAACTTAGTTATAGCTGAGCGATCTTTCTTTTCACCAAGGTCTTAGTTGTTATATATGCATAGTAGCCTGCTCTAGGTTTGATGTTTGCTATATTTTGAACAGGTTGTTCTTCTCTTTCAATAAAGGATGCGCCAACGGACGGTGCGGATGTTGGCTTCCAGCTACAGTCATTTACTGAATTCAATGTGGTTCATCTTTTTGACTGATGTCACACAATCTTTAGCAATTTTAGTCATGGAATCGTTTACCACGCAACGACGCATTTTTGTTACTCAATATTATTACGAAAATGGGCGATCTCTAAAAGTAACATTCCGTAAAATTGTCATCGAATTTGATCTTTTCCAATTGAGCCCATTTTTGGATGGATGGATACGTAATTAAACAAAATTGCCGTTTCTGGGCAACTCATAAGAGATTCACGGAAAACTAATGCATCCCAAAAAAGTCACTGTATCGTGCGGATTATGGGCAACATGGTGACCGGCTATTTTTTTCCAAAATTGAAAGAGTTGGGTTCGGACGATCTATTGTCCATCAATTTCTTGCGCACGAAATTTGCAGATCGCATTATTTCGGTTAGAGGTGAAGTTGATTTGCCTCCAAGGTCATGTGATTTGATACCTTTAGACTTCTTCCTGTGGGGCTATTTGAAGAGCAGGGTCTATGCCAATAACCCAGCGATAATTTAAGATCTCAAACATAACATGTAAAATTGCAGCTATTGACTCACTTGTTCTAAATACGGCGAGTCATTGATAATTTTGACATTCCGATGGTCGCTTGCAACACAACATGAACCACTGACTAAAATAGTGGTTTGCAATAACTTTAGTTGTTCGTAGGTGGAAAAGTCATACATAAAAGTCGTAGATAATGAAGAGTCGACAAAAGTTTTGATAAAAAAAAGTTAATCTGAAAGTTGATAATTGCGAGATAAACGCATTTTGCTGATGAAATTGGTCCAACGATTTCTGAAAAGAATTCCCAAAATTTTGGCTGGCGTTCATCGAACTTGACGAAATTTTAGTATTTTATACACACTTAAATTCTAAATCAAAAATGTGCACAACGGTTCCTTAAGCTGAATCTGTTATAAAGCTACGGCCTTTTAAGAAGTTTTACCTTGTAATCAGAGGTTCCTCACTTTAACGGCCTTTAACTTGGAGGGTGGTGAAAATAGACCCCCCCCCCCCCCCCCCCTGCAATACAATTTTTTGTTTGCCACAACTTCAGGAATCTTTAGCTATCAGGACGAAAATCTGAACTGGGACACCCTGTATAGTGGATGCATATTTGTTCGGCTTCCATTATTGAAAGATCTATTTCTTCACTCAATAGTGTCGAACACACGGCAACAAAATTTCCAGCACCCCTCTCAGCCTATGTTTTACAACGATCAGAGCGATAAAAATTCTACAGATTGTTGTCAAATAACTCAAAAGAAGCTATTGTACATCGGATTCAACTCACGTGTAGAGTTCAAGAGTGAAATCAAGCGGTAAAAATTATGTGCATTGTTTCAATTGCGGTTCTTCTGACCATCAGCGGAAAAATTGCAAATCTGAAACAAAATGTTTTACAGTACACTTGTCAAAAAATTGTCCATCAATAATATCCGTTAAAGAGCCTTTAATATTTTCGGTACTTAAATCTAAGCAAATTTCTATAAACCGCACTTTTTGCAACACGTTATTTGACACTGGGGTTGAAATATCATTACCGCGAAAATATTTCTTTGCAAAATGAGCAGAATGTCCTCAATTAATGAAGAGCACCACGAATTTATTTGGTCTGGGTTCTAAAAGGCATAGAACATTGGGTTGTTTTATGGTAAAATTGATTGTCGACGATATGAATTTACCCATGTCGTACCCAACAATTTCATTCAAGTTGAAGCGATTATTGGAGTTGACTTAATGGGAAAGACTAAAGTTGTTGTGATCGACGGAGTAGCGACATTTTACGGGAAGGAAAAAGAAAGCTTCATCATGAGTATTCAAGTGGACGATGGAACTGACATCGAGATTCCTCCTCAGTATGCACCTCATGTGAAAAAGATCATCTCTAACTATACACCAAATCCCGTAAGTAGCTGTCCTATCAAAATGTCAAGTATTTTATATAATGAAACCCCTATTCATTTACCACGACGCCGTCTACCAATTAATGAGAGAGAAATTGCTAGCATACAGATAGATTTGTGGATGAAAGAAGACTTCATACGCCCTACATTTTCACCATTTTCTAGCCAAGTCGTTGTACACGACACTTTATTTCTAGAATGGATATTTTCATGTACCTGTTGAAGAGAGCAGCAAAAGGTTTGCAGCTTTTGTCCCAAAAGATGTAGAACTTGAATTTAATCGGGTCCCTTTCAAATTGTCAAATGCTCCAGCCATTTTCATCAGATTTATTAATCTAGTATTTCGCTATTAAGTCAACAGGAACATCGTATACACATACGAGAACGACGTCGTCATATCAGCAAGAGATGTCAACGAAAATGCTTAAAAATTAAAGATCTTGCTGAAACCCGAAGCTGACAACAATTTGATTTTTAATGGTCAAAATGTAAGTTTCTCCAGCAGAAAGTAACGTTCCTTGGGCATGTGGTCTAAGATGGTACTGTAAGTTTATCAAACTAAAAGGGGACTGTTTGAATAAAATAAATAAAACATTTACAAAAAAAATTTGTCATTCCCAAGGAGGTTACTTTTCACCCCACCTAGTATTTGGATATTTCCAACAAAAACGGTAAATGAAATTCAACAATATTTTGGAAATCCAAAGCGTTTTATAACGGATAAGGAGAGCGCGTTTTGCTCTCAAATATTCAAGGATTTTTGTGCGGACCAGAATATCGAACATGTTTGTGTTACTATAGGCGTACCAAGCGGCAACGGAGAGGCTGAACGCTGAAACCGTGTGGTAATCGAAGTACTCTGATAATTCGAAAACTCTCTGTCAATTCGCCCGAAAAATGGTACAAATTTGTGCAGAGAGTACAAATAGCTATTAACATCACGCTGCATAGATCAATTCAACGCACCCCATTTAAAGTCCTATTTGGTGTTACAACGCAGAAAATACCGATTTTTTGGAGATGTTTAAGCTGGAATTTCTCAAGCAGCATGATGATGAAAGGGAAAACATTCGATTTACCGTCCGGAAGCAAATTGAAAAAATACAAATGTAGAATCAACGCACATTTAATCCATAGAGAAAGGCAGCAGTGTAGTATAAATTGGGGGACTTAGTAGCAATTAAAAGAATACTATTTTGGGTGGGTGCAAAACTTTTTTCCGATTTTCTAGGTCCTTACGAAGTTGTCTCAAAACGCATGATGGTCGAAATAACACTACAACCAGTTGGGATTTCACGAAACCATGGCAAACGGGCAACAGTAGCATAGAAAGTGATTCTTCATTCGAGGTGAATAAAATACAGGTTGGCCGGATGTAGGCCCAGTTACTCTAACATATACCTACTGCGTTATTCTCAATCATTTACGTCACTTCACTACTTTCGCCCTTTTCTTTGACAGCAAAAATCACAAGAGTCAATCATCATCGAGCCGTTCAGTTGTCAACTTTAATTATGTCTTTTTTTAAACTCAACCAACATTATAATATTTGTCTTCTTTGATTTTAATACTCGTACATCTGTAATCCAAATCCAGCTATTCACTTCCTACCAACATACATAGATAAGGCCGACCATCTTTCTTACAACCCGAACTACTCTATCTTGAATATTTTATCTATTGCCATTGCAACTCCGTTCATTTTTGCCTTTGCCATGGGTCGTCGACAGTGGTACCATTCGTATAGATGTCAGTATTTTTTTCTGTGCACCGTTTTTGCATTACCGTCTTTTTTTCGTTGCATATTTCGGGGGCTATTGCTTATAGTAGTACACTGTACCTTTAAATTGTGTAGTTTTCTTTCACGGCGTAACAAGAGGATTTTTTTCTAAAACTGCAACGTCAAAGAGGTCTACATATTTTTAATTTTGCTAAGTGTCCCTGCGACACAGCTTTGCTGAAACGAGTCTTCGAAGATGGACAGACGACCGTTGACTAGTTCTTTTTTAAATTTAACTGAGTTTTCACTTGAAGTGTAACCTCAACCCGCAACCTGGGAGGCTCCTAAGAGAAAACTTGGTGGCACCCGTTAGACAAAAAGGCGGATTATACTAAAGTCATTAGCCCAGTACGAGGTTTTGAGTGTTTATGTTGACATAATTTGAGTGTTCTTTCGGCACCAATGTGTCTGTAACACATTGAAAATACTGAAGACCCTTTCCAACTTTTGCTTTGAATATGTTAAAGTAGGCCTAAAAGTGGATCACTAGGTCAAGAGACTGGATGCAAACAATGCCGTTGACTCCATTTGGAGAGTTCTGCTACTATTCTTCTATCCGTTGTTGAATCATGGCTTGAGCTTGCATTTTTAGTTTTCATATGTAAGGGCTTACAAATGCGATTTCGATGGGCCACTACGAGGGGATAAAGCAAACACTTGACGTGAACTTGAAATGTTCCGCTATAGGCATTATCCATGTTGAAAGCATTCGGTAGTTAACCGTTCAAACGAGGGAAAGACATACCTTGTTTGTGCCTTTTGACATTCTGAAGCGCCTAGCATGATTGTGATGCAATCAGTCTGCATGTACGTATGGACCTACGCGCTCTATACCTCGGGTCTCTCTTTTATTTGCTTTACGTAGGCGCTCGAGGCATGACTTAGTTTAACTCCTGGGAGGCACTAAGGACTTCAGAAACTAAAACTTATTCTTTATGCTTTCAGACGTTTTTTTTGTAGCTCAAATGCATAGCATCTTTGCTACATAACTTAGCGATCATAAACGGTACCGCTTTAGGAATAACCTCTCGGTTTCCTATTGAATACTATTATATTATTTCTACGTTGGTGCCATTTCGGCTGTATTCAACATGCGATTATGTACCCTAATTTCTGGTCTGGTCTAGCAATGTATAATAGCTATACAATCCTCGTTAGATTTTGGAGCTTTCAATATCAAGGCAGATGCCTTCTTCTGCTGTCGTTTCCTTTCCACTGCATGTCGATGTACACAGTGTTTGTCCAAATCACTGTGCTGTCTCATAACTGACACTATCGAGTAGTAATTCGGGAACCAATTAAGTGCTAATTGTAGCTTCTTCTTATGTTACAGAGGCTAACACGCCTCTCCAGCCAGCGCGCTATTTCGCTAGCTGCCACCATTTGCTCACAAGAAGTTAACAGAAATCACTTGTGTGTGCCACCTTAAATGAGGTGGTCGGAAACTTTTCGACCCAGGGTGCTGGTATCAATGTGTTCAGTTTTCGAGTTTTTGTTGACGAGACCGACATCGCTGTACAGGTGTTGAAACGCTTCCTCCATTCTCTATTGATGCAAACTGTACCCTAAACTACAAGTAGAACTTTTCACTTGAAGTGTCAGAGGGATTTCCTAGGCAATTGTCAAAGAAACAGTGATTAGCAGGAGTGGTTTTTCGCAAGACTCCCACGCTGGTGTCGTTTTCGGAGTTGATAGCGCAGCCGAAGGAAATAAAACCCATTACTACCCCAAAGTTGGAGATGCTTATCGTGATGCTTTGAACTCGGCGTCGATGTTGTAATTAATTATTAAATTATTATTTCCTACATTAACCTAACCTGCTTCTATTTCATTAGTCGCAACTGCTCCATTTGCCGCCCGGCTTCTCTTCCCATTATGTAAAATTCGTCTGTGTATGCGAGTAACTGAACAGGCTTTTGAAAGATTAGGCCCTTTCTTCAAGAAAGATATTAGAAAAAAATGCATGACAACCAATCGCTGTTTAAATCCTTTTTTGATATTTTGTCGGCTTTCTCATTACCAACCTTCACAGAGCAGCGCGAATTCTATATTGTGTAACAAAACTAACGAGGGGTATGAGGTGTTAAGTTCCCTTTCGTAGCAGTGGTATGGCACGCTAGCGGTTTGCCGGGCTAAATCTCGACGGATGGGGGAGGTTCTTTTCTGCTACCTATTACTCGTTATATTTAAAATAAAATACGTGCCAAAGCATGTACACCACACAGTGCATATGCCGAAAATAAAGAAAAGGATATCGTCATTGTCGTCCAAGTATAAGGAGATATAGGGAAGGGAAGTAGGGAAAAAGACGGTTTGGTCAGGTATTGTGACCGAGCAGCGATGGAACTTCCGCCGCTTCTTTGGCTTAGCCCGCCCACAGTTGATGAGAGTTGTCATCAGCTCCATGGCTACTTCGCGCCATTAAATCTATGGAAGTAGCCCCTAAATCGTAGTTCACATCACGCCTTTAATTCATACCGATGTTATTCTCACCTGTTAAACCGAAATTAAGAAAGTATTCAGCTACTGAATGTAGAAGACCGATTGTTTCATTTTAAATTTTGAATTTATTACAAAAAATTTATTTAAAAGAGGGGTATCTCATATGAAAAATACAATTAGAGAGTAAGGAAATCAAAAAGAGCATATTCAAATTACGGTAGTTGTAAACAAAATAATAATTCGCTTCATTAACGGGGATATATAAGTATGTACTATGTATAATAGATACGGTTATAGGATTAAGTCGAAAGTAATATAATTTTCATATAAAAGTAAATCAAATGTAAGCATATGGTATGTCAAAAGCTGAATTCATTTTCACATGTTTGTAGTTACATTTATATTAGGTTAATGGTGAAGATATTTCATAAGTATTTTTAGTTAAGTTTTATCGTTTTGAATTAATAGTTTGTAGGTATGCATGTAATGATAAAAGTATTTTATATGTATGTGTTCTTCTTTTCTTTTCAACAATATTCGAGTGCAAGTTAAACTATATCTTAAGTAATATGAAATTATATAGGTAAATTTATGAACTTTAGGACTGTATTCTATATACTTGAATTCAAAAACTCACTTCTTTGTTCCTTTGCGGTGTTAACGGATTTTTAGATTTGAAACGGTCTCGTCGACGATGTGCGCACAAGATCGAGCCGTTATCTTGATGATAAATATATCAGCTGTATGAATAAGGTTTAATAGATAAGAATTTAAGTATGTATGTATGTACGTATGTGGAACGATTAACATTACCTTTGGATGGCTCAAATTAATTATTACAAAAAAAAAACTCATTCTTAAAACTATTGCTAAATGGATAGGACAACACTTTACACACACACTTAGAACTTTCAATTTCCGACGAATTCTCGATGACGAAGTTTGTACGATTTGGGTCCGAGATCTTGATTGTTTGACTCCATTCATTTTGTCTTAGATCTTCGGGGACAAAGAAGAGCGGGATGATATTTGATAAGACCATGCATCTTGGTCAGCCGAACGCCGAGAAAATAACGGCGATCCGGTATCGGTCTAATGATCGATTTGCTTGTGCGGGATTTCGTTAGCACGATGGTAAAAAAAAATCTTCCTCGTGCGTGATGTACCTCTGATGTCTGCGCTTAGATTCTCTTTTGGGTGGTGGAACACATGGCCATATTAGGTGTAAATTTTCCTCCGAATTCGGCCGTTATATTGGCCACTCCATGTGCGAAATATTTTAGCATAAGGGGTGTTGTTTTCACGCAAATATGTAATGATGCACGTTTTCACTATGGCGACGCGCAAAAAAAATACAAAATACTCTTATATACAAGTATATATATATACTTATACACGCTTTACTTTTTGACACATACACATAGTGTGTTATCCGACCACTGACTGCACAAGACGAAAAAAGAGACCTCCAGCTCGATGCAGAGGGCTTTTATATGAATGCAGTAATGGAAGCGTGGGTGAAGTTAATGGCAACTTCCTTCGTCAAACTTAACGAGAAGAATGTGTTCAGTGTCATATTAAGCCAATTCGCCGAGATCTCGGCCCATTTCTGCCGTTGGATTTTTGTAAAGTCATAAAACAAAAAATGTCGTCGTGCGATTTGGTTTTAGAATTGATTTGAAATGGGTAGAAGGCAATCCGCCACAATTGTCATCCTGCATAGTCGAATAAGGTTAGCAGGGATGTAAAAATTATACATGGCACTGTAAAATTCATCTCTGTAGGTGCTCACATATGCGGCTTTGAAACCGATAAACAGGTGGTGAGTCGAATTAGAGCTCTCGAGTTTTTTCAATGACCTGACGCAATACGAAAATGTTATCTATACTGATCTTTCCTGGCCTAAAAGCACACTGGTAGGGAACCAACAGAATGTTGACGTAGGGTCTGAGTCAGACCGACATTTAACAGGCCATTTGCAGCCGAACAATTAGCAGGAGCCCTTGACCGCTATCGCGCAGATATCAACGCCATCCAGGAAGTGAAGTGGGCCGAAAATAAGGAGGATGAAAAACTGTGATATATGGTATGCTATGGTGATCGCTATAGGGAAAAGAAACAGCGCTTATTAGGCTGCTGATTTGTCATATACGGCAGACTAGGGCAAGAATTCTTCAGCACGTGAGTAAACGACTTATGGCAATCCGTATCAAGGCTAAATTCGCTAAATGAGTCTAATATGCATCTACGCCCTTACGGAAGACAAGGACGACGGCACCAAAGAATGTTTCTACGAGCTCCTCGACAAGACATATAAGCATCGCCCGGATTTTTTTCTTTTATAATTAGCGAGCGCTCAAGGGATTTGAGTTTGTACACAGCGCAGGCGAAGGAAAACCAGGGAGCAAAAAAAGATAAATACCGATGATGTACATTATCTATTAGTCTTAAATGTTTGCAAGTTACAATGAGTAGGAAATATAGAGTTCTGCTCTCTAGAAATGAATCACGATATTTCAGAGTACGTCCGAAAGTGGACTTGAGGGTATACTGATGAGCATTCATAGCGAGACGGGTGTTACGGTTAAAAGTTAGAAGAGGTGGAATGCTACTGGCAATTTCGGTGGAGCACAGGTGGTGAAAATAGCGATACAACAAGGTGAGACAGGAGACATTACGTCTGAGTTCTATGTTATTGAATGACTTTGTGAGCAGCTGCCCAGATGTGAGCATTGTGTTCCAATTTCGGGCACATATATTGAGGCCAGATCAGAGCGTGTGAAATATTTCTTATATCGCTTGAGGAAACCTCGACATTTCGAAGCATTTTTGGCGTCATCGAATATGTGGTCATTCGAACGTAAGTTGTCATTGACACACATACCGAGAATGGAAAGTTTTTCGGTTTGAACGATGTAAGTGCCATTCATGGATAATGACTGGGTATTTGAATTTCGCTTTAATTACAGCAGACAGCATTGTGTTTTGGAAGCATTAAAATGTACTCTGTTGATAGTTCCCCAATTGGTTATGCTGTTAATATCGGAATTTAATGAGCTTAGCATACGCTGCCGTTCCCGTTCTACGACCGAAGGGCAGGGACGTGAGTCCGGAAACGAATATGAAAAGCAGAGAGTACTGTCATCAGTAAAGGAATATATTGGATTAGAAGTAGCAGACAAGAAATCATTAATGAAGATTGAAAAGAGTGTCGGAGACAGAACGGAGCCCTGGGCCACACCAGCGTGTATTTTGTGAATATCAGACTTGAAACCAACCAAGAAAACTTTAGCTGAACATTCCGAAAGGTAATTTTTAATCCATATGTCGAATGCCTTAGAAATATCAAATGCAACTATCTTGCTTTCGCCAGACTGATGATGCTTGGGTTCCACTTGTCACCAGTGGACCTGTTGCTACGAAAACCATACTACCGGCCATTGAGTAGTTTTCGCCTTTCGAGATATTTCACGGGCTAATGGTGTAACAGCGTTTCCATGGCCTTGGACAGAAGGGACGTAAGAAAGAGAGAAAAGATGGACTGGACAAATGCAGTTTTCCATCTGATCGGAAACAGTCCTAAAGAGTAGGATTGATGAAAATTTACGCAGTGGTTTTGCCAGCGTGGAAGAATATCTCTTCAGAAGAAGGAAAGATATACCATTTCGACCAGCGGATTTGGGAATCTTAAGATATTTAGGAACTCTTGCTACTACACGAGTGCGAAAGTGGATTAGTCCCATGGATGATTCGGCGCACTCAAGTGTAGGCGCGGATAAAGCACAATCTGGAAGTGTTGAGCTGATCCTAAAGTAGTCAGCTAGCAGATTAGCCTTGTCCAAAGAGCTGACATAGGGAATGCCATTGTAAATGGGCGTTGGGATGGAGGATGAGGCAGACTTTCTAATGTTTTTGACGGACGACCAAAAATGTTTACTACCTTTGGGACATGTAGTATTTTTTGCCTCAATTTTTGGTCGTATTGAAATTTCACTGGCTTAAGAAGGACGTTGCAGTCATTCCTCTGTCGGGTTGCTATTATACATAGGATCGAAAAAATATTTCTCGAACCCTGGCATCGTCTTTACAGCTGGAGTCGTACCATGCCTTTTCTTTTAGTCTGATACTGTTAATCTGATGAGTTATAAAGGATCTCATTCCAAAGGGAATAGTCTCTGTGATCATATCAGCACGTCGTTATCGAGGAAACATAACGACCAGTTAAGATTCCTAAAGAAGCGGTTAAGACCGCCCCATTTGGCTTTCAAGTATTTCCATGCGCTTCTTTTAGGAATTTTTTCTCTAACTGTGTGGTGGGTGTAAGAGAAATTAGCTGATTTGACACAATGGTCCGACGAGTCTAGAGGGGAAAACACATCAACAGTGTACTTATCAGTGTGAGAAGTGAAAATAAGTCCAGGGTATTGGCGGTATAACTATCAACGTCTGGTATTCGTATGGGCTCAAACTGGGTCCAGCTATTTCTCAACAGTCAGATAGCGCATCAAACTCGTGAAAGGTCGAATTGTTGTCCACTTTGGGGCTTCTGTAAATAAAGCAATAGAGGATAATTTAACCACATGAAATTGAATTCCGGATTGGAACAGAGACTACATTGCGGTGGAGTTTGGTAAGCTACATCACTACTGTCGTTAAATGGCGAGACTATTTCGTAACCAGGTAACTTTAGATCAGGGTGATCTGAAAGGTGTTGGCGAGGATCTACCTGTGTTTCACTAAGTGCCAAAACTGCTAGTCTGTACTTACAGACGTGGACGTATGCAGAAAAGTGAAGAGTTTATAGCCCGTTTGTATTGGCCACGTCCACCCTGAATTCCCCAGTCATAATCACAAATAAACACAAAGACCGACGATGCAACCCTGCGAAGTGAGAATTTAGACGTTGGTTTACCGAATCAAATTGCTGCAGATGTTATGCCCTTACAAAAATATGAAGCAGTGCACCAACAAAATTCACACTCACAACTGGCTATCCATCGGTTGTTACATACTGTGATAAACACAGTAACGGTAGTGACCGAGTGTCATCAAGTCGGATGTGACCGAAGGCGTAAAGCCAGTTATGTTACAAAAATGTACAGACCTGCTGCTGGTAACTCTAAAAAGAATCTTCACTGCTGGTACATATGCCGAAAACCCGGCAATCAGTGAGAGTAACCTTTATACCGAAAATCGGAAAAGATATCTATACGCTGGCTAAGAGCTTCAGATCTGTAGGTCTGACTTGCTTCATGTTGAAGAGAATGGTCGAACTCGATGTGCGCAAAACTGCTTTGGGAATGCATCTTCTGTCTGAGATGCAACCTGCTTACCAATGCGAAAGATCTTGCGAGAGTGAGCTCCAAAAACTGGTAGGAAACATTGAAGGTGCACTCGTCGACAACACGGAGTAGGTGAATCACGATTTTTGTGGATTGCGGATACTGACTGCGGCCAATATGAGATGGCGGGGTTAAACAGGGGTTGGCCACAAGGCGAATTTCACTGCTCTGGTTCACGTTGGTCGACTCACTGCTCAACTCACTCAATAGTTCTGACGTTTATACACGGGCGTACACGGATGATGCAGCGTAGGTACTTTCTGTTGGATAGTGTCTAGTGAATCGACGTTTGGTGCACCAAAAATGGGCTCTCAGTCAGCCCTCTCAAAACTGAGGTTGTTCTCTTTACGATAAGGAGGAGGCAGACATATTTGACTCATCTAATGCTTAGACGCATCGCCAATTCTTTGAACAGGCTAAGTATTTGGCATTCATCCTGGATATCAAACTTCCGTGAACTAAGCATGTTACGTCGAAAGCCTCTATGGGGCTGTCGGCCTTCTGGTTGTAGGCACGACATGGAGCCTATTACCAAGAAGGGGCCTTTGGATCTAAACCGCTATAATAAGGCCATTTATGTCCTTTGCTTCGATTATCTGGTGGATCAAACTCTTACGAAAATACGTTATTGCTGCTATTGTAGACTCCAAAGAACGGTCAGTCCGCAATCACAAAATCGACTTTCCCTATGCTTAAGACCGAAGACCACAATGGCTCCAAAAATGGTTTAGGATGCGGCGCTGCTATCTTTTTGCAGAACGACAACGTTTAATTTCACTTCTTGTTAAGAAAACTTGCGTCTGTCTTCCAATTATAATTGCAACGAAATATATTCTGAAGACCCATTTGCAACTGTAGCGACAGACAAGCTGCGCTTAGAACCTTATTAAGCCCTCTTACAACTTCCAAGCTTGTTTCAGAATGCAAGACTTCACTGAATGCAGTCGGAAGGTAAAATTAACTGTGCCTTGTCCTAGTGCACAATGGGATCACGGGAAATGACATCGCCGATGAACTTGTTAGTCAAGGCTCAAAAAGAGTTTTCCAGGACCCGAACCCACGTTAGGTATACGCTCGCATAAGGATGCAGGTACTCAACGTTGACGTAGTGGGTGCTGGTACTATAGGCACTTTATCACTAAAGGGCTTACTCGTCTTTCTTAGAAAAACTGAGAAATTTCTGTCGAACTAGCTTACAAGGATTACAATGGACTAGTTCTTTGTTTGAGTGCTCTGTTTCGATATGGTTTATAGTTTGTGGACCCAGAAGTCACGTTGTGATTATGCCAGTTTCACGTTTTTATGCATTCAGTTTTAATATTTTTGAAACAACAATTCAAATAAATTTCGTGCGTAATAAATCATTAGTTAATTTGGTGCGAAATGAGTTCGTCCTCTTATCAAATTCACAAATTATCAAATGATAATTTCGAATGCTGCAAGATTGATCTGAACTCTTAACTTTGGCTACATGTTTTCGAGGAAAGCCGTAAGCCTCAGTTAGCAGTTAACAACATGGACAAAGGATGCAGAGACTCTGCAAACCATTCTGCAGTGTGTACATTTAATGCAGTTAAGCCACATCGAGAATTGCAAGTCTGCGAGGGAAGTATGTATACAATTATCGGACGTTCGGTGGTTCAGTCCCCGATCATTTAACCCAATTTTTTTAATACGGCCGTTAAATTAATAGAAATTGATATAAAGCTTTTGAAAGAAGGGAACCGGTGAGAGGATTATCCACAAGACGTAAGTGGTTCCGTATATTTTTAACGCCAGCAGCCGAAAAGGAAAAAAAAAACAAAAATCGCATTAAAGGTAAATTCCACAATTGGCATAAAAGGGAACATTTTGCGTAATCATATACAGTACCGAAATGTTGTTCTCACAAAAATGTTACGTTATCATTTGGCAATCGGAATATGCATAGCTCCTCTATTTTTGATAGGAATAATTGGGCCTTAGACAGTGGTTCACGTCTATGCGGTCACATTGAAAAGCATTCAAGACTGAGGTTGAACATGAAACTTATTGCAAAATTAAATACCTTAAGAGTAGCAATGAATGTACGCACAGCAATGCCGATTCTACAAAGTATTTGCCCGTCGAGGGAACTAAGGGACAGTTGAGTGTGGAGTATGCTCCACAGAAAAATGGCATCCCTGGACGCTTAAACAGAACCAGAGTAGAGATGGCTAGGTGTCTTCTTCTTAATAGTGGCCCGCTTGATTTTTTGTGAGCAAAAGCAGATTGGTAGAATAAAATATTTAAATTTAAGTTAAACACATCCAAGGTCATTATTTTAAATGGAGTTATTAGAAATTTAATGTGTATCTGTATTATAAAATTAACAACACAGTTCCGGTTCTCGTAAAAGTGTAGTCGAACAGAGCGTTAGAAAATTGGATATATCGGTGGTATTGAACTCGCTCTATACCTGAGACCATTGACGGTAACGGTGTCGCCTTCTTCATTTCGAAAGAAATAGGGTCCGATGATGCCGCAATGCCATAAACCGCACCGAAAAGTCAATCTTTGTGGATTGATGTTTGCCGAACACTTGTGGATTGTGTTCGCTCCTGAACTCACGGCGTTATCTATGGTCATCCGGCGTCAATTCTTCCGTCAGCAAAATCTTATATGGTGTAGACCCAAATCCAACCGCAAAATAAACCGCGTTGACGCATAATTGAGATAATCTTTAGCTAGTAGCGTAATAAAACCTCTTTGATCCGGATTTGTTCCGAGTTTTTATTCTTTATCTAACAGCTCTTATGTTGAAAACATTTCTGACTATAGACGATTCAGTTAATTCTATAGAAAATAAATAATTCCTAGGATCTTGCTTATCTAGCAAACATAGAACATTCCATCAGATTTCATCACTTTTTGTAAAAGTGGAGAAGAAGAACATTTAAATGTTTGTTCCATATATGTACGTGTGTACAATCGGATTCAGTATACACTTATGTCAATCTTATTATAAGACAGCAATCCAGCAAGCATCAATAGGTAGTGTTGATCCTACTTTATCCAATATTTCGTTACTGTACTCTCTCTGCATAATTTAGTAAAAATCTGATAGGACCTGTGAGATGAAAACATACAGAGCATAAGGTTTATCAAGCAGGAAGCTTATTTTAAATCATTTCTGCTATCATTCTGCAGTAAGATATTCTCAGATAAAATATAAATGACTCAGTATAGAAAGCAGAGCTCAGAAATAGCATTCAAAGGTGACAATACATTTAACCAAACGGTAGAAAAGATAAAACATTAATAACTTCCACTCCCAAATCACTGAAAATACAAATCGGAAGTTCATCTTTGGTCTACACATTTGAAATGCCCATATTTTTGGCTGTCCCCGCTAAAATCCAACCCAGAATCAATAGTATATGAGCGCGAAATTTCCCATCAAATACTCTCAAATCATTTAAATCAGATTTAAGTAGCTTTTGGTGGTAAAATAATAAATCCTTTCGCATAACGTTGGCCTTTTGGTGAACACGTATCCCCTGGTTTGTTGTTGGCAAAAGTAATTTTATAAATCCATGTATACCTACATGTCATTATTTCGCTGCAACGACGAAATGTCAAAGGGCATTCGTTGAACGCATCTGATAAAACGCTTCACTGAACCATAAACTTCATTATTGATGATAAGCAGAAGGATGAGAATGATGTAGTCGTTTGTCATTCAAAGAGGACTAACGATGATAGGACTAGTTTTGGTTATTGCCACCCACTTGCCACAGCCGGAAATGCAAATGCAACTCATCCACCTTGCATTAGTTAATAATATATATTCGATCAGAATATTTTGTGCGTATTACACATAAATCCAATTATAAACGAGGAAGGCTGCCTTCACACCCTTAACATAACAAGGCACCACCAGATAGATAGGTGTAGGTCAAGCAAACATTTGCGTTTACGTTTGAATTTGCATTTGTACGAGTACGAGTACGAGTACGAGAATGAGTGTCCTCACCCCAGGGGTGTTATTTGCATTTTCTATTTGAATTAGTTACTGTCACAATATCCATATACGAGTATGTACGTACGTGCGTTGGAGGGTTAATTATGGGATTCTCAATTTGCAATAATATCATAAATTTATTCCATTGCAGACTTGAATTAATAATGCAGATTTGAAAGACAATTTCGTCGAACGATCAAGCATAAATAAATTGGCAAGACGTCCCTGTGGTGATGTGTAATATCCTTAACCTACTAACGAGTCCAGATGGATGCATCTGCATGTTCGGATTTATGGGAAAATATTTGAATACGTATCTCAAATGTGCAGGGTTGTTTCTAATTGATTTTAATAATTCGAAATGCCTGCATAAATTTGCCAATTGCCAAAATGTACAGTGGAACTACGGAGGCATGAGAGCCTAGGGAGGTATGGGAGCCGCAGGAGTCAAGCATGGCAAGGAAGACACTGCTGTTGCATATGCAATCAGTGAAATGGAGTGTAGAACGGAATACCAAAACATGACACACAAAAGTCTAATAAGAGCACTCGTACTTGAATGCGCTTTTCAAGATATGAAATTTATTTTGCTGACAAGAAATTATTACACCTTGATATAGTTCTAAGATTTACGCATCTATGTGGATGAGTATGTGAATAAAATCAAAATAGAGATATCAGGCTTTTCATTTTGCAGTGAAAAGGTACTAAAGTCAGTAAGAATAATTTTTTTCTTTAATTAAGAATTTTGTGCAAAGTGGTTTGTCAAAGAAAACACATGTAAATCGTAGAAATTTGCCGTGAAAGACTGGTTCTCTTATATAACATATACACTTCACAGAACTACATATATCTAATAGTATAATGCCAAACTCTCCAAGCTGATTCTTAAAATAGATTTAAACGAGTTGTATTCGAATTGGTGCAACAGATCCACAGACAAAAGACTTATGATTCATCAGTTAAATTCCACTCACGTTGCTGTTTGTGTTGTGGAAGTATCTCAGCTTGCTTACTTAGTCTGAGCCTCAACTAACAAACCTCTTCAGTTAGACCGGTCTTTAGGTAACGGCCTCCAGTTGAGCACTCCAAATCGGTTGAGGTCCTCTTCTACTTGTACGCCACCTAAGGTGAGGTCTTCCTCTACTACGTTGTCCGTAACGGACAATGTCCCTGTAGAGGTCGTATAGTTCGTCGTTGAAACGTTTACTCCAAAACTCGTTTCTCTTGAAACGAGTGACGATATGTATCTTCATCCGCTTTCTATAGAGTCTATGCTTTAGGACCATAAAGTAGGACTGAGATTATCAAGGTCTTATATGCAGTCTCCTTAGATGATGGGGAAAGTTTCGTCCTACTCAATTACCTTCTTAGCCCAAAGCAACACTGATTGGAAAGAGTGATTCTTCGTTTTATTTCTGCTGAGGTATTGTTGACAGAATTTATAAGAGAGCCGGGACAGATAAAGTCACTTACTACATCGAAATTATAGCTGTCAACTGCCACATTCTATCCAACTCGTCGATCTTGTGTGTCTCTTCTTGTTGACAGCATTTGCCCAGATTTACAGCTAAACCCATTTTAGCGGCTTCCGTTTCAATACCAGCGAACACAAAGGTAACCGCCCGCTAACTTCTGCCAACATCATCGCCGTACTCTAGGTGCCTCCAGTGTTCGATTCTGAGTTTCGCACAATTCTTTCAGGTATGATGTTAAAGAAGTCACTTGACATCACGATATATAACCATTTTTGACATCAAAGGACTCGATTAAGTCGTTACAGACTTTGACAGAGCAGCGGTTGTTCTCAATCGTCATTCTGCATAGGCAGGGATGCCAAAACTAGACGCGGCCTTAAAATCGATAGAAAGATGGTGGGTATTGACTTTTGAATTTTTGCCAAGAACAGCAGGAGTGTGTAGATTTGGTCGATTGTGGACTTTTCTCCTCTGAAACCCCACTGATAGAAGCTAATCAGGATGTTGAAGAACGTCATACGTTCGTTGTCTGTTGTGGGGTACACACTCGTCGGGAACTTATATTTGATCTATTTTGAAGTTAAATTATCTTATTCCATAATGCCAGTAAAAGTTTTCAAAAATAAAGGGGTGGCCGTGGTGTAGTGGTACTAGCAATCGCTTCTCACTCGGAGGGTCAAGGTTCGAATCCTAGCCACGACAAGCTTTCATTTGTGTAATTGGAACTCAATCAGAAAAATCTGCGTGTGAAGGCATAACACTGACATGTAGATTTGGCTGTTGTAGGGTTTTCAAACACAAAAACAACCGTTAAAATTCACAACCTCACCATTCCGAGTGAAGAAAATCTCTCCGTCCTAATTCGGACTCCCACCCCTGGAGAGTCAATATCGAAACCAAACACACCTGAATTTCAAACCACTACATCACAAACTTTCCTTTCTCCTCCTTCTACCTTTCCGCCCGCGCCCTAGCAACAGTGTAAGGGTATTCATAACCCCTTTGGCACGCGTAAATTATAAAAAAAAAAAAAAAGCAGAGCGATCAGAAACAAAAATTAAGTGTTCTTATTGTCACTCTTTTCTTCATGCTTCTTGTGCGAATGTAATGATACTCGTAGAATCATTCAATCCAATAGTAACCGACACATCAATTACACATAATGCACAGCCGCCTAGTGAGAAAATAAAAGAAAACGCTTCGTCAGCTAAATCGCCCATTACTTTGGAAATGATTTATGAAGAGATCTTAATAATTTAAGAAAACCAAAAAGACCAAAGACAGCTAATAGATGCTCTCCAAGCCAAAAACAGAGTCAGTGAAAAGAGAATTTCATCGTTGGAGACTAAAGTCAACTAACTTGAACAACAACTCTTAGCCAACACTATCGAAATTTTTAGTGTCCCCAACATCCACGGCATCTCTGATACTGATATCGCTTTGAAAGTTTTCCGCGATGGTATGAAGTTGGATGTGACTGAAAAAGACATCGATTTTTGCCTCATGAAGAATATATCAACCAAAACATAAAAGAAACCTAGCAAAAGAATAAATATTCTCCAAGTGAGATTAGTTTCTCGTAACTGCAAAGAGAGAATCAGGAAGGCAAAAACTGATCACAAAGTAAAACTGATGACAACGATTTTTAACGAGCGTACTGAGCCACAGAAAATGTACATAAATGAGAGCCGATCTTACCACGCCCGTCAGCGGTTAAAGGCTGCTGAATCGAAGAAAGTCTCCAAGGGATATAAATATTTGTGGACGAGAAATGGGACGGTTTATATGCGAATGAAGGAAGGCGATAATTTAGTCAAAATAAATTGTATTGCTGACTTAGATAATGTAATTGTTAGCCCTTGTTTACATCAGAACATCCGTAGTTTAAAAAAAAATTTAATTGTTTGTTAGCAGATATCGAAACTCTCGCGAATTTGCCTATAGTAATTGTATTGAGTGAAATTTGGATCTATCAAAATGAGTTAGATTATTATAATATTCCGGGTTATGTGCCTTTTGGCAACTGCAACGACTCGTACTCTGCCGGTGATGTAGAAGTTTATGTCAAAGTTGGTTACGTGTTTGATTGTTTATTGATAAATATTCCTAGTGCCGGTGTAGTGAAGTTGTCGCTTTCGTATTCTAATGAATCTTATTTAATACTATGTTTTTACAAATTGTATGAATTTAGTATAATGTCTTTATTGATGAGCTAATTTCTATTCTGAGTGAAACTAAAGCAAAAAACTTAAATATTCTTGGCGATATCAATATCGATATTTTAAATGAGTGTGATAGAGACACTGAGAACTACTTGTTGTTAATGGTCTCATATGGTCTAAGGAGCGTTATTAGCTCTGGATAACTAAACTTAATTTTAAGTCCCGTTGTAGCTTATCATTCGCTTTCCAGAATACGAATTGAAATACTAAAATTTTTAATAAGGCCATCATTAATTGTTAAATAAGTAGAACGAAGAAGTGTAAAAGTAAAAATGTTGGTAATGATAAATTTGAACCTTTATTACAAATTTGTATTCTGTGTTCTCCACAAATGGCCTTGCTGTGATACCGGCATTGGTTCTTTCCCATCCTGCGTATCCTCGATGTGCAAAAAGAGCAAATTTCACATTTATTCCTCTCTACTTGAGACGAACTTTTTTGAACCTCCTCAATATTCAAAATATCTTTTATACTTGATTTTATATCACGCCTCAAAGTTGTTGTATAATAACGCTCATGTAACCAAGGCTATACCAGACCATCCGCTACTGCAAATGCGAAGTCCCTCCGGTTCATTGGTTTTTGTCGCACTCTTATGATCAGATACATATATTACATAAGAGTTAATTATAGATATACTACATTGATCAAAAAGTTCCCGGAATGTATTCAGAAAATTTGAAATACAAGTTTATTCTTCTAAATCTATATTGTGCTCTTCAGAGTAGTCCCCATCGACTACAACGCACTTATGCCAGTGCGCTTGATCTAATCCTCGGTATTCAGTATGCCCATCAGTGCTTAATGCGATTTTTCCATTACTTCCTCTCGGCTGCTGAAACGCGTTCCCCGTAGCGGTTTTTTAACTCGGTTGAACAGAAAAAAGTCACACGGAGCCAAATCAGGTGAATTCGGTGGCTGTTGGGTGGTATTTGTTGCATTTTTCGTCAAAAATTACGAATAATGATGGCACTGTGCGACGGTGCGTTATCATGGTGCAAAATCCACAAGTTTTCTGCCCACAATTCTGATCTCTTTCGGCGAATCGCTTCACGCAAACGTATCATAACGCCCAAATACGAGTAATACTCTTTGTTTACTGTCTGGCCTTCTGGCAAAAATTCATGATGCACTACACCGTTGTAATCCATGAAAACCGTGAGTATTGCCTTCTTTTTTGGCTGAAAACGACGTGGTTTTTTTGGTCCCGGCTCATTTGGTGAACGCCATTCACTTGCCTGATGTCTGGATTGCGTGCCGTACTCATAAACCCACGTCTCGTTTCCAGTAATGATCCTTTTGATGAATGTGGGATCGGATTCAGCCTCGCAAATCATCCCTTTTGCGACGTCAACACGGTCTCTTTTTTGCATAAAATTGAGGTCTTTTGGCATCAACTTTGCAGTTACACGATGAAAACTCAAATCATTAACCAAAATGTCTTGGACGGATCCATAGGCAATGTTCAAGTCCTCCGCTATCTCTCTGATGGTTAATTTGCGGTTATTGACCAACATTTCTTTTACTTCATTAATGTTTTCGTCGGTTTTCGATGTCGATGGTCTGCCACTGCGTTCATCATCTTCGATTGACTCACGACCACTTTTGGACCGCTCGTGTCACTTGTAAACGACCGTTTTCTGTAGAGAATCGTTGCCGAAACACTTTTCCAACATTTCCAACGTTCGCGCACCATTAAATCCGTTTTTTACGAAAAATTTAATACAAGTTCGTTGTTGCAAATTTAAATCCTTTCCTAAATTGTAAAAAATCGCCAACACACACAATGATAGATGTACTCTTGGCTACGTTACTTTTGCAAATGTTGAGCTATGACGCTAAGATTTAGAGAGAATGTCAACAACAGATTTACCAACTTAACAAAAAAAAACATAACTCAAATCAGAACAATGGGAGCGCCACACGGTGGTGTGGTGCGGGAATTTTTTGGTCAAGGTGGTATTCCTCACTTTCGTCTGTTCCAACATGCTCTTCTTGTTCAAAATTAGCTTCATGTTCGGAATCAGATGATTCTGGGGCTGGATCATCACGATCATCATCATGAAACTCAACTGACCACGCTTTAATTTTCGCTTCATCGCCCCTCAAATGAATCTATTATACACATATACAATAATACATACAAAAAATGTAATATTTTATGTATACTATTATTTGTTATTCATATATATAAAATATTTAATTATTTCACGCATAAATAATAAAACATATTACTGAAAAATTAAATAAGAAATAAATGAATTAATACAAACCTTGATAAGAAACGTATCTAAGTACTAAACACTCGACTATTTGACTACGTTCGCAAAATATCTCCAAAAGTGCACGGGCTGTTGCAACCCCGTCGGATCGAACTAGGGAATGTGCATGGGTATGGTAGTCTGTAAGACGAAAGTTTAGTTATCCAGGGTTAATGAACCTACTAGCGTATCTAATTCAACCAAAAGTTGTATTGACCATATTTCACGCGAATACATAAAAATAATAAAAGTTGTTTCTATGATAATGCCTACGTTTTCAGACTAATGGATCACCGTATGGTAACTCTTAGCATTGGTAACTATAATACCTCATTTCGTCAAAAATTCTTTGCCGAAAATATTTCGTATTAACTACGCTATGTTGAATGATGTTTAAAATATGAGTTTTGGGAATCAGTTTACTCAGAAAGTAATCTTTCGGTTGCCTATGATTTATTTTTATCGATTTTAAGAAATCATATAGAAAACTGCACTAACAGGTCTATGCACAATTTTAATAGTGCAAAATACATTAAACCTTGGATGACTTACAATCTTTTAAAGAAAGTGAAAAGTAAAAGAAAATTTGCCAAAAAATGTAAGAACCGTCCACAAAATCTAAGAATAAAAAAAAACTACGACAAATTGTGCAAAGAGGTAAATAAAAAAAATAGCAGGAGCTCGCAATCAGTACTATGTTAATAAGATGCATAATGCTAAAGGTAATACTAAAGAAGAGTGGAGAATTGTAGATGATATTCTAGGAACAGACAGAAATTTGGAAATAAATAGCGTTATTTTATCTGATCCGGCCAACATGAGTACTTCATTGAAACGACTGACAAACTAAAGCCTTCTGCTCAACCTCATTATACATGCAATTCTATTGCTTCATCTGTTCAATTTGCTGTACGAGACCAAGTTAATAGTTTTGCTTTTACCACAATTACTTCTGCAGAAATATTTAAGCTTATATTATATTTAAAAAATAAAATTTCGTGCACAAGTGAGGGTATCGCAAATGTCCTTTTTTTAAAAAAGATTGTTTTTAATATAAGTGATATACTCTGTCACTTAAATAACTTAAGTGTAAGTAATGGCTGTTTTCCACAGACCTTAAAATGTGCAGAAATTATACCACTAATCAAAAAGGGAAATCGCAAAGATGTGGGTAATTATAGACCTAACATATATCGCTGTTTCCTACATTTTCTAACCTATTTGAAAAGCTACTAAAATCACGCATGATGTTTTTTTTGGATAACCAGGTTTTTTTTTTTGAAAATCAGTTCGGTTTCAGATCGGGTAAATCCACAGATGATGCCATTCTTAAGTTCTGTACCCAATTGTATGAAGGGTTCAATAATTCCAAACCTACAATGGCTCTTTTGATTAATATGACAACAGCATTTGACATGGTGGACCATAATTTGTTTCTAGATAAGTTGTACAACGCTGGTTTTAGAGGAGTCTTACATGATTGGTTTCGCTCTTATCTCACAGATAGGGAACAACTGGTCAATATCAATGGATGTTTTAGTTGATGTCTTAGAACAAAGAATGGTGTTCCGCAGGGCTCTGTCCTTGGTCCACTTTTGTTCTTAATTTATTTTAACTCCCTCTTCAATTAGAACTTCAACGGTTTACCAACAGCGTTCGCCGATCATATAGCATTCTCCTATAAGGGATTCACGTCTTTCGAATGTGTTATCAAAATTGAGGAAGATCTACAAATATTAAGGCAGTGGTTTGCATTTCATAAGCTGATTATCAGCGAAAAAACAAAACTGATGGCTTTCAAAGTGTTGGGAAATGTTGTTATCGATTTCAACGTGTTTTATCATTCTCACGACTGTATAAGGTTTTGTTTACCTCTGCATACTTGTGGATGTATAAATTTTAATGAAAATGTTCAAGCGGGTGCTTTAAAATTGAGTCTGATAGTCAATTTAAATATCTGGGAGTTTTATTTGATCTCAATTTAAGCTGAAAAAATCATACGCAAGTAATTAAACCATATATGATGCGTGTGGCTCGAATAATGAATCTTGTGAAACTTTACTGCTCCAAACAAGTATTAACTATGATTTACTACGACGTGGGTGGATCCTATGATAACGCTTTTAGTTCATTATTCATACGAGTAGCTCAAAAATATTAATAAGAATAATTTACGGTATTAATCGTTTAGCTTATAGTTGGCCGCTGATTAGAGAGTTGAGAATTCTTCCGTTAAGACACCAATATATTTTTAAAGTTCTCAGGCAATTCTTTAAGAGAAGTGGTAATACTCCAAATAGAAGTCCAACTTTTTATAGTTTGCCCGTTAATAATCGAGCATTGGTTAATGGCTATTTACTATAGATTATCCCATTATTGAATCGTTCTTTCGATATGTGTCCTAGGATTCATCACTTGCTTTATGTTTGTGCTCAGATTCTTTTCTAAATTTACACATAAGTACCTTCTCTTATTTTTATTTTTTGTAACACTGATAACTACCCCACATCAGTTTCCTGAATTTGAAAATATTACTTAAGCGTCATTCAACACTAACTTTAAATAGTTACAGAATGATTACTATTATTTGTTTCACAATTATTAATAAGAATTATTTAATTGTTAAATTCAATTGTTAAAATTATTTAAATGGAATGAATAAAATTAAAATCCAAATCAAATCAAATCAATGGTTTCAGGCGTTCACACAATAAGATAAGATTTTGTCTGCGATGTTGATGAGACTTATGCCTCGATAGTTGGCGCAGTTGGGGTTTTTTTTCAGAGGGATTAGGCAAGGAATGCGGAGATTCCATTCATCAGGCATACAGTCTTCTGACCAAATCTGAGAAATGGGCTGAGCAGGTCCAACTGCTTTGTTGGATTTCAGTTAAGATATTGCTATCCTTATTTCATTTTGGTTAGGTGGGCGGAAGTTTTGGCTATCATGGTCTAAGTTGAATGGTATACTCTGCGGTATGTTAGGCTTTTCTGTCAACAGAAAATTGTTTCCATATTTTCAGCACCGACTATAACAGGTTTACTTCTTCATCTCTTACGAATTTTCTTGTCTTGACAAGTTCTCTTTACTTGCTGCTAAAACTTCTGTACATTATTCCTGGGGTACAATCTCTCAATATTTTTGATCGCGCACTTCTCGTGCTCTTCTTTCTTCTTCTGGATAAGCCAATGTTTTCTTCTGGTCGTAGAGCTCACGAAAACTTTATGTCTCGTCCTTCGTTGCAGCACTGCTTTGTACGCTTTTTGTTTAACCGCTTGTGCTTATCGGAATTCTTCATCAAACCGGGAATCTCTTGGCGACGATCGGATGAAACCTAGCAAATCAGTTGTGGCCTCTCTGACGGGACGTTGGCAGCGTTGCCTCTGGGCTTCGGTACTTGATGCGCCTCGGCGAAGATTCTCACCGTCTATTGCGATTGCAACTTTTCTACGTTGTAACTTCTTACAGTAGTTCTTCTTTCTTCTCACCGCACAGTCAATAAGTCTCAGGACGTTGCCAGACATTGTGTCATGAAGACTATGCTTCCCAGTTTTCCTACCAAAGATATCCCCCTTTCCTATCGTGGAGTTAAAACTGCCTAGCACGATCTCAACGTCATACTTCGGATATTGTTTCGGATAGAAACATTATTTAGTGGCGCCGTAAAGACACGTATTAGGCTTATGTTAGCGAATTTAGCCTTGATGTGGATTGCCATAAGACGTTCGCTAACGTGTTGGAAGCTCAAGACTTCTGCCGCGTATGACAAATTCACAAATCCGAAAATTCTTTTCCCGATAGCAATCTCCATAGTATATACAAGTATCACAGTTTTTCATCCTCTTTTTGTCCGATCCACTACATCGCTCTTCCTGAATTGCGGTGATATCTGTATGATAACGATCAAGGGCGTCAGCTAGTTGTTCATCTGCACGTGGCCTTTTAATTGTCCGAACAAGCCGCGTGGAGATCGGTTTGCAAGGTTTATCAACAGCGAATCCATTTTTATCCGAGGCCATTAGTTGGTTCGTCAAATCTTATTAATCTCTCCTGTATAGGGTGGTGAGCCCTATGACATCGTAGGTCAGCTTTACGCTACCGGCCGAGCATGCCCTTGCCATTTTTGCCTGCGCGAGTGATGGTTTACTTATGAAGCTACTGGGGACCATCACTCGGAGGAGGGGTAAGCACAACGCTACGAATTTTATGGTTGCAGTGCTGGCCCAACTCAAGTTATAGGATAGTCTGCAGTTCCAAAGTCAATCGTCGTGTAAGTCCCCAAACGGCAACACGTACACGCTATAATATTACTACTCTAAGCCCAAGTGTTCCAAGTGAGTCAAGCAACTCTATTCAATACCTTAGTTAACAATTGGTCATTGCCTGGACCACTTTACGCAAGATTTTGACGGTTGACCTGTATTAACACCTAGAGAAGATCTAAATCACACAAGAATTAACGACCATATATGCGCTGCCATTTTGCTCAACGGATTCTGGAACGAAGAGACACTTTCGGATGGCAACAAACAAAGTTGTCGTATCTGCGTTAATTCGCAATGCTCGTAAAACTCTTTCACGAAAACCTAATGCATTCCAACAATATAGTTTGTGAGCTAGCGGCACTATTGGCCCAATTTTTTCGAAGATGACAATGAAGAAATTTTACAGTGAATGCTGCTCGACAGATGTTGACGGGCTTTTTCTTTCCGGAAATGCATAATTTGCATATGGGTAAGCTCTGGTTTCAAAATGAAGGCGCTACAGCACAAACGCCTCGTCAATAGATCAACTTATTGCGAACGAAATCAGAAGATCCCATTGTTTCTGGTTAGACGATTGGCCACCAAGATCGTGTGATTTAACTTGGTTAGACTTCTTCTTGTGTAGTTATCTGAAAAGTAACTTAATATCAAGGATAACAAAAATTATTAAAGATGTCAAATACAGCATTTGATGTGAAATTAAGTCCGCTGAGCTGCTAATTTTGACCGTCGATTCGGAACCGTTGTAATCACATGAGCAATATTGTACGAGTATTTTGATGATCATTGCCGTCCGACGAGCTGTAATATTAAATAAAAATTCATGATTATTATTTCTAAAATATGTATTTAAACTAACAAAAACATCCACACTATCTGTTGGCCCATCCTTTAAAAATATTTTGCCCCAAGCAGGGGGGTGTTGTACTTGTGCATAACTACAAAAAAGATAGATCCTTGAAGGTTTTGGAAAACCACGCATCAATAACCAATCGATAACCACTTAACCCAAAACATATATTAGAGAATTTTGAATTTAAAGTATAGTCCATCAATACTTCAGCAATCCGTAATTTTAAATTTGAACAAGATAGATGAAACTCACCTTCAACTGCAAAACTCTTCGATTTCACTAGGATCAATGGCTGGAATGTATCCCTTCCCAGTCACCCCACCGTGCCCGAAATTACTACCAACTACTGATAGTGCCATAGTGAACTAATATGAAAACCATTAATATTAGGATATTCGGTCGGATGGAGATGCTATCATCTGGGCGAGGTTATTATATAAGCTTTTCGCTCCAGAGACGATTTATGCGAGCGTGTTAGTGGTAATGGAAAACGGCTACTGATCCAACCAGAAAACGCTTCCGCTTTTCGATTTAAGTGGTGTGAATCGAAATTTGAGCAACATACTCGTATTGTAGCCATACTATAAAATCCAATGAATTACGAGTACGTACGTGTGTACGTATAAGAGTTTCATACATGCGCTTTACTCGGTTATAAATCAATCAATTTATTCTGATGATGATTATATATTGAACCAGAGGGCATTTCGCCTCACAAAACCATGTTCGGATATGTGTATCCAAAGTCTATAGTCTGTAGTCTGCAGTCTGCAATCTATACTTGTCTATATATGTATCTGGACCATTGGCCAGATTCACATGAATAGCATATGAATCTGCAACAATGATTCCGTAGGATTTTCCAATATCCATACGATGGTGGTCGTTTATAACAGACTATTGTAGCCATAAATTGGATATAATACTTTTATAACACCCAATTTCCCATAACCGATAAAGTGACCTGATGAACCGCGAAATTAATTTAATAAAAAAAAAGCCGTAGCTCGAAGGCGTGGAGGAATTTGTTGGAAAGGAAGTGGTAATACCTGAACCACTAGAGTAGATTTCCAGGACTTAGATCATTACGAGGTGGCAACAGAGCTATCGGAAAGTGGTTCAAAATTACCACCCCCTCGTTAGATAAGAAATATTTTGTATCGGCTTATACAATTGAGTTTCCATCTAATGACATTCGAATACAATATATGGAACAATAAGTAAAATAAATTTAGTACACATACTAATCTTAGAAAACTTTCTGCCTTTCTTTGGTTGCGTTGTGATAGCAAGAGAGTGTAAGAGTAAGGGATCCTAAGGTTCTGAAAATAGTCCAGGTGAGATATCAAACTGAACACCAAAGACGTACAGACTAGACGTTAAATGGTTAAATAGTCCATCTGGCAATTTTGGTGGAGCACTGGTCGTGAAAATAGTGATACAACAAGGTGAGACAGGAGACATTACGTCTGTGTTCGAGAGTGTTGAATAACTGTGTGATATTGTCATCACCTATGAGTTTTACCGCACGGTTGTGGATCCTATCTAGCAAATGCAAAGAGGTTTTACGAGCACCTGCCCAGATGTGAGCATTGCACTCCAATTTCGGGCGTATAAACGCCTTATATATTGAGGCCAGATCAGAGGGTGTGAAATATTTCTTACATCGCTTAAGGAAACCTAGACATTTCCAAGCATTTTTGGCGACATCGATTATGTGGTCATTCGAGCGTAAGTTGTCATTGACACATACCGGGAATGGAAAGTGGTGTGCGTCCTTTTCTGATAAAAGCATGTACTCAGTTCTGCCCTCGTGTACCGTCAGACCCATCCACGAAAACTTTATGATAGCTCGCGGCATTTGGGGCACTACTTCATCAATAATACGTTTCCTGTTGACTTCCAAGACCGGAGTAGCTTGTGGTATATAAGCGTACACCAAGGACTTTACTTAGCCCTACAGAACGTAAAGCGTGAAGTGTTGCGTCAAATCGGACTGATTTCTGAACGAGTAACACTTAGATGTTACTAACCCACAAAGCAGTGCTATTTTGGGCTGAGAGAGAGGAAGGTTTTGCATGTTTTCTGAGGTTCGAAAAAATTTATCGTGGTCAAGTCGACTGCGTTGGTGGTGTGAGACTCATTTAGAGTGTACATAGTGGCGAAGAGTGGAAAGATCATTTGCAACTTTTTGGGGAGGCGTATTGAAAATCTCGTGATATTTTATATAAAGTTTCCTAGACTGGTAACATCGGTATGAAGGCCTTATTCCTGGATACAAACAATGACGCTCATTTTTGTTTTACCCTTATAGCACATCGAGTCGGATTTATTGTGCAGTTAGGCGAGATATAGACGTATATTCTCATATATCCTTTTACCCCTAAGCCTAGAGAGCGCATAGCGATATTCGGCAGTATCGCTAGTTTGCTGCGTTAATTTAACAGTCGGGGGTCAATAGAAGACGGATTTATTAAAGATGAGTTAGGATACTTATATAGCTCCATTTCTGAGGTCGAAATTAGAGATAGGAGTATGTGTTAGGTAGTGGTGGTAGTTTGAGTTGGTGAGGTTGAGTTGAAGGTGACACGTTAACGGTGGGGCTTGGTTTTGGGTGGAATAGAGGGAGTTGCAGGTGGAAGGCTTAAAATTAGGAAAAATTTCAGTTTTGAAAATTCAATTTGGAGCTGGGTTTGTTGTGAGAAGAGAAGGTGGGTCTTGACAATTCGGATTTATTTGCTAACTTATTATGCTTTGGGTATGACTGTTTATCTTTATCCTGGTCGTATTTTCCAATCAATTGCAGACACGCATCTTTACAAGGTTGCAATTGTTGCTGGCGCTGGATTATAGAATAACCATTCATATTTAGCCGGAAGATTGAGTTTGAAGCTAGCCTTGCTTCTGTGGTTAGATACTGGAAATAAATTGCTGTGGCTAATGGTGATGCCATATTTCTTTTTAAAGAATTTAGAGATCCAATCGCCATTAGCATTTGGGTATGGGGCGCCTTTGATAAAAAGCATAGTGAAGAATTGATTCTTCGAAGCAGGCTTGTCAAGTTTACGTTGCCATTCGGAAGGTGTCCAAGTTAAATTAAAGAAATTAATAAGCTTCAGTGGGGCGGTGACTTGATAAATTGACATACATGTGTTCTCTGTTGTCAAGCCGGACGAAACTTCGCAGGAATTAGTATTTTGGACCATGCGCAAATGACTTATATGTATATGGGGTATCTACTTCAGGTTCCACTAATTCAGCCATGAGCGATGTATTATAGTGGACATTATGGTAAGGCTGTGGTAAGTTTAATGTGTCATCGATTTTGATGTTTATTGTTGCGATATGGTGTTCAATATCGCATACGAGGGATCGAGTCGCAGTAAGTTCATCACCGACATCGTTCACTTTATCGAAGATAACTTCGAGCATAGGGTCAGATTGTTTAGAAGAGAGTTGTGTCTTTGGCGAGGACTGGAAATGAATGTCAATGTCGTCACGCAGGGAGCTTATCAACTCGTACGTTTTTTGGTTGGATAGAACAGATAGCTTTGATGACACTCAACACTTTATCCAGGCGACGTAAGGGAGTTTCTTCATTGCTGGATCTCCCGGAGTCTAACTCGATTTGACTTGCAATTTGTTTATCCATGTACTTTACTAAGGATTAAATAAGATCGGCTGAATTCTGGAGTGAATTACGTAACTCTTCAACACATTTAACACTGGTTGCAGTAACCGAAATTGTGTCTGTAGTCTTTTTGGCGAGTGCGTCTTGGTAGGAGTCATTTGAATCGCTTAGGCATTTTATTGCCAAAAGCACATGCGAAAGTGACGTACTCTTGTACTCATCCAGTCAGCATTGTTGTCATGGATTACACAATTGACAACTCAACAACACATGTTTAAAATTTGAAATGGGTGATATTGCACTAAACACACGGACACGAAGATAGATTGGTTGTGTAGGTCATTGAGGGTATAAATATAGGTCGAATTATTGTTTGCAATTTGACGAACATTTGAACTGAAAAGTGAACAGATGAATAGGGAGAACAAGAAAAACACGTTTGCATATCACAGAAAAAGATACTTTGGTGCGTGGTTACGCATTGTACTGCACGGTTATTGCTAGCGACTATGCTTTTTCTGATCTATTGTATAAAGTATAACTAACATTCACACACTTGCTCACTGTGGCACTGTTTTCGTATTAAAGGGAGTACGAAAGCTTCCAGATGAAATACCCACGTTTGGGTTTTTGAACATCCATACAAAAGCAAAATTGAAAACGATTCAATTCCCTTAATAAGGTCTAATAAACTCCTGCAGCTGTTTCATTTTTCGTACAAAGGTTTTATGATTCCCAACTATTAGAAAGACACTTAACACCATTCCAGCAGCTGGTGTGCAAGGCCAAGTAGCCAAGAATAAGAAAAGACAGCACATAATTGTGCCACTTCGAATCCTCTCAAGCAAGACAGACCCTCCGAAGCCCTCTTCTAGTTTGATTTTTATGACTGCACTCGAAATATTCCCATAAAATTTGTCCTCTGTAAGCAAACGACTATGAAGCGAGAACCAATTCCAATACACTATCAAATTTCATGGAATGCCAGGAAGCCGGTTAATCTATCTACTGCCATCCGTCGATTTCAATTACGCACGATCCAGAACGATAATTAAATGCAATGCGAGTCGAATATAAAACTACGGACATTTAGCATTTCATGTGAATTAATAAAATTGTCATTATCCTTCAAGGCACTATCATTTAGTAAAAGCTTTCTCCCCCTGTACACCATAAAATTGTAATCCTTAGCCCAAAAGTATTAACAATCATTTGTCGCATTTGATCTGAGAGTTGTTCTTCTCTCTGCGGCTTAATTTTTGTTCCCCAAACTGGCTGTAGCGGCACATCCGTATGTCCTTGGCATGTTTCTCATCCAATGCGATTCCCAAACGACATTGCCTTTTGTCCATCTTATGTACATACATAACCGTACCACTAGCGCACAATATATTATCTCCCCCAGATGTATCTTTTCGTATGGATATAGGATACATATAAAAACTATGTATGTAATCCACCTGTAAAACTAGGAGATATCGATTTCCATCACTCTTAGAAGCCAACAATACATTACCATAGCAGAAGCTCACCTTTCTTCGTATCTATTGTACATATGTATGTATGTATCTGACTGAGGTATTCTCATCCTTTTGCTGCTGGGTGAGTGGTATAGGTGAAAATTTGCTAAACTTCGTGACTTGTGTAGCTTGTCCTGCTTCTTCATCAACATTATCATTGTGTGCTTTGAAAGTCTTCTAGTGGAAATGTTGCGATCTACGATTCTATTGTACTTGCCTGTGTATCCGTATCCGTATCTGTATAAGCGTATCGATTTGTTTGCTATGGTGATGGGAGAGAAGTAAGTAGTCCATCTTTGAACCTGAGGCTAATATTCATGGAACAAAGTTTTTTTTTGGTGGTGGGGTGGTGTCAAGCCGGGAAAGCAGTCAACAGGGTAAGATATATACAATTTATTTATGACTTCGTTTTGTGCAAACTCATGGCAGGTAAACAGTGTTGCTTGCAAGAAAGAGATGCCTTCAAAACATGAATGCCTATGAGTTTATAAGAAAAAAACAATTTTCAAGAAAGAAGAGAAAGTTCTTTAAATTAGAGAATGTACATGCGAGTTCATATGTGGACGATTATTCGCACAACCACCGTACCATGGAACTTATTCACCTTTACATGTTCTCCTCAAAACCAATGTTTTTTTTTACATTTCTCATAGCAACGCGAAATTCCTTGAGAGTTGGGTTCTGTTCTTTCCTTTCATAATTCTGGATCTATTTGCAGCTGATTCCTTTCTGATTGAAGAGACGGATAATATATTTGGGATATTCTACCAAAAATAGATCTTATCGCTATCATCCAAGGAGATTTGTTGGATGAAAAACTGTGGCACGTACTCGTACTCGTCTATTTGCCTGCAGTTTCGTAGAAAGTTTGCCTCAAGGCAAAGAGTCTTGAGTTCTCAGCACATGCAAACACCTGGTAGCAATCCGCATAAAGTCTAAAGTCACCTATGTCAGCCCAAAGAATACGTTCACGGACTCCTCGACAAAAACTTCGATAAATATCGCAAGTACAACATCTTTTTGGTTGATTCTAGCGAATATAAGAGAACAAGCCATCTTTTTCACATTGGAAGATTATAGCTACTTAGCCATAAAACTGTCAAAGGTATTATAAGGTTCCTCAAGCACCAGTATTATCAAGAGTCAAACATTTCGTGCGCCCAATATTAGTTCAGACCACTGCCCACATACTTGCAGCCCAGGTAAGGCTATATCGCTCAATATGGCCCGGCTATCTCAGACAATGGATTCGTAGTTTGTGGTTGCATATCCTTCTCCTTTCTTCGTTAATATAAATGGGGCCGAAAACCACACGCAGTATCTTTCTCGCTTTGTTGGTCTAATTACATCTATGTCATCCGAGTACGACTTAAATAAGTCGCATTTTGTTCGCCGTGAATTTAAAAATGTCACGTAACAAGTCGCAGCCTTGTCTTAAACCTTTCGTAACCTCGAGAGCAGTGAGAATCTCCACAGTTATCCTGCACAACTTGATGAACTTGGCAGTAATTTCGAAGCTAGACATGGCGTCGTATAATTCGTCCCTACGTACACTGTTTTATGCAGCTTTTAAGTCGGAAAATTGATGGTGAGTATCGATCTGATTCTCGTATTTCCTTGTCTTTTCCCGGATCTGCCATAGTGCGAATCTTTCATGAAACTGCAAAGAATTTTCCTATGGGCGATGTTTAGCAGACTTATTCTTCTATAGTTGGTGCAGTCAAAAGGATCAGCTTTCTTGTGGGTCAGACAAACGATGCACGTTGAGATTTTAGATTCTTACTAGGTCACCTCCAGCCGCATAAAATAGCTCAGTAGCCAGTCCATCTGTGCCAGCAGCTATATTAAACTTTAGCTTCGATATTGCTAGATTAACGTCGTCTAGGTCAGGATGACCGAATTCTCTCTCATCTTCGTCCAGGTTGAATGGTTCATTTTGCCTAACAGAGGCATTTTGACTATCATCTCCATATTCTTAGAACCGGCTGCGACTTTATTACCACATAATTGTGGATGTTCATCTTTGCAGTCTCCCATTCTAGCTTTGTAGGCTTGAAATATTCGTTTTATACTCTGCTGAAAGAAAATGACAATTTAACCACAACAAGGCGAATTCCGGAGAGCGCGATGAATGTAGGATAATGGAACTAGTTTTTATACACACTGTCTTAAATCTAAATTATTCGAAAGGTCTACATGAAAATCCCCTGCGTTTCAGTAAATGCAAAAAATGTGGCCTAAATTTACGGGAGTGAGCGTACGTAGAAAAGCAATTTATTCTAAGCTAGCGTAATTTTGTTTTATCCACTGTGAGTTCGATAAACAAACGTAAAAAACGTAAACACTAACGATACTGATCGGAATTTCTTTACCGCGGTTGGGTGAAAATTAGCTTTCAGGATTCTCAGAACGAACAAGCTTATAGGTTACTCTGATAAGCATAGGCGATTCTGCGTGCCCCTGGTATGTAAATCACCTTGACCATCACTCAAGGCTTGGGAATATAAATCGAATATATTGTATATAGACGTATAGAATGATATAAATCCAAAAGTAGAGTAGACGGTTTTTGCAAATGTATACGCTCCGGAGGACTTAAATAGATCGTGACTGAATATATAAAAGTAAATTTAAGATGCGTTTCTCCACTGAAATTTTCCACCCTTTAGGGTGACCAGGCGGAGTCTGCTCTTCCCCTCACTTAAGCGACGTTATTTTTTTCCAAGGATTCCATGACTTAAAGCTTTGCTGTATTTATTCCATCTTTGTATGGTTTCTGAGGACATTGATAAGAGAATGATCGTTTGGAGTTAAAAGAAGATATTTATTGCCGAATAACTCTCCTTTAGTTCTTACCCTTGTTGTAGGAGACAAAACTGATTGACAGTAACGATGCTTATCCGCTTAAAATGCCACCTCGGTTCAGGCTCTTTATTGCAAAGAATTAGATTACTACTAACGATTATAGAATATAAAATATCTTACCCCTCCCGAAAAAGAATATCATTATATTAAATTTTCCATATTGGATACTAAAAATAATTTCGCACTTTCTCTGCCTTGACCTCATAAATCTATAGATGTCGGCCGATTTACTATTCCGTTCGGCCCATCTATACCAGTCACCCTTTTAATAAATGTCCATAAAAGAAAAACAAGAGAAGCTTGCACTTTATTAGACTGCGTTAGTGATTTATTTAAAATTTCCTATTTTTCCTTCGACACTGTTTGCTCGCCTGTACGAGTGTGTACAGCGATTAAGCATCTTCATTCCTATTGTTATCCACACTTTTCCCTCACTAGGAGTACACATCTATAAGGTATGTAACATCAGCAAAACCTGGTATGTGCGTGTACTTGCTCACGGCCAGGACAGAGTGTGAAATCAACAAAAATCTAACGAACACATAAAACCCGACGTTGGATTGGAACTTGTGTTGTTCTTCGCTCTCCGCCTTATGCCGCCTGGATTGGACCGGGATAGTGCTAATGGAAAAGGCAATCCAGCGTGAATTAATGGATCGTAAACGTATAAAAAGAAGAATCCAGATAGGTACACAGCTATATCGTTCCACCGCCCATTTGAATTGAATCACCCTCCTTCCATCTTTCAAACTGACATTAAACGAAAGCTGCAAAGGAACAAAAAACAAAAAGGTTAATCGACATAGTATCCGAACTGTGCTACTAAGCTGAAAGTTTTTCGAAAGACCTTAACACAACTATTGTATAGGTACTGTTGCCTTGGATTTTATATCTCGGATGGGCGAGAAGGGGCTGAGAGATTTCGCCCATTCCGTTCCGTTGTCGTTGGGAAAACGAATTCGGCTACGCATTCGGCCCCAGCGGGTGGTAGAATAAACAATTTCGTTTTGTTAATTTAACCTAGTTCTTGTCTTTGGATGCGCTCTCCAAGGGGATGAAGTACAAGTACGAGTCGTTCGAGTTGTAGGCTTCGGTTACAAGTATCTCCCCGCATTCGTATATCGTGCTTCCTACCTTTAGCACGACAATGTTACTCAAGTGTAAATCGTATGAAGAAGGTTAATCCTCTGCGAAATCCTAATCGCATGTATTAAGGCTGTTTGTCGATGTCGAATCCTTTTTCACAAGGGCGTACAAAAGTAGACATAGTTAAAGATATGACGACAAACACGGGATACATATGCCTTTCCAGTATAAGTGCGTCGAAATTGAAATAGAAATCCTGCAGCTATACACGATGAGGTTTGTTTCTTAATTTTTGTTTTTTTTTTTTTATGCTGATTTAAGTTTTAAGAAGCCTGCTTAATGTACTGTCTAAGATGGAACTTGCCACTTGATAGTTAGGGTTACTCGTGTGTATATACTATACATACCTACATGGGCAGGCAAAGTTTGATGGTTCGGAATTCATTTGCCCTGAGTGCCAATAAATGGAACTATCCATGTATCTGGTCTTACGGAACTTACCTTTATTATTGCGTGCACTGGGGGTTGGCCCGGTTTGAGGGTGAGAGAGTTTAGTTAATTAGAAATGTAGTAAAAGAAAAGTTTTAACGTTTCGAAGGGCTGTTTACGGATAGTTTCTAACAAAACAGTAACCAATATTATAAGAGAGTTGTTGGTGATGAGAAGGGTTTAACTGTATCGAATTGTTTGTAGCCTTTAATTTTGGTTAGTTGCTATTAAGGTACTCCAAGTGGATAATACTCGTAAAAGTGCCCTTTCGTCTTTGGTTTCTGGTCTGAACGATTTGGGTTTGCTGACGTTTAGATTTCATACACAAAGACTAATCAGTAACAATCCAGTGTTGTATGTTTGTTTGTTTGCACTTGACTTCAAAACAACTTAGGGACATTATAAATTGACTGGACTTCTGAAAAGGTTTTAACCACATTTGAATCATGAGCAGGTTTAGTGGAGATAAAATCTTACGAAGGCAGAGCTAGATGTCTTATTTCTACTCATCATAAAACAAACCTTTACAGAAACAATTAAGAAAGTTGATCTTAAAAGACATTTTTGTTAAGCAATTTAGCTTAGTTAAATGGGATTAGCTTTCCCAGCCCGAATAGCGATGGAAATAATCGTATATATGCATATTCAGTCCGTTTATTTCTTTCTATTGTGATTTAACTCGGCCTTGCAGAAGAACAACCAGCACATGTTGTCATCTTGGCGTCAGCACTTACGAAAACCCAGTCAAAATTCCAATGGATCTCAAGTTGTACTTGTAAGCATTCGCCAAGAACTGAGGTAAAACCATGAAGAACGCAAATTTCAGTCCGCTTTGACCGCTCAAAAAGTCTGCCTTTCACAATCATAATTCCCTTGCATCAACAGTGCCGCTGCCAATATATGGTATAGCAAAAGACCTGCATCACAAATGCAAAGACAATATCGGGATAGTGGAAGCAATTTCACAACAATTATCACAGACCTAATGCGGGCTTGTTACACGCCCCAGCGGTGCTTCTGAGAGTAATTTCTTCCCTCTAGCAATATGCAAAAGTCATTACTGTAATCCAGGAAACACATTCAAAATAAGCTTATATCCAGCTATATATGTATATGTATTTATTATAGCTATTATAAAATAGGAAAAGCAAGTAAATTTTTTATAGCAGCATATTTCGCCTATGAAGTAATTCTGCACACATAGACCTTAGCGGAACAAAATAGAAAGTTCAGAAAATTCAGTCATGCTTATTTTTGGTGGGCTTGTTATTCGATCACGAGAATTATTCTCATTAAAATTCAATCTTCCACTAGGGAATGGTGGGATGTCTCCCGTGTAACGAAGGACCTAAAAGCCGCCACACAGCTTCGTTGCTGCTGACATAACGGCCGAACTGATATGTGTATACGGGTTGTTCGAAATTAAAGAGAACCGAAGGCTCGAAATGAACAATTAGCTGTAGTTTCCGATGTTTAAGATGTTTATTTCTAAGAAATTACATTTTTGATAGCTTTATATATATAATTCTACTGTACGTGTGTATGCCATTGAACTCCTCCTAAACGGCTGGATCGACTTGAATGAATTTTTGTGTGTGCATTCATTCAATGCATTTAATTTTTTTGTACGCTGTGTTTTGATATTATATGTATTGGATTTACGTAAATATTGAGCTTACTATATTCAGATATATTTATTTTTCGACATTTTACTTTGAATGTATTATATTAAGTGTGTTTCGTTATTTTGACATTTCAATTTTTTTGTACGGTATATACGGTGTCGCATTTCAGTGAATATTAAGTGTATTATAAATTACGTACATAAAACAATGCCACGTCTTCGTGGGCGAGGAGGAAATATTGATCGACGGACTCGGAATTCACAATTAGTCCAGAACCGTCGGTTTAATAGATCGGCAGAAGATCAATTGAAGGACAATGAAAATTTAAGAAACCAGGCTGCAATCACACGCGCTAATGAAAGTCAAGAGCAATGCAACGAACGCCTTCGAGCTAATGCATTGAGACGGTGCATGTATTGTAATCGGTGCTATGAGCAAACAATGCCAACACTGTCATGCACTCAAATACAAAGGTGAATCGGCCGGTTTCTGCTGCGCGTCTGGAAAAGTTGTATTGCCACCATTGAATTAGCCGCCAGAACAATTGAAAGCACTATTGGCTGGAGCTACATCTCAATCTAAATTGTTTTTGCCTAAAGTTCTCAAATTCAATTCGTGCTTTCAAATGACATCATTTGGAGTAACAAAAATCGTTCGGAATGAGAATGGTGGCAATTTTCAATTAACGTTTAAGATTCAGAGTATCATCAAATTGGTTTTTTAATGCCGATGCCTGATACCGATTCAAAATTTCTGCAAATCTACTTCGTGGGTGATGAGGAGCAGCAAATAAACGCACGCTGCCAGTACAACGATATCGAGCAGATGGAGGAGCGAGAAATTGTGGGTATTTTAGAACCGTTTTTACAGAATCACAACCAGTTGGTCCAGTTGTTCAATACCGTTTCAAACAGACTGCAAAAGAACAACTATACGATCGTCATCAAAGCAGACAAAGTACCATTTGGGCAGCATGCGGGCCGATATAATGCACCGACCATTAATGAAGTTGCAGTTGTTATGGTTGGCGACGCATTTGAACGTCGAAATATACGAATCAAATGCCATTATTGATTATAACGAATTGTTTTTAGAAAAATTGATGTTATTTCAAAATAAAGAAAAATGAAATTATTATATTATTTGTCTTACATTTCATACTTTGTTTAATCTACCCTAATCGCTTGAAATATCATGCAGGACAACGTCTGTCGGGTCCGCTAGTATATGTATATTTTACAAATAAACAATTCCTTTCAACAGTTTGCACCTCCAGTCTCCTTGGGACAGAATTCCGAAATGTCAAAGTGCTAATAGAGATTGGAGATGGAAACTTAAGTTAGCCGCAGTAATACATATGTCGTATGCCATCGATGGGTGAATTCTACTTTGAAGTGCGTCCAGCAGCACGGGTATATCATACATTGGCGAGGTCTTTATTTTGGAAGTTGAAAATAGCTTGTTCACTGACTTTGTTAATGTATTTACAAATATATTTCATAGCATGCACTGCACTGCAAGGCTCTAAATTGATATGGCACTTAACATTTTTAACCAAATAGGGGAATGCCGTCCGACCTCCGTCTACGAGCGCAGCGCTCTTTGCCAGTAAACGGGTATCCATTTTTAGTGGATTTCCCAACTTTCGTGCAATTGAGGATTGTTAGAACCTGGGATCATACTTTTTTAGAATAATGTCGTGTAGTGTGTTATTATTGGATATGTCAGGTATTTCTGCGCTGAAGAAGTTATAAATGTGATTGGGTCTCAACTTGTTCGTTTTGTATTACGTTTTAAAGAGACTTATTTTCGAATCAACGCATTTGTTTATATTAAGCATTAGTTTATTTAGAGCTAAGACTAAGTTTGGCTGAAAAGTAAAAGGATAGTCTTATAAACAACTAAATAAGAGTTAGAGTATTCAAAAAAATAGGTTTATATAATTCTAAAGCAGGGATTCCCAAAGTGGTCGATCCCAGGGGTCAACCTAAACGAAAACTGATTTTGGGGGTCGACGAGGTCTAAAAATCGATCCCTATTAATTAACACAAGTTCTTATTTGAAACGTTCAAGATACTGTGTAAGTTGTGTTACGTGTTATAAGATAGACTAATATTTTTGTAGGAAGTATCATTGTTGTACTTTTAAAAATCCCAAAAAGTCGATAAGCGTACACAATTTCAAACAAGATAAAAAAAAACTCGGCAAGTCAATATGCGTGGAAAAGTTCGTGCAAGATAATGTGTTCGAGCGTACAAGTCTTTCAGAAACGTTTTGACTTGCTCTGTATTTGACGCACATACGCGATTTAACACGAACCAAATCATGATCAAGTTCAAGTCCAAACATGCTCCTGATATTTTATTAAATAACAAGGTTGCACTTAGTTTGAAAGTTCATTTGCGTTTTGAAATTCGTTGGAACTTGAATATCAATGATAATACACTCATCTAATAATTTATTTCAAGAGATTACAAAGTGATTACATAGCTAAATACAGTGAATTAAAATACAGTGATTGACTTACGAGCGTTAACAGCGTAACCATACATTGCTGCAGTTTATGAAAAAGTAACAGGGTAAGTAACTAAAAAACGTTTTAATATTTTTCTAAGTATTTTTTTACTTTAGACAAGCTGTTACTTAAAATTATAAATTACGTTGGTGTTCGAGGGTGTCAATTGATTGACTGATTAGTATCACCTATGACTTTTATCGCACAGTTTTGAATCCTATCTAGCAGGTGCAGAAATATTTTAGGAGCACCTGACCACATATGGGCATTGTACTCCAATTGTGGCGTGATCAGAGGGGGTAAAATATTTCTTATATCGCTTGAGGAAACCTGGACATTTCGCAGCATTTTTGACGACATCGAATATGTGGTCATTCAATGTAAGTTGTCATTGACACACATACCGAAAATGGAAAGTTTAGCGGTTTCGACGATGCAAGCGCCATTCATGTATAATGGCTGGGTATTTGAATTTTGCTCTAATGACAGCACACAGCATTGAGTTTTGGTAGCATTAAATTCCACTCAATTGATAGTTCCCCAATTGGTTATGCTATTAATATCGGAATTTAATGAGCTTAAAATACGCTGCCGTTCTCGTTCTACAGCCGAAGAGCAGGGGTGAGTCCGGGAACAAATATTAAAAGCAGAGTGTACTGTCATCAGCAAAGGAATACCAACTCCCGGAATTTATTCAGAAAATTAAAAGTACAAGTTTATTCATCTAAATCTATATTGTTCCCTTTAAAGTAATCCCCATCGACTACAACACACTTATGCCAGCGCTTGATCCAATCGCTTTATGATGGCAGACACACAAAAAAAAATTCAGACAATAGAGTTTGGACTACTTGAAGTTCGGATTTATTTTATCTCTATCAAATCAACATTTGCCGATATGTCTCATATGTGAAAAAGTATTCAGTAATGATGCCATGAAGCCTTCAAAAATGGAGAACTACTTGTCAAGAGTACATGCTGACAAAAAATGTAAGCCATTTTTCTTCTTTATGCCAGACGTCGATGGCTTACGAGTATATCTTTACTAATAGCGAAGTCGGAGACACTCTACACAATTGGAGAGCAGCTTATTTTATTAGTCATTGTGGAGGTCCGCAACAATGTATTGCACAAACCCGCACATGATATTATTCAGAGACAAATAGACGAGATGGGTCTCGTAGTGGAACACATTTTATGCAATTTCTTACAGACCAACAGATTCTCTCTCCAGTTAGAGGAGTCTACATTACCCGGCAATGAAGCTCTGTTGTTAGGATATGATCGATTAAATATGAAAATATGTACCAGGAACTGCTTTTTGCTACTTACTTAGAGACTGATACCAGAGGAGAATCCATTTTTCCGTCCGTGGAAAGTTTTTTTTATTGACAAAACTATTCCATGGAAGAACATTGTTTCTGTTGTGACTGATTTTATAATTTTTTATATTAAACTTCTAAGTCAACCTAGTTAAATTCAATTTTATCGCACTTATATACCCTTCGCATTTTGTCTGTTAATAACATACCTAAATCACCTAGTTCAAAAATTTGTTACGTAACTTAATAGTTGATCGACATTATCCTAAAATAATGTGCATTATCTGTAATGTGGGCGAGACTCGAAAAAAAAGAGATGGATTATTGCGAGAGAAACGGTCAAGGGTACAGTTACGTCTAACAGAGGAGAAAACCAATTTTGGCTGGTAGACTTCCACTCGTGTTTCAACGTTGGGTCCTGGTTCCGGTACAAATTTTGTTAGCACATCATCAGCAACCTACAGTCTAACAGCGTCAATCTCTTCGCTTTCTTCACACGACGTCTTCAATGGGGGTATTATACAGGGTGTCCCCTAATTCATCAAGGATAATTTATCAAATGAGTTTGAGTCGCTATATTCTAAGAAAAAAAATATTCTACAGGGTATATCTAAAATGTTGACATCAGGCTAACATTGGAGTACCCTGACCATGTTTAGCCTAAGAAGAAATAAATTTAACCCTAACACAATTATGTATATTAAGTCGTTTAGCAATTAACTTTAATCTAAAAGCAAATATGTTTAAGCAAATATTTTTAATCTTTTAGCAAATCATTTTAACCAAAGCACAAATTTATTTCAACTCGTTTGTAAATTTTTTAACTCCTTTAAAGTTTGCCAACTTATGATCAATGTTGAGGAGGATTAACCTAGACCGTTGTAATTAGACATTTAACATCAAAAATTAAATGCAATTGCCGCTCATTTCTAGAGTTAGTTAGTTCGAAGCGGAGTGTTGTGATTCATAGTTGATTTTTCTTTAGCCTAGCAGTTTATACAATATTTAATTATTATTCATTATTTAAGTATTATATTACATACATATGTATATAATGAATAACGACGAAGATGTGAAATTAAGCAGCTACGATAAAAGGTATAGACATTCTGGACATTCTTCGTTTGATTATAATGGCGATGAAGTTGAATTTAGAAGTGAGTAAAACAAGAATGATTGATAAAGGCACATATAAGAAAGCTTTTAGCTGCTCCCAGAGGTATTCAGCAGCAAGGCCAACAAAATATACAAAGACAGCGACCTCCGAGAGTTAAACATCTATTCACTTCCCAGTTTAGTGACAAAACAGCTTCTGGTTGCATGTTATGAAGAAGGTAGGATGATTCTCGAAGCTGCCTGTAACACTTAGATTAATTGAAATACTTACTACGAAAAGTATTATAAAAGACTATGAAAAAGATGGAGAATTGTCCAAATATCGTCGCGGTGGAAGAAAGCCAAAAAAGCTAGGAAATTTTATCTGCCATAGAAGAATACGTAGAAAGAAACCCGTGAATAACTAAAAATATTAAGAGGACTTGAAAATAAACGCCCAAGAATTCACAGAATGGACTTCAAATAATGAAGTACATAAGATGCTATTCGTCGCGCTCAATAAGAGTTACCCGGGCTTGAGGTATTGTTCCAGCTGTGCATGGAGGAAATGTTACTACAATTGCATCAATTAATAACCAAGATGTAATGCCTTTTGACGAACTCCACTTGTAACCCTAAGAAGTTTTGTTCATTTCTCCATGGACTTACAGAAAAACCGAAAGACAAACTTCTTAATTATGTATAAAGCCAGAATCCATAAGACACAAAAAGTTCAGGATATGTTATCTACTACGAATTTCAGATTAAAATTATTTGCCTCTTTACTCTCCCATGCTTAACCCCATTGAAAAATCTCTTTCAAAAATGAAGGCGCGCGAATAACATATGCAATTCCGCAATTCCGGGTCAATCCACCCAAACCAGCAAGAATGGGGTCACACAACGCAAGTCCCCCAATATCAGCAAATAACACTTAAACCAATACTGCAGACTCAACAATTAACGGCTATAAAAGCGATAAACCAATTATGGGGAAGAGACCAGTACTTGGTTTATAGCCATTGATGATCGCAGTGACGCTGAAGGCGGGGGGTCATCATAGGCTAAGTTAAATTAAGATTTTCCTTTTTTTATTAATAATAAACGAACGGTCTCCGATAAGAAATTCAATATATTGTTTCTTTTCTTTCGGGTATCAACGCGAAACACAACTCGCGCATGTTAAGATTTAAGTGACGTCAGCAGGGACTATAAATTGGTGCAGTTATTCAAGACAGTTTGCAACAAATAACACAAAACGAGTGCACTAATTATGTAGTAGATATGGTTTCACTCATTCCAAAGGCAGAAAATGTACTACAAGTTTTTGAAAATATTAATTTTGTTCCAGGAGGCATCTAAATTTTTATACAATTATAAAGTTTAAATAAATTTGTGTTTTGGTTAAAATGACTTGCTTTAGGTTTAAATATATTCATTCTTTTATTAAACATATTTGCTGAAAGATTAAAATACGAGTATATTGTGTTTGAGTTAAATTTATTTGCTCTTAGGCTAAATAAATGTACAAATGCTATATGTTGAGATCATTAACCTTTCTGCTATGTTTGGGTCAAACTGACCCAATTTTGGTTTTAATCAATCGAAATTTGTGGGTTAATCTGATCGAACAGAGCTGATTCTTCTTGTACCTATTAACTGCATAAATCGTTATATAACGATTTAACGTGAAAGTAAGAATGGAATGTTTTTATCATTTCACTGAAGAATCACGCTTATGTTTTTACAACACTTATTGTATTATTTATTATTAAGTAGTAGCTAAAGTTCAGTGCGTATTTCACCGAAGACTGTTCATATTTTGCAATGTAGCCTGCCAATTAACGGTTATTTCATTTGTATTGCAAAATCGGGGATTCCCGTTTTATAAACATATGTTGTATGCAATAAACTCTTGTCGACGCATAGAATGTTTACTCAGTTACTTCTTATACGTCTTACAGAAACGAATTCGGTGAAAGTGTAAAGTGTAACTTTATGAAATGGCACAGTACAAAAAAGTAAAGAATATGTTTTAACTATGAGTGCTGTTTCCAATATTCTAATATTGGATATTTTGAAAGGTACTAAGCAATGAAGAAATTATCCAATTTATAAATGCTGATGTGGAGGACATTTCTGACGACAGTAGTGATGATGAAGATTATGAACCCGTCAGTGAAAACGAAGATAAAATTTCAGATATATCTTCCAGTGAAAGTGTGGCAAGGGTTTTACTTGAAGATTGTACAACGACAGAAAAAGACAACGCATGTTCTTATTTATCGAAAGATAAAAGTTTTCTGTGGCAGGATCATTCTCCATCAATTTACAAAAGGCTGGATTCCTGACAATCAAATTATAAACCATTTAACTGCACCAACTAGACGTGCCATTTCCATGGCAACGGACATACGAGGGCTGTGTGAAAAGTTTCCGACCGCAACATAAAGATAGCGGCACTCGTCAATAAAAGCTAGTGAATACTAGTTGTGCATCCTTTGACAGTTACTTATCGAAGTTTCAGTCATTTTGGATGAGCAGTTTTCAGTTGACAGTCGTTTCAGTGAGTCGATGTGAGTGTTTTCGTGAAAATGGAAAAAATTGAGTATCGAAGCTGTTATTAAATTCTTGTTTTTGAAAGGCAATACGCCTACGCAAATCAAAAAATGAGTTGGACTCTGTGTATGAGGACTCTGCACAGTCATTTACCACAGTGAAATTTTGGGCAGCTGAATTTAAACGTGGCCGTCAGAGCTTGGGAGATGATGAACGTTCGGGACTTCCAAAAACTGCAACCACTGACGATAACATTGCCAAAGTTCACCAAATGGTGTTGGACGACCGCCGAATTAAAGTGAGAGAGATAGTAGAGGTTATGAAAATGTCCAAACAACGTGTTTGTTACATATTAAATCAAGATTTAGGCACGAGAAAGCTGTCCGCCCGTTTGGTGCCGCGTTTGCTTACGTTAGACCAAAAACGTGTTCGAATGAACATTTCTAACGCTCTGTTGGCGCAGTTTAGGTGCAATAAATCCGAGTTTTGGCGCCGATTACTTACTGGTAGATGGAACTTGGATATACCAATATACGCCCGAAACAAAAATTCAGTCAAAACAGTGGACGGCAAAGGGCGAGCCGGCTCCAAAAAAAGCAAAAACTGTTTTTTCGGCTGGGAAAGAGATGGCGACTGTTTTTTGGGATAGTAAAGGAGTTATCTTAATCGATTATCTTCAAAAAGGAAAAACCATTACAGGAGCATACTTCGCATTATTACTTGCCAAGCTGAAGGAAGAAAACGGCCACATTTGCAGAAAAAGAAAATCCTGTTTCACCAAGACAACGCGCCGTTTTGTGCGTTTTTTTCTGACAACCCTCGTATAATCACCACTTGATATGTTTTTGCCCTCAAGTGTAAAAAATACCGTAATAGAAATGATGAACAAGAAAGGAGAGGGATTTCTTAGAAACGATTGGAAAATCATAGACTCGATAGAATTGGAAGCATATCTTGGACTGCAATTCTTGGCAAGAGTGTATAAATCACATGACAAAAGCCTACTTCACTTGTGGGATGAAAGAGGAGGCAGGCCGGATCTCCTTTCCGCGAAGGTTTTGCCTGCGTGGAAGAACACCTCTTCAAAAGAAGGGGAGATATACCATCTGGACCAGCGGATTTATGCATGTTGAGATCTTTAAGTACTCTCGCTACTACACGAGTGCGAAAGTGGATTCGTCCCATCGAATCTACTACGAACTCAAGTGTAGGCGGGGACAAAGCACAATCTGAGAGTCTTGAGCTAGTCGCAAAGTGTGCAGCAAGCAGATTTGCCTTGTCCATAGAGCTGACAGCTGGAATGTCATTGTAAATGAGCGTTGGGATGGAGGATGAGGCAGAATTTCTAATGTTTTTGACGAATGACCAACAATTTTTACTGGACATTGCGGTATTTTTTGCCTCAGGTTTTGGTCGTATTGGAATTTTACACGCTTGAGAAAGACGTTGCAGCCATTTCTGGCTCGTTTAAGCTTTGGTTTTCCTCTGTCGGGTTGGTCTTGTAGGACCGAAAAAAGAATTCTCTAACCCAAACAGCCTCTTTAAAGCTCGAGTCGTACCATGCCTTTTGTTTTGGTTTAATACTCTTCATCCGATTAGGGATATAGCATCTCATTCCAAAGAGAATAGTTTCTGTGATCATATCAGCAGCGGCATCCACGTCGTTATCGAGGAAACATAACGACCAGTGAAAATTCCTAAAGAAATTGTTAAGTCCGCTCCAATTGGCTTTCTCGTATTGCCATAATGTTCTCTTAGGAATCTTTTCTCTAACTGTGTGGTGGGTGTAACTTGCGGCTAAAAATACATGCAAACGTCACACCAAGCGTTGGCCAGTAGCATTGTTTTCGAATATGATAGACATTTCTGAATAAAGCGCTTACGTTATATGGACAGAAATCAACATATCCTGTGACTCCAATAAACTATTCGAGAGCAGAATTTTTCTTGAGGAGCTTGGTAAACATATGATCACACCTCACATTATTCGAAGAGAGAGACTTCAATATAGCTCATTGGAAAAAAATTTAGTCAAAAGTATTCGAGAATCTTCCAAGTCTGCAGTAGCAACCTTTCTCTCATGTTCCCGGCCCAAGATTGAATCTGCTAAAAAACAACAGCGTTGTTACTTTTGCCAGCACACAAAACACTCAAACAAATATTCAGCCGTGTGCACCAATTGTCAAAAATTTGTTTGTAAGGAAAACAGCTGCTTGATGTGTATAAATTGTCAATAACAATTTATGTATCAACAACAACATCAACAGTAGTGATAACGAGATATACGTTAACGATTGTCTTACTGCATATTCAAAATCTTTACTTAAAAAGGCCAATGAACTTAAATTTGTCAACAAATTCAAATTTGTTTGGATAAGGAATTCAATTATCCTTATCAGGAAATCCGAAGGAGGGGAAGTAATTCAAATAAGTAATATTGAAGATATTTCTAAACATATGTCAAATAAAATATATGATTTATTGTTATTACTATTATTCTTTTTTTCTTTTGATAAATGATTAAAAACAATTTTTCTTTTTCTAATCCTCAAATTCTACGACTAGTATACCAAACCTTATTGGGCCGATGGAGCTGTAGCTTTCCTTACAAGTGAATTAAACGATTATCAAATTAAAATTTTGAAGTTGAAAAGTGTCGATACTACATATTAATATTTCGAGTGTAATTTTTGGTATCCGTTACTGTTTTGAATGTACATATCTACAGACTACATAGGTATGTTAGTAAGAGTGGCTGTAGGAAACACCAACCCACTTAGGCCTATTGGCCGATTGTGATGCCGCGTGGATCTATGATCCTCTTACTCATGGAACTAGTTTGAGCTTGCGATGAGGCGTATGAGACTTTTTACGTTTATATTTTTTAAATCGTTTAGGTCGTTGTAGAAGAAAGCTCCTAAGTGAAGTTTTCTTCTCTGGGAGAGAGCTGGACATGTACAGAGCAGGTGGTGATTGTCTCTTCTTTCTCCTCGTCTATGCAGCTTCTGCAGAAATTGTTTGTAAAAGCGCCAAGCCTTCTTGCATGCTTGCCTATGAGACAGTGTACAGTGACGACATCTATGATGGCGCTGAGATGTTTCCTATTTAGAAGAATCAGACTCTTACAATCATTCAGATCTACCTTTGGTTAGATCTGTTTGGTCGCTAGATATGTTAATCCACCAGTTCACGTAAGGTCTTTTCTTTTATTGGCATCCACCTTTAATATTAATTTGCACGTAGCGATTGGTATACCCCCGCTAACACTTTCCGGTAGAATAGGTAGAGTAGTTCCAATTTTGACGAATACATCAGCCCTACAGTTAGATGTCTCTGTGGCCCGGCACCCAGCAAAGGTGAAGGTTGAACTGCTCTGCCATCACCATAAGAGATTATTATTATTATTATTAGCCCGGGTCTACCCCGGACAACTTTATTTAGCTTATTAACAAGCAAAAACTTAAAGCTAGACTTAAAACTAACAAATATATTCTTAACCTAATGGGGCGAGGAGAAATTGCGGATGAGGGGGATGTTAAGGGAGTGGCATATTGAGCAGTGCTTTTTTCATTTCGTGTTTGCTGCTATTTAGGTCAAAGACTTCGGCGTAGTTGTTCGTTATACGCAACATTCTAGATATGGGTTCAAAGTGACCGTAGGTGGTGCGGTGATGTCGGATCAGGAAGAGTGGGACAGATCTTAGATTACGGGGATTTGGAGTGAATGCAATATTTTGCGTTATTCTCGAGCACTCGATGTTACCAGTCAGTAACTGGTGGATAAAAAGTACATCAACGACTTCACGACGTTTTTTTAGGGTATGAATGCTAATTAGTTCCAGCCTATTTTCAGGGGGGGGTAATCCATATGGGTCGGCCCAGGGTAGACCACGAAGTGCGAAACGGATAAACCTGCGTTGGACTGCTTCTATTCTTTGAATGTGGGTTAGTTTATAGGGTGACCAAACTTGGCTGCAATATTCGAGAAGAGGCCTTACAAAAGTAATGTACAGGGACTTTGTAACGTAAGTGGAAAATTCTTTCGACCAGCGTTTGATAAAACCAAGTGCAGAGTTAGCTTTATTCATAAAGCTGTCAATATGTGAGTCGAAATTCAATTCTCTGTCACAAATTATTCCTAGATCCCGTACTTGGGTAGTGGAAGGAATAGGCTCATCGCAGATGAAGTAGTTTCTTGGAGGGGGAGGTAAACGTTTGCGGGAATAGGTTATCGCTTGGCATTTGCTGAAATTAAACTCCAAAAAGTTTTGCTTGCACCATACCGAAAACTTATTTAAATCAACTTGCAGGCAATGGGAGTCAGAAGGCAATGAAATGACTTTGGAAATTCTCATGTCATCAGCGAAAATAGAAATATTACAATTCGTTAAAATGAGATTTATGTCGTTAATCGTCAGGATAAAGATGATTGGCCTAAGGTGACTACCCTGAGGGACACCAGATGTTGCTTTAATTGGGTCGGATATTGAAGATCTGAAGATGACCCTGTATTCTCGGTCTTCTAAATAGGATTTGGTCCATGCCACAAAATGAGGGGAAAAGCCAAGTTTTTTTAGTTTAAAAATGATAAGTTGGTGAGAAATTTTATCGAATGCCTTGCTGAAATCAGTGGAAATTGAATCGACTTCATCACCGTCTTTTAAAGCATAAAGCGTCCTAGAAACGAACTCTGTTAGGTTAGTGGTCGTTGATTTACCTTTCATGAAACCATGCTGATTTGTACAGATAGTTGGATTGTAGTACGGAAGCAGTTGTTGATAGACTATGCTTTCAAAAAGTTTGGGTATGCAAGAGAGTTTTGCTATGGGCCTATAATTATCGACTTCGGCCTTACTTCCTTTTTTATGAATAGGGATGATGTAAGATTCCTTCCATAGGAAAGGGAAAGTACCTGTTGAGACAGCCAAGTTAAATAGGGCAGCAAGGGGAGGACCGAGATTGTTAATACACTCTTTTATTACAATAGCCGGAAGGCCATCAGGGCCGGAAGAAAAATCATCCTTAATTAATGTTATCAGATACCAAAGATGTTGTTATATTTAGCGAAACGGATGATGTCTCAGGATAGTTTCTCATATAGCTAAAGTAACTAGGATCGGGTTCAGCTGTTTTCTTAGAAAAGGATTTATTAAAATGACAGGCAAAGAAATTTGCAATAGTTTTCGGGTCGGCAGAAGATTCACTGAGAAATTTGAGGGTAGATGGGTAGCCGTCTGACTTTTTTTTCGTATTAACAAACTGGTAGAAGCGTTTAGGGTCTGAGACTAAGTTAAATTGCATGCGGTAGAGGTACTCAAGGCAAAGAGACTCACAAAGTTCAGAACAACGATTATATACCAATCGATAATTACTGTAGTCGGAATCAGATCGAGTTAGTTAGTTAGTTTGTTTTAAATGCATTTTATTATCTTAATCATTAACTCTTACATACTAACAAAAAATGCTTAAATGCTAGCTTAAAATTACTTAACAATCTTACACTAACTTACTGGCCCCACACAGGCACTCTAAGCTACTCTAAACTCTTACATCTATGTCTTTCGACTTTGTTTACATTTGATACTTATATATACTTATTTTCTGTGCTTAAGGCTAAGAAAAGAATTTAACAAAAAACTTAGCATATGGACATAATTTTGTATTTTTTATAAAAACTTAATATCTAACTTAAAATAAACCTTAGTCTACCTAACCTACCTATACAATACACACATACATACATATAGACATTTTACACAATGACATACATATACTAGTATATATCTATGTATATACCAATATATATATGCGTTTCTTAAATGCTAACCTAAACCTATGCAAGCTGGCCATCGCTATTCGCAGAGCAAATAGATTGGTCAGCTCTGCCTCATTAGTGAGGCTGGTCCGTAATTGACGGAAACGACATTCAACCACCAGAAATGCTGGTGCTGCCGAACGACATCCCTCTTATCGCGATTCCCCACCGCCCTACTGAACCTGAGACGATCCACACTGCCGTGTGCGACGTCTCTGTTGTAGTTGAGTCGCCTGTCCCCAGCTTTCCGAGCGACATGGAAGATTAACGGGACCGCTGATCTATCCTGGATCAACCCTATCTGATCTAGGTAGAGGAATGCTTCCGGTGGAACGAAGCCATCAGAGCGCACACTCTCGTGGTAAAGGTAGTTGGGGTAGTAAGCCCCAGATATCAGGTTATTCGTCGAGGCCATTGCTCTTGCGATGTGTCTTCGAGTCAGCTTAATTACGAAGTTGTCCACTCGTATTAGGTTCGCTCTGTTGTAAAGGACCTCATTACGATAAAATTTTTTGTACTCCGACTCTGGTGTTCTGTACAAGCGAAGGCAAGCCCTCTCAAACACCCGAATCTTTTCCATTAAGCTTGCTCGTACATTGAACCACACGGGGCACCCGAATACCAGCATGGGCCTGATAAGGGCCATGTAGCAGATTACCTTTACCCTCTCATCGAGTTGGCTGCTATAAAACAGTCTCTTTGTAAGGCAAAAGCGCCTTTAGCTCTGGCCAGAGCAGCATCTACATTTTTATCAAAATACAGAAACCGATCTAGCCAGATCCCAAGGTATCTGACTACATTCCGACAGGCAAGAGGCTGTCCGTGTTATCCAATGATCGAGAACTTACGCCAATTTTTCCTGGTATCCCTAGAGGCTCCAGACAACGGCGTCCTAAAGAGAATGGTTTCCGACTTCTGAAAGTTGATTTTCAACTTCCAGTCATCGCAAAATCGTCTTATCTTATCGAAGTCACGCTGCAAGAGATTTTTGGACCTGTTCTGTACGCTATCAAATCGTCTGCGTACGCAATAGTATGGGGAAGTGTATAAATATTGAATAGGATCGGCGAATTGACCGCGCCTTGCTGAAGACCATTTTTAATTTGAAATATTCCAACAGAAGTCACATCGCCATTTTTTACGATGAACTGTCTGTTGGTTAGCATATTATAAAGAATGTACAAGAGTGGTTATAGAAAAGACCCTCTAACCATACGGTGTCGAAGGCCTTCTCCAAGTCAACAAGGCAGGCACCAGTACATTGGTTTTTGCCTTTATTCCATTGGATATCGGACACCAGTATAGACGCGGCATGTGAGATATCATGTCCCGCCTTAAAATCGAATTGATTATCCGGAACTATATGTTTGTCCTCAACACACCTAGACAGAGCTCTATTGATTACTTTTTCAAACACCTTACTGATATTCGGAAGGAGACTTATCGACCGAAGATTCGCCGGATTGGATATATCCTTTCCCTTTTTGGGGATAGGTTGCACCACCGCCGTTTTCCAATGCGCTGGATAATGTGCATTATTCATTGCATTATTAAACAGGGTGGTGTAAATGTCCACCGCATTTAGAGGAAGATGTCGAAGCACGATGTTCGGAATACCATCGGTCCCCACTGATTTCTTAGCCCTGATTGTGTCGAAGATCTCATGGAGCTCTTCCTTCGAAATGAACGGAGGCAGGTCACCCTCTCTGGTAATGACATTATTTGCCATATTTTCGTCGCTGAACCGGGTGAAACCAGAGCCCTCGGATCGCCAGTTCTCTATTTCATTTCGAATGTAGAAGTCGTGCACCAAGACGCGATTGTCCAGGTCATAATTAGGGCCAATGGTATCAGTGGCCTTGTATATTTCCTGGAAAGTCGCCCCTATGGCCTCAACCTTCTCCTGTGGATCCTCGATCACAAAGAAGTCGTCATCATCAGCGGCCTCATTTGGATCAATACCTGCTATTGTCAGTAACCGCTCGTTGTCTGTTGTTCGGGCTATTTTAAGACACTGAAGGTCGTTTTGATTTTTTCTCCGAAATAGTTTGTTTATTTGCGGGAACATATTCGGGTTGCTGGTGTTTACAGCCCGAACCCTGTTGTTCCAATACAAACTTACAGAAATTCTGTAATTCTCTTTTATTAACGTTTGAATATTTTTAATCGACGACTTCAGTGTCCTAATCTCCGGGTCTTGTCTGTCAGTTAGCTGTCTGTACAAGTTTTTGAGTCTTGTCAGAAGTTTACTTTTCTGTCGGTGCAGTGCGTCAATAGTAGGATTGCGGAACAGGTCTTCGTTAGTCGTACGTCGATACCGCGGTATTGTAGCGTCCATAGTTTGTTTAATTGTCTCGTCCATTTGTTTTAGGTAATTGTCGATCTCCTCGTTTGACAAATTCCTATTGGACGGTGGGTGGAGCGTGTTCGAGGAGAGTGCTCTTGTCAAGGTTGCGGAGAAGCGTGTCCATCGAGTCTTACTGTAGTTGTAAGAATATCTTTGGACAAACTCCTCCAATTCCGCAATTTCGTTGGGAACTGTAATTTCGGTGCTAAAACCGCAATGGTCACTGTCATACACGAATGTGCGCAGACAGTTTAGCGTTTGTAAATTCGTATCTGTCAGTCGTATACGTTCGTCGTACAGCATTAGATCCAAATAAGATCCGCCTCTGGGAAACGACGGGTTATTCGTCGCTTTAAGACCGAGTCTGTACATGACATCGTGCTGACCCCACCAATCGAGTAGTAGGTTCCCTCTAGTATTCGGCAAATTATTTCCCCAATCTCTGTGTCTAGCGTTGAAGTCCCCGCCGATTATAAAATAATTCTCCCCCGATTCCAGTCTCAGGAGTCGAAAAAGCGTGTCGAGCTCTGTAATGAATAAAGTGGATTGTGAAGCCTCAGGCGCATAGACAGAGGCCAAGTACAGACGCTTTCCACTGCGGAGCGGGATGTAAATGACGACTGCCTCCAACACCCGGAACCTACGCAACGCTCCCTTGTACACTCTGTGAAATTTTATACCTTGTTTAATAAAGATCGCGACACCGCCTCCACGTTCGGATCTGGGCCTGTTTCTCCTTCTAACAATATAATTATTGTACTCCAGTTTGTGCTTATCGGTTAGCTTGGTTTCGCTAGCGAAAAGCACATCAGGAGATTGGTCTTGTAGCAATTTAAACATCGCGGCTCTTCGTTCGATCCTAATCAGTGAATTAACATTCACCGCAGGGACCTTCAAAGTTTGCTCCACCATGTGCGTACCCATTACGACATGTGTTGCGTTAGGCCCGGCAGCAGCGCGTAGATCTGTTCCACCCGCTTGGCCTGTTCTACGCCCATTTGGGCGTAGGAAATTTGGGGCGTGACGGCTGGTGTTTGAAACCTCACAGGGCGAACCTAATAAGAGTGGACAATTTTGTTATTAAGTTGACTCGAAGGCACATTGCAAGAGCAATGACCTCGTCGAACAACCTGATCTCCGGGGCTTAATACCCTTATTATACGAGTATATATCATGAGAGAGTTCGCTTTGACGGCTTTATCCCTCCAGAAGCGTTCCTCTACCTAGATATGAAAGGTCTGATCCAGGACAGATTAGCTGTGCCGCTAATCTTCCACGTCGCTCGGACAGCTGGGGACAGGCGACTCAAATACAATAGAGACGTCGCACGCGGCAGTGCGAAGCGTCTCCGGTTCAGTAGGGCGATAGGGAGTCGCGACATGAGGGATGTTGCCCAGCAGCACCAACAATTTTGGTGACTAGTTGAAGGAGGGGAGGGTGCATCTTCGAATCCCTCAAGTAATAGGTAGCTTTATGTGAAGCAAAGTCGGTCGTATGTCTATTTCACTAGCCGTGGCCGGCTTACACAGTTTTAGGCAGGATTAAATTAGATGTAAGGAAAAAAAAAACAAAAAATAAAAAAACAAAAACAAAAAAAAAAATTATATTAGAACAGAGGTGGGTAGCACTCTCTAAAATAAGGGATAGTTTAAGTAAGATTACGTAGGTTAAGATTTATTTTTAGGTAGTTTATAGGTTTAGTTATAAGTTTTATAATATAACAAAAGTCCAGATACTAAGTTTTTCTATTTAAAATAAGTTAGAATAAGATTATTTTTAAGTTATTTAAGTTAATTTTTAAGCGTTTTTTTTTGTATAGCATGTAAGAGTTAATTAATGAAGTCTAATAAAAATGCATTTAAACTGAAAAAAAACTGAACTGTGGACTGGCTTCCAATCGGAAGGTTCGGTGTTCAAATCCCAGCCCCGCCGAAATCTATTTTTTCAGTTAACGAAAATCAAGAAAGACGAGTAGTTGACTAGAAATCAACATCAAGCCAACTTCAACTAAGAATTTAGTATCCCCATTAAATATTGGATGCCACCCATGCAACAAAATAATCACTGAACACAAACATCTTTCTTTCTCTCTCTATCCCATTTTCCAAAAAACTTAACACATGCAGAGGCATTACTATATAAGTGTATTCATATCCACTTGAGTGGTAAGTTCTTTTTTTTTTAAAAAAAAGTGTTAGGAAGAGATTTTTTGTCAAAAGCAGGAATAGGATTACAAAGAATGAAAGTCTGTTTAAAAGAAGATAATGTTAGGAATAATGACAATGAAACGAATCAAATTTTGGGAAATGAGGAGTTTGACTTTCACTTAATGGAGATTGAGCAGGATAATTAAGACTTAATTATAGATGATGAGTTGAACTACATAGATAGAAGAAAGATAATTGGTGTATACCACCTTGATCAAAAATTCCGAATTCCGGAATTTATTCAGAAAATTAAAAATACAAGTTTATTCATCTAAATCCACATTGTCTCCTTCAAAGTAATCCCAATCGACTGCAACACACTTATGCCAGCGCTTGATCCAATCCTCGAAACATTTTTTTATATGCGCTTTTCGGTATGTCCATCAGTGCTTCCTGCGATTTTCCCTTTACTTCTTCTCGGCTGCTGAAACGCGTTCCCCGTAGTGGTTTTTTAACTCAATTGAACAGAAAGAAGTCACAGGGAGCCGAATCAGGTGAATTCTGTGGCTGTTGGATGGTATTTGTTGCATTTTTCGTTAAAAAATTACGAATAATAATTGCACTGTGCGACGGTGCGTTATCGTAGTGCAAAATCCACGAGTTTTCTGCCCATAACTCTGGTCTCTTTCGGCAAATTGCTTCACGCAAACGTCTCATAACGCCCAAGTAATACTCTTTGTTTACTGTCTGGCCTTCTGGCAAAAATTCATGATGCACTACACCGTTGTAATCCATGAAAACCGTGAGCATTGCCTTCTTTTTTGGATGAAAACGACGTGGTTTTTTTGGTCTCGGCTCATTTGGTGAACGCCATTCACTTGCCTGATGTCTGGATTGTGTGTCGTACTCATAAACCCACGGCCACGTTTCGTCTCCAGTAATGATCATTTTGATGAATGTGGGATCGGATTCAGCCTCGCAAATCATCTCTTTTGCGAAGTCAACACGGTCTCTTTTTTGCATCTTTGTTGCTACACGACGGAAACCCAAATCATTAACCAAAATGTCTTGGACGGATCCATGGGCAATGTTCAAGTCCTCCGCTATCTCTCTGATGGTTTATTGACCAACATTTCTTTTATTTCATCAATGTTTTCGTCGGTTTTCGATGTCGACGGTCTGCCACTGCGTTCATCATCTTCGATTGACTTACGACCACTTTTGAACCGCTCGTGCTACTGGTAAACGACCGTTTTCTTTAGAGAATCGTTGCCGAAACAGTTTTCCAACATTTCCAACATTCGCGCACCATTAAATCCGTTTTTTACGCAAAATTTAATACAAGTTCGTTGTTGCAAATTTAAATCCATCTCTAAAATTATAAAAAATCGCCAGCATACATAAAGATAGATGTACTCTTGCCTACGTAACTTGTGCAAATGTCAAGCTATGACGTTAAGATTTAGGGAGAATATTAACAACTTGACAAAATAGAACTCAAATCGGAACAATGGGAGCGCCACACGGTGGTGTGGTGCGGAAACTTTTTGATCAAGGTGGTATAATTCATGCTATGTAAACCGTGAACGTCACAGATTGCCGAATGTGAAGTATGAAAAGAACATACTCGTATCTCTTTGCAACGAGAAGCCATTTCATTGTACTCCGAGAAGACTATCGTATTTCGAGAAAGCTAGGTTGCAGGAAACTCTAGACGAATTGGCAGAAAAGCACATTATTAGACCTAGCGATTCGGAATACGTTTCTCCGATTGTGTTTGTGAAAAAGAAATCGGGGGAACTGCAATTTTAGGTTGATTACCATTCTCTGAACAAAGTTACTTTAAGGGACAACTACCCCCTTCCGTTAATTCACGATTTGTTAGTCAGATAATCGAATAAGAGTTTCTTTGCATTACTAGATCTAAGGAGCGCGTTTTATCATGTGCACATGAGTGGTGATTCCGTTAAATATATTTACATCTTTCGTTACACCGACAGGTCAGTATGAGTTCTTACGAGTGCCATTTGGCCTAAAAAATGCTCCGTATACGTTCCAGAGGTACATAAACATGATTTTTGGTCATCTTATCAGTTCAGGGAAAATGACTGCGTACATGGACGACATTATGATTGCGTCTGCCGAGGAGGAGGAACATCTTTTTGTTTTAAGAGAAGTTTTATGTAATCTAGCTGAAAATGATCTTGAACTCAGGTTAGATAAGTGCAAACTCATGCATTCAGAAGTAAAGTTCCCGGTTCCCCAGAACGTTAAAGCAGCTCATAGCTTCTTGGGAGTTTGTTCCTACTTCGTTAGAACTTCTTCGTGATTGCTCAGCCACCATACAACCTAATAAAAAAAACGTCGGAATTTAAATTTGGTGAAGCCGAATTGAAATGTTTTCAACTTCTTAAACAAAAATTGATTGAAACTACAATTTTGTCCCTCTACTATCTTAGGGATGAAACTGAATTGCACTGCATTGGATTTGGGGCAATATTAATGTAGAGAAAATCCGATGGGAAGTTCCACTCAATATTTTAGTTCTCTAAAAGAACAACAGAGAGCGAATCGAAGTTTCATAGATTCAAGTTAGAGATTCTAGCAATTCTATATTCATTAGAGCGATTTATGATATATTTACAAGTGATCAAATTCAAAATAATTACGGACTGCAACTCATTGACACATACTATGAATAAAAGGGACATAAACCCCCGAATCGCCAGATGGGTAATACAGATGCAAAACTACGACTACGTACTAGAGCATGGAAACGGGGTAAAAATGCAACAAGTCCATTTGCCAGTATAGAGATCAAAATATACGTAATATCCGAAAACAATTAGAAAAAACGGCCAATAAATTTTATCAAATGCGTAATGCGTAGTGTATAGAAAAGCTAAAGATAATATACTGTTTTACGAGTAAGTACCTGAGCCGTACTATACGACACGCAATAAGTCTGATGGCGTTAAAACGGAATTTAAATAGTCGACCGAAAGTCTTGATATCTGATAGAGGTAGTAGTATTACTTCAAACGAGTTCGAAGCATTTCTTGAGATAAATAATGTTCGACACATAAAAATAGCTACCGGTTCGTCACAAGCGAACGGTCAAGTAGAAAAAATAAATAGAAGTTTGGGTCCAATGATAGCGAAATTGAGTGGTGGTAATCCAGCAGGGGGCTTGGACAGAATCTTACCACAAATAGAGTTCTTCCTAAACAATATTTTGCACCGCGCAGTAGGTACAACGCCTAGTAAACTTTTGTTCGGGGTTAGACAGAGGGGAAAGGTTCGTGACGATGTAGCCGAATATTTAAATGAAAACAACAAAGGTGAAACAGAAAGAAACTTATACAATTTGACATCAAGGACTGTGGAAAAACAGAAAAAACTGCAAGAATATAATAAAAAGAAAATAGATGGAAATCGTAAAGACGCGAGAAAATAAAACGTAGCTGACTACATAATGGTCAAGAATTTTACCAATACACCCTGAGCATCAGGGTTGCACCGAAGTTCGAGGGCCCATACCAGGTAAAAAAAGTTTAAGGAAATGGAAGATATTTAATCAAAAGGTAATCGGCATGATTATCGGTCAGGTTGACCGAATTTTTGCAATACCGTGAGATTGAGCGAAAGAGAAAGAACCAATAGAAGATAAGTTTGAGGCATTGTCAATCGAGCATTCATATCGGACGGTCGGTTTCGGGACTTGTTCGGGAGAATCGTGGCGCCCTCAAGTCTCAAGTCAAAATAAAATGGCAGTTCTTAATATCCTGAAGTAGCTCGAAAGGTGGGTGACGTTATCTTCTATGAAGTAATAATCTGACACCAGATCGTCTCTAAGATGCCGTAGAAGAGCGCCCAGCGAGAAGCAGGGTTAACCCCCCCCCCCCGCCCAGTGTCACCAACCATCATAATATTCCTTGCCTTCCCTCTTGAAATCCCGCCAAGAAAAATTCATGTACACAAAAAAAATAATAAAAATACTTGTGAATTGGATTATGAAGTATTTAAATCTAAGGATGATAAATTTATTACTTTTTATTCCCCACAGCATTAAATTCATTAAATTTATAATATATTACGAAATAGTCAATCAAAAGGAAAGGAATGTGCACATATCCGGATCCGAACAGAAGAAAAAATACCATAAACGTCGTTATCGCTGATGACTGATGAGTAATTTAGTCAAATTTTTTAGGTATAATTTTTTGTATCCGTTTTGACATAGAAGTAAAATTATTAAGTTCAAACAAAAGACTAAATTGAAAGAAATGGCAATTAGTGTTAAATTATATTTTCAAGGTTTTTATTTTTTGTTTTTTTAATTTGGAAATCATCTACGAGCATTGGGTTACCTTTCGTTTGTGAATTTTTATAATTTGTATGCCTTATATGGTATTCTACTCGTATTCAGTTTAACTATTTCAGAAATACGATTTGTTTTAAACTGATGTAAATATCGAACTGTAAACAAGTCAGTTTTCATGATTTATAACTACGATTACGTATCTTAAAGCTTGGAAGAGATAGTTTGGTTTTTGGTTTATTTTTTTTTTATTTAACGATAATTATGAATCATATTTGAGATCCCTGATGCCTGTCTTGTATATATTTTTCGAATATGTAGGCCGCCGAATTGCTTTACTCATCATCAAAACCTTCGGATCCGTTCCAGAGGTTCAGAGAAGTGCGGATATAAAGAACAAGTCTCAGTGGGCTAACAAAATCCTAAGAGACGGATTACCCACTGCTTCCACTGCTTCCACTGCTCCCAAAACACCAAAAGACTCTCCCAAGCGCCAGAGATCTCTGGAGGAAACCGTGCCGGTTCCCAAGGGGCCCAAAACTTAAAACACCATAACCCCTGGGCCATCCAACATTACATCTCTAAGGTTTTTCAGCGAAGACCTGAAGGACACAATAATGATCGCGGTAATAAACAAGAACGACATCTACGGATCAATAGTACCTGAACGGTGGCAGTTGCTTGAAGCTTTCGAGCAACTTCTTGGCCATCATGCGGGGAAACCCCGGACCACCTCCTATCACAAGCGACGCTTACTGGCACCAAGGCCACGTCAAGCTTACCGCATGTGCCAATCAGAGATCTCTCGATCTCTTCTCTAAGGCCATAAGTGGTTTAGGAGAGATTTGGCCAGGTGAAAAACTCGAGGTCGTATCTAAGGAGGACATCCCTAGCAGACCTCGAACTCGTACCTGGATTCCAGCCGAACCCTGCTCCCCAGAAAGCATTCTGGAAATCATCAGGCTCAGTAACCCGGAGGGGTCGCAAAACTGAAGGAACTAAGGGGTTCTTATAGATGCGCGTTGATCGTGATCAATAAGGAGTCCCTAAACTCTCTAGCGCAGACAAAAGGTATGATGCGGTTTGGATTCAAGTCTATACACCTAAGCGTCTACAAAAAGGATAAGCTGGATGCTAATAAGCAACCTCCTCCGCCTTTAACAGAGACACCACCAAACACAACCTCAGATCCTGGAGAAGTGACTGACTGGGACTCATACAAAGAATGCTTTAAATTGTACAAAAAAGAACTGAGGAAGGCAAAGCGACAGTCCTGGAAGTTCTCCTGTGACAAAATCACGGAAACCTCTCAGGCATCGCGGCTAAGAAAGATCCTCTCTACAAATCCTATGATGCCTAGCTGTTTGAAAAAAGACGATGGATCTTGGACAACCTCAAATGATGAATTAACCTGCTACTGGACACTCACCTTGCAGGTAGCTTTCAATTCGCGGCCAGTAGCAACCCAAACAAGTCTTCTGCAACCGGGACCAAAATTCATGGTCTGATCACAAGAGACAACCTGCTCTGGGCGCTGCATAGCTTCATACCATACAAGTCTGCTTGTCCGGACAGTATAATACCTGTCGAACTACAGAGGTTCTCAGATATTATTCTGCCTGCGCTAGAAAATAGTGTGTACAACTTATCTACATTCCACTGTCATGGAGAGAAGTTAATGTAGTTTTCATGTTCTCATGTTGTTCCAAAGGACCTTAGACCTATGAGTCACCGCAAGACGGTGTCCTCTCTCAACTTTTCTGGAACTTTGTAATAAATGAACTGCCGATATACCTGGAAGTGGGTGGTAGCAGGGTGATTTCCAATGCGGATGACGTTGCTATAGCCGTCTCAGGTAAGCATCTTAATATAATTAAAGAACTTCTTCAAGTAAATCTCAATAGATTAAGCCGTTGAGCAGATCGCTGTGGATTGGGAATAAACCCCCATAAAACTGATGTTGTTCTCTTCTCCAGGAAATACAAAATTTCAACTATAGACTCTCCTTCAATAAACGGTACCAGTTCAGAATTTTCCGATACAGCAAAATATCTGGGTCTCATTTTTAACAAGAAACTAAGCTGGAAACCTAACATTCAATAAAGAGTCAATAAAGCTACAATACGAGTAGCTTTATTCTCTTACAAAAAAAGCCATTGGGAGTAAAGTGGGCTTTCAACCTCGGACCGATACTCACTTAAGGGGTGGTCGCCTGCTGCATTAAACTAAGTAGAGTCCAGAGAACAGCATGTCTATGCATAAGCGGAGCATTGTGGTCTACGCCCTCTGCGGCACTAGACATTCTGTTTCCTTTGACACCCCTCGATATTTTCAGCAGGCAATAGCGACTGCAATCGCAGCTATTTGCTTTAAAGCGACTAAACAGTGGACAAATAATCCATTTGGCCACGCCAGCATTCTTAATACAATAGGAATCCTCACAGAGAACATCAATTACACCATACCTGAACTTTGGTTTGACAAAAAATTCCATGCAAGCTTCCCCTCTAGATAACTCTGGGAGGTAGATGCTTTCATGGAGGGCACGTCAATCCAACTCTACACAGATGAATCTCAGCGGTGTTTTCTCAGATAAGCTAAATCTAAACCTCTCTTTCCGTCTTCCAAATCACTGTAGCGTGTTCCAGGCGGAAATTTTGGCGATTAAAGAAGCTCTGCCCTGGACAGTAGGTGACTTAACTTAGTATGATTAACTTCACCTTTTTATTTTATACCCAAATTTTGCGTTTTTTATGAGATTGCTTAGCGGATTGAAAGCAACGCAAAACCAAAGTGCTGAGAGGCAATCGCCTTTGAAAATGTTATTTTTTATTATTATTTCCTCTGTTTTAATCGATGTTGTGTTTGTAAATATTTCGATGTTAGTTCGCCAGTGCGTCATGTTGTCTTTCAGGAAGTCAATTATTTTTTGGTTTATTTTGTATATTTCCATCACTTCAATTAACCAGCTATGTGGAACCACGGTACAAATAATAAAATATTATATTGCTCATGTCTCAAAAAAAGGAAATACCGAAAAATCTAAGATGGCTGCCGAGAGTGATCAGTTTTTTTTACATATGCTGTACGTTAATAATTGCTTGAGTTCGAATTCTTTATGGAGACTTTTATTCATTTATAATGATAAATATTGATTAATAGTCGGGGTATATGGAAACAAATTTAATATGTGTGTGTATGAGAAAATATAACACAAAAAGACGAATTCTATTATTTGAACACAGAAGTCTGTAATTTACTTATTAGTATATAAGTTAATATAAAAGTGGTTCCATGTTTACAAAAAATATCACAAATTCAATATATGTAGACTAACTTAACTCTACCATTTTCCAATATTATTTTTATCATTTTTCTTTTTCTACTTGTTAAATTGTCTTCTATTGTATTATTTAGGTGTTTAATTGTAAAGTACATAAGCGAACGGAAGAAAATTTCTTTCACTTTTCTTTCGGACGGTATGTTTTTTGAGAGATTAATTAACTGTTTTAAATACATAGTTACGACAATAAACTATATCATCTTTATTAAACATTTTAGCAATTGTCTCCATCTTCTCCATATTTACCATCATTTCGTCTTTGGGTTTTTGAAAATATCCCTCCGTCAGCTGATTAGTCCATGTGAACGACGTCTCTTGCTAGGTATTTTGAACAGGATTCTAGATCCTGTGGCAAATGTATCCTGCCAAATGCTCCAGTCCATCGAGAGATTCCAGTTCATCTACCGGCTCTTCAATTGCTATGAAACCGGGATTAAGTGTCTTCAGTAGAGTGCTACTTAAATAGCCCGTATCTAAATCGGGTGTATTATCTACTAAAGTATTGCCTGTGGAAATACGAAGGTGTTGTATTAAAAGAAAATATGGCTACTTAAAGAACAAAACATGCCATTCATAGATAAACTTGCTTCATTTCGTCCAAATATGTATGAACGAAGTCGATACATGAATTCCAAGGAGTTTGGATGATAATATAAGCCACCTTTGGATCGAATCGTTCCGAAAAAATTCTCTAAAACATCTTGATTCAGTCTGTATGTCAGTAAATACGGAATACAGTATTAAGTCTTTAAGTCGTTGTACAAAAGTTTAAGAGAATTATTCGTCATGATAATTCCTAAAACTATTATAAGATTGTAAAAACAAAAATTCGTTTAATTCAACATTACCTTTCCGGAAGGGCATCATGGTTCGTTTTCCTTTAACCCTCATATTAAGCATTACGGAAGTCATCTCATCGACAATTCCAAATTTGATCGATTCTGAAAGTCCAACGCCTTGAACTCGTTCGCGGCTATCCTGGTAAGGAACTCTTACGTTGAGACAGTCGATATAATTGTAAAGATGTAGATGACACACGATTTTTAAGGAAATTTGAATTATTACCTGTTTAAAAAATACAGAGCACTTAAGCCAGCCTTCCGAACTTAGTTCCCATAAACTACTAGCCCGCATAATAACTTGAGAGACCGTGTGTGAGAATAATTTTGTTGCAAGTTTCACCTATGGAAATGAGTTGCCCATACAAAATAAAACCACCATTATCAACGAAGTTGTTCCGGATGAGTTTTATGAGATGAGACACATCAGCGAACACATACTTATTCCTTGATTCATCTGATACCCTTATCATAGCCACTTGGACGTATTTCGCAGCTTCCTTCCGTTTGTCACAGACAATTTTATCTTTGACTCTCATTTCGTCCAACGAAAGTACACAAATTTTGTCGACTTCTTCCATATCGATGTTTTTCATAATATTCAACACGAATTGGGTTATTCCCGGAAAGACCTATAATTTTGAGCACCGCTATTTGCTCCAATAATCTGCAAAATACAAACAATAGTTAAAATTCTAATTACACTTAATTCGCATTACACTAATTTTATATATGTATTATCTACTTACTGAGAATATGTAGCGATGATTTCATCAGTTTGTGTACCGCAGTCTACCTTGGAAGCATCAGTTTGCGTAGAGCAATCACACTTGGTTGATAGAAATAAATTCTCCGCGGGGACTTCCAGATCTATATTCACCTTGTCATGCACAATTAGTGCATCACTGAAATAAAAAAACAGAGTGTTATTAGTGCAAATGACGGTTATAATAATTGTTCTTCACATACCTTGGGATGAAAAGTCTATTTTGAATCCGTAAATCCCGTGGGCTCGTCACTTCTTCATCCTTTTGCAATGGCAACAAAAATTAAGGAACAGCATCTTCTTTAATTCTAATTGTTTTCAGAACTATTCCATATTGCTCGTACAATGGATTAATGACAAAATCACTTTTTTTTAAATGTTTCCCACAAATTCGCGCCGTTTTTGTATTCAACTTGTCTTTTCGGCGGCAGAAAAAACCCACTGCTTGCATATTTTACTTTGTTTTCGAAACGAGTGATACTATATCTCCTCATTTCCAGTTTTATTTTTGCTTTCATAGTTATCAACACAACATCCGTACACATTACAACGCATTTTAACACCTTTAAACTTTGCTTAATCAATTTTAAATCATAAATCTATCGCAACCAAAGTATTTCCGCCTTTCTCGTCACTGTGGTCGGCCATATGCCAGAATTTGACAGATGCGCAGAACGAGACCAAAATAATTGCGCCAAGTATATTACCTTATTACATATACATATGTACCTTGTGTGGAACACTGTCAAATGCTTTTTGATAATCTATAAAACACGCATATAAGGATTGCTTAACTGTTTGTTCTAGTATTACTTGATCTATGGTCATTAAAAACACTGCCCTTTGGCAACAGGTAAGTCATGCCATTGCTCGTGGAAACTTCTTCGGGTCTTGCAAGTTTTTCGTGTGTGGGGTTTAGTCTCTTAAACCAGAAGTTCTGTATCTTATCAAGACCTGGTGATTTCCTGGTGTCCCTAGTCAAGATACTCGTAGTAATAGAGTTATTTAGTTCATATCGAGAGTTTTTGTTGTGGATATCAAAAATGTTCCGCATTTTGTTCTTGAGTCGTCGTGAGCGAATACCAGTCATGTAGCTGCTAAGTCTTTCCAGGTCTTTTCTTAAATTTTGGATTTTTATTTCAATCCATTTTAAGGTCTTGTTTTGATTTGGTTCTTTGATTTTTTTGGATATCTAATCTTGTAGCCCATCTTTATGGAAATAGTAGAAGCTGAGCTGTAAATGAGTGTATGCATCTCCTTCAGGGTGGTATTATTATTATTGTTATGGTCAGTTCTCTTGGAGCATTAGTCACCGAATGACCTCGAGCCCATTCTGGTTAAAGTTCTAAGCGAGTCTATTCGAAATAATGACTTCCAAATGCGTCAGATCTCCTGGTCCGGAGGAAATTCGAAAAGTGAAAATAATTCAAGAAGGAAATTTTATGGACCATTACAAACTCTAATGAATAGAGATGGTTAAGACATTGATTATGATGAAGTGATTGGTACCAGCAATAGTTCTATAAAAAAGGCATATATTCCCACAATTAAATTGTTACATAAGAGTGCGGATTTTGTTCGTAGTGGCATGTGTTCATCGAATATTAAAGACTATGCAATTAAAAAACTCTCTATTGGTATAAAGATTGCATGTGAAGTGAATCGATTAGATAGTACAACCCTGTGCTTAACTACTTTAAAGAGAGAAACTGCCAGTATTACTCCAATGATTTTAAATATTTTAAATTGTTTAAAGTGATCTTATTCGGGCTGGGCAATACTGAAGTCAATGCACTTAAAAACGAACTCTGCAAACATAGCTTAAAATGTGTTGGAGTCAAAAAGATCATTAAAAAATATGAACACTACACTGACACACTCTATCTTATTTATTTCATTTGAGAATGGAACCATTAAATTAGCCGATCTGAAAAAAAAATCATCGATTTCTATTCCACACCGAAGTGAATTGGGGTTTTCAAAGCAAACTGAAAGCTGACTCGGTGTCATAACTGCCAGATGTTTAGTCACGTTGGGAGAAACTGTCATGTAAAGACGTACTGCGCTAATTGTGCAGGTTCAACAGTTAGCTGTGACAATGCTTCCACCAAAAAATGTGCAAATTGCAATGAAGGGCATAGTTCCACTAATCCTCAGTGCTCTCTGAGGGTGAAATATATTGAGATTAGAAAGAATTCTCTTAACCGCAAATCATCTCCATCAAAAAGCTTCAAGAACTTGAGAGCTTTTAGGCATCCTCCGCTTTCGGCCCAAACAAGCGTGGCAATAAACACATAATAAGATAAGGGAATCAGTCTAAATTTCTTCCATCTACACTGTATTCGGAGAAAAATAAACCCAAATGACATAAAATGTCCCATATGACATAAATTCCAACGGTGGCGGTACCAACAATAACAGTCTCTTTTCAATTGATGAAATTAACTCTTTAGTATTTAATGCTAAGTAATATGTTAAATGCAAACTTAAAAATGGTGAATTGGAATACGAGAGGAATTAATAGCAAAGGATCCGAATTTTTTTAACTTTTTGAAAAGTAATAATATTGATATCGCCCTGATTACTGAAAGCAAATAAAGAAAACCTTTCAAATTCAGATTATATGAGTTATCGTGTAGAAAGAACTAATAAGTGGAGGCGTTGTTATTCTAGTTCATAGGTCTATTCAGTATTCGCCTTTGCCTGTCGTTTGCACCCGATTTATGGAAAATGTGGGAATAGAACTGAATTGTAAAAACGAACTTAAGTTTAAAATATATTGCGTATATTCTCCAAGGGCAACTGCCACAGCTGAAAACAACAACATTTATAAAAGATGTGCGTGCACTACTATCGACAGGTGGCGATGTTGTTCTCGCTGGGGTCCTTAACTGTCGACACCGAGATTTTGGATGTATTCGGACAAATACTTGGGGTAATTTGCTTTCGAACGTTTTGTCTCGATCTGTTTTTTTATTATGTTTTCCCCCAAATCCTACACATATTCCTACAGACATAAGGTAAATTCCCTCTGTCGTAGACGTTTTCAATACGAACCGTCCAAACCTTTTGTCACAACCTATTGCTATTAAAGATCTGTACTCTGACCATTACTTCGTGCTTATATAGTTTACAATATTTTACAAAAAAACACCAATGAATCACAATGCTATGATTTTAAAAATGCTAACTGGTCATTTCGCACAAAAATTGACTCAAGATTAAAAAATATACCATCCTATTTAACTACAATTGAAAATGAGTCCGATAAGGATGCTATCGTTAGTAACTTTACAAAGTTGGTGAACGAGGCTATTAATGATAGCGTTTCAAAAAAGTCAAAACGGCCTACTTCGGAGGAGCTCCTCCCTATATTTGGGAGAAATATGATTAGACGGCATTGGCTAAGATATCGTTTACCGATATATAAGATTCAACTAAAGTTTCTTGATAAGCAGTTAAGTAGACTTATCTCGGGCTTTTGAAACTTTAGGTGGAACTCAAAATTAGCGCAGGTAGACAAAAATTCCAAGCCCTTCTGGAATATTGTGAAGGTAATTAAGAATAAAAACAGGCAGATACCTGCACTGAAATATTAAAATTTCAATTATTTTACAGATAAAGAGAAAGTTGATCTTATATCGGTTTGCTTTTCCACAAATCATTTGGGTACTGTAAACATGGCGTACGTTGAAACTAACTTCGCAATCAGTCACGTAATTCAAACGGTTGATTCTATACTTATAGCACAACAATGAATGCTTTTGTATCTGAAGCTGCTTTTAACCAAATCTTAGATAATGTAAATGTTAGAAAAATGGGTGGTTTGGACGGGATAAGGAAAGAGCGCAATTACGCCGAGCGCAATAACGCCGAATTCACAATGGCAAAGTGAAATAACGCCGACCATTGCTTGTGAAATAAAGCCGATTTGCTGAATGTAGAAATATGTGTTTAATTCAAGTTTCAAGAAGGTGGCTCGATTCGCTCGCTAACATAATTTCTTCCTTTTCCCCGTAGGGTTCAGACTCTCACGCGAGTTCGTCGCTCCTCTAGGGGAATGTTAACAACTGTCAGGCAGGCGCCGATAACTTCTTAGCAATTGTATTTCAGTTGTAATTTGTCATGGCACAGTTTATTTTAATCATTGAGCATGATATGATGACAATTCATTTACATTAAAGCAATATTAGAAATAATGAAAAGTAAAATAAAACTAATCACTGATATTCGGCCTTACTTCACTTTTACAAAGCGAAATAAAGCCGAATTTTGGAATTCGGCGTTATTGCGCTCGACGTTATTTCACGGCACCATCAGGAACATCTCAAACAATTACTTAAATCTGGTGTTAAATACTTTGCATTTCTTATAAATGGATGCCTAAAAATTCAATATTTTCCGAATAAGTGGAAGATGTCAAAAGTTGTACATATTTTCAAAGCTGGAAAATTCGCTGATGACCCTAGTAGCTATAGACCAATAAGTTTTTTCAGTAAATTAAGTAAGTTACTAGGAAAAGTAATAAAAAACCTAATTCTAAAATTTATAGCTGATAATAACATCTTTCCTGATATACACTTCGGTTTTAGACACCTACATAACTCCTCACAGCTAATGCTTAAAATTTGTCAGTATGTTAAAAGTAATCGTGTTGGCATAATGGATTAATTTATAAAATACCTAATTTTAATTTCCCTACGTGCCTGATTAAAATTATCCAAAGTTTTTTGTCGTCGCGAATGTTTTAGGTACTTGTCAATAGTGGAGTCTCTAATCTTATAAAATTCAATGCAGGTGCCCTCAAGGCTCGGTTCTAGGACCAACTTTGTATAACTTATATACAGCAGATTTCCCTATTTTATCGGAATGCAATGCTGCAATTTTTGAATCGATGAGAATACCAGACTCCATACAGAACAAGACGACATTATACGAGGCCATGACTTTAGAAGAACTAAAAAAGAAGATGGAGTGTTACAGACAGATGAAACGATTCATGCCGACAAGTCATGCATCCAACAAGAACAGCGGAGATACAGGCCAAACAGGACAGTGAAGACACTGTCACAACTGCTTCTCGATGTCGCACCTAGCTGCAAACTGTCCGGATAAAGGGAAAGGAGCTCGTTGCTTCAAATGTAATCAGTTTGGGCATATATCGCCTAATTGTCCAGCAAAAAATGAGACGTCGCCGACATCAAGAAATATTAGTCAAGTAAACCGCATCGAATCTGATGAGTGTCACATATCAGTAAGGGTAAAAGGTCATTCCAAAGGAAGATAGAGGATTCATAAATCGAGTTACCGGGAATGTTGCTAAATGGGTTTGGGGATCAACCACGAAAAACTCTGGGGTCATGTCTGCTAGAAGTGGAAATTGGAACCGAGAAGCATTGGATTCGGTTCCAGGTAGTACCTGATTAGTGGATTCCAGACGAAGTTCTACTGGGAATGGACTTTTTCAGAAACGTGGAGTTGGTTATCAGTCATGGTAAAATCTATATCGTGAAGAATGAAGCTACGGAAAAGAAAGAAGTCGAAGGAGGAAGTGAGCAGATAGAAAATGACATAGTTCAGATCGAGTGGTTCAAGGAGAAAAGAGATGAAAAGCTGGAGCTAGAAGTAGGGAACGAAAAGTACAGAGTAGCAGTGAATGCTCTTGTGAATAGTTACGCGCCAAAAATACTAAATAAATGATGTATCTAGATGAGGATTGTAGCGACAGACGAAATTCCAGTTTTCCGCAGGGCACGAAGACTGGCACCCCCGGAGAGAGATGCAGCAAACAAGCAGGTACAAGAATGGTTGCATATAGGGATCGTCGTTCCAAGTAGGTCGGAGTACACCAGCCCTATAGTATTGGTGAATAAGAAAGATGGAAGGTATAGACTGTGCGTCGTTTACCGAGAACTTAATAAAAAGATGAGAAGAGACAGATTCCCGATGACATTCAAGGAAGAGGTTTTCGAGCCACTACACGATGCAGAAGTATTCATAACGTACCAGAGGTTCCCGGTACCAAAGAACGTGAAGCAGATACAAAGTTTTCTGGGATTAACAGGGTTCTTCAGAAAATTTGTATTTAATTACTCAAAGCTTTTAAGAAAAGAAGTATTAAAACTGTTCAATCCAAATCTGCGTACAGAACTGCATACGGATGCTATGTAGTATGGAGGTAACATATATGGATGTGTGTTACTACATGACGACGGAAATTTTCACCAAACATTTTTCCTGAGCTTTAAGACCAGTCAGTGTCTGATATTCGCCAGCACATTGTTTGATAATCGGGTTGCTACACGATCAGCTGGGTTTCATCGGCCACTGAAGATCTGTAAAAACATTTCGCAGCCGCATATGGCTAGCAGTAGCATAAGAAAGTGAGCGATTTCCAGAGCAGTAAAATCAATGTATGCACATGCAATTTTTGCGAAGACTGTGGAAGTGCGAGTACAAATGTATATTAATTTTTTTTTCTTGTAATGGAAGTTTTGGCACCAAAAAAAATTACTTAAAATAAAAAAAAAATTATTAAAAAACAACGGCAACACTATTACGATTTTGAAAGCCAGAAACCTGTTCTTCAATGCTGAATTTAAATTAAATTATTTATGTCAATAGTTTTTGAAAAATTCGCAGGCAAACTTAAAATTTTGATAAAAAAAAGTTTAGACCAATTTTTTTCAAAATTATGAAATAAAGTCCTAAATTGGCTTTTTGTGGTTAATGATTACTATATATCAATTCTGAATCGAATACAAAAAAACGAGTGGTTTTATGTCTTCCAGTTTTTGAGAAAATTGAAAATTACTATTTTTGTTTTGCTTTTTTGGCATTTACGAGGTCTTCCTTTGAAATAACATAAGTGAATGAATACTAGATTAAACATCTGGCAGGCGCCTATATCAACAGTTTTCTTAATTAACAGTACCTGGGTGGCCAGCCTCGTGGGATTAAGGGATTTAAACTCTCTTTTCGCATGTGGCGAAAATCGACTGTGTTATTTATTTCTTCCAACTATGTATCAAAATTTATTTATAAAGGTATCATAGTACCGTATCTCTATTTTATAAAATGTGCAATGACCGATATAAGTGGTTATTACGAAATAAAAACTGAATTCAATTAAATATTGTTATGGTGTTTTTGTACCTAGCTTGTGTTGGCTGAAAAACAGCCAGAGATCTATCAGTTTTTCTTTGCTGACGTCCTCAAGTTCTGTAAAAGGTGTGTGGCATGGCGTAGTGTGATAGGTTCTATGTTCCTAAAGTATCTAAAATAATCTTGAGAAGAGGCTCCTATTCTGTTGACCATGCTGCTAATGCGGCAGTGGCCAGTTAGAACACCTGTAGCGGGTGTCTTCTTTATTGAGTCCGATTAGGGTAGGTATGTGTTCTGTCGTTTTGTGTATTACCCCTGTGCAGAGTGGAACTCTCCTTCGCTGGCTCAACCACTTTCTCATTCGCTTTCACTTTGATGTATCCAGGCACCAAGCATATATCTACTCGGAGATCCGTAAAAACGACATTTTTGTACCTCTATTGATTTGGTGGTTTCATTTGCCAAAACTTTTACGGCTTGATTGTCCACAAAAATAAAAATCTCTGAGGAATTAAATTCTATGAATAAGCCTTACGAATGGCAAATAATACATTCATTCGGAGTCTTGAAGGAGTTCTTGATCGGTAGAATTTGACAGGAGATTCCAGCTCCAATATCTTCTCCATTTTGTAGCCGCCCATGTCGAGGTGGTATTTTCCATTGTCGGTGGTAGTGTTAGTTAAACAATAATGTCTGCTGGGAAATGATGTGGAGAAACTCCTATCAAAGTCTGCGCTTGGCACGATGTAATCACTACACTTCGTCAGTTTTCATGGTTCATACTCCTGTATTATAGAAGCGTGTCCTAAATTGCAGTGCGTCCATAGACTTGAAGCTATTCCTTGCTTCGGGTTTCAACTTGTCTTTTACGCAAAGTGAAATGTGGACATGTGGTATGCCGCGCTTCTACCATTCTACACTAAACATAACACGTATCTATATATTTTTCCTTAAGTCGTAACTGACATTAGCTTTCTTATCATATGTCACGAGTTGCGAACTGTTCGCCCGTAACCAAATTTGCAACACAAATTTGTAATCTGCTCCGGCATTCTCTCTGAAGCAGTTTTAAAAGTGGTGATTATATAGACGGTTAGTTTAATACAGCATTCTCTGAACCTTCAAAACAGTCAGCATTCAAAGTAGGCCATGAAGTGGTAGTTCATATTTGCCTCGTTCTCGTTGAACTTCGATGGCTACGAGTGACGAAAACATCGACAGAATTAAGAAGCTGATGCTCGAAAATCGTCGTATGAGTCTTAGAGAGTTGGCTCAAGAGATGAACATATATTTTAAGTCAGTTCATAGCATTCTCACTGATATTTTGGGCATGAAATGCGTCACCGCACGACTGGTTTCAAAAGAGGTTAATTTTGTTCAAAAAGAGCATCGAAAGCAGGTTGCTGAGAACACAATTTCCCGAGCTCCTACAGACCCCACATTCATAAGAATTATAATAACTGGCAACAGTCACCGGAATGGGGTTTTAAAAATAAGCCGATACCCAAGAAACCGCAACAAAGTCGCTCTAAAATTAAAGGTATGCTGAAAGTTTTCTTCCATTACCGTGTGTAGTTCACTCCGAATTCCTTCCAGAGCGACAAACGCCATCATGAAGAGTTTGCGTGAGAGGATCCGTCGACAATATCCAGATTGCAATTCATGGATTCATGGATCATAATGCACCTTCTCCCAAAGCCATTATTGTGCAAGAGTTTTTAGAGAAACACTCGACAAACGTCGTCGCTCCAGCACCATACTCACTTGATATGGCTCGGCCTGCCTTTTTCCTACTTCCGAAGTTAAAATTACCAGTTCGAGGAAGTTGTTTTAAGTCGAATGAATCTTTAAAAAAAATCGCTAAAGGAGCTGAAGGCTATACTTTAATCAGCCTACGAAAAATTTATGTAGGATTGGATGGAGCCCTGGCGTATTTGCTTTGCACACAATGGAGCCTACTTTGAAGGCCATAAAATATATTTTGATGAATAAATAAATTTTTTTGCTTTATTTAAAATATTGAGAAGGTTGGAGGTGTTGGGGTTCAACGACATAATTACCAAAGATTTTTGCCATATTTCAAACTTATAACTATGTCAGGGTCTTGGAATAGAAATGATGACAGATGAGCCCTTCTTAGTGGACCAACGGCAGTGCTCTCATCCCCGAACGGGTTACTAGCTTCGGTCTAACCGACCCATCGTCGAAGGGGTATGGAAAAAAAAACCGCAGTCACGAAGCAACAACAAACCTCAGATATGGACGGATCAACTCTTAACAATCCTTGCAAACGAAATAAGGACAACGAACTTCGGATCTGCACGTGGAATGTTAGGCAGCTGAAAAATTAGCATGGGCCCTGGACTGCTGCAAAGCAAATGTTACCGCCATCCAAGAAATGCGATGGGATGGCTAAACGAAAAGAGGATGGAAAACTGCGAGATCTACTACGGCGATTGTTACCGACAACAAAGACAGCGCCTAGACAGACTTAGGCAAGAGGTTCCTTAAGTTTCCGGCATGTTACCGAGCCTCTCGTAACAATCCATATTAAGGCTAAATTTGTCAATATTAACCTTTTATGCGCACATGCACAGAGGAGAATGACAACAAGACCAAAGATATCTTCTATGGGCTCTTGGGCAAGACTTACGAGCCCTAGCTATGGCATTAAAATTGTCCTTGGCGATTTGCACATGCAGCTAAGCAAGAGGCGTGCAGAGCTGCTCACGTTCTCTACGAGCAGAAGTAGCGAAATGAATAAGGGAATATCGTAGTATAGTTACAATCGATGTTGATTTTAAAAAAGCATTTCTGTATACTATGTACTGTATATACTGCATAACGGCGATGACGAACCAAATAGCGCTATCAGGCAGAATTAACCTTTCAACCTGGACGATGTAGACCAACAATTCCGTCCACCCGACCTATTTAGATGAGGTGAAGATAACCATATCTAAGCTTACGTCCAACAAAGCTGCTGGAGCGTATGGCCTGACTGCCGAGCTCTTCACGGCGGCAGGCAATGGCTTAGTAAGGAGCATTCACCAACCAATCTGTATATGTTCGGGCGGAAGTATGCCCGATCACATCCTTAAGAAAGGAGACCCTCTGAACTGCACCAACTATGGAGGTATCAATCTTCTTAACATCAGCTACAAAGTCCTCTCTGCAGCATTGTGTGAAAACCTGAAGCCGGTCGTCAAGAACCTGATTGGCCCTACACTGCTCCATCAAGGTCGGTAAAGAACTCACCGTGTGATTAATTTATGATCATCCTTGAAAGAATAGTGCAAAATTCATGCGTCTTCCCAAAGGGTGCAATCTTTCAAAAGTTCGTCCAATTAGTCGCTTACGCTAATGATATTGACAGTGAGATGTCAGTGGGGCTTTCGCGAGTATTGAGGGTGAAGCGAAGAAGGCAAGACCAAGTATATGCTGCTAACAAGAAATGACACCCAACACCGATGTCTCGGACAGAACGTTACCCTCGACAGATATATCTTTGAGGTAGTTAAGGATTTTATCCACCAAGCCTCCGCTATTGATTCAGACAACGACATTAGAGTTGAGATCATACGAAGAATAACTTTTGTCAATCGCTGTGTCTTTCAGGCAAGGAGGCAATTGACTAGCAAATCCCTCTTTCGAATAACAAAAGTGTTTTTCAATAAGGACATAGCAATTTTATATTTAAATAAAACTCAGACTAATCAAGATATCGGGGTGAAATTTATTCCATGTGTAGTTCACATATTAAATTTAAATATGGAATCCGATCTGGTTCATTTAACCACCGCGAGCACGTTTGCAGCAATCGATTCTTTGGAAGCAATTCAGGATTTTCGTAAATTTTTGCTGAGCCCAATCATGGAAGTTTTAGGGCTTCAAATTATCAAGAGGCTTCAGTTCTTGAATAAATTAGATCAGATAAGGGTGAAGGCTAAGATCTTTACCTAAAATTCGCCACAACGTAGAATGAAAGTTTCCCAATTCTTGTAATTCTTCGGCAGATTTTTGGTCCCGTCTGCATGGAGTGAGTGGAGGAGGAGGGTTGGGTTAGCCAGTGCAGGTCAAACGACTGAGGTAGCTGGGTCACCAATGCTCCGGTCGGTAAAATTTCGAATTCGCCTCCGAGGGACAGCGCAGTAGAGGAAGACCGCGACTCAAGTGGTGTACGCAAATGGAACGGGACCTCAACAAACTTAGCATGCGAAAGTGGAGGCCACTGGCTAAAGATCGAGCTGGCATTAGAGAGTGGTTAGTTGAGGCCCAGGTCCACCCCGAACTAAGTAAGTAATGAAGATTCGGATTCATCGGACTCAAATTTGTTTATTATTGTACAAAGTGGCTCAAAATTAATCACCCTATCCGAACATTCTATAATTTTTGAAAATGGCGTCGTATGTCAAGCGTATTTGACATTTGTGAACTAGACAGCTGCAGTATACAAACAGAAAAGCAATGGAGCGCTATACTCCACAAGAGCGTGGAATAATTGTGTCGATGTTTTCGATCAATAAACGGTCGGTGGTGTTAACGCAGGGTGAACTTCGACGTTCGATTTCCTAATTCTGTCGCGCCAACTGGGCAAACATCCCGGCGCTGATCTACTCGACTCGGACAGAGTGGAACCACAGGAGACCATCCATGGCGTGCCCGCCACCGGACTGGCCGTTCGGCCGAGAATATCGCTGCTGTGGCTGCCGATGTCGCTCAGAACGAAGAAACATCAACCAGACGACGGGCCATGCAATTGGGCATCACCAGACGGAGCCTACAGCGAATTGCGAACGCCACTATGATAAATGACTTTTTACTGCCGGAATTGGATGAGCGGGGTTTGGTGAACATGTGGTTTCAACAAGACGGTGCAACCGCACACACAGCACGAGCCACAATGGATATTGTGAAGGAAGCGTTTCCTGGTCGCGTAATTTCCCGTTTGGCGATTTGCCATGGCCAGCAAGATCGCCCGATTTAACCATACCAGACTTCTTTCTTTGGAGCTACTGGATGTCGCGGGTTTATGCCAACAAGCCTCAGACAATCGCAGCCCTTTAGGAGAATATTCGACCCGAATGCGAACAGAACGTTCCTGGATTTTTAACGTAAACCACCTGTCATAAGACCTTATGTTTACGAGGTGCCCATACACCCATAGGGAGCAAGGATACGCCTTGCCATCGCTAATAAACTCGCTTTATATTTATTAATACTTCGCTTATATATTATACCAAAGCAGAACTTGTGTTGACGGCACAAGTTCCACCCTTTGTATGAGTCGAGGCCGACCTTAAACCTCTTGCTGCTCTTAGGGTCGCAGCACCCAGTACTTTATTTGCAACTCTACAATGGGCTAAACCAAAAACGAAACCCATACCCGCGATTTGGGTTTAAACCACAGCCACCATGACGCTCCCACAAGGGGGCCTACCTCTAACAAGTCAGGCCCGGACCGAAATCCGGGGGGCTCCTGACTCCCATGGTACCGTGATTTAAGTCCTTGTATGGACTACCGGTGGTCAAGCTGCCAACAAGACCTATGACCGGCAACTTGTAACTGATCAAATCGTAGCAACCATTCAGAGGCTGTAATCTGAAGATGTTTACGATAAGACCAGTTTAGAATAATCTGCCCCCGCTTTTTATTAGACAACGTCATTAATGGGCGAAGCCTTGATAATTGGGCAGGGGCCCACGAATGCGAACAGTTATCACCGGAAATCTTACGGAAAGTCATGGAAAATGCGATAAAACGGGCATAAATGTGTATCAACATTGGTAGCAGCTACTCGGCGGATATCATCTTCTTCCGGAAACAATTGTAAAGGTCCAAGTAAAAATTTCTATGACTCAAAATTATTTTTTTTTATTTAGTAAAAAAGTAATTCAAAAGCAAAATTGGAAGATTAATTTTGCGCCACTTTGTACATCGATTGTACCACTGCAACTAAACATAACTGGTTCAAGCAGTGAAATTTGTAAAAATCCTCGCCCCTTCCTCAACACTATATTTCAGGCCACTAACATTTCAATTCAAAAAAGAAACCCAAAAACTACGAGTAATACGAGAAGAAATAAATCTTCACCAGGAATGTCTGCATTCGTTTTGAGGAATACATATTGCGTTTAAGTTACAATTTGAGTTTTAAAGCTTGGAGAACAACACAATCTAGTCGTACTATTAACGATGAAAAATGAAACCATTCAAAAAGAGTTCATTAAAAAAGTTTGTATAAAAGTAGATATTGTTAGGCAAGGAGCGGGTACTTTCAATAGTGGCAACACCTCACGAAGACTTTTTGGGAATCCTACTATAACGACATATATTAGCAAAATAGATTTAAGATTAATAAAACAAATCCAGTGTAGTTTTGGAACAATCTATGTACAGTAATTTTCCTATTGACCCCGCTTAATTTGGAGCTTATACGAAGCAGACATCTATGCTGGCCCTTAAATTATATCATTGGTATTATATGCCAGCAATGCTGCCAACGGTTTTAATGCACGGAGCTGAAATAATATGATCGCCAGCACTGTCAGAAGAAACCCAAGAAAACAAAAATAAAGATTACAGATACCATAGACTTCACAACACTAGGAAGTGTTCCCGTTTGGCAACTAAAGAGGATGTTATTCATCTTATGCTTACATCATCGGATCCCAAAAAGACAAATCTGTGTCCTGAACTAAAAACAAAAAACCGTATTCTACTTAGGGAGGACGAAGCAAGGCGTTCAGAAGTTCACTGCGACCGTCCTTAGCGTATAGCACTACATCTTGTTGATGGTCATGGCGAAGAAGAGGTCGTTTGAACTAGAAATGAAAGTTAGAAGAAATCAGCGGAATTCGCGAGATGAAAACATCATATCCGCGGTCGCATCCGTTTAAGATTGTGACTTCTTTGTGGTCAAAATTCATAATTTAGCCCGTTATTTCACACAGCAGTCAAACTACTAAATAGTATTAAATTTTTTTTACACTTAGGCACACATCGATTATTCAAAAACAGTGCATCCGGCTTAAATTAAATTTTAATTCGTTGTAAAATGCTAGACATAGCGAAAATATTAAGGTATCACCCATTATAAGGAGTGTAGTCAGCCACGGAGGCATCTCTGATGCAGAAGTAGAAAGTAGTGGCATACTCACGGATGCTCGGTTCTAGCTCGTCGGATTGGATTGGTTCATGCCATTACCCTGCGCATCTCAACTCACTTATCCTTTTTGTTTCGTGCAAAAAATTATCAAAAAAAGAAAAAGAAACGTGAAAACGGTCGGGGAAATTTTGTTCACTGGGTCTGCCACAGATAAAACCAAAAATTAACAAAAAAAAAAAACAAAGAACCTTTGAAAGGACAAATAGTATACGAGTAAAAGTGATTCACCGGTGTCAAATAAGAACACGTGATGCACAAGTTAAACAAAAAAAAACCAAAACCTCCAAGCTACATCGCCTTACTCCACGGGACAATTTCAACAACAGCAAGAAATTAAACAAAAAAAAGGAATCAGATAAATTTATAGAAGAAACGAAAAAAAAGTTAAGTGAGAATATTTATACACGCATACATACAAACATATACACATATAATAGTATGATTCAGGATAAGATTTGGAATTTTTTTTGGAGCTGTCTCAGTTTTTTTAGGTTTTAGATTCGCATTTCCTTTTCTTTATTAAATTGTTTAAAGTAAGGTTACGGTTAAACGAGTTTGTCTTTGCATTTTATTTTAAGATTAGTTTTGCGCGCGGAAACAAAAATAACGAATTTTTTCATACCAATTTTGTTCAAAGGATTCTTCAAAGTGCTGGCGACAGGACGACGAGGGATCTGTAATAACGGGTAAGTCATAGGATTAAGGAATTTTCATTATTTTGTAGCTAGAATAGTAGTAGCCTTACAGTAGTTTTTTTTTAAATAGAATTCAAAAACTCCTGTTAGTTAATAAATTTTCATTTGAGAATTCTTTACCTTTCTTGTAAATAAATCGATAATGAATTGTGTAGTGATTTAAAGCACCGTTTTTTTGTTTTAATTATGGCCTAAATCGGCAGCGCGAATGGTGTGTGGATACGTGATAAACAAACACTGACGACATGACGGGAAATGACCTGACTGATCTTATCTATCCTTGTTTACTTTTATTTTTTGATAATTTTTGACACGAAACAAAAAGGGTAAGTGGCTAGAACCAACCCAATCCGACGAGCTAGAGCCGAGCACCCGTGAGTATGCCACTGCCATTTATTTCTGCATCAAGGATGCCTCCGTGACTGGCTACACCCCTTATACTATTTATATACGTTACCCCAAAAGATTAATATTAGTATATTTATTTACCTTACAAAATCTAGTTACAACCCAGCGAAGATCATTGAAGCCGCTGTGAGCATTGAAATCAAAAACTTGTTTTGTTGCTTGTTTCTCTGTTTCTCTTTTGAGGGAGCGTGCACATACGTTATGTATATGTACAATATGATATTTGATGTTTATGTTTTTATGTTTTGTGGCCCGGCGACTGTAACTCTGGGTCTGAACCTATAATAATAGATACATTTTTACATATGTGTACACGAGATGTAGTAGTAGTAGTTCAATTTTTTAAAATATTCTTATATTGAAATTTTTTTTTAATTGTAAAGCCGGGTATATTCCACCTATCGTAATGAAATTCCAGAAATGTGAAAACCCCCTTAGAATCGGTTCAGTAGTTTTTTTGTGCTACTCGGACAAACCGACAAACAGACAAACGGACAATAATTCTAAAAACGTTGATCTGGGGGCAGACACTTCCAATCATCGAAGTGTTTTTTTGAAAATATCATAAATTTACAGACACGAGCTCTGTACAATTTTATAATTGTAGAGATTATTGTTTTAAACTGAGTCATTAAGACTGGCAATAATGTGTATATCGGTTCAGCTGTTTAGCTGTGAAAACGTAACAGACAGACAGAGTTAGTTCGCATTTATAATATTAGTATGGATATATACACATGGTATATGTATCAAAATGTGTGAAACAATCTTACCAGTAAGGCATTAAACAACAAACGTCATACTTTAATTTAAGGGCGATTTGATTTATAAATAACGCCTATGATACTCCACCTACACATACAGGCATCTACGAAATTCCTGAAATCAAGTTAATTTCTTGACATCAAAGAGCCAAGTGGAGGCAACCCAACCAGTATCTCGCATTTCCACACAAAGGATACGCATCCGACATGCTGACAATCCAACTGATATGAGCATCCTAATATATTGTTAGTATAATAGGGGCAATCTTTCGCATGCATTCGCTTCAATTCATTTCGCATTCAACGTTTCATAAATTTCAAAGTCTCCCTCTGATGCTTCTGTCCTTTCATCCACAACATTGAAATAACTGCAACCCAGGCATCAGGGCTATCTAGAGGACGAGTCACTTGTAGTGGTTGCACATTTCAAGCGAAGTTAAGTGTCACTTGATATGGCTGGAGAACAAAAGTACAGTAAAATTTACATTCCCTGCCACTCCCGATTAGTGAGAACGGGTTCATATTCTGTGCTTTATCCATTTGGAATTGTAGAAGTGTGATAAAGGATATTTGGACTTTCGTCTGACAGTTGAGTAAACGGAAGAAGACAACTCGTACTCCAATGGCAATAGCATAAGACAGACAGACAGTTGTTCTGTTCCTTTAGAGAGAGGCACGCATGTTCCATGAACGAATATTGCGGTTCCTACATAAGAGGGTATTCAACCATAGCTAATACACATCTCGAGATGATTTGCTTTTACAAGTAGCTCAACGTTCAGGATGATATCCTTTTTGTCATCATGAATCAAAGCGAAATTTCTGTTATTCGGATGGAAAAAAAGTTTGACCACTAAAATCACAATTTTTGAAATAGGTATACAGAATTGAGTCAGCTCTAAATTGAAGTAACTCAACACAGTGACACTTATTTGATTTACAATACAATCGGGTTATGTTCCAAATTTATTAACATGAACTGAAAAATTTTGTGGTAAGCCGCAATCGTTTTTGCAATTCATTTAGTGGTACAGAGAGGGTGAATACATAAATGTAAAAAAATTAACACGGCTTCTGCAGAATGGCTGTAGCAGCTTTGCAGCTGTCAACATTGTGTCCATAAATGTATTACAAACATTTTAGAAGGGGCGAAAATCAATTTTCATAAAGCACGATGTCTAAAAGTCTTATTTTGACAATTTTGTGTAACTAATATTTATAATCCACTTGCACCGCTAAACGTATGAAAAACTAAATAGTTTAATTTCCAAATCTTGAATTCGCAATCTGCCGTTTTTTTTTTTTATAATCGGCGCACGCTCAAGGGGTTTTTGTACCCTTAAAATGTTCGTACACAGCGCGGGCGTAGGAAATTTAGGGAGGAAGAAAAGACAGGTGCCGATGAACATTGTTTTTAAATGTTTGTAAGTTATAACGACCAGGAAACACAGAGATCGGCAGGGCATTCCATAAGCGAGTTGTACGGCTTAGGAAGGAATCACGACATTTTAGAGTACGTCCCAAAATTTGCTTGAGGGTATACTGATGAGCATTCATAGCAAGACGGGTGTTACGGTTGAAAGTTTGAATGGGCGGAATGCTACTGGCGATTTCAATGGAGCACTGGTGGTGAAAAACATAATGAGACAGGAGACATTACGTCGGTTTTCGAGGGTGATAATTGATTGACTAATATTAGTATCACCAATGAGTTTTATCGCACGGTTTTGAATCCTATCTAGCAGGTCCAGAGATGTTTTAGAAGCACCTGACCAGACGTGGACATTGTATTGGGTATATAACTTAATTCGTGCGGTCTTTTTTTCAAAATTTGAACGTTTATTTAAGAAAAACATGTACAATAGTATTATTCAAGGTATTGCCCATCTGAAGCTATGACTTTTTCCCATCTTTCTGGCAATTTGTGGATCGCATCCCAAAAGAACTGCGCCGGCTTGGTAGCCAAGAATGAATCAAGCCAATTTTTGATATTCTGCTCTGATGGGAACCGCATTTCAATGAGGGCGTTCTGCATCATCCGGAACAAATGGTAGTCAGAAGGGGAAAGGTCTGGGCTATAAGGCGGGTGGGGTAAGACTTCCCATACACTGTTTTCCAAATAGTTCTTAACCGGAATAGCAACGTGGGGCCGAGCGTTGTCATGATGGAAATTATTGCCTCCTGTCTGGTCGCATATTCCGGGCATTTTTCGGCCACTGCTCTCTTCAAACGGATTAATTGTGTTCGGTAGCGTTGTTCATTGATGGTTTCACCCGGTTTTAGCAGCTCATAATACAACACACCCATCTGATCCCACCAAATACAAGGCATTACCTTCGCGTCACGGATATTCGGCTTTGCCGTTGATTTGGCTGGTTGGCCGGGTTTCACATATGATTTTTTGCACTTGGGGTTGTCGTAATGGATCCATTTTTCATCACCAGTAACAATCCGATGCAAAAATGACTTCCTTTTGTGGCGTTGCAGCAGCATTTCGGACATGCAAAACCGCCTTTCGACGTCTCTTGGCTTGAGTTCTTGTGGAACCCAATTTCCTTGCTTTTGAATATATCCAGCTGCTTTTAAACGTTTTGAAATGGCTGCTTGAGTGACACCCAAAGATTTTGCGAGCTCTTCTTGTGTTTGGCAACAATCTTCATAGAGTAATGCTTCCAGTTCATCATCTTCAAACTTTTTTGGCTGCCCAGGACGTTCATCGTCTTCGAAAGCCAAAATCACCACTTTTAAATCGTACAAACCACTTTTGGCACGTTCGCTCAGCTAGCGCATGTTCACCATAAACTTCCACCAAAATACGATGACTTTCGGCAGCAGTTTTTTTTCACCTTAAAGTAATGTAGAAGAACTCCCCGCAAAAGCACTTTTTCAGGCACAGAGTTCGACATATTTGAGTGAAAAAAATTATTGTTGTTTACGCTTCAAATGAATGACATATACTGAAATGACGTACAATGACAGTAGCTTCCCAACGCATATTCCAATGGCCTTGTCCAAAGAGCTGACAGATGGAATGTAATTGTAAACGAGCGTTAGGATGGAGGATGAGGCAGAATTTGTAATGTTTTTGACGAACGACCAAAAATTGTTACTGCCTTTGGGACATTGCAGTATTTTTTGACTCAGTTCGTATTGCAGGCTTGAGAAAGACGTTACAGTCGTTTCTGGTCCGTTTGAACTTTTGTCGGTTTTCCTCTGTAGGGTTGGTCTTGTAGAATCGAAAAAACAATTCTCTTACAATGACAGCCTCTTTACGGCTCGAGTCGTACCATGCCTTTTCTTTTGATTTGATACTCTTCATCCGATGAGGGATAAAGCATCTCATTCCAAAGAGAATAGTTTCTGTGATCATGTCAGCAATGGCATCTACGTCGTTATCGAGGAAACATAACGAGTAGTTAAAATTCCTAAAGATGTTGTTGAGTCCGCTCCAATTGGTTTTCTCGTATTGCCATACGGTTCTTTTAGGAATCTTTTCTCTAACTGTGTGGTGGGTGTACGAAAATTTAGCTGATATGACACAATGGTCCGACGAGCCTAGAGGGGAGAGCAAATCAACGCAGTACTTGTCAGGGTGAGAAGTTAAAAACAAGTCCAGGGTTTTGGCGGTATGATTATCAACGTCTGGTATTCGTGTGGGCTCAAACTGGGTACAGCTATTTCTCAACAGTCAGACAGCGCATCAAACTCGTGAAAGGTCGAGTTGCTATCCAGTTTGGGGCTTCTGTAAATAAAGCAGTAGTGGATAATTTGCTTACGGAGATAGAATTTTAACCACCCGAAATTGAATTCCGGATTGGTACAGGGACTACATTGTGGTGGAATTTGGTAAGCAACATCACTACGCACAAAAATGGCGAGACCGCGATGAGGAAAGAATAGTGGCACTATTTCGTAGCCAGGTAGCTTCAGATCAGTGTGATCCGAGAGGTGTGGGCGGAGATCTACCAGTATTTCACTAAGTGCCAAAACAGCTCATCTGTACATACATACGTGGACGTACGCAGAAAAGTGATTACTTTTTAGCCCTCGTATATTGGATACGTCCACCCTGAATTGCTATAGTAATTTTGTAGGCGGAAGAAAAGGCTTAGATTCAGCTTATCTGAGAAAATACTGCTCCAACCGCCTATCAGTTTTGGCTCCATCCGTGTAGAAATAGCTTGACTTGTCGTCCATGAAAGCATCTTCGTTCCAGAAAGATTATAGGAGATTCTTGCATGAAAGCCGTGGTCAAATTAATATTGGGGTACAGTGTAGTCGACGTTCTCTGGAAGTATTCCTGGTGTGTTAAGAATATTAGCATGGTCAAATACTTTATTTGTCCACTATGTAGCAGCTTTAAGACGAATAGTTGCGTTAGCACCCACTTGCCTGCCGAAGATATCGATGGGTGTCAAGTGAAACAAAATATCCAGTGACGCGGAGGGTGTAGTACGAATACATAAGGCTCCGCTTGGGAATAAACATAATATCGTTTGAATTTTGCTTCGTTTGCTGTAGGTAACTGCATTTTTTTAAGGCCGTCCACCAAACAACCACTCCGTAGGTGAGTATCGGTCTTATAACCGAGTCGTATTGCAAGTGGATAACGCGAGGTTGGCTTTCTTGCAAGAGAACAAATATACTGCAGCTTTCTTTACTCTATCTTGAATATTAGGTTTCCAGTTTAGTTTCCTGTCAAAAATAAGACCCAGATATTTCATACCCCTGCTAACACGCTCACACATATTTTAGTAAGAGCCCAACCAGCCCTAAATTCGACTTTCCTTTACAGTGAGCATGTTGAGCCTTAGACAAAAATCGTGGATCAATTCTAGATCGTATATGGATGTTAATCAGTGATTCTAGAGTTTTTAGAAAGAAAGCTGATAGACTCATATGTTGGTCTGCGGTCCTTTGGGACAACATGAGAACATTTTCCAGCTTTGGGAATGAAAACTGCATTAACTTCCACCCATGACAAGGGTATGTGGATCATTTCGACGTAACTCCTCTTCATATTCACAATCATTGGCAGGATGATATCTGAGGACCTTTGCAGCTTGGCAGATATTATACCCTCCGGTCCTTTTAACCATATCGTGAATTTTAGTCTCGGCAGCAATGGTCCTTCTAAGTTTGTTACTGGTCGTGAATAGGGAACTACCTGGAAGTGGGTGGCCAGAGTAGCAGGTTGAATAATTTATCACTTGAGGTTGTCTCAGAGCGATCGTTTGTAAGCCGTCCTATTGCTGGTCTACCAGTGCGGCTGTTTCCTGCCCTCTTATTCAACATACATTACCTGATTGAAAGCCAGGATAAAATCTTTGACTTTCATGTCAAGCTCGTTGGTGTTACGGAGGTGGCTTAAGAGTTCAGAGGAGAGTAATTTTTTCGCCAATCAGTTTGTAGTCTGATGTAGTACACCTTGGATGAGGCTGTGGCAGAGCCACAGACTGGCTGCTGCTCAAGGTCAACCACGGGTTGACCCTGTCTTGCCACTGCTTGAAAGTATTGAAGGGTTTGGCTCGTTGCGCTTGACTCTGAAAGCTGTACAATTTTAGGTCTGCCATAACTTTGCTGGTAATCGGTGTAGTCACCATATCACCGTTCTGTATTGAAGGAATACCGGTATCGGGTTTTAATTTAAGGTATGATTCCATGTCCGTTGCCAGATATCCGGATGCTCCGTTCATGACTGAGATATTTTTAAAATACTGGACCCTCAGCCAAGCTGATCCTCGGCACGGGTCGTATGACATCTTCACCCAGCCCAGTGGGAAAATAGAGGGCAGGAAGGAAGATAGAAGGGGAATTGAGTTGAGCATCCTTTAGTTCAATACTCATATAGAGAACTATTCGAGGGTCATTGAGCTTACTTATCCACTACAATGCAACAAATTCGATGTTCAGAGTAGAGTAACAAATGCTGACTGGGAGATAATATTGCTGCCAACCACGTCAGACTATAGTCTGAAATCCAGGTGATTATTTCTTCTCCCACATTGCACTTGCCTCTACACTAAAAAGTATTCTGAGGACTAGCATCGCGGCATATAATAAGTTGATTTATAATATTCAACGAATTCGACAAATGCCTTTATCGGAGGCGGTAGTACTGAATCATAGGAAAAATAAGCTGATGCAACAACAAACTTGTGCCCATTCCCCATTTATTTTGTAGCTTATATCTGCAGCAACTAAGTGTTGGTAGCTAAATTGCCCAAGTTTAGATGGTGAGAGTGAATTCGGGACAAAAATCCAGGTTCTGTGTGTTCCAATTGGTCGTCATATAGACGCTTATTCCACACGCATGGTTACTGTATGGATGTTATGTTTTTGGTCCATTTTTTCTGAGTAGTTAGATGATCCTGCCTATTTAATTGTTTTGGTTATCTTATCAAGCTTGATGGCCCTCCAATTGGTTTTCTTGAATTTTAATGAGGGGGGGGGGGCAGCCTCAGACATCTGTGGAAGATCTTCAATTTGATCTATAGTACCGGGATCGAGTAATTCCTCAATATCTCAATGAAAGGTTTTGCCATCGACGGAATTGTCTTGCCTTTATTTAGGTTTTTTTAATTGACATCTTTTGAGTGGTATTTAGAACGGTGTTTCCAAGAATTTTCACCCTTATTTTTTGAAAGAGTCTTCAATTCCAAGTTGCCCGCACTGTTTTCTAATCTGCTCTTCCTCTGAAGTGAAGATAGATTTTCACGGTTGGTGGTGTATTTTTTTACACCGTATCCTTCGCTCAAAATAATTGTAAATATTCAGGGTTTCAGTCGCCTATTGGAAGGATTCTTGTCATTATCATCCCAATTACACTCTTCTCGCTTAAGTGGAAGGTTCATAACAAAGTTTACCATGCGTCATGTCTATGGGTTATGGCGCTGAGGGTCAACTTTTAGAAAATGTGTCTTTTAAGTCTACCAATAACGGAAGACAGCTTGAATCCTGCCAATACAATCGAAGTATCCGATGAATCCCGACAAAATCAAGTAAATATTATGTACAATAGACCCTTTTCAAATTCAATACTGTTGAACAACACCACAAGAATACTCACTTATACGTGCTTCCTTCTTATCTAATACATATTGGAAGCTGGTCCCATACAAATAGTTTCCTTTGCCATCGAAGAGGAGAAACACGGAAGGATTTCAATTGCGGAAGACCTCAATTGAACTCCAAATGTCAAAGGTACTTTCTTGTCTATTGCGTGACAGAGAAACTTCCAGGGCAACAACCCTTCCACCATGACAGCTCTGAATAACAATTTTGAGATACTCACCCGCACTCCATTGGCAAGTCCTTACATCAAGTTAATTAAATTATTGAGAAACCCATCGTGACATTATGTGGGTACTTACACATGAATACGCCTTCGTCTATAAACCATATGAGTTAGTATCCGAGGTAACACTGAAAAATGGCATAGGTCCTTGAATCCATGATAATCCAACAAAGTGAATACGGCTTTCTTCATTTTCTTTTTTATGTGAATGTAGTCGCACCTTTTGTGTTGATAACAAAAGGTGTGCACTGTTTCGCACAAAAGGATTGCTTCGAAACATCTTTCACTGTGCGGTTTCACACAGGATATCCATTCAACGACATAGCAGCAGCACCCTCCTTCCAAGGAGCATTCGCTGAATAAAAGAAGATCCACATTTTAAGAATTAGGACGTGATATCTTGATTCAAAAATTGAAAGGGATGTTTTATCTACCCTCTGCCCTCCCTCTATCAACACTTTGGATTTTTTTTTTTTAATTTTTTTGGTAGCGAAACGTTTCAAGGGATACTCCGTGTAGGTTTCCTTATTAACATTTGGGCTGAGCAAGTGTGTTCAGTGGATAGAAGACTTTGGAAAGCATAAAAAAAGCCTTTTGGCGTTCGCTCATCCATTCCCCCCCCCCTCCGTTTTGGGTTTGGTCTTTTCCTCCTCTTTTTGCGTCGACGTTGTTGTCAGATTTAATTTTATAAAAATGTCGAATGTTACATGTACTCGTATGTAGGTTTACGGGGGCGTCAAGCTTTAGGGACAGTTGGATATATTTAAACATTGAATACGAAATATGATGCTCGTGTATAGCAACATCTCTCTATGACTTCCGTTTCTTTATCCTGACGAACCAACTACATATACCATATGTCAACTAGGGATGTTTGATGGTAGATGGTAGTTATGAGACAAGCGCTAGGATTACCAAAGGGGGTAGGTGAAAAAGAAAAGAAAAAAGCAAGGATGTCGAATACCGAATACCGAATACCGTCTGTACCCAAGGATACAGAATGGTTTATATCATCGTTATCATCATAAACAACATCATCTGGTGTATTATCCTCGCTCCATATCTTTCGTTCGACGATGGCAATTCTATAGGGACTACTCCACTCGAACATAAGCGTGTTGTCTTGTCTTGTCTTGTGCTGGGTTTCGGGTTTGGGTTTGGAATCGGGATGCTATGTGTTGTCTTGTATTGTGTTCCTTAGCCGGAGAACAACAACCGTTGCTTACCAGCAGAAAAAGGATATTTTTACGTATGTTATTCATGAGCACTTTTTCGAAAAAGCCAACTCACAACTAGCCTCCCATAAAAGTGACGCAGGGGCTATGCGTGACACAGACCGTTTGGTAGTGTAGGTGACAAGGATCCTATTGTTTCTTCGCAGTCATAATACCGAATGATACCGACTATATGGTGTGAGGTATGAAGTTTGGCTAATGGAAGATCAAGTGAAAATAAAAATGAGAAGAAAGAATAGATTGAAAGCGAAATTGGTAAAAGGGAGCCATAAACGTAAATTACACTTTTATTGTTCTTGACCATGACTGAAAACTAGAGGTTACTGCGAATACCTCGGTTATTATTTTTTCTTCTCTTTCCCTTCCTTTCTATACGCTAGCCTTGTTTTTATCTGATTACTGGACTAATTCAAGTTGATGGCTGGAATTAAATAACAATTTGGCAAGACGGTTGGAGGGTTATGGAGTTGGGTTTGGGTTCCTTATTCGTCCACATCAGAACATGGTAAACATGTTTTTACTAAGGAGAAAGTGTTTTGTCTTGTTAACTTTGGTCCTCGGAAAGGCTGGTTCAGATGGAGACGATGGTAAGATGTGTTATTTTGGGAATTTCACTTCAAACCGAAAAGCAAGATACAATAGCAAATGTATTAAGTGCTCATGAATATTCCATTTGCTAAGAAATATGAAACTATGTTAAAATCGCCCACTCGAATCATCCATCATTGGGAACATCGGAAATAAAAAATGTATTTGGTAAGAGTGATTTGGAGAGAGAATTGGAACGCCGAATACTTTTCTATTTCAGTTGTTGTTGGTGAATTAATTCGGCATTTGTTTTCATACAGAAAATCGAGGAAGTCTTACCCTATCAACTGATTTGATTACTCTCCCCCGGGCCAGGGATCGATGCCGTTTTTAACGTGATATCTAAATAGCCTCGACAATAATCGGTTGGCAGTTAAATATTGGTAAATATTGACGTTAATTCTCTAAAAGTGGCATGGTCCTAGGTTTAGATGTATTCCTCTTCAGTTGGGTTAAAAAATCATTTCAACGTAGCCTCAGAGATAATACAATTGTGTCATGCCTAATGATACACGCAGGGTGTCTGGTGTGGATCAATGTAAGAGCAAGTTTAATGGAAAAGATTCGGGTGTTTGAGTGTTGGCATTTCGGACTAAAACTCCATCTTGGTACACTCTATTAATTTGAAGTTGGGCATTGTTTCCATTCACCATCTTCGCACTCAGAACCTACAGGTTTGATGGAGCGAATAAAAGCAGCACCAATTCGTCATCCCCTAAAACAACATTTAAACCAAGGTGAATTAATTCCATCCAGTCTGTTGAGATTTGTACGCTTAGGGGAGGCGCTGAACGGCATCAACTTGGTGATGCCTAGTGCTGTATGTAGTTATAAATAAATCAATTATGTTGTTTTTACCTCGTAGCAGCCACTATATACAGGTCTCCTTCAACCGAAGGCTAGACTTGATTACAAATACAATTCTTGATTGACATACAATTCCGTTGGAAATGAGCAACCCTCAGGAAATGGACGTACGGGAGATAAATTCACTTGATTGAATCAACGGCAACATCAACAGCCAGCATAGCAGATGAGCTATTTTAATGTTTTCGGAGCTGAGGTCAAAAAGGATTTTCAGGATGAACTCAACATTTTCGAAGCGAAAAACTGGTTCCAGAATTTTCGGCCCATTCTGTTCAACAGTTCCCAGAAATAGTCGGGCCCCCCAGGTTTGTAGTTGTGCGTGGTATAATAGACCCCACTACATAGATACCGTTCTGTTGTAAAGAAACTAAGAACTTCTGCTATAGCAGTGGAACAAAAGCGTACATCAATCTGGCGAAAGCATGATAGTTGCACTTGATATTTGCCATTTGACAGTGTTTGGTATCAGGCTCTTTTGTCAAAAATGCGGGATTTTGAGATCGACAACTCTCTTCTTCAATTGGTTAGAAATTACCTTTCAGAACGTTATATTCAAGTTAGCATTTATTTTGTGAATATCAGACGGTTTCAAGTTCTGTGTCCGACACTTTTTTTTCATTTTAATTAATGATTTCTTGTCTGCTACATCTAATCCAATATATTCCTTTGCTGAGGACAGTACTCTCTGCTTTTCATATTCGTTCCCGGACTAACGTCCATGTTCTTCGGCTGTAGAACGGGAACGACAGAGTATACCAAGCTCATTAGATTCCGATATTAATATCATACCCATATGGGGGAAATATCAGCAGAGTGTAATTTAATGCTTCCAAAACACAATGCTGTCTGCTGTCGTTAAAGCGCAATTTACATAAATAACAGCCATTATTCATTAATGTTGAAACCGGAAAACTTTCCATTCTCGCTGTGGCAACTCACGTTGTGATGACAACATATTCGATGTCGTCAAAAATGCTGCGAAATATCTAGGTTTCACCCCTTCTGATCTGGCTTCAATATACAAGGCATTCATCCGCCCAAAATTGGAGTACAATGTCAAATCTGGTCAAGCGCACATAAAACCTTTCTGCGTATGCTAGATAGGATTCAAAGCCGTGCTATAGGACTCATAGTTGATGTTAATATCACCCAGTCAATTGACAACCTGGAACACCGACAAAATGCCTCCTATCTCACCTTGTTCTATCGCTATTTTTATCACCAGTGCTACATTGAAATTGCCAGTAGCATTCCTACCCTTGAAACCTTCAACCGTAACAGCCGGTTTTGCCATAAATGCTCATCAGGTTCCCCTCAAGCCCACTTTCGGACTCACATTAAAATATCATGATTCTTTCCTAATCCGCACATCTCACTTATGGAATGCCCTGTCGAGCTCTTTATTTCCTGGCCATTATAACCTTCAAACATTCAAAACCAACGCTAATCGGTACCTCTTTATCTTTCTTTCCTAGCTTTCCTGCGCTGTGTGCCAGCCTTTTAAATGTACCTTAACCCCTTGAGCGCGAGCAGTTTAAAAAAAGAACAACAACAAAGAATAGATACTACCGCCATCCAGATATTGTGGAGGGATGAGTATTGCAGAAGAAATGTGCAAAAGTGTAAAATATTCTACGATGAAGCAGGGTCAGTTTGAGGGTGTTTTTTTGTTAGCATCAACCTAACCAAAAATTCTAAAGTGTCCCAAAATTCACGCAAGATTTTAATTTTGTACCCTTTGTGCGAAAGTGTTGGCAACCACAAAAAGAGAGCGTGACAGCTGACAGTTCAAGGTTATTAAAAATGAAGCACTACACGAAAGAACAACGCGTTTTTATTACTGAGCAATATTTTAGAAGTAATGAAGGCTTGAAAGCTGCAGTTCGCATTTTTTGTACAAAATATGGTCGCAATAGTGATTTAACTTTATCAATCGCGAAGATATTAATGCAAAAATTCAAAGGGACTGTATCAATTATCTTAGATACTATGCCGTCCTTCAAAAAGTCGTTCAACACAAAACACCGAAGGAGTTCCTGAGAGCGCAGGAATATCAATTCGGCACCATGGTCAAGAATTGAACATTTTGAGAAATTCTCTATAGTATAACATATTCTCACGAAAGATTTTCACCTTCATGAACACAAAGTACAATTGGCTGAAGAACTGAAGCCTACTGACCAGGCACAGCGGAAAGAATTCGTTGAATGAATTATGGAACAACAAAAAGTCGACGCTGATTTCTTAAACAAATCATATTCAGCGTCCAGCGAGGACATGTGGAGGGCATTTACCCGATATGCTATTCCATATATAAGCCTATTCCGTACACTTTATTAATCAATTACAAATTTTCAATTTTTAATTTAAAACCTGGGTTTATTTTAGAGCAGTCGGAAAGCATAATTTTCAAGGCATCACGTCTTAAGACAAACTTGGTCTATTTGACTTTGGTGCAGAGCAGGATATTACCTAAAGCATCATACGGTCTTACTAACTCCGCTTTCACATGAATTTTCCTTGACCATCAAGCCAATTAACGAGTATATTCGGACCGCTCCGACTTTGGGGACAAAATCTGACTCAGATTTTGGTAAAAACCGTTCCTAGACATAGGGACAGTTGATTTCGTATCTTGAATGAATAAGAATAAAATCAATAAGAATAAAATCAAAATTCCAGTGCATGCTGTAGAAGAGGTCTTTGAAAAATTCATTAGTGCATCTAGAGCACAGTAAGGCGTAGTAGGGAAATCTTTCATGCCACCAAGTCAGATGGCCATTCTTTCCAATCTGGTGAAAGCAGCAGTCATGTACTTTTGTGGAAAAATGTTTTAACAGATAACCGACGCATAAGACAAGTCCTATATTTTGTCGAAACGTCATTTACACTATCAGAAAGCAGCCGACCTTGGAGGCTTTAGACATGAAATGTTATCCGGATTGGTATCCAAATACTAAGCTACGTGGCAGAATCAGATGGTGATGCCTTTAAATAGGATGAGTCAAACCATTGATCTCAGCCATCCTCTTCATGTTCTTCAACATTATGGAAGCCAGACTGATTAAAATGAAGCTTTAAGCGATTAAATAGTTACCTTACCGTTCGGCAAGAATTAACTTTGTATGCCGGTGTAAGAGTATTAGTGGAAATAGTATATGCCATTTTGTAGCATAACAAGCTGTATGTCTTCGGAGCCAGGCGGCTCGAAGTCATGGAAGGAAGCAATGGCATATACCTGCTCAGTGGTGTTTTGCAACTTTGTTCACTTGCATTTTTGGTAATATCAGCATCAGCTTACCTAGAAAGTGAGTGTCTCTTATAAAACGGAAAGTCTCTGTTTCGACTCAGTTTATTCCATTCGTACCTTTGGAAGACTTCAAACATCCTACTATTTTCGATAGTCTTTTCGCAAAGCTCTTTACAGAAGGCTCTTTGAAATTTAAATCAGCTTTTTATATTCTTGATATATAGATCTGGGGTTTCCTAGTGTAGCCGCTGCCAATCTGCTTTCCACAGTGGACAGATGAGCCATTCCTAGCTGGAAGTGTCTGTTTAATATATTGTTCATGTTCTTTCCCGCCTTCGGCAACCATTCTCGTCTCTTAGGTTATTGCGTTTAGCTCGCGTCTTCTTCTCCTTCTTAACCGCTTGTTAGACTGTAGTCCTTCAAAATGTGCCTCTTCTGATGGAGTTTAACCGTAACAGGTCAATGGAGCCACGGTCAACAAAACCATGGATGGTTTATCTTTAATGTAATACTGTGGAGTCACTTGCGTACTATTTAACCATTGAGCGTCTGATCTTCACGTCTTGTGCGCTTAGTTTGACATCTCACCTAAGTCTTCTCAGAATCTTAGTATCACGACAAGGAATCCAAAGTAAGGAAAACAAGGAATAAGTTGTAATCGGAACAAACAGTGATAATTTTTGCTCACAGCACATTTCTCAACTTCTCATCAGTGTCTTAACCACCTACACTTAGTGTTAATTGTCAACCTTCGGAAGTTTTTTACCAACACTTAAAGAAAACGTGGCAAGCGAACATAACTACAACTTATGCCTGTGTACCTGAGCAAGAAACTCAAGTAGTAAAGACTTAAGTGCAATGATAAGCGTAGAGCCGCAATTCTCCAAAAGTCTGAACAACTACATACATAGTTGATAATATTGATATATGTAACTGGAAGAACGCAGCGAGTTGTAAACCATGCGCTTACAAGTAAAATTGTTTAAAAGACTTCTCTCTTTTCTAAATTTCAAAAAATTTCCATAGTCTATTTGTAAGATTTTTTTTTTCCATTTTTTTATAGTCTCTAAAACTGAAAGAAGTTATGGTGTTTGGCGTCTTGAAGGCACTTAACAGATTTTAGGGCTAAATTTTGGTATCGAGGGGAGAAAACCTGCTACTCAATTTGTGTGTTCAGTACCAAAAAAATTCTTCCAAAGTGAATTGCGTATTTCAAGGAGTTTTTCGAAGGGTACGCCAACAATAATAATAGGTAACCTTGGATATGCTTCTTCATCGATGAGACTATTCGCTTAAAACAGAGCGTCCACCGTTCTATCGAACGGAGATTGGCAGATACTTGAAACAAGTGGACGAGACTAGGTAGGTAGGTAATAAAGGATGTGCTAGTCCCTAAGGGAAAAGTATACACGGACGCCTATTGGTAAGCATCTTGTTATTCCCTGTTAATGGCACTCGTATTTGTGTACTAAATTGTTATTATTACTGGCTTAGCAAAAGTTCCCTGTCGGTTGACCAACGAAGAGGCGAATGTAACATAGGCTTTACAATATTATAAAGGCTTTTAATGAATAAGAATTTTAGTGCGTGGCCGTGGCATAAGTAGTAGTGTATTGGACAGCCGGATATTCAAACCCGACCGGGCTGACCGGACAAACATTGTTTACAAAAAAAAATTAAAATCAATAAAAGGGAACAAAATGTTCTTTTCTGTTTTTAAATATAGTAATTTATTAAATCGAATTTTCAGATTTTGATCTGAGTAAGTTTGCTCACGATCTCGAAGAAAGTTAACAATTAAAAAAAAATTAATTTGACAAACAGTATGTTAATGCGTTTGGTGATGATGGCATAAGGAAAAAACGGTTCGAGTACAGCGGCGTGTCATACATTAAGAAACTCCTCATAAATGATTTCGATATTTGTTGGTTTCTCATAACCATTCCGCCAGCCTTGAACTCCGTTCAATGACCCTTTCACAACGAAAAAATCTTTGTTATCGGTCGCTTGAAGATTCCTGATTGTTTTTTAATAGTCGCAACTCGAACCAGTCCATCGGAATCAGGATACGTCCCTATTACGCGATCTAGCTTCCAACAGGTAGGAGGTAAATTTTCACGCAGGAGGACGACATTCCCTATACTAAGATTGCGTTGTTCACTTAACCACTAATGCATTTAGTGGCCTCTCAATTAAAAAATTCCCTGGAGTTATGTAAGGAAGGTCATCTGAGTCGGTATAAGCAGGTGGACGTAGTTTAGAGCTGCTTCGATTGGGCAGAAATTTTCTCGAAATTTAATGTGAAACTTCATGCTTTTACTGCAGTTTCCCATGCTCTTCCAAAGTGGGGGGCTACGCTTGGAATAAAATGCCATTGCATGCCTTTAGAAGACAAGAAATTGGATATATTACTGTTAAAGTCAAAAGATTTTACCAATTTATGAAGTTCCCTAAGTTTGTTTGTTGTGCCGATAAAGTTTATTCCATCATCGGAGCTTATATGTATGCAAAGAAGGCATCTGGCAACGAGCTGCTAAAATGGCTTCGGTACTTAGGTTGCTCACCAATTCTAAGTACACTGCTTTAGTGACCTGGCAAATAAATACTGCTACATACGCCTTAATTGATGATGATTTTCGTCCGCTATTTTGTTTATACGTGATACAGACAGCGTAGTCACAACCAACATTATAAAAAGGTTAAACAGCGTTGACCTGGAACTTCTGAAAATTTTCCATCAGCTGTTCATTGGCATTTACTGCATATCGGTGACAAACTGCACATTGATGAATTACGGATTTAACTACTTCTCTAGCTCCAATGATCCAATAGTTCTGCCGAAGCGTAGCAAGTAATGGCGTTAGACCTGCATGGAGATTTTTTAGATGCAAACCTCTAACAATCTTGCGGGCAATAGGGCTGTCTATAGGTAGAATTACCTGATGTTTATTTTCGTGGGTGGCCGTGGCTCAAGTGGTAGTGGACTGGTTTCCAAATCGGAAGGTTCTGTGTTCGAATCCCAGCCTCACCCGAAATCCACTTTTTCAGTTAACGAAAATCAATTAGACGAGTAGTTGACTAAAAATCAACATCAAACCAACTTCTATTAAGAATTTAGTCTCCACACTAATTGTTAAATGCCACCCATGAAGCGAAATAACCACTGAACCCACACATCGTTCCTGATCTCTATATCTCATTCTCCAAAAAACTTAACACATGCTGAAGCATTATAAGTGTATTCATACCCACTTAAGTTCTTTTTTTAAAAAAAAAAAAAAATAGGACAATTCAGTTTCCTTTAGCCTGCCCCCAACTCGAAGAACATCGTTAGCATCAAGAAATAGTCACAACGCGCAGTGTTGGGTGACCACATGGGAACTCAGTACTCTGCGTGCTGTTGACAAAACGCGCCACATAGGCATAGTACCCCGGAGTTAAATACCGGACCCTTCAAATTAATTTGTATCGTTCCCTTGATAATAATAATAATAATAATAATAATTCTCGAATATTATCAGGTTTAGTCTTAAAAATACTACAGATTCTTATGCAATAGGCGAGAATCCTGACCAATCTAATCCATTTGGAGTTTATTTCATTTATTAAATCGATAATATCAGCATCAGATGCGGTCACCATCATTGTGACTTGCTTAATAGAACGTAATTTTTCTTCGGTGATAAACCCGAAGGACTCTCCTGTGGACCAACAATCTTCATGCTATCGTAACCATATAGGACCCTGAAACCAAATAATATAATCAATTAAATTGGATGACAACAATCCTCGGCTTGCACAATCAGCAGGATTCTCTTTCATTGAGACATATTTCCACTTAGCGTTTGGAAGAGTTTCTAATATATGTACTATACGAAGTTCTATTACTAATGAATATCTTCCACGTAAGCGGATGTGATGACAATCTGGCCAATACTGTCTTACTGTAGAACCAACACACAATAATGCGATCCTGGAGCCCAGTAGAAGTTGATATATATAGTATCAAAGAGTTGAACTAGTAAATACCCCGCGCATAATTCGTGCCACGGGATTGTCACTTCTACGGTTGGAGCAACCTTCGTTTTAGCTATTACAGTGTTAGTGGTTATGTTGTCATAATTTGCGGTAGTAAATACCTGCTGCAGTGGCGGCATCACAAAAGCCATGGAACTGGACACACTTTTCTGTGGAATATAAAATTCTTGGAATTTATTCAAATGAGAACAATTGCGAAACAAGATTTTGGATTCATCTACTATATCACATGGCAAGAACAACAACAACATTAATTAATAACGAAATTTCTGAAAGTAGATTGCGTTTTGTGTTCAGGTTATAATCTTGCGTATTAATTTTATAGGAAAAGCAATCAGGTTTCGGGTTCCAAAAAACACCAAACCAGCAGACATGCATATCCGAACGAATTTCCACCACGGATTCGATTTTGTGACAATCTGGTATATCCTGTAGGATCTTATTATCATTCGTTGTCCATTTTCGCAATTGGAAACCTCCAGTCATAAGCAAATTGTTTAACTATGATACCAGCTCTTGAGCGTCTTCTATTGTATTGGAACCTGCCATGCAATCATCCACGTAAAAGCTTTCCTTGACAGCAACAGAAGGCAGAGGAAATCGATGTTTCTCATCATCGCTGAGTTGCAAAAGTGTCCGAATAGGTAAGGGGCCGGTGTTGTAACATATGTGACAGTGGTAACCCGATAATGTTTAACTTCTTCATCCTAACTGTCCCGAAATAGAATACGTTGATAATATCGGTCACAAGTTTATATTTCAATCACTCGGAACATTTGTTTAATGTATGCTGAGAAACAATATATGGTACACCTGTATCTAGTAATAACAGTCAATACATTTTGATGTAAAGTTGGACCATTTAATAGGTTATCATTTAAAGATTTTCCGTTCAAGTGTTTGCTTGACCCGTCAAAAACTACTCTTAGTTTAGTAGTCAAGCTGCTACTTTACAGCACAGCATGGTGCGGTAAATAAAATATTTTCGAAGCTGGCTGATTTACTTCATTCAGTGATACGGTTTCCGTATGTCCTAACTCGAGATATTCCCCCATGAAAGTTGTATATTCTTCTCGCATTGTGGTCGGGCAACAAGTTTAAATTCCATCGCATACAATCTTGCCAACATACTACCAAAGGATGCTCTTAATTTAGGCGACAGCATGTTAAATGGAAGTCTTGCACTATATTTACCATTTTCTATCTGAACCGTGGTTTCAGTAAAGCAGTCTTCAGCGCGTTTGTCTTCCTCAGTCAAAGTTGGTTTTAAGTTTGGTATCCTCTCCATATCCCAGAAGCTACGAAGGGCTTGGCTTAAATTTTCGACCGGTAAGAACTGTGTTACTAATTGGCAAACGCTGAATATCCCGCTGGTACGTACGACCCAACCAAATGCCGTTTTTTGAGCAATAAGCTGTCCTTCCCTTTGGACTTGTCTACTCTTTAATAGTGAAAAGAAATAATCGATGCCCAAAATCATGTTGATATGTTTAGGAGTATTAAACTGTGGATCAGCCAATGGTAAATGTTTTATGTTATACCAAAAATCTATAGAAATATTTCAAATAGGCAACTTAGATGTCAGTGAGGTGAATATGTGTGCAAGTTACAGTGATTGCTTCTAACATATTGTAGAAGTGTCAGCAGAAGTCTTTTCTTCTCGAAGCTCCAGCTTTATTATTTCCAATGCCGCTTACAAATCTTTTACCAGGCTTTCTAGGTAAACCAAGCGTTTGAATGCAAAATTCGGATATTAAAGAATTCTGGCTAACAAAATCTACTATTGTAGAGCAAAGCAAGTTTGAAAGTTGCCGACATTGTGTTGGATTAAAACCCGTGCTGTCGGAAGTATAGTGAACCTTTCACCACCGTTGATATGGAAATTTGTACAGGTATAATTTATACAGAGATTAGCTGCTGTTTCCTCAGCTTGCTTTACCAATTTTGTGCTGTTATATGTAGAAACAGATGCATTTGATCCGTTTAGATGATTTTGACCAATATGCTGACTAGTATGGTGCTTTCCTTGACACTTTTGGCAGAGATAGCGAAACTGACAGGTTTTGAATCCATGATCACCCTTTCAGCAATTGAAGCACAGCCTCTTTTCCTTTATAGAATTTCTACGATTGGGAATATTCATGGATAGAAAGGTTTCGCAAGTGAAACAGGTGTTCTTCATAGAAACCGCATACGCTCATACTGGTTTAATTTTTGTAATTGACCTAATCTCGCCTTGCCTTTCGCCATGAATCGGAACTCTTTCAACCGCATCACATCAATCGTTTATAAATTTCGGGAAGTTTTCATTAGTAGAATAAGTTGATTTACCGCAGTGCTCAGTCCACGCTTGATGTGTTTCCCTATCAATTCCTCTCAGAAGAAGCTGAATTAACCATGGATCTATCTTCTCTACCTCGAAGAAGACCTCTCAAAACCTCATCAGCTACATTTGCAATATCCCTAAGCGATTTGCTTGACTTATTATCACCTTTGGCAATTTGCGGGAAAGTTGTAATAAGTGACTCCGCGACACGTGACTGTTTAATATGGTACATCACTCTTTTCGTTTAGTACGTGCTTCTTCATAATTTTCGTCAGTTACGGTAAGATGATGAACCAACGATGCCGGATCATTCTTTAAGAAGCCCTTGAAATATTGGAAATTCTGAGCAGCACTTAGTGCATGATTGTTATGCACTGAGCTATTAAATAGATCAAAAACCGATTTAAATTCTGAATACCATATTTACCTGCATAAATCGGTAGCTGTAGTTATGAAAGATATTCGACAAGTTGGTAGCTTGTGTTGTGTGTCCCATGCCTTCCAGCAACGCAGCCCGGCGTTCCTACACGCGGGTTAACTTGGTTTGATGTTCAAGTATTGATTGCACATTCCTTCTGAATAGTTTTTGAACTTAAGGGATCTCCAACGGTGGGCGATGAATGCTGCTTTTCTTCTATGTACATAGTATATCAGAGTATTTTTCTCTCAATCTAAAATATTTAGCCTCAAACTCTTCCGATTTCGTTTCATATTCTGGCCCGAGTTCTTCTAACCTCATCATCTCAGCGTCGATTGCCAAGACTTTTTCATGCATTTTGTCTACCTTCTCCAATTTTGTGTGAATTTCAAACAGCGTGGTTTCGTTATTAATTTTATTTAAAAGATTCTCTAATCTACTCGTAATAGCAGTATCCTTAAGGTATGCCCTCATAGCGCGCAAAGCTTTCCTTTTACATTTGATCAATAACCCTTTCATTCGACTAAACTAACTTCTAATTAAATGAATATTTTTTATTTTTTTTTTATAATTAGTTTTGTTAACTGATTCTTATAAATAAAAATCACACAAATTAGATTTTATTTCAGGGTCTTTATTGTCACAGCTCACAAATCAAAGTGAAAGTATTCATATTCGTTCTTCTTACTCTAAACCTAGACTTACGAAATAGGCTTAGAACCAAGTGAAAGTATGTAAGTGATAAACAAATAGGAGCACGAAGAGAACGTGTGATAACAGGTGTCCGACAAACAAATGACGGGATAAAGAAGAATTCGATTGGCAGTTTTAGATTGGAAAAGCGTGGGCAACAAACATGGATATAATCCACAGCATTCGTCCACTTCGTTTCACCATACATTTGTTATGCACATACTTGCATACATAGTTGACCAATACGTCACATGGAGTACACAGTACGAGCATTCACGGTCATGTAACGCCATGGGGCTTGAGTACCTTTAAAATGCTTGAACAGAGCACAAGCAAAGGAAAATCAGAGAGGAAAACAAAGTGAAATACCGACGTACATTAGTCTAAAATGTTCGCAAGTTATAACGCCTAGGAAATAGAGAGCTCGGCAGACAGGAGACAGGAGACATTAGGCCGGTGTTCGAGTGTGTCAATTGACTGACTGGTAATAGTATCACCCATCAGTTTAATCGCACGGTTTTGTATCCTATCTAGCCGGTGCAGAGATATTTTGGGAGCACCTTACCACATCTGGACATTGTACTGCAGTTTTCGGCGGATGAATGCCTTATATATGGAGGCCAGATCAAATGGGGTGAAATATTTCTTACATCGCTTGAGGAATTCTAGACATTTTGCAGCATTTTTGACGACATCAAATATGTGGTCATTCCAACGAAAATTGTCACTGACACACATACCGAGAATGGACGCAGTACAGTGTATGTGTACACTTAATCTGAAAGATTAGCTTTTTGCAGCGAGGCACTATGAATTATAGTCCGTTTCAAAGCACCGTGCAATTTCTTGCGCATTTGTTTTTACGAGTCTATTCCAGTAATCCTGGAAGTGATCCAGATAAAAATCGAGCGTAACCATACTTTGATGTTGATTGCACTGTGTCCATAGATAAACTCATAGATAAACTAACCTAGATGTCAAACTCTACTAATCCTTTTGCAAACCATTAACTTTCGCACAGACACACTGTAAGTGGATTCTAACATTTTTACATTCTCTACGACTTTCTCAAAATTTGCTAGAAGGAGAGCAATTTACAAGTAAAATTGCTAGAACGAGAGCGATTTGCATGAGTGTGTGTAATGTGGATGACGTTTTTTTGATTAAAATGAGCGAGAAATTGGATTGATGACAATTTACACGTATTCACAAACAGGATCACACGGATAGGGGCGATGAGTAGAAAACCGGTTTTGATTTTCTAATATCTGGAAAGTTTGCCATCTAGGTTAGTTTATCTATGGTTTATCTATGACTGTGTCTCAGCGCGTACTGATTATCTGCTTGAACGGCATTGGATAATGTATTGTGGAATAGATAAGAAGCTGGTATTGAAAGATGCGAAACCAGAGTGTAGAGAGAATGCATGAACGTGGAATGCGTGTCCATTGTATATTTTTTCCACTGGAGTTGACAATGACGTTTTTATGGAAAGCACTCTCTTCAGAATTATTGTGTTGAAAAGAAGAAATGATGTTTTGCTAATATGAATTTGACTTAAAATATGAATATAAAAGTTGAATAAGTTGCAGTTAAGTGTTGTGTAATCCAACACTTATTTTTGCAAGGTCAATGCACTGTCAATGTCATCAGTGGTATCATCATCATCGCCGTCGCTTTCAATTTCAGTTGATGAGTCTTCGCCGTGTCTAATAACAATTCTCTCGGTGAAGGTATCCTAACTCAGTTCATAGCTCAAATAACTTTCTTCTGTCCTTATGGCCTTAGCGTATGTTTTTTTCCATTCCTCGACAGTAATTTTTGCAAACTCTTCTTCTGCTATTTTCTTGATATCATCCAGTTTAAATGTGGTGTTTCTACCCTACACTCTTGATTTTACAATACCCCACATATTCTCAATTGGGTTCAAGCCCGGATGGTATGGTGGTAGCCTGAGTACCTCATGGCCTGCTGATCTAATCAAGTCGTCTATTTGATGCTGCGCGGATGTCTTGTTTTGTCGAACTAAATCATACAGTTCAATCTTCAGCATTGAAGTGTTATGCGCAACATTATTTTCTGCTAGCCAATTAACTAACTCCAATTTCGCTGCTGATGAAGTTGGGGCTCGGTTTTTTAATTTGTGGTGATAGGGGCGTTGTCCATTACAATAACCGATAGTTGCTCTAGCTGGTCCAGTACCTGATCTCTTGACAAGTTTCAAAAATTGTCAAAGTTCATCTCATCATGATAGTCACCCGACTTCGATCCAGATTTAAAGATTAGAGGAACGTTTTTGACAAATCCATTTGAACCACCAGCGTGTGTAATTATAAGCCTAGATCCTTTTCCAATTGGCTTTTTTCGTCCTTCTGTACTTTCATCAATCCAAGTCATCCCTTTTGCGTGGGAACTATGTACATATGATTCATCTACTTTCACGAAAGTTTCTTATTTGACGGATAGGTATTTTAACCTTTGAATTTTCACTTCCGTCTTTTCACAAACGATTTTCCTATTGTCTTCCGTAGGCACTTTTACTTGGCGTGTTAAAAGCTATCCTGGCTTAAAGCAGTCCATTGTATATAAATTTGTAGAGCTCGGCTGTAGCTCTCTCGTTCGGTGTCCACTCTCCTTCGGAGTACTTCCTCTATACGCCACTTTGCCTTTCCCTCTAACGCGCGTATGCTGTCCGAGAACCGCAATACACGCTTAGTAGGCAGCTAAGCAAAGACAAAACGTTTAAGGTTGAAATTTAAAACAAAAATTGTTTACAAAAAAATTATAAACGCTTGATTGAAATGCTATCAAACGCTATTTAAATATTATTTTCAAGCCGCAAGTGTGGTATTTTTCCATGGACGCTCGTAAAACTTCGCTAGGAGAAATACCTAACTTGAGTGCCTGTCCATTACTTGGGCGGCTCCTTTTACACTCTTCGCTTCTTCGTGGGATTTTCCGTTGCAGTTGTTTACAACTACGAGTGGTGCATTTAAGGGCTGCTATACGACCAGGAATAATATAAATTATTTTTTTTTTATAATTAACATAATAATTTTTGTTAAAGTTTTACAATGTTTGTTTCTTCCCAAATAAACCATGATAATAATTTTATATGTATAATTTATATGTATAATTTTAGAATTATAACGCTACAATCTTTCCCTCTGTCACTGAGATCGTCTCGATGATGCGACAGGAGCTAAAGTTGTTCTCTTCGGTCGGCCGCGTCTACGGAGGCATTGTACTGGTTCTTCATCTCTCGTGTTACGTGATGTGTTTTTATATTTCGTGATTGATGATACATGGTACGTACCCAAGGGAGTGGTGAGGTCATCTTTGGATGCGACTTGATATGTTGTTGTTGTTGTTTTATGATAACATAAGGACCGTGTCTTATTGGCATGAATTTTGAAGTAAGGTTCTTCGAGGCCTTGCTAAGAAAATGGGAGGTTATTAGAACTTGGTCGTCTACCCGTAGGGTAGGCTGTGGTCGACGTGATTTGTCGGAGTATCGTTTGTTGATATCTTGCATCTTCTCAGAAGTTTCGCGGGCGCGCTTTAAAGTTTCGGCTAACTTCAATAATCTTGGAGTAATTTGTGGAACGAAGTTTTCATTCTCTGATATTGGACGTTGATCATTTGTAACTTCATCGATGGTTCTGAGTTCGTGTCCGAAGGTTAAGTACGATGGTGTGTAACCGGTGCTTTGACACTTTGTTTTGTTTATCGCGAATCTTATTTTGGGTAATTCATCACTCCATGCAGTGTTTGCCTACAAAAATGACGAGTTGGGTTTTCATATCCCTATTTCTACGTTCTACTGGGTTGGATTCTGGGTGATAAATATAGTAGGTGTAAGCGTTTGTTGTATTCCGAGAAAATCGATAAGTTGCTGCATAACTGTTGAAATGAATTGTGGTCCGTTGTTTATTAAAAGTCGTCAATTCCATAACGGAGAAAAACTTCATAAAAAAGGGTTATTGCGCAATTTTTTGCTGTGGCCTCTTTCAGAGGGAATACTTCAATCCATCTTGTTGCTAGGTCTTCGGCTATAGGAATCCACTGGAACCCATTGTGTGTAGAAGGTAGCGGCCCGAATAGATCAGCAGCTACTATTTCAAACCGCTGATGGCTTGATACCGTTTGGAGTAGACCGCACGGTTTCAAGTTGCTGGGCTTATATCGCTGGCACTCAAGGGAATTGCCAATATACTTAGTGACATCGCTCCTCATACCTGGTCAGTTGTATTTGGAAGCAATTTTTGCAAAAGTCCGTTCGACTCCATAGTGACCAGCTGAAGATGCATCATGGTAGTTTGTCAAGACTGTTTCTCGTTCATGAGAGGGTATTACGAGTTGTGCGTTTTCGGCATCTGATTCCGAGGAATATCTGTAGAGAATTCCATCATTCAATACTCGTACATATCCTCGAGATGTCCATCTTTTTAGGTTTTCATCGTTATTTTTGAATGAAGCTATTATTGCTTTGAGTTGTTCATCGTTTAATTGAGCCCCACGAACTTCCTTTGGTCTTCTTGAAGGTATATCAATTTCAAAACTACAGAGGTTACATTCAGATTCACTTTCGGAGGTGCTGCAGCAGGGGGCGTATTCTATTTTAAAGTTATATGGCTGGAGTTGTAGTGTCCAGCAGGCGAGTCTTCCTGTTGGTGATTTGAGACTCATTAGCCATTTCAGGGGTTGATGATCAGTCATCAGGAGCTGCTCAAATATAGCCACAAAAGTTGTTCACTGCCCATACTATAGCAAGGGCTTCTCGCTCTGTGGTCGAATAGTTGCGTTCGGAGGCCGTTAAAAGCCTTGACGCATATTCAATTGGGTGCTCTTCAGCTTTCTCCCCCTGAACCAGAACTGCACCGATGGCGTAATTGCTGGCGTCGGCTTTTAAACGGTATGGTTTGGAGTTATTAGCCACTTGGTGATGTAGTGGGAAGAGTTTTTAGCATTTCAAATGTTTCTTGTTCTGGTTTTTCCCACTTCCATGTTGCAGATTTTTTTGTTAAATTGATCAGCGCTTTTGACACGTCCGCAAAGTTTTTAATAAATCGCCGATACCAGAACAGGTTTGAAGAAACGATATTACCTGTTTGGTGTTCCTCGGTTCAGGTCGGTCAATAATGGCTGAAACCTTTTTGGGGTCGACTTGAATGCCGTGTTTTCTAATCAGATGTCCAAGGTATTTAATGACCGGGCAACAAAAGTTGGATGTGCTTCTGTTTACCTTTAGCTTGAATAGCCACAGGCGCTCAAAGATCCGTCGGAGATCTTGTAGATGTTCCTCGAAGCGGCTGGAACAGATGATGATATCATCTAAGTAAATAAGCAGAAATAAGTCCGGAAGACCGCTGCGGTATCTGTCCTTTAGCCTCTGGAAAGTTGCTGAAGCATTTCGTAGTCCGAAGGGCATTCGCTTGAAGTGGTACATTCCGAACGGTGTAATGCATGCCGTTTTTTCAACATCGTTTTCATATATTTGTATTTGGTAATCCACAGTTTGGGGATCCAGTGTACTTTTGAAAATGGTTTTCTTGGTAGAATGCAGCAGGCCATCAATTCTGGGTAGTGGGTACCTGTCCGGGACTGTGATGCTATTTAACTGCCTATAGTCGACACAAACTCGTATGCCATTATCCTTTTTAGGCACTAACACGACCGGGGCTGCCCATGGGGACTCACATTCTTCGATCACTTCATTCTGGATCATTTTGATGAGCTCTGCCTTAAGTTGCTCTCTTCTAATAGGTGAGAGTCTGTAAGGAGTCACCGCTATTGGTTCATGTTTGCCTGTTTTTATTTCGTGCGCCGCGTATGGGGTTGGCTCTGTTATGGGATCGAACGCGCTTTCTTCTTGTAAAAGGAGTTCATTAATCTATTGTTTTTCTTGGCTGTTTAACTCATATGCCTCGTTATCACGTAGCTCAATGTCAGTCGTCAGGATCTCTGAGAACCAAGGCTCCAGAAACACATCTTCTTCAAGTCGTATTAGCACAGGAAACATGTTGTCACTTAAGCTCTTTGGTGATACATCGCTTGCTGTCAGCGAATCGTGGGACATTTGGTGTATGAAGCCTGGTAAGTATTTATTTTTTTGAGCGGTTTGCCTTCCACAAGTGGTGATCTGTCTCTTTTGCGGAGTACAAAAAGATGAAACTTGTTTTGAACTAGTATTACTCGTAGATCTATGCGTCGTCGGTGTGACAGCGAGCGGTGAAATTGGTTCATGGTGATTGAACCAAGTTAAGAACGCATTAATCTGCTTGGTAGGAGATTCCGTCATAAATGACACTGCATTCCTTTCTAATTGAAATCTTAGCTGTGCCTGAGTTTTTTGCTTAATAGCACGACCTTCGATATCATTGGTCAGTACGAGAGAGGAAAGTTTTTTTGGTAATAGTAGTGTGAGATGTGTCGTAAAACTAGAATTTCTTCTTGATTTGGTCAGCAAAGTACCAAATTCGTTGTTCCAAGTCTAGTACGACTCCGTTTTCCTCAAGAAAATCGGTGCCTATCAGTGTTCGGTTGTCTGTGCCTTCTTGCAGTGCAATAAATTTGATAGGTCGCAAACGGTTTCCAATTATGATGTTAGTTTCACACATGAAGATTTCCTGTAGACGTACGTGCCCATCTGCGAGGGTAGTATCAGCATCGACTTTCCAGAACTTTGTGCCATTGCGCAAAAGATGTACGAACAGTTTTCTACCGGCAACACTTGTACGCGCAGCAGTATCGATGTACGCTACTCCTGTTTCACCATGTGAAGCAATGGGAATAGTTGGCAAATCGTTGCCCAATGTTGTTTTGATGCAGTTAAACGAGACTGTCGATGGGCCCTTTGGTAAGTCCTTGCACTTAGGGCAGTTCGATCTAATGAACCCTGGTGCCTTGCATTTATAGCAGTGTATGGGACTTTCAGTCGGCGTTTCTGTCTTCTTCTCAGACTTTTGTTTTTTTCGGCAATCAGCAATCGTATGGCCAACGTATCTGCAAAAAATACAACGCTTTTTCTCAGAAATGGATGCATTGAGTTGTTGTTGTTGATTTTCGTGAATTGCGATCTCGACTGCTCTGGCTTTGGTCAACATGTGTTCGAACGTGGTGAAACTGTCCCTTGGAATGCCATCGCGTATGCGTATGTGCATCAAGCCGTAAATCATATCGAGTGCCATGGTCTCATTTGGGATTGTGTATGGAAGTTTTGCTAACAATGCCCTTTTCGTGGTGATAAAGTCATCTGTCGACTCCTGTACCTTCTGTTTTTCTTCGAAGATTTCCTATCCTTTAATCGCATCAGCATCATTAATACGCTCCACGTCTTTATACACATTAATTTTGGTAATAAAAGCCTCCACAACATCTGGCTCGCGTTCCCCTCTGAATCGTGCAGTTCCTAAAGCTGCCTTTGATGGTCGTTTGGCTCTGCATTGCTGCTATAAACTCTTTGAGCTGGGCTTCAGTAAACTGAGCCATCGTGCTATTATGGGGTATTTGCTTGGCTATGCGCTTACTTCTACGTAAATCGTAGGTTTCAGTCGCTGTAAGTGTACTCTCCGAGTAGTTTGCCACTCGTTGAGCGTCAATTGTAGAGCTCGGCTGGCGCTCTCTCTTTCGGTTTCCACTCTCCTTCGGAGAACTTCCTCTATACGCTACCTTGCCTTTCCCTCTAACGCGCGTATGCTGTCCGAGAACCGTAGCTTACAAAAAAATTTATAAACGCTTTATTGAAATGCTATCAAACGCTATTTAAATATTATTTTCAAGCCGCAAGTGTGGTATTTTTCCATGGACGCTCGTAAAACTTCGCTAGGCGAAATACCAAACTTAAGTGCCTTTCCATTACTTGGGCGGCTCCTTTTACACTCTCCGCTTCATCGTAGGATTTTCCGTTACAGTTGTTTACAACTACGAGTGGTGCATTTAAGGGTTGCCATACGACCAGGAATAATATAAATTACTTTTTTTTATAATTAACATAATAATTTTTGTTAAAGTTTTACAATGTTTCTTTCTTCCCAAATAAACAATGATAATAATTTTATCATTTTAGAATTATAACGCTACAAAGAATATACATATATTTTTTACCTAACCCTTTTCATAGAAAATGTGTGTTCGAATTGAATCCTTTTTTATGACATATACATTTATTGCAGGAAGTATTAAATTTTGACACAAAAAGTAGTGGTCACTCAAAATACGCGAACATATGCGCTTATGATGCAGATGGGTTAAATATGAAAAGAAGTGGAGAAACTTCAGCCGTTTCGTAAATATCATATTCCAGTGAGCAGATGACCAGCATGCGCTTCCAGGCTCTCTTTGCGCAGCTTTCTAATTGCACGGTGATTTGAAACGGACTACAGCATACGAATTCACGTACCACGTCAGGGTCACCAAAAAATGTTCACAAAAGGAATGGAAACAAAATATGTTCTGTTCTGTTTTTAAATGTTTTAATTTATTAAATCGAATTTTCAGATTTTGATGTTTAATACCAATGATTTTCCTTGAGTAAGTTTGCTCACGATCTTGATGAAAGTTAACAATTGAAAAAAAAAAGAAATTTGGCAAACAGTATGTTAATGCATTTGGTGATGATGGCATACGGAAAAAACGGTTCGAGTACAGTGGCTGTCATATGGTACATTAAGAAACTCCTTAAAAATGATTTCGATATTTTTTGGTTTGTCATGAAAAAACATTTTTGCAGACAACTAAAATCGTGTAAGGTGTTTAGTTTTTGTTTAGAGGTCTTGAGAGTTAAGTTAAGTTCAATAAAAAAAAAATGATTTCATGGTTTACAAAGATAAATCAAAGTGAATGTTTAATTAATTTTTATTGAATTTACATTAGTATTTTTAATTCTCTGGTTCCAGATTTCGCGCCACTAGCAGCCTGGCTGCATTGTTCTCTGAACAGAGACGCTGGAAGTGTCTGCTTGTCGCAGATAATCAAATCAATCCAAAATACTGTTTGGGGGTAGCCTTAAATCAAGGTTTCTCTGCCACTGTGTTTGTAGATGTTATTAGTTGGTTCGTTGATCGTCTTTGGGGGGGTTAATTTCTTTATCTCGTCCTCCATTTTTTTCCTTTTTTTTGGATGTGGGTGATGGTCCCGGATATGTGTTGTCCTGTGGGTGTTTCTCATTCATTTTATTTGTTTCTGTCCCTTGTTTTGTTCCTCTTTTTGGTTTGTTCGTTAATCGTGCTTTTTTTCTTGGCTCTTCGTTGTTTTTTTTCTGTTTTGGTGTGCACTTTTTTTGCAAGACGGGGCTGTCCGCTATGGCGGCTAGTTATTGATTGAACTGACCGCGTATTTCGGCTAGTTTCCACCATCCATACACAGTGCTCACACACCCATTCATTCGTTGCTTCACTAATTCAGCTGGTAAAGCAAAGGGACTCACTTCCAGAGCTCTGACAGTCTCCCTGTGGAACTACCCAATCACTCCAGGCTATATTTTGTCGTATTCGTCATGTTAGTTCTATCTGTCGAGTGACTGCTTGGGTCCATATTACACCCTCGGACCCGGAGCACTTTTGTGGGACAATTGAAGGGAGCTCAAATAGTTACCGCCAAGTAGATAGAAAACTTTTTCCAAAAATTATTTTAAGCGGCCCGTAGACAAGAATAAGATCGTGGAGAATCATTGGGGGGTTTTGGGGATCTTACAAATTTAGCTCGCTGGAAGCAAATAAAATCAGGTGTAGGGTGGGCTCTTAGCCATTGCTGCAGTTGTCGATAGCTCAGGGTATCGTCATGACATCAAGGGGGAGCAGATTGTCCATCTGCTAGAGTCTCCAGGCCATCCGCTTGGTTCTATCTGGGGTACCTAACATATATGGTCATCTCTGGAGCGACAGGCAAAGAGAGGATAAAAAGAATCCACTAGATCCCACCTGTACCGGCGGATCCAGAGTATGATGAGAAGAAAATAAAAGGGACAAAACAAGAAAACTCTGGAGAAAAGAGGAGTGAAACAGACAACAAACGACCAAAAGGAACGGAGGATTTTTGGAGGGTGATTTTCACGCAACAATTACATTACTTCTTTGGTTCTTGGGAGCGTGAATGTTGAGATTCAAGGAGCCACTGACCCTCGAACAGGCGACGTAGAGTTATCCATGGGGGAAGCAAGCCTTACAGAAATCTACACCGACCGTCTTTAGCATTTGGCCCCGAGACTTATTGACGGTCATGTCGAAGTAGAGGGCAACGGGGAGTGTTTTTTGAGCTTGAGAGGGAAGTTAGGAGCAATCGGGATAAAAATATCTTATCCACGGCCACAAACGTCTAAGATTGTGACTTCTTTGAAGTTCCTGGAATGTATTTTTGACGCGGAGCCCCACTGCATATTTTCGGGGATCCAAGTTGCCCATGAGCAATATAGATTGCACACCATAAGGGTAAGCGTTTAACTAAATTAATAAATTATTCCATTATTCCACACAGCTACAATATTAAACTATTAAATAGTTTTAATTGTTTTTTTTACGTTTGCACATCGGTTACTAAAAAACGGTGTATCCGATTTACTTAAATTTTAATTAAATTCATTGTAGAGTGATAGACTTAAAAAAAAATTGTAATTCTATACGTTTACTGCAATATTAGAAGATTTATTTGCGATTAGATTGTAGTGGAGTTCGGTAAGCTACATCGCTACGCTCGTAAATTGACTTTAAGGGCATTTCTTGGGCATCACTAGGCATGGTAGGATTTCCTTATTTTTTTTCAAGTCTACTGGTACGTGGTAAAAGATAGGAGATGAGCTCTCTCTTCCTGGCAAATCAGATTTCAACCTATCGACGAGTACCATCTAAAATCGAATCACAACTCAGCGACAATCATTGAAACCAATGATACAACAGTGGGCATTGAAATCAAAACTTTTTTTTTATTTTTTTTTCTTTGCATCTCTTTTGAGGGAGCTTGAACATGTATGTATGTGTACCACGTTTGGTATTTTTGTTTTCTCTAGCTCGACTCTGGTTCAGAATTATGTGTGTAGTTTTTGATTAGTGCAAAAGTTCGTGCCCGATTTGAAAATGAAACAAAAGCGGTTACACTTTAAAGAAAACAATTTTATTAATCAATTAACCTTTATTTCCTACAATTGTCTCCCAACGTTCTACAAGCTGGCGGATTCCGTTTCCATGGAAACTGCGCGGTTTTACTTCAAAAAAACATCTTGAAGTAACCGTTCCGAAGGGACCGAAACAGATGAAAATCTGAAGGAGCAAGACCTGGGGAATAAGATGGGTGCTGAAGGACTTCCCATTTTAACTCAGTTTTTGCAGCGTTTGTCGGGCAACATGTGGCCTGGCGTTATCATGATGGCAGATAACGCCTTTTCGATTAGCCGGAACCGGAAGATTTTCTTGAACCTACTCATTAACTTTAGAGAGCCGCTCACAGTAATTATTCGTATGGTTGGCAGGTACGTTTTGATGGTGTCTTAGCAGAGACATAGCCACTGAGACGTGGTCCAGTTTATTTTTTTCTTTAAAGTTTCTTTAAATGGCGAAATGCTGTCGAATGGTCAATATTCAACCCCTCAGCTATCTCCTCAGTTAGGGTCAATAAAGCTCGCACAATATCGACATCGATCTCGGAAGGCCGCCCAGTGCGGGGTTGATCGTTCAAGGTCATATCACCGTTCCGAAATCTACCAAACTACTTTTTAGCGGTCCTTAGAGCCGGGGCACGATCTGAATAAACGCTCGAAATATTTTTTGTTGCAGTTCCAATACTCACTCCTTTTCGAAAGTCGTACAGCATTACATGGCGAAGATGTAACTTTTCCTTCTCCATTTTAGAAATTTTTTCTCACACACAATTTGGCTTAATTCAACAGGGTTTAGGGATAAAATGACTTCTGATGTCGTGACCTATCCACTGGTATACAACAAGTCCATAAAACAAGCAACAGTATGAACATCGGGCACGAACTTTTGCAATGATCCAATCCATACTTGTATATACTGCACATATGAAGCAGTAGTTCAAATCTTTTAAATATGTTTATTTTTTGTTTCTTTAATTGTAACTCCGGCACTATTCAGCGGATGTAATCTCGCAGTTTTTTAGTTGGGAAATGGGCTATCGAACAGTGAAAACCCAGTTAGAATCAGTTCAGTAGATTTTTTGTGATACTCGGACAAATAGACAAACCGACAAAAATTCTAAAAAAAATTGATCACATCCATACGACATAAACCAAGTGTTTTTTTGAAAATATCTTCAATGTACAGATACGGCTTCATCGCAATTTTATAATATATAATTTATTTCGTGCGGTTTTTTTTTTTCAAAATTTGAACGTTTATTTAAGAAAAAACATAATACTATTGTATTATTCAAAGTATTGCCCATCTGAAGCTATGACTTTTTCCCATCTTTCCGGCAATTTGTGGATCCCATCCCAAAAGAACTGCGCCGGCTTAGCAGCCAAGAATGAATCAAGCCAATTTTTGATATTCTGCTTTGATGTGAACCGTATTTCAGTGAGGGCGTTCTGCATCGACCGGAACAAATGGTAGTCAGAAGGGGCAAGGTCTGGGCTATAAGGCGGGTGGGGTAGGACTTCCCATCCACTGTTTTCCAAATAGTTCTTAATCGGAATAGCAAAGTGGGGCCGAGCGTTGTCACGATGGAAAATTATTGCCTCGTGTCTGGTCGCATATTCTGGGCGTTTTTCGCCCACTGCTCTCTTCAAATGGATTAATAGTGTTCGGTAGCGTTGTCCATTGATGGTTTCACTCGGTTTTAGCAGCTCATAATACAGCACACCCATCTGATCCCACCAAATACAGAGTGTTACCTTCGCGCCATGGATATTCGGCTTTGCCGTTGATTTGGCTGGTTGGCCGGGTTTTACATATGATTTTTTGCACTTGGGATTGTCGTAATGGATCCGTTTTTCATCACCAGTAACAATCCGATGCAAAAATGACTTCCTTTTGTGGCGTTCCAGCAGCATTTCGGACATTCAAAACCGCCTTTCGACGTCTCTCGGCTTGAGTTCATGTGGAACCCAATTTCCTTGCTTTTGAATATATCCAGCTGCTTTTAAACGTTTTGAAATGGCTGCTTGAGTGACACCCAAAGATTCTGCGAGCTCTTCTTGTGTTTGGCAACAATCTTCATAGAGTAATGCTTCCAGTTCTTCATCTTCAAACTTTTTTGGCTGCCCAGGACGCTCATCGTCTTCCAAGCCAAAATCACCACTTTTAAATCGTGCAAACCACTTTTGGCACGTTCGCTCAGCTAGCGCATGTTCACCATAAACTTCCACCAAAATACGATGACTTTCGGCAGCAGTTTTCTTCATATTAAAGTACGAGTAATAAAGAAGAACTCCCCGCAAAAACACTTTTGGAGTAAAAAAAAATTTTTGTTGTTTACGCTTCAAATGAATGACATATGCTGAAATGACGTACAATGACAGTAGCTTTCCAACGCATGTTCCAATGGAATAATACAAGTTACGCCATCTCTTAGCAAACCGCACGAATTAAGTTATAGACGCAAAGCAAAGATTATGGTTATTATAATGGGTCCTACCTAGCTTGTGTTGGCTTAAAAATAGCCAGAGCTTTTAACAAATCTAATGAGGTCTATCAATTTTTCTCTGCTAAAGTCCTCAAGTTCTCCAAAAAGTCTATACCCCCGGTGTTTGACACGACGTATTTGGAGGTTGGGGCAGTTTCAGAGACAGTTATAGTCTCTGTTTCCTCTTCGTTCCTACGGCTTCTACAATAACCTTGAGAAGCGGGTCCTATTCTGCTGGCGGTACGTGTTCTCCCGCTGTCTAGGTTTGGACAAAGGGAGCGTGAGATGACACAATCAGTCCTGGAGATCCATGCTTTGTTGGGTCGTTCCATAGCTATAGCTTCCATTTCGCCTTTCACGATTTCAATTTGTATATTTATATCGAGGTGTGTATCCAGCAGATCCCCACTAGGTGGGATTCGCAGGCTTTAGATGGAGCTTGACGACATTTTTGTACCTCTATTGATTCAGTGTTCTCTCTTGTCAAAGCTTTTATGGCTGCTTATCTGTCCACAACGATAGAGATCTCTGAGAGATCAAGTTCCATGAGTAGTACAGCCTGTGCTGTAAAGTAAATATTTTTGCTCGGAATCCTGAAGGAGTCCTAGATCTATAACATTTCACAGTAGTGTCTTCATTTCATTCAGTTTCCCATTGTTGGTGGTAGTGTTAGTTAACCAGTCATGTCTGCTATGAAACGATGTGGAGAAACTCCTATCAAAGTCCACGCTTGGCACGATGTAGTCACTACACTTCGTCAGTTTTGGTGGTTCGTACTACTATATTATAGACACGTGACCTAGATTACTGTGGCTTCATAGGCCTGATTGATGGCCTGACTGATGGATGCGACTATAAACGAGCGATAAACAAAACGATACCTCGGTATCAATACACTGACAGCGAAGCCATATTCCGCAACGCAACCATTGAGACAATGCGGTAGCACATTAATAGACTTCTGTTGAATCGAGAATAAAAACCCTGTACAGAATATTTCCTGGCAGACAAAACTCAAAGATGATGACAGTGAAATAGTCGGTCGAAAACATCCAAATATTAATAAAAGTAAATTACAGGGCTTGTGTAGCAGGAAAACTGAACGCCTTTGTAAGCGAAAAAAATGCCGAAAGTTGTTAATCGTAAGACGATACAAGCAACTTCTTGCTTGTCGAAATGTAGTCAGTTATCTCTGAATCTGGCCAAATTCGTGCAAGCATTAATATAATTTTCTTTTATCTGGCCTATGCTTGTATAAGGCCATCCAACAGGATGTGGCATTTTAAATCAATAGGAAAAGCAACATTTTCATGAAAAGTGATAAAATTTTTGTGTTAACCTGAAATCCTGAGGATAGCAATGGAATAAATAATCGTACCTGCCAATCAATATCATAATTTTGATGAAATTTCGATATTTCCTGTTAGTGCATGAATCGTTGACGAAGCATTGGCGTAGACCCTAAGGAATATGTGTAATGGTATGAAATCGCTTTATATTGGCGGCCAATTGATGTCTCCATTTTGAGAAATCACACATCCAGGAAATTTGTCGCGCAATAGAGTCATTGTTTCGGCAACTGTGTGGCATGTGGCGTCGTCATGCAAAAAATAAACGTCGCCCACGTTCATAGTAACAATCCATGCGTTGAGGGAATCCATTCACTGCAGCGGTCACACCAGCATCATTTTCGAAAAAAACATATACATATGTTCCAATGTCACCGCCAGCTCAAAAGCCGCACCAAACTTATCACTCGTTGTGGAAGGAGATCTCTCTTGAGCATTCCATTCGGGGCCCCAGATGCGACAAATTTGTTTGTTTACATACCAAAGCAAATTGAAATGAGTCTCATCATGAGTAATTTTGTGGTCTCAGAAAAATCATAATCTTGCTCGTTAATTTCCAACACCCAACCAGCGAAATCACGGCATTATGCGTGGTCTGTTGGCTTCAACTCTTGTGTCAACTGGTCCTTATGAGCATCTAGGACAGGATCTTTATTCAAAAGATCCGCATAGGCCCAACTCCACTGATCGAATCGAAATGGTCACACCGGGATTTTCAGTCACACTTGCAGCTACGGCGGCGATATTTTTGGAGCATCACGAGCTGGAATTTTCACATCATTAACCTATCCGAGACGTTCATGTTTATCAATTAAATCACTATAGCCACTTGAAGACAACCAAAAGCCGCGCAAACTTTATGAAATGTTTCCGCGAAACTTTTACCGTTTTTATAGTGAATTTCCACTATTTTTGTTTTTTTTAGATTAGATTAGATTTCATTTTTATTTCTGGCAAATTCATAATAAAACATATGCTTCTTAATACGTAGTACAAAAGTTGTAAATATAGAAAATATAAGAAATATTGGTGACATTCTTTATTTTTTATACAAAAGTAACAAAATAGTATTGAACGCTACTTCAAAGAGTAATTCACAAATCAAATTATTATAAGTGGGGTGACTCTATGGAACAATTAATAGACTTAAGCGTTAATTAAAATCTATGGAATTATACATATATATAAATAAATTCATTTGCTTTACTTATTTAGACACTAGTTAAGCAAGAGAAAGGAAGAACATAAGCAAATCTATATGAAGTGACAAAAGCAAAAATCTTAAATTAAAACTAAATCTGAAGCAAAATTACATCAGAATAATAGAAAGAATTGCTTCCAAACCAGCATAGTTAAAATTGAAAAGCCAAGATTTTGCATGTTTTAGGAACATTTCAAGCATTGATATTGCCCTTATTGACTATCGTAAGGGCGTACTATTGTTTATTAAACAATCGATAAGACGGTAGTACGGAAACTGAGGACAAATACTACAATATATACAAAAAGTTTCCACGTAAATTAAAATTAGGAAGTAATCGATAATTACGATTACCAGACTTCATGAAAAAGTCTTCAACACTTTGAAACAGTACAAATGACGGACAGGAAGAACCTTAAAGTCAGAGAACAATGGAAAACTAGGATGTCTAACGTGTTTTCGGCAAATTTTTCTTAAAACATGTTTCTGCAAGATAAGTTAAGGTTGTACTTTGTTCGGATAAACACCTCCCCAACAAGTAATTCCATACTGTAGTTTGGAGTGGAGGAATCCATAATAAATAGATTTTAAAAGCGTTTTCGAGCAGATGTTTTGCAAATAATAGAAATGTCAAAGTGTGCCACGGAAATAATTCTTCAACGATTCTGTGTTATTCGAGAAACTCATTCTAGAGTCAATGGTGAGTCCCAGGTATTTAAATTCATCTACTTTTTCAATCAAGAAACACTTATCACTGCAGCATAGGCTGCTATTAAAAGTAGGAAGAGAAAAATCAGACATGCAGGAGCAGTTATACAGTTTGTATCTCAGACACTCTGGTGCGTGGAAAAAAAATTAGGTTCAAAATTGGATAGAGTTGAAAGACTAAAAAACATCATTTTAGTTTTGGAACTAATCACCAATTTATGTTCAGCAGACCAATTCCTCAACAAGCTAAGGTCCCAATTAAAATTAGAGACTGGATCCAGAGGACTATTCAACGTATACGTAAATCCTATATCATCAGCAAAAGCAGTAGGTGCACCTTTAAAATTTAATGAGAACAGTGAGTTAATATAAATTAAAAACAAAATTGGTCCCAAGACAGAGCCTTGGGGCACACCCAAATTAAAGAACATAATTTCGCTCCTAATATCATCCAACTTCACCCTTTGTGATCTATTTTCCAGGTACGACCTAAACCAATCCAGCATGAATCCACGAAAACCAGCTTTTTCCAGTTTTCTCAGCAATATATTGTAGTTGACCATATCGAAAGCTTTGGTAATATCGATAAATAAACCAGCTGTACACTTTTTACCATCTAGGTGGGACATTACCTGGGAACAAAACTGTAGTAGTGCATCTTCAGTTGATTTACCTTTCTGAAAGCCAAATTGAATTGGAATAAAAAACTCAGTTTTATTTAAGTAACTCAATATTCTATTTTTCATAACTTTTTCAAATATTTTACTGAAAACTGGGAGAAGTGAGATGGGCCTGTAGTTACACATTTGAACAGCTGAACCTTTTTTTGAACAGAGGCACAATATCTGCACATTTGAGGGCATTTGCAAAGACCCCAGCAAACACGCAACGATTAAAAATAACTGCCAAGACATCCACTACGAAACATGCATTTTTTTTCACGAAAATATTAGAAATTCCATCAGCTCCACACTATTTCGAATTCTTTGGCGAACCAATAGCTTCTAATACCTGAAGGGATGTTATGGGCTGAAACATTAAAGCTTTTCAATGGTTCAGAGCAACTACATATGGACGAACAAACATTACAGAACGGTAGGACTGAACTTGCTGATGAACTGATAGCTATATTCGAGAAATACGAGTTAAAAGCATTAGCGATGTCAAGTTTGTCAGAAACCTCACAGTCATCGACTTGTATTACAGGGGGTTTTTTCAAAAAGGAATTTTTATTGAGCAGACTGTTTACTACTTGCCATTCATTTTTTACGTTTCCCTTAGCAGAATTAAATTGAGTACGGTAATAGGTATCTCGACAAATCGGAATCTCCTTTTTAGGTTCAGCGCACAATTTTATATATTTGTAACTTAAACTCAGAACGTTAGGGTACTTTTTACATTTAGTTCTTAGTTTGTTTTTACCTTTAACTTTGTTTAACAAAACATTAGAGATCCACGGTTTTAGTCTTTTACCAAATTTCTCGAGGGCAGTTGAGAGGAGCAGCTAAGAATATGTTTACTAAGGGAATCAAGAAAAATAGGATAGGAAGTTGATGCATCACTACACGAATAGACATCTTCCCAAAACTCACACAATAGATTATTTTTCAGATTCCGGAAATCAATTTTTATCACCTTGTTGCATGATTTGGTTTTACTTTTATTTTTGAACATATTTACTAAGAGCATAGTCATAGCATGATCAGTAATCATAAGATCAATAACACCCTTCTCGCAGATTCCCAGTGAAACGTTTCTGAAGAGTTCATAAATGTGATCTTAGCAAGTACCCCATTCAAACCTAGCAGGCTCGTTAATAAAACACGCTAGACCATGCCAAGGTAATAATGCCAAGTAACTTGTAACAGTGGAACTTATACTATCTAAGCTGTAAAGAATAAAATCCCCCATTATTATTAAGTTTTTGGACTTTTCCCTTTCTAAAAGACCGGAAAGATCCACCAAGAACGTCATAATACCAAACATATGAAGTCTATATTCACATACAAAAACATGTACATACATTATGATTAATTTCAATTCAAACTTTCAACACATCAGCACTCACAAAATCAATATTCAAGACTTCGAGAATTTTGAATTCATCTTTCACAAAACACCCAACACCACCTGCAGCGTAATTTTCATTTGGATTAGCAAAAACTACTGAACCCGGGCAGAACGTAATCCCTTATTTCAAAGCCATAAATCCAAATTTCAGATACAAAAACAACATCAGGAATACATGCAAAAGCATCAAGGTGCGTGGCAAGTGCTGCAAAATTTTCTCTTAAACTTCTAATATTCTGGTGGACAATGAAAAGTTTGTTATTGCAAAAGGAACTACTTTTAAAAACATTATCAAGACTAGAGTTATTGAGATCGAGGGTAGAAAAGTCAACATCAATTTCAATGTCATTATTCATTATAGAAAAGTAATTTAAGTGCACTCAATTAGTGCAAGATCATTAAAAGATCTAATTGAAATTACTTTTCCACCCTCAACCTTTCTCATAAGAATTTTATTATTGTTGTACCATACATATTTGACGCCATTCTGCTTAGCTGTCTCTTTTGCCTTCATAAAGAGGGCCTGCACATAGTATATCTCGTGAGAGAGTCGTTGATGTATATAGTACCATTTAGTATTGTTGTTCTAAATTTCACCCACAACATTGAAACATTGTGCGAGAAACGTGTATATCGTCCTATTGTTTGCTTGTCAAAAGTCATCGCAATGATAGTTTATTATTGACAGTTCAAAAGTGCACGAAATTTAAAATGACACCTCTTGTTGGAAGACATTCTATTTGTATGTTCCATATAGTTCAACGTTAGACCAAGTTTGTTTGAAAAGGTTCGAAGGATTCAAAGGGCTTCTCTACACTTGTGCATATTACGTTATTACTTAAGCTAATTCGAAACCATATTGAGGGAGCAATAATCTCCACAAATAATCTGATCTCAGGGAGTTAGGTAAGGTGGGTGTGGTCCTCGATGAGGTAAACGTATTACTATTCTAATACCACTGGGAGCCAAATCCTGATAAAGTTGTCAAGATCGGAGGGCTGCATAAAGCAGAGATCCTTTAGATTCCGGAAGAGAGAAACAGCTAGGGATTTTATTCTGATACTAGCCAAAGCAAGATAGTTGCAAAGGAGGCGCACCATTGATTCCATTACATCTTCGCATCCAAAAATTTTGCAGAAATCGTGTTTGTGTGGTTGGAGATATCTCTTCTTTTGGTAGTAATCAGCTCTTTAAATCGCTAGAAATGGAGTAGGTGCTATATACTTAAGTCTAAGTGTCTAACAGTTTTCTCAATGAAGCCATCTATGACTGGCCTAAGAAAGCGGTTAAAATATTTCATTTGTTTGGCGAAGGACATGTAAGGTTATCAGAGTGTTCGTTTGGTGAACTTTACACTTACTTCCTAGCTGGAGGGGACACGCTTGAGGTTTCATGACGTTAACTCGTCGGTGGGGTGGAATCTTTCTGCTTTTCTCTAATTCTTACTGGCTTATCGGCATGAAAAGAAATAATATAAAAAAGGATTTAAAGCTCTTGACCAAAGGTTCTAGAGTATTGAAAAGATGGAAAAATAGTTATATGAGCACAATGAAACTTATTGCTGTGTTTTAGATGCAACAACACCCAGTTGGAACGCTCGCATTGAAAGTGGCGTAGCCATTTGCGCTATGACTATTGCTTCCTAAACTTCTGTTGGAATAGTCCTTAACTAATTCTCCGAACATTTTCCTAATCGATTGTTTCAACGATCGCGAAGAATCTAAAAACTTCATATTAATTTGATACACGCAAAAAAAAGGAATAACTGTCAAATACAATAATTGGATTAGAAGCGTATCCAAGAATGACTCTCTTATAATCCATTATCTATAAACAGGGTGTCCCCTAATTTGTCAAGCATATTTTGGAAATTAATTTTCGGGTACATTCTAAGAAAAAGATTGTTCTACAATAAGGGTCTATCTCTAATTTTGACATCATTTATCGAGGATTTAAGAAAGGCTTACTTCGGTGTACCCTGACCCATATTAATGCAAATTGCTCCGTGAATACTAATGGTAGAAACTTCGTTTAGAACTTTATATTTAGAAGAAATACTGGCCTTTATAACTGCGTTTAAATAAAGTTGATATCTTGTTTGAGTCTTCAGATATCCAATTGCAAAACCTGTTGCCCTTGTTAATTTTTGACTTTGACTTTTCTCCAGAATATGCGTAATAAAAGTAACGTTTTACTATTTTTTTCTTATTAACGTTACAATAATAAAAAGAAAATCATCAACAAGTTTGCAGAAAAACCCATAGATTTTATGATACTTTCGTATTTACAGAGCAATTGCCGTTAACAAGGATAAGGGTACACCAAAATGAGCCTTTTCTTAAATCCTCAATAAATTATGTCAACACTGAAGGTAGACCCTTACTGTAGAACGATTTTCTCTTAGAATAAACCCAAAAATCATTTTCAAAATTATCTTTGACAAATACTCGTACATTGTAGTATAGGACCGGGATCTGGCATTCAAGCTGGGCCGAGCAGCGACCTGATGAATGGCTGAGACTTCAGCCTGGAAGGCAGTACCGTATGTAAGTAGAGTAACGAATTTCTGAACGCGAATTCACGCTAGAAAACACTTGCCACTGGCTAAGAGAGCTCTATGAAGATGAAAATTGACTTAGAGAGGAAGACCTCGCACCATTTATACTAACAGGTTGCTGCTAGTCCGTTTTTCAAGGGTAAGTTGCCAAATAGCCATAAGTGAGATTTGGTCTCACGGCCGTGGTGTAGATCCAACCCCAATTTTATTTCGCTCCGTAACAGTTTTTTCTACCTTTGTTTACAGTCGAGGTGGAGTCCTAGATTTCTGGCAATCCTCGAGAAACTCAAAGAACTCCAGGAGTGGTATACAGAAAGGATAACAGCATAGAAAGCATTCCATAGTTTTACAGGGAAGGTACCGTCGGTTCCTTATGCGTTGTAAACCTTAAAGTCCCATACTGCAAATTTATGCTTTTTCACATACATTATATCTGGTTTGATCAATAGGTGGGTAGATTTTCTGAAAGTAGGCTTGAGGTTGCTGAAGTATAAACAGAAAAGTGAGTATTCAAAAGCAGATTCAAGTATTCTTCCAGAAAGTGCTAAAGTACCCTCGACATTCGAGTAGTATTATATTGAACTTGCTCTAGTTGGATTTGCCTTACTTCTCGGTTGTAGATCTTTAAGGATCCCTATTAGGTTTCCTAGTCACGTTTTGATTTAGATATGTAGTTTGTATTGTAGCAGTTATATTTATTCTAGCTCGTGCAGTGCAGTTTTTGGAGAACCATGGCCCACCGTTGTTCATCCCTTTATCCATCGTACTGTAGGCCGAGATGAGTTAGATAAGCAAGATTTATACAAGAAGTGGATTTGTTGTTAAGTTCAAGACTTCCACATATAGTCAGTTTAAAACGAAGAATCGTATTGTATTTCTTCTTCGATATGCATTGGTAGCCAAAATAGAACGTTCAACAAACACTCTTCTGTATCGAATTAGACAGATTATTTGAGACAGAATTGAAGTCAAGACCTTGTTGGCGTTTATTAGTGATGAAAGTAGGACTACTACCTATGTTGCAGACTGTGAGCTATAAGTCGTAGTGTGTATCGCAGCGCATCCTGATTACGGGCGGCCGCATGTATGAGTAGTGCGGGTTCACCGTCAGGTACCCATATACGAATAATGCCTTTCTGCCATCCTTGGAGGCGAGCATCGTTACTGCGACGCCGTTTATGCTATATTGTTGGTATAAAAGCAGCTTAAGTCACGCTAAGGCAAGAATACAAACTCTGCCAGATATGAGGTGTTGCTTGATGTCTTATCCCCAGGGATGAGCTTTCCGAAGATGCTGCTGGACTAAGGAAGGCATGACCCCTGAATAATGTGGATGGCGAGGTTTTAAGGCAACGAGTCTGACCTTATGGAGGTTGACCTGCATCAACTTTAGCTCCATGGGTAGTAGTAGACATACCTCAATGACGATCTCATTCAGATATTTTGATGATGACTCGTCCATCGCCGTAGACACACACGGCCGGTGTGCAATTTCAGGAAGAAAGTAGTACCTGGATTGGGAGTAGTGATTTGAGAGATGTTGTTCAGAACGATCTAGGAGCTCATAATTAGGAAACAAAAAGGCTTTGAAAACATAAATCTATTAAAAAAAAAAAATAAATAAATTAACTTCATCTAACCCAGTAAAACATTTAATGAAACAAATTTGGATTGGCAAGAGACCCAACCTTATCATACCTCCTAGCATTCGGTCCAATTAAGATCAGAGATCCACTTATCGACTTTGGATAAATAAAAAAGCGCGCAACATATATTTGCACTGAAAGTCAGCTTCTTGGTTATTCATTCTCCCTTCATCCACTCCTAGAGAACAAGCACAACCATTCTTCTAAGAATACATCTAACGAAGCAGGATGATGATAAGGAGGGGTAAAAAAAGTTAAAAGGATGCCCACTTATCCCTTTTTCTACCCTCTTGTAATGGAATGGATGCAACAACAAAAATAACGAGAGCAAAACTAAGACAGTAAAGGGAAACGGAACTTTGCGCATAGATCTTTGTTATGTGGATCCACTCTGCCGTAAAGCGCTATATTCTCCAGGGGACCTCCATTTGGACTTTATTGGGTTTTTTCCGCCCCATCAACTCTTCATAGATTCCTTTCATCTTATTTGCTGCAGTTGAATTGTTGTTGGAGCAGTTTTTTTCTATTCTTTTCGTCCTTTAGTCTTCAATTTTAGATGAGAGTATGTGTATCTTTGTATCTGTGTAGATACGAGTATTATTCAGAGTCCTTTATTCTTTTTACTTGCCCCTGTAGTAACGGGCAAGTGTTGTTTTCGTGAAAATCTTTGAACTGAAGCCAATTTCTCCGGTACGACAATGTTAATATTTGTGCCATTTTGTATAAATACCACATAAAAGATTGGATTTCCATATATGTAGTACCAAAGTTTTTCTATGGGCGACTCAATTAACAAATTTGTCCAACCATCTCTGACGCCGTCAATGTACAAATTTAGTTATGGAGCTGCCCGTGGAGAAAAGAGGGCACTATATCCGTCGAACTTGCTTTGATTGCAAAGATTAGCAAGAGCCACAGTCACGTATGCTGAGCATACTTAGCTGCGAAGCAAAAACGTAGGGCCCCGCTACGACAACAATTAACTGTATAATGGGTGTTTTTTTTTTTTTTTGGTAGTGGTGTCAGACATGTCAATAGGGATTAAGTGGCAAATCAAATATCATATTAAGCTAGCTGCCAAGCTTCATTTATTTTAAGTACAGTTTCCCATTTCGTCTTGGAAAGATTAACCCCACAACACAAGGATTCCGAAGTGTTTTGAAATTTATTTCCAAAATAGAAGCTCTGTTCGGGAAACTTATAGAGCACTTCATAAAATTTACGGTAGACATCATCGGCCACATGAACGGGGTATATCGAATTATTGGAAAATTTCACATCCAATTCACGCTGTTGGATACTCGCAGACCAACAGGAATGAGGATAGTGCTTTTGGAAGAAAATATCGCGCCTGTAGAAGCTAGTGTTGAAGAGGACCACAGTTTATCGATCCTTCGTCGTTCGTAGCATCTTGACCTTTGTCCATGCACTATCTGTAAAATTCTGCGTAAAGATCTGGGTCTCAAGGCTTACAGGATCGAAATGCTGGAATAGCTACATTACTTACTTACATAGGTGGCACTACAGTTCGGGGTCAACTAAGAAGCCTTTCCAGATAGCACGGTCTGCCTTCAGTTGAACACTTGAGATCCCCTTCTACTTGTGCGTGCCACGTAAGGTGAGGTCTTCTTCTACAGCCTTGTCCCTCCGGATTAGATTCAAAGACTCTACCGGCTGGAGCATTGATGTCCAATCGCTCTATATGTCCTAGCCATCTCAGGCGACTGATTCTCAGTTTTCTGACAAGGTCGATTCCGCTGTACAGCTCGTATAGTTTGTCGTTGAATCTTCTCCTACAAAGATCGTCAACGCAAATGGGACCGAACCTTATCGAAGATTTTTTGTCTCAACTACTATCTCGAAATTCTAGCTTGAGTTGATTTAACAATTGTATGGGGCTAATGTGGATATCGAAGAGACAAGCAAAAAGTATACGGCCTTTACTCCAGATAGCTACGACGAATTCAACAAAATGCCGTTTGGGTTGTGCAATTCACCTTCCGTTTTCCATAGATATGTCAACAACATCCTACAAGATTTGAAGCGCGGAGGGGTAATCATGGCTTATATACGAGTAGACGAGTAGTCCAGCATAATGGGCTTATTATAAATTTGAGAAAATATGCTTTTCTCTAGCAAGATTTCACCTTATAGAGAGTGGTAATATGAGGCCGTCGGACGAGAAAACTATGGCGATTAGAAGGTTTTACCTATAAAAAAAAATATTAATTTCATTATGCGAATCCTGGGTACTTTCGAAAATTCATTCCAAAGTACGCCGTTTTAGCAATACCGTTGTCTGGTCAAAAACAAGCCTACAGGTTGTTGCAAGAATTATTATGACGCGAGCCTATATTAAAACTATTCAATCTTCAGTTACCAACTTAGTTGCACTCAGCAACTAGCATGACGACCACCACTAACAGCCTAATATTGGTGGTCGTAATGCTGCTCAAGACAACTGACTCCGGAGAAAGGTACTCAAGCTCCGGCCTAGATGTTTTGGCAATAGTCCGAGCCATGAGAAAACTTCGCGTTTATTTGTTAGGTTTGCGGTTCGAAATCTTCACGGATTGTCAGGCGTTCAAACTTACAATGACCAAAAAGACCTTAAGCAGTCGAATCGCTCAATGGACATTGCAGCTGGAGGAATTTGATTGTGAAATATGCCATCGTTCTGGAACAATGTCGATGCACTCAGTCGGGATATGGCGTATGTTTAAAAGCAACTGAACAAGCTTAACTGCATTTCTCTCTGCACAATTCTTGCTATATCCGGTTCGTACGAAAACTATGTAATCAGGGGTGATGCGTTGTATCAATTCGTAGATAGATCCTATTTGCTGGTTGTTCCAAAGTCGCAAAAACCTTCGCGTACCCAAAGGGGGTACTTTGGTGTCGTCAAGTTATTTTAATTAATCAGAGAGGATATTCATAAGTCAATTGCATGTATCCTTGAAGCCGAGAAGATTGGGAAAAAGGAGTCCTTTTTTTTACCCCACCGATAAATCTGACCAGTCGCTACAAACTTATCACGTTTATCATTTGGAGCCTTTGCTGCCTTCCACTCTAAAAAACTACCGTTATCTTTGTGTGAAAAAGGAAGCGTTTTCCAAATGTATTTGAATATAGCCAGCTCAGAGCACAACTACCACTGAAGTCATAAGCCGTCTGGAATTTCAGCGTCTGATATCAGACAAGGGTGCAGCATTTACATCCTATGATTTTTAAGCATATTGCGCAGAAAGAAAAATCGACCATCATTTGGTGATAGCAGGAGTTCAGAGAGATAACGGACAAGTAGAAAGGATGAATAAGACAATGGTACAGGTGTTAAATCGCCTGTATATATATATAGAATCCCTTGAGATGGTGCAAATTCGTCACGCCAGGTTCAGTGTGTAATGGATTCCACGGTGTCGGGAACTACCGGGAGGACACCGTTCGAATTGATGTTTGGAGTAAAAATGGACGACATCTAACTGAAGCAGCTACTGGACAAAAAGATTCAAGACGGGTTCAAGGAAGATTGCTTTTTTAATTAGGGGGGTGGCAAAGGCGCATATGCAGGAAGTGTGAGAGAACAAAAATACGAAGGACCTAATCAGACTTCAACGGCAGCAGATTTCATGAAATTTTTGCGTAAATTTCATTCAGAATCAGATTCGCAGGACCTTGATGTTAGAGATCAAGGTGAATATTTTTCTTCGATAAGATAATAAGGACGTAATTACAAGTGCATTGCTGGAATGAGAACTATTCCTACGCTGAATTAGAAAGAAAAGAGCAAAAAGCAGAAGTTAAGAAAAGAAAACGGGTAAAGGAAGTTGGCTAAGAATGATATGAAAATAAGTAAGTCAGTGGAAAAGGAGAGTTGGAAAAGATCAGACGAACAAAAGTGAAGGCTAAGCAAATAAGCAGCGTAGTAGTTTTTTAACTTTTTTTCTTTGTATTGGTTACATGTTTATTTCTTTTAGCCTGGCGATTGAACTATTTCATTTTGTTATTGTTAGTTTCTTCTCCTTCAAATTATTTGAATTGTGTGCGCTAGCTTTTTATATTAATTACTGAATTATTCTTTCTTTTCAAATAAACTTATAATTTAACAAATTGGAAATCCACGGTGTATTTTGCTAAGTGGAAAATTATATGTCTACATGCATACGATACTGTGATACATGCACGTACTGTGATACAATCTGTACGCGTTTGACTTGGAACATCTTGAACAAGAACACGCGACAACTTCATGCCCTCAATTTCATTCCTATGAGCATGTCGTTTATCAATGAAGGGTAAAGGCAGCAAACAAGTACTATGTTAAGAGCATGAGGTTGCTAAGGGTATTTCCGCCCACAAACGCACATTTATCAGCATTGTCTGCATGAGACACTTTACGTCGGCCGTTCGTCCTTTTAGTTCTTCCCCTCGCAGCTAATTTCAAAACTATTATTGTCACCTTTTCAATGGACCAAAAGGTGTATTCGAAGCGCATGGGAGGAGGTATTCCTGTCGAAGTCGATTCTGATGAAATGAAACGTAGTGGGCATTTAGTGTCAACGTGTCGAAAGGATGTCCAGTGTTTGCACCTACTGAAGACGGACCCATTCCGTGCTGTACACCTATGTATATATTGTATTGTATAAATATATTTTGATTCATCTCCTGTGTATTAATTTCAAAGGAAAACGCCCAACCGGGAGTTTTTGTTTCAGTTCACGATTCCTTGTTTTCTCTGAAGAAAGAAGAGCTGTAAAAAAAAATTCCATTTATCGAATGGTACACGGAAAAACCTTAAAGAATGAAATGCTAAGCAACAGGAAGAGAAGCAACGACTCAGAGATGAAGATAAAGAATAAAAACAAAAGTAAATGTTACAGAAAAGGTAGGAAAATAAAAAAATAAAAAAAAACAATTGAAATAAATTTCAACAGCAAAGGCAAACTAACATATTTCGAATACTTGCTAAGGCTAGCTAGCACCCTTTTACTCGAGATACAACTGATAGTATGAGTATCTATATCTCTGTAGTTAAAGGGGTGAAATTAGTTTTCATTTCTTCCTTTTGCTAGTCATTGCCTTAGTGTTTGTAGGGATTTTTTTTTCTGTTCCTCGCTTTTTCGTTGTTGTCACTCTAACGAGTTTTTCAGCGTAGCGGACGAAAAATACCAGAAAGGAAAAAAAAAAGAAAACTATAAAGGATATTGTGAAGGAGAGTAAAATCTAGGATCCGGAATTAATGAAAAAAAAATCAGAAAAAATGGTCAAAGAAAATGCAGTGAGCTGAAATGGATTTTCCCATTCCTATTAGAAACAAAATGGATTATTAGATGGGAAATCGGAGATGGAGTGTCCTTTGTAGAAAACAAATACAAGGAAATGACAACTTTGCTGGAAAATCAACTGTATTAAAGTAGGAAGTCAATTTGGTACGTTCTGGCGGCAAAGGAACTAAGATGTTTGGTTTTTTCATTAAACTGGTTGACAAAATCCGTTTACGGAGAGAGTGACCAAAAAACGTTGTCTCTATACAAAGAAATTATGTTAAAGTGCTATACTTATTACTGTGAGTCACTAAAGAGTATTTATTAATATACAGCTCAATTTGTAGTTTCCAACCACATTCAGGCATGTCGGCCTGAATCACTGTCACCTTTCAAGATCATATTGTGATCTTCTCTTAGTGCTCTCGATGGACTTTCAGTTTCAAGTCTATATATTCGTTGCAGCAGGATCACTATAAAGGAAAGCAAAGTCTTCCATACTAGTTACCTAGTTGAGAGTTGAACTACGACTCTTTGTCTCATGCTTAAGATTCACTTCCTAGGTAACCTAATCAGAATCAGCTCACAACTAACTCTATCAACAAAATTGTAAGCGAGACTCATCGGTTGTGACGGATGAGGCCATCAAACGCGTTGGTGGCAAATATACAGTCATGCTACGAAAACCTATAGACCAGCTGCTAGTTACTCTGAAGAGAATATACGTTGCCAGCCTGACACTGGCATCCACACCAAGCCCGTGACGAACCGGAAAGCGGTTGTTTATGTGAAATTATAAAATAAAAGTCACGTGGATGGCGATGTTTGATGTGGCTTTAAATTTAGTCGAAATAAAACTCAAGCGTGATGTTGTAGGTTCAAAAGGTTACTTTAATGTGAGAGAGTACACTTGACAGACGGAAGCAAGGCAAAAAAAAGTTAATGAAGAAAACAAATGACAATGTTTGATTGGTTAAAAGTAAATAAAACAGGGTACTCCATTATTTTGGCAAATTAATGTGAAATTATTTCTTAACATACTCCCCACCTTGAGAGGACATCCGATCAATAGGAAGACGTTTTACTTTAGCAGCTGCCCTTTGAGTATCACGAGTGGAGGTCTTGACTGTTACAGCTCCTACGACGCCATCCTTACCCGGTTGTACGCTGATAACAGGACCTAATCGCCACTTCAGAGGAGGTAAGTTGTCATCATCTAGGAATACAATGTCACCAATGCATAGTGACTCGCCGTGTTTCGCCCATTTTGATCGTTGCTGTAAACTTTGTAGGTACTCTGCTGACCATTGACTCCAAAATTGCTTCTGTAGCTTCTGATAACGTTGTAACCGGTTGACATTTGTAAGTTAAAGATCTGGTTCTGGTATGGTGTTCATTGCTGTACCTATTATAAAGTGACAGGGTGTTATTGCTGGCATGTCATTGGAACTTTCAGGAATAGGTGTGATTGTCCTGGAATTAGGAACAGACTCAACTTGGATAATAAGTGTGTTAAATTCAAAGTAGTTAAGCTTAGTATTCTGTTAAATTCGTCTAAGACGAAACTTACTGCGGCTTCCTATTAGCCGCCATAATGTGGAGTACGTGCAGTAATTGTTTTCCATTTTATACCCATAGAAGTGCAAGTGCTAAGGATCTTGGTGATTGTTAAACAGTTTGTACAATTCATGTAGCTTGTTCTTGCCACCTACAAAATTTGTTGCGTTGTCGCTGTATATCATAGAACACAATCCGCGACGACCAACAAAACGTTTAAGTGCCGCCAAAAATGCTGCTGTGGCTAGATCTCCCAAAAGAAGCTCTTGTTATCAAACTCATCAGAGTTTAGCTCGAAAACAGGTAATGCACTTGCGATATATCGATCGACATATTATTTTTCCTTGAACTGGCCAAAATGTCTGATTAGCAATGCTTAATAAAGTTTGTGGGCCAACATGATGGTTGACGATGTGAAGATGTCGAAGGAAGATGTACGTAAAGCAGTGGTTCTTCGGCAGCAGTATTGGATGTTTACTGTTGAAGTCCAGCGCTGAAAATTTTAAACCTCCACCAACTCTTATTATATCATCTTAATCGATAAAAGGTGGAAGTGATTAAATATGATTCTTTTGCAGAAGGACCCTACCCCTCTCTAACGCAATGATCTCTGAAGGAAATTCCGTTCCTTGTACTATTTTTACAATAGTTATGAGAGATACATTAATTTCATCAACTGTTAAGAGTACTAAGATGCGTAAAACTTTATTCCTCTTCAAGCAGTGTTTTTTAAAGCGCAAAAAATATCCAACAACGTTTTAAAGGGACTTATAATTGTTATATATAGTATTTAATGTTAGTTATGAAAGAAGAAATAACATCTATAGTGTTTCTTTCTTTCCAACTTATTTTCATCCTTTTCGAAATTAATTTGAATGATGGCCAATTTTTAGAAGGCAGTAATAAAAATTCTGGTCCATGAAACCAGAGACTTGAATCAATAAGATCTGATGGATATCAGCCTCGAGAAAGAATATCTGCAGGATTTATTTTCATCGGTATGTGTCGCCACTGCGAAAATGTAGAAATTTATTGAATAATTGAAACCCTATTTGCAATAAATGTTGACCAGTTGCATGATTAATCCTTTATCCAGCTTAAAACTATTGTCGAATCCGTTCAAAAGGTTATGCTTTCGATGTCAACAAAATTGAAAATGGTTTGAATTCGCCTAACAAGTTGTGCCATAATTAACGCACCGCAGAGTTCGAGTTTTGGTAGTAAACATTTTTTTGCAGGGGCAACCCTGGACTTGGCACACAGAAGATTAACCTTTATTTCATTTTTAAGGTTTACGAATCGAATATAACCGCATGATCCGTATGCGCTTTCAGAACTATCTGAGAATGCATGTATTTCATGGCGAACATCTGCTGAAAACGCATGACGGTGTACTTCCAAATCGTTTAGTTTCTGTAATTGGTTTCTAAAGTTAATCCACGGCTCTTTATATTCTTGCGGAAGAGTATAATCCCAATCTAACTTCAAGCACCACAATTGTTGCATAAATATTTTTTTCCTACACAATAACTGGGTTTATAAGACCCAGAGGATCAAAGAACTGCGCAACTTCGGAAAAAAAGGATCTTTTAGTAATTAGTTTGTGAAATCTATCGTTAACCTCGAATAAAAATCGGTCTGAAGAAGGGTTCCAAATTATTCCTAAAGCCTTGATTGCATTAGAACTGATTTTAAACAAGGTGTCTTGATCCTCTTGAGGTATGTTCTTTAACATGTCAGGATGATTTCCGCACCACTCCTTCAATTTAAATCCACCCTTCGACAGGATAGAGGAAAACTGCTTTTGTAAAGCGATGGCTTGTTCCAAAGTATTTGCCCCTGCTAATACATCGTCAGCATAAAAGTCGGACTTGATTAGAGGCCATGGAAAAATGTGTGCCTTCGTCTATTGATAGCTGCTGTAGTGCTCGAGTGAAGAGAAATGCGGCCGGAGCAGTGCCATATGTAACCGTTGTAAGTTGATAGAGTTTAATAGGATCATTTACGTTCGATCTGACGATACATTTTTGTGATGCCAGAGGTGAAAACATATGTGTAAAACCTGAATCTTAGTGTTATTGTAAAAAGATCAGGTTGAATAACAGGTCCTATCATCAAAATATCATTAAGAGATACACCAGTAGTTGTATTTGATGAAGCGTCGAAGACCACCCCAAGCTTTATGCTGGAGCTGGACATTTTAAAAACACAGTGATGTGGTATTATGTAGTGAGGTTGACGAAAGTCGAAATGTCCTATTCGTTCCATGTGCGATAGTTGAATAAATTCATCCATGAACTGGGTATATTGTAATTTAAGCTCTTTCAAGACATAAGAACTTCCTATGCTGAGCGAAGTTTTCCAAAAATGTAGTCTCACTTGATATCTTCCAGAGCATAAGCGAGCAACGTTTGAGCAGAAATATGACTCACATTTCCTTTCTTCCCTTGAAATCTTTGCAATTGATGACTCAAAATTTTCGAGTTCCCAAAAGGCCTTTAATGTACGATTGAGTAAAATTTCATTATTAAGAATATCTTAAACCTTCAAAAGTTGACATTGGCTCATACCTGTTGATGCAGCATGTTAACAAGAGTAGGTAAACTTGGACCAAGTCTAATCTTTCCTACATCCAGAATGTCGTAAAAGATATCAGCTCCTATGAGCAAGTCGACTTGTTGTGGAAAATTGAAGTGAATATCTGATAACTGAATGTGACTTGGAATATTCCAGCCATCAACGTTTACCATGATATCAGGCTGCATCCAAGTTATTTGGGTCATGACTAAAGTTATGGAACATCAAGTAAACATCGATTTTATTATAACTGAGAATTTGTATTTTGAGCTGCCTGAAGTGTCATTTACACACATGAAATTTGTAGGTGCAAATCGGCGTTTGATACTGCCAATACGAACGATGCGTTCAGTCAGTGAGATCCACAGTCTAATAAAACACGACAAGGAATGTATTGGTTGTTTGCGCCTATAATGCAAATAATAGCTATTCCTAATACGTTGTATTCTCCCGAGTTGCTATGAAGAGCATAGGTTTGATTTGATGCAGAGGAGGGTGCAGGTGCGTTGGTCAAGGTAATGTCATTGTTTGATGACAAGTTCCGGTTAGGTGTGGATTGGTTTGAAGAAAAAGAACTACCAAAAGCTGAAGAGGAACAATTTGGATTGTGCGGTGCTGTTTGACGGTGGAGCAATGAGTGGTGCTTACTGCAACAGGTATGACAATTGCTCTTCGAAGGACAGTCAGCTAGAGAGTGATTGTTAGGTTAGGTTAGGTTAGGTAAGAGTGGCTGTTGGAAATACCAACCCACTTAGGCCTATTGGCCCATTGTGATGCCACGTGGATCTATGATCTTCTTACTACTGGAACCAGTTTGAGCTTTTAATAAAGCGTAGGAGACTGTTAACGTCTATTTTTTCTAGATCGTTTAGGTCGTTGTAGAAGAAAGCTCCTAGGTGAAGCTTCCTTCTCTGAGAGAGAGCTGGGCATGTGCAGAGTAGGTGGGGGATTGTCTCCTCCTCTTCCTCGTCCATGCAGCTTCTACAAAAATCGTTAGTAAAAGCGCCAAGCCTTCTTGCGTGCTTGCCTATGAGGCAGTGTCCGGTAATGACACCTATTATGGCGCTGAGATGTTTCCTTTCTAAGAGGATCAGACACTTAGATCGACTCAGATCCAGCTTTGGCCAGATCTGTTTTGTCGCTAGACATGTTTGTCCAGCAGTCCACCTAAGGTCCGTTCTTTTATTGGCATCTAGCTTTAGTGTTAGTTTGCACGTAGCGATTGGTATACCTATACTACCTTTGTCTGGTAGGATAGGTAGAGTGGTTCCAATTTTGGCGAGTTCATCGGCTCTGCAGTTCCCTGGAATGTCTCTGTGGCCCGGCACCCAACAGAGGTGAATGTTGAACTGCTCTGCCATCTCCATGAGAGATGATCGGCATTCAAGGGCAGTTTTAGAACACAATGAGACCGAGTCCAGGGACTTGATGGCGGCCTGACTATCCGAAAATATGCGGATATCCTTTGCAGATATCACGTTTTTCTTCAGCCAGGACAGAGCTTCTTTAATCGCCAAAATTTCCGCCTGGAACACGCTACAGTGATTTGGAAGGCGGAAAGAGAGGCTTAGGTTAAGCTTATCTGAGAAAACACCGCCGCCAACTCCGCTGTCGGTTTTAGATCCATCTGTGTAGAGATGGATTGACTTGTCCTCCATGAAAGCATCCTCCTCCCAGAATGATCTAGAGGGGAAGCTTACATGGAAGTTTTTGTCAAACCAAAGTTCAGGTATGGTGTAATCGGTGTTCTCTGTGAGGATTCCTAATGTATTAAGAATGTTGGCGTGGCCAAATGAATTATTTGTCCACTGTTTAGTCGCTTTAAGGCGAATAGCTGCAGTCGCAGCTACTTGCTTGCTAAAAATGTCGAGGGGTGTCAAGTGAAGCAGAATATCTAATGCCGCAGAGGGGGTAGACCGCAAGGCTCCGCTTGTGCATAGACATGCTGTTCTTTGGACTCTGCTTAATTTAATGCAGTTGACTGCATTTTCCAAGGCCGTCCACCAGACAACCACCCCGTAAGTGAGTATCGGTCTTATGACCGAGATGTATAGCCAGTGGGTTATGCGAGGTTGAAGGCCCCATTTGTTCCCAATGGCTTTCTTGCAGGAGAATAAAGCTATTGTAGCTTTATTGACTCTTTCTTGAATGTTAGGTTTCCAGTTTAGTTTCCTGTCAAAAATGAGACCCAGATATTTTGCTGTATCGGAGAAAGCTAAACTGGTACCGTTTATTGAAGGAGGGTCTATGATTGGAATTTTATATTTCCTAGAAAAGAGGACAAGATCAGTTTTATGGGGGTTTATTCCCAATCCACAGCGATCTGCCCAGCAGGTTAATCTGTTAAGATTTACTTGGAGGAGTTCTTTAATGGTATTTAAATGTTTTCCTGAGACGGCTATGGCAACGTCATCCGCATAGGCAATCACTCTGCTACCACCCTCTTCCAGGTATATCAGTAGTTCGTTAACCACTAAGTTCCAAAGAAGGGGGGAGAGGACACCGCCTTGCGGCGTACCCCTACTGACATATCTTTTAGCAGAAGTCTCACCCAGTTTGGAGTTGATTATCCTGCTTGTTAGCATTAGATTAATCAGCTCCCCAAGTGAGTCGTCTACCTGCAGAGTTGACAACGCAGTCGTGATTGCGGATGTGTTGACGTTGTTAAAGGCGCCCTCTATGTCCAGGAAAGCAACCATTGTGTACTCCTTATATTGTAGGGATCGTTCGATGTGGCTAGTCAGAGAGTGCAAAGCCGTTTCCACCGACTTTCCTTTACAGTAGGCATGTTGAGCCGTAGACAGAAGTCTTGGATCAACTTTAGCTCGAATATGGATATCAATCAGTCGTTCTAAAGTTTTCAGAAGGAATGACGATAGACTTATGGGTCTGAGGTCCTTTGGGACCACATGAGAACATTTTCCAGCTTTGGGAATGAATACTACATTGACTTCTCTCCATAACAGTGGAATGTGGATAAGTTCTACACAGCTCCTCATAATATTTTCCAACACTGGTAGAATAATATCTGAGGATCTCTGTAGCTCGGCAGGTATAATACCGTCCGGACCAGCAGACTTGTATGGTTTGAAGCTATGTAGCGCCCAGAGCAGTTTGTCTCTCGTAATCAGACTATGAATTTTGGTCACGGTTGCAGTAGGCTTGTTTGGGCTGCTACTGGCCGCGAGTTGGGAGCTACCTGGAAAGTGGGTGTCCAGAAACAGGTTGAGTGATTCATCACTTGAGGTTGTCCAAGAGCCATCGGTTTTTTTCAAACAGCTGGGCATCATAGGATTAGTGGAGAGGATTTTTCTTAGCCGCGAAGCCTCAGAGGTTTCTGTAATTTTGTCACAGAATGACCTCCAGGATTGTCGCTTTGCCTTCCTCAGTTCTTTTTTGTATAATTTGAGGGATTCTTTATATGAGTCCCAGTCGGTCACTTTTCTTGTGCTTTTTGCTGCGTTGAAAAGTTTTCTGCATGTGTTTCTGAGCAGTCCTAGTGCCGATGTCCACCAGTGTGGCTTTTTCTTGCCTCTTGGTTGAATAAGAGGGCAGGAAGCGGCCATAGCCTTATTGAGAGTCAGAGTAAATTCCCTGACTTTCATGTCGAGCTCATTGGTGTCACGCGGGGGACTTGATAGTTTGGAGGATATCGTTTCCGATAGGATTCCTCTATATTTTGTCCAATCAGTTTTCCGGTAGTTCCGGAAAGTTGGTTGGCGAGGGGGAGCATCACTCAGACTGAATTGGATGTACGAGTACCTATGGTCCGAAAAGGAGTGTTCAGACGATACCATCCAGTTTGTTAGCCTTTGGGTGATGCTGTCGGAGACAAGAGTAATATCTAAAACTTCTTGTCGGTTTTTTGTTATGAAAGTGGGCTCATTGCCAATATTGCAAATTAAGAGGTTAGTACTTAAAATATAGTCTAAAAGTGACTCACCTCTATCATTGATGTCGGTACTGCCCCATACCGTATGATGTGCGTTGGCGTCGCATCCGATTATGAGGCCAGTTTTTTGCCTTCCCGCTTCCAGTGCCACCCTTTCTAGGTTATCACCAGGGAGAGGGCCCACTTGGTCGTGGCCAAGGTAAGCCGATGCCAGCCAGTATGAGCCTTTGGCAGTTTCTAATCTGGCAACGGTTAGGTAGGGGTCACTGAGGTTGGGAAGTAGAAATACATTAAGGCTACGTTTCACTAATATACAAGTTCTAATCTTACCTTTGTCTCTTGTATAGAGCGGAACGTATGAGGGTGTCCTAAGTCCACGAACCACGCCTTCTGCAATCCATGGTTCCTGGATTAGAATAATGTCTTCTGCGCTTTTGGAAAGACGCAGAATGAGTGTGGCCGAAGCCTTTTTTGAGTGGTGGAGATTAATCTGGAGAAACCGTATCATTGCTACAGTCTTCCAGAGTCGCCTCCACCACGGTGTTGTTGAGGTCCTCCGATTCTGAAGATGTGCCCAAGAGCTCATCTTCAATCTCTGATCGTGTAGAACCTCTATTTGCTTCGCCATCGGTTTCCATTTCCGACAATGTGTCAGAATCGGAGACCGACGGCTTTGTAGTCACCTCGGACAGATTGGAGTCATCGCTATCCAATTCTGGAAAGGATATCGATGCTCCAAGATCCACGGTTGTGATGTCAGGTGTTAAAGGAGGAGGAGGTTGCTTATCAGCATCCAACTCATCCTTTTTGTACACCCTTAAATGAATGGACTCGAATCCAAACCGAATCATGCCTTTCGTCTGCGCCAGAGGATTAAGGGATTCCTTATTGATCACAATTAACGCGCATCTATAAGAACCCCTTAGTTCCTCCAGTTTCGCGACTTTCCAGTCATGAGTCGGAAGAGTCGGGTTGCTGAGCCGGATGATTTCCAGGATATTTTCTGGAGAGGAGGGTTCGGCTGGAATCCAGGTACGAGTTCGAGGTCTACTAGGAATGTCTTCCTTAGATACGACCTCGAGTTTTGCACCTGGCCAAACCTCTCCTAAACCATCGATGGCCTTGGTGAAGAGATCGAGAGATCTCTGGTCGGAGCAAGCGATGAGCTTGACATGGCCTTGGTGCCAGCCAGCGTCGCTTGTGATAGGAGGTGGTCCTGGGTTCACCCGCATGATGGCCAAGAAGTTGCTGGAGAGCTTCAACTTGACCAATTGCCACCGTTCCGGTGTAATGGAACCGTCGGTATCGCTTCTATCGATCACCGCGATCACCAATGCGTCCTTTAGGACTTCGTTATAAGTCTTCAGAGATCTGCTGTTGGATGTGGAACTGAACTGAATTTTGGGCCTCTTGGAAACCGATACGGTTTCCTCCAACGATCTCTGACGCTTAGAGGAGTCTTTTGACATTTTGTGAGCAATGGAAGCAGTGGGAAATCCATCTTTTAGGATGTTTTTAGCCCACTCAACCTTGCTCTTTATTTCCGCACTTCTCTCCACCTCCGGAATGGATCCGAAGGTTTTGATAATGCGTGAAGCATTTCGGCGTCTTATGTATAGCGCCTTAGATGGAGCTTGCCGATGCGGCTGAGCTCCAGATTCCTCTTTGGAGGGAGGAGTTTTGGTAGCAGCAACAAGTCCGTGGCCTGCCACAAACTTGCTGCTGCTGGGGGCGGGGGAAGTGATAGGACCATGGCTTGCCACAGTCTTAACACTCCCCAAAGGAGTTTTGGTAGCAGCGACAAGTCCGTGGCCTGCCACAAACTTGCTGCTGCTAGGGGTGGAGGAGGTGATAGGACCATGGCCTGCCACAGTCTTAACACTTCCTGAATTCTTTTTATTTGGCTTGTTCCTTTTGCCTTTAGAGGATGGCGCACCATGGCCTGCCACAGTTTTGCCTCCTCTCGGCAATGCAGGAGCCTTGCCGGTAGTCGGTGTAGTCACCGTTCCACCGCCCGGTAATTGAGGAGTACCGGCCTCGGTTTTTGTTTTCAGGTTGTTGTCCATAATAGTCCCACGAGTAGCGGAGAAAGGGATGTCCATCTGTACAGAGATCCGCCATATACAGATAAGGCTAGCTAATCCGGAGGTCGCCAGGTATCCGGATACTCCGTTTGCGACTGAGCTATTTTTGGAGATACTGGGCCCTCAGCCAGGTTGATCTTCGGCACGGGTCGTATAACACCTTGATCCAGCCCAGGGGAATGATGGAGTGCTTTGGGAGTTGGGGAGGGGGGGGGGGAGCATCCTTTGGTTTCAGGACTCGTCTGGAGAATTTCTTCTCGAGAGTCATTGACCCTACTCAGCCTCTACAACTCGACAAGTTCGATGCTCACGGTAGAAGAGAGTGATTGTTAACCTTCAAGCAATTTGTACAGAGTTTAAGTGTAGTCACCTTATCGATTTTATCTGCTACAGGCAAAATTAAAAAGGCGATGCATCGATAAATGAAATGACCTTGTTTATTGCAGAAGTTGCATGTATTTTTAACCGTCATAAATGATCTTCTTGGTTTTTGATTTTTAACTAAACTACTACTACTGATCTTGCTTGAGCTAGGTACTACGGAATTTGAATTAACATTACCTTCGATAATTTGGCACCTTCTTTTCAAGAATGTCATCAGTTCAGCAAGCGTTGTTAGTCTGTCCACGGGTGATTGTTCATTCCATTTCAATGCTGTTTGTGGATCGAGTTTGGTGGTTATGATGTGGACTGTAAGGTCGTCCCAGCTGGCAACAGGTCGATTGATGTTTTTCAATCCTGTAAGGTGGTTGTTCATCTTATACCTCAGATTTCGACGGTCTGCAACATTTGCATGGGAAATTTTTGGATGTAAAAAAATATCTCTAATTTTTTTATTTTCAAAGCGTTCTTTTAATTTATCCAATATTACCTCGTAATTCTTTGCAAATATTTTCAAACTTGCTATCGGAGCCCTAGTCATGAGGCTTAGCTTTGAAATCAAGTATCGTAGTTTGGCAAATTTTGTAAGGTTTTCGTTACTATGAACCAAACAGACAAATTCGTCATACCAGCTTATCCACGTTGTCACATCACCTGTAAACTCCTGAAGTTAAATTTTTGGAATTTTAATAGAAGCATAAGGACTGAAACGAATAAAATCTGTAAATTTTAATACGGGCTATACTTCCAATGCGTAAAAATTGCAATCCCATTTTGTACCCAAATTAGCCTATATATTCTCTAGTTTCAGTTTGTTATTGATGTTAGTTCGGTGCGGTTTAAAATATTTATAAAATATGAGTCAAGAGGAACGCCGTAAAAAGATCATCGACAAATGGATCGAAAATAATTCGCGTCCAAACCATTTCATCGCAAAAAATTTAAACATAGCATGCAGTACAGTGGATTCTGTTATTAAACGATATTTGGAGACGATGACAGTTAAGCGAAAACAGAAAAGTGGACCTAAAAGTGGAGCACATGATACAAATTTGGAAAGGAAAATAGTGGGTACCATCGTAAAAAACCGGACTATGCCATCCAGAGATGTTGCTCGGAAATGTAATACCTACCAAACAATGTTACAAAGATCTAAAAAACGTAACGGTCTAAAAACACGAAGAAAACAAACAATACCAAAAGTTACTGAAAAGCAAAAAAAAGTCATAAAAACACGAGCCCGAAAGCTATACGAGTGGCTCGGCAACAAGAAAGCGTGCTTGGTTTTGGATGACGAAACTTATGTCAAAGCCGACTTTACTACTGTTCCAGATGCGCAGTTTTACAACTCGTTTGAAGCTGAGATTCTTCCGCAATCAACAACATCGATTGGGATGGAAAAATTCGGATCAAAATATCTCGTTTGGCAGGCCATTTGCCAATGTGGACACAGAAGTTCATCGTTTATTACAACGGGAACAATTAACGGAGAAGTGTACATTAACGAGTGCCTAAAAAAACGGTTGATTCCTTTCTTAAACAAACACGAGGGTTCAACATTATTTTGACCAGATTTAGCTTCAGCTCACTATGCTCATGCGACATTGAACTTTCTTGTTGCTAAAAATGTCGACTTTGTCCCAAAAGACATGAATCCACCCAATGTTCCACAGTGCCGTCCGATTGAATGGTATTGGGCTTTGGTAAAAGCTAAATTGAGGAAAAGTGAGCAGTGTGCAAATTACTTAAAAGATTTTAGTGCTAAATGGAAAAGAGTGCCCAAAAAGATCACGGATGTGACTGTCACCAACCTTATGAAGGACATTCGAAAGAAGTTGAGGAAATAATGGGAACCCAAATAATTTTTTTTAGTTTTTCTAATTGTGAATGAATTTAATAAAAACAGAATTTTAAAGCAAATATAAAAAATTTATATGAATTACGAAAATTTTTTTTCTTTACTTTGAAGTTTCCAAATTTTATTCGTTTCAGTCCTTACCTTTCGTCCCGATCTGTTGATGAAGTATTGACCTTGTTTGAAAGGTTTTCCTGGGCATCCATCATTGCAATGAGAACCTTTAGAGCTGAAGCAGCTAGTTAATATATTTCCTTTTACGTTGACCGATTTGGTGTCGAGATTTTCTTCAAAATCGTTTCTTCGATTATATTTTATACACTTTTAAATGTTTCAAATGCTGAATCCAATACTTCAGCACGAATATTCATCTCTGCAACCGATGTGGAACATGGATCCTTCCGAACACGTGTTAGGTACTCCTCTATGCGCTCGATTTGCTGTTCACTCACAGAACTTATTGGTCTTCTTTAACCGTAGCGCTATAGAGAATGAAGGCTCTTTTGTCGATTTGGTGCCCGGATCACGCTCACAGTCTAACATTTTATGTGATTGCACAATGCACGTTAATAAAACGTAAAGCTTATCTCCCTGGGGCCTCCAAATTTTTATGCGAAATTATAAAATAAAAGCCACGTGGATGGCGATATTTGATGTGGCTTTAAATTTAGTCGAAATAAAACTCAAGCGTGATCTTGTAGGTTCAAAAGATTACTTTAATGTGAGAGAGTGCACTTGACAGACGTAAGCAAGGCAAAAAAAAGTTAACGAAGAAAACAAATGACAATGTTTGATTGGTTAAAAGTAAACAAAACAGGGTATTCCCTTATTTTGTCAAATTTGTGTTAAATTATTTCTTAACAGCGGCCATTATCAATCAATCCATCACCTTTTCACATAAGCGGCTCAAATCTCCTCCCCGACTCTACCTTCTCCACAACCAACCTATCTCCCCCGTTGAATCTCTTCGCGACCTCGGCATTTTGTGTGATAGGGAGCTCAACTTCCGTTTGCATATGGATGGGATAATCCTTAAAGCCAACTCTGCACTAGGTTTTGTAAAACGATGGTCCAAAGAATTCACCAACCCATACGTGACCAGTTCCCTCTATATTACCTTTGTTCGTCCCCTCCTAGAGTACGCCAGTCAAGTATGGTCCCCATATCATCGCGTTCATATCTCGAGAATCGAAAGCATCCAGCGCCGTTTTCTTCGATTCGCTCTTCGAGGTTTGCCCTGGGATGATTCTTTTACTTTGCCCCCCTATCAAAACCGTCTCAACCTTATTAACCTAAACACCCTTGAGGAACGCAGAGATGCAGCCGACTTTCTCTTCATTCATCGACTTCTTTCAGGTCAGGTTGAATGCACGTCCCTTCACAATTCTATTTTCCTCAACACTAACCCTCGTAATCTACGTACGCCTCGTCTCTTCTATCTCCCAACCCACCACACCACCTATGGTGCGAACGAACCAATCTCCCGCATGCTACGAAAAATTAATTCAAACCCTAGCGTCTTTGACTTCCACCGCACCACTTCCTACCTCAAATCGGTTCTCCTTCATCACAATAACCAACCTTAGTTTTAAGTTTTAGTTTAAGTTTAATTTTTAAGTTATAGCTTGTATTAAGCCGAATAAATGGGGGCTTTCGCCCCCACTAAAATTAAAAATTTATACCGAAACACGGAAAAGATGACTACACGCTCGCCAAGGGCGTCAGAACTATCAGCCTTACTTCCTTCATGTTGAAGAGCATGGAAAAAATTACCCAGGTTCATGAGCGCAAAACTGTTCTGCGAATGCATCCTCTGTCTAAGATGCAATACGCCTGCCAACACAGAAGATCCTGCGAGAATGAGCTTTAAAATCTGGTATCCAAAGCAACTAAATGAATTAATTTTTCTAACAACTTGTCTAAAATCATCATTGCTACAAGACATGAATTGTTTTAAGAAGTTTTTCCTTAACTGTTTAGCCTTACTTCGGGTAATCATATACGAATTGTTTACAACTGCATCATCATAAAACTGAAGTATCTTATGATTAATTATATTTCGTACAATCGAATCGATCTGTCTTAATGTTCTTCTTTTTTTTCATTTGATCGATATGCACGTGTTTATTGATCCCATTAACAATAATCAAATATCTTTTCTTTTTATTTTGTCTGGTATCCAGTTAACATAATTTGAAAAAATATTTTGATACAATATGAATGATCTTTTAAAACCTGAACTATTTCTTGGCTGATGAGGTAGAATTAAATCAAGCCACGTTTTAGATTTAAATTTGAACAACATAATCGCAGGTGATAACTTTGTGATGGTGCAAGGATTATTTCTGTGTTTTATTAAAAAAATTATTTAATTTAAAATTACAATTCCAAGGTAGCATAGGTATTGTTGAATCCACTAACATTTTCCGAATGGAGCTCTTAAAAATTGGATACGATAGTAATTTCGAGGTACTGAAATCCCATTTGATGTGCAAAACAAGTTAAATCCTTTTGAGCTAAAAGGCTGCCCATTCTGGTTAACAATATATTTTGGTCAGATAAATGTATTATACACGCCTAATAACTTTGCCCTTACTACCCTAATATGTAATTCATGAACCAATTCCAACAATTTATTTACCAAACTGTTTGGTATAATTGTTCTATCACCGTAAAATAAGCATTCTGATTTCATTGCTATTGAAAATCTTTTCAAAAAATATGGTGTAAACTTCCATAGACATACCCTCTAGCCATCCGCCTATGACAAATTTATAAATTTCCTGCAAAACCTTATCTCTTTTTGTTTCCCAGCCAACATCTTCTACCCTCAAAGCTAAATGAGATATTTTCAAGGAATTGGTACTGTAGTAGTCAACTTCTGTACCTACCGAAAAAGCCCACCATTGTAGCCTGTTTGCTGCTATGGAGGGAATATCTTTTTTTTTTATCGAAAATAGCTTGGAGAGGTTGATAGTCACTACTCGTATAAATAGTGAAGCTTAATCGATAGATATATGAGGGTTGGCTGAAAAGTTTCCGACCGAACAATGATACGTTTTTTCTCAAAATTTTTTTTTTATTTTTCGACATAGTTTCCTTGTAGCTCTACACACTTCTCCCAGCGATGCTCTCATCTTTCTAACCCGTCCAAATAGAACTTGGCGTTTTTTTCTGCAAAATAATTGTTCACGAAGGTGATTGCCTCCTCATGTGACGAAAATCTCTGTCCTCCGAGCGCAGTTTTTAGATGGGGAACAAAATGAAGTCGCTTGGGGCTAGATCTAGTGAATAAGGCGGTTGATCAAGCAGTTCAAACCGTAATCCATGGATTTTCGCCATGGCAACCGCTGAGGTGTGAGACGGCGCGTTGTCTTGGTGAAACAGGATTTTCTTTTTCTGCAAATGTGGCCGTTTTTCCGCAATTTCTGCCTTCAGCTTGGCAAGTAATGATGCGTAGTATGCTCCTGTAATGGTTTTTCCTTTTTGAAGATAATCGATTAAGATAACTCCTTTACTATCCCAAAACTTTCCCAGCCGAAAAAACAGTTTTTGCTTTTTTTGGAGCCGACTTGCCCTTTGCAGTTCACTGTTTTGACTGAATTTTTGTTTCGGGTGTATAATGGTGTATCCAAGATTCATCTAGAATAATTAATCGGCGGTACTTATTGCCCCTAAACTGCGCCAAAAGAGCGTTGGAAATGTTCATTCGAACATGTTTTTGGTCTAACGTAAGCAAACGCGCGGACAGCTTTCTCATGCCTAAATTTTGATTTAATATGTAATAAACACGTTCCCTGGACATTTTCATAACCTACTTCTACCATCTCTCTCACTTTAATTCGGCGGTCGTCTAACACCATTTGGTGAACTTTAGCAATATTATCGCCAGTGGTTGCAGTTTTTGGAGGTCCCGAACGTTCACCTTCTCCCAAGCTTTTACGGCCACGTTTAAATTCAGTTGTCCAAAATTTCACTGTGGTAAATGATGGTGCAGAGTCCCCATACACAGAGTCCAACTCATTTTTGATTTGCGTAGGCGTATTGCCTTTCAAAAACAAGAATTTAATAGCAGCTCGATACTCAATTTTTTCCATTTTCACAAAAAACACTCACATCGACTCACTCAAATGACTGTCAACTAAAAACTGCACTTTCAAAATGAGTGAAACTTCGGTAAGTAGCTGTCAAAAGATGCACAGCTTGCATTCACTAGCTTTTATTGACGAGTGCCGCTATCTTTTCAGGAACCCTCGTATTTATGGAATTTTTGAGCCCCAAAAATAATTGCCAACGATTTCTGATGCAATTGCGAATAGTTATTTTCCACAGATCTATATAAGTGTACTAGGTACAAATATTACGGGGCGTTTTACTCCATCAACTAAATGAGATTAGGATAAGATAGGGGCACCTATATGGAATGGCATCTACGGAACACATTAATTCCTAATACTAAATCCTTACTCCCCTCAAAAGCATTTTTGTGGCTCTCATTTCAATTCCATAGCTTATTGACCAATGCCAGTTCTTCAGATAGATTGGGAATACACTTGTTATAATAATTGATTATACCTAGGTATGACTTACATTGCATTTTGTTGTCAGGTTCAAGTGATTTTAAACGTGCCTCCATCTTGTTGGTCGTGTACTAATTCAGTATCCTAAATGCTCAATTTCCTCCTTGAATAACTCTAATTTCTTCACGTTTACCATTGAACTCTACAAGCCTATCTAACACCGACAATAAATTATGCATGCAGTCTTCTCTATTCTTACCACATACTAGTATATCATTAAAGTATATATGAACTATGTTGAGACCCTTTATTTATTTTTTATTTTATTTTATTGAATAGCTACAGAATAATTAAAATTACAGAGTAGCTTAGTAGCCAGACCATTAAGAGGCCTTAAGCTATGTACATATAAATAAATATAGTAATTAGAAAAAATTGTATAGTTTTGTCTTTTTCAAAAAATCTAGTATGATATTAATGTTATAATGATTAGGATTAGAAAGGAGTTGTTCATTTATTGTGGAGGGAAGTTTATGGTTTTGGAACGGTGGACATTCGAAAAGTATATTGCTGATGCTACTGGGTGATTGATTACAGTATGTACAGATGGATGACTTGTTTTTATTAATATGGTGTTCATGGGAAGGCCTGGTGTGACCGAGTCTGAGTCTAGTGATTTTAGTGATATCTTGGCGTGAAAATTTGGAAGGTGCTAAATGAGACCCTTTAATATTTCATGTATGATTCCCGAAAATATTTGAGGAGCCGTTTTCAGCCCGAACACTACTCTGGTAAATTTGAACAACCTAATGTGTGTATTAAGTTTCATCAATTCCTGCGACCACTCTGAGAAAGGCACTTGCAAATAAGCCCCTGTAAGATCTAGCTTACAAAAATATTTCCATTCAGCTAAACCTGCTAAAATATCGTCAATTCTGAGAATTACAGTGTGCTCCATTTCTACAAATTTATTCACCGTCCTTTTGCAATTCACACAGAACTTAACTTTGTTTACAACGGACTAACTCACTTACTCCTTTTTACTGGTATCAAAACTCCTGCTCCACACAACCTTTTTATCTCTTCCTTAACATTATCTTTAATCCGAATTGAACCGAATATGCTTTACAGAAAATTGGATAAACTTCATCCGCAAGATCTATTTCTGCCTCAAATTGGCAATATCGCGTGGTCGAAGAAAATTTTTAGGGAAATGCTAGAGGAAATAGACGGCACGGACCTCAAAGGCCTTCTTGGCCTTTGCAATAAATTTGGATGTTTCACCAGGGAGATTATATAGGTTCTTTCCATTTAAAAATAAGTTCAACAGGGATCGGGATTGGCCCGTTTTGGTGCCTGGTGTCTGTGTCATGGTATATCCATCATACTCCTGTTTTAACCTAACCTAACTTGCCCTAAACGTATACTTACTTACTATGAGGTGAGCAGATACACCTTGTTGAATCACTAATGACATTACCCAATGTCAACGACTGCCTGGATCTGTCTGTCACTCGGACATACTATCTCTGATTACACGTGGCCACGAGTAGATGTAAGTTCATCTGAATAAAATCAGTTTGAATTAACCAAAGTATCAGAACCGGCGACGAGAAAAAAGGAAAAAATACAGATAATGGAAAAAATTGTAAATTGTTCAAACTTCGGTGAAGAGGACGATTTTGGCGTCTTCAAGAAAAAAATATTGCAATTTTTTATCGCCTACGACATCGAGGACCTTTATCAGCGCGTGAAGACAAAAAGTATATACTCATAAATTACTTACTGATTTACTTTTCCCAGCGCAACCTGAAGATACGTCTTCCATGGTTGGAGTGCTGATTAAAACTTTGGAAAGTCATTTCACGCCACCCCAGTCCGGTTTCGCAGAACGCTATAAGTTTTATGCTGCCGAGAAGGAAAAGTGCGAGACAAATCAGCAATGGGCAGCTCGAGTGAGAGAATTGTCGGTTAAGTGCGAATTTGATACACACTTATTAATTGCACTGCGGGACAAGTACATCATGGGCATTGAAAAGGGCCCTGAGAAAGATAAGCTATTTCTCGTAGACGTGAAGAAACTAACGTTTGATAGAGAGTTCAGTATTGTGATGTCCATCGAATGTATCAAAACGCAATATCAGACAGCTGATGCAGTCCAAGTTAAAACAGAGATTCCAGCAAACGAGGAGCTGTACCGCATCAATAGCAGGAGGGAAATATGTGTAAGGGGCAGCAGCGGGGTTAATCAGAAGTACAGTCGCAATCAAAATCAACATCAGTAGCATTCATTACATGCGCTGATTCGGAAATGTAGAGTATGTGTATATACAAACAACTCAGAGGAAATATGCAGATTCAGATTAATTACAGGTACAATCAATGCCATCAGAAAGGACATCTGAAGAAAATGGGCCAACAAAATGCGGAATCGGACGCTAACATTTCTAAATACAATAATTGCAATTATGTAGACAACTTATCACTTTTTCATTTATCTAGATATCATAAATTAAAATCAAATACCACCCTATCCAAACTGGACAGTGTTTGGATAAACGCGGAAATAGATAGTGGCGCATCAATATCGGCAATTTTGGAGGGGGATTATAAGAAACATTTTTCACATCTTAAACTTGACTTAACCAACTCGGCTCTGAGAATTAATAACGGTTCGTATTTCGCACCACTCGGGAAACGTAAATTCAAGATAAATTTAATGAATTAGGAACGATTAGTAGAATTCTATGTCATAAGAAAGGGTGGGCCACCGTTGTTAGATCGCTATTGGATGTACGCTTTTGACATGTCAATACAGTCCATTCATTTTGCAAGTGAAGAGAGTTGCGTTGTGAGTTTAATGACATTGTTATACAATTTCCCGCGGTATTTGATGGTAAGTTAGGAACATATAAGGAACGTTCTGTTTGTCTAACTTTTAAATCGAATGCAATTCCGAAATATTTTAGGCCGCGTAGTCTACCCTTCGTCACCAAGGATAAGGTAGAAAAAGAAATTGACCACTCAGTGAGGTTAGGAGTTTTAGAGCCAGTTAAGTATATGGGATGGGGAACCCCCGTTGTCCCCATTTTAAAGAAAAACTGCACGGTTCGTATATATGAAGATTAAAAAGTCATGATAGTGGGAAAGTATTGTTTGCCAAAGAAAAAAGTTTCTTTGCAAGGCTTCACGGGGTCAACAATTTTCTAAAATTGATTTATCAACGGCCTATCAACAGTTGTTGTTAGATGGGCCGTCTTGGAATCTAACAACAATTTCGACAACTAAAGGCGTATATAAATATACCAGGATGGTTTATGGAATATCATCGGCTCCAGGGATATTCCAAAGATGTATGGGGAAGTTGTTTCAGATAACATACTAATAACTGCAGAAACTAAAAACGAACACATATCAAGAAAAAAAATAGTTTTGGATAGATTGAGAAGAGCTGGGTTAAGGGTAGCAAAAGAGAAGTGTGAGATTTTTGTAAACTCAGTATGTTATCTCGGTCACATAACATTATAGATAAGCATGGGTTACAAACGGATCCAAAGAAAATAGATGCAATTCAGAAATTGCTTATACCGAGTAAGCTACTATTACAGCACGTTTGTACAAAATGTTACCTGATGAACATAAAGAAACGAAATGGGGTCAATACCAGAATGTAGCGTTTGAAGATATAAAAAAATTTTCAGTTTCTCATAAAGTTCTAGCTAATTTTGACTCAGATCGACCACTAACGTTAATAGTGGACGCCAGCTCATTTAGGTTATCCGCTGCCTTAGTTCATGTTTCCGAAAATGTTTCATGTTTCCAATTTCTTTTACTTCACAAAGATTGTCTAAGAGCGAAATAAACTATTCTGAAATTGAGAAGGAAGCATTACTATTATGTTCGGTGTACAAAAACATCATCAGTATATTTTCCGTAACAAATTTATTTTGTGTCTTGATAATAAGCCTTTAATACCAATTTTTGGTCCCAAAAAGTAATACCGCCAATGTTAGCTAATAGTCGAGCTAGGAATTGGCAAGTAGCATTTGACCAAATTAAATTGGAGTTGGAAAAAGACATGCTGCTAAACAGTGTGATAGAATTTGTGAACTTAGGTTGGCTTGTAGTCTTGAAAGATGACCATATAATCGAATCCAATTACCAATTTTGGAGATATAAGATTATAGTTCCAGAAACACTAAAGGGTACGGTTCTTAGGCAATTACATGAAACTCATTTTGGGGTAGCAAAAATTAAAAGCTTACTACGAAGTTATTGTTTGTGGTTATCACTAAACAGTGATGTGAAGAAGGTAGAGGGGACTTGCGGAAGCTGCATAGCATATCAAAATACTTCGAATATTCGTAAATCTACACTGATTAGTTGAAAGTGGTCCGAATATCCATGGGAACATGTTCATGTAGATTTTTTCGGCCCAATTTGCAAAAAAATGTTTCTTATATGCGTACATGCTCATATAAAATGGTTGGAATGTATTGACATGAACACCAATATAACAAGCGCATACCATTAAAAAATTTCGTTCAATCTTTTCATCTTTTGGGTTACCAAAACAACTCGTTAGCCGATAACGGCAATTCATTTATGTCCGTAGATTTTAAAGAATTTTTAAAAAGAAATGGAATTCAACTTATTATAAGTCCTGTAGAACACTCGGCCACAAATAGTGAAGCTGAAAACGGGGTGAAGTTTGTAAAAACAGCGCTAAAACGTGCTGTAGATTCAAAAAAATTCAATCCATGATAGAAATCAACTTTTAGAAGCATTTTTACAAGGTTACCGAAACGCTGTCCACAGTACCACGAGGGTATCTCCAGAATATCTCATGTTCAAACGAAAACTAAGAAACAGGTTCGATTTAATGAACCCCCTTAAACAAATTAATGAAAGCAAACATAATGTGATCGAAGTAAATGTAAAAGAAACGCAAGAAAAACAAAAAAAATATTATAAGGGAAACAGGAATTGGACATTTAAAATTGGAGATGTGGTACTAACTAAGAACTATTGTTTTCTGGGAAAAGTCTCGTGGATAAAAGGAAAAGTTATTAATATATTAGGGAACAGATATTATAATATATTTTAGTAATTCTAGAAAAAAATTTTATATGGAAACGTCTTGTTGATTAAATTAAATTATGTAAAAGAAGTATTTTTGAAATGAAAACGAATGTAAACAAATATGTACTTAAGCCATTATGTAATCCATTTAGCATAAATCAAAACGAAGATGAAATGAACATACCAAATGGGAATGGGAATAAATACGTCCATATGTATAATACTCGTTCAAAGTCTAAATTGTAATTGTATATAAATCAAGTTATTATGTATTAGGTAATAAGGCATGAAAGTAGGGGGGTGTTGTGAGGTGAGCAGATACACCCAGTGGGATCACTTGTCACTAATGACATTACCCAATGTCAACGACTACGTGGGTCTGTCTGTCACTCGGATAATATCTCTTTGATTGCACGTAGTCACGAGTAGATGTAAGTTTACCTAAATAAAACCAATTTGAATTAACCAAAGTGTCACAATGATCAAATCAAGCTTGTGCAAAACTTGATTATTTCCCACATGCACAGAAATTTTACCAACCACAACAACGTTATCACCTGATAAAATCTTCTGTGGTAAATTCTCTTTCACCATCTTGCAATACCTAAAATTACGAGTATTCATATAATCGAATTCTTGACATACTGCAACACAAGCCTCGCATCGATCTCCATTTCAAACACAACGTTTTCAATATACGTCAGGGGTGGCCGTGGTGTAGTGGTACTAGCTATCGCTTCTCACTCGGAAGGTCAAGGTTCGAATCCTAGCCACAGCAAGTTTTCATTTGTGTAATTGGAACTCAGTCAGAAAAATCTGCGTGTGAAGGCATAACACTGACATGTAGATTTGGCTGTTGTAAGGTTTTTCAAGCACAAAACAACCGTTAAAATTCACAACCTCACATTCCGAGAGAAGAAAAATCTCTCCGTCCTATTCGGACTCCCACCCCTGGAGAGTCAATATCGAAACTATACACACCTTAGTTTCAAACCACTACATCACAAACTTTCCTTTCTCCTCCTTCTATCTTTCCGCCCGCGCCAAGGCAACAGTATAAGGGTATTCATAACCCCTTAGGCGCGCTTAAATTATAAAAAAAAAAAAAATACGTCTTAAGTATTAAGGACTTTTTTCCTTTATACGTAAATTCTAGCTTAAACCAAAAGAATTTATTTCATCCTTTTCAATGTTATTTACATTACGTGGTCGCTTATTTTTCCTCTGATAACGATTGCGTCCTAATCGGCCACATTCATAACACTTAACATTCTTCCTCCTGGTGTTTTTGATATTGCTGTTTGCTCGGCCTTCGACCATCCAACTTAGGTAAATTTTTTTGCTCTGCATGATGTTGAAAACTCGATCTACTGAGTCGATACTTCGATGATAGTTTGCTACATAATTACCGTTACTGATTCTCATCATCTTGATGCTGCTGCTGCTCATCTCCATGCATAGAACAATTTCTGCAGCCTTATCCGAATGATTTGACGTCAATTTCATTAAGAGGTTTTGAACTTTGATGTCAATCAGACCATAAACAAACTGAATCAGGAGTGCTCTCTCTAAAAATGTCCCGAACTCACACTAATTATCCAGATATTTTTATTTAATTAAGTAATAACTTATTCGCTTACACTTTTTCTACTACCTAGGATATTATATAATTCTGGACTCATAAGGCTTACTAGAAATGACACTTTTTCTGGATCTATTAAGACTTTATTTAATGAAAGCAAGTGATCGCGGTGCATATACTAGTAAGTTGAAATCTTCTCCTAAAGTGACCGATTCAATTAAGCCCATAAATGTCTTTGCACTTTCCGTCATTCTGCCACTAGTTCACTAAATGTAGTTTTTTTGCGAGTAATACAAAAAATATCCGACTTATTCCTAATAATGTACTGAGGTCAGGATTACATGTCTAGATTCCGCGGTACCAAAATTTATCCGATTTTATGGGTGCAATAGCACCAGAATTCTTGTTGCTGAACAAATATGAAATCAACTTTCCCTACCCAGGGACGATTTCGGTCAGAATCTGAGGCAAAAAAGAAAATGTCGGGTCTTCATAATGGCCTCAACACCGATTAGGATGCAGCACCAGTGCCTTTCTGGAAGATGGAAACTCTAAATTTCACTCCACGTTAGCAAAAAATAGCACTTGTCTTCCAAGCGGACATGTAAGTATGCCTGATGGCAATGAACTTTGAATATTTGCTTTTGACCCGAGAGCGAAGCTGTGCCTTAAGCCCTACTGAAGCCCATCACGAATTCTACGCTAATTTGAGAATGCAAGACTTCTTTCATTGTAGACAAAAGTTTAAACTCACTCGTGAAATAAGATTTTTAATGAATTTGTTTAATAGAGCTCAGAGGATAGTTTCTCAGGACCTGGACCTGCGTTAAAACTGCTTGTGTATTTGATTAGAGCGTCTGGTGATTATTGGGGTTCGTATGAGCATAACACCAGATAGCATGACACTCCAATTTTCTGGCAGACCAAACGAACACTTCTCGACGTTCATATATGAGGCCAGCAACTTTACTCCTGTCCTTCAGTTGGAAAGACTTTAGACTATTTACTGGTATCGCAACGGGGCACTAAACTTTTGCTAAAACACTAGGTGTGAGACTGATGACGACACCGCGGAGCACATTGTCTGTTAGTATCCAGCCTCTTCTTTATAGAAATTCTAAGCAATTTTAGTTAAACGTTTGATGTAAAAGTTGAAGGCAACATTTTATAAGTCCTCCAGCCACTCTTTACTCTTTTCTATCAAATGATCCTTGCGTAATGGATAAATTTAAAGTTTTTTTTATTCATTTTAATTCGAACTTTGTATATCAAGAGTGTGGATACAGGATGTTAAGTCGTAAACCTGTTAACCCTACCACCCATTGTAAGGCGGTGCTGTTATTTGCCACCCTATCAATTACCCGTAGAAGGAGTTCAAGAGCCCTCTGATACCAGAATATGAATATGTTTTTCTTCCGTTTGACCTCGTATACATAATAGTCGCACGCATGTTGCCGCAAGCAATTGAGCTTCCAATCCAAATATTATTCTTCATATCTTAAAACATATTCAGGAGCTTTTTCATTCTTTTGTTTACAATAATCAAGTAATCCAAATAAGCACAGACCCTATGTCTGTATTCATTTCATATATCAATTTCTACAATGGGTAGGTTAACTATCCCTTCCAATTTGGTAGATATTCGTACATATATATCCGTGTTCGTAAAACTTTTTCCATACAACAACCCCGAGGAGATGCTCCATGGTGTTACACATCCCTACACTACATAAGTACATATGTCTATAGGAGTACCATATATCTGTACCTTGGGTTCTGAAAGATAGGTATTATGCGAACACATAAACTTTCCTTTTTCCCATTCAATAAACAGAGTTAAAGGTGCGAAATAGTTAAAGCTAACTGAAGTCGTTAGTTATTCTCCCGGTTCTTTGGCTTCTGTTACAATTATTTCAAATGTTCCTACCAGTTTGCTATTCAGAAAAATAAAGAACCTAAAACAAGTGGAAGTTCATAAAAAATTCTATTACAGACCTAACGCTCTGCTTCTTCTTCTTCTTTGACGGCAATAGTTCCGACCAGCACCGTGCCTCATGATAGTGATGGTGATGGTAGAGCTGTAAGCCAGTAGTTGGTTGCAATGAAAAAGTTATGGCGTAAATGATGCGAAAACTTTGCCGTACTAACTCCTAACCCTGTGTTGTATAGTGTACTCTGCTTGCAAATTACCCTCTCATTCTTCATTTGTACGAACTGTGTTATGGAAGCTACCTGTGTAAACTTTACTACGTATAGATAGCTACGAGGTTATAAAAATATTTTCTTTGGCTTTCCTTTTTTTATTTTACAGAATTCCAGGTATACTGGTTGTATCCACGACTTGTTAGCTAATCCCTTGAACGTACAACTGCATCCAATGGAATTTTGTTTTCACTCATTGTTCACCAAGAGCTTTGGGATGGTAAAAACCTGTAAGACATAGTTATACTAGTACCTAAGACCTTTGCACCTGCACCCCAAGACGGTGACCTGTTTCTTTCAAGTCGCAAAGGAAAAATAAAAATCGATCAATAATCTACTTTTGCTAATATCCTTCCTCTGGGCCGTTGGTTTTAGCTCGTTCCTAATCGGCTTATGCCCACTTCTCCATTACTTTCGGTAGTAACATACATAGATATCCGTAGTGAAGTTTCGAAGAGCTAGAGGAGGTGTGTGCACATTGAAGATAATGAAAGTAATCGGCTCTTAGTTTTCTATTTCATGTTGCTTCCAATTTTTCATGCGAACGCACTTTCACACATCGATGGACTAATGGATCTTAAAATAGTTCTAGTCATCGAAAAGGATTAATTTTGTATTATCGTTTAGAAAATATCTTTCGATGGTGAAAATTTGTAAGTAAAATTCAATTTAATGCGAAACGGTCTGAGTTGATTGGATCAATTCATTGTCGTCCCTTTAAAGGTGGGAATATTGTAGGGCTTATAAATATTTGAAATGCTCATTAAACAACAATCTATAATATATACGGAGCATTGCACGTGTCCTTTTGAAGTGAAATGGATTTCCACATCTCTTTTGTGAGAAAGACGGGAATTTAGCATTTTCGTTATGAATCAATTAACTTATCAATAAGGAGGATGCGATTTCTGCACAGAATAGTTCCAGAAGTTTTAGTACATATACAGGTAGGTTCTCTCTACAATATATTGCCTGCAAATATTTATCCTAACAGGATAAAATTTCTATTATATATTCTGTTGTACATTTATCTTTTCCTTTTTATTTCTTGTCCATCTTAGAGCCACTACCAAATTAACCAGGCATTTTGTTATTGTATTTTCGTATATGTCTTAACTTTTGCAAGAGATTTCTAGATGCAATGAGCTTTCTTTGATTGTCCAATGATGTGATTTTCTTAGATAACTGCAGTTCAACATTTTAAAGGCTTTTCTTCCCTAACCAAGTTCCAGCAGTCTCCTTCTAAAGTTGTAGGTAATTATTATTTCTCTGCCTTAAAAACGGTTCAAAAATAATATGGGGGGTGCTCTGATAATTCGGACTAAACCCAGGGTCCTTCAACCTAGTGGTTGTATGTATAACGATGGTAAAAACAACTAATACTTGGAAACAAAATCCAATTCCACGAAGAACCCTCACACCCTTTTGACTTTCCAGAGTACAGGCAACTAAAGAGGTCAGTCGCGGCAGTAGCTACGCGGTCCGTGGATATCTTGCGTGGCTACCCCTTGTTTTGTCTGTTGGCTCCTTACTTATCATTCCATGTTTCGCGACAATATATCTCCACGCCCCTCCGAGTATTGCCAAACCCGATTTACCTTCCCCTACCACTCCTTCTGATCCGAAAAATAATAAAAAAAAAAAACAAACACCAAACGCTTTTCATGTGAGTATACAGATATACACAAATTTATTCTGCAAAAGAGAGTGGGAAGGGGGGAACAAAGTGTTGAATGACCTAATGAAAAAAAACTTTCTTATGGAAACGAGTCTAAACATACTAGAAAGCAACTTAGCCAAGTAGGAAAATTTAAAGGTTATGAAAATTAAATTCAAAATTAAAAATTAAATTCATCTATCAATAAATGTTTGTTTGTATAATATACATAAGGACTGAAACGAATAAAATCTGTAAATTTTAATACGGGCTATACTTCCAATGCGTAGAAATTGCAATCCCATTTTGTACCCAAATTAGCCTGTATATTCTCTGGTTTCAGTTTGTTATTGATTTTAGTTCGGTGCGGTTTAATATAAGTGAAGAAGAACGCCGTAAAAAGATCATCGACAAATGGCTCGAACCATTTCATCGAAAAAAATGTAAACATAGCACGAAGAGTAGTGGATTCTGTTATTGAACGATATTTGGAGACGTTGACAGTTAAGCGAACACAGAAAATGGAGCTAAAAGTGGAGCACATGATACAAATTTGGATAGGAAAATAGTGGGTAGCATCGTAAAAAACCGAACTATGTCATCAGAGATGTTGCTCGGAAATGTAATACCAACCAAACAATGGTACAAAGATCACGAGTCCGAAAGCTATACGAGTTGATCGGCAACAAGAAAGCGTGCTTGGTTTTGGATGACGAAACTTATGTCAAAGCCGACTTTACTACTCTTCCAGGTGCGCAGTTTTACAACTTGTTTGAAGCGGAGATTTTTCCGCAATCAACAACATCGATTGGGATTTAAAAATTCGTGACCAAATATCTCGTTTGGCAGGCCATTTGCCAATGTGGACACAGAAGCTCATCGTTTATTACAACGGGAACAACTAACGGAGAAGTGGACATTAACGAGTGCCCAAAAAAACGGTTGATTCCTTTCTTAAACAAACACGAGGGTCCAACATTGTTTTAGCCAGATTTAGTTTCAGCTCACTATGCTCATGCGAAGTTGAGCTTTCTTGTTGCTAAAAATGTCGACTTTGTCCCAAAAGTCATAAATCCACCCAATGTTCCACAGTACCGTCCCATTGAAAGGTATTGGGCTTGGTCAAAGCTAAATTGAGGAAAAGTGAGCAGTGTGCAAAGGACGTAAAAGATTTTAGTGCTAAATGGAAAAGAGCGTCCAAAAAGATCACGGATGTAACTGTCACCAACCTTATGGAGGACATTCGAAAGAAGTTGAGGAAAGAATGGGAACCCAAAATTTTTTTTTTTGTGTAATTGTGAATGAATTTAATAAAAATAGAGTTTTAAAGCAAATAAAAAAAATTTACATGAATTATGAAAATATTTTTTTTTTTTCCAAATTTTATTCATTTCAGTCCTTATATACTCGTATATAAGTATAAATGGGTATGTGCATATACCGTATTAAGTTTTTGTTTTTTATAAATTTGATTTGATTTTTGTTTTTGGTTTGAGAAATTATCGATAATAATAATAAAATAATTCTATTTGTTACTCACCGGACTGGTTAGGGGATGAAGTGCACTCCTTCTACTTCAACGTAGATGTTAAGTGTTTGTTTTTATATGTAATAGTGTGGTTTGTCTTTCTTTGTCGTTTCTGTTTTATAATTTTTGTTTGACGAACTGTAAAAACTATTAAAATTAAAAATGAAATTTACGAGAATCAGACTGTTACAATAAATAAAAAAATCAACTACCTTAATGCCTTTTGCAAGAATTATGTGGATGTGGGTTAGGATGAAAAGGGGGACGGAGGGTGTGAAACTGCACTGCGTTGGTCGACTGGGTGTCTGCGATCTGGTATGCTAGATTAATCCTCAATTTGTGCTGGGTAACTTCCAAGGGACGATCTCGATTCTACCTTCCTATAGGTCTATTTGTTGCCTCGGATGCCCTTGTGGATTCCAGTGCCCTTGCGATTCCGTTTAGTTAACAGTTGCGGGCGGGTGCACTTGCTTGCGCTGTTAGCTGGTGGTTTCTTTGCCTGGACACTGGCGGGTCGGTGCACTTGATGACTCCTGCACTCTTGCTGGATCACTCGCCAAAATTGACTTTTTTGATTTATTTTTCGGTTTAGTTCTTTGTTTTTCTGCGTTCGAATTATATTTTTTTGAAATGTTTCGTTCACCACTGGTGTATACTTCGATTTCTTTTTGTATTTAAAATTGACCACACAAACTGATTTTGGGGTTTGTTTTTTTTCTAGTAAGTCTTTTTGCTTTTTCTTAGTTCTTTAATTTCTTTTTTTTTTTCTTTTACGAAATTCAGAACCGAACACGTTTTTATCACCAGACTAACTGACGGTTCTTTTCAGCGTTTCCTCGCTTGAAACCTCTCTTTGATCTCAAACTCCGTTGTACCGACTGATCTTTCATACTCTCTCTAAGATACTGTATTTTCCTTCTAATTTTCATACGACTGTTACTGGTGTCATTATGGGGTATATCGAGCTTTGAGACCGGATGTTTCACTTGTAATTTTGTTTTGTTTTTTTTTGTTTCTGGTCGAATTGATGACAAACTCTACTTTCTTTATTTGTTTTTTTTACCTTTTCAAGAATATTTTTTTTTTGATATGGGAAAAATTTTTTATACATACATAAAACCCCTGCCCCTGAATATTTCTTTCACGGATCGATGTTTTACCTGGCCGTCGTAATGTTGTTGCGGAATTGTGGAGGATTGTCTTCTACCATCTCAAATCAATTATAAAACCAAAATCGCACGACGACATTTTTTTTTTGTTTTATGACTTTACAAAAATCCAACGGCGAAAATGGGCCGAGATCTCATTCGCGGCGAATTGGCTTAATATGACACTGAAGTTTGTTTGACGAAGGAAGTTGTCCATTACTGCATTCGCATAAAAGCCCTCTGCATCGAGCTGAAGGTCTCTTGTTTTCATCATGTGCAGTGGTCAGATAACACATCTGTTAGTGTCACAGAACTAAAGCGTATAAATATATATATAAGAGTAATTTGTTTTTTTTTCTGCGTGTCGCCTTCATAAAAAAAAAAATGTCCCATAACATGTCCGCGTGAGCAGTAAAAACAACGCACCATATGCCAAAATATTTCGCTTATGAAGGGGCCAATATCACAGCCGAATTCGGAGGAAAATTTACTCCAAATATGGCCATGTGCTCCACCACTCAAAAGAGAATCTAAGTGAAGACACCAGAGCTATATCACTCACGAGGAAGATTTTTTTTTTACCATCGTGCCAACGAAATCCCACAGAACCAAATCGACCATTAGACCGCCAGCAGATTGCCGTTATTTTCTCGGCGTTCGGCTGACCAAGATGCATGGTCTTATCAAATACCATTCCGCTCTTCCTTGTTGATCTAAGAAAAAAGGAATGAAGTCAAGCGATCAAGGTCTCGGACCCAAATCCTGTACAAACTTAGTCATCAAGAATTCATCGTAAATTGAAAGTTTTAAGTGTGTGTGTAAAGTGTTGTCCTATCCATTTGGTATTAGTTCTACGAGTAAGTATGAGGTTTTTTTTTGTAATAATTAATTTGAGCCATCCAAAGATAATGTTAACCGTTTCACATACGTACATACATACTTAAATTCTTTCCAATTAAACCTTAGTCATACAGCTGATATATTTATCATCAGGATAACGGCTCGATCTTGTGCGCACATAGTCGACGACACCGTTTCAAATCTAAAAACAGCAAAGGAAAAAAGAAGTGAGTTTTTGAATTCAAGTACTCGTATGTACAATATAGTCCTAAAGTGTATAATTTTACCTATATAATTATCATATTACTTAAGATATAATTTAACTTGCACTTTAATATTGTTGAAAAGAAAAGAAGAGCAAATACATAGAAAATACATTTATCACTACATGCATACTTACAAACTATTAATTCAAAACGATAAAACTTAACTAAAAATACTTATGAAATATCTTCACCATTAACCTAAGATAAATTTAACTATAATACATGTGAAAATGAATTCAGCTTTTGACATATGTATACTTACATTTAATTTATTTTCATCTGGAAATGATATTACTTTCGACTTATTCCTATAATCGTATCTATTATACATACGTATATATCCCCGTTAAAGAAGCGAATTATTATTTTGTTTACTACTACCATAATTTGAATAGCTCTTTTTGATTTCCTAACTCTGTAATTGTTTTTTTCCAAATGAAATACCCCTCTTTTAAATAAATTTTTGTAATAAATACAAAATTTAAAATGAAACAATCCGTGTTGTGCATTCGGTCGTTTACGAAGAAATGAGGAGCTGAATAATTTCTAAATTTCGGTTTAGCAGGTGAGAATAACTTTGGTATGAATTAAAAAACTACGAACTTAACACCTCATACCCCTCGTTAGTTTTGTTACAGAATCTTTAAGATGTTGCAGCTAATTAAGGGTGGCTACTATAGCAGTGTATTATTATGTCATACCTACGTTCTATCTGCCTTTCACCTGACACCAGTAGCAACCACAGAGAAGGAAGAAGTGCTAGACCTGTGCGCCTAAAGCTCGTTAAACGTGTTTTTTAAAACGGCTATGGGCTAGGTAGCTCCTAGTAAAACTAAACAGTTTTACGTTAATTATATCATTGATGGCGGCAGTCAACACACGTACGTACGCAAGAGCATTGTGCAAAAGTTAAAGCTCTCTGCGATCGGATGGGCCAATCTTTCAGTTGTCTTTTTTGGTGATGTTAACATCCCAGCCTGTCTTAGGCTGTATAAAGTTCAGCTGAAAATACGAAGCCAGTTTGAAAATCGTTCTGTTCTGTTAGTGGCATCTTGAAGGGTAATACCATCAGCAATTATGCTCACATGAACCTCAACTATCAATGAAAGGCCTAACCGTGAACACAGGCAGACCTAACGCAGGTTCGGATCATGGAAAACTCTGCCCTGGGACTACTTTCCTGGCTCACATTCTAGCCGAAACTACAATAGTATTAAGGCTTCTGGTTTTATCGCATCAGAGTATACCAATAAGTGCAGAGGCATAGAAACGGCAGTGCAGCCTGCACCAAAAAGTACTTCCTTTTAAACGGAAGATGGCCTTGAAAGTTAATCGTATGAAATGCATACCAATGGGAGGCAGATCTATCGATGAGCTTCTAGCAGAGCCAGACAATTCAGGGAAAGCCCCTATGTAGATGAGACAGGACATTCTTTTGAGTCTGGTAAAAGGAGCAGTGCTATTCATCAGAATTGCTTTTATCCACAAAACTAGGGATTCGTCTACGCCGTTTTGTCTGGCCGAGTTAAATCTGCTGTCAAAAGTTGCGTTCTCGAAAACACCGTCAATTTTGGTGAAAATGCCCAAGGCGTATTCCTCCTGTCGAGTGCATCTTCAATTCTGTTCATCAGACTTTGACTGGGAGCCAACATTATTGACAACTATTGTAGGTCATACGATAGTCTGAAGTCCAGGAGATGTTTGCTCTTCAAATTGCATTAGCAATGAGTTCGGATACAGCCTTTAGTGGTGGCGGTAGTACTAAATCATACGGAAAATAAGCCAAGGAATGACGAACTTGCGCCGACTCTGTCCATTTCGTAGCATACAATGTCTTCAGCAACTAAATTTTGGCTGCAAAATTGTCCACGTTAGATGGTGAAAATGAATTCGACACAGAAAGACAAGTTCTCGGTCTTTCCGATCGCACTTCATACAGCGGTAGCAAAAACCTTATACAATATTTCCGGGACCACAAATGTAGTTTGATATCGATATAAGGATAGAATAAGAAAAAATTAAATAAAAGCAACAACGCTGTGTGATATAAAATTGATTCTGGACTTATTTTGAAGCTAAGTTCATGCCATTATGTCCGCCTTGACTTCGCTTGCAGTGCTTCAAGCGGTCGATCCAGTTTTTGATGACTCGTCCAATATGTGCGACGTTATTACGGCAATAGCATATTGAATGTTAACCTCAAGCTCGTCCAAAGTGATTGGCTTGTTAGCGTAGACTAAGGACTTGACGTATTTCCAGAGAAAATAATCGAGTGGTGTCAAATCGTAGGATCGCTGCGGCCAATTGATGAATGGTCCTCCTTTACAACTTCAAGCGCTCCGTCGCTTGTATGGAATATAGCGCTGTCTTGTTGGAACCACAACTCGGATATATAGATATAGGTAGACCTTTGTTTCGTATATAAATTTTTATAAAGGTTAGTTACCACACATTTAACATTACAGAGATAAGATATTATTTATATCTTTCTACTTAAGCATTGCTTTTTTATTGTTTTGTAAAAAGTATTGATTATAATTAAAAAAAAAACACCTCCAATCTAAGTACAAAAAATAAAAAATTATAATAATAAATAAGTAGAAATAAAGATAATATTAATAATATAGATAAATAATGAATAAATAAATAAATTAAACAAGCAAAAAATTTATTTATTTTTATAAATAACATAAAGAATTTATCAATAAATTGATAATTGCAAAAAAATATATTTATAATAATAAATAAATAAATAGATATGAATCTACATGTATACAACATATAAATTGACATATAAATGAATAAGTATATGGATAAACTACAATAGGAATATATATTATCATATATTTTGAACATATTATGTACAATCGATAAATCTTTAAGTAGCTGGTTTTTAGCGTAAGCACATTTATTTTTAAAATTGCACGTAAGTTTTTTAACTCTTACCGATAACAATTCAACATTCGCTTTTTTATGGAGCTTTGAAGTAGAATGGTGACATGGAGGGTTCAGCATCATTTTGAGTAGCTTATTTTGTGCCACTTGCAAGATTTTGCAAGAAGTATCGATTGGAAAATTACTTTGTGTATGATCAATTTGTTTTCCTTAGACAGAGTACATTTTCTGTTTATAAAATGATATAATATCCTTATTGCTATATTGACCTTTTGTAGGTATTCCAGACTTAAACAAACACAAATTTGTTGTTATAATCGCTATATATTCATTCTTCAAAATCAATTTATTATTTGTTAATGCTATCTTTTCTCAGACACACTGTATTTCTTGCATATCCCAAATTGTATGTTATTATTCATTATTGTGTGGTTGGTTCTACAACAACAGTGCAACAGAATGCAGATCGAACCATAGATCGCACCATCCATCACCTCATCATCTTATTGTTGTTGCTGTTGTTGTTGTAATTAGCGCTCACAATGCATAGTGCGTGCATAGGTGGGTTAGCCTCGCCACTCGTGAATTGTACTCGCAGAAGTAAGGTGAAATAAATTTATAACGTGAATCTGAAGGTTTAACTCTCAGTTTTATTTTTCATTTGTGGTAGCGAAAATTCTTTCGCTTGTTTGGCTTTGTTTTGATCGTTCGCTCCACAATTCGTGTAATCTGAACCAGTAGGGTTCTCGAAAGATGCTCATGAAATGTAAGTTTTCTGTCAAAATACGTACCTAAGTATTTTACACAATTGGACCAGATTATTGTCGACCCATGTAAACGCAGCTAGCTGTTCGGAAAACAGCAAGGTTTTCTTTTTCGGGTAAAAAAATAGCTTGCAGTTTTTGACCGTTCAGCTTTATTTTCCACCTATTGTAATAGTGTTCTATTACTACCTTCGTATTCCGAAGATTAGTCTCAATAGTGAGAGCAAATTCGTCTGATGAGAGTAATGCAGTATCATCTGAAAACATTGCAACTTCACAGTTGTTAAATTTGGAAAATCTAACGTAAACAAACCTTGCGGCACACCTGACTCAAAACATATCAGATCTGAAACACTACCATTGATTTCGACTTGAAAAGAACTATCTGACTAAAAATTTTGGACTATCTTACAGAGAAATTGAGGAAAAATGTATAATCCTTTTATATAAAAGACCATTATGCCAAACGGAATCGAATGCTTTTTCGATGTCCAAAAGCATCATTCCGGTTGAATTTCCTTGTTGACGTTTTTTTTTTTGACAGAATTACAAATTCGAAGAACTTGGTGGGAGGTACTATGCTGAGGTATAAAAGCGAACTGCACGTCAGGATATATGCTACTAGCAATCGAGGCTCACAGCGGGTTTTCTAACTTTCAGAATTGGAACCACCTTGGCTATTTTCCAAGTATTGGGGAAGTTGTCTGTTAAAAATTTCATTCCAGCTCTGGGCAAATGCTTGAGACATAAACTTTTTATAAGATTAAACCCACCGGACTTTCTTATACTCGTATTTAAATTATCGACATGAAATTTTACGTCGTCATCTGTAAGAAGTGCAATTAAAGGGGTGACAGGAATTAGGGTGTTGAAATCTTGCATTGTTTCACTAACCAATGTATCTTTTGCTGGATCGCCTAGGCTTACTGATATAATAATTTTTGTCAACCTTCGTCTCATCCTTGTGTAGAAAACTACACAAAAAATGTTTGTTTTCTTAATTTCTCAAAAACCACAAATTGCAAATTTCCGGAATTTTCAGACTTTGTTTATTTCCTTGATTACCGAAAATAAAACGTACCTTTCCATAATAAAAGTGTTTATGGCGGTTAATAATGCACTAATTACATTGTCTACCCTCATGTGTAGATTTCTACACATATGGACAGTAAGTGCATGTCATATAAAAAGTCATTTGCTTTAAGTGTTTAGCAATATCGTTGGTATATTTAGTGAAATTTATAAAAATAATAAAAGATAACAATGTCAAAAGCAAGATATCTGACAGAGGAAGAAACGGAAGCCTTTTTGAATGAAGGCGATGGCGATATCAGTGATGTTTCTGGAGACAGTGTTGAAATTTGTGCCAGAAGAGAATATTGCTGATGACGATAACTTATATTCAGACGATAGCGATTCTGACGAAGAGCAAGCGAGTGGCTCAAATGAAACCAACGAATCAATTGCTGAAGTTGAAAATGTGGATCCACTGCTTGTTTCGAAAGATGGTATTGTTTGGAAAACTACAGCCATTTCAGCGTCAAAGAGGTAGATTGCGGATTGAAAATATAATTTCTTTTCATCCTGGAACAACAAGATATGCCAAGGCTCGTGTTGCTGACGTCAAAGATGCTTTTTTGCTTTTCTTCCCACCACAAATTGAAAATACCATTTTGAAGCATTCAAATGCGTATGCACAAGCAACATATGGTAAGGATTTCAAACAAATCGATTCGAATATGTTGCAAGCATACTGGTGTTTTGATTTTAGCTGGTGTTTATAGGTAAGTCGTAGTTGCTTTCTTTCTTATTTCAACTGATTCTTGACTTTTTTACTTTTAAATCGAAAAACGAAACTACAATTGAATTGTTTTATGGTATTAACGGTCGTCCGGTGTTTAGGGCAATTATGTCGAAGAAAACATTTGAGTATTTGAATCGAGTTATTCGTTTTGATGATGTCATTAGCAGAAGACAGCAACGATCTACAGATAAATTTGCACCGATTCGGAATATATTTGATAAATGGTCCAATTTATTGAGTGACTACTATAATCCACATGAATGTGTGACAGTTGGTTTTCGTGGAAGATGTAAATTTCGTCAATATATGCCATCTAAACCAGTAAAATACGGACTAAAATTCTGGTTGCTGGTTTGTTCTTATACCTGCTATGTTTGGAAAATCCAGTCATATTTGGGAAAGGCGATTGGAGCCAGTTCGAGTGAAAAAAGACAAGGCGAACGAGTAGTTTTGGATATCGTCGCTGGCTTGAAAGGTCACAACATAACAATGAATAACTTCTTTTCCTCATACGAGCTTGGGAAAAAATTGTTGTCAAAGGGCACTACAATGGTTGGCACGATGAGAAAAAATAAATGAAGCATCCCACCAAAGCTTCTATATTGCAAAAATAGACCGTTATATGAATCTACTTTTGCATTTGCCGAAAACACAGAACTTCTTTCGTATATTGGACGGAAAAATAAGTGTACCGTGTTGCAAAGTACTTTGTATAACTCAATTGAAATCAAATCGACTGAAAAAAAGTCACCAGCGATTATAGCCAATTACAATAAAACAAAATGTTTGTTCATATACTACTTTTTGAAATTTCAAGTCCCACTAATGTTTTTTTTCCATTCAATATAGGCGGTGTGGATACGGTTGACAAAATGCTCACTTGTTACAGCTGTAAAAGAAAGCATGCATGTAAAAGAAAATTTGCGAACATGATTGACATTTCTGCTTTGAATGCATTAATTATTTTCAAAGAAATGGATCCGAATTGGCAAGCAACACAAAAAACAACAGTAAGAAGGAATTTTCTACGTGAACTTGGAATATTACTTGCAAAACCACTTATGGAAGCTAGAAGTGCGATGCCAAGATCAGCATCGTCTGCTTTATTGCTGCGACTGTTTTGGAAGAAAGTTCACCATCGTCACCTTTAGAGGATCTTTCTGCATCAACTTCAACAAATCCACCAAAACGGTCAAAAAGCGTTCCACCACAAATTAAAGGCAGAGCAAGATGTCACGTTTGCTATGAAGAAAAATCAGCCAAAAAAAATAATGTCTATGAGACGATTTGTTGTTTTTGCACAAAAGCTGCATGTAAAAATCAACATAATCGAAATTTATGCGTAAAATGCATTCAAGAAAAATTAATTTGAACCTACCTACCTTCTCTTGTTATTTTAGAAATAAATTATAAAAGCAATTTTTCGGTTTAATTTAAAAAAGAATTTAGAAAATACATTAAAATCCCATATCTGTAGAAATCTACACACGAGGGTAGAGAACGTAATTTTTTTTGAGGATGAGATGAAGGTTAAAAAAGTAATCGCAAGGGCCTCTGCTTTTTCATCATCTGTGTAATAGAAATTAAATCCATTTTGAAGCCCAGATAGTTGATGTTTTTATTTTTAATTATACTCGTACATTCCAAAATGGTTTAACGTTCTTATCGAGCGAATCAAATTTTTTGTTTCATTTCTCATGGCCATGTTGAGCTAAATGTTTTCAGATCAACTAGTTTAGGTGCTGCACATTATCTCGATATATCAACTGCCGATATCTTTGTCAATCTTTTCTTTGCATATTTCTCATGAGGGGAAAGCTTTTTGTAAAATTTATTTATTTTAACTTTTGGTATAGAGTCAGCTACGGTTTAACTCTTGAACTCTTCTTCTAATAATTGCACGGTATCGTTTCCAGTTTGCATTTTTTAGGTCTTGGAAGTACTGTATATTTGCCTTACCTAACCAAAGAAATCTGTACAAGACTGGATTGCGGTCAAAGCATAGCTCCTTTAATGATATTGGTTGTGTAATAAAACTAGGACTATTTGAAATAAAAATATCGAGGACAGAAGGACGGGCACGAGAACCAACTGGAACACATGTAGGATATAGAGGATACAAAATTGATATTGGGAGTGATAAAGAAAGGTCCGAGAGTATATTCCCCCAAGCATTGGCTATTGTACAGCCCCATTCACTGTGTCTACTGTTGAGATCACCGTCTACCAGAAAATTACCATTTACACAGAAAAGGTTTTTTAAATCGTTTTTAAACAAATGTTTATTTTCAATGGGTTTACGAGTACCAGCGAAATAGACACAGTAGATTTTAATTGTTTGGTGATTTTCTAGTTCTACCACTGTGCCCACATTTTCCGTCCATTAAGAACCAATATTGAATTGTTCTTCGTATAAGTATTGCAACATCTCTACCTCTTCCATCGATTCTATCTACTCGATAGCATTTAAATTCAAAGGTGGACAGACTATCATCATGTTTAAGCCAAGTTTCAGTTACTAGAGTAATATCAGTCAGTCGTTCATTGATCTTCGTAGAGTATTGACGTGTTTCGGCTTTCGGTTGGGTGATACCAATAAAAAAGACATTAGACAAGTCTCATATAGGACTCCAATTAGCCCAGTGGTAGTGTGCCCGGTTACCAAATTAAAGGTTGCGGGTTCGACTCCGGGTTTTTTTTTTTGTGTTCAGTTTAAAAAAAAACAAAATAAATAAATAAATTGATAGTGTTAAAAATCGTCACGCGATGGATTGCGGAGAGCGGTCCGTTATACCAGTAACGGGATCCGCAGACAAATCAGGCGAGGCGTCAAGCTGTTCAAGTCAAACAGGACCGAAGACGAAGAGAAGGAGGGCTCTAAGTCCAACTTCCACTTTAGCACAACGTCCCTCCCTACCAACTTCCACTGTAAAGCTGCTTGGTGGAGTGAGGGAAGGGGCGCAATCAACAGCAGCAATGAATCATCCCGGGCAATTTACAGACAACAACCCATTCGCCTCAGATGTTCACCAACATCCGAAAGACAACAGCTTCGCCTCCTTGGCGTCAGCCGAATCGGAAGATGAAGAGGAAGAAATGGAGTCAATTAGTAGTAGCATCAAAATGCTACAATAAAGAGTACTAGCCATAAAAGGAAAGCAAATGCTCAGAAGGAAGAGGGAAGAGCAAGAGCAATCCCAACAGTAACAACAGACGCAGCTAGCTCAAAAGCAGACTCAACAACACCAAAAAAATACAATAACACAAGTGCTACAACAACACCAGCAAAAACTCAAGAAACACCAGCACAAAAAACAACAGCAGCAGCAAAAACAACAGCAGCAGCAACAACAACAACAGCCGAAACAGCAAATTTCAAAACAAAGGGTTCCACCTATTAATACATTTAAGATGGAACTAAAGGAAAGAAAAGAACTATGTAAGTCGGCCATAGGCAATAATTTTTATATTAAAAGACTTAGCTTAGATAGGCACGCGATCTACAGAGTGGAGCGCTACCATAAAATTAAAAGTTTATTGAAGGATTCGACGACGGAGTTCTTCTCCTACACCCCGAAGGGGGAGCAGCTGCAGACAATGCTGCTGAGGGGGTTAGAACCGTCGGCTGATCCGGAGGAGCTCCTTGCATTGCTGAAAGAGAAGGAGTGCGAAGAGCTCAAATTCGTGGGGGTCAAGCCATTTGTCACGGCTAGAGTCAAAAGGGAGAATTGGAAACTACCGTTCTTCCTAGACCAGCTAAGTCCCAACAGCAAACTGGATGGTCTAAGGAGTATAAAAGTCCTAGACTACCAGGTTGTGCACTGGGAAAAATTAAAGAGGAGCGAAAACATTTTACAATGTGTTCGCTGACAAAGGTTAGGGCACGCCGCGTCGAACTGCGAAATGCTGCCTCGATGCGTGAAGTGTGGAAAGAACCACAAGTCAGAGGAATGCGCTCTAGGTAAGGACGGAGCGTCTGAAAAAAAAAAACTCTCTTTATGTGCTTTATGTGGGAACACGGGACACACCGCAAACTATCGGGGTTGTCCCAAATTCCAATACATCAAAAGAGTAAATCTGGCTCGGCAGCGGAGAGTGGAAGTTAAAAGTCCAGTCGTACAGGCACAAACACCTGCCGTTACTCCCCAAATTACCTACGCCCAAATGGCGGCAGGTAGGGGAAACACGGTACAGCAAGCGAAGGTTGTCTCTCAGGCCCCAGCGCCTAGAGCACCTGTACCTGACATTTTGGCTATCTTGCTCTCTATTCAGGGGCAGATGGCTCAGCTTCAGCGTCAAATACAGGAATAGGCTACGCGGGTAGATCAAATATACGCGCTGCTGCCGGGCCTAACGCACCTCCAGTCGTAATGGGTACGTACATGGCGGAGTAAACCCTGAAGGTCCTCGCTGTGAATGTTAATTCACTAATTAGGTTCGAACGACGAGCCGCACTATTTAATTTGCTTAAAGACCAAGCCCCTGATGTGCTTTTGGTTAGCGAAACTAAGCTTACCAAAAGACACAAAATGAGACACAGAAGATATAAAATATTACGGAGAAACCGACCCAACTCCATTCAAGGAGGAGGTGTTGCGATCTTTGTTAGAAAAGGACTGCGTTTCAAAAGAATATACAGTCGTGTAGTACGCAGGTTCCAGGTGCTGGAAGCATGCGTCATGTACATCCCTCTCTGTAGTGGAAAGCGGTTATACATGGTGTCTGTTTATGCATCTAAGGCTACTCAATCCACCTTATTCATCTCAGAGCTCGAGACACTTTTTCGATTCCTGAGGGTGGAATTGGAAGACAACTATTTCATTATCGGCGGAGATTTCAACGCCAAACATAGTGATTGGGGAAATGATACACCAAATACTAGAGGGAACCTACTATTCAATTGATGGGGTCAGCACAGTATAATGTATCGACTCGGGCTTAAGGCGACGGATAGTCCGTCGTTTCCCGGACACGGGTCCTATTTGGATCTCCTGCTGTTCGACTCACGAATACAACTGATGTGCACTAACCAACAAACTACAAACTGTCAGTGCACTTTCGTGTATGACAGTTACCATTGCGGTCTCAGCACCGAAATAACTGTTCCCAACCAAACTGCGGAATTGGAAGAGTTTGTTCAAAGGCATTATTACAATTATAGTAAGGTGCGGTGGACACACTTCTCAGGAATACTGACAAGAGCACTGTCCTCGAATTCGCTCTACCCACCGTCCAACAAAAATCTGTCAAACGAGGAGATTGACAGATATCTAAGACTAATGGACGAGACAATCAAACGAAAAGTGGACAAAACGATACCTCGGTATCAACACACTGGCGAAGAAGATTTATTCCGCAACGCAACTATTGACGCACTGAATCGACATAAAAGCAGACTGCTATCAAGGCTGAAAACCTTGTACAGACAGTTAACTGACAGACATAACACGGAGATAATGACACTGAAATCGTCGATTAAAAACCTCCAAACATTAATAAAGGAAAATTACAGAAATTCTGTAAGTTTGTATTGGAACAATAAAATTCGGGCTGTAAACACCAGCAACCTGATATGTTCCCGCAAATAAATAAGATATTTCGGAGAAATAATCAAAACGACCTTCCATGCCTCAAAATCTCCCGAACGACGAACAACGAACGAATACTTGTAGCAGCAGGTATCGATCCAAATGAGGCCGTTGAAGATGGCAACTTCTTTGTGATCGAGGATCCGCAGGAGAAGGTAGAGGCTATAGGAGCGACTGTGGTTGAAGTGTACAAGGCGAATGACATCATTGGCCCGAGCCACGACCTGGAGAGTCGAGCCCTTGTGCACAACTTTTGCCTTCGAAATGAAATAGTGAATTGGCGATTCGAGAACTCGGGTTTCATCCAGTTCAGTGACGAGAATATGGCAAATAATGTCATCACCAACGAAAGGGTATTGCCACCGTTCATTTCGAAGGAAGAGCTCCAAACGATCTTCGAATCTCTTAAAAGTAAGAAATCAGTGGGAACCGATGAAATATTGTGCTTCGACATCTCCCACTAGAAGCGGTGGACATTTATACCACCCTGTTTGATAATGCAATGAATAATGCACATTATCCAGCGCATTGGAAGACTGCGGTGCTACACCCCATTCCCAAAAGGAATAAAGATACATCCAATCCGGCGAATCTCCGCTCGATCAGTCTTCTTCCAAACATCAGTAAGGTTTTCGAGAAGGTAATCAATAGAGTCCTGACTAAGTAGGTTGAGGACAAACATATAGTTCCGGATAATCAATTCGATTTCAAGGCGGGGCATGATATCATTCATGCTGCGTCTAAACTGGTTTCTGATATCCAATGGAACAAAGGCAAGAAACAGTACACTGGTGCCTGCTTGATTGACTTGGAAAAGGCATTCGATACCATATGGTTAGAGGGACTCTTCTTAAAGCTGGACAGGTTGAGCATTAGTAAACCACTGCAGTATATTCTTTCTGATATGCTCTCCAGTAGACAGTTCATCGTGAAGAATGGCGATGTGACTTCTGCTGGAACATTTAACATTAAAAACGGTCTGCAACAAGGTGCGGTAAATTCGCCGATCCTATTCAACATTTACACAAGTGATCTGATAGGTTCACTTCACCATGCCATAGCGTACGCAGACGACTTAATCGAGTACAGATCAGGTCCGAAGATTGAGGTCATTAACATACTTTTGCAACGTGACTTCGACAAAATTAAGAGATATTGCGGCGATTGCAAGTTGAAAATCGAAATGTAGTCAGATACCTTGGGATCTGGCTAGACCAATATCTGTATTTTAACAAACATATATATGTTGCTCTGGCCCTTACAAAGAGACTGTTTTATAACAGTCAACTCGATGCGAGGGTGAAGGTGATCTGCTACATGGCCCTTATCCGGCCCATGCTTGTTTTTGGATGTCCTGTGTGGTTCAACGTGAGAGCAAGTTTGTTGAAAAAGATTCGGGTCTTTGAGAGGGCTTGTCTTAGGACTTGTCTTCGTTTAAACAGAACACCAGAATCTGAGTACATAAAATTCTATCGTAATGAGGCCTTATACAATAGGGCGAACCTAATAAGAGTGGACAATTTCGTCATTAAGTTGACTTGAAGGCACATTGCAAGAACAATGACCTCATCGAATAACCTAATCTCCGGGGCTTACTACCCCAATTATATGTATCACGAGAGAGTTCGCTTTGACGGCTTTATTTCTCCAGAAGCGTTCCTCTATCTAGATAGGAAAGGTCTGATCCAGGACAGATTGGCGTTGCCGCTAATCTTCCACGTCGCTCGAACAGCTGCGGACAGGCGACTCAACTATGACAGGGACGTCGCACATAGCAGTGCGGAGCGTCTCCGGTTCAGTAGGGCGGTAGGGAGTCGCGACATGAGGGATGTTGCTCGGCAGCACCAACAATTTTGGTGGCTAGTTGAAGGAGGGGAGGGTTCGTCATCGAATTCCTCAAGTAATAGGTAGCTTCATGTGAAGCAAAGTGGGCCAGCCTAATTTTGTTGTTAACCATGGCCGACTTACGTAGTTTTAAATTGGTGTAAGTTAGTTTTTAAGAAAAAAAAAATTTATATATATATACATATGTGTGCACATATATATATATATACATATGTGTGTGTACATATGTGTATATATTAAGTATACATGCATTATGTATATATATATATGTTTATATATATGTGTACGTATTAGATGTAAGTAGGTTAAGCAGATTAAGATATATTTTTAAGTAGTCTGTAAGTTTTTAGTTTTAGGTTTTTATAATACTATTAAAATGTTCATATACTAAGTTTTTGCTTAAAATCTATTTTCTTAGTTTTAGTTTTAACATGTAAGTATAAAATTAAATATAAACTGTAATATACGTCGCAAGACTTAGTTTAAGTGTTAGGTGTAACTTAGGGTGCCCGCATGGGGCCATTAAGTTAGTATAAGATTAATTGTAAGCAATTTAAGCTAATTTTTAAGCATTTTTTTGTCTAGCATGTAAGAGTAAATTAATTAAGAAAATAAAAATGCATTTAAACTGAACTGAAAAGAGTAATATCAATATTGTTATTGTTTACAAAGTTTAGGAATTCAATCTTTTTGCTACGTATACTTCTAGCATTCCATGTTATTATTTTTATATTAATATCTACCAGATTATTTACAATTAAAAAACAAAAAAAAAATAACTGTGTGATAACTTCAAGTTGTTCAACTTTTGTTCTACATACAGATACGAGTAATTTTGTTATCATTTCCATAGCTAATGAATTAAGCTCTTCAAAAGTGAAAATTGTGAAGTTGCATCTCGTTGGCGTTAGTTACGACCGAACTTGTTTGAGTCTGGCTTCCCCAGGCGTTTGAGGGCTGCGTAGTTTTGCATGCAGTGTTACTCTGCAATCTGCATAGGTGTTAGAGCATGGTGACGTAGTGGAAGCGTGGGAAAATCCGCCATAGAAGCAAATGAAACTTGTTTTCCAGCAGTGGTGGGGCAGGAATTAGATTTGAAGAAGCTGCGCGAGAATTAGAACTCATCCTTCGTTTTGCGTTCGCTATCATCTCCAATTACTTGGAACGGCTGATGGATGCAATATCGGTAACTTTGTGGCTCTCGTTGCAGTTGACACATTTACATATATGCAGATGAATTATTACAACTGGAAGTCAAATTGGAACCAGCGCCGACTGCACAAAATGTTTTTACGCAACCATTACGCTCACCATGGCCGAACATTTGACACTTGCGACATTGAGTTACTCTGTCTTTAAGTTTTTGGTGAAAACTCCAACTTACTTACGTATGAAAGATGGAATGATAATTTTTTCGCACTTCGCTTAGAGTAGTTGAACCACTTTCAAATAAACGTAGTTCGTGGATTGTACGTAGCTTTGTTTAATTCGTATTTTTTTGTTACTTTTTTTTGCCGATGCACTTTTTCGATTAGTTCACTTTTAAGTACAGCAACATCAACGTCATTCATGCCGTAGAGAACAACTTTAAATGCTTTTGCACTTGCCAATCATTTTCTTTCAGTTTACCCAGCACACTCGTGTAAGATTCGTTTGATTCGCAGACTATTTTAATTCCGATTGAGATTTTTCTGATAAAACCATCAAAATACTAAAATGGCTATATCTCCTAAACTGTGCGTCTGCGGGGGTCATATTATGCACCAGAAAAAAAAAATTCAAAATCCTAAAATGGATATAACTCCTAAACTAGGCGTCTGCGGGGGTCATGTTATGCACCAGAAAAAAAAATTCAAGATCTTAAAATGGCTATAACTCCTAAACTAGGCGTCTGCGGGGGTCATATTATGCACCAGGAAAAAGAAAATTCTAAACTTTAAAATCGCTATAACTCCTAAACTAGGCGTCTGCGGGGGTCATATTGTGCACCAGAAAAAAGAAAATTATAAACTTTAAAATCGCTACAACTCCTAAACTAGGCGTCTGCGAGGTCATATTATGCACCAGAAGAAAAAAATTCAAAATCTTAAAATGGATAGAACTCCTAAACTAGGCGTCTGCGGGGGTCATATTATGCACCAGAAAAAAAAAATTCCTAACTTTAAAATCGCTTTAACTCCTAAACTAGGCGTCTGCGGGGGTCATATAATGCACCAGAAAAAAGAAAATTCTAAACTTAAAAATCGCTATAACTCCTAAACCAGGAGTCTGCAGGGGTCATATTATGCACCAGAAAAAAAAATTCAAAACTTTAAAATCGCTATAACTCCTAAACTAGGCGTCTGCGGGGGTCATATTATGCAACAGAAAAAAAAAATTCAAAATCTTAAAATGGCTATAACTCCTAAACTAGGCGTCTGCTGGGGTCATATTATGCACCAGAAAAAAAAAAATTCAAAACTTTAAAATCGCTATAACTCCTAAACTAGGCGTCTGCGGGGGTCATATTATGCACCAGAAAAAAAAAATTCAAAATCTTAAAATGGCTATAACTCCTAAACTAGGCGTCTGCAGGGGTCATATTATGCACCAGAAAAAAAAATTCAAAACTTTAAAATCGCTATAACTCCTAAACTAGGCGTCTGCGGGGGTCATATTATGCAACAGAAAAAAAAAATTCAAAATCTTAAAATGGCTATAACTCCTAAACTAGGCGTCTGCTGGGGTCATATTATGCACCAGAAAAAAAAAAATTCAAAACTTTAAAATCGCTATAACTCCTAAACTAGGCGTCTGCGGGGGTCATATTATGCACCAGAAAAAAAAAATTCAAAATCTTAAAATGGCTATAACTCCTAAACTAGGCGTCTGCGGGGGTCATATTATGCACCAGAAGAAAAAAATTCAAAATACTAAAATGGCTGTGTCTCCTAAACTAGGCATCTGCGGGGGTTATCTTATGCTCCAGAAAAAAAAAATTCAAAACTTTAAAATCGCTATAACTCCTAAACTAGGCGTCTGCGGGGGTCATATTGTGCACCAGAAAAAAGAAAATTATAAACTTTAAAATCGCTACAACTCCTAAACTAGGCGTCTGCGGGGGTCATATTATGCAACAGAAAAAAAAAATTCAAAATCTTAAAATGGCTATAACTCCTAAACTAGGCGTCTGCTGGGGTCATATTATGCACCAGAAAAAAAAATTCAAAACTTTAAAATCGCTATAACTCCTAAACTAGGCGTCTGCGGGGGTCATATTATGCAACAGAAAAAAAAAATTCAAAATCTTAAAATGGCTATAACTCCTAAACTAGGCGTCTGCTGGGGTCATATTATGCACCAGAAAAAAAAAAATTCAAAACTTTAAAATCGCTATAACTCCTAAACTAGGCGTCTGCGGGGGTCATATTATGCACCAGAAAAAAAAAATTCAAAATCTTAAAATGGCTATAACTCCTAAACTAGGCGTCTGCGGGGGTCATATTATGCACCAGAAAAAAAAATTCAAAATCTTAAAATTGCTTGAACTCCTAAACTATGCGTTTAAACTTTAAAATCGCTATAACTCGTAAACTAGGCGTCTGCGGGGGTCATATTATGCACCAGAAAAAAAACTTCAAAATCTTAAAATGGCTATAACTCCTAAACTAGGCGTCTGCGGGGGTCATATTATGCACCAGAAAAAAAACTTCAAAATCTTAAAATGGCTATAACTCCTAAACTAGGCGTCTGCGGGGGTCATATTATGTACCAGAAAAAAGAAAATTCAAAACTTTAAAATCGATATAACTCCTAATCTAGGCGTCTGCGGGGGTCATATTATGCACCAGAAAAAAGAAAATTCTGAATTTTAAAATCGCTATAACTCCTAAACTAAGCGTCTGCGGGGGTCATATTATGCACCAGACAAAAAAAATTCAAAATCTTAAAATTGCTATAACTCCTAAACTAGGCGTCTGCGGGGGATATATTATGCACCAGAAGAAAAAAAATCAAAATCTTAAAATGGCTATAACTCTTAAACTATGCGTTCAAACTTTAAAATCGATATAACTCCTAAACTAGGCGTCTTCGGGGGTCATATTATGCACCAGAAAAAAGAAAATTCTGAATTTAAAATCGCTATAACTCCTAAACTAAGCGTCTGCGGGGGTCATATTATGCACCAGGAAAAACAAAATTCTGAATTTTAAAATCGCTATAACTCCTAAACTAAGCGTCTGCGGGGGTCATATTATGCACCAGAAGAAAAAAATTCAAAATCTTAAAATGGCTATAACTCATAAACTAGGCGTCTGCGGGGTTATATTATGCACCAGAAGAAAAAAAATCAAAATCTTAAAATGGCTATAACTCTTAAACTATGCGTTTAAACTTTAAAATCGATATAACTCCTAAACTAGGCGTCTTCGGGGGTCATATTATGCACCAGAAAAAAGAAAATTCCAAACTTTAAAATCGATATAACTCCTAAACTAGGCGTCTTCGGGGGTCATATTATGCACCAGAAAAAAGAAAATTCAAAACTTTAAAATCGATATAACTCCTAAGCTAGGCGTCTTCGGGGGTCATATTATGCACCAAAAAAAAGAAAATTCAAAACTTTAAAATCGCTATAACTCCTAAACTAGGCGTCTTCGGGGGTCATATTATGCACCAGAAGAAAAAAATTCAAAATCTTAAAATGGCTATAACTCCTAAACTAGGCGTCTGCGGGGGTCATATTATGCACCAGAAGAAAAAAATTCAAAATACTAAAATGGCTGTGTCTCCTAAACTAGGCATCTGCGGGGGTTATCTTATGCTCCAGAAAAAAAAAATTCAAAACTTTAAAATCGCTATAACTCCTAAACTAGGCGTCTGCGGGGGTCATATTGTGCACCAGAAAAAAAAAATTCAAAATCTTAAAATGGCTATAACTCCTAAACTAGGCGTCTGCGGGGGTCATATTATGCACCAGAAGAAAAAAATTCAAAATACTAAAATGGCTGTGTCTCCTAAACTAGGCATCTGCGGGGGTTATCTTATGCTCCAGAAAAAAAAAATTCAAAACTTTAAAATCGCTATAACTCCTAAACTAGGCGTCTGCGGGGGTCATATTGTGCACCAGAAAAAAGAAAATTATAAACTTTAAAATCGCTACAACTCCTAAACTAGGCGTCTGCGGGGGTCATATTATGCACCAGAAAAAAAACTTCAAAATCTTAAAATGGCTATAACTCCTAAACTAGGCGTCTGCGGGGGTCATATTATGCACCAGAAAAAAACTTCAAAATCTTAAAATGGCTATAACTCCTAAACTAGGCGTCTGCGGGGGTCATATTATGCACCAGAAAAAAAACTTCAAAATCTTAAAATGGATATAACTCCTAAACTAGGCGTCTGCGGGGGTCATATTATGCACCAGAAAAAAGAAAATTCTAAACTTTAAAATCGATATAACTCCTAAACTAGGCGTCTTCGGGGGTCATATTATGCACCAGAAAAAAAACTTCAAAATCTTAAAATGGCTTTAACTCCTAAACTAGGCGTCTGCGAGGGTCAATGTATGAACCAGCAAAAAAAAATTCAAAATACTAAAATGGCTATATCTCCTAAACTGTGCGTCTGCGGGGGTCATATTATGCACCAGAAAAAAAAATTCAAGATCTTAAAATGGCTATAACTCCTAAACTAGGCGTCTGCGGGGGTCATATTATGCCCCAGGAAAAAGAAAATTCTAAACTTTAAAATCGCTATAACTCCTAAACTAGGCGTCTGCGGGGGTCATATTGTGCACCAGAAAAAAGAAAATTCAAAACTTTAAAATCGCTATAACTCCTAAACTAGGCGTCTGCGAGGGTCATATTATGCAAAAAAAAAAAAATCAAAATCTGAAAATGGCTATAACTCCTAACCTAGGCGTCTGCGGGGGTCATATTATGCACCAGAAAAAAGAAAATTCTTAACTTTAAAATCGCTTTAACTCCTAAACTAGGCGTCTGCGGGGGTCATATACTGCACCAGAAAAAAGAAAATTCTAAACTTTAAAATCGCTATAACTCCTAAACCAGGAGTCTGCAGGGGTCATATTATGCACCAGAAAAAAAAATTCAAAACTTTAAAATCGCTATAACTCCTAAACTGGGCGTCTGCGGGGGTCATATTATGCACCAGAAAAAAAAAATTCAAAATCTTAAAATGGCTATAACTCCTAAACTAGGCGTCTGCGGGGGTCATATTATGCACCAGAAAAAAGAAAATTCAAAACTTTAAAATCGATATAACTCCTAAACTAGGCGTCTGCGGGGGTCATATTATACACCAGAAGAAAAAAATTCAAAATACTAAAATGGCTGTGTCTCCTAAACTAGGCATCTGCGGGGTTATCTTATGCTCCAGAAAAAAAACATTCAAAATACTAAAATGCCTATATCTCCAAAACTAGGCGTCTGCGGGGGTCATATTATGCACCAGAAAAAAAACTTCAAAATCCTAAAATGGATATAACTCCTAAACTAGGCGTCTGCGGGGGTCATATTATGCACCAGAAAACAGAAAATTCAAAACTTTGAAATCGCTCTAACTCCTAAACTAGGCGTCTGCGGGGGTCATATTATGCACCAGAAAAAAAACTTCAAAATCTTAAAATGGCTATAACTCCTAAACTAGGCGTCTGCGGGGGTCATATTATGCACCAGAAAAAAAACTTCAAAATCCTAAACTAGGCGTCTGCGGGGGTCATATTATGCACCAGAAAAATAACTTCAAAATCTTAAAATGGATATAACTCCTAAACTAGGCGTCTGCGGGGGTCATATTATGCACCAGAAGAAAGAAAAATCTAAACTTTAAAATCGCTATAACTCCTAAACTAGGCGTCTGCGGGGGTCATATTATGCACCAGAAAAAAGAAAATTCAAAACTTTAAAATCGCTATAACTCCTAAACTAGGCGTCTGCGAGGGTCATATTATGCACCAGAAAAAAAAAATTCAAAATCTTAAAATGGCTATAACTCCTAAACTAGGCGTCTGCGGGGGTCATATTATGCACCAGAAAAAAAAATTCAAAATCTTAAAATTGCTTGAACTCCTAAACTATGCGTTTAAACTTTAAAATCGCTATAACTCGTAAACTAGGCGTCTGCGGGGTCATATTATGCACAAGAAAAAAAACTTCAAAATCTTAAAATGGCTATAACTCCTAAACTAGGCGTCTGCGGGGGTCATATTATGCACCAGAAAAAAAACTTCAAAATCTTAAAATGGCTATAACTCCTAAACTAAGCGTCTGCGGGGGTCATATTATGCACCAGAAAAAAAACTTCAAAATCTTAAAATGGCTATAACTCCTAAACTAGGCGTCTGCGGGGGTCATATTATGCACCAGACGAAAAAAATTCAAAATCTTAAAATGGCTATAACTCTTAAACTATGCGTTTAAACTTTAAAATCGATATAACTGCTAAACTAGGCGTCTTCGGGGTCATATAATGCACCAGAAAAAAGAAAATTCTGAATTTTAAAATCGCTATAACTCCTAAACTAAGCGTCTGCGGGGGTCATATTATGCACCAGACGAAAAAAATTCAAAATCTTAAAATTGCTATAACTCCTAAACTAGGCGTCTGCGGGGGATATATTATGCACCAGAAGAAAAAAAATCAAAATCTTAAAATGGCTATAACTCTTAAACTATGCGTTTAAACTTTAAAATCGATATAACTGCTAAACTAGGCGTCTTCGGGGGTCATATTATGCACCAGAAAAAAGAAAATTCTGAATTTAAAATCGCTATAACTCCTAACCTAAGCGTCTGCGGGGGTCATATTATGCACCAGGAAAAACAAAATTCTGAATTTTAAAATCGCTATAACTCCTAAACTAAGCGTCTGCGGGGGTCATATTATGCACCAGAAGAAAAAAATTCAAAATCTTAAAATGGCTATAACTCATAAACTAGGCGTCTGCGGGGGTTATATTATGCACCAGAAGTAAAAAAAATCAAAATCTTAAAATGGCTATAACTCTTAAACTATGCGTTTAAACTTTAAAATCGATATAACTCCTAAACTAGGCGTCTTCGGGGGTCATATTATGCACCAGAAAAAAGAAAATTCCAAACTTTAAAATCGATATAACTCCTAAGCTAGGCGTCTTCGGGGGTCATATTATGCACAAAAAAAAAAGAAAATTCAAAACTTTAAAATCGCTATAACTCCTAAACTAGGCGTCTTCGGGGGTCATATTATGCACCAGAAAAAAAAAATTCAAAATCTTAAAATGGCTATAACTCCTAAACTAGGCGTCTGCGGGGGTCATATTATGCACCAGAAAAAAAAAATTCAAAATCTTAAAATGGCTATAACTCCTAAACTAGGCGTCTGCGGGGGTCATATTATGCACCAGAAAAAAAAATTCAAAATCTTAAAATTGCTTGAACTCCTAAACTATGCGTTTAAACTTTAAAATCGCTATAACTCGTAAACTAGGCGTCTGCGGGGGTCATATTATGCACCAGAAAAAAAACTTCAAAATCTTAAAATGGCTATAACTCCTAAACTAGGCGTCTGCGGGGGTCATATTATGCACCAGAAAAAAAACTTCAAAATCTTAAAATGGCTATAACTCCTAAACTAGGCGTCTGCGGGGGTCATATTATGTACCAGAAAAAAGAAAATTCAAAACTTTAAAATCGATATAACTCCTAATCTAGTCGTCTGCGGGGGTCATATTATGCACCAGAAAAAAGAAAATTCTGAATTTTAAAATCGCTATAACTCCTAAACTAAGCGTCTGCGGGGGTCATATTATGCACCAGACAAAAAAAATTCAAAATCTTAAAATTGCTATAACTCCTAAACTAGGCGTCTGCGGGGGATATATTATGCACCAGAAGAAAAAAAATCAAAATCTTAAAATGGCTATAACTCTTAAACTATGCGTTCAAACTTTAAAATCGATATAACTCCTAAACTAGGCGTCTTCGGGGGTCATATTATGCACCAGAAAAAAGAAAATTCTGAATTTAAAATCGCTATAACTCCTAAACTAAGCGTCTGCGGGGGTCATATTATGCACCAGGAAAAACAAAATTCTGAATTTTAAAATCGCTATAACTCCTAAACTAAGCGTCTGCGGGGGTCATATTATGCACCAGAAGAAAAAAATTCAAAATCTTAAAATGGCTATAACTCATAAACTAGGCGTCTGCGGGGTTATATTATGCACCAGAAGAAAAAAAATCAAAATCTTAAAATGGCTATAACTCTTAAACTATGCGTTTAAACTTTAAAATCGATATAACTCCTAAACTAGGCGTCTTCGGGGGTCATATTATGCACCAGAAAAAAGAAAATTCCAAACTTTAAAATCGATATAACTCCTAAACTAGGCGTCTTCGGGGGTCATATTATGCACCAGAAAAAAGAAAATTCAAAACTTTAAAATCGATATAACTCCTAAGCTAGGCGTCTTCGGGGGTCATATTATGCACCAAAAAAAAGAAAATTCAAAACTTTAAAATCGCTATAACTCCTAAACTAGGCGTCTTCGGGGGTCATATTATGCACCAGAAGAAAAAAATTCAAAATCTTAAAATGGCTATAACTCCTAAACTAGGCGTCTGCGGGGGTCATATTATGCACCAGAAAAATGAAAATTCAAAACTTTAAAATGGCTATAACTCCTAAACTAGGCGTCTTCGGGGGTCATATTGTGCACCAGAAAAAAAAAATTCAAAATCTTAAAATGGCTATAACTCCTAAACTAGGCGTCTGCGGGGGTCATATTATGCACCAGAAAAAAAAAATTCAAAATCTTAAAATGGCTATAACTCCTAAACTAGGCGTCTGCGAGGGTCATATTATGCACCAGAAAAAAGAAAATTCAAAACTTTAAAATCGATATAACTCCTAATCTAGGCGTCTGCGGGGGTCATATTATACACCAGAAGAAAAAAATTCAAAATACTAAAATGGCTGTGTCTCCTAAACTATTCATCTGCGGGGGTTATCTTATGCTCCAGAAAAAAAACATTCAAAATACTAAAATGCCTATATCTTCAAAACTAGGCGTCTGCGGGGGTCATATTATGCATCAGAAAAAAAACTTCAAAATCCTAAAATGGATATAACTCCTAAACTAGGTCTGCGGGGGTCATATTATGCACCAGAAAACAGAAAATTCAAAACTTTAAAATCGCTATAACTCCTAAACTAGGCGTCTGCGGGGGTCATATTATGCACCAGAAAAAAAACTTCAAAATCTTAAAATGGCTATAACTCCTAAACTAGGCGTCTGCGGGGGTCATATTATGCACCAGAAAAAAAACTTCAAAATCTTAAAATGGCTATAACTCCTAAACTAGGCGTCTGCGGGGGTCATATTATGCACCAGAAAAAAAACTTCAAAATCTTAAAATGGCTTTAACTCCTAAACTAGGCGTCTGCTGGGGTCATATTATGCACCAGGAAAAAGAAAATTCTAAACTTTAAAATCGCTATAACTCCTAAACTAGGCGTCTGCGGGGGTCATATTATGCACCAGAAAAAAAACTTCAAAATCTTAAAATGGCTTTAACTCCTAAACTAGGCGTCTGCGGGGGTCATATTATGCACCAGGAAAAAGAAAATTCTAAACTTTAAAATCGCTATAACTCCTAAACTAGGCGTCTGGGGGGGTCATATTATGCACCAGGAAAAAGAAAATTCTAAACTTTAAAATCGCTATAACTCCTAAACTAGGCGTCTGCGGGGGTCATATTGTGCACCAGAAAAAAGAAAATTATAAACTTTAAAATCGCTACAACTCATAAACTAGGCGTCTGGGGGGGTCATATTATGCACCAGAAGAAAAAAATTCAAAATCTTAAAATGGATAGAACTCCTAAACTAGGCGTCTGCGGGGGTCATATTAAGCACCAGAAAAAAGAAAATTCAAAACTTTAAAATCGATATAACTCCTAAACTAGGCGTCTTCGGTGGTCATATTATGCACCAGAAAAAAGAAAATTCAAAACTTTAAAATCGCTATAACTCCTAAACTAGGCGTCTGCGGGGGTCATATTATACACCAGAAGAAAAAAATTCAAAATACTAAAATGGCTGTGTCTCCTAAACTAGGCATCTGCGGGGGTTATCTTATGCTCCAGAAAAAAAACATTCAAAATACTAAAATGCCTATATCTCCAAAACTAGGCGTCTGCGGGGGTCATATTATGCACCAGAAAAAAAACTTCAAAATCCTAAAATGGATATAACTCCTAAACTAGGCGTCTGCGGGGGTCATATTATGCACCAGAAAAAAAACTTCAAAATCTTAAAATTTCTATAACTCCTAAACTAGGCGTCTGCGGGGGTCATATTATGCACCAGAAAAAAAACTTCAAAATCTTAAAATGGCTTTAACTCCTAAACTAGGCGTCTGCGGGGGTCATATTATGCACCAGGAAAAAGAAAATTCTAAACTTTAAAATCGCTATAACTCCTAAACTAGGCGTCTGGGGGGGTCATATTATGCACCAGGAAAAAGAAAATTCTAAACTTTAAAATCGCTATAACTCCTAAACTAGGCGTCTGCGGGGGTCATATTGTGCACCAGAAAAAAGAAAATTATAAACTTTAAAATCGCTACAACTCATAAACTAGGCGTCTGGGGGGGTCATATTATGCACCAGAAGAAAAAAATTCAAAATCTTAAAATGGATAGAACTCCTAAACTAGGCGTCTGCGGGGGTCATATTAAGCACCAGAAAAAAGAAAATTCAAAACTTTAAAATCGATATAACTCCTAAACTAGGCGTCTTCGGTGGTCATATTATGCACCAGAAAAAAGAAAATTCAAAACTTTAAAATCGCTATAACTCCTAAACTAGGCGTCTGCGGGGGTCATATTATACACCAGAAGAAAAAAATTCAAAATACTAAAATGGCTGTGTCTCCTAAACTAGGCATCTGCGGGGGTTATCTTATGCTCCAGAAAAAAAACATTCAAAATACTAAAATGCCTATATCTCCAAAACTAGGCGTCTGCGGGGGTCATATTATGCACCAGAAAAAAAACTTCAAAATCCTAAAATGGATATAACTCCTAAACTAGGCGTCTGCGGGGGTCATATTATGCACCAGAAAAAAAACTTCAAAATCTTAAAATGGCTATAACTCCTAAACTAGGCGTCTGCGGGGGTCATATTATGCACCAGAAAAAAAACTTCAAAATCTTAAAATGGCTATAACTCCTAAACTAGGCGTCTGCGGGGGTCATATTATGCACCAGGAAAAAGAAAATTCTAAACTCTAAAATCGCTATAACTCCTAAACTAGGCGTCTGCGGGGGTCATATTGTGCACCAGAAAAAAGAAAATTATAAACTTTAAAATCGCTACAACTCCTAAACTAGGCGTCTGAGGGGGTCATATTATGCACCAGAAGAAAAAAATTCAAAATCTTAAAATGGATAGAACTCCTAAACTAGGCGTCTGCGGGGGTCATATTATGCACCAGAAAAAAGAAAATTCAAAACTTTAAAATCGATTTAACTCCTAAACTAGGCGTCTTCGGTGGTCATATTATGCACCAAAAAAAAGAAAATTCAAAACTTTAAAATCGCTATAACTCCTAAACTAGGCGTCTGCGGGGGTCATATTATACACCAGAAGAAAAAAATTCAAAATACTAAAATGGCTGTGTCTCCTAAACTAGGCATCTGCGGGGGTTATCTTATGCTCCAGAAAAAAAACATTCAAAATACTAAAATGCCTATATCTCCAAAACTAGGCGTCTGCGGGGGTCATATTATGCACCAGAAAAAAAACTTCAAAATCCTAAAATGGATATAACTCCTAAACTAGGCATCTGCGGGGGTCATATTATGCACCAGAAAAAAAAACTTCAAAATCTTAAAATGGCTATAACTCCTAAACTAGGCGTCTGCGGGGGTCATATTATGCACCAGAAAAAAAACTTCAAAATCTTAAAATGGCTATAACTCCTAAACTAGGCGTCTGCGGGGGTCATATTATGCACCAGAAAAAAAACTTCAAAATCTTAAAATGGATATAACTCCTAAACTAGGCGTCTGCGGGGGTCATATTATGCACCAGAAGAAAGAAAATTCTAAACTTTAAAATCGCTATAACTCCTAAACTAGGCGTCTGAGGGGGTCAAATTATGCACCAGAAAAAAGAAAATTCAAAACTCTAAAATCGCTATAACTCCTAAACTAGGCGTCTGCGAGGGTCATATTATGCACCAGAAAAAAAAAATTCAAAATCTTAAAATTGCTATAACTCCTAAACTATGCGTTTAAACTTTAAAATCGAAAAAATCGAACCAGAAAAAAGAAAATTCTAAACTTTAAAATCGCTATAACTCCTAAACTAGGCGTCTGCGGGGGTCATATTATACACCAGAAGAAAAAAATCAAAATCTGAAAATGGCTATAACTCCTAACCTAGGCGTCTGCGGGGGTCATATTATGCACCAGAAAAAAGAAAATTCTTAACTTTAAAATCGCTTTAACTCCTAAACTAGGCGTCTGCGGGGGTCATATACTGCACCAGAAAAAAGAAAATTCTAAACTTTAAAATCGCTATAACTCCTAAACCAGGAGTCAGCAGGGGTCATATTATGCACCAGAAAAAAAAATTCAAAACTTTAAAATCGCTATAACTCCTAAACTAGGCGTCTGCGGGGGTCATATTTTGCACCAGAAAAAAAAAATTAAAAATCTTAAAATGGCTATAACTCCTAAACTAGGCGTCTGCGGGGGTCATATTATGCACCAGAAAAAAGAAAATTCAAAACTTTAAAATCGATATAACTCCTAAACTAGGCGTCTGCGGGGGTCATATTATACACCAGAAGAAAAAAATTCAAAATACTAAAATGGCTGTGTCTCCTAAACTAGGCATCTGCGGGGGTATCTTATGCTCCAGAAAAAAAACATTCAAAATACTAAAATGCCTATATCTCCAAAACTAGGCGTCTGCGGGGGTCATATTATGCACCAGAAAAAAAACTTCAAAATCCTAAAATGGATATAACTCCTAAACTAGGCGTCTGCGGGGGTCATATTATGCACCAGAAAAAAAACTTCAAAATCTTAAAATGGCTATAACTCCTAAACTAGGCGTCTGCGGGGGTCATATTATGCACCAGAAAAAAAACTTCAAAATCTTAAAATGGCTATAACTCCTAAACTAGGCGTCTGCGGGGGTCATATTATGCACCAGAAAAAAAACTTCAAAATCTTAAAATGGATATAACTCCTAAACTAGGCGTCTGCGGGGGTCATATTATGCACCAGAAAAAAAACTTCAAAATCCTAAAATGGATATAACTCCTAAACTAGGCGTCTGCGGGGGTCATATTATGCACCAGAAAAAAAACTTCAAAATCTTAAAATGGCTATAACTCCTAAACTAGGCGTCTGCGGGGGTCATATTATGCACCAGAAAAAAAACTTCAAAATCTTAAAATGGCTATAACTCCTAAACTAGGCGTCTGCGGGGGTCATATTATGCACCAGAAAAAAAACTTCAAAATCTTAAAATGGATATAACTCCTAAACTAGGCGTCTGCGAGGGTCATATTATGCACCAGAAAAAAAAAATTCAAAATCTTAAAATTGCTATAACTCCTAAACTATGCGTTTAAACTTTAAAATCGAAAAAATCGAACCAGAAAAAAGAAAATTCTGAACTTTAAAATCTCTATAACTCCTAAACTAGGCGTCTGCGAGGGTCATATTATGCACCAGAAAAAAAAAATTCATAATCTTAAAATGGCTATAACTCCTAAACTAGGCGTCTGCGGGGGTTATATTATGCACCAGAAAAAAAAATTCATAATCTTAAAATTGCTTGAACTCCTAAACTATGCGTTTAAACTTTAAAATCGCTATAACTCGTAAACTAGGCGTCTGCGGGGGTCATATTATGCACCAGAAAAAAAACTTCAAAATCTTAAAATGGCTATAACTCCTAAACTAGGCGTCTGCGGGGGTCATATTATGCACCAGAAAAAAAACTTCAAAATCTTAAAATGGATATAACTCCTAAACTAGGCGTCTGCGGGGGTCATATTATGCACAGGAAAAAAGAAAATTCTAAACTTTAAAATCGCTATAACTCCTAAACTAGGCGTCTGCGGGGGTCATATTATGCACCAGAAAAAAAAATTCAAAATCTTAAAATTTCTATAACTGCTAAACTAGGCGTCTGCAGGGGTCATATTATGCACCAGAAAAAAGAAAATTCAAAACTTTAAAAACGCTATAACTCCTAAACTAGGAGCCTGCGGGGGTCATATTATGCCAAAGAAGAAAAAAATTCAAAATCTTAAAATGGCTATAACTCCTAAACTAGGCGTCTGCGGGGGTCATATTATGTACCAGAAAAAAGAAAATTCAAAACTTTAAAATCGATATAACTCCTAAACTAGGCGTCTTCGGGGTCATATTATGCACCAGAAAAAAGAAAATTCTGAATTTTAAAATCGCTATAACTCCTAAACTAAGCGTCTGCGGGGGTCATATTATGCACCAGAAGAAAAAAATTCAAAATCTTAAAATGGCTATAACTCCTAAACTAGGCGTCTGCGGGGGATATATTATGCACCAGAAGAAAAAAAATCAAAATCTTAAAATGGCTATAACTCTCAAACTATGCGTTTAAACTTTAAAATCGATATAACTCCTAAACTAGGCGTCTTCGGGGGTCATATTATGCACCAGAAAAAAGAAAATTCTGAATTTAAAATCGCTATAACTCCTAAACTAAGCGTCTGCGGTGGTCATATTATGCACCAGAAAAAAGAAAATTCTGAATTTTAAAATCGCTATAACTCCTAAACTAAGCGCCTGCGGGGGTCATATTATGCACCAGAAGAAAAAAATTCAAAATCTTAAAATGGCTATAACTCCTAAACTAGGCGTCTGCGGGGGTTATATTATGCACCAGAAGAAAAAAAAATCAAAATCTTAAAATGGCTATAACTCTTAAACTATGCGTTTAAACTTTAAAATCGATATAACTCCTAAACTAGGCGTCTTCGGGGGTCATATTATGCACCAGAAAAAAGAAAATTCCAAACTTTAAAATCTATATAACTCCTAAACTAGGCGTCTTCGGGGGTCATATTATGCACCAGAAAAAAGAAAATTCAAAACTTTAAAATCGATATAACTCCTAAGCTAGGCGTCTTCGGGGGTCATATTATGCACCAAAAAAAAGAAAATTCAAAACTTTAAAATCGCTATAACTCCTAACCTAGGCGTCTTCGGGGGTCATATTATGCACCAGAAGAAAAAAATTCAAAATCTTAAAATGGCTATAACTCCTAAACTAGGCGTCTGCGGGGGTCATATTATGCACCAGAAAAAAAACTTCAAAATCTTAAATTGGCTATAACTCCTAAACTAGGCGTCTTCGGGGGTCATATTGTGCACCAGAAAAAAAAAATTCAAAATCTTAAAATGGCTATAACTCCTAAACGAGGCGCCTGCGGGGGTCATATTATGCACCAGAAAAAAAAAAATTCTGAATTTTAAAATCGCTATAACTCCTAAACTAGGCGTCTGCGGGGGTCATACTATGCACCAGAAAAAAGAAAATTCTGAATTTTAAAATCGCTATAACTCCTCAACTAGGCGTCTGCGGGGGTCATACTATGCACCAGAAAAAAGAAAATTCAAAACTTTAAAATCGCTATAACTCCTAAACTAGGCGTCTGCGAGGGTCATATTATGCACCAGAAAAAAAAAATTCAAAATCTTAAAATGGCTATAACTCCTAAACTAGGCGCCTGCGGGGGTCATATTACGAGTATGTACCAGAAAAAAGAAAATTCAAAACTTTAAAATCGATATAACTCCTAAACTAGGCGTCTTCGGGGTCATATTATGCACCAGAAAAAAGAAAATTCTGAATTTTAAAATCGCTATAACTCCTAAACTAAGCGTCTGCGGCGGTCATGTTATGCACCAGAAGAAAAAAATTCAAAATCTTAAAATGGCTATAACTCCTAAACTAGGCGTCTGCGGGGGATATATTATGCACCAGAAGAAAAAAAATCATAATCTTAAAATGGCTATAACTCTTAAACTATGCGTTTAAACTTTAAAATCGATATAACTCCTAAACTAGGCGTCTTCGGGGGTCATATTATGCACCAGAAAAAAGAAAATTCTGAATTTAAAATCGCTATAACTCCTAAACTAAGCGTCTGCGGGGGTCATATTATGCACCAGAAAAAAGAAAATTCTGAATTTTAAATCGCTATAACTCCTAAACTAAGCGTTTGCGGGGGTCATATTATGCACCAGAAGAAAAAAATTCAAAATATTAAGATGGCTATAACTCCTAAACTAGGCGTCTGCGGGGGTTATATTATGCACCAGAAGAAAAAAAAATCAAAATCTTAAAATGGCTATAACTCTTAAACTATGCGTTTAAACTTTAAAATCGATATAACTCCTAAAATAGGCGTCTTCGGGGGTCATATTATGCACCAGAAAAAAGAAAATTCAAAACTTTAAAATCTATATAACTCCTAAACTAGGCGTCTTCGGGGGTCATGTTATGCACCAGAAAAAAGAAAATTCCAAACTTTAAAATCTATATAACTCCTAAACTAGGCGTCTTCGGGGGTCATGTTATGCACCAGAAAAAAGAAAATTCAAAACTTTAAAATCGATATAACTCCTAAGCTAGGGGTCTTCGGGGGTCATATTATGCACCAAAAAAAAGAAAATTCAAAACTTTAAAATCGCTATAACTCCTAAACTAGGCGTCTTCGGGGGTCATATTATGCACCAGAAGAAAAAAATTCAAAATCTTAAAATGGCTATAACTCCTAAACTAGGCGTCTGCGGGGGTCATATTATGCACCAGAAAAATGAAAATTCAAAACTTTAAAATGGCTATAACTCCTAAACTAGGCGTCTTCGGGGGTCATATTGTGCACCAGAAAAAAAAAATTCAAAATCTTAAAATGGCTATAAATCCTAAACTAGGCGTCTGCGGGGGTCATATTATGCACCAGAAAAAAAAAATTCAAAATCTTAAAATGGCTATAACTGCTAAACTAATCGTCTGCGGGGGTCATATTATGCACCAGAAGAAAAAAAATCAAAATCTTAAATTGGCTATAACTCCTAAACTAGGCGTCTGCGGGGGTCATATTATGCACCAGAAAAAAGAAAATTCAAAACTTTAAAATGGCTATAACTCCTAAACTAAGCGTCTGCGGGGGTCATATTATGCACCAGAAAAAAAAAATTCAAAATCTTAAAATGGCTATAACTCCTAAACTAGGCGTCTGCGGGGGTCATATTATGCACCAGAAAAAAAAAATTCAAAATCTTAAAATGGCTATAACTCCTAAACAAGGCGTCTGCGGGGGTCATATTAAGCACCAGAAAAAAAAATTCAAAACTTTAAAATCGCTATAACTCCTAAACTAGGAGCCTGCGGGGTCATATTATGCACCAGAAAAAAGAAAATTCAAAACTTTAAAATCGCTATAACTCCTAAACTAGGAGCCTGCGGGGGCCATATTATGCCAAAGAAGAAAAAAATTCAAAATCTTAAAATGGCTATAACTCCTAAACTAGGCGTCTGCGGGGGTCATATTATGTACCAGAAAAAAGAAAATTCAAAACTTTAAAATCGATATAACTCGTAAACTAGGCGTCTTCGGGGTCATATTATGCACCAGAAAAAAGAAAATTCTGAATTTTAAAATCGCTATAACTCCTAAATTAAGCGTCTGCGGAGGTCATATTATACACCAGAAGAAAAAAATTCAAAATCTTAAAATGGCTATAACTCCTAAACTAGGCGTCTGCGGGGGATATATTATGCACCAGAAGAAAAAAAATCAAAATCTTAAAATGGCTATAACTCTTAAACTATGCGTTTAAACTTTAAAATCGATATAACTCCTAAACTAGGCGTCTTCGGGGGTCATATTATGCACCAGAAAAAAGAAAATTCTGAATTTAAAATCGCTATAACTCCTAAACTAAGCGTCTGCGGGGGTCATATTATGCACCAGAAAAAAGAAAATTCTGAATTTTAAAATCGCTGTAACTCCCAAACTAAGCGTCTGCGGGGGTCATATTATGCAACTGAAGAAAAAAATTCAAAATCTTAAAATGGCTATAACTCCTAAACTAGGCGTCTGCGGGGGTTATATTATGCACCAGAAGAAAAAAAAATCAAAATCTTAAAATGGCTATAACTCTTAAACTATGCGTTTAAACTTTAAAATCAATATAACTCCTAAACTAGGCGTCTTCGGGGGTCATATTATGCACCAGAAAAAAGAAAATTCTGAATTTTAAATCGCTATAACTCCTAAACTAAGCGTTTGCGGGGGTCATATTATGCACCAGAAGAAAAAAATTCAAAATCTTAAGATGGCTATAACTCCTAAACTAGGCGTCTGCGGGGGTTATATTATGCACCAGAAGAAAAAAAAATCAAAATCTTAAAATGGCTATAACTCTTAAACTATGCGTTTAAACTTTAAAATCGATATAACTCCTAAACTAGGCGTCTTCGGGGGTCATATTATGCACCAGAAAAAAGAAAATTCCAAACTTTAAAATCTATATAACTCCTAAACTAGGCGTCTTCGGGGGTCATGTTATGCACCAGAAAAAAGAAAATTCAAAACTTTAAAATCGATATAACTCCTAAGCTAGGGGTCTTCGGGGGTCATATTATGCACCAAAAAAAAGAAAATTCAAAACTTTAAAATCGCTATAACTCCTAAACTAGGCGTCTTCGGGGGTCATATTATGCACCAGAAGAAAAAAATTCAAAATCTTAAAATGGCTATAACTGCTAAACTAAGCGTCTGCGGGGGTCATATTATGCACCAGAAAAATGAAAATTCAAAACTTTAAAATGGCTATAACTAATAAACTAGGCGTCTTCGGGGGTCATATTGTGCACCAGAAAAAAAAAATTCAAAATCTTAAAATGGCTATAACTCCTAAACTAGGCGTCTGCGGGGGTCATATTATGCACCAGAAAAAAAAAATTCAAAATCTTAAAATGGCTATAACTGCTAAACTAGGCGTCTGCGGGGGTCATATTATGCACCAGAAAAAAGAAAATTCAAAACTTTAAAATGGCTATAACTCCTAAACTAAGCGTCTGCGGGGGTCATATTATGCACCAGAAAAAAAAAATTCAAAATCTTAAAATGGCTATAACTCCTAAACTAGGCGTCTGCGGGGGTCATATTATGCACCAGAAAAAAAAAATTCAAAATCTTAAAATGGCTATAACTGCTAAACTAGGCGTCTGCTGGGGTCATACTATGCACCAGAAAAAAGAAAATTCAAAACTTTAAAATCGCTATAACTCCTAAACTAGGCGTCTGCGGGGGTCATATTATGCACCAGAAAAAAAAATTCAAAATCTTAAAATTTCTATAACTGCTAAACTAGTCGTCTGCAGGGGTCATATTATGCACAAGAAAAAAGAAAATTCAAAACTTTAAAATCGCTAAAACTCCTAAACTAGGCGTCTGCGGGGGTCATATTATGTACCAGAAAAAAGAAAATTCAAAACTTTAAAATCGATATAACTCGTAAACTAGGCGTCTTCGGGGTCATATTATGCACCAGACAAAAGAAAATTCTGAATTTTAAAATCGCTATAACTCCTAAATTAAGCGTCTGCGGTGGTCATATTATACACCAGAAGAAAAAAATTCAAAATCTTAAAATGGCTATAACTCCTAAACTAGGCGTCTGCGGGGGATATATTATGCACCAGAAGAAAAAAAATCAAAATCTTAAAATGGCTATAACTCTTAAACTATGCGTTTAAACTTTAAAATCGATATAACTCCTAAACTAGGCGTCTTCGGGGGTCATATTATGCACCAGAAAAAAGAAAATTCCAAACTTTAAAATCTATATAACTCCTAAACTAGGCGTCTTCGGGGGTCATGTTATGCACCAGAAAAAAGAAAATTCAAAACTTTAAAATCGATATAACTCCTAAGCTAGGGGTCTTCGGGGGTCATATTATGCACCAAAAAAAAGAAAATTCAAAACTTTAAAATCGCTATAACTCCTAAACTAGGCGTCTTCGGGGGTCATATTATGCACCAGAAGAAAAAAATTCAAAATCTTAAAATGGCTATAACTCCTAGACTAGGCGTCTGCGGGGGTCATATTATGCACCAGAAAAATGAAAATTCAAAACTTTAAAATGGCTATAACTCCTAAACTAGGCGTCTTCGGGGGTCATATTGTGCACCAGAAAAAAAAAATTCAAAATCTTAAAATGGCTATAACTCCTAAACTAGGCGTCTGCGGGGGTCATATTATGCACCAGAAAAAAAAAATTCAAAATCTTAAAATGGCTATAACTGCTAAACTAAGCGTCTGCGGGGGTCATATTATGCACCAGAAGAAAAAAATTCAAAATCTTAAAATGGCTATAACTCCTAAACTAGGCGTCTGCGGGGGTCATATTATGTACCAGAAAAAAGAAAATTCAAAACTTTAAAATCGATATAACTCGTAAACTAGGCGTCTTCGGGGTCATATTATGCACCAGAAAAAAGAAAATTCTGAATTTTAAAATCGCTATAACTCCTAAATTAAGCGTCTGCGGGGGTCATATTATACACCAGAAGAAAAAAATTCAAAATCTTAAAATGGCTATAACTCCTAAACTAGGCGTCTGCGGGGGATATATTATGCACCAGAAGAAAAAAAATCAAAATCTTAAAATGGCTATAACTCTTAAACTATGCGTTTAAACTTTAAAATCGATATAACTCCTAAACTAGGCGTCTTCGGGGGTCATATTATGCACCAGAAAAAAGAAAATTCTGAATTTAAAATCGCTATAACTCCTAAACTAAGCGTCTGCGGGGGTCATATTATGCACCAGAAAAAAGAAAATTCTGAATTTTAAAATCGCTATAACTCCTAAACTAAGCGTCTGCGGGGGTCATATTATGCACCAGAAGAAAAAAATTCAAAATCTTAAAATGGCTATAACTCCTAAACTAGGCGTCTGCGGGGGTTATATTATGCACCAGAAGAAAAAAAAATCAAAATCTTAAAATGGCTATAACTCTTAAACTATGCGTTTAAACTTTAAAATCGATATAACTCCTAAACTAGGCGTCTTCGGGGGTCATATTATGCACCAGAAAACAGAAAATTCCAAACTTTAAAATCTATATAACTCCTAAACTAGGCGTCTTCGGGGGTCATGTTATGCACCAGAAAAAAGAAAATTCAAAACTTTAAAATCGATATAACTCCTAAGCTAGGGGTCTTCGGGGGTCATATTATGCACCAAAAAAAAGAAAATTCAAAACTTTAAAATCGCTATAACTCCTAAACTAGGCGTCTTCGGGGGTCATATTATGCACCAGAAGAAAAAAATTCAAAATCTTAAAATGGCTATAACTCCTAAACTAGGCGTCTGCGGGGGTCATATTATGCACCAGAAAAATGAAAATTCAAAACTTTAAAATGGCTATAACTCCTAAACTAGGCGTCTTCGGGGGTCATATTGTGCACCAGAAAAAAAAAATTCAAAATCTTAAAATGGCTATAACTCCTAAACTAGGAGTCTGCGGGGGTCATATTATGCACCAGAAAAAAGAAAATTCAAAACTTTAAAATGGCTATAACTCCTAAACTAAGCGTCTGCGGGGGTCATATTATGCACCAGAAAAAAAAAATTCAAAATCTTAAAATGGCTATAACTGCTAAACTAAGCGTCTGCGGGGGTCATATTATGCACCAGAAGAAAAAAAATCAAAATCTTAAATTGGCTATAACTCCTAAACTAGGCGTCTGCGGGGGTCATATTATGCACCAGAAAAAAGAAAATTCAAAACTTTAAAATGGCTATAACTCCTAAACTAAGCGTCTGCGGGGGTCATATTATGCACCAGAAAAAAAAAATTCAAAATCTTAAAATGGCTATAACTCCTAAACTAGGCGTCTGCGGGGGTCATATTATGCACCAGAAAAAAAAAATTCAAAATCTTAAAATGGCTATAACTGCTAAACTAGGCGTCTGCGGGGGTCATATTAAGCACCAGAAAAAAAAATTCAAAACTTTAAAATCGCTATAACTCCTAAACTAGGAGCCTGCGGGGTCATATTATGCACCAGAAAAAAGAAAATTCAAAACTTTAAAATCGCTATAACTCCTAAACTAGGCGTCTTCGGGGTCATATTATGCACCAGAAAAAAGAAAATTCTGAATTTTAAAATCGCTATAACTCCTAAACTAAGCGTCTGCGGGGGTCATATTATGCACCAGAAGAAAAAAATTCAAAATCTTAAAATGGCTATAACTCCTAAACTAGGAGTCTGCGGGGGTCATATTATGCACCAGAAAAAAAAAATTCAAAATCTTAAAATGGCTATAACTGCTAAACTAAGCGTCTGCGGGGGTCATATTATGCACCAGAAGAAAAAAAATCAAAATCTTAAATTGGCTATAACTCCTAAACTAGGCGTCTGCGGGGGTCATATTATGCACCAGAAAAAAGAAAATTCAAAACTTTAAAATGGCTATAACTCCTAAACTAAGCGTCTGCGGGGGTCATATTATGCACCAGAAAAAAAAAATTCAAAATCTTAAAATGGCTATAACTCCTAAACTAGGCGTCTGCGGGGGTCATATTATGCACCAGAAAAAAAAAATTCAAAATCTTAAAATGGCTATAACTGCTAAACTAGGCGTCTGGGGGGGTCATATTAAGCACCAGAAAAAAAAATTCAAAACTTTAAAATCGCTATAACTCCTAAACTAGGAGCCTGCGGGGTCATATTATGCACCAGAAAAAAGAAAATTCAAAACTTTAAAATCGCTATAACTCCTAAACTAGGCGTCTTCGGGGTCATATTATGCACCAGAAAAAAGAAAATTCTGAATTTTAAAATCGCTATAACTCCTAAATTAAGCGTCTGCGGGGGTCATATTATGCACCAGAAGAAAAAAATTCAAAATCTTAAAATGGCTATAACTCCTAAACTAGGCGTCTGCGGGGGATATATTATGCACCAGAAGAAAAAAAATCAAAATCTTAAAATAGCTATAACTCTTAAACTATGCGTTTAAACTTTAAAATCGATATAACTCCTAAACTAGGCGTCTTCGGGGGTCATATTATGCACCAGAAAAAAGAAAATTCTGAATTTAAAATCGCTATAACTCCTAAACTAAGCGTCTGCGGGGGTCATATTATGCACCAGAAAAAAGAAAATTCTGAATTTTAAAATCGCTATAACTCCTAAACTAAGCGTCTGCGGGGGTCATATTATGCACCAGAAGAAAAAAATTCAAAATCTTAAAATGGCTATAACTCCTAAACTAGGCGTCTGCGGGGGTTATATTATGCACCAGAAGAAAAAAAAATCAAAATCTTGAAATGGCTATAACTCTTAAACTATGCGTTTAAACTTTAAAATCGATATAACTCCTAAACTAGGCGTCTTCGGGGGTCATATTATGCACCAGAAAAAAGAAAATTCCAAACTTTAAAATCTATATAACTCCTAAACTAGGCGTCTTCGGGGGTCATGTTATGCACCAGAAAAAAGAAAATTCAAAACTTTAAAATCGATATAACTCCTAAGCTAGGGGTCTTCGGGGGTCATATTATGCACCAAAAAAAAGAAAATTCAAAACTTTAAAATCGCTATAACTCCTAAACTAGGCGTCTTCGGGGGTCATATTATGCACCAGAAGAAAAAAATTCAAAATCTTAAAATGGCTATAACTCCCAAACTAGGCGTCTGCGGGGGTCATATTATGCACCAGAAAAATGAAAATTCAAAACTTTAAAATGGCTATAACTCCTAAACTAGGCGTCTTCGGGGGTCATATTGTGCACCAGAAAAAAAAAATTCAAAATCTTAAAATGGCTATAACTCCTAAACTAGGCGTCTGCGGGGGTCATATTATGCACCAGAAAAAAAAAATTCAAAATCTTAAAATGGCTATAACTGCTAAACTAAGCGTCTGCGGGGGTCATATTATGCACCAGAAGAAAAAAAATCAAAATCTTAAATTGGCTATAACTCCTAAACTAAGCGTCTGCGGGGGTCATATTATGCAACTGAAGAAAAAAATTCAAAATCTTAAAATGGCTATAACTCCTAAACTAGGCGTCTGCGGGGGTTATATTATGCACCAGAAGAAAAAAAAATCAAAATCTTAAAATGGCTATAACTCTTAAACTATGCGTTTAAACTTTAAAATCGATATAACTCCTAAACTAGGCGTCTTCGGGGGTCATATTATGCACCAGAAAAAAGAAAATTCCAAATTTTAAAATCTATATAACTCCTAAACTAGGTGTGTTCGGGGGTCATATTATGCACCAGAAAAAAGAAAATTCAAAACTTTAAAATCGATATAACTCCTAAGCTAGGGGTCTTCGGGGGTCATATTATGCACCAGAAAAAAGAAAATTCAAAACTTTAAAATCGCTATAACTCCTAAACTAGGCGTCTTCGGGGGTCATATTATGCACCAGAAGAAAAAAATTCAAAATCTTAAAATGGCTATAACTGCTAAACTAAGCGTCTGCGGGGGTCATATTATGCACCAGAAAAATGAAAATTCAAAACTTTAAAATGGCTATAACTCTTAAACTAGGCGTCCGCGGGGGTTATATTATGCACGAGACGAAAAAAATTCAAAATCTTAAAATGGCTATAACTCCTAAACTAATCGTCTGCGGGGGTCATATTATGCACCAGAAAAAAAAAATTCAAAACCTTAAAATGGCTATAACTCCTAAACTAAGCGTCTGCGGGGGTCATATTATGCACCAGAAGAAAAAAAATCAAAATCTTAAATTGGCTATAACTCCTAAACTAGGCGTCTGCGGGGGTCATATTATGCACCAGAAAAAAGAAAATTCAAAACTTTAAAATGGCTATAACTCCTAAACTAAGCGTCTGCGGGGGTCATATTATGCACCAGAAAAAAAAAATTCAAAATCTTAAAATGGCTATAACTCCTAAACAAGGCGTCTGCGGGGGTCATATTAAGCACCAGAAAAAAAAATTCAAAACTTTAAAATCGCTATAACTCCTAAACTAGGAGCCTGCGGGGTCATATTATGCACCAGAAAAAAGAAAATTCAAAACTTTAAAATCGCTATAACTGCTAAACTAGGCGTCTGCGGGGGTCATATTATGCACCAGAAAAAAAAATTCAAAATCTTAAAATTTCTATAACTGCTAAACTAGGCGTCTGCGGGGGTCATATTATGCACCAGAAAAAAGAAAATTCAAAACTTTAAAATGGCTTTAACTCCTAAACTAAGCGTCTGCGGGGGTCATATTATGCACCAGAAAAAAAAAATTCAAAATCTTAAAATGGCTATAACTCCTAAACTAAGCGTCTGCGGGGGTCATATTATGCACCAGAAAAAAAAAATTCAAAATCTTAAAATGGCTATAACTCCTAAACTAGGCGTCTGTGGGGGTCATATTAAGCACCAGAAAAAAAAATTCAAAACTTTAAAATCGCTATAACTCCTAAACTAGGAGCCTGCGGGGTCATATTATGCACCAGAAAAAAGAAAATTCAAAACTTTAAAATCGCTATAACTGCTAAACTAGGCGTCTGCGGGGGTCATATTATGCACCAGAAAAAAAAATTCAAAATCTTAAAATTTCTATAACTGCTAAACTAGGCGTCTGCGGGGGTCATATTATGCACCAGAAAAAAGAAAATTCAAAACTTTAAAATGGCTTTAACTCCTAAACTAAGCGTCTGCGGGGGTCATATTATGCACCAGAAAAAAAAAATTCAAAATCTTAAAATGGCTATAACTCCTAAACTAGGCGTCTGCGGGGGTCATATTATGCACCAGAAAAAAAAAATTCAAAATCTTAAAATGGCTATAACTGCTAAACTAGGCGTCTGTGGGGGTCATATTAAGCACCAGAAAAAAAAATTCAAAACTTTAAAATCGCTATAACTCCTAAACTAGGAGCCTGCGGGGTCATATTATGCACCAGAAAAAAGAAAATTCAAAACTTTAAAATCGCTATAACTCCTAAACTAGGCGTCTGCGGGGGTCATATTATGTACCAGAAAAAAGAAAATTCAAAACTTTAAAATCGATATAACTCGTAAACTAGGCGTCTTCGGGGTCATATTATGCACCAGAAAAAAGAAAATTCTGAATTTTAAAATCGCTATAACTCCTAAACTAGGCGTCTGCGGGGGTCATACTATGCACCAGAAAAAAGAAAATTCAAAACTTTAAAATCGCTATAACTCCTAAACTAGGCGTCTGCGGGGGTCATATTATGCACCAGAAAAAAAAATTCAAAATCTTAAAATTTCTATAACTGCTAAACTAGTCGTCTGCAGGGGTCATATTATGCACAAGAAAAAAGAAAATTCAAAACTTTAAAATCGCTAAAACTCCTAAACTAGGCGTCTGCGGGGGTCATATTATGTACCAGAAAAAAGAAAATTCAAAACTTTAAAATCGATATAACTCCTAAACTAGGCGTCTTCGGGGTCATATTATGCACCAGAAAAAAGAAAATTCTGAATTTTAAAATCGCTATAACTCCTAAATTAAGCGTCTGCGGGGGTCATATTATGCACCAGAAGAAAAAAATTCAAAATCTTAAAATGGCTATAACTCCTAAACTAGGCGTCTGCGGGGGATATATTATGCACCAGAAGAAAAAAAATCAAAATCTTAAAATGGCTATAACTCTTAAACTATGCGTTTAAACTTTAAAATCGATATAACTCCTAAACTAGGCGTCTTCGGGGGTCATATTATGCACCAGAAAAAAGAAAATTCTGAATTTAAAATCGCTATAACTCCTAAACTAAGCGTCTGCGGGGGTCATATTATGCACCAGAAAAAAGAAAATTCTGAATTTTAAAATCGCTATAACTCCTAAACTAGGCGTCTGCGGGGGTCATATTATGTACCAGAAAAAAGAAAATTCAAAACTTTAAAATCGATATAACTCCTAAACTAGGCGTCTTCGGGGTCATATTATGCACCAGAAAAAAGAAAATTCTGAATTTAAAATCGCTATAACTCCTAAATTAAGCGTCTGCGGGGGTCATATTATGCACCAGAAGAAAAAAATTCAAAATCTTAAAATGGCTATAACTCCTAAACTAGGCGTCTGCGGGGGATATATTATGCACCAGAAGAAAAAAAAATCAAAATCTTAAAATGGCTATACCTCTTAAACTATGCGTTTAAACTTTAAAATCGATATAACTCCTAAACTAGGCGTCTTCGGGGGTCATATTATGCACCAGAAAAAAGAAAATTCCAAACTTTAAAATCTATATAACTCCTAAACTAGGCGTCTTCGGGGGTCATATTATGCACCAGAAAAAAGAAAATTCAAAACTTTAAAATCGATATAACTCCTAAACTAGGCGTCTGCGGGGGTCATATTATGTACCAGAAAAAAGAAAATTCAAAACTTTAAAATCGATATAACTCGTAAACTAGGCGTCTTCGGGGTCATATTATGCACCAGAAAAAAGAAAATTCTGAATTTTAAAATCGCTATAACTCCTAAACTAGGCGTCTGCGGGGGTCATACTATGCACCAGAAAAAAGAAAATTCAAAACTTTAAAATCGCTATAACTCCTAAACTAGGCGTCTGCGGGGGTCATATTATGCACCAGAAAAAAAATTCAAAATCTTAAAATTTCTATAACTGCTAAACTAGTCGTCTGCAGGGGTCATATTATGCACAAGAAAAAAGAAAATTCAAAACTTTAAAATCGCTAAAACTCCTAAACTAGGCGTCTGCGGGGGTCATATTATGTACCAGAAAAAAGAAAATTCAAAACTTTAAAATCGATATAACTCCTAAACTAGGCGTCTTCGGGGTCATATTATGCACCAGAAAAAAGAAAATTCTGAATTTAAAATCGCTATAACTCCTAAATTAAGCGTCTGCGGGGGTCATATTATGCACCAGAAGAAAAAAATTCAAAATCTTAAAATGGCTATAATTCCTAAACTAGGCGCCTGCGGGGGTTATATTATGCACCAGAAGAAAAAAAAATCAAAATCTTAAAATGGCTATAACTCTTAAACTATGCGTTTAAACTTTAAAATCGATATAACTCCTAAACTAGGCGTCTTCGGGGGTCATATTATGCACCAGAAAAAAGAAAATTCCAAACTTTAAAATCTATATAACTCCTAAACTAGGCGTCTTCGGGGGTCATATTATGCACCAGAAAAAAGAAAATTCAAAACTTTAAAATCGATATAACTCCTAAGCTAGGGGTCTTCGGGGGTCATATTATGCACCAAAAAAAAGAAAATTCAAAACTTTAAAATCGCTATTACTCCTAAACTAGGCGTCTTCGGGGGTCATATTATGCACCAGAAGAAAAAAATTCAAAATCTTAAAATGGCTATAACTCCTAAACTAGGCGTCTGCGGGGGTCATATTATGCACCAGAAAAATGAAAATTCAAAACTTTAAAATGGCTATAACTCCTAAACTAAGCGTCTGCGGGGGTCATATTATGCACCAGAAAAAAAAAATTCAAAATCTTAAAATGGCTATAACTCCTAAACTAGGCGTCTGCGGGGGTCATATTATGCACCAGAAAAAAAAAATTCAAAATCTTAAAATGGCTATAACTGCTAAACTAAGCGTCTGCGGGGGTCATATTATGCACCAGAAGAAAAAAAATCAAAATCTTAAATTGGCTATTACTCCTAAACTAGGCGTCTGCGGGGGTCATATTATGCACCAGAAAAAAGAAAATTCAAAACTTTAAAATCGCTATAACTCCTAAACTAGGCGTCTTCGGGGGTCATATTATGCACCAGAAGAAAAAAATTCAAAATCTTAAAATGGCTATAACTGCTAAACTAAGCGTCTGCGGGGGTCATATTATGCACCAGAAAAATGAAAATTCAAAACTTTAAAATGGCTATAACTCTTAAACTAGGCGTCCGCGGGGGTTATATTATGCACGAGACGAAAAAAATTCAAAATCTTAAAATGGCTATAACTCCTAAACTAGGCGTCTGCGGGGGTCATATTATGCACCAGAAAAAAAAAATTCAAAACCTTAAAATGGCTATAACTCCTAAACTAAGCGTCTGCGGGGGTCATATTATGCACCAGAAGAAAAAAAATCAAAATCTTAAATTGGCTATAACTCCTAAACTAGGCGTCTGCGGGGGTCATATTATGCACCAGAAAAAAGAAAATTCAAAACTTTAAAATGGCTATAACTCCTAAACTAAGCGTCTGCGGGGGTCATATTATGCACCAGAAAAAAAAAATTCAAAATCTTAAAATGGCTATAACTCCTAAACAAGGCGTCTGCGGGGGTCATATTAAGCACCAGAAAAAAAAATTCAAAACTTTAAAATCGCTATAACTCCTAAACTAGGAGCCTGCGGGGTCATATTATGCACCAGAAAAAAGAAAATTCAAAACTTTAAAATCGCTATAACTGCTAAACTAGGCGTCTGCGGGGGTCATATTATGCACCAGAAAAAAAAATTCAAAATCTTAAAATTTCTATAACTGCTAAACTAGGCGTCTGCGGGGGTCATATTATGCACCAGAAAAAAGAAAATTCAAAACTTTAAAATGGCTTTAACTCCTAAACTAAGCGTCTGCGGGGGTCATATTATGCACCAGAAAAAAAAAATTCAAAATCTTAAAATGGCTATAACTCCTAAACTAAGCGTCTGCGGGGGTCATATTATGCACCAGAAAAAAAAAATTCAAAATCTTAAAATGGCTATAACTCCTAAACTAGGCGTCTGTGGGGGTCATATTAAGCACCAGAAAAAAAAATTCAAAACTTTAAAATCGCTATAACTCCTAAACTAGGAGCCTGCGGGGTCATATTATGCACCAGAAAAAAGAAAATTCAAAACTTTAAAATCGCTATAACTGCTAAACTAGGCGTCTGCGGGGGTCATATTATGCACCAGAAAAAAAAATTCAAAATCTTAAAATTTCTATAACTGCTAAACTAGGCGTCTGCGGGGGTCATATTATGCACCAGAAAAAAGAAAATTCAAAACTTTAAAATGGCTTTAACTCCTAAACTAAGCGTCTGCGGGGGTCATATTATGCACCAGAAAAAAAAAATTCAAAATCTTAAAATGGCTATAACTCCTAAACTAGGCGTCTGCGGGGGTCATATTATGCACCAGAAAAAAAAAATTCAAAATCTTGAAATGGCTATAACTGCTAAACTAGGCGTCTGTGGGGGTCATATTAAGCACCAGAAAAAAAAATTCAAAACTTTAAAATCGCTATAACTCCTAAACTAGGAGCCTGCGGGGTCATATTATGCACCAGAAAAAAGAAAATTCAAAACTTTAAAATCGCTATAACTCCTAAACTAGGCGTCTGCGGGGGTCATATTATGTACCAGAAAAAAGAAAATTCAAAACTTTAAAATCGATATAACTCGTAAACTAGGCGTCTTCGGGGTCATATTATGCACCAGAAAAAAGAAAATTCTGAATTTTAAAATCGCTATAACTCCTAAACTAGGCGTCTGCGGGGGTC